>OY821744.1:8216657-9645522 GCA_963682055.1 Primula veris | reverse complement strand
TGCTTGGTTACACTTTGCAAGAAAAGCATATGCTTGATTGTTCGCTCCAACAATGCATCAATGCTCAACTGTTAAATCATTTATAAATATAGATCAGTACTCAAATCATTTTAAAAGAATTTCAACAAAAAGAGGATTGGAAATTAGTGACCTTTGACCCGTTAGGTACAATTTCTCTCAACTCCTTCATACGATCTTGAATCATCTGCCTATCTTTCGGCCTGGGCCTGGGGTTCTCTCCAGGTTTAAGTCTTTTTTTATTTGATTTCCCCGTTTCATCAGCTGATTTAGAACCGCCACTATATTGCTTCCCACTAGGTAATCCCTGTTCAACCCATGAACTGACTTGGGACCCATAAAGAGAGCTCGTTTGAGAGAAATTTCCATTGTCTTCTCTTTCAGATTTAAAGGATACTGATCCAATTCCTGCTAATTTTCCCACGGAGACGGAAGCTTTAGCAACAGAGGAGCTACTAACATTTGTCAGTGTAGTATGGCTAGAGACACAGCTAGAGTTTAATTTACTAACAACGGCGTCTAAGAGATGGTCAGTGCTTTCTTTCACACAATATACATTCAAGTCATCATCTTGATGATATTCGGGTGTAAAAACGTTCTTTTGAGATTTTCCTGAGCTTGAGAGGGACCCACAGTTAACAAAATCATTCCAGCTGTCACCAAATAGTTTGCTCTTGAAATCCGAGCCAAGAATATCAAACAAGTCATCCCCTGACGATTCGGGCATTGAACTCTGATTTGCGAACATATTGTTTTGAATAAGATGGTTAAAACCAAAAGAACTTTCTGTTAAATCATCGTCAATCTTTCCTTTCATACGAGTATCCTTATATCCTGATGTGTCATCTAGTCCACTTATAACTGGAGTTGAACTACGCATATCCAAAGTGGGGTCTAAAAGTGATGTTAACAAGTTATCCCCCTCTAATCTATGCAATGGAATTCCGCTACTTGTTGCTAACTGAGATATTATACAATCAGATGAGCTCATACCATCGATTCCATACTCCTGCAGGTAAGAGTCAGACAAGATTCTCTCTCCTACAAAAGGTTGTTTTCCATCAAATCCAGGCCGTTGATTATTACTAAAAGAATGATGATTCAGCCACGGTTCTAGATTTGAAGGGATGACCTCAACTCCTTTTCCTCCATTGTTTCCAAATTGGTTGCTTGAAGGAAGGCTTATTGGGATCGAATTAATTTTGCTGATGTCATCATGAGATTGAATGATATCTGAGGCCATATTCTGTGACTGTAAACTTGAAAAAGTGACATGTGGATTTGTTTGTACATGTGTTACTGATAAATTAGATTCATTGTGAGCTTGAGGTATTCCAAAATTCGAAATAAGTTCTCTTGGTATATAATTGTCCGATAACAAAGCACCAGGAACAAATCCCACTTGAAGTAGTAAATTTTTAACATCATTCACAAATGCCATATTCTCTATTATCTGGCCAAACAAAATCATCATGCAGTCAGATGGCTTGAATAGATAATTGGAAAATATTAATAATTAAGTAGTCTTCCTTCATAACGATAATGGGACAGTAATATGAAACATCAAAACCCAACACAGTAAAGAGAATGAAATACAAAGAGAACACTAGTTGAGAAATTATAAAGATTATACTAGAAAAGAATTATAGACCTGATGCTGAGTCTGTAGTTGGATGATGAAAAAACTACAAAGTTTACTTCATTTTAGCAAACTTAAATCCAATGACTAATTGAAGACTGATGAAGTTCTCTGCTAAGGTAAAGCTCAATGTTTAAAGCTACTTATTAGTACCTTTGAAATCCTATAGCTAAGGAGTACTTTCCTCTGTCATTATAAACCGGTTCTTGAGAACATAGACACGTTGATGAATAGAAGGCTCAAGTGTAAAATAGGTTTCTAAACATTAAACGACAACTTTGGGGTCTCTTGAATGAGTTTTTTGGAGTATGCTTTGAGACGGAAAAGGTTCAATTTGTTTTACAACATCAAATTGCAGAACCAATAACTAAGAAGCAACCGAGAATCCATACTCGCAGGCCGGAAATGACATTTCTAGAGAAACACGTTACATTCTTTGAGAAAAAAAGGGACTAGACAAAAACAGGAACACTAGCTTGAACTGTAAATTAGATTCGAATGCTAAATAAATACATTAAGAGCACAGTGGCACTAATGATAAATATTAAAACTCAAAATTTGAGGCCCGATCCATGAGGTTTTGAGAGGTCATAACCTACAAACTTCAGTTTTTTTTTTTTTGAAAGGAAACTTCAGTTTACTAACTAAATAAATGACTAAGAAGCAATACATACACAAATGATATCAAAGAAAAATTAATCATGCAATAGTATTTGAGAAAGCGGAATTAGTCAAGCGTAGCAAGACGAGAGTGAGATAAAAAGATGACTTACGGTGAAGGAAGAACCAAACTGAACGACACCGTGTGAATAGATAGGAATAACTGCAAGCGTCTGCAAGAAACATACACAGGCTCAGTGACAGGAATTATGACAATTCACAGAACACGATAAAAAAGAGTCATCGGACCTTTATGCTGGCAGAGAATTGTTCGAACACATCATTTTCAACCTAAAATCACCAACAACAAAAAAAAAACTTAAGCACTCAAAATTAAGAGTTTCATCAAGTGGTTTTTTCTATTACATTTGTAATAAAACATAAAATACATTTGGAGTCAACACTCATCTCCATCCACTCACAGTAGGTAAATCAATAATCGAAATTCTGTACATGACTAATAAAACCAGGTATCACACAACTTTGTAGACAAGGAAAGTACACAAAGGAAGAACCAAAAAAAAATTGCAATTTACCTCTGACGGATGGGTTTCGTTGCTATAATTATCCGAAAGAATCCACATATGGTTACCAGAAAATACCGCCCGTCCAACAAGTCTAAAAAACAGAAATTTTCCAGATATGTATTAGACTAATGGTTGTAAATTTAGGAAAGCTTGACTTATTAAGCATTAAAGTAGAGAGTAAACTATAACTAGTATAAAATATAGTACCCTTGTCCTATAATTTTGATGCGATTAGCCAACAGCATTTTGTTCATTAGTGAAGGAACCATGTCCCCGGCTAAGAACCCAGCTCGAGTATTTTCAGGTGCATTAGAAACAAAGCATTCTTCCCACTCTCCAAATGGCAATCTTGAATTTTCACTGACAGAAGTTCCCACAACAGATGAACTTGACAGCGGGACATGATAGCTTTCCTCCCAGACTAAAAGCCTAGCATATAAAAAAAAGTCAAATTCAGTGAGAAAAATGACTAAATTATACTAAGGAACCTCCCTAGTGAAGAAATTACAACTACTTAATAAATATTCAATTGATTGCAGAAAAACAACAGATCTAAGATGTAAGTTTACTTGGGATAATACTTTGTGAATGAAAGTCGAAACTATGCATTTTTCTTGCATTCATCAAGGCTTAAAAAAATCCTTGATAAAACTAGCTCAGGTCAAAAAAGATCAATTACTCAAAAACATCCATAGACAAATGCTACTGTGAGGGATTTCATATGATTGAGCTTCTGTAATAAGTTCCGTATAGGAGACACAAGTCATTGCCAATTTGCTAACAAGAGCAATTATTAAGTAATAAGTTATAACCTTAATTGACACATAAAGAAGTGAATATTCAAACTAGATATTCAGGAGTCTTTGAGTTCTGGTTGAAAAGATAATTACATTATAAAGGGTGCTGCAAAAGAAGGGTTCAGCAGACAATTCTACTTTTCCCCACTAAAGATTCTCAAGACAAAGGAAGCACCAACCAGGTATAAGAACAAGCTTGGATTTTTGCACATAACGTATTTGTGAAAAGCAGAGAACAAAATGTAATTTCCGAAGCTAGATCTCCACATAAAATAAAAGTAAATAAAGGATTTATCAAGATTAGGTTCCTTTTTGGATATTCAAGTTAAAGAATTAGCATGAAAAGACTAATCCTTGCTATCTACACATCAAAGATTCCAGTCCCCTTTCAAAACCATAACCAAATAACACAAGTGTAAAGAAAAAATGTGCTACTGATCTTCCTACAGAAGCCATCCATACTCTTTAACAGTGCTTGCAGTTTTGAAGGTTTTTTTTTTTGTTAAAAGCTGTTCTTTTTGGAGAAAAAATATATAATCTCGTGAAAAAGCTATAAAGTTTTGGAGCAGGTATCAAGTTGAACTTTTTCTTAAAATTGTCTATTTTATCACCGACCAACCAGAAGTCAAATAAAAAACAGGAACTTATAAATCACAACAACAAAAAATCGAAAATCCTTTATATTAAAAAAAAGAAAAGAAAAATGGCAAGGAGAGAAATTAATAAATGGCACTGCTTCAACCTCAACACATATAGGGCTTGTTTGCAGCTTATTTGCTTATCGGAAACGGTGTATTTGGCTAACTAGCTTAAAGTTTTATGTATGACCTAAATTAAATTATCCCCATTGCATCTAAGGAAACAAATATCCATGGAAAATTTACACCTTTCTAAGCCAGGTTCTTTCCTTTTTCTTATTATGGAAATATTATTTAAATGCAGAGCTTAAAAAGCAGAGTTTTTTTTTTTTTATTAGGACCTGGAAAAGTACAAAAGTCGAGTGGGATGGAACTTTTTTCCTTTTCAGACTGCAACCAAACTAGCCTTTAGCAAGAATGCACAACACCCAACTTTACCCTCCACAAAATTTTCTCAACAAAAAAAATTTTAAACTTAAATCATAAAAGAATGTAAACATTTCTTTTCACTTTTCAGATTGAAAGCAGCCAGCTTATTTGCTTAAAACATGCAACCAAACAACCCTTTATCAAGAAAAGCAAGACAACCTAATTTTACCCTCCACATAACTTTCCCAAAAACAAAAAATTAACAAACTTACCTCACCAAATATTTTTTTGTAAAAACACAAAGGTATGCTTTTTTTTCTGAGTCAAACCATCCACCTTGTTTGTTTAAACTACGCAACCAAACAACCCTCTATCGAGAAATGCAAGACAACCCAACTTTACCCTCCAAAAAACTTCCCCCCAAAATAACCTTATCTCACAATAAAAATGTAAAAACACAAAGGTACTAGTATTTTCTGTTTAGACTCAAATCATCCAGCTTATTTGCTTAAAATATGCAACCAAACAACTCTTTATCAAGTAATGCAAGATAACCCAACTTACCCTCCACAAAACTTTTCCAAAAACAAAATATTAACAAACTTATCTCACAAAAAAAATGTAAAAACACAAAGGTAGGAATTTTTTTTCAGACTCAAATCGGATCACCTTATTTGCTTAAAATATGCAACTAAACAACCCTTCTACAAGAAATGCAAAAAAAAAAAAAAAAAAAGGTTAAAAAAAAGCTAGAATTTTTTTCTCAGACTGAACACATCCACCTTAATTTGCTTAAAATATGCAACCAAACAATCCTTTTACAAGAAATGCAAAACAACCCAACTTCACCCTCCACAAAACTTTCCCAAAAACAAAAACACAAACACAAACATAAATCATAAAAAAGCCAAAAACATAAGAACACATACATAGGATTTTGGCAAGCAATCTTCCAAAACACAGCATAAGACCACTGATTAACTCCGCAAAGCGTCTTCAGCGCCTCCTTTAACAAATACCCCATCTTTTTTTCCAAGTCAGAACAAATTTAGATACAAAGATTTATATAAGTATGTATGTATTTATGTATAATTTCACTGTCTAAGCCCCGCGACAGGAGGCTCTTCCAGCTTGTTTAGTCCTTAATCCTCCGTTTCGCTTCTTTCCCGGTCCCAAGTTCACCGATATCATACCATTGCTTGCCATTTAGAGAGAGATAGAGTGATGAATATATATATATAGAGAGAGAGAGAGTGAAAAAACTAAGAAAATAAAAAGAAAAAAGCTACTCTATCCCACTAGCAAAGAGCTTGTAGTTTGAAGTGTATTTTCCCATTTTCAGCTTAATTAATGAGTTTATTTATCTGGTTGTGTATACTGTATAGTGTCTATGTAAATGTCTTCTTCTTTTGAGCTCACTTTCTCTCTCTATATAAATATATATATCTCAGTCTCGGTCAGGTTTGATACTCTCTCTCAAATGGAGAGAGTGATAGCATGTGATTTATAATAATAGCTCAATGTTTTTAATTAAGTGTGTTACAAAAGTAAGTACAGATGTTAGTTAAACTGTTTTTGTAAGACTTATTTTCAAATCTTAAATAACTTAATATTTTAGTGGTCTAATAAGTACAAATTTAATCTTGTTATGTTTTTTTTAAGTTTCGAATTGAGCTTTTATCTATTTTTGAATCGAGTTTTCGTCTTGTGAAACTCGTTAACAGTGGTTTATACTAGTATGGTGGTTCATGGGAACTGATTAGTCTGAGTTTTTAGTGGTCTAAGAAGTACAAATTTGATCTTGTTATGTTTTTTTTAAGTTTCGAATTGAGCTTTTATCTATTTTTGAATCGAGTTTTCGTGCTGTGAAACTCGTTAACAGTGGTTTATACTAGTATGGTGGTTCATGGAAACTGATTAGTCGAGTTTTTAGTGGTCTAAGAAGTACAAATTTGATCTTGTTATGTTTTTTTTAAGTTTCGAATTGAGCTTTTATCTATTTTTGAATCGAGTTTTCGTGCTGTGAAACTCGTTAACAGTGGTTTATACTAGTATGGTGGTTCATGGGAACTGATTAGTCGAGTTTATGTACACGAGAGTAGAGACGATGGTTTAGTTTTATGCATACATAACGGAAATATTAAAAGTGTTCTAAAAGTAAAAGGACATATATTAGGTTGAGCGTTTTTGTAACAGTTATGTCATTTTTAGCGGTTTAATTAAGAAGCGAAAATTTGATCTTTTAAAGTTTTTTTAAACGTTGAGTCAAGATTTTATTAGGATTTGAATATAGTTTTTTTTTTTTTTTTTTTTTAACGAAATGTGCTTTTCAAAACAATGGTTTATACTAGTACGATGGTTTGTGGAAACTGACCGGCCGAGTTTATATACACGAGGATAGAGGTGATGGTTTAGTTTTATACATACATAACCAAAAAATTATATAAATGCTAAAATGAGATAAAGGTATCTTAATAAAATTACAACTTTTAAGAATTATGTTACATCAATTAAAAAACTTTTAAGCAAAAGTTACATATATTACAAAATAAATTACTACATTGACTGATTTTTAATTAATACAAGGATCCATCATTGTAATTTATACCGGTATTCTCTATTAGTTTAGAACGAGAATATAGAAAAATAATAATAATCCTTCCCGTTGTAGCCCGCAGCCAATAAAGATGATCAGGTTGCCATGACCAATTTAAAGTTACATAAGATATATCATTAGTCTCGTTTGTTTAAGACCAAAGTCTAAATTCTATTTGGTAAATATGACTGATAACAAATCTAAACTAAGCAATTAAACTATATATTTTCAGGTTCATTTGTTTAAGACCAAAGTTTAAATTATATTTGGTTTATTAGGACTGGTAACATATCGACACAAGACTATTAAGCCATTTTCGTGTTAGTTTACTGAAAATTTTACTATGTTGGGTGAATAATGAACAATTATCTATGGAACGACTTACCCCCAAAAAAATTATCTATGAAACGATCCAAGAGTAGAATATAATTAAGTTTGTTCACGAACTTTATCACGCCCACTCGTAATAACAGTTAACATAGGAGTAATAAAAATAGAAGATAAGTACATAAAAATGAATTAAAAAGAAAACAAGAAAAATCACACTCCTAAACAAATGAACTTACATTTTAATGATTATACAAAATAAAATTTCGATATTGCTATGGTTGGCCGTTTCTTAAAATGTTTCCGCCTTTTTTTCCCGTTAGATTTGTTTCCCTTGAACTTGGAAAGCATGTCGGGGGGTTTTGATTTACACCAATGATCCCGTAATAAATATTTTACCCATATAGTATTTTATTCACCACATTGTATCTAAAACAAAAAGACCCAAAAATGCAACACTATTTTCCTAATCCGTCATAATTAGATTAAATAAGCTACTCCATGGTCTATAAAATTCCAGGAAAATAGCTATATGATTAAGAAATGACATTGTTTATAGCGATAAATTACGGCTACCCCCTCGGATTATATTGCATGTTTTCAAATTTCAATGCATTTTGGGATGTGTAATGTGTTATGTTCCCTATTGTCTGCAAGCATATTAATAGTTGTTATTATTACATTAATGCTCACTGGGTCCAAATTTTTAGATTTTAACTGTTGTTCCATGGATGAAGAAATATTATATCAATAGTGTGAATCGAATATGATATCCACTAGCTGGTTCAAATAGGATCGATGTTTTTGCACTTCACGTGCGAATTATAATGTGAATATAGTATACTCTGTATTTATGTCTACTCCCTTGTCCCATGAATATCGTCTTATTTCAGAATTCAGATCTTACCTAAATTCAGAAGACTATTTAGTAATAACGAGGTATGGTAACTTTATTGCAATCGATTTGAGAATATAATTTTCCTTTAATTACTACTACTACTAGGATATCAAACTCTACTAGTATAGTAGTATTGGTTTGGAATAATTTTTAATAGCATGTTAGTAGTATATATTAAGACATCGAACAAGGTACAATAGTTGGTACGGAAATTTGAAAGTTTGAAGGAAAAAAATTAATGAAAAATTCAAACTAGTGGTGGTTTGAATATGCATGAGAAGAAATTAAGGGTAACAAGACTTTAAGAAATACAGTTGTGATTGTACTTTATGTTGTTTTTTTGGCAAAGTTCGATAGTGTGTGTTTATCAATATATGTGCAATACAAATTCATAATTACTAAGAAGGGCGTGTCATTTACTTCATAACAGAGCTAAAAAAATGGCAAACCAAACAATATAACAAAATATATATAAAACATAGGGAAAATCCCCCAAAAACATGGCTTCCACAACTAATATTTCTTCAGAGGTCTTTTGTGCTTTATGCTCTTTTTTTTTTCGTTAAGATGTGATTCCTCTTCTTATTTTTTTGAACATATTGTAGATCAGGTTTTAGGATGAGCTTCAAACCGGTTAACACCTAATATTGCAATATTTGCTACTTGGTTCTATAAGGTACTGGGAATAATACATGTCTAATGACATCATATTTCACTGTTCTAGAAGTGTCATAACCATTTCCAAATTATAGGTAGTATTATAAATTTCATTGTTTTTAGCCGTCACATATGTAAGTTGTTCACCTTGCAAAAAGTAAAAGCAATATAAAATGAAAATAGCCGAACTTTTGCATGTGACATCATACATTTAAACCTATTTATGCACGCTCTTCTCTACTTCATAAATGATAAAAACAAAAGCAATAATTAAAATAATAATCTTTAACAAAAGCCACAACATTGGATACCATAATGTCGAAGAATAAGAAATAATAGACCCTTAATCAACCGAGGTCAATTAACTTGTTTTATCAATTTTTAAATGAAATGTCAACCACTGGAACAATAAAAACAAGCGAAGTTGATAGGCATAAAAGTTTATAGTTAAGTAGTCAAAACATTTCAACTATGCATACGTTTGTATACTTATAAATAGTGGTTGTCCTCTCAAATCAATCAATTTAATTACTATTACCATTGCTTTCGCATAGTAATAAGTCGACTATCTTTGATGACCGACTAACATGTAATTTTAATGATGAACTAAAAAAAAATAACAATTTGCCATGTTGGTAGAAACCCTCCACACCATGACGTTAGAATATATTATCTCAAATTAAATCATACACTTGCTTCATCATTTATATTTGAGTAGGGAAGATCAGTTTCTTTTGCTTATCTTCTTAATAGTTTTTTTTAGATTAATTTTAATCAATACTATATTCATGTTAAATACAGAAATAAAATTATACTTAAGACCTTTTAAAACAAAAAAGCTACAATGACCACATGACCTCGCAGATACTTCCACCCAATAGACTTATTTTCTGATTCTCTATGAGAATCATCAATTAGTGCGGGAGTTAATTATTTTTGTCTTCCCATGACACAATTGGCAATTTTCCTACATGCATGTAACAATCGACATTTTCATGGAAACTTTATGGGTGAGCAATGAGCCAAGAACTTTATGGGTGAGCAATGAGCCAAGAACCTTACGGTGAATTTACGGATGGCCTGTCGGTGATAAATTCCCGGTGGAAAAGTTACGACGTGTAATGCATGTAATTTATTTATTTTTTTAATATTTTTCGGAAAATATGAGCTCTGAAAACATCTTAGTTATCTTTGTGCCTATAAAAAAGAACACATTTTTTTTAAACCAGTTAAAATATTCACAATAGTTAGGGTTTTGAGGGAAATAGAGAACACGGTAAAAGAAAGATTTTTTCCGAATTCAAGTGGCTTTACGTAGTGGCTAATTAACAATATATTCGATGTCTCAAGTATATTATATATATCCTCCCTATTCATTTAAGTATATGATTGTTTCCGAGTTTAGAGATCCTAAAGTTAATAATCATGTCGGGGTTCTAACTTAGGAAAACTGAAAAAGGGAAAGTAAAGATGAAAAACTATATTGTCCCATGATAACATGAGAACTTGTTGCCAAACTAGGTGTAATAGTTACTGTTAAGTTCCTATATTTTTCTTTTTCTCTAGCTTGATCGTGTTTAATTACTTGTCATGTATATACATTATGAACGGGCACTAACACAACGATAGAGGAACTAGAACACAATTCAAAATCTTAAAATAAGGAATAGAAAAGTGAAAAATAAATAAAACACAGGAACACATGAGGATGTAATGTTAACGATATTCAGTACTCACTTAAATTTAAAGGTTAAACACGGTTGCCAGTGGAACTGATATTCTTATATAATTAATAATTAATATTGAAACTAATTAGTTTCAATGACTTAGAGCATTCACGTCTCACTCACCAAATTCTATTTTCTCTATAATTTTGATGAGTTTAGTTCTAAAAATTAACTAAATCAAGCTCACAATGAACTCTCTATTTTAGGAGAAGACTGGTATGACTATTTACAACTACAGAATAAATAAGACTTCTCATCAACTAATAAGCAATGAACCCAACTTTAATCATTTGTATGTTATTCCTCCAAATATAAATTTTATATTAAAATATATTGTTAAAATAGTTAATTATTGATAGAGAGAATGTTTTGATGAAAGTATAAAATGTACATCACTATCTAAATATCAAAAAATTGAATTTTTACTCCACGTTTGTAAAAAAAAAAATTGATGGGTCTGATATGAATGCTTTTACACAAGCTATTAAACTAGAAAACTCTCAAGAAGGCTCTTTCTAAGCGCGGGTTCGTTCTCTCAATAAATTATAACGAATGGTAAGGCGGGAATAAGTTCTATACTACCTCACATAAAGGAAACCATAAAACGTAACGTTGTTTTTAGACTTACCAACATAAAATAACCGGCTATCAAACATAGACAGAACCAAGAATTGAAAACGGGAGGGGGCGAGAATCTATATAATTTTTTTCATACTTCATATGAATTGAAAAAACAACTTATTTCACAAATATGCTAAATATGTAAGTGCACTAAGTGACCACATGTACGCATCGCAAGCTAAGTGTAGACTATCGGGAGAAACGATATACTCAATCAGACAAATAAAAATAGTTTTTTTTAAATCAACTTTTTATAAATTTAGCTAGCATAACTATTTGGCACCCTATATTTATTTTACTAATGACCCCTGGATTCGCCACGTACGTATGGTCGCACCGGCTTTCAAGTAAATATATGTAAATGTGATTGATAAATTATATAATTAGGCCCAAATTACAACTGGTAACAAGTTACGATTTAGTGACGTAATTTCTTGTTTAAATTGTGGTTTCAACTTGGCTTGAAGATATAGGAAGGACCCTGCATGTAACTTGGGACCAAACTGCAAATAATCGGTACAATTCCCAGACTTTTACCTTCTTTTTCTTTGGGACCGGCATAAAACTTGAGCCCCTAAACCACCCACATCACCTCATCCTAAAAATGCTGTCTATACCCTTAACTATATATGAGACTATTTCTGAGGAGACCAAGCTAAGCTATTTTAACACTTTATCTCTTAAACCCATTTTTTTTTCCATATCTATAGACTATAGGTAGTTTGTGGTCCATAATTGGCATTACCTTACTTACCTTTGTGCCCATTTAGAGCAGTGATGAGTTTTTTTTTTTTCAAGACTCCTTTACCATGCACTTTTGGCAAACATCTTGATATGTATGTACATGGTTAAAGAAAGACCTAGCTTATACATTAATGTTTAGGGTATTTATAATTAAGATAAGGTTTCTCCTGTTATAATCACTTGAAGTTACGATCAGAATTATATATATGAATTTATAATGTGGGTCATGATTATTTTGCACCACTCTGATCAGTGTTTTTTTCCTGCCAAATCTAATTTATTGGATATTTGGATATATACTTTGTTGAAACTTTCCTGCCAAATCTAATTTATTGGATATTTGGATATATACTTTGTTGAAACAAAGTTGAGCGTAGGTTTGGAATTACTATACCATGATATATTAATATTCATTAATCTCCACTTAGGGGTGCGACAATTTGCACTATATACACCTTGAATCCTGGTACAATTATTATTATAACCATGTTTACTTTTTACTAACTCAAATTTATTCTTATTCAATTATTACTAATATTTGGAGTATAACTGTAGAAGTCTATATAAGTTTTGACCGAATTTAGTAATGAAGTTCCTTATTATGCTGGTCTCTCCTAGATGATGCTTAAATACAAGAGTATTGCTATAACCACTTAAAAACATTACCCGTTGACGTGACAGATTAACTGAACTAATTATAAATTAAATGAAAATATGATTTCAATATCGAAACAAAAATGAATGATACACTTAATCCGTCACATCAACAGTAATGCTCTTGAATAAGTTTTTTGGGTGTCATTTCTCTAAATACAAATGTGTACTAATAAACAAAGATGAATATTCTTACTGTTAAAGTGCTTCGGCAGTAATTAATTTTATTGACTCACAACAAACTCGAAGAGATGACAACTAATCCTAAGAAACATTTGTATTAACTAAACGGTAACATCTAATCTTCTCTGGTAGTCTTGGTCTTATGTAAAGTTCAGATTCTTATTTAGTGCTGTATATGACTATTGTTTGCTGACATGTCAGTAAATGTTTTCAACCTTTTTTTATAAGTTATACTAATAAATATTTACTGCTTTAATGGGGTATCTTACTTGGGTCATTGTGAGACTCTGATGCTTCTATTCTAACCCTTGCTTTACGATATAAAATAGCGTGAAAAGGTGGATCATTAGTTGGAGTCACATGCTTTATATATGTAACTTTTTGGTGGGTTCATTTTTTTATTTTATTCATCTACGCCTATATTCGAAGGCGGGTAAAAACAAGGGATTAAAAGATGGTGAAAGACAACTGTAATATGTCCCATGATTTTAGTATTTTCAACGATAAACTAATTACTATGATGAGTGGTATTTTTTTATTTATTTTTTGAAACCACGAATATGTTCATTATTATTAACGACAATAATGTGTGTTAGTACAAAATACATTGTCGTTCAGAACAAATTCCAAAAGGCTAAACATAATAAAAAATACATAGTCATAATTGAGCACAACTCTATAAAGACTAACTAAATCTCATCCATGGAAAATTAAATAAAAGAAGTCAAATAGATCCTAATTAAAAATAAAACGTATTTCAACGAAATATAAAAAGCAGTGAAATGTCGTCAAAAAAGTTGTTTTGACTCGGCGAAACGAGAATAATGCCGAGATAGCCGAATAGGAGGCGTAGATAAATAAAAGAACTCGAAAAAATCCCCATAATTCGATTTGGTATGGTTCCATAATCACCATCGGATTGGGGGTTGATGAGTGCATGGTATTTCAATTCCATCTTTTTTCTTTTTAAGTAGTTTTTTTTTTTTTTAAGAAATAAAGTTAGCTAGTTTACCACTCTTTGCCCGGAAAATGCAAGAATGTAAAACTAATATAAAGGTAAACTTCTTTCACCTGCTTTAATAAAACAAACAATCTAAAATAGTAGTGTCGTTCGTTCTCTAAGCTTTAAGTTGCCAATTTGCTGTTTTTTTTTATAATTATTCAAAAAAGAACCTATAACATGATTAACAAATTAAAGATTATCAAGCCTCGTACGAGTATATGTTAGGAACCATAAGTGACCATGCATCAACATATATAACTTATCAGTGTAACTTTTACGAATATAAATGAAAAATGAAATTTATTATTCCCTCCATCGCATGCATCAAAATAGTACAAATTTAATTTTGGAATATTATAAGTAAATAGTATTAATTGTTTAGAGTTAGCTGATGAAATAATAAATGCATATCTCAATTTTCAAATATAACCTTCAAATATTAATAATGTTAATGATTTAGAATTAACAATATTCATATGGGTATGTGAGGAACTAAAATTTTAGAAGACATACATATAATTGAACTGTCATTTTGGCGTCAAAAATAATATTGAACTATAATTATATGGGACGGTGAATTAATATCAAGGGAAAATATCAAAATGTACATATTATTGGTATTTAATTAAAGAAAACACACATTGTAAAACACTTTTTAAAGATTAGTATATATATATATGCTACATAATACTACTACATATGCTACATGATGTTACTTATTATTATTTTATGTTTTTAATAACTTTGATACTAAATGATGCTACATTATATGTATCAAATCTTAAATAAGAATTGAGAATCCGAATATATAAAGCGGTTAGGTTTTTGTACGAGTGGCTGCAAATACATGAGCTAGTGAATCTAATGTAAGAGTTGGTTATTATACTGGGGGTTAAAACAACACAAAAAGAATCAAATCTTCCCAAATAGTGTAAAAAAAAACATCTTAATTCACCAATGAATTGCCTCTCATAACGTACGGCTTCTTAAAGCTGCTTTTAATATGAGTCTAGAAACATGTGTAAAATACTAAAAATATTGAGGGCGAGATTAAGATTAAAGTGCGAAATGTTGGTTTAGTCTATCCGGCTGTAGCAAATATGTTCATTACACTAATAAATTCAATTTATTCTACTTCATGTCTAATGGCAAAAATAGGATTCAGAGTTACCCAAAAGGGGGGAAAGTTGGAATTTATGAGAAATATGACAGAAAATGAGAAAAAGAAGGTAGTTATTTATCACTCTTATGTCATCTTGTAGTTATTTACACTGGAAAAAAAAAATTATCATTAGAGCGTCTGTTGTTAAACTGATGATAAAATGAATGTCGTTAAATTTAATAACAATTTTTGTTGCCAAACTGTTGCTAAAATTTAGCGACACTCATTTTACCAACAGTTTTCAAAAAATAAATTGTTGATATCTTATTTTTTTTTTTGTAGTGTTATGTATTCATTTCAAAGATAGTTTAAAATGGTTATTGGGTAGGATCTTAGTTCATCTTTCACGTGTTCAATTAAGTGACAAAGTCAATAGAGTGGTCTATAGTTTTCAACTCTTGTAAATTAATTATTGTGTATGATCTTAATTGAAAATCCTCGATAATCTTAATTGATCTTTCATAATCACATCCACAAAGTAGTGTAACAAAATCCAATTAAGTTGTCCAAAAAAGAAACCCTAAAGAAGTATGAAATGGGCCCATAATGAATGGGATTAACCCCACAGAGCAAAAGATAACATTTCAATTAGGATTTGAAATCTTTATGTAACAATAATAAATGGTTTTTCCGACTTTATAGTAAGAAACACAACTCATTATAGTGTGAAGTAGAAGGTTACATAAAAGGTCAAACTCAAAGGCCCACTGTTAAAGTATATATACCAAGATCACTTGAGTTATAGCGTATTAAGGGATAATAACTAGTGATAAGTCCTGAGAAAAGTGAGACTTAATTACCTAATTTCATAGATCATTTTGTGTTTTTGTGTTCAGTCTACTCACAAATTGTGTTCGAGTAAGGGGAAATAAACTATATATATACTAATGTAGATCTTACGGGGAATGAAGTTGGTATGTAAAAAGTAAAACAATATACACTATGATCAGTTTGACTAACATAATCATAGCAATACTATAACGTAGGTAATATGAATTTCTTGCATGAAATATATCGATCTGATGCAAAGTTTTTTTCTAAAAAAACCAAAGGCATATATGTAAGTTTTTTTTTTTATAATCAATATTCGATCTTTATTAAAATTTAAAAAATATTCCAGATTATGGGCCAAGCCCCCATAATGGTCATTCCGTTTAAGAAAAACGGTAACAAAATGATCAATATTGTCGTACACTTAACAAATACAAAGAAGGCCGGAAAAACAATCAGAACAGACAAAAAAACCATAATACTAGCAGTTCAAATTCTCCAATCATTTTAAGAAAAAAAACTGTTACGATGACTTGTTATTTACTCTTTATATCATCTATACTTACATCTCACATTGTAGCTCCATAATCAAGGTGATCTAAACAGCAAATTTAAGAGCAAAACACTAACTTAAAAGAGTAGAATTTTTGTGTTAGCAAAATGCAAAAAACCCTGTTATGTGCATATATCAAAAACTTGCATAAATCAAATAATTCAAACCAAATGTAAGGAGGCAAAAAGCCTTAATATTTTAACAATAATAATCCAACTAAGTTTCAAAAAAATAAATATTAGGAGTACTTCCTCTCAAGTAAAACTACTTTTAATCTAACGAATAAACTGCATTAGTGTGATTCTGGAGGTTCTTGGCTGTAAAAAATGTGTTATCGAGTCCATTAGCACCTTCTTTGGCTAGAGTATCTGCAACCTGATTTTGTTCCTTGTAAATATGACACAAATCATTGCTAACCAAACTCATTAGTGCTCAAATATCAAGTCAAATAGCGTCAAATTTAGGGTTTGGTTTTATCTTTTTTGCCCACCTATTATATAAAATTTCTGAATCAGTTTCCACATAAATATTACTCATGTTAAGACTATAACAAATAAGTAGAACATTTCTAATTGAGATCAATTCTGGATATATGTAAATTTTATATTTATTCTTGCATAAGATTACGTACAATAACTATCACATGTCCATTTGACGAGCAGGTTTTAAGTTTATTTTTAAGATGAGCAGGGTTTTAAGTTAATATCACAATTCTTGTCTGCTTCTGGTTACTTTTGAGAAATACATACTTAGCACTTTAATTAATGGGTTGTATATCGATCATTTTAATAAGTAAATTATTCAAGAATCATTACATATTAATTCATAGGTGGATGACTCACATAATAGTTTGTTTTCACAAGACAAGCTCTTTGTTTTAGAATTACAAAACTTGCTCAATTATATGTAATTAATAACTCTGCAGAACAATTATTAAAACACTTACTTCTTACTTGCTAAAAATAGTTTATGTTGTAAGAAATAATAGGTTTTTTATTAGTTTCCCCTTAATTAATTTTCTCAAGTGTTTGTTATTGACCTAACTAAAGGTGTGCCCTTATGGGTGGAGTAATTATAAGCATCGCTATCATAAACATTGAGCATACACCTTATGAATAATTATGTATCAAAGAAAGATATGACAAAAAGCTAGCTATGGATATCTAAGGACGGATAGTGGAGATATATATGATGAGTCCTTTAACGGGACAAACTGCGTGACAATATTGACTTAATTATAAATAACATCCCATTTTTATAGTATGCTAAATTGTGATTATCGCAATGCCTGACAAACTTGACTTAGTTTAGATGCTTAATATTAAAGTATTAGAAGGAGATTAATATTATTCGAGAAAGCGAATGTTAATTAGTTTTAACTTTTACGTCTACCAATTCACAACCCTGTGATTTAGGGTTTATAGACTATTCTAATTATTTTCTGATGAATGGGATTGGGAGAAGCTCATATCATCTGGAATACGAATGACTCTAGCTTTCTATAATAGATGTTGGCAAGGTTTCTATATAGTACGTATGTTGGACAACAACGTTTTTACTAGTAGTAGTATTGTTATATTTTATTAACATGTATGGGTGACAACTAGCTAGCTAGATCGAACTTACATATCAAATGTGATATTACATGGAAAAATGATCATTTAGTACATAATTTGAGACTTAATCCTAAAATAGTTTGAGGATATGCTGAGAGGGTTGTCACTAGATGCAAGGTAGACGTCGGGAAATGAGTGGTTGATGTTAAAATTAATCATCAACAGCCGAAGTTATTTCCATGGCCATTGAATTAAGATCCAACATCTAGAATGTATATTCATATATCGGATCTTAATCAACATGCCATAGAAGCAATGTACTTTGGTCGCTGATGTTTGTTTTCAACATCAACAACTTCATTCCGATAGATGTCTATGCTTAGATGACAAATCTATAGCTTTTGCATTTGGTTGCTTTTTTCAGCATATTTTAGTAATCTGTATAATTAAGATCACTAGTGTAATCAATAACTTTCAGAATGTTTAGTTATCTTGTATTCTTGTTGTCCCATTCCTTTCATGTATAATCACTTTAATAATATTAGGATCAAATAAACTCCGACTGTGTAAATTAAATTGGTGTTTTAATAGAAAAAAAAGGAAATATAAATAAAATTTTCCTCCGTGAGATCTGGGGGACCTTAAGTTGTGTGCAGGGGAACAATTATTAGTGTCTCGAACTTGGGCATCTCTATAATTATTCATGAGTGTGTATTTGTTTGTGAAAGAGAGTGGACAGCTTACATGTTTTCTTTTTTATAGGTAAAGTGGAGCTCAACTGTTGCATGGTTATTAGATGTCTTTTTTGCTTTTACTTTTCTTCATTTTCCAATAAGGTGTGGCATTGAATTGTTACGGTCCACCGAAATTTAAATCATCAAATTACTGTTTTGCCTGTAAAAGTCGCGTGACTCGTGTCTAGTAATTAAATAAAGCCGAAACAAAAGTAATTAAGCTAATTTAGGTCAAAACGTAACATGCGGGAACAAACGTATTTGTATCGTAAGAAATTACTATATGCGCAATTTTCCTAGTCAGGCACATAAAACTCTAGTGACTCGAGTTTAAGACTCACACATTTAACTTGCTTATTTCTATTCAAGATCTAAAAATCAAAACACTTATTTGAAATTCCAGAGTGACTACTTGAGGTTTAGCGGAATAGATATTGCCTGCAACGTTTTTCTTTTCACCGAAGATGAGCTTGTGGGTGCCATGGAGGAAATTGCATATTGAGAGGCTATACGGCTGTGGTTGCTGGTATTGATAAGGTGGAGAGGAGATCACCCGCCTATGAAAGTAATCAAAACACGACTTCATTTGAATTTTTTGTTAATTAGTAAATTATAAATTCATCAGAGGACCAAATATGAATTGATCGCGGACCAAGAATATGAATGTACTTCAGTTGCAGACGTATCTTAGTGTTGTTTGCTTAGCTGCACTTTGTAGGGTTTTATGGTTTATATGCGTTTGCATTGGTAGTTTGAGTCTTTTTGAGTTTTTTTCCTTATAAACATGTTTGTGTATACTAAACATACTTTCCAATTGTAAACAACAAAATGTGTCAGCTGTCTTTACCGGTATATAATGATATATGTAGAAGACTGTCGTCCGGATTTATCGAGCATGATTTGAATGACTTTGCGAGTGCAAAACCATAAGAACATTAAAAGGCCTTAAAAGGTTGAGGGAAAGATAAAACCCCACGAGAGAACCCTCCACAAAGAGTAAGATCGGTCTATACTAGTAGGCTTGGCAACGGATCCTGCCAACCTTAGCTCGAGCTTCAATTTCTAAGAACAACGCACTTTCAAAAGTTAGCAGGCTTCAGAATTGGTGTCCTTGCATCGTGATGGCCAAATCATAATGTTTCTTTCGTGATGGTTCTTTTAGCATTTTTAAGAAAATGCCCAAAACATGTGGATAAGACTAGCTAAATAATTCAAGGAAAGATGACCCAATTTCGGCTATGGTTGGCCAAATGAGAATTCAATTGATTGTATGGCTAATGATGACCGAAACAAACCAAGCATGAGTCTGTTCATCTCCATGTCCGTTTTGAAAAGTTTATTCATGTTCATTCATACTCGTTCGATAATGAACGACCACATACCAAAATTTTGATAAGACAGAAACGAGTTTGTTCACGCACGGTTCATCTAACTCAAAACATTAAATAACGATTAGGAATGATAATCAATGATTCATTGCAAGGGAAATCCCCTCAATAATTTCGTGTATATTCACCTAATACATTGCAATTAGTAATACTATCCAGTTGTTCATGATTTTATCACCAATATTATTAAGCTTTGAATTATATAGTAATATTTAACAAAACATCTCAAGAACTATCTGTTTATCATTAAATAGTATTTATATAAAATAAGCACGAAACTTAACAGGCTGAAAAGGTTGTGAACTTGTGATCATGATAGCCTTTTTCGCTTGCCAGATGAATGTTTTATTCTTGTTCGTTATCTGTTCATTACAATCAACAAACACGGAGCGAACTCTTTGCGAAACGAATGTTAATTTTTTCACGAACCGTTCACTTAGTATCACCCCAATGTACGTAGAAGGCCTCACATACTCATCATTGAACACTTTTTTAAAACAAATAGTTTGAAGCAATTGATTCTGGAAGAATTTCAACAAAGTAGTAGTAGTATTCTTTTTTAATCCCGACCCGTGGTTTGGCATCGACTCATTATCGAAACTTCAAACAGAAGGGGATGATATCCAGCATGATTTTCTTTCTCATAGTATGAGGATTACCGAAACGCTAATTTTTAAAGATTTTAATTAATCAAGATACGTAGGAAAAGATTAACGTTTTTTCAAAATATATTGTTCTCAATGTCTCCGCTTTGCTTCTTCCATGTTACACAGTCATGCATACAAAAGTTATGTGAAATGAAATACGATTAATTGTTTGCTTCTTCTTTTAATGGTGATTTTACCTCCAAAAATGCTTATGAAATTTTGAGACAGAAAAGATCTATTTTTACTTTAGCAAAATTCTTTTGGAATCCCCCTCTCCCTAATAAAATTAGTATTTTTTTCTTGGAGATTGTGGTTTAAAGCTATTAAACTTGACGAGGATTTAAAAAGATATGGTATTACTCTTGTTTCAAAATGTTCTTGTTGCACTAATCATCAATGTGATTATGTAGACCATTTATTTAGGGATAGTTTAGTAAAGAGGTGTGGACTTTATCAGAATTTTTGGACTAGATTGCCATTACAGCAATAATTTGAGGCTGAATATTCAAAACTGGTGTTAAGGCTTGTGATCAGACTCAAACAGGTATGTTAGCTGCTCTTACCCCCTTTATTATATTATGGGAAATTTGGCTTAGTATGAACGGAGAAATGAGAAAAAAATACATTTACTTTAATGTACAATCTGTTTTTAATGATTTATGTATCAGACTATTAAAGTTAACAATTGACGTACTGAACTATCATAATATTCACAATTCAGATACTACCGTTAATTTAGTTGGATGAAAGTTAGTTTCACTTTTCATTTTGTTCATATTCTTTGTAATTTGTATAAATTTAATCATATATTTTCGAAACATTACAATTTACAATGTTTTTACTAAAAACACATGCAAATACATACATAATAAGTATCTCGGTTTAAAAAACATATTATTTCACTAGATTTTCTTTGATTTTTTTCTAAAATAAAAAACTTATAATTTTTTTTTTACATTTTCTCTAAAAAAAAAGTTTTAGATTTATGATATTCGAGCAAAAAATATTTGAGACCACATCACTATTTGAATATTTTCATGAAAAAATGACAAGAAAATTGTTATTTTTTTCAAAAAAGTATTATTTTTTGTAAATAGAATATATTTGTTAAGTATTTATAATTTATTTTTATACACAAACATCATCTATAATTTACATTATATACAATAATATGTGTACATGCATTATATTATATATATATATATATATATATATATATATATACATACATATACATACATTAATATAGCATGTATGTGTGTGTGTATTATATACATACATACATATATATATATATATATATGATATTATATATATATATATATGATATTATATATATATATATATATATGATATAATTATATATTTTTTAATTTATACTAAAATGAGACATTTCAAAAAATTAAGTGTTAAATTTATACAAGTTATAAAGAATATGAACAAAATGAAAATTGAAACTAAGTTTCATCCAAATAATATAACGGCGGTACCTGAATTGTAAACATTATGATAGTTCAGTACGTCAATTGTTAACTTTGGTAGTTTGGTACCTAAATCGTTAACAACATGTAGTACAATACACTAAATATATTTTTTTCCGAGATAAATATGATAATGAGAGGATGAGTGTGCATAAAATTATATTAAGTGTGACTAGGTGGCTTAAAGAACTTAATCCCTTACTAAAACCAAAGTTTCCTATTAATGGTTTTAATTATCTTACATTACAGTGTTTGGATTTACCTAACATTACAGTTAAAATTAAAAGGCCTAAGTTGGTTAATTTCATGAAAATGTCCACCATCAGGTAGATTAAAACTTAATATAGACGGTTCTGTAATTAGTAATGGCTCTAATGGTTGTGGGGGTAATCTTAGAAATAACAAGTCAACTTATTTTTGCCTTTTCTTGCCATCTCGGTAGTCATACTAATACTTATGCAGAATTAACACTTCAAAAAAATACCCAAATAGCGACGGGATTAGTGACGGTATTTTTTATTACGAATTTATTAACGACGGTTTTTGTGATGGATTTGTGAAATTTAGTCAATTTACGACAGATTTGTGACAGCTTTTTAAATTAGTGACATGTTTTTGACAGATTTTGACTCTCAATAAATCAAATATTATTTTATAGTGTAAATGCTATTAAATTGGTCTGTTGTTATGTTGTAGCATGAACATCTATAGTGTTTTTGTTGAATTTGATTTTGAGATGATCGTGAATTGGTGGCTCAATAACTCTTCTCCTTGTATTAAATTTCAATTATATGGGAGTATATTTGCTGCTAATGAGCTTGGTTAGTGTCAATATAGGCCATGTATACATGGAACAAAATAAAGCTGCAGATGGCTTGGCTAAGCAAGACTCAAGTGTGATCAATTTCACTACTTTTAGGGCTATGAATTTGCCCAAAATAATTTATGATGCTTACTGGTTGGACCAGCACGAGACTCCTTGTTTCAGAGGGAGTCATTTCAATCTTTAATCTTCTTAATTTTGTGCTTATGATGCTATGCTGAAGCAAGGTGATGGAATAAATACTAAAGTAGAGACATTTGTACTTATATAATGGATGGAAAATTGATATAAGCTTATGAGGATAATTTTTTGAAACTTTTGATTATTGTACTCCTGTGATAACAGAGGTTTGAGGAGTGCATAAAAATGTAATTTTTTAATTTGGATTGGTCTCAGAATGTAGGTATTGAGTTGATCAAGTTGACGTTGATGCTGAATTTTTTATGAACAAGAAAGATTATATGAAGTGTTGAAACTGCTGGTGTGAAGAAAAATCATATCTGTTTGATAGCATCACTATTGAGAATTTTGTATTCCCTCTATTTGGTATAGTTTCATTTGTTTAAAAACTGCATTTTTTTAAGCTTTTGATTGCTAACTTCAGCCGTGTCTAAAGCCTTAAGACTTTGCGATTTTGGTTCTAAAAAATACTCAGTTTTGATCACATTGATCTACCTAAAATGTAGTGATAAGATTATGGCGTATAAGAAGAAATAAGAGTTTTGAGCTCATTTTCCTTAGTTTTTTTGGTTTTATGATCATAGCTTTAATTAGTAATTTTTCCTCAAAATGTATAGGGCTCTTATCATTGTCATTCCTATGAGGGTTGTAATTTATATACTTTCTTTGTATCGGACCTGTGTATTTTCCGGCGACTATCCTTTGTCCCATGGAAGACTACTTCTTTCAATAACATTTGAGCCTTTTTACCAAAAAAAAAAAAAAACAATCTGCATTCCATGCATTTACAAACTTTCGAAGAGGCATGTGATTTTTAACAACCACATACTTTCATATCTGTCGTTATATATATACACTTAAAACTTAATCTTAAAATGGTTTTCAAGAGGAAAGAAATTCAATTTAAGAAGATGGATAAGAAGAAAACAAATGTGCAGGAATACAAGAAGAATTTCTCCAAACCCTAGAATGCAACTTAAGTATCTCTTTAGCTCTTTCTTTAGATTTCACACTAGCCTCCACTTGAAGCACCAAACACAACTTTGAAACGACCCCAACTTGTAACATATCTTCAAGAACTCTAGAGCTCGCCGAAAACCTTGATATTGACAATAATACCCTCATCGCCCTATCAGTCGCCACATGTGAAACCCTAAGTATTTTCTTTGAAACAACAGCTAAGCCAGCTCCATGGCTCAAAAACTCGGCTCGACCCTCATCAGCACAATCACAAAGTTGATCCAGAAGCACCATAACAAGCTCACAAACCCTTCTTTCACGAGACTCGAGAAGAAGCTCGATTAATTCAGAAATTAATCCAGCCTGTATCGCTTTAATTCTATTCCGACCCCATGGGAAAATCTCTTTTAGAAGCTTCAAAGTAGCCTTAATAGCTTGATGTGATATCTTATCATCCAAAACGCGGACTATGTTAATAAAAAAATCTTGCTTAAAAATTATCAGTAGGCTTGGATCTGCCACCTCGTAAAGATCTTTCATAAGCATTATCGCGTAAGCACGAGATTCGAGGCTACCACATTTCAAGACATCTATTAAGGACTCCATAAATGGTGTGTCACCATTTACCAATTTCTTCCTACTCGATTCTGATATATCCAAATTATAGAGTAGGCATAAGGCTTCCTCACTAGCAGATTCTTTCTTGGTTACGACTGAAGCTAAGAATTGGACAGAGCCCATATTCTCCAAGCACTTTTTGTCTCTTTGGGACAATCCATTTGCGATGGATCTAAGCTGTTGGATGCACTTTTGTTGCAATTTTGGCGATTTTCTTGAGTCATTGATGAGTTTCCCAATTTGGATCAATTCGACCATTGATTTGGGAGTTGGGATCTGTTCAATCCCGCATGAAGCATTAAGGGCGCACCATGATTGGATCAAACGGTGTAGCACGTGGTTTGGTGTGGGATTAATATCGCAGGATACTAATTGTTTGGTAACGGGACATGTATTGTTTTTGCATGAAAATAACCATGTTTCTATGCCTTCTCGATCGTATGTGATGCCGGATGAGATTATAACTGGATCTCTCATCAGCTGCATTGAAATTGGGCATAGGAAATCACTAGGAACATCAATCTCTTCCATTTATTCGGTATTACAATTTTTTTTTTATCAATATGAGAAGTACTTAGACAGTACTAATAAAAGGAAGATAAATAACACTAGAAGATTGAAGTTAAAATAGGCTGTGTTGAACCATTACAGAATTAGAGACGAGATTTTATACGTGTATGTAGTTGAGAATTTTAAAAGTCAGAACTCGGAAAATTAAAGGGAGAAAAAGATGAAAGTGGACTTTTCCAATTATTTGGGAGATTTATTTAAAATATTAGTACTATATAGTGGACTTTATTTATTAAATTAGTTTAAGGCTTATGGCATTATCTTGGGTTAAAAGTCGGTGTTGCATGGTGTGCCGGTCCCTTTGACTTTATCTTGTATATTATATATAAATGTCACTAAAAAAAAAAAAACCTAAATAGCGATGATGGATTAATTACGGTATTTTTTATGACGAGTTTATTAGCGACGGTTTTTATGACGGTTTTATGATAGTTTAGTCAATTTGCGACAGATTTGTCACAGCTTTTTAAATTAGCGACAGGCTTATGACAATTTTTGACTTTTATTAAATTAAATATTATTTTATAATATGCCGCTTTTAAGGACAACTTATTTAGTCCTACCTGAAAATATGGGACATGGAACTCTACCACATACATTGGATGCCACATATATATGTGATCGATAAATCAATTTAATACTACAACACACTGTATTTTCTTCAATATTTTAATATTATTACGAATGATGCTATAGAAACCTATAAAACTCATCTGAAAAGTCTATCCGTCTATCCGATGACATGAAACAATACTAGTCACTTTTTTTAAACACATGTCAAAAAAATGATACTACTACTAAGAAAAAAGAGTCATGTCATTCTCAACACTAATTAATACTCCATCCGTTCCCATTTAATTGTCCACTATGAAACTACGTACAATTTTGACCGGTCAATAACTTATATCAAAATTGTCGGAATAAAATTTTTTAAAAATTGATCATATAGTTCAAATGTTAAATTTTATGATTATATTTTAAAAAAAATTATTTTGACAATTTTGATACAAGTTATAAAAAGATCAAAATTGCACGTAGTTTCATAGTGGACAATAAAATGGGAATGGATGGAGTATATTAATATATTAATTTTTTTACTTATTCATTTATACATATCGTATATTTGTATTCCTATTAAAAAACTTATGGTCAAATTTTGACATTAACGTTTGAATAAAAAAAATTATAAGATGGTAGTAAAAGTCACGTCACGTAATAAAACTCAACTTACTAAAAATCCAAATAAAAATATATTAGAACCCTAATTGATTCTACCCTAAATTTAAATAATAATTAAAAATAAAAAAAAATTGTTCAATCTAAAAATACAACTCACTAAAAACTCAAATAAAAATATAATAGAACGTTAGTTGAATCTACCCTAAATTTAAATATTAATTAAAAATAAAAAAAAATATTAAATTTAATATTAATAAAAATCAAAACTTTTGATGAGATGGTCCCGTCGATATGGGAGGTTGATTTTTTGGTCAGCAAAATGCATTTTACTATTATTAATACTTTTCTTTTCTCTCTCATGGAATCTCAATATCCCAAACCCCATATTTGCCAATTTAGTCCGTAATTCATCTGATGAAATAGTCTCTTGCATTTTTCCAGTTGTATTAGTGAAAGACAAAAAGATGGCAGAAACTTGAAAGGAAATTAAATTATTTCATCTATTCCTTTTTTTTATGAACATATATTTTTTTCTTAAAAGCCCATTTCTCTTATAAAATTATTCAAAAAACTCACTGTTTTGAGATTAACTACTTTTAGCTTAATTTAATTATTTCACAATCAAATTTTGCAATAAACGAAATGATTGAAAGCAACTTATGTAGGGTTCATTAAATTTATTTCCCATCATAATCTAAAATCAGTAAGCATATATTTGGATTATTTACATTCTTATTTATTCTCTAACAATTGATGTCTAAAGACTCAAACTAAGTATTTAAAATTATTTTCATAAAGTATCCTAGTTAGATATATGCTGAATTTGAATTTGTAAACTAACAAAGAAACAAAGGTAGAATTAAACAAAACAAAATTCAAGAGAGACCAGTGAGTTTGTGGTTAAAAATATTTTATTTTATTTAGTGGAAAGAGAGAAGTGACGTGCAAGTCATTTATGTTTAAAGTTTGCTAGCCCTAGCTACATACATACATAGGGTAGTGTATGGGATAGAAGACTACGTCCTCTTGACTCCAGAAGTACTAAATAATTTGTCGATTTGAAGCGCAGTTGTCCGACACAAGAGTTTTGAGTCTTTTAAAACATTCATAATAGTTTTGTTAACTTTTTAATGTTAAATAGTGACATATTATCGTTTAAAAAAATATTAAATGACACATATTTATCTTAAATTTAATAAGTACATTAGTTTCACGTTAACAATGTTATCAATTTTTAATTAATAATTTATCTTTTATTTTACTGGTCACTATTCTTATGAGGAGAATTAATAGAAGATAATAATGTTAATTGTGCGTTGTGTTTGCCATGTCAGCAGTTACAAACATTAAAAAGATTGTTAACTTTAATAATTTTTTTAACATTTATAAAGATAACAGATACTTTAATGCAACTAATGCAGATAAGAAAATGCATTGTTAACTAACTATTTTAGTTGACAATAGAGATAACAATATTATTGAAGATGATATTATTTTATTAATTTTATAAGGCCTCTACTTTCATGCATAATCACCTTTTCTCTCCATAGTAATCAATAACTCAGCTCTATTAGTTGTGGTTCTTATTTTTTCTTGTCTGACTTTGAACACTTCCATTAATTAAATACAAATCATGCATCAAATTTGATGGCTAATGTTTAATTTGCTCTGTTGTTTTTCGTGGGTTCATTCTTCTTATTATACTTTTTATAATAACTCAGGTTTTTTTATACACAATACTTCATCAATAGTTTGTATTATAAGTTTTTTTGCAAAAAGTTTTACTACGCATTCATTTTTTTGGAATGAATAATCAAAATTTATAGATAAAATTAGGCCTGATCACTTTTTATAGATAAAATTAGGCCTCACTTTTTTGTTTGTCTCGGATCGATCAGTAAAAATCTGGAGACGGCACTGAATGTATTAGCATATAATTACGTGTATAGTCAGAGATGAGAAAATAATCAAATGTTGCTTCTCCTTCTTTAAAGTCTGTATAGAAACCAAATAATCTATATTTTTTCCTTCTTCTCAAAAGTCTAGATAGAAACCAATAAGATGACAGCTATATACTCCTTCCTGTCTAATTAATTAACCGATACGAAAGTACATGCAATTTTGATTTGCCAATAATTTATATCAAAATTGTCAGAATAAATTTTTTTAAAATTTAATCATATAGTTCAAACATTAAATTATATGATTTAGTTTTAAAAAAATTTATTTCGATAATTTTGATATATGTTATAAGTCGGTTAAAATTGCATGTAATTTTGTATATTACAATTAATCGGAAACGAGTAAATATACAGAAATGTGGGAAACTTAAATGAATGAAATATGATAGTACTAGTTTAGCTATCAGCACTATCTCTTAATTTATGACAGACTATATACATTATTTTTGAATTAAATCACCACAATTTTTTATTGTAAGAAATTTGACATAACTATATCATAGCAATATTATAAAAGAAGATGTATTTGGTTAGGTGCACAATATTGGTCTATGGATTTTAGATGTTGAAGTGTTCAAAGGGCGATTAAGAAAGTATACACAATGGAGTTTAAAGTCAATTCTGGCCGTTAAATGAAGTGTTTGCCAAAATATTGAAAGAAGATACGCATAAACTTCAGGAAGGGGTGATTCTTTGCTTGTTATGCATAAACCAGACATTAGTACAATTTTATTTTATTTTTAAGCAAAGAAAACATTCAACTGAGTGAAAACATTCAATTGTAGACATTAGTATAATCTATCGTTGATGACATTCGAGTTTGTCTGAAGAATATATAGAAATTAGACCATCACGTGGGGCCTGAGATTAACCAATAAGCCCGATAATTGTTTGATGACTTTTTCTATGGATAATGTAGGGACACACCAAAATATATGGTTAGTTAATTAATGGTCGTGTATTTGATCTGATAAATATTAATGAAAGTGTGCTTATTTCAAAACAAAAAGAAGAAGAAGACATTAGTACAATCTTTAGAACGAAACTCTATAAAATTTAAAATAACAAACGGAATTTTTTTTCTTAACATACAGCCAGACATGGTTGAATTTCTTTTTCTTTTTTTTAATACAACTACTTAACTGAATCCCCTATGTCACAGAAAACGAAACAAATCAAACCATTTCTTAACATACAACCACACATGGTTGCATTTCTATCGTTTTATTAAATGTTTCCAAATTTTCATCACTATCATTTCTTCATGCATTGGCCTCTTCAAACCATTTCTATCGTTTTATTAAATGTTTTCACATTTTCATCACTATCATTTCTTTTTCATGCATTGGCCTCTTCAAACCATAGACTTGGCATAAATTATTGAATTGGCATTTTGTCAACATTAATCTTCTCTGCCATGGTTGACCGACTTGCCATTAATTTCACTAACCAAGTTGGTTAGAGAACTAGAGGAAATTAACAATAGAAACGGTCAATTTACCAAAATGACCGTTTAGGCGTTTATCGACTGTTAACAGCGAGCTAGACCGTGTTTGCAGTAATTAGTACTAATGAGTTGAAGGAATTTAACACATTAACTATAGGTCGAACTGAAAATATAGTTCTCGTGTATGTATTTACTGCTAGATTGTTTTGTAAAAGCATGACAACAAGGATAAACTAGTTTCCGAAGCCAGATGGAACAGGTAGCTGCTAGACGATTTTGCAGTGGACTCGGTTACTATGATAAATGACAAATGGTAGCAAGTCTGTCTTTCAAGAATTGGCGAAGGCAGTATTTATGATGAACTTTTCAAGACGTGCAATTTAGTAGTCTAATTTCTTCGATCGTGAAATTCTCTCCATGGGAACCCATTTATCTCCCAAAAAATTAAACAGAACTTTTGTTCTTAACATTCCAACCAGTATCTTTTTGGATAAAGACAAGCCTTTCGAGTAAAAATTGAAACGCTACGATGCCATGTTGCCTATTTAAGCTGTACGACTACTGATTAGCAACGTTTTTGAGGCCTCCCTATTTCATAAGTTGAAGCAGATTCTTCTGTACTCCCTCATTCTATCTTCGATATCCTCTCTTTTTAAATTGATTTACGAAGCCTAAACAATAAAGGCCAAACTTATACCGATATAAGAACTCATTTCCAACCAAGAAATAATTAAATAGACCGTAGTGAATATGCAATTCCAGAGACTGATTGATAAGTTTCGCCAATAAACGGTACTACTAACATCAGTTGTATTCATCCTTGCCATAAAATTCATTGCGAAAGAGGAGCTCAAAAATTGTCTGAAATGTATCCATCACAGATTCACAGCAATGCTAAGAGCAATCTCACTTTTACTAGTATTTAAAATAATTAGCATCACTTTTATATTTTTAGGGTAACAGTTTAACTTTATACATTTTTCAGCTTTTTTATCAAATTTATTATCATAACTAAATATTATTATATTTTAATATATTTCTATCAATTTTTTTCAACCCAAATTAATCTACTAGAACAACCGCATTAAATAATTTAAAGTAAAAAGTACAGTTTTACAACTTATAAGGAAACGTTTTGGTTTATTTAAATTATCAGTTTTTTTATAAATTTCTCTATCACAACTATACAACTCAACTTTTTGTAAAGTACAAATAAAATAGAGAGAATAAAAGAAAAATAAGACAGATAAATTATTATTGTAATTGTAAGGGAACATCTTGATCTCTTATATTTGAGTGATATCCGAGTTCATATATATTTAAAGTAATGGATAAAAAAACTGATACGTATACAATTTTAGAACAATGTCAGATAAATCGATAATATAAGGGAAGTGATGCGAGTGCATGGGATTGCTCTAACTAAAGACTCTAGCATCTCCTTGTATTTTAATCTAAACGAGGTAGTCAACATATATACCTTTTACAGTCAAAAGGGAAGGATAAGGTATACACAGATCACAAATACATGGAGTACTATCTTATCTAGTAATAACTCCACAGGGATTCCAAGTTCTAACCACATTCAGAATGATGGTGGAACTTTTGTGCAATTGAGAACATGGATAATTACATAACTAGGGAAATGACCATTAAAAAACAAAAGAAACATTAAAAAAATTAATAGGTGCCCCCTTGGTCTGTTCGACTTTATCACTCAATGAAACAGAATTAAAATTTGGAGTTATATTATAAACAACAAAATCCGAGCTTAAAAATTTCCTTCGATTACATTACATTGTACAAAGCAAAAACACAAACTACAGATATGATACACCAATACCAATTTAACCCTATAAGTCACAATCTACAGCAAACTTGTATTCCCTCAATGGGGGAAAATCTAGAAAAAATTAACAAAAATTATGGAAAACTAACATGAAAAATACTTGCCCAGTAATAGGATACCAAAAGCTCTTAAATTCTCTAAATTCTTGCTGCTAATGTACAAACGGCCTAAATGACAATGAACTAACCTCTGTTGGTACCATAATTCGTCTTCTTAATCTTTACGACTAATAAATATGCACAAGAAGAAAACTCTCATAAAATGGCCACAGTATCTCCAATTGTTCGGATATTCCATCATGAACCATGCTCTATACACAACACCGGATGCTTTAGGTGATAGCATGAAACAAAATGAGAAGAAACACGGGATCTGGGTAGATAGATATACTATTAACTATATCCAAGCAAGAGAACCCCGGTCATTAGCTGTTTGAGGACGGCCTCTTGTTGGGGTTGGTGGCCTGTTTGCATTCAGTTCCTGCTCTCGTAGAATCAGAGTGCACAATTAATATCAAAATCCAAAAGAGATTCCAATGGGGGTTAAAATTTGAAAATTGAAATGCTATAAGCCTACAAGAATTATGGAGTATCCCTTTATCTTTGATCAACGATTTCATTTATTCTACTTCACATTCGGCATATAACCAAGTAAAATTCATTAAACATAAGAACCTAATCCGACCGCCTTGGAGAACAAAAAATTTCCAACTAATTTAGTCAAAAAAAATCCAAAATTTAGTCAGAAGAAAAACAAAATGTTAATGAAGTTGGGGAACATAATCTGTAGATTTTGTCGGAAATTAGTTTTCCACTCATTTCCAGAAGATCGGGAAAAAAAAGTCCAGTATTTACACATTCTGTTTCAGACATATACCCAGAAAATCTACAGATTACTTTCAAGAATTCTTTCTTTTCTTATTTACTTCTTACAAAAGCAGAGCGACTAGGTGCAAAAAGGAAATGAGAATATTATTGCACCTGCATCCATGTATCTTCCACATGATGTTCAGGTGATGTTTCCGGTGATGTAAGTGCAGGTGGCAATGGATGAATAAGTTTTGGAACAACGACGAGATCTCTACCCAAGACCAATATTGCACCTGCATTATTTGCAGTACCTAGAGAAACAAAGAAAAATGACTGCTTCAACATAGTACAGGAACAGGCAACTAAGAAGCTAAAAAGGAAGATAGCCCTAAAACATACCGCAGTAATTAGTGGCCGAGAAAAGTGTAATTAAATGTCCCTGAGCAAAACGTTCAAACCCATCCATAACACATTCATGTGCACGTACAATCAACTGAAGATCATTGTTGTTGCAAAACTCCTTTACACGATCAGGCTGACAAACCAACAAATAAAAAAATTAAGCAAAACTGCCAAGTTGACTACCAATATTATGAAACATCGATAAGGACTACGCACCCCAAAAGTTACCAACCCAGGGCCTCTAGCATTTGGTCTCAATCCTTCGACACTATCATTTTCTGTCGGGTCAGACCTGTAAAAAAGATAGAAAAAAATGCCGCTTAGTGAAAAACACACTCTAAAATTTCAAAAAGGTAAGGGGTGGTACCAACCACAACAAATCCATTAGAACTATAGACCCCGCTTCCATGGAAATTGGACGTTGAAGGCTCTCAATTTGTTCCACGTGATTTATTGACCTTCCAATACCACCATGCATGCAAATGATTTTCTTCTCAATAAGAGCAGCTAGTGGGAGCCAATTAAACAATCTGTTTATTCTGTGCCATGCCCAGATTCCGTCTCTTTCACCCTGGTAACATGCAAAAATGGGTATAAGAAAATTGAACTGAAATCGTAAAAATATGTTTTCACTGAAAATGACTTACCATTCGTTCGATACACTCGATGCGAAAGCCAAAAAGAGCATTGATGTCAGCAGCTTCATGATTCCCCCGAATCAAATGTATGTTTTGGGGATATTCCACCTTTGATCAAGTAAATATGAATGAGAGCTAATAAAATGTACCAGTGACAATCAAATAGGAGATTTTAAGTAAGGCAAGAATAATTATACCTTCAAAGCTAGAAGAAGCGACATTATCTCCAAGCTGTGCTGACCACGGTCAACATAATCTCCTAAGAAGAGATAATCGATATATCTGAGAATCAAATATTAAATTAGCATCATGAGCTGCATACACGTCAAGCTAGCAAACATGGATTATTGATAAAATATAAGTATCCAGTAAAAAGTGGGAGCAGGGTAGCTCCTGTATTAATAATACAGCAGCAGCTGCTGTAATTCATGTAATGCATCTCATCCGTTCAATTGAGGCCAGATTAAACTTTAAAAAAAACTGTATCTCCTCCCTCAATTGCCTCTGGATGGGAATTCTCTCTCTCTTTCTCTGAACACTCCCTCCCATAGTTGCACGAAGCGGGAGCGGGAGCGTGTAAGGAAGCGGGAGCGGGAGCGAGGAAGCGGATGGTGTAGAAGTGAGGAAGCGTCTAGGAGAATTTTTATTTTTATTTCTATAATTTTATGCTATAAAATACTATTAAACGATAATAATTATCCCAATACTTGAAAAGGAAAAAAGAAAAATGTAGTACTCTTCCAGGTTAGCATTAAAATATGAGCCGATGTGTTAGGGTTGGGTTATATATGGATGTGGAAGTTTCCGCAAGCTTCCGAAGCGCGGGTGCGAGCTTCCGAAGCGGAAGCGTCAGCAGTTCAGAAGCTTCCTGCAACTAAGCTCCCCCCCATTCGCTCCCAAACTATTTACAGTGATACAAATGGTTCACAGCAAATTTGTTCAATTGTTTCTTTGTTTAATATTTCCATTTTCATCCTCACTCACAGTTTTAGCTTTTTTCATCTAAAAAATTGGACCGATCTCAATTCAGTGAAATCGCAAATCCATAACAACCTATAAAAGAAAACACCCAAACCTCCACCGTTTAGATCAAAATTTACACTCTGAAACAGAATCTCAAATAAATCTACCCAATTCTTTCTTTTAATTTCTCATCGAATCAAAGATACAAAATTCTAAGAATTAGTTGTGAGTTTAATTTATTCTTTTTCTTCTAGGTTAATCAATTTTGTAAACGTTTTTTTTTATGTCTAAAACAAAGAAGGGAAACAGAGATACAGTGTATGGTTAATGGCCTAATTGGTATGTGGATGGGAGGAGAGAGTGTTTTTCTTTAAGTTAAATCTGAGCCTTTGATTTCAAAATGAAACAATTGAACGAATGAGATGCATTACATAAATTACAGCATCCCCGCTGCCGTAAAAATTAGCATTTATAGACGAGAGTATGCAAATAATATTGAAATAATAATTTGTACACTTACAATAGATTTTTATAATATAGCATTTTCCTAACACAAAATGCAGCTTACGTTTGAAAGAAAGGAATGTAGTGTCTTTCACAGAGCTTGGAGATTACGAAATTCTCTATTTATATCTATGGTCTATGTATGCAAGAATAAAAAATCTTGATAGAACCCAGAGGAAAGTAATCAAAGATCAGTCTCATTCAACGATCAAGACCAACGAAAAAAGGCAAAAAAAGAATTACAAAGCATAATTCTCCTGTTCAAGCTCATCCATACGAGAATCCAAGACCAAGAATGATTATGACTAATAAAGGACATTTGATATAAAATGATACAGAAGAATATGTCAAAAGTGAAGATAGCTATGTGGGCAAGGACACTTACGATATATCCCCAGCCGTTGAAGGTGAGCCATACTCATCAAACAATCGCATTAGGTCCCCAAATTGACCATGTAAATCACCAAATATCTTAATAGGTGCCTTAAGTTTCAGAACAGTTGGTTCACTTGAAAATATTCGTTCAGCATTATCGCAAAGGTCTGCAATTTCATTACAATCCAAGAAAAACTGACGCCGTACAGGAGGCTTCCAACCACGAGGCTTGAGGAGATGAGCTATAACCTAAACATGATGGAGATTGAAATTATAACTGCTGACTGAAAAATAACAACTGACGGTCAAGTGACTAAAGTACTAAACACACTAAATAAATACAGTGATTCGTGCAACGGTTATACGACGATATCAAAGTCTTAGGAATCATAGTTGTCAATTCAGTATACGGAAGCCGGAAAGGATACTGCATGAGGGAGACGAGAAATGTGTATATAATTGATAATTAAGTAAATCCTATATGGAGGACATTTTAAGAATTCTGCCAATATTATGAATCTCAAAATAAAAATTTGAATAAATTTCACAACCAATTAAATTTTGTGAGACATAATAGCTAGTATTTCAGAAACAGATTTATATCTTCTCATCCTTTTAATGATTATGGAAATTTAAAGAAAGATTTCCTTTTCCAAATTTTTAACACTTTGTTTTCCACCTTCATTATCATCTTTAAACTAATCCTTAATACCAAGAACTTTGGCAAGTTTCGTTAGTATTATGTTTCATTTTTGTGTTATTAGAGTTTCTGAGAAGTACAAATTAATATATTTTGAAGGTTCTTAAAAGTTTCCAAAACCGTTTCTCTCTGATTCCCTCTAGTTTCCTTATGTACGGTACCATACCCGTATCTGAAACGCGTTTCGGGAGAATATCTTGCCTAACTAAACATGGGTTCTCAGTAACTACGTAGGAATTTTAATATAAGCATGGAAACAATCTTTCAACCCTTGTAAGAGACGAACACAATCCAGAAAAAAAAATTAAAACTCAACTCTTGTGTATAACTGAAGAGGTAAAGAAAACAGGGTAAGAAAGAAAAATTGCTAAAAATCTTCTCTTATAATTCTTTTACTCTGATACTTGAACAATCTTTCTCAAGAGGTATGCAATTTCAAAATCGTTCACGTTCAAATTATGTCGACACATCCAAGACATTTGAACACATAATCTAGCATTAATATCATAATCATAAGCATGACTGCTTCTAAATAAGGTCCAAAAAGAATAGCACTGAATGTTAGAGCTGTAGACTTATATACCTTTTTAGGTACACTATTAATAGACATTTGTCGGTCAAAAAGTTTCCTTGCAGCTGTTGCATTTTCAGGTGTTCCATAACTCACTCTCCTGCCTTCATTTTCAAATTGATCAATTGAAAGTTGTCTAACCATTCCCCCAAAAGCTCCACCTGTCTCTGCAGCTACAACAACCTGGAAAAGAAAAAAAAATTCACATACTTTAGATAAGAAGCCTCTAAGAATAACAAGTAAAAATGAAAAAAAGAATTAACACCACTTTTATATACCAACCTATTAGCTTTTAACAAGTAGCACACGACACAATTCTAAAAAATACGAAACAATTAGTACAGCAGCGTTACAATTTCAACTAAAGAGCACTAGTTATGTACTAACTGTTCGATTCTAAAGATGAATTATGCATCAAACTAGACAAAATCAAACATTTAGTTAACCAGCGTTAAAGTTCTTAACTATAAAGAAGTAAAAAATATTTTATTTTATTTGTGTCAGTTAGCATCTTAGTTGAGAATTCAATAGGATTGATCATTTATTTGGTGACAGGACATCGGGAATTTCATCTCTTGTGACACTTTTATAGTTAGGGATAAGAATGGGGACAACTATTCCATATCTTAACGACACTAAACTTTTTGAGATTAAAAGTGAACATTCTTTTTCGAGTGAACTCGAAAAACCTTTTTATACTTATCCGGATTCTGATTATCTCATAATGGATCAAACAATGACTACCCTTACTACGATTATTACATATACGATACTCAATACAGTTGGAATATCCCTATTAATAGATGTATTGACGGATACCTTGATTCTCAACTACGCCTTAATGCTTACATTGTATGTAGTAGTGACAATTATAGTACAGTTACAGTTATCGTTCCATTTATGGTAAAAATCGAAATAGTAGAGAAAACGGAAATTCCAGTATAAAGAAACTATGAGAGGAAGTTGTAATAATCTTGATGCAACTCAAAAACACAGGCATTTATGGGTGCAAGCGAAAAGTGCTATGGATTAAAGTGTAAGAAAATTTTGAAGTCAAAAATAATTTTTTTGAATAATGTGGATATTAAAATTCAGTTGGAATAAAACTTTTGATTAATCCAGTCACTTGGGATCCTATGGATGAAGGCATGGTCTCTCTGGATCCCAATGAATTTCATCCGGAGGAGGAGCCTTATAAAGACCTTATTGATTCTTATCAAAGAAAGACAGGGTTAACTGCGGCTGTTCACAAAGGTGGCCAACTGGAGAGTATTTTTTAGATCTGTATCGATTAGCATCTTAGTTGTGAATCCAATAGATGGTGCACTAATTGTTTGATTTGCGTATACTGGTCTCTAAACTGTGAACTCCGATAGGTTAGTCTACAAAAGTAATAGTTTCCCCCTGAAAATAGAAAACTAACCGCTCTATGATGCAACCGCACCCCAGCTGGTACAGAGCTATTGGAGAGAGCAGATTCAGGCTTTAACAGACTAGAAATTTGATTATTCCCACTAGGACTAGCCTCAGATCCACGGTCCCTGTCTGGTGATTCAACTTCACCGTTTTCTCGTCGTGCTTTAGCGGCAGCTAATGTAGCACTAATAGCCTCAGCTTCAGCAGCTGAAGCCTCGACCAAGTACTCAACACCTTTACTTAGTCTCCTGCAGAAAAATCAGACCTTTAATCCCCTGAATGGGCAAATACTAATTACTAAGGGTGATTAGCAACTAACCCCCATGTTCAAAGTTTGGCAAATAACCCCCATATCCAATATTCAAATGGTTAAACTTCATCGGACTGTCAGGTTTTTATTGTTAATCTCTATGCTTTTAAAACAATGATTAACACAAAAGGTCATTTAGAGCAGTTTTCCGCTAAAAAAACTAACTAAAGCGGAAAACTCTGTTTTTACAAAAAACTACGGTGCCAAAACGCATTTGTCTACTTACGCTGCATAGATACCAACAATGTACATAGAACAGAAAAAGAATTGTCCAAGATCAACCCTTGGACACAGTTATTCCATTTGCAGGACATGAGGTTAGATTGAAAAAATTAGATACATGGGGGTTGATCACAAAAACCGGAACCAATGCAGACTAAGATTTCATACCTAGAGCCTTGGAAAACTGCATTTTCGGTGCTTATATCTGTATAGACATCTCCATTCACAGGAGGAGCAACAGGATTCGCTAAAACAACTGCACCATCTGGTGCGGCTTCAGTAGATCTGATCTGTTCATCATTATATTCATATTTTGAGTTCAACCTTCCATCTGGTACACCAGAGGCAGCAGCTGTTGCAGCGGCATGTAAAGCTGCGGCTGTAGTTTCAGCTGCAGCCAGGTCTTCGGCTACTAGAAGGTCATCAAGTAGTATCCCTACAGTGGATAAAAACACATCAAACTAGATACTAATCATCTATAAGCTGAAGATAATATATAGAAAAGGGAGGAAAAATAAAAGGGTAAAGGAAAAGAGGGTAAAAAAAGATAAATATAACTTTTGAAGGAAAGAAAACATGCAGTAGGCAAAACATTAAGTGAAATAATACAATCACTCTCATGAGAGAGCATATTACAAGATAATTACTGTTATTTTACAGCTATAACAATCCTTGGGTTTTACTTTTATGCCGAATGGGTGTTGAACGCACATGTAGCCATCTCCCTCATCGCCGTTAGATTGATTATTGAATAGATGTTAAGTCCTATGTATTTATATGAATTATTAGATCTGGACAGTTAATGTATTTTCTTCCGACTAATGGTCCATGGTTCATAATATTAAACGATTGTGTGTACCGCCTAAAGAAGGGATGACAATAAAGTGGGACCCGCCGTAAACTAGTTAATCACGAACTGTGAAGTATATACTTTAATTGAACAGATATTTATACCGGAACCACGGTTACCAACCAACCTAAGGTAGATGCTAAGTTATAGTCTTCATACTTGAATAAGTATTACACCAACCTTTTAAAATTCACAGTTAGACTTCAGACTTCGATTTACTCAAAATAGAACATTTAGTACACCAACCTATCAAAATTCACAAGAACTTGAAAGTTTATTTTTCTAACATAGGTATTTGGTGTACCAGATGTCGTATAAAACAATTAAGACTTACCGATTGCTTTTAACTTGTATTTTTAGCACCGGATTTGCCCTTTTGGTGTCAAAATTGTGAAACATAAAAGGCTGGGTGAGCTAATTATTGAAAGCCTATACTTTGGCGTGTAAAAGCGATATTTTACCATAAAGTAATTACAAATATTGAAAACTTACCGCCACGTAGACCTCCATAAATAAAGATTAAATCGCCGATAGCAGCAGCAGCGTGCCTGCAACGCCTCGTTAATTCAACTGCAGCGTCTCCACCAGCAGCATCGGCACTGTATTTACCTGTTCTAGGACTTGTAACTACAGACTTTGTATCACACCATACCCCTGCTGCTGTATCGAGAACTACAAAAGGGAAAGAAAATAAGTATTTAGAATGACATTACAGTGAATTTGTAATAAAGCTGCCTCTACATTCATAAATGGGATTTCATCCATACAAGTACACACAAAATGACAAAACCAAGGAACAAAGACAATTTTCCATGTCTTGCAACAGATAGTGAAAATGTATTACCCAAAAGAAGAAGAGGATACAGTACTGCTATAATAATTATGAAGGTAAGTCTGCAGAAATCCTCTACCGGATAATGAAAGAATGACAGGAAAATGCATCTGTGTTTTTAAGAAAGCTGATATAAATATGTTATAAGTGCTTTCGTATTTTAATTGGTGAAACGAGTTCCCAAGTATGAATTGATTGAATAAACTATTATTTAGCGTGCTGAATGTGACTGCATGTTCTGTTAGTTGGGAGAAAGTGCAGCTAATTAAGAAAATAAGTAACTTACATTTTACACATGTTGCCATGAAAGCTGGCATTGACTCGCATGTGATAGCATATTTATATTAACAGAACCAAACTTCAGTTACATCAATTATTTAATTATGGGGCAACTGTTCTTTTCCAATTTCAATGCAAATTACTCCATCCAAAACATTCAAAGGTCCAAAACAAAAGGCTCGTAATAGAAAAGGGTAAAGGTATTTGTCTATTTCTAAAAGTTACAGCATGAAGAAAGTGACGATTAGCATTTGAAAATGACAAAACATGACAGTCTTCCATTATACTCCACGTACTATTAGCTAGGAAGCTGTTGGAATAGTCCCACATCGTTGAGGCATTGATAAAGCCAATGATTAATATATGCCACTCTCCTTACTTACTAATAAGCTTTTTTAGTGGGGAATGGACGGACTTCTACATGGTATCAGAACCGAAGGCTAGCCCATTTGTATGATGGGCCACCTCCACCCGATTTGTTGATTGCACTTGTTGGGCTTATCGGAAATTGACCAACCCACAAGTGAGGGGGAGTGTTGGAATAGTCCCACATCGTTGAGGCATTGATAAAGCCAATGATTAATATATGCCACTCTCCTTACTTACTAATAGGCCTTTTAGTGGGGAATGGATGAGTTTCAACAGAAGCATTAATGAGGGTCTTGGGTATCGGTATGTCACAATACGGGTACAAGAGCATCATTTGAAAATCTCGCCTTGAGCAGCATAAGCCCCGAGGCACTAAGTCTCGGCTTGCTGCCCCAATTAAGTTCATGCATTCTCATATGGATGTTTTTTGGGTCAATCCACTTGGTAAAAAAAGGTAAACTAAACCCTTTACCTAATGTAACCTTAAATTTGCATTAGTCTCTCCAGGTTGCAGAATCTATACAAAGTAAATCTCTCTCTATATGTGCTTGCACTTTCTATCTCTATACATGTTCTCTATCATGTATAGGTATAGTCTGTATATATTCTTCTCCTCGGTAAAGGTGTATGAGTTAACTTTTTATGGTTACATATGTTAGTCGCCGAGTATAGACTACTAATCAGTACAGGTTCAATTTCAATGCTAGCCAATATAACATTTATTTATACATATGAGTTCATATAGTAAAAAACTGAGCTTATCATCATATAGTCCATGTGCCTGTCGATTAAACGTTTATTTGCCTCATCCTCTTTCATTTATTGTTTCTTCGAAATGTAGACGAATCTAACCAGCATTGGAAGTCAATAATTAAGAAAGCTAGTTACAAGTATTATGGTAGTTCTGCGGCTTAATTAGTCTGTGTCATACTTGTCTTTGAAAACAATTTATGCTTTTTCATGTGTTATTTTTGGAGATTTTGTCAAGACGTAACCAGGATTTCTATGCGCCTATGATATTAGAACTTATAACCTAAGGAAAATAGTTACAAATGTAAAAAAGTGGTTTTACCGCCTAGGCTTCGCCTAGACTCCTAGGCCCCACTTTCCCCGCTGGAGTCCACTTATTGACATTTGAAACCTTGTACAGTACAGAGATTCGTGGATTTTAAGGAAAAGGGTGTGTATACAGTTACGTAAAATCCTGGAAATTAAAGGGTTTGCGTAATTTTTGAAGCTTGAAGAATAACTTATGTAAAAATTCCTGTATATGTATTTGAAGAGTAAAGAATATTAGGGTTTTTATGAACCACTTTAAACATTAAAAAAGCGAGCAATAAAAAGAAAGAGACAGAAACTCCAACACTCTCAAATGAATTTCATCCATTTTCCCTGTATACCATAGTGACATAGTCCTATCACGGCGCACCCACAAATAGAAATAACGTATTGGCCGATTTTACCTTGCTGTAGAAAAGTATAGGGTATGTATCTAACGGTATCGTTATTTTATACATAAAGGTACGGCGGCCACTCTGCCGTACCTGTGATTCATTTCATATTATTATGGCAAAAGGTACTAGACCAATAAGGAAAAAGTACGGGCAGCACTGAAAACAACCAATATGACAAAGACTAAGTAAAGCACGGAGGGAAAAAATTAGTACCTGCTATACTTGATGAGTCCTCCACCATTCTTCCACCACCTAATGCACCCCCAGACACATGAAGCCGCGCATTTACAAAAACCTGCAGTACCAAATACATAGTCCATAAATATCTACAAAGATTAACTAAAGGGCCCCTTTATTTCCTTTTCTGTATTTCTTTTTATTTCTTTTTCAATTATTTTTGCCTCTTTTAGGTAAAGCGTTACTCACAGCAGCATGTTGATATCTAGGAGACGGTGACACACCAGGAGCAATTGCCCATTCCCACCGCCCATCTCTATGTTTTGCAAGTCCATATGCACTTGTCAGTGGCTGCAAAATCATTTCAAGAATTCCCAGCCTTAAACAATTCTGTTGAGCGTCAATGGAAAATTTAAACTTGTATAACTGAGACAAAAGGATATATTAACTTACCACGCTATTAGCATCCCTTCCTCCACAAAGAAGTAGAAGACCATCCGATCTTGCACTTGCTGTTGCATACCTGCTCAAAACATGGGAAACAGACGATAAATAAAGATGGAAACTTTTATCACTTTGACGAGATTCAGCAACAATGAAAAAAGCAGAAGTACTCAAATAAAAATATTTCAGTCTAGTTTAAGCCCAGACAAAATCTAGTCAAGGTCAACGTTCGATTGAAACGACATTGAGTATAAAAACACCTTCCACCCTGAAAGCATAATCACCCATGAAAACTCACTCTATAGGATCTTCAAACTCTTAGGCAAATCTCTAGGATAAAAAATGCTTAACAAATTATTTAATGTCTATAGATATAGACAAATGTAGAAGGCACCAAAAGGCTTGAAAAGACAAATCCATGTTTTCAAGCACTAATACATATCCGACATTTATCAGCTCTTTATTTCATTGGAATCATAGCTATGAGGCTTCCTTTATATATTTCATAATTATAATTCCAAAACAGTATCAAAACCATCTTACTCTCAATTAATGCTCGAAAATAGTCACCCCTCCATATATTTTTAGTATTTCCTGTCTTGATACTTGATCCACAATCATCGGAATATCTACCAATTTATCCATTAAATTCGTAAACCCAATCCCCGCAATGTCCTCATTAACACCTTACAGCAATGAGGACCAGGATGAATCATAACTTTACAATCAAATAATCTCATAGATAATGTAGTAGTGATAGGTGTTAGTGCATGAAGAAATGTAACTTACCATGGAAATGCTTAAAGATAGTAATACTAACTCTATTTTTTAACGTTTCTCTTCCAAAAAGGACAATTCTAGCGCAACAAAGAGCTGTTGTTGCCTTCCCTCGCTGTTTAATGTTTAATTAGGAAGTTACATTAGGTTCATCCAAAAATATGATTGTTCTATGGTTAACATCATGATCTTTAATGTTCTCATGGACTAAACGATTTCCTGTCAAATTGTGTTGTTTCAATACTCACAAATGTATACAAGAGAAGGATCATATTGCTGTAAGCTTATACCTAATGTTCGGATATCAACTTTTAAAACTTTTTGCTACACCTCTATAGTTGATATCCTTTTAATTATCAAATTTGCTCTAACATTTGTATTTTGTTTTTGTTAATCAACACCACTTTTTCAACTTCGTGGTGATTGGTCATCCCAACTACAATTTTCTATAACAATTTAAGTCTATGGTCTCCATTTGAGAAGTATGCATGGCTTGCTCTCCATTCAAAAGTAATATTCCATATAAAAACAATTTGACATTGTAAAAATCTTACATAAATAAGCAGGCTTTTTCGTTCTTATTTTTTAGCTAAAATACTGAATAGCTAATTAAAATTTTCATATAAACTTAACTCAAGTAACGCTAATTAAATCCTAACTAGTTTTGATTCTTTGACTTCTCCACGAGGATTTGCAAAAGGAAATCCGGGGAAGCGAACTGATTATACGAGATTCCAAGGAGATCTTCCTTAGAAGCAGTACAATCTTCCATAAGATAATAAGAGAAATATAGCATTGTAAAACTCTTACTTTAATAAGTAGGCTGGTTTATTTCCAGAATTATGACATAGTTTGATGAGCATAGTTCATCTCTAAAACAGCGAAGCATAGCTAATTAAAATGTCCTTGTCTACTCAACTCAACCAAAATCCAATCCCAACTATACAGGAAAGTAATGTTAGTTAAATCCTAATCAGTTTTGTTTCTTGGTCTTTTCCATAAGGATTTTCGCGAAAGGAATTCCAGCAAGGAAGGATAGGTTCCCAGAGATGCTAAGAAAACCTTCCATAGCAGCAATCATCTAAATACAATCTTCCATAAGAGTAAAACAGCATTGCAAAACTGTTACCTACATAAGTAGGATATTTTCTTTCAAGTATCTATGGCAGAGTTTTTGTTGAGCATAGATCGTTGCTAAAAGACAAAAGCAATATAATCCTTTAATTACTGGACAGATGATCTTTTACGTAAAGGTCACATTCACTTTCCTATTAACAGCTATAAGGCAATAAGAATGCCTATATAGCAACAAGGGTAGAGAAACTAACTCATAAGAAGTTGGCTTTGTATCCACTTTTCTGTAGCAGCAAAACTGCTGGTTTAAATACTGTCAGATAACAAACAATTTGAACAAATTCAACAAGTATAAATGGATCTGGATCGTTTCTCAAAAAAAAAAAGGATCTGGATCCAAATTGACTCAGGTCTATTTGAGAATGTTTTGGTACTTGAAATAAATACTTAAATAGTGGTTAACTTCTTTAACTCTCTCTAAGAAATTCATCTGCTCTCACAAACTCTGAAGCCCACCTCCAACAACCAGGTAGGCAATCTCTGTTCAGGAGAAGGTGGGGGTAAGACTCCAGGTTTCACGTTAAATTTCTCATCCCTATGAACAAGAAAATTATAATACACGATAACAAAGAATTACAGCTTGCAGATTGCTATAACCCTGTTCAATATAGGTAAGAAATCTCAATAGCCACGGGCTCTTTAATCATGGACCATGTTCATTTATAAGTAAGTATGTACAATCTCATTTTAATTAAAAATAGAAAAAAATTGGTGTCACTATAAAGATGTTCCATGGAAGACACTTGCAACTTAAGCAGCGCTTCACATAGTTACTCCATTTTCAAAAGAAGTCTAATAAGATAAATAAATAAAAAGTACCTCAAACTTATTCAAAATTTCCTGCCAAATTATCTCAATGAAAGGAAACACATATGGTGCAAAACATGCAGATGGAAAAGGGAATAAACAACTACAAGAAAATACAAAATAAAGTTTATTCCACACATGAAAAAGGGGTAGCAATTACATGCATGGTGGTGGAACTTCTCCTTCTGGTTCTAATTTTCGCCACTCGTATGGCTTCGCAGCTGTGTCCAGGGCCCATACATCAGCCAAAGGACGCTTTCCTATAAAACATCTCCACCAAATTAATTCTGAGAATTAAATATCTTAACATGGACCATGCAAAGGAAAAGGACATAGCAAGAGACTGACCATCATTCCCACCAATCGCCATCAGATATCTTTGCCCCACTAAAGCCATGACATGCCCATAACGTGGTCCTGGTCCTGGGCCTTGCACCACTACCCTACAGGGTGAGGTTTATTCATGATATATACAACAAAATACACACTTTTAAAATCATAAGCTCTAACATGATTAAAGATTCAAACCTATGCCATCTTGGTCGTTGCTGTGTAAGATCAAGGACATGAAGATCCTCCGCAGATAAACCAGCTGGACCAATTCCACCCTTAATTGATGTGGAAATAGTGAGTTAAATTACTGAAAATTACGCCAGGACAAGGTAATACGGAGAAGAAGAAAAGATAACATGGAAAATAATGTTGTTTCTTCAAACCTGAATAACAACCATAGTACCCACAGCAGTTGCCACATGTGCTGCTCTTGGAGTAGGAGGTTCTCCCAAGGGTGTCATTCTACAAAGGAATTTACCAGTTAAAAAAAAACATAACAGAAAGTGAAAAACATAAATAGTATGTCATCACAAGTGGTTGGTACTGACTTACCTAGACCATTTATTAGTCAGCACATCATAGCAATGAATATCAGCGGTAGCACCAGCTAACCCTACAGTTAAGCACGATTTTAAATTGATAATGAGCTAAGACGAGAAATACCATTTCAAACACAGGTATATTACGACCAAACATTGTTTGTCAAAATCCAGCACAGAAGTTCATGGATAGTCAGCCAACAGATGTCCCCACCCAAGAAAACAAAAAGGTAAACGCAAAAGAAAACACCACAAATCTGTGAAACTCTTGAACTCTATATAACTAAAAGGACACAAGCATTAATTAGCCAAATCGTTCAAACAAGTCCAACGTCTTCTAAGAGCATTCTATTTTTGAAAGTATTCTACTTTGTGGGCCCAACCTCTTTTTAGAGCGTTCTACTTTTGAAAAATATTCTACTTGGTGGGTGAGTACCTTGATATTTACAATAGATTGGATGCTTAATTAGGTATAAGGGATTTTGGTAAGGACACATTCAACAACATGCACGGAAATTAAAGATAGACAGGCCTATTAGGCAAGAAAGAAAGTGAGAAGACTAAGATACTCTCTTCAATCTCACAACAATAGCCATGTCATTAACATAAAAATTCACAATAAAAAAATTATCTTGTTCACGTACTAAGTAGGAATGAGGCTTGATGCAGCTGGAGGCCATCGGAAAAGCTTTATTTCATTACCATGAGACTAAAGAACACGATCACGGGTTAATGTTCCCTTTATTTCATCATCATTACCCTACTTGTATACCTACTTTTCAAATATGCCAATTACTTTTTCACACATTTTTTATAAGTTAATGTTAGAAGGGCTAAAATTACCTAAAACGTGTTCTATAGTATAAATGTTCCCATGGTGCAGCTGGAGGCCATTACGGGAAAGTTTTTTATAAATTGTGTTCCCCTAGTGGACTTATCAATTGAAACGGAGGGGGTACTAAGTTTTATAACAACAACAGGTCTCAAATCATGCATAACAATAAACACACACACACGCACGCGCGCACACACACACGCATATATACGTACTTGTAAGTTATCCCAGCGCTTCCAGTTCTAGTTCCGCCACTGAGCTCAACTATTACGCCCATAATCTGAGTTGGGCATTTCTATTTCCTAACCCGAAAGACTAAAACATACAAGTTTGTCAACAATCATCACATTTCACACAACAAGTCTCAAATCATACATTATAAACACACACACACACACACACACACATTATTACTATTTCCTAATCCGAAAGACTAAAACATGCCAAGTTTGTCAACAATCATCACATTTCACAAAACAACTATTCTAAATCATATATAATAAACAAACACACACACACACATTATTACTATTTCCTAATCCGAAAGACTAAAACATACCAAGTTTGTCAACAATCAACACATTTCACACAACAGCAAGTCTCAAACTATGCATAACACTAAACACACAAACAGATATATATAGAGAGAGAATGTGAAAAAACTGTTCTAGTTCCTCGTTCTGCCATTGAGCTCAACTATTACGCCTATAATCTGATCTGGGTTTTTCTATTTTCTAACCCAAAAAATTAAAACATACCAAGTCTATGAACAATAAATGCATTTCACACAAGTAGTCTCAAATCACACACGCACACACACATATATATACGTACTTATCCCGGCGCTTCCAGCAGAGGAGGAGGGAGAAGGAGTCCCGGGAGCTGCGGAATTCCCTTCCAGGGCAGTCGCCCCACCGAACAAAATCAGCCTCGGACCCAAATACCCGACCGACCCCTCTTCCCCGACAGCAGCAACAGCGGTCAGCGTGTGACCGCATCTCGGCCCGGGCCCGTCCTCCTTCTTCTCCATCAACGCGTTCACCACCGAGTACCCCGGAGCTGTCCTCGGCCCCATCACAGGACTCTGCTGAGGTGGCGGTGGAGGAGGGTCTTCGGGGTTGGGGTTAGAGGGAGGAGGAGGGGGAAGGTCCTGATCGGAGGACAGGGAGGGCATTGGCGAATCGAGGTCCATTATATATATGTATGTATAGGTGTTGATTACGTGGTTATCGGGTTGGGAATGGGGGGGTGAATTGTCATGATTTGGAATCAGGGGATTGAATGTGATAGAAACTTTGGGGTAGATTTGTCAGGTAATTGGTCTGGAGTTCCGCTTGTGTGTGTGTGTGTGTGTGTGTGTTAATGGAGGTGCATTGAGAGTTTGAGACGGGGTTATTGGATTGGAGAAAGGAGGGGGTAAAATGTTATGATTTGGAAACGGGGAATTAAATGTGATAGAATTTTGGGGGAAGATTTGTGATGGGGAGTGTTGTCGGATAATTGTTCTGAGGATGTTTATGTATGTATATATATCTATCTATTTATTATAATAATTAATAACATACCCACAAATTGACAGTTATCTTGACGCTATCAAAGTGTTTCACTTTTTTATAAAAATAAAAATCAGAACTTTTAATAATTATCTAAATATTTAAAATTCGGGAAAATTTCAAAATTTGAAGAAAAAAACCGTCAAGAACTAACTATTTAATTTATTTATTTTAAAAAAACCACCCAGTATTGATCGGTAGTAGTATATCTAAGGATGTTACTATGTTTTAGTTTTATGATCTCATGTTCAACTGCTCTGGTTCTATTTATTTTGGTGACTTTTCTCTAAATAAAATTTAATCCATTATAATATTATCTTTTTAAAAACTTATTTTCTCGTTTCCCGTTTCTCGTTTTTCGTCTTTCGTTTGTCATTATTTCATGCATATAATTTAGATTTTGTTTTGTTTTTTTTCACGTTCCATGTGTTTCCGTATCTCGTTTCGATTCTCTCTCTGATAACTACGTATCGAGTCTATCGACTGTTCAAATTGTGCTTTAGTTCGTTTTTAGAAATTCATAAAGAGATCTAATTTGTTTGGTTTATGATTTTAGTGTTTCGAAACCGAATCTTCGGGTAATTGCATTACTTTATATTTCACTTAGTTTCGTCAAGTTGATTGGTATAGTCATAATCACACTAATAGGTGGTCATAATCACATTAATAGATAGACATAATCCCATTAATTTTTGTATTTACATTAAATTTTTTGTACATATAATTATAAACTTAAATCTATATTACTTTTATAAAATTTATGAATTGTATATTTGTATTTTGTGAACTATCTTTCGTAAATGGAATAATGAATGTATATATATAGTACTCAACCAAATCTATGACTTTCAATGTAAACCACGAGATAGAATAGTTTTAAAAAATTCGGAATATTATCTAAGATCGTCATTTGAAGGTCTTGTCAAAATCCAACAAGAAAATCCATCAAATTCCACTTTTTATTACGTAAATAACGCAAACATTTCACAACATCAAAATTCAAACCTACTAATTCTTTATCAAAATGAAAAACAACATTTATTAGATCCATCAACAAAAATCCAATAAATAAATACGTAATCTGCATAAATCAATACAAGTCTCGAATCAAAACGCTTCTCTAAAAATTAAATAGTTAAAGTTTTTCCCTCAAATTTGAAGAACGTTAATCCAATTCATCAACAAATTCAATTTTCAATCCATAGAAAAACACAACAAAACGTAGAATTGTTTATCTAAAGTCATATCAAACTACTTTAAAAAGTCTCGCAAAATCCTCGTATGTCCCTCACATTTCTTCAACAAATTATAATAACACGCATCAAGTTCGTTGCATATTGAATAAAATATCATAATTATAAGAACCACCTCCGGCCATGATTCATGCGTTTGTTAAAAAAATAATCGCTAAGTTAGTCATAATAAAGTTGTTTGAAGCGAAAAATAGAAAATTATCACATATGCTCCCCGTAAAGTTTTGATTAATAAAATTATTTGTTTTGATTAGAATTTCGTGTGTAACATTTCTTTTAACGAGTGCTTGTTCACAACAGTTTACCAATCGATCCAATTAATAAATGCGGTTATTTAGCCTTTATTGTGGTTGATGTTCATTATCTCTTCTTTGTCACTAATCACATCATATCTCGTGAGCAAAACGCTTCCACCCCTCCTTTGCCATGTTGAAGAATAAATGCTTATTATGTAAGAGCCGGTGTGGTACGTTAGTCGATTTTGTTCTATAATAGCTACTATGGAAGCTTGGTTCATTGAAATACATTATATTTTGCGCAATAATAATGACACACATGTTACCTTAAAAAAAATGTAAGAGCCGGTGTGATGTTTTTTTTTTTTCCTAACTATACTACTTATTACTTGGATTGGTGTTAAACTATTACTACCTCCGTTCCTATTTAATTGTCTATTACGAAACTACGTATAACTTTGACCGATCAAGAATTTGTATCAAAATTGGCTGAATGAAAATTTTCAAAAGCTGATCATATAGTTCAAATGTTAAATTTTATGATTAGATTTAAAAAAAAATTATTTCGATAATTTATATATAAGTTATAAACCGGTTAAAATTGCACGTAGTTTCGTAATGAACAATTAAATGAGAAGAGAGAGAGTAATAAGTTATGTTTGGCTGAGACGGGGGATTCTTTTTTCATTAGTGTCTTTACTCATACCTATAATACACGCACGTGAATCGCACGTCTACGTGGCAACTTTGCAACAAAAAAAAAATCGTTCATTTTCTGTTTTCGTTTTCTTCTTTGATTTTCTGTTTTCGTCTTCTGTTTTATGTTTTACCCAAAACACTTCCCCAATTTTACCAAAAAAAAAGTCTAACCATCAACTATCAAACTCGTTCATATGTCAAATTAATATATTTTTTTATCAAATCAACATCACTCTATAATTATCCCCAATTTTACCAAAAAAAAAACTCTCCCAATTTACCCAAAAAAAAAAACTTTTTTAATTTTACCCAAAAAAAACTTCTGCAATTTTATCCAAAAAAATGATGTTAATTTGATATAGGAAGTAGTTTGGTGGTTGATGGTTAGAGTTTATTTTTTGTAAAATTGGAGAATGTTTTATTTTGGTAAATTGAGATATGTTTTTTTTTTTGGTAAAATTGGGGATATATGTAGCGATAGAGTGACGTTGATTTGAGAAAAAAAATATTAATTTGATATATGAAAGAGTTTGATGGTTGATTATTAGAGTTTTTTTGGGAAAGTTTTTTTTTTTTTTGTTAAATTGGAAGGTTTTTTTGTTTGGTAAAATTGTAAATAATTGTACTGGTAGAGTGATGTTGATCTGATAAAAAAATATATTAATTTGATATATGAATGAGTTTGATGGTTGATGGTTGATGGTTACAGTTTTTTTTTGATAAAATTAAGAAATTATTTTGGGTAAAACAGAAAACAGCAGACGAAAATATAAAATCAAATAAAAAACGAAAACAGTAAATGAAAAAAAAAAAATTTGGTAAAATTACCACGTGGCATGTATGTATAGGTGAGATTCTCAACCCCATGTATTTTACAGGGATGAGTAATGACACTGATGAAAAAAGAATTCCCCACTGCGACATTGTCAACCTGTAAACAGCATATTGATGTCTTATCACTTTATGCTTTTTAGTATAATGAGTTTGGAAGTAAATTTTTCGAATGGCAGAACCGTTGTCACAATAATTTGATTAACTCGGAAGCCGCTCAATAAATCTCTAGGTCATGAATAACTTATTTCAATTATTGTGTCCTAATTTTATACAAGTCTGGTTTGTTTATTGTTCTCTCCGTTCCTAAATAAGTGTATATTATTAAAATACGTATAATTTTGACCATTAATATTTTCATACGTAGTCGAAAAAAAATCTTTCAAAAATCAGTCATATAGTTCATAGTTAGAACTATATGACGAAATTTTTAAATTTTTCATTTCGGTAATTTATATATGAAAAAATCGATAATAAAGTTATACGTATTTTCGTAATGTACAGTTCTTTAACGGACGGACTAAGAAGAAGTTGTTATTTACTTTTAGAAGTGTAGATGATTTCAGAAGTAGTTAACTTGTTTTTTAAAAGTTGTGCTTATTGTATAAACTTTGATTTTTACCCTTATTTTAAAAATTGAATTTGCAATTTTTTATAGACGATTATTACCTTCCTTTTTAAAAAGCAGACGGTTTTTTAAAAAGTCCGATAAACGAGCAACCGCATCAGTTTTTTTACAATTTTCATCGTATTTAAGATAATTAACATCACTTTCATAACTAAATATTACTATATTTTAATATAATTCTATCAATTTTTTTCAACCCAAATTAATTTACTAAAACAAACACATTAAATAAATTAGACGTTTCCTCATATTTAAAGTAAAATGTATATTTTTACGACTTATAAAGAAACGTTTTGCTTTATAAAAATTATCACTTTTTTCATCAATTTCTCTATCACAACTATACAACTCATATTTTTATTATTTTATTAATTTATATGTGAAAAATACAAATAAAGAGAGAGAATAAGATAAAATTAAGAGAGATAAATTATTATTTTAATTATAAGAAAACATCTTGATCGCTTATATGTGAGTTATATTTGAGTTCATGTATATTTAAGGTAATGTATAATAAAACTGATACGTATATAATTTTAAAATAATTTACTCCTATTTAACGTAAATTTTTGATATAAGTAAACTGATACGATTGTTTTTATTCCTAACAATTGATTTAAAAAAAAATAGCAGAAGAAAAGATCCTACCTTAGGAAAAGCAAATAAATAATTTCCCCTATAGCTAGTATAGGCCATGCTAAGTATTGGTGGGACCTTGCATGTGCAAATGACAACCAAATGGATTTATACTTTGCTGGCCAAGGTGGATCCATCACAAGCACAAGGCAGGCAGGCAAAATCAATCCCCCGAATAGTAACAAATCTTTATGGCTACGTAGATAGATAAGCAACTTGACATAATTTTTTAAAAATAATAATCATTGACAACATTCCGATCCGGCTCTAGATATTCAACAATGTTAGGTTACTCGTCTGTCTGATGGAATTCCGTAGAAAAGAAAGATCATAGCCTAGCCAGATAAAAGAAAGATTTTGATTCGATGGGTATGATGATGGAATAAAGGTAAGGACACGAAGGGTGCTTCGCCGCCATGAAAGCGGAATCCCTATATTGAAGCCGATTCGTCGACATGAAACTAAATGCCATCAAAAGGAGGAGACTCCGATTTGCCTCAATTAGCATCAGCAGAACGGCATATACTATTTCCATCAAGCCGATCTAGAATCGCCCTCTATCGCTTCGACAGATAGAAGTTCTGGCTCAAGAAAAAATATCTGTTGGAGTTAGAGTGGAAGGCACTTGCGCGGTTCAAGTACGCTAACTACGGTATCAATAATGCATATGGCCAACCAACTTGGTAGCTCAATCTTAGACTTATAGGTAACAGATTCCTACTTACACAAGTTGGAAGATTCCATTCACGAAGGAAGTATTTGAAAAAGAGAACGCGAGACAGAAACAGAATTGGTTAGTTGTCCAGTTTGGTAGCCGAATCTCCCCGTCTTTTTTTTAAGCCTTATTGTCAAAATGAAATTCATTGTAAAAACCAGAGAAGTACCAGTCGTATAAGGCAAAATAAATGCATAGCCTTAATACTGTATAACGAAAGTAGGTATTGGAATTCAAATTGCCATTTTTGGTAAAATAAAACAAGTATGGAATCATAAAGTACAAACGAGACTAACTTCCATTTATTTGCCTATGTTTGCAGATCGTTCTCTTGTTTGCCAAGTTTAGCTGATATTTTATGATCGTATCAGTGAACAAGTCGTGTTTAGACTTCAGACCTGCAAGTACCGCACCGTAGCTAACAAAATCCAATAACTAGTGTAGGAACTAGTAACAGGTTATAAGGGACTCCACTACCTCTCCCCTTTTGAGGAACTAGTAACAGTTTAGCGATTTTAGCCTTTCAGCCACTGCCATTAAACAATACCAACTGGTTGATCCAATACAAAATACCATTTTGCGTACGGACTAGTATACTTTATTGACTCGACATTAATTACGAAGACGACATTTATAGTTCCGCCACTGCCATTAAACAATAATTAAACAATACCAGCTGGTTGATCCAATATGAAATACCATTTTGCGTACGGACTAGTATACTTTATTGACTCGACATTAATTTGTTAATTTGAAATCAAACTTGAAATCCGAGGAAAAGGAACTACCAGATACGGAGAATGAGATACAGATTTATATAGTGCATTTGATGAACACTGTAATTATAATAACTCTCAATACTTAAAGAATGAAAAGAAGCCACCAATTTACATATGTGAATAAAAATATGACAACAACAATAGACTACAACACTCTTCATTTGACTGAATTCCTGCTTGGGGGATAATCACTGTCATGCTTGCTCGACCATTGAACATTACCATGTGTTAACAAGGCATCCGTTGGATAATGAAATTCGCATCGAGGACAACAGTTCATCCATTCTTACTCCTGCTTTTATTCTTACTTGGAAAAATTGCCTTAACTTAGTCACTCGTGGGGATATCACAATAACGACATCATACAACGACCTGATTATCTACAAGCAGAAAGGCTGGAATTTTGTGGAAAAGCCTTATATATCCATATTCGGAAGAACAGACTTTGTAGGATTAATATCATCTCCATGCAACTTAGATTTAATTTTCACAGGCTTCGGCCCTGTAGGAGTCTTTTTAAAAGAGGATTTGATAGGTTGCTTGGTACTTTGAGCTGCAAGCCCTTGGCCTGATTGACAAACAAACAATTCACGAGTTAAAAAGTTGAGCTTAGTGCTTGTTTGGTACTTTTCATAACTTATGGGTGTTATTATACTTGCTTTTTAAACTATGGTAAAGTTTGTAAGTTAAAATGGTAGTGAAAATACGATGTGCCTACAGAAACACTTGAAAATATCAAGGTCGTACTCGCTAAGTTCTTGTTACCTTCCATAAGGAAAAACACAGCAGGAAACATGTTATCAAAACCCCATCTTTTTCCGCAGAAAAGTTCTTAGTGGTAATTTTGAAATACAAAATAAGTTGTTTACGTGGCTCCCAAAAGTATCACTGTAGGCCGACAAAACAACATGATAACTGTCCCTTTGATGGCTTTATATAATTGCACGACAGAAACATACCTCACCTAGAGGCTAAGTTAGATTCATAATACAGAATTATTGCATGACAACTTCATACGTATACTAAAGCTAAAATAAAAAGAAAACTGCAACAAATGGGAAGCTAACGACATCAACCTACCACACGTCCTTACACAATGAAGTTAGAAACTATATGTCACATTTGCTTATGATATTTTTTAATATGAGAGCGAGAGAGATGGACATACCAGTATTAGGCAAAGATAACCGTTTATTTGCTTGCTTATCTGAAAGAGCGATTCTCTCTTTGGGATTACTATGAGATCTCGGCCCAATAGCGGGTATCACATCTTCAGTTTCTTCAACCAAATTTTCAAGCAGTGACTTGGACTTTGGTTTCGAAGACAGAATGGCAGTTGCCTCTTGAGTGCTTGAGGAAACGTTTGGTGATGAACTAGAGCCGTTAGAAAGAGAGAGACCTTTTATCTGACTTGACAAAACAGGTTTTTTTCCAGCGGGTTTCAGCAGGGTGGTCTTAGCCCCGCTTATCGCTTCAGCTGATTTATTATTCTGAAGCATTACTCCGTCTTTGAGATTTATGTCAAGAAAACGATTTTCCCAAGGTTTAACAGCCATCCATCTCTCTAACCAGTTCCATCCCCAGTTATTTTTATCTGGCTCAAACCCTGTGAAATTCGACTGCTGTCTAGATCCTGCCTGCCACTACACATAAATAAATAAATATTATTCTACGGGTTATCATAGTTTTGTAAACACAAATTTCGACTTCGTAGACTGAACAACAAAAATTAGCAAATACTACACTAACATTACATTTCTCTGACATGTCACTATGGTTTAGTTCACTTGGTGTACCAACTCGAAATAGTTTTAAGCTATTGTACTAACATAAAACCGTTGTCAACAAACTTTACAATCACGTTTTGTGAATAATGTACGCTGCTCTATCAAGCTTTTTTTTTATCTTTGGTTCTCAATCTAAGAAATTTGTTTCTCTGTGGTGTACAAAGAAAAAAAGGAAAATGATAAGTTCATGTACTGACTGCCAACTTTTGTAGACTAGTCTACAGGTTGAAAATTCCACAAGAATGCAACAGAGACCCTCCCTAGTTAACGGCAAGAAAGGCAGACTCGACTAGTTTGCACTGAGACACCAATTAATTTGATGGACTGAAACAAATTTGTACCACTTGTATAAAAATTATATATGGACCCATACCAGGACCCGTTCCTATTACGAATATAATTGTCAACAGTTAGTTACTAGCTACCATGCCTCAGTATAAATGTGACAAAACAAAGCTTGCTAAAAACAAATTATAGGTTCTTTCCTAAAACTGGCAGAAAATAAATTCACCTATCCTATTTTTTTATAGGAAGATGGCAAGTTCTCATTACTGATGGAACATCAGACTAATCCATGCATTCATGCACTTTAGTTGAATTTACAAAACCTTAACAAAAGGCGTATGTAGAATATACTGAGATGTGATAAAGGATGAATTAAAATTAACATACATTAACATCTTTGGGTAGCCATCTAGAATAGAAACCAAATAGAGACCCTGCTTCAACATCATATACAAAATTTAAGTCTTTGAAAATCCCAAATTATGCACTGGCATAGGCAACAGTATTTTACCTGGTGAGCCAAAGCATAAGCCATTGCCCTCTCACGTTTGGCGGCCGCTTCCTGCCTTTTAAGTAGTTTCGCTTGAATTTCTTCAACAGAACCCACACTGTCACACCACCCTTCCTGTAACATAAGCCGAAAGCTTATCTATCTTTCTATATTTAGTAACAGCTATTTATATATGAATTCATATTATATGTATATATACATATATACATACTTACACTCACCCACACACACACATATATATACACATATATGTATCAGTACTTATCATTCCTCAAAAGTCGTATGCCTATGTGATTGGATAATTTCTAACAACTTGTATTTGAATATCTCATAAAAGCATATTGTTGACACCTAATAATTCCACAAACTCTGCTCCGACTTCCATGTATATACTCATTCCAGAACCAGGTCAAACATTCCTAGCATTTTTCGAGGTTTTCGAGGAAAGAGATACAGAAGTAGAAACAAAGTAAATAAATATTTCGCTAAAACCATACACACAAAACAGCATTTTCCGGAACATTAGCTCTAAGAGATTCTAAGATAGTATTTGCTTGGCACTCCAACAATCTACAAGAAACCAGCTTCAGAACTGCATCCAACACTCCGTAGTATTTGCTCAGATTTCCCTCGTCATAGCTATTTAAGTTATCATTAAACTACAAAGCACTTTTATCTTTTCATACCAACACTAATCGTATACTTTATTCAGTTCAAGGTCTATGCATCGACATAACATAAGCCAATAAAATAGGTTGGTTAATATTAGAATCCATATTACTTTACCATTAAAAGGCCTCGTAATGGAAATGATGGATCTCTCTTTATAAAAAACATGCTCGATTATTATCTAGACGATGCGGGATAATTACTCTAACACTCTCCCTCGCTCGTGGCCCGACATTTCAAGGGTCCTACGAGCGGACATATTAAATGGGTGGAGGTGAGCCCAACATCATTAGGACCGCTCTGATACCATATTAGAATCTATATTCCTTTACAATTAAAAGGCCTCGTAATGGAAAGGATGTATATCTCTTTATAAACCACAGGCTCGATTATTATCTAGACGACGTAGGATAATTACTCTAACAGTTACCTTTAAGTTTCATTAACTACACTCACCCTTGCCAGCACATGGAAAGTGCACTTGAAATAAATCGATTCCAACTTCAGATCAAGAAACGTTACATAATATAAAAGAAGATAAATTAATTTTTAGAGAATTCATTTTTCGTGTCCGGCTCCCAACTTTAAGAGAATGAATATTTGTAACTAGTAAAACCGAATGCCTTAATAGGGGATAAATTAAAAAAAAAAAAACAGTAACAAAAAGCCAACCAAGTCTGACAAAAAAAAAATATAATAATAAAAAAATAATCAGCTTACTTCAATTTCGCGGACACGGGCGTCGTGTTCGATTTGTTGTTGAAGTTTTAGTTCTGTGGTTTCACTTTCTAATGCTAAACGAACACGGCGAGCTCTAACACGAGCTTGAACTCTCACTAAAGCTTGCATACAACGAAGTGTCATTGCAGCCTGTTTTCTCACAGCATGGCCTCTTACAAGTGCTTGTAGTCTTACCAAGCCCTTTAAAGCTCTCAAAGCCCTCCTAGCCTGGTATTACATACATAAAAAAATATAAATCGCAAGATTTAGTGTGCGAAAGAAAGTGCCCTACATTACATGACAACAAATGTATGTGTTCGCTGTAAAAGTTATCATTACAGTTGATATAGGATAAAAATACCGTAAAATGCATATAACTTCTATGTAAAAAATCCTGTGTCAGTCCCTAAAATAATGTACCCTGTGTTACATCAGAAGAAATATTTGTTATGGCCACCAAAACAATCAAATAAAATTGGGTAAAATGCAAACCTCGCTTGTACTATGTGTTTCTTTGAAGCATTGCTAATCAAATGCAAAGTTATTCCATTTAAAATTGGACATGTGGTTTAATTACAAAACTTAAATAGTGGACAGAGGTTATTTGCAAAACACCCATAGTACATGAGGGTTATTTGCATTTTACTCATTACATTTAAGCATATTCCGTTCGTATAAGAAAGCACAAGAATTTTCTTTTTCCATCACGAGCTGGGATCAAAATCCATTTAAAAGGGTGGGTGGGTGCATATCACAGTGTCCCAGCCTCCCAGGCACTGCAATCCTGGAGACAAGTGGACTAGGTTCAGCCTTCCTTTTAATAACACAGAGCAAACTTACTACAACCATTGCGATGAAAAATAAGAACCCTTCATTAACATAGGAAATGGAAAAAAAAGTAATAGAAGAATGGCAGAACCTAGTGGCAGCTCAATAAGGAAGCTACTAATTTTCCTTATTACTGATAAATGTACTTAGTACTCAAAGAAATATACGCACTATATCAAGAATAAAAATAAATAAACAAAATATTTAGGATACAAAAGGTGCATTTGAATAAAAAAATAGCACAACCCAAGCTTGAAGTCCAGAAAGAAATAATGCAATTTTCCTCAAGAACGGCGGGAATTAAGTTTGTAACATGTAATCAAATAAAATAATGCCAGAATAATGAAAATTATGAAAGACTCAAGAGCTAATTGAGGCAATATTAAGTACCAGAAATCCTCGAAATGCGGTTTGGATGCGAGTGGAAGCCCACTCTTCTCTGGACTTTGGTTGATCCCTAGCTAGATCTTGCACATGTAGTAAGTTAGATTGAGAGACAGCTAAATCTTGATTGAACTCATTTTGAAGTATACCAGCATCAAACTCGAGTGAATTCTTTCTCCTGTGCCGAAATTTTCGAATTTTCTGCAATAACCATGTTAAATGAGATGTTTAAGCTCCGGTTGTGTACAGTTAATAATAAAAATATTCAAAAATAACGTCACTGGAGCATGGATATATTCCCTAAAGAAGTATCCGGAACTTGATTCATTCATATATAGTTATATACTGTTTAACTTTTACTTAAATCATAAAAACAAGCCATGTTACGTGACAATTTGTGTTAACATGTGTGTAGGGATGATTCTACTTAATTTCCGATTTTTGAAGCTTAAACTTCATCAATGATCAACTTATGTTGTCTTATTTTTAGACTTGTAATGGGTTTATTTAGGAAATCTTGAACAAGCAAACCCTTTGAACAAAATGGTGCCCTCGAAGGTATAACATTTTTGTCAAAGCGAAGTAAAAGGGGAATGTTCTTTTAAAAATAGAAAAAAAAAAAACTTGAGATCACTTAAAAAATGCTCTAAAATTTCCCTCTCACAAAGGCATGATATTAGCCAAGCCATGACAAAAAGAATTCTAACATTCAGAGAACAGCTTTTTGTCAACGTTTTTGGCTAGGTAATTATTTAATATTTTTCTTTACTTTTCTAGTATAGACCTGGATCTCTAGGTTCAAACAATTATGTTCTCTTAAATTTTCCATATACTATTAAATTCTAGTTAGTGACAGTTCATTTAATTTCCAAAATATCATGGATAGCATAATTTCTCAAAAAAGGAGTTTTATTCGAATATCCATGCAGGAATTGTACCTGCTAATGTAGATACCTAAATTGATTTCGATTTACATGTTATGTTAAAAAGTACTAAATGCAGGATTGGTCCCAGCACCAGATTAGAGAGTAAGACTTTTTGTAGGAAAGAAAGTGAGCTAATGTAGATACCAGGAGCCTGAAACAGAAATCACTGCTATGGGATTATTAATAAAGAGAAAAGCAGATCCCAGTTAATTGTTTGTATATGCAAAATCCATAACCCGAAAACAGCACCGCGTATGAAGAGGTGGTGTTTTTAGTTTATATTGGTAGCTTATTCTGACTCTTGATGGAAGTAACAGCTAAAAGCCTAAACTTCATTAGTCAAATAAACAAAGATCAATTTGTTTTATACTGCAAAAAAAAAAAAAAAAAATCCTAGATGTGGAATATACCCACATTTTCATCCTTTTCTGAAGATTGCGACTTCTCTGATTTCTTTGAACCAATGAATGCTTTAAACCACTTCCCAGTGACGCCCATGCTGATACTAATTACAAAACTCCAGATCTGTATATTAAATTTCATCAACGAAACTTCAAATTCACAATTTTCAAAACCGTACGAAAAATAATAGAATCTTTATAAGTAGCATCGTCTGAGTTAACATCTCTTTTTGTACAACTGATACTTTGGAGTTTAGACTAACAACCAAAGAACTACTCTAGAATTAGGTCTAAATACTAAGGCTTGGGTCATAGGAGAGAGATAACAGACCTCTTTTGAAGACTTTCCTACTGCCTCAGACAGTTTAGTCGGATTACATAAGAAGCCAAATAATCTGGATCTTTTTGCCCTCCTCTGCAACTTTTCACCTGGTAACAAACAGAGTTTGCCATTAGCATCTTAACTCACAAGAGGGTAAAAGGTGGAATCACAATTACAAACATAACAGCATTCTGGTACATAATGGAAAAGTATCATAAAATATTCCACCAACCCAACAAGCTGTTGCATGATGTCGTCTTCATTATTCTTAAAATGGGGCAAACACGATTAATAAACCTATGTGGAACTTAAAGAAACACATAAATCATGAACCCCTGGTCCATAATATTGAAACCTTTAAGCTCCTATAAGTGCCAATTATATCCCCCAAATTCAGAACTTATACACAGAAAGATATATATGAAAAGTGGGCATCCTTTTAATCTAAGAATCTCCATTAGCGCCAATAAATTTCGATTTTGGGAGAAGGGTCCAGGCGAGAGAAGAGAGGCACAAAAGGTGAGCATAAAAATTAAACAATTGTCCCACCCTAAAAAACACATTTTCTAGCACAATATCTAAAGTTCATATATTAATAGGGTCAACACAAATTAACAATAGGGAGATGGGTCCTGGAGAGAGAAGAGATGCACAAAAAGTGAGCATTATTGATGAATATACGCCTATATAAAGTGGGCATTGATAGTAAAACACTTACCCCACCCAATAATTAAATTTCTAAGACTCTACCACAAGTTATCTGAAGCTCATTTACATAATTAGCGGTAACAAAATTTGATATAAAAATGGGTCTTAGAATAAAAAGAGGCCCAAAAAGTGAGCATTATTTAAGAATATGTATGTTCACAAACAGAAGCAGTTTTATTAATATTAGCGACTTAAGACCCCGAAAACACATCTTTTACCATAAACTACCTGAAGTTTAAAAATAATTCGCGGAAATAGATTTTAACACAACCGGGAAAGAAAGGAGCTAGAGAGAGAAGAGAGACAAAACTGATTAAAGTGACTAATATTGAAGAGTACACTCTAACCATACTAATTTTGTTTGGCTGCAGCTTTTAAGCTATTAAAGTGGCTTACTTGCAGCTGGGAGAAAAACTAGGCTCGGTTAGCTTAAAGATTCTAACTTTTTCAGGATATGTAACAAAGAAACTCAGATTTTAAGCTGGTCAACAAAGATATCTAGTGAGGAAAAATAAGATATTTACCTATAACCAAACAATCCCTAAGGGCTAAGTTTTTGTTGCATCTTCCACCTCATTTTACTTATTTTTCCAATTAACCAGCTTAAAAGATGATTTTCTAACAACTGAAATACCACAAGTCTCGAGTTAATACAACTTACTTTTTTTATAGTAATTAAATATAGGTTAACTTATTTTCCAAAATTCTGCCCAAAAACAAAACCTCAATAAAGAGTTATTTAACACATAGTATTCAAAGTTTATACATGCAACTAAGGAAATAATAGATATTCGAATGGCGGGTTCTTGCTAAATCAGTTTAAAAACTCTTATATTGATTTAATCTAAATCTTATCAGTGAAAATGTGGATCAATAGATCATCAAAACACACACACATATATATGTATATATAGAGAGAGAAAGAGAGAGAGAGAGAGAGATAAGCACATTTTTATAAGCTAACCTGGATAGTGGAAAGGGAATCAAATCAAATCAAATGGAGAGTGAGTGTGAGAGTGGCTTTTTTACTCAGGAAAGTTTATTAAATATCTTGTTTTGTTTTCTTTGTATTTTTATTTTTCTTTTTATTTTCTGTGTCTCACTCACTCACACTGTCACAGACAACACACAAAAAAAAAAGTAGTCTTAGTTATTTCTGTGTTTAGTCATAAACTACAAGTTTTGTATTTGGTTTTGTCTCTACGTTTATGTAACTTGTGTACCTTCACTTCCATAACTTTATATATTTTACACATTTGGTCCATTAGCCAAACATCTAGGCATGTAAGTATAAATGGGTTGATCCTTGAATCCAAACCGATCCGATGGTTTGGTTTGGTTTGGATTGGGTTGCTTTTGCATTAAATGGTTTGGTTTATGTATTAGGAAATTTCATTACATTCTTAATGGATTACTTTATGATTATTTAATGGTAATCCAAACCGAACCTGGTTACCAATATATCCATTGATTTGTCTGATCCGTCCTAAATCTGATAAAAAATAAATATAAATATCTCATGCCACATAAAATTCTAAATGCATCATTGCATATATAAATCATAACAAAATATTAGCCGATGCAAATAACACTGTCGAATTCTATGACTATGTTAATACTCCGTATATGATAACTCCCCATGTAACTTATTCAAATCTTGTATTCTTTCTTGAAACTATACAATTATCTATTATCCTTCGATTCTATTATTTTCTTTATAGCTATATCTCATATTATTAAGCTATCGTTGTTGGCATTGGTAGTGTTAATGTTGGTCTTTCTTTTAAATACTAATTTTTTATGGTATTGTTTCGATTTAACGTTGTGACGCTCGTTTCATTTCGTAAACCCAAATCCGATCCAAATTCTCAAATCCGTAAATCGCACCAATTCAAACCGATCAGTTAGTTTGGTCTAGTTTGGAATGGAATTAACAATCGTTTGGTTTGAATTCAAGTATTCCAATCCGTTACATAAGATATTGGATTATGATTTAATCTAATTCGTTCAATCTGAACTGTTGGCATCCCTACTAACAAGTAACATCTCTTAATTTAAGTCAATATTTTAAAACATGCAAGACGGATTGTAAGCGAAAATATGTGGCATAACGTCTAATCTCGTCTAATTTTACCTAATCATCATCCGATGGGTTAATATCACTTAATTTAATAGGTGCATAGATTTCCTCTACCGTCTATGCTCCACTCAAACTCGGAACGACGCATTCAAAACTCACTTGTAAAAAATAATAATACTAAAAACGAGTAATGTTTTCTACTTAAATGTTTTCATGCTCACGCTTTTTTACATCCATATATGAGAATTTACATAGTACTTTCGCAATTGTTTTTTTTTCATACACGAACATGTGTGAAGCATATAGAGTGCGCTTAAAAAAAAAAAGTCTATCATTGCTTATCGAATGTATGATTGGATGGGTGCAGGTTCGACTAAGTACATGTTTAGAAGGTTAGAATTTGCTATAAAAAATGAATATCGACGCACTTTGTTACTCGCTTACCTAAAATTCATTTGTAATAATTTTAGAGTCTAGGTTGGTAATAATAATAAGCTATACTATGTAGTAAAGAAAAAAGTATTTAATGAAAAAACAAAGAAATAAAAAAATGACAAAATTTTGCAATTACAAAACAGAAAGGATTTTCGGGTACATTGTTGGGCTTAACCCGAAAACATATATTTGGGCCTAAAAACTAAAAACTAAAAACTAAAAACTAAAAACACAGAGATAAAATATTAACTATTTTGTTATTCAGTTCAGAGGAAATTTATTTTCAGGTAAATCATTGGTCCTTAAGTATATAATACAATCAAATCTTGTTTCCAAGATTGTGTTTTGGACCCTTTTAGAGGTTTATTTTTTATTTTTTATTATTATTGTGAACTTCTATTAAAAAAATAAAATAATTCCAATTGTGTGACCAAGTTTTTGAATTTAATTGCTGCTAGAATTAAATCTATTGAAATTGGATTTGTTTACCCTTTTGATTGTTGTGCCCATTTGTTTATTATACTCAAGGAATAGGTAGAGAGTGAGAGAAATATATATAGAGTTTATTTCAGTTTGGTGTTTCTAAATTTTTTAGCTTAATTAGTATTATTTTTATTTTATTTTTTGATAGTATGGATGCTTAAATGGGATTCTATGCCTGAAAGGTGAGCTTTTTATGTTTTACAAGAGAGTTTCCTTAAAAAAAGCTGTTAGTCATTATTAAATCTTAAGGTTTGTTTGTCTGCTGTATTTAAGCAGATACGTTTTCTTATTTAGTTATCCAGTGTTTTACAGCATAAAAAACTAAAAATACACGTTTTTTGCTAAACGTAATACATCTTAGAGAAAAAACTAAGAAAGCTGAGCTCATCAGTCAAACCAAACAAGTCATTGATGACATTATAAACGCAACTGTTTGTTTACATTCTTTCCATTTGGGTGAGAAGAAAGTGCATATCTTTTTTGGGTACCCGTTATACCTTCAGCAAATGTTGTTCGATAGGATGTTTCATTAAGTTAGATTTGCGGTACATTAAAATACTTAACCAACTTTTTTGCATCTTACTTGCCGAAGCTATCTTTTTTGAGTACTTTTTTTGGTTATCAGTTGTGTCCTGCAGTTAATCAAGTTTTGTCCGCATTGGTTGTCATTTCCTGTTTATAATGTAATCTCATATTTTAGGGATAAAACTTGAAATTGTGTTGGCAATAATTTTTTCTTTTTGTAAAAGTGATTCTGTCTGCATTGAGTTTAGGACAAAGGTTCGCAAATAACTTTAATATAAGCCGGCATGGGAAAAGGGTTGACGATTCCTTAAGTATACTTCTCATTGACTAATTGTTTTTGTGGCTAAAGTGCTAGGTTTTGGTCACACTGTGGATTCTCATGCCGGTTCCTTTTGTCAGTGTGTTTGTCTTTTTGTTTGTTAAGTGTTTTGTTATCCGGTTAAATTGCCAGGCTATGGTCATGCCATGAGTTCGTGGACTATGTTTTCCAAATTGAAATTATTTATTGATTTGTAATATACTTTCCCAGACCACGGTCACTTACTACTAGCCTCACCCTTTCAACTGGTCCCTTATGTATATTTTGGAATACAGAAGAGGACTATTAACCTATTAGGTCGTAGAACAAATCTGAACCACCTGGACATGGCTTTTATCCCACTCTAGCATAGTAAAAAGTTAACAAGCACCTGATACATACAATTAAACTATTTATGCCTTTCGGGTACCACTTTATTATGAAATACATCATATTTCATGATCAATATATTTCCATTAACCGTGCAAGATTTGACTTATGGAAATAGCAACACTAACTCTGATGATATACACCATGTGTTGTGAAGTATATGTTTGGTAATTGGCATGTAGAAGAAATAATATTTGTATGTGTAAGTTTTTTCTTTAGGCTTTGAAAATCAAGTGTTTGGCTTGGCTGTGGAGATGAGAGGCTCAGGGCGTTATGGTGATTCCACTCATCCTCGTGCTGACATGTCAGGTCAGAGAATTGATCACAGAGCTGTCAATTATCACGGACGACCAGATCCAATGGCCTCTGACAAAGAGCACCATTACGGTGCTTTAAAAGACGGACAATGGAGATCGGAAAGAGATGGTTCTAAAGCACCAACTTCTATGTCGCCACATATGTTCAATGAAGGTATGCGTCGAGTTCTTTTGCCATATTCATTTTCTTGAGCCCTTTATTGAGACGCTTTAAACCTTTTAGTGAATCTGAAGTTTCTCTGGCAAAAAGAATCAAGCTGGCTTTAGGTGCCATTTAAGTGTTGGGTTCTTTCAGGATATAAGTTTTTTGTTAAAAAAAGATTTTTCGATTAATGATGTTCAGAAATTGCTTCATGATTCTGACATATCCCTGTTTCAATATGCTGAAGGATGGTAAATGTGGGATAAACGTATTGTTGGAATCTAAGCTTCATATGAACTATTGGGTGTGTCGGTGAATACATTTTCAATGATACGTTGGCAAATTTTGTTGTTCTTATATTGTGTTCAAGAGTGGAATAATTTTTTTCTAGGGCAATGCATATTATGCATTCACCTATTTTAAGTAACAAGGATTATACTTCTTTAAGTATTTTGATGCTTTAATTTCTATTCAATTTTCTTTATAGTCTCCTGCTAAGAACGTGGTTTAGATATTCATTCTTTGTCTGCAAACTTCGGTAGTATAAAGTCTTAAATTTGAATTTATTTAAGCCAGCATATTAGGGGGGAAATTGGTTTTTGTGCTCATTGGTCACTTTGCTATGTTCATCAATATAGCTATGTTAATACAATTCCTGACCTTTTATACTGAGAATATTCAGAGATTAGATGATTATTGAAGATACTGATTTATCTTATGCTGGTCAATAGAATGCTACAAAATGGACCTGTAGGAGAAGGGGAAGAACACAATATGAAACTAAGACGATTTGGGACAATTAAACAAAATGTGGAAACTCGTCATCTGTGGGGTGACTCGTCAGAGGCCATCAAGTGGATGTAAAAAACGGGTTTAAGATACACAACCCAATATCTGCCGTACTTTGGTACAATAACATAAATTTCCCTCTAAAAGGACGGATTAGTGAAGAACAACAACACAACTTGGACAACAACCATATCAATATTCAAACAATTTGGAAGAATCAACAAATTTAGTTGATATTAATTGGTTTTTGTTTAACAGGTCAAAGGGGTGATGATTCTAGATCATATTACCAGGGCCAGGGCCAGAGGACAGATTCCAAAATGGGCCTAGAGAAGCAACCCAATAATACTCCTCTATCTCTGCCTCGTGGGGATGATAGGGATATTTATGAGGATAATCCATTGTCACAGAATTTTGAAGGTCTTGAGAAGAAATTTCTCAATGACATAACAAAATTATCGAAGGAACAAAATGATGCAGAAGATGCTGAAAATGCAAGGCATAGGGAGGTTAGTTTGAGTAGTCAGTTTTTTGTGTGTGTTTTCTCAGTCATCTGCTCAAGTATAGTAGTTCACCTTTTTGTTGTCTCCAGAACTAGAATCATAATCTTTAAAGTGAAGACAGTTTATTTTACCACAATCACCATTTGAAGTAAAGTTCAAAGTTCAGAGTTCAGACAAGTCTATATTCAATTTTAAAGAGAATAATACTTATTATTAGCCCCTGAATCTGAATCCTTTAATTCGTCAATTTATCCAGATTTTGGGTTGAAAATTAACCCTACAGTAGGGTGTATATAGGACAGTTACTTTTGTGGTGTGAGCATGTACTTTGTTAGTTTTCAGTTTAGCAAGTTTCTTTCTATGTATTGTTTGATACTTGATATCGATGCCTTACGCTGTATACTTAAATTTTAAAATCTTTGCTGAGTCTCGACACCCTAGCATAACGCACACTTAGAGCTTGTCAGTATATATATAAAGTTCACATAATACATTTTTGTGATGCCCGATTTAGTTGGCATACAATATTATTCTACATGCTGTCCAATTGTGAAAAAGAGCATGACTAATAGAAAAAGGATAAATAGTGGAATAATCCCTTTATTTAAAGTGCTTACATTTAACCGCTCTATCGATTTCCTTGCTGATCAATTCACTTAAATTATGTTCTCCTTTTATAATGGCTCTATTGATCTTCAAATGTAGCATTTTCATATTTTGTTATTTCCCGATTGGTAACAACTGCCTGTGTCTTTCAGAAAATAAACACAATTAATGTTAAATACCAAGAACAGCTAGGAGCTCTTCGAGCTCGTTACGCAAATCGAAGAAACGAATTTCTTCAAAAGGAATCCCAAGATAGGGAAAAACAATACCAACAAGTTATGGTGGACTCTTACCAAGGTAGTGGCATGGGCCGAAACGATCCTCAAGGTTATGTTGGCGATCCACGGGGAAATTACAATGCAAACCAATACGATACATACAGAGAGCAGCCTAGGTTTCTTGGAAATAGTGAGAGAGATAATGGTTTTGAACAGAGGGCTCCATATCCTGGTGGCCGTGTTTATGATACAGGTTCTCGTTACTATGGATAAAAAAGATTTTATTAGTTAATTTAGTAATAAAACTTTTTGTGGAGTTGTTAGTCACTGGTTGAGCTTCTATTCACACACTTATTAACTTTGCTTTTGGTTTTCTCTGTATTGGGCTTTTTCCATGTTTTCCTGAGAACATGTTTGATGCATGCTCTTCGTGTAATGGTGGTGAATTGTTGTAACCTGAGTTTCAATGTTTGATGTTCGTGCAATGAATATGTAGAAAGACGATTTGCCTGACAGTAGTCCAATATTATACAAACGCAATGGTGATAAATTTGTCTATTAATCGAAGAAGCTTAATATCACTGTTGGCTGCATCGTTTCTTAGTAGCGTCAAAGGGAATAGAGTTGCTATATTAATATTCATTATTTCTGTCCTGAACTACTATATATCCACCGCTAAAGCTAATACACACATCAGTGAGTATGTGGAACTATTTGATAACTGCGTTAGTTTATTCATGTTCTAAGTTCTTAAGAGTAAAACAATACAAAATGGAAAACTGAACCTCTAAATTAAAACTTTGGAAGTAACATGCGCAACTAGTGGTTCTGATGTGCATTGCAGCAGCTCTACTAAGAAGCATAGCAAACCTGCCGCAAAATGATCTGAGTTTCCCACAAATAACCGAATAATGTGCCTAATTCTGAGGAGAAATTGGTTAGTTTTAGAAGCCTAGCTGGCTTTTATCATGCCTTAAAACATAAAATCTCAACAGAATCAAATTATCACATATCTAATACTCCTACAAACAATGAGAAAGCATTAAAAGAGCAGCAACTATATTTTAAGGACAGGATCATTGCAATCCATCCCTTTTTTCAATGATTTAAAAGAGAAATAAAACCAAAAAATAACAACCTATTTCAGAAAAAGGACACTGAGCAACGTCCAAACATTTTGGCCAGAGAGGATGTAAATATATTAAAGGCCCGTAAATAAATGTTCTAGACTAGAACATCTCCCAGCTCCAGGTTTAACTCGCTTGCACCAACAGAGCAGAGATGAGAGCAGGGGGGAAGCTAAGTGCTGACCATCGGAGCGACGACCACCCCCCAAATTCCGACAATTGCGATTTTTTTTAATTTTTACCATGTATTTTCATTAGAATATGTCAATGATTGTTTGGCACCCCCATTTTTTTTATTTATTATTATTTCACATAATATAATTGATTTTGTAAAATTCGGCACCCCGCAATAAGCCATTCCTGGCTTCGCCCCTGGATGAGAGATTTCAATTCACATTACTTAGTTTTCATCATTGCAGTTATAAAACCCTCAGGTAATAGATGTGCACACCAAAGATCACTACCAATACTCGATAGTATTAGCCAAACACACAATCACTAAGGAAATTTACGAGAGGGGTAAGAGATTCTAACCACCAAAGCGAAAACATTCTGTCCATGGATATGCATAAACGTATAGATTAATGAGAAGCACAAGCAAGTGCAAAGTATAACAAGAAGCAACTTGTTGGAAATCAATGATCACATATCAAACAAAATGATTGAATTATACTCCAAAAAAACTGATAAAATTTAAACATCCTGCTCACCAGAATATAGTTTGGTTCTGAATAAGAAAAAAAGAAACACCGTCCTTCAAACTAATAAAAAAATTAAGTTAACAAAATGAAAGTACCATGAAATATGTTTTCCGAACTTGAGCGGGAACTTAAAACTAACATTCTACTAAATCATCGGCATTCCACACAACCTTCGATTCTTTTGTTTCCCAAACCGTCCCGTGCCTACCCCTAGTGAGAAATTTTGTCCATGGATATGCATGTAATGTATGGTGCCCACCCCCGATAAATTGGCACAGACAAAGACTTACTACACCTTAAACTCAAACCATAAACACCTTCCCATTTTCTCGGAATCAAACCCAAAATCCCCTCAATTGCACCAACCACATTTTCAACAATATCTTCTATCTCCATCGAAGCTTTTCCTACCTTCAACACACTATGAGCCCCTGTCACCAAGTGCAACACTGTCGAAGAACAAGCCCTTTTCCTACCTAAATCAACAGGCACTGGGGTTTTCTTTTGTCTCAACCACCTCGGAAGAAGACGAATCACAGATGTATCCGCAAAAAACATATCATAAGAGTTGTACAACATTCGTTGCGCTTCAGAATGCTTGTAACCGTTTTTCAATTTCGACAATCTGACGACTCTTTTGATAGGGATCTTTTCATCTTTGATCTTGGTTATTGCCGCCGCTAAGGTGAGGTTGGATTCCGCCCTGTCATCGATAATTAAGCAGAGCTTTGCTCCAGAGTTGAGATAGTGGGGGAGAGGGATATAGTATACCTTGTCAATACGGGATTCACAAGGGACCTCGTCCTTTTTTGGAGCGAAAACAAGTGAGACGAAATCTTCTTGCTCTAAGAGCTGAGTTGCATAATTGGCATTTGGCCATTTTAGAAGGGCGTTTACCGTCCTTTCGATTTTTTCCACGCCGACTTTATCGGTAACCAAGGATGAAGATGAGGAGTGAACGATAGCGTCGGGGGATGCCATTATCTTCACACTTTTCTTGCTTCTTCAGCACAAGTTCAAGTGAACCTGCAGACAATCAGCCTTTTTTCTATTTATTCTTCTTTTGTAAAAGTCCAATCAAAAGAAATACTATTGTTATCTCACTATAGGAGTATCCCGGCTCTCAAGCCAAGAGTATGCAGCCGTACCTGCGCTGCCGGGCCTACAATCAGCTGATCACCGGTAACTCCAACTCGAATCCGGGTTACACGCAAGACGTGATAGTCGTGGAGGGCAACTGGCTGTTCCGAGACGAACTCACGCTCCCGACCAGGCCGGGGAAGGTGCTCAGTACTAAGGAGCACAAGGCCACGGTAAACCTAATGCTGCGGGGCCTAGGCGAGGTGAACATCAGGTCGATGGAGGTGGCTCTTAACTGGTGGGGCCCGGATGGAACCGATGTGGGTGCACGCGATGCGGAGCGATTGCTGAGGTGCGGTTCCCCCACCTCTTGTAAGGGGAACGACCTCCTCTGGCCCCGAAGGACCTTCTGCCCCGTGGGATATTCCCGGGATAGGTGGGAGAAGGAGAAGGGCTTGGAGTCCACTCTCCCTCCTAGGGTGCCCAAGGAAACTGAGGCCGTGGAGAGGCCCGTTGAGAAGACGGCGAAGCCGAGTCGCAGGAGGAAGCCCGTGATCAAGAGGGACTTTCACGATGCTGAAACGGTTGGGGTCTACTACGAGGCCTGACCGGATGGTACCTCGGCCCCTTATCGAAAGGGCACGGGCCGGATCAGGGTCTATATTGACCAGTGGGGGAAGCCGCTGCCTGAGGTTCTTCCCCTGCGCTCTATGGAGCCCGACGTCGGGGGCTCTGCTCACCTAGAGAATAGCTCACCTGAGATGGCTCCTTCCAGGATAAACCTGGGCACCTCGCGTACGAGGGTAAGCTATCCTATTTTTTTTTTTGACTTGAATTTTTTACTTAGAGAATTTGCTTGATATCTCTAATTTTTGTTTACGTGGGGTTTGTTCATGTAGGTGGTTCGCTCCGACGAGGAGGGGGAGGAAGAGGGGGATGCTAAGGAGGGCGATGAGGACGCCGAGGCGGGTGAGGAGGATGTGATTGTCGAGGCGGTGATGATGTCTCCCGCCGAGGTCCCAGAGGGGGATCCCGAGGCTGATGCCTTGAGGGTGTTGGCGGAGCAAACGAGGAGGGACCAGATTGCCCGAAAAGCTCAGGCCGAGGAGGGGAGGAAGAGGAAGATGGAGGAGGTGAATGCCCTTCGGGAGGCTAAGAAGGCCCGGGTTTTGGGGATCGCTTCGACCGACATTGTGGCAACGGCAGAAGGTGATTTGGGGGGATCCGGACTAAGGGAGAATGTCATTGCCGCGGACCTATCAGTGGTGGTTGTGGAGAAACATGCGGTGTCCGGTCTTCCCCCCTGGTGGGTCCGATGTCGAGCGGAGAAGCTTCGAGTCATGGCGCGGGCTCCGCTCTCCCGACCCCTGTGATGCATAAGATCCCCTTTCAAACCCCTGAGGAGGTGATGGCGGCCACCGGGGTGAAGAGCATCATGGAGGCTCATCCCTCTGCCGAGATGCTCGTTCTTGCTGCGCTCCAGCAACAGACCAACGAGGCAGACCATCACGATCGTGACCTCGCGTCCTCTATGGCTTCTGCCATGGCCATGATCCCTCAGGTACGTTGCCGTTTCCATTGTATGATTTTTGTGTTCCCATTTAGTTCACTTAATTTTGGCTAAGTATTGGTTCTATTCTTGTAGGGCTTCCTGATGATGAACCAATGCGTGTATCATCAGGCCCAACTGGCGAGGTCGTGGGCTGCGAAGGCTGAGAGCAGTGCCAAGCAGGTGGAGGAGGCCTGTGCTAGGGCAGACCGGGCAAGACCCTCAATGCTTCCATCGAGGCTCGAAGGGTCGAAGCCTCGTAGGCAAGAGCCGAAGCTGAGGGTGCTCTGGCCTCGCTGCAGGCCGAGGTTGCAGACCTGAAGGATGCTGCACGGAAGGCGGAGGCGGCCGTGGCTGAGAGAGTGAGGGCCGCCGTTTAGTCTGCGAAGGCTGAGGTGAGGGCAGCTGTGGCTCTCGAGACGCAGAAGGATTTCAACTCCTTCTACATCGAGGGCTAGACTGAGGCGGCCTCCTTCATGCGGCAGGGCCTGAACACTCGGTGTGGTGGTTGGAGAACATCATCGTTCCCGCCCCCGAGGCTCCCATCCCGGCGGTAGTTCCTCTATCCCCCCGGGCCTTTTCAGACGAGGAGGTGGATGATGACGGGGTCGATTAGGGCATGGGTTGTTTTTCTTCATTCCGATGTAACTTTTCTTATTATGATGTACCGGTTTTTTTTTTGTTTCCTCTGCTTGTAATAATCTTCTTGAGAAATGAATAAACAGCTCTTTTTATGCCAGCTTTTACCTTGTGTTTTATCTCTTTTGATTATGTTTGATTGTGTTTTATATGTGCTCCCAATGAGTGGGCCATTATGCTCCGACATAGGGTCCACTCTTTTAAATAACTTAGAATTTGAATTAAGAAACTGGAGTCCCTAGAGGGCCGAAACCCTCACAGGATGTACGGTGGCCACATAGACTCGAGTGTTCTGTAAACACTTAGCAAATTTTTAGACTTTACTAATTAATCCTGAAAGAACAACAGTTTTTATTCACAAGGCCCGTAGGCATATTTACACGAAGGCCGAAATCCTTAAACAAAACATGAAGACCGAACCATCCTACTGATAATATTTCCTGAGGTTGTTGACGTTCCAAGGCCGGTCCACTGGGGTATAATTGGGAAGTCGACCCAATCGATAGGCTCCGTTTCCTATTGCTCCGAGAATTCGATAGGGGTCTTCTCAGTTGGGACCTAGCTTTCCGTCGAACTGAACTCTCGAGTTGTTGTTCACTTTTCGCAGCATGAGGTCTTCGCCTTGAAAATGCCTGGCGTTCACCCTCTTGTTGTAGGAACGTTCTATCTCATTTTTATACTCGGCGTTACGGATGGCCGCTACCTCCCTTTTCTCTTCAGCATAGTCGAGCTCGAGCCCCATCATTCTTTCGTTTGGCCCGTTCTCCACCATGTCGGTCCTCAGGGTGGGCAGCCCAATTTCTAGCGGGATGATAGCTTCCATCCCATAAGTCAGGCTATAGGGAGTCTATTGTGTACCCCGTCTTCTCGTTGTGCGATATGCCCACATGACGTGCTGCAGCTCTTTGGCCCATCGTCATTTGGATTCGTCCAGTCTTTTCTTGATCCCGTCGAGCACGGTCTTGTTTGATACCTCGGCTTGTCCGTTGCATTAGGGATACGATGGGGCTGAATAATAGTTCTTGATGTGATACTTAGCGTACATCACTTTTAGTTTAGCCCTGATCAACTGGCCCCTGTTGTCCGTGACTATCGAGTAAGGGATTCCGAATCTCGTGATCACGTCTCTCCAGAGGAACCTGATCAATTCGGCCTCCGTTATTTTTGCCAATGCCACGGCTTCTACCCATTTGGAGAAGTAGTCAGTGACCATGAGGAGGAACTTTTTTCCTCCCGGGGCCATTGGGAACGGTCCAACGATGTCCATGCCCCACTGTGCCTTCAAATCCGTGAAGAACGGCTTGCATCGGTCACCAAACTGGACAATAAATCGGTTGAGAGCGGCTGCCATGCCGGCCAGCTTTTGTATGTCCTTTCTCTTTTTCGGGGTTCTTAAGTTCTTCAAAGTGGAGATTTGATCCGGGTTGGCATCTATGCCCCGATTGGTCACCATGAACCCTAGGAATTTTTCGGCCCCTACCCCAAAGGCACACTTAGAGGCGTTTAGTTTCAGGCCATGCTTCTGGATGATCTCGAATACCTCTTTTAGGTCGGACAGGTGATCCTCCTCTTGGGCGCTTTCCACCACCATGTCATCAATGTAGACCTCCATGGTCCGGCCTATATTTTTAGAGAAGATTTTTGTGACCATCCTCTGGTACGTTGCCCCGACATTTTTGAGCCCGAAGGGCATCACACGGTAGCAGTAATTTCCACTTGGCGTTATGAAGGCCGTTTTTTATTGGTCTACCTCCGACATGGGTATTTTATGATAGCCGAAGCAGGCGTCTAGGAAGCTCATTCTGGCGGCTCCGGCCGTAGAATCTACTATCTGATCAATTTTGGGCAAGGGGAACGGATCCTTAGGGCAGGACCGATTAAGGCTCGTATAATCGATGCATATGCGCAATTTTCCGTTCTTCTTGGGGACTACGACGGGGTTATCGAGCCATCTGGGGTAGTAGATTTCTCTGATGGCTCCGGCCAACAGAAGATTTTGTACCTCCTCGTTGATGGCCTCGGCGTGCTTTGGACTGACACGGCACACCTTTTGCATCACGGGCATGGCGTCCGGGTTGACGTTCAAGCGGTGGCAGGCGAGGTCGGGACTGATGCCCAGCATTTCGCTCGGGGTCCACGCTAAATTATCGAGATACTAAAGCAGAAGTCCGGCGAGGCCGGTTACCTCGGTCTCGCTCAGCTTCGCGCCCACCATGAAGAAGTGGTCCCTGTCCATCCCCAGGATCTGGACCTTCAACAATCCTCCTTCCACATTTTCCTCAGCCTCCGGCTCCATTTTCTTGTTCAATTCCCTCATCAATTTGGGGCCCTCTGCTTCTATGTTCATGGCACTTTCGGCCGGTATAGTTTTATCGCCAGAGTACAAGGCCATGGCGCAGCTTCGCAAGGTTTTTTGGTTTCCCGAGATGGTCTCCACCCCGGAGATGGTCGGGTATTTAACCTTTTGGTGAAGAGTGGAGGAAACGCCTTCTATTTTGTGGAGCCATGCCCGTCCCAATATAACGTTGTAAACGGAGGGGACGTCCACCACCGTGGACTCCACGCTCATAACTTTTGTCCCCGTTTTGACGGGCAAGGTTATGTTCCCCATGGGCTGAACTGCTTCAGAATTGAACCCGTATAGGGGAGGAATGTCGGTTTCTAGACGCTCTTTTTCGAGCCCCATTTTGTGGAAGAGGTCTCCAAAGAGTATATTGATTGGCGCCCCTTGATCGACCAGAATCCATCCCACGGCACAATGGTCAACTTGGGCAGAGATGACAAGGGCGTCGCAGTGGGGCACGTCTACCCTTACCAAGTAAAAGTCGGTGAAGGTCAGGTCCGGTTTGACGTCACGCTTGTACTTTTTCCGGGGACTCGAACTTTTGGCGAGGTAGACGTGCTGTTTCATAGCTGCCTCTCGGGCCGAGGTTCTTTCCGCTCCGCTCGGTTTTGGCTTCTTTGGTCCAGAGTGAATAAGTTGGTAGGTCATGTCCGGGGGGGGGGGGGGGGGGGGGAGGTCTCGCTGTCTTTCACCGGCCTCTTCTCTGCCTCAATCGGAGTCCCTCCGTGATTTGATATATTTATCCATCAGGCCATCTCGGACCCATCCTTCGAGCCTCGCCTTCAGACCGTGGCAATCGCTGGTATGGTGGTCACGACCTCTGTGATAGTCACAGATTTTATCGTCGGGCCCAGGGGCTGGTTCGTTCCGAAGAGGAAGAGGCCAGGAGAAGAACGGCTCATTCTATATTTCGCTGAGGAGGTCGGCCAATAGGAAGTGAAAAGTGGTGGAGTAGGCAAGGCCCGGGTCTAAAGGGGTTGTCAGAGATCGGTGTCCTGGACGAGGGTCTTCTTTTCTTCTTTTGGGCGCCGGTTGCGGGTTTCTTCCGATACGGGGCCGTTCCATTCTTTCCGCTATGGGCCGGTTTCTTCTGGGGCTTCTGGTGGCGGACCTGTCCCGAGGCTGTTCGATGCTGGCGATCGAGCGGGTTACCCCGGCAGACCTCATGTCTTTCTCTATATCGACATGTTGCTTTATAAGATATCTGAGCTGAGGAACCGTGCTAGGAGGAGTCGCTATCATTTCATTGTGGATTCTGCTGCCCACGACCATGTTCTGTCTGAAGGCAGCTATGGCGATAGAGTTGGGGCAGTCCGTGCACTCCGCGTGCCTCTACCAGAACCGATTATCGTAGCTCTCGAGGGTCTCTTTGGGTTGGGCCCTCACCTGATAGAGCTACTCCGGTTGGGTAACTCTTTCTTTTAAGTTGATGAACCGTTGTGCGAAGTCATAGGCTAGGTCTCCCCAACAGTGGACGGAGTTGGCGGGTAGGGACTGGAACCATTTACTCACCAACCTTCCCAGACTGGCGGGAAAGCATTTGCACATGAGTTGGTCGAGGTGGTACCAGTGATTCATCTGGTAGCGATAGTTCCGGGAATGAGCTTCCGGGTTAGTGTCCGCATTGAAGATTTGGAGAACGGGGGCGGTGAAGTTTCCGGGGGAACATTGTATTCGATTTCGTCTGAGAACGGGATACTACGGGTAGAGGCAACAATTTTCAGCGCTGCCTCATCAGCGGCATCATCTCGGTTAGCATAACGGCTATGCCTTCGTGACCTGGGCGGCATCTTAGTCCGTGCATGACTCGGTCCCGGTCGTGAGTCTCAACTGTCTGCCGGCCATTAGAGCCGAGAGTGTACACCACGCTCGTCGATACGGTGGGAATTTTCCTCGTGGGATCGCCTCGACCCCTCACCCCCAGGACGGGAGTGTCGGGAGGGCAGAGGAGTAGGCTCTTCCGGAACATCTCGGGAGGGTCATCGCACGGGGCCCAGCCGGGACATCACGCTTCTGGCGGAAACGGGGCCCGGTTCAGCTTGTGCTGCGCCGCGTGTGACGGGTTCGAGCTCTGGTGTCATTAGCGCGGCTATCAATGCCCTCTGGGCCGCTAGGGCAACGAGCTCCTTCTCATGGATCTCGAGCATCATTTGTGCCAGCTCGATGTGTGACCGGGATGTCCCGGCCACCGCCGTTAGGGGAATGGCCTCCCTAGCGGGGCCAGCTCTCGTGGTGGCATCGAATGACAGGGCTCTCGGCATCCCATAGACTGGGATGTGGCGGGAAGATGGGTGTCGTACTGATTATTATTAGACATTTTCGCTCTGGGATGGACAGGCAGAGCTAACGCGTTCTTTATACTTTCCCACAGACGGCGCCAATTGGCAAGCCTATTTTTCTTTCTAGGCTCGGCTTAATCTATAACTCACATTGGCTCCGGGGTTGTTAGGAGGTCCGGTGATGATATCGTCTCCTTCAGCAACGGATGCATGTCGTACTTTCACAAGCAACAAACAGGGGGCCCAGGTTGATCCTAGGATTTCCCTCTCCGATGGTCAAGTCACTACGGTGGAGGGGGTACAAAAAGCTTGATACAAATATGTAGCTAAAGAGAGAGGGGGATCGGGCCGGTTACGGATGGTGAAGTGGTTCAGGTGGTGAAGTCAGTTTTGACGAGTTGCAGTTGTGTATGCCGAGTTCTTTCGGTTCTCCCTCTCTTCTTTCCCTTTTTTCTCTCCCCTTTAATGTGGTGTTGGTGGAGGTATTTATAGTATCATTCAAGGCATATCAGCCCTTGGATCACTGTACCGTCAGATACTGATCTAACGACGTCAAAGCTATTTAAGACTAATAGCTCTGACAAGGGTACAGTCCTTGAACAGGGCTTACAGTTGGTGGCTTGTGACTGGGCCACATCGCTGAAACGCCGAGGAGCCCCTCAAGGGAGCAACAACATTAATTGAAGAAGCGTGCTCGATACGCTTCTCTAGGCCGGTTCGGAGCAGCACGCCAACAACTCTAGTTAGAGACCCGGACAAACTGTTTTGGTGGTGATAAGGTCCCGGACAAGGGGATACCGACATTCACTCGCCACTCACTCCTGGTCGAAATTTTGATCTCACTTCGTAGTACATTTACGTTTGCACCGAATTTGGCCGAAAATGGGAAGGTTATAGATCTCACTCCTGGTCCGAGTTCGATAACAACTAGTGTTCTGAAAATGCTTACGTTTTTTAAAAAGAAAATGGTGCCGTTACCATGAACCCGAAAAGTGAGAACTTGATTATATTGTTAATTAACTTAATTTGGTGAAAGAAGGGAAACTTAAGACGGTTGTCAAATCGAAATGATCTATAGTAAACAGTGGCGGGCCGGTATCACGAAATGTACAAGGCTCGAATTTTGTTTGTTTATCTATAAATACAAATCAAAATAAAAACAAAACTAAATTGTAAGTAAAGAGTTTCGAACTTACGATCTTCTATCTAAAATACCAAACTAATATAACATTTAATTTATTGCAACACATTGTAAACAAATTAGTGTTTAATATTTTTATTTTAACTAACAATTATATTAAAAATATACTCGGGTGTTGCCCGTAAATTTTTTCCGAATCAATTGGCCAATGCCCAAGTGGTACAAATTTTCCGTAAATGGTAATATGGTACAAATTAATAGTACAATACCATGGTATCCAAAATTGATAACCATTACCATACCACTAAAATTCATGGTACGATAATACCATACCATATTATATGTGTGGTAGTACCGCAAGTGCGGTACAAGTGGTACGGTATGAATGGTAATTGCGGTTGGTAGGTACGTTGTGGTAGGATTGGGTTTGGTTTGGTTTTTAGCAAAACCGAAACCGAGCATATTTTTCGGTTCGATTTTTTTCGGTTTCAGGTTTTTTATTTTTTGGACCGGACCGGACCGGTTTTTTTCGGTCCGATTTCGGGTTTTTTTCGATTTTTCTTCGGTTTTTTTCGGAATTGTTTCGGTCTTTTTCGTTTCGGTTTTATTGAAAACCGAAACCGACCCAAAATTTTTATCGGTCCGGTTCGGTTTTTCCGGTTTTTCGCTCAGCTCTACGTTGTGGTACAAAATTCCACCCCTAAACTTATATATATATATATATATATATATATATATATATATATATGGGGAAGGATCCGTCGACATTTAAGTTTACACTTAAGTTTACATTTTAATCACTACCGTCTATTCATGTGACAACCCTTAAAATATATATATATGGCGGTTCATGTGACATCCATTTTGACGCTGTGTAAAAATAATCCAAATCAAGATTTGTTTAATGCAAATTTTTACGATTTAATGACGGTAATACAAATAGGAGTTTTATTTTGTTTTCTGAGATGTATAATTGCATTTATTAGAAATTATAGTAAATTTAATAAATGCAATTATACTTCTTGAAAAAAAAAAATCAAGACACATATTTGTCTTATCGTAGTAAAACCGTGCAGATCTGCATTAACCAAATATTGATTCAGAGCGTTTTTCATGAAAGTGTCAAAAAGGGTGTCGAAAATGGGTGTCACTCGAACTCCCCATATATATATATATATATACGAATCCTATGTCTGTTTGGTGTAACGAGAGATAGAAAAAGTACTTGATTTTTGGTTTTAGACGTGGCAAATGTCGAAAACACAAAATTAACCATGCTCGCTGTTTTTTTATTCACGAAATTGCATTAAATCGAAATAATACATTTAGTTAATAAAATAAATTGAGAAAATACAAAGTTCAGTATACTAAATGTGAATTGGACAAAAATTAAATACATTAAACATCATTATTAATCTCGGGTTAAGATCGACTACACGAAATTCATACAAGTTTATAGTAAAGGTAAAACATCTTTTTCAGAACTAACATTACTGTATATTCAAATACAACTATTACGTTATTGCAGTCATACAATTGCCGGTCGGTCAACAAGCCACACATAAGTGATATACTTTAAACAAAAATTGAATCATTCAACTAATAATCTACTAAGTATTAAACTTAACAATTAAAAGTAACGTTGTTGATAGATGTTATTGGAAGTATGCGCATAAAATTTGATATGAATTGTTAACTAATTATGGTACTTTAACTAATATTTGTGACTTGAAATTTTTAAAGAATTTTTACTACATGGTTATTGTCATGTATTAGCAAATACTAACATATTTGCTCTTTTTTACCTTCAAATTTTGTAGATGAAGCTATCGTTTCGCCATTAATATTATCTAGCTAGCTACTCTAAGATTATTAATTAGAAGTAAGTGTACTTTTAGCATGATTTTGAAAATGGGTGGGGATCATATTGTAATGTAAGAATCATAAATTGCTAAATAGTTTCAAGATAACCATATATTGGTAAATAAGTAGTTTTTTTTAATAATAATATTTTGGTAAAAACCTCCTCAAACAAGCTCAGAAATGAATTTTCCATTTGCCGCTATTGATAACTGGCGGGATCAGAATGTGAACGAAATTTGAAAGCTTTTGAATTTTGAAATATTGTTATTGTGTGTGGGAAGTGGAAAAATGACTGTTACGGTGGATGCGATTTTGAGTCACGCAATTGACTGAAATTACACCATGGTCACGTATTTACACAATATTTCGATTTAGTGTACCAATGAAATAAAATCTTAATTTAGTGTATTGAGTTTACTAAATAAATTTTATTTTGTAGTGTTTAACGTCCCAGAGCAAATATGGGATTTAATTAGAAGTATTTTTCAAGCAAGAAATACAATTGTAATGAATTAATTTGGTAGCAAAACAATATATTCTACATTTATGGGCAGGAGGAAGCAAAACAATATTTTAACTTGGAAGCCGTGTATTAAATCGCTAAAGCATCAATTTTTCTCTAAGTTTTGAGCTAAATCGAGCTTTAAGCCGGCTCAAGCCGGGGTTTTTAATACATTGCTTGGAAGAAAATAATTGTTCGCATTTTCTTCAATTTATAAAGTTAAATAGGCATAAATTATAAAGTATAGACACGTTACATAATTGCGATATCTAAAATTAAGAAAGTTACTTTGTATATAATGAGCGAGTTGCGTCATGCTTTTTGACTAGTAGTAATACCCATGTTTAAAATTCTTGATTTAGTATACCAAGTTTAGAAATTAAACTTCATTTAGTATAGCGAGTTTAAGAATTATGTTTGCTTTGTTGTACCAACAGTATACACGAAATCAAATTTATTTGGGATTATTTACTTTTCAAGCCTAGTTTGTTATTTGTATCCATGTTTGAGTTGACGATTATAATTCGAGTATAGAGAGATGTGGAAAACTGAAAAAATTGGATATTGTATAACCAACAATTGATTCGGATTTTATTTACACCATTAATAATTCTATATTATAAAATATTCACGTTTTAAAGTTAATTAAAATATTTTTACAACCCTCAACAAGTGTCCACATATATAAGTTTTACTCAAAATTTTATTTCCTTTTTTTTTCTATTTGAACTCCATCTTTTTTAATAATCTCACACAAAATTAACTTGGAAGGTCTGTACTCTGCAGTATTAAATGATATAATTAGAAAATATGGGACCATAGGGTAAATAAATAGAAAATGAAACCGTCTATATATAGTGAGGGGACCTGAATCAAATTCCATTAATTACCACACAACTTTCTCTCACTAACTAATGGCGGTAATCCAGCTGTTTCTTCTTCTCATTTTCTTCACCGGCGGTGTAGCTTCGGAGGCTACTAGCGGCGACGATATCTATCTCTCTGTCTCTCTTCTCACTGTAGTCTACGGCTCCTCTCTCCTCACCGGAGCTTTCACCGGCGCCACTTCCGTCTTACCAGCGCCACGTATCATCTCCCATCTTGATCAGGAATCTTCATCATCTGGTAATATCTCTCTATATATATATTAAGTGACCTTTGTATCACTTGTAAAATAGGAGTATGACTCATTCAGGTGTGGATTTCAATTTTGATTCTCCCACTGCAATTTAATAGCGTTTTGGACTATTTCACGCCTATCTCTCACTCAAACTACAAAAACTATGTACATATGTTTATTTTGTACCAGTGATTTTATGAGTTATTCAGTTACGGACTTTTCTTTCGATTTAATCGAACTATGAGCTGATTGATGCCTCTCTCTCACTAAAACTATTCGCAATAATCTGTGTATTTGGATATTCTATGACCATTTTATCACAGCAAAATATGAGTTATTTAAATTGCTGATCTCAATTTTTCTACTCTTGCTATTTAATTGTACTGAAGTTTGAATTAATTATATAGATCTAAATTTTGATACTCTAAACTTGCAATTTTATTTTATTTGTGTGTGTATGATATTTGTATCACCGCAAATTTGAGTTATTCAGTTATTGACTTCAATTTTGATACTCTAAACCTGCTTGCATTTTGAATTAATTTTGATACTCTCACTGTTGAATCAGAGTTTTTTGACGTTTTTCTCCTTGCCGGCGCCAGCCACGACCTATCCACCGCCACAGCCTCCGTCTTCCCGTTGCCACTCTCCTCCCCACGTGTGATCTCGCATATGGACGAACCTTCTTCATCAGGTATTCAATTTTTCTCCTTCACTTGGCTTTTCTGTTTAATTGTTGATCTTGATTTTTTTTAACTATAAACCTGCTATATATTTGTATTGAAGTTTGAACTACTGATGCCTCTCCCTCACTCAAATTTAGGGTGATTAAAGATCATACACACACGCACACACAATTAGATTTGAAATGTATTTGTCCATATAGCAATTGAGATGAAATTCAGCTCAAAGAAATTGTTCTGTATTTGCTGATATTAGCAGGTCTGTGTGCGGTTCGAGCTCATTATCCTAATTTAAAGCTCTGATAGACTGATTAGTATATCAATTGATATAAAGTTCTGTTCAAACGAGTCGGTTCATGTGCAGTGTTAATAGAATGCTTTTGTTTTTCAAATTTGAGCTCATTATCCTATTAGAAATTGTGATTGTTTCTGAAAATCAAGCTCATCGTCTGAGTGTTACAACTCTGGATGATGTAAATTTTGTCTATTTAAATTGTAAGCTATGTTTGTGGTCTAAACATTTTGATTTTGACTTAACTGTCTCTCTCTATCTAAAGTTACTTGTTCGGAGATATACTCTGATTTAAACTTGAGTAACTCTTGTTGAAGCCAAGTTTTGAGTTTCTGCAGCATTTTATTTCAAATTAGTTCAATAGAAATTGTGATTGTTTCTGAAAATCAAGCTCACCGTCTGAGTGTTACAACTCTGGATGATGTAAATTTTGTCTATTTAAATTGCAAGCTATGTTTGTGGTCTAAACATTTTGATTTTGACTTAACTGTCTCTCTCTATTTAAAGTTACTTGTTCGAAGATATACTCTTATTTAAACTTGAGTAGCTCTTGTTGAAGCCAAGTTTTGAGTTTCTGCAGCATTTTATTTCAAATTAGTTCAACTTAGTTATTTTGTGTTTGCTGATAATAGTAATTCAATCTTTGTTTCTGATTATTTGTTTGTTTGGAATCAAGTGTAATTCAAGTTTTTTTTTTTTGTTTACGATATGCTTTCATTTTGAAATCAGATGTTACTGAGCTTTCAAAATTAAGCTCATGTTTCCAATTGAATGATTCTGATTATAGTCCGAACTAATTATTCGTATTCAGACTTATTAACTTACGATTGATGATTGTATCTTGTTTTTCAGATAGTCTCAATAATGTAATGAGCATGAAGGCGGTGACAGTAACATGAGTGCCAACTTGACTCTTGTACAAAAGGACTCCAATGGTGAATGGGTTGGTGATGTTATTGATGGAGAATACTATGATGACGATGTTTATGATAATCAAGGCATGTATGTACCCATTATCAGAAGGTTCACTTCACTGGAGATAGATATGATCCACAAATCGACCATCTGCTAGGTATTGCCAACTGCAATTCATATGAAGAGTTTGATCAACTATTACACACGGCGTGGGCCCATCGGGTGGGCCAAGTCATGAGCCAACCTGTTCCTCTCCCGGTGCACTCATGGCCCGGCTATAGAGTCGTTATTGAGCTTGATTATCTAGGAATGTGGGAAAACGCCTAACTATCGTGGACAAATTTCTTGCGTGTATGTTGAGCCTGCACCACTAGACGATACTGGTGGACACCAGGACACGTTGCTGTTTATTCATTATATGGCCATTTTTCCCGTGTTGATCCCTTTCGCTGTGTTGATATAGCAGTTTGCAATACATTGCGAAAGGGATCAAGACGGGAAAAATGGCCATATAATGAATAAACAGCAACGTATCCTGGTGGACACCAAGTATGTGGGACAGGCTCAACATACACACAAGAAATTTGTCCACGATAGTTTCCCATTCAGTGGTAGACGTTTTTCCACATTCCTAGATGATCAAGCTCAATAACGACTCTATAGCCGAGCCATGAGTGAGTGCACCGGGAGAGGGACAGGTTGCCTCATAGCCTGTCCCACCCGATGGGCACACGCCGTGTGTAATAGTTGGCTAAACTCTTCATATGAATTGCAGTTGGCAATTCCTTTGCAGATGGTCGATTTGTGGACCATATCTATCTCCCGTGAACCTTCTGATAATGGGAACATACATGCCATTATCATAAACATTCTTATCATAGTATTCTCCATCAATAACATCAGGGTCGCCAACCCATTCACCATTGGAGTCCTCTTGTCCAAGAGCCAAGTCGGCACTCATGTTACTGTCACCGCCTTCATCCTCATTCATGACATTATTGAGACTATCTGAAAAACAAGATAAAATCATCAATTGTAAGTTAATAAGTCTGAATACGAATAACTAGTTCGGAAACATGAGCTTAATTTTGAAAGCTCTGTCTAAAGACCAATAACATCTGATTTCAAAATGAAAGCATATCGTAAACAAAAAAGAATCTTGAATTAAACTTGATTCCAAAACTAACAAATAATCAGAAACAAATATTGAATTACTATTATCAGCAAACACAAAATAACTAATTTGAAATAAAATACTGCAGAAACTCAAAATTTGGCTTCAATAAGAGCTACTCAAGTTTAAATCAGAGTATATCTTCGAATAAGTAATTTTTAGATAGAAAGACAGTTAAGTCAAAATCAAAATGTTTAGACCACAAACCTAGCTTTCAATTTAAATAGACAAAATCATCCAGAGTTGTAACACTCAGACGATGACCAATTCATTGTGATTAAGAAAGAATCCAACTATGTATATAAAAAAACCCAATCAAAACAAACATTACTTACCTGATTCCCTTAATTCGCAGCTATATAGAGAGAGAACGGTGGTGGTTTTTATTGTTATTATTATTTGTAATATTGGGTTTATATAAAGGTGTGTGATAGTGGTGGCCGTTAGATTAAATTCATATGAACGTGTGAGATTACTCATGTTTAGGTAAATACTATTGACTGATTTGTTGTTACATTATTTTGATCCCTTCTGTTTCATAGTCTATGCTTAATTATTAGTATCCTATTGTGAATTGTGATCTCCCTATATTCCTAGATTACATTATTATGGTGTAAATAATTTTTTGAAGGAAATAAATTTATAATATTTTTTTAATATTTTCTTTAAATAGGTAAAACAAAACAAAAATTAATAAGGCAACCCACAAAAAAATTATTTTTTAGGCCGCATCTGGTTTGCGTGTCCGACACGCACGAACCCGTCAAAACGACAAGATTTAAAAAATTAGGACACGGCTCGGTATGGACACGATACTTAATATAGTATATAACTTTATTTTTTATATATGTGACATTTTCTATTTAAACAAAAAAACATAATATTACTATTTTGATATAAGTATTATCAATTATGTCAATTGGCATATTTTTATTATATCAACATTTTTCATAAGTCAATTTAGATGGTTATCATGTTAAAAAATTATAAATTGAATATATTTTTTGAGCTAACCGTGTCCTGTTATCGTTGAATCGTGTCCGATACGCATGTCTAAGTGGTCCAACACGTATGTAAAGACAAAATATAACGGACATGTCAATGTCGTATCAAACACGCGTTTTTCCGTGTCCGAAACGTGTCTGTGTCCGACGCGTGTACGATTCTTAAATATAAAAAATTGACGTGTCCGTACTTTAGGGATCTTACTTAATCCATCCTATATAAATTGGTCGATACCTTCATTGTATATGACATCATTAATACATTTAGCTCTTATTCGTTTTGAGTGGAATTGGGCATGGCATGGGGTTAGAAATCTTCTATGCCCAGAAGTCCCACGTTTGTTATGCAAAGTGGAACCCAGGCTACTAATGACTTCAGATATCAAATGACGGAGAAAATGGATTTTTGTAATGCTTAGAGGCTATGGTATTATCCAGAAATGATAGGACTGAAATGTAAATAGCAGAAATTATAGTACTAAAATATAAATATTAAAAGTTGTTGGATTAACACGTAATTATAGAAAACTATAGTATTGAAACGTAATTATAGAAAACTACAGTATTGAAACGTAATAATATGAAAGTAAGGGACTAAAATATAAATGTCTAAACTATAATATGAATATCCGAGATGATACCACAATTTAACTGTGTTTACTTAAAAAAAATATAGAAGTTCAAAGATCTAACTAGTGAATGAACTCCTTTATACTATTTAACTATGTGAGCACAACTTTATGGTTTTAAGTCTTATCATACATAATTGTTTATTGAAATTACATATTTAGTATACTGATACGGTAGGGGCTTGTATTTTTTTTTTCATAATGGACGGTAAAAATAGGTTTTTACTAATAAGGAGGGTGTTTCATCCCGTGCCAGCATATCTCTGGAACCTAGAAACTTAAATGAGAGGGGTTGGTAGGATTATATAAATGACTTTTGTGGAAAATAATATAAAAGGGGCTTACTCAAATGGGAGGGGTTGGTAGGATTATATAAATGACTTTTTCGAAAATAATATGGAAAGGGCTTATCGTTTATTTTTTTAAAGATTTTTAATCAAAATACGAAGAAAAAGTTGATTTTTAATTAAAATATGTAAAAAAAAAAAAAACCTTTTCTTTGTATTTTCTTAAAATTTGCTATAAAGGGCGGATCCTTGTAAGTTGCGAGGGGGTAAGTTGCCCCCATTCGTTTAGTAGATGAATAAAATAAAAATACAGTTTTCGTTCAATACGCCTTAATAAATTTAAAGTAGTTATATGGGTTTATAGGTAATTATACAAACATGAGAAACGCTAGTCTAGTGGTAATACCTTGGTTGTCCTGAGCTCAAATCTTAATTATTTCGTTTCTTTTACCTTTCTTTGCAATAGCAGCTAATTGACATGATTACTTTTTTCCCCTTAGTTTGTAAAGACCACATGTTTAGGAAGTATTTACAATATACAAATAATGCTTAATAGGTAGCACTTTTGAAATTATATTACTCCTAGCTACCTCCATAATTTCATATTTCATATAGGTACAACTTTTTAATTATTTACTTTATTTACCAAAACGCCATACACATATTTCATAAAAAATGGAAAAAAAACACATAAAATTATATAATATGCAAAAAATCTAAAAATAAATGAAAAAAAATCACAAAAAATGAAAAAAATTACAAAAAAAATCACAAAAATAACAAAATATTATAAAAAAAATAAAATGAAACAAATCACAAAAATAAAAAAATTTTAAAAAAAATCACAAAATTTTAAAAAAATTACAAAAAAAATAAAAAAAATTATAAAAGATGAAAAAAAAGAAAAAAAATCACAAAATATTAAAAAAAATGAAAAAAATCACTTAAAATTATAAAAAATTAAAAAAATCATAAAAAAATATTAAAAAAATAAAAAAAAATAAAAAAATGACAAAATTATAAAAAAAAATGAAAAAAAGCACAAAAAAAATCACTTTTATTGAACTTTATGCACTTTCGACTTTACTAGATGCACTTTTGACTGAACCAGATGCACTTTTAGCTGAACTATATGCACTTTCAGCTGAACCAGATACACTTTTAGTTGAACCAGATGCATATTTTACAGAACGATATGCACTGTTGGCCCGTGTGCGGCTAAACCTTAAAGGGGGGGGGGGGGTGAATAAGGTTTATGGCGATTTTCGCCTAATTAAAACTTAAGTGCAACTAACACCCCAACTTACGCAACTCTAAGCTTACGCATTAATAATCGTTAATAAATTCAAACGCAAGCAAGCAAGAATAAATATTTGCGGAAAATAAAAGTTTAAGGGAAGAAGATGACACCGTGATTTATAGAGGTTCGGCAAAACGCGCCTACGTCCTCTCCTCGGTACTACCGAGTATTTCACTAAAAATTCTTTTCCCGGATATTACAATCCTAATGAGCTAATCGAACGATTAAGCTCCCCCTCACTTTATGAGTGTCCCGAAATGAAAGACCTAGAGCTTTTAAGCTTCACTTGCTTACAAAAATGAGTTTATAAAACACTCGTTATAAATTTTGTTACAATAATGTAACTACACTCACTATTCTAATTGCTTCTAAATAAGCTAACTTGTGAGTTTTTGATGATGATTGAGCTTGTATGGCTTTTTCTTCAATTTCCCTCTTTCTCGAATATTTTCACCAAAATGGTGATTTTTAGGGTTTTTATGAGAGAGGTTGAAGGATGATGTTGTGTATGATAATTGGTTATTTTGGAGAGAGATTGGGTTGGTTTTTATATCAGCAAAGTCTGTTTGTGCTGGATATGACCGTTGGAAGTTTTAAGCAACTTTCCAGAATAAGCTGAAAAGCTGTTTTCGAAATCTGTAGAAAACGATCGGTCGTTTTCTACAGTCGATCGGTCGTTTTCCAGAAAACGATCGGTCGTTTTCTGAAAACGATCGGTCGTTTTCTGAAAACGATCGGTCGTTTATATACTGGACTCACTGGAAGAAATTGGACCAAAAACGATCGGTCGTTTTTGTCCAGTCGATCGGTCGACTGTTCTTCTGGCAGTTTCTCGGTCTTCTCGCTATTCTTCGAAAGCTCATAACTCCTTCGTTTTAGCTCCGATTTTGGTTCCGTCTGAACCCGTGGCTTCGTTTTTCTGTGCTCTATCTTTCTGGCGCTGAAATTTTCATTTACTTCTTTTGGAAAACGATCGATCGTTTCATAAAACGATCGGTCGACTTTTCGACCTGCTCACTGGAAGAATTTGGACCAAAAAGGATCGGTCGTTTTTGTTCAGTCGATCGGTCGTTTTTGTCCTGGTCTCGTTAACCTTCGAATGCTTGTATCTTCTTCGTTTTAGCTCCGAATTTGGTTCCGCTTGAACCGTTGGCTTCGTTTTCGAATGCTCTTTCTTTTTAAAGACCTGAAATATACATTTACTCTTTTTGGAAAAGATCAAGCATTATTTCATCGAAATATAAAATCATTAATTCATAATCAAAGTTATAATCAAAATCATTATTGAACTCTAAGTTCAACATGCACTTTTATTGAACTAGATGCACTTTTGTCTGAACCATATGCACTTTCAGCTGAACCAGATACACTTTTAGCTGAACCATATGCACTTTTAGTTGAATCAGATGCATTTTTAACAGAACTATATCCACTTTCGATTGTACTATATTCATTTTGGACTACACTATGCACTTTTGACTTAACTATATGTACTTTCCACTAAATTAGATGCATTTTAAGCTGAACCAGATGTATTTTCAGCTGAACCAGATATACTTTCAGCTGAACCAGATGCACTTTTAGCCGAACTATATGCATACTCACTTTTATTGAACTATATTTACTTTGGACTGAATTGTATGCACTTTCAACGGAACTAGATGTACTTTCAGCTGAATTGAATGCAATTTCGACTCAAATTTATGCATTTTTTACTAACAATATACACTTTCGACTGAACTATATGCACTTTTATTGAACTATATACGCTTTTGACTGAATTATATGTATTTTTGACTGAACTGGATGCACTTTCAGCTCATTTAGATTAAAAAAAATGCACATTTATCATGGAAAAACCATTTTTTTGTATAAAAAAAAATCACTTTTCGGTATAAAAAGGGTTATATTGACAAAAAAAAATTATATATTTTTTGTAATTTTTTAAAAAGTCTATGATTTTTTAATTTTTTTATAATTCTTTTTTTTTGTGATTTTTTATAATTTTTATAATTTTTTGTGATTTTTGTTATTTTTTTTAATTTTTTGTGATTTTTTATAAATTTTTATGATTTTTTATATTTTTTTTGATTTTTCGGTATAAAAAGTGTTATATTGACAAAAAAAATTATATATATTTTTTTGTAATTTTTTTCATTTTTTGTGATTTTTTGTAATTTTTTAAATTTTTTTGTGAATTTTGTATTTTTTAATAATTTTTTGTGATTTTTGGTGATTTTTTATAATTTTTTTGTGATTTTTTATGATTTTTTATGATTTTTTATGATTTTTTTCATTTTTTTTTAAAATCAATTACTAATAAAACTCATATATTATAAAAAGTGGTAACTATGAGTAATGTGAAATTATCAAGATATTTACGAGGAATTAGCTACAATTACTACAATTAGGAATAGAATTAGCTCATACAAATACTACAATTACTTTCCAACTAGGAATAGAATTAGCTCATACGTGAACAAAATTTATATATATATATATATCTGTATGCTTTCCTTCTTATTAAGCATACAAATTCATGCTTTTCTTCGCTTCTCTCTCTCTCTCTCTATATATATATATACGGGGAAATATATATACGGGGAAAGCTAAGTGGGGACGATCGGGTGCCACGGCACCTCCCATAATTTTAGAAATCCCAAGTGACGCAATTTTTTTTAGTACAATTTCTTTTTAGGTGTAGATTTGGCACCCCATAAAAATATGTTACTTGTACATATATTTTGGCACCCCCTATTTACACATCCTGGCTTCACCCCTGTATATATATATATATATATTCTCACAAAAGCCTCTCAAGTCATTTACCCTTCCTTTTTCCAAAGGTATGTAGTTTACGTGAATCTCAAGTTTTTGGTGAGATCTTTTTAGTTTTTGTTCTATATGGATTTGTAATTTGTGTGTTTGTTAAGTTTTTTCTTTTTGGAGCCTTTTTTTTTATGCTTTTGATGTTCTGGTCAAGATTTAGTGATTAACAAGATAATTTGTAATTTAACAGTAACAGAGAGGAATTTCAACCCAAAAACTAAAAGATTAGGCAAATAACTAGATATAAGGTTGTACATCAGTTACTAAACATAACTAAATTACTATTAATACACGTGGCATGCTTTCGACTTTCTCGCAGGTGTTCCTTATGCTTTGGTCTTGCCGTTCATTGCTTGAATTTTGTACTTGAATAGTTTCTTGTAATTAATCGAGGTTTGTATAATTATAAAGACTGAAAGAGGAAATAGTCTATAGTGTTTGATCAGCAGGGGAAGTATTAGTGTATTACGCTATTTACAGGCTATATTTGATAACATGGGGGTTTGAAATCTCTTACACTGAATTTGAAAAGTCGAAGGAATCTCTTTGGACGGAAAAAACTAGAGGAGTTTAGACCAGAATAAAGGCTTACCAAGAAAACACAGATAATTTCAATAAACGTATTACCTATAGAACTATGTACAAAAAAAAATAGATTTTACTAGATATGTTTTTTAAGATTTTAGTATGTTGATAAAATGAGTATGTTTGTCCATGGGATTTATGCCTTTACTAGGTCTCAATGGTTTAATGATTGTCTAGACTAAAAGTTCATGTTTAGGGAAAATTGAGATTTCATCAATAACCTGCTATGCAATGATGTTTTGGGTTCTATGGTCTTTCAGCCTTTGATATGGAATTGTATAGAGAAATAATAACTATATATAGGTATGTTTTTGATAATTTAAGTTATTAATGTATGTTTTTGTTAATATAATAGGGATATGATATATTTATGTTAATTGCCTCTTTATTAAATTTTTGTTGTTATATAAAAATAAAGGTAATAGAAAATATTAATTGTCCATTACAACTTATAATTGAAACTATCAAATCTCTCTCTATATATATATATAGTAAAAAAAAGAAATACCACTACATACTATATATAATGTTTTATTTTAAAGCCATATCTAATCTTATTGGGTTTTTAGAACTTTGTAACAATATATCATATTAAAAAAAATCAATGAGCCCATTAAAAGCTTTTAGAAACTAATGTGACCGACTTTATTACATTGTATTACATTAACGTGACATATATGTTTAAACTAATAAAATTAAATGATATTTGTATTTATTTAGGTACTAATTATTTTTTAGGGCCAAAATGGATGCTTCATTTATCAGTCTCTAGAGCCTCCATTGCTGACATAACGAAATAATTTCTTCTATTTTATTATAATTTTTCAGTTGGCAAAATCTATGAATTAGTACGGGTACAACTAGGATTAAACATTAATTTTTTGTCTTCTTTTGAAAGGGGGACGGAAGCTAGCGGCATGCAGGTCTAAGAGTAACATATCAATCTTTTCATATTTTATCAAACTGTGGAGTAGAAATTGTACTTTATGATATTTAGAGAATTATTTACAAGTTTACATGATTATCAATCTCTTTAAAACACTGTCTCTATTAATATTTAATTACTTTAGTATTAATATTTAATTAATAGTTTTGTGTGTGTGTGGTACAATGAGATTCGTATAGAGTTACTATACTTTAAGATGACAGGGAGAACCATTTCATTCACTATTTATAAAAAGATATCAGAGTTTGTTATGAGTTTAATTTAAGTGATTTTTTCTAGATAAACTTTTCAAATTATAAAGAAAGTATGGTATGGAGAGTGAGATGTGAATTCTCGAGCACATGCATATATTTCATCAATTGTGAGTAGTTAATTAAATATAACTAAACAATCATGTAATTAGCTTTGTGTGATCAGTTAACGACATGTGTCATTCGTAATAGAGTACAAGTGAAATTGTACGTTAATTATTTGTGTATCAACGATTATAACTAAACATTGATTCAAAGACAACAAGACAACAATTTTTAGAAGAAAATAAAAATGACCACATTACTATAATTTTTAATAATTTGATTTTTTTCTATAGTGTTTTTATGAGTAATTTGTAGATTGAGTATTACAACTTCTTAAATTTTATTTTCAGTAAGCTCTTTCAAAAGTATATATTATTTTTGTAATTACATACTAATATATTTCGTACAAATCACTATATAAAAAGTAACAATTATAAATCAATATCAGAGCCTTATTTTCTAAATTAGTCAAATCATTGTTATAAAAATTAGTCAAATTATTGTTACAAAATTTACAAAAGAAAATAAAACTCTCAAAATTAAGATTAACTATTTTTGTATTTATTCCAACAATTATTTAAGAAACAAAATAATGTTTTTTTTTCTTAATTTAGAGAAAATGATAAAGTTAAAAAAATCTAAAAAAAACTAATCTTGATAAGTATGTTGTTCATAAAGTATGAAATTTGTCAAGAATAATTTATAAAATTCCGTAAACATTTTTTTAAAATCTTTACAATTTGAGAGAATATAGACAAATAATAATAATACTGTAACTTTATGTATACGATATTTTAAAATTTAAGTATTAAATACTACTAACATTGTCTCTTAACGTTTTCTTTATTAATTATATTTTTAAGCTTGTTTTCTTTTATAGTTTATCAACAAATAAAATATGCTATTGTTTTTTTTTGGAACCGACTCGTTAGCTAAACAAAAAACTCGATCATGTAGGTGACGGTCTAAAAATATATTTATTTTGAAAAAAATAATACAAAAAATGGTGATTTCGTTTTTGTAAGAGTGATAATTTTCAACAGACCTTAATTTGAGAAAATTTGGATTTACGCTTTTTTTTTTTTTTTAACAAACCCAAAATTATTATCATGGCTCCGTCCTAACTAAAAACTAAATATCCTCGTATGAAGATGTATACTCTACCTAGTGGCAAACATGCCAAAGAAAATGGACAGTCTAAATTACCTCATCATCCATGTTATTTTTCCGGTCGTTAGTGTAATTTGTACTTGGATGGAATTTGATGACACGAAGAGAACTTAGAAACAAGAACAATCTTGTACGAATTAGACAAGTAGTAATATATATCCAACAAGTAACTAGCCTAATAACTGACTGTGTGATGTACTATTAGTTTGGTAAACTAATTTGTTTACTAAAAAGAAGAGGAAATTTTCTGTTTAATACCTCAAATATATTTTCATTTACCAATTACGTACATAACCTATTAATTTTACTAATTAAGTATTCAAGCTATGAACTTCATCTCAATCAGGTGTCTGCCGTCAAATTAAGCTTGAGTTCCGTTAATTTATTTGACGGCAAACACTTGATTGAGACAAAATTTGTAAGTTGGTTACTTCATTGGTAAAATTAATAGACTAGTTACCTAATTGGTAAAAGTAAATACGTTGGGGTACAACATTTTCTTAATTGAATACATATTTTTAAGAAAACCCTTTTTAAAAAAACATTTTTTTTGAAAGAATATGTTTTGTTTGAAAAAAAAATACGTTTTGTTTGAAAGAAAACATTTTAAAAAGAATAACTTTTAAAAAAAAAATACGTTTTACCAATTAGATACCCAATCCATTAATTTTACAAATTGAATAACTAATCTAAAAAATTCATCCTAATCAGAGGCCTACCGTCAAATTAAGCTTGACTTTCCTCAATTATTTGACGACATACAATTGATGACAAAATTTATAGTTTGGATACTTAATTGCTAAAATTAATATGTTGGATATCTCATTAGTAAAATCAAATAGATTTGTGGTACTAAACAATATTTTTTCTTTTAGAAATTTATTTCCGATCCACTAATTTCAGCGAGATGTTTTTTAAAACAAGCATAGAGAGGAGGGCAAAATATGAATAACTATGAGACTAGGGGCGGATGCAGGTAGTGGCATGGAGGTTACATGCCTTCCTAAATTTTTCATCAAATGTAATTATGAAAATGCCCTTAAAATTTATATTAATCCATAATATCTTTCTTTTTTGGTACATATATTATAATTTTAATTAACTTTGATTCATTTGGTAAGATGACTTTCTTTTCTACAAGGTTACAATAATACTCGTATTCTAAATAAGAATTTTCGTACAAGTTTATAACAATACTAGTATCATAAATAAAAAAGAAGAGAATAAATTCATTTAGTTTCAAAGGCATCGAAGGTTTTACAGAACAAATTAATTTGTTTATTGAAAGTGAATATAATGATGTACCACAGAACATACTTATAACTGAGATATAACTTAGATGTACTTGAATCGTGAACTGAACTGCTTATAATTAACGTTTATTCATTTGATAAGATGACTTGAAGAAATTGAAGGTTTTTTCTAAACAAATTAATCTATTTACGCAAGAGTTTGATGAGATTTTATAGTTTATTTTGTTTTTTTACTTTCTATTATATCGTGACGGTTTTTATTGTACTCTTATAACATTCAATGTCCGTTATGTCTATTTTATTTATAAGCAAATCGAACAAACTGGACAAAACGAACAATAAACGTCGAATGAATTATTAACATGCATATCCAACAACAACAATATTACAATTCCACCGCAACCAGGTTATAAAACACATCACCCCGACGATGTACACCTTTTAGGCTACTAATTCTATAATGCTAGCCAGTAATTTCATATTGTGTTGATTAAATGTAAGAAAACAAATGGAAAGCACAAAGTACGTAAAATGTAAATGCACGCTACATTAATCCCAAGGCAAAAGGAGCAAATTAATGGCTTCTATCTCACCATGCATGTCAATACATTATACTTTTACGTATACATTTATACACTTTATGTTTTAAGTTTTTCTAAGTAACATTTTATGAGAATTTATATTATCACTTTTGCTATTGGTTTTTCTATTCATGCACAAATAAGTGTAAATAGTTTGAATCTAAAGTTTGCATACACAAAAATTACACTATTGTTGCTTATATTATACTATTTGATTGGATAACCAGCTCTTTAGTTGTAAGGGTAGTAAAGGAAAAAAGAATAGGAGTAATTAATTGAAACACGAAGTAAAAAATGATAAATATTGAATAAAATGTACATTAAATGGATGATTATAACTCCAGAAATGCAATTTCCAACTTAAATTAATTCATAATTAGCGGTATGATACCATAATATATCACGTTTACCGGCAATATTGAAATATTGTCATCAATAAAATGTGCTATCTTCATTCTCCAAAGCTGCATGATGGTAATTATAAAGATAAAAAAATAAAAAACTTAAATTCAGGGAGGATATCGGGGGGTTAATGGATAATGCTATAAGCACGTATAGATTCACATATAGTAGTTACACAGATAACTGCATTTTATCTTATTTAACAGTCAAACCGTAATTTTTTTTTACAAACCGTAAGTCATAATTATGGTTTGACCAAAAGTCAAACCGTAAATTTGACTTACCGTTCGTAAAAAAAATTATGGTTTTGACGTGAAATAAGATAAAATGCAGTCGAAAAATCCAACCTCTAATAACAAATGATTCAATTCATTATTTAAATTATTTATCATATGGTCAAAAATAAATCTTATAAACTTAGGGTTTATGTTTCTGAAGTTTGGGGATAATCAAATCAAGGTTTCCATCATTGATTCGTTAGAGTGATGAATATACAGATAATTAACAAATGATGGGGGAAAAGGAATGGAAGACGAATTATTGCATAGAATATTTCAGGAGACAGAGAAATTGTTTACTTATATATATATATATATTTCAGGAGACAGAAATTGGGAGGGATCTTTTCAATTTTTATCAGATAAATACTACTACTACTAATACTAACAGAGAAGTATTCTGTTGCAACACGTCCTACAGATGGGTATTATATATATATTTCATATAATTTGTATTTTAAATACTCATGAAATGTGATTATATATTTTTAAATTTGTTTATTAGATAATTTGTTGTGAAAAATATTCGAGTAAGGAATATTCTATAAAAAAGAAATAGAACAAGTTTGATCATGAAGTAATTCTTTATGAATGAATGCTCTAAAAGCTAATAAATGCATAAACTTTAATTCATAGAAAGAATCGGTAAATATATATCCAACATCGGTATATGTTATCGGTTAATGTTCACTATATTTATCCTTCTCATAGAGGAATGATCTCAATTGTTCTTTTTGGTTGATAGGTGTATATATGATGCTTCTGAGCAATTCAAATGTTTTGAACAAGAGATTCCAAATTGTTTCTGGTCCGGCCTTACGGAAATTGACATATGTGAACTATGTGGGTACGATTTTGAACTGAAGCTTATAGAATATTTGTTGGCGAATGTAAAGGTATTGGAGAAAATGACATTTAGAGGTGTAATGGAGTGTAGCGAGACTTGGCACGAAGAGGGTTTCGAGGCACAAGTTCTCAAGATGCCTATGAGTTCAAAAGTTTGTAATCTTTTGATGGGTTGGAAAGAGAGCTCAAACTGGTCGAGTATTATTTGGCCTACGCGAAAGTTTTGAGAAAGGTGACAGTTTGTGTTTTTTTCAGTTATTACCGTTCTTTTTGTGTACCAGAATTTACTCTGAGTTAAGCTTTTGGTTTTCGCTTTAGGTTATGTGAACAAACATTTGTTTTTTGAAGATTTATTTGTTTTGGAGCTAGTTGTTGGATTATCTTTCAGAAAATACACTTTCTGTCAGCATTATGTTGTTTAAGTCAGTGCCATGATCTTTTACTCATAGATATTTTAAACATGTACTACTTAATATTTCCTCGATGAAAAACGATAGAACACCTTGTTTGCAGGCATTTATTCTATTCTACAAACCATTTATAATTGAATATTATTGTGATAATTTATAGAACATTTAACAATAATATACATTTCAATTAAAATATGCATGTATATATACCACTCACACATACTTGTGTATACGCTTCATATAGATATATGAATGTATGCACTTCAAATTAAGAACCTTCAAGTCAAAATGTCACTTATTTGTACATTTTAGATAGACTTGTATATACACTCCTGTACTCCAAATTGAAATATGTATACACTTCTGGAAAATGATGTTTATTTAGCTTATAAAAAGTATATATAGTTATGTTTATAAAGTGCATATAAAGTGTATATTATTCAGCCTATAAATTGGTTATCTTTCAGTTGCATATTATTAATTCACGCAATGAAGTGTGTATGTTAATTTCATGAAACAAAATGTACCTGGTTCATGTTATAAGGTGTAAATAGTTTCGGTTTTATAAAGAGTAAAATTTGTATGATTTATGATTAACATTATACGTTCATGAGGGGTAGACTACGAGACAAAGGGATGCTTCACAACCACAAAACTGAAAATATTGGTTTTTTTCCCCAGAAAAATTTATAAACGACAAATTGTGCAGGTCTATAAAATAACAATTTGTTATTTGCAATCTCATAATGCTAAACGTGGTTCCAGCCTGATAGGGGGAAACCGGGAACCATATATGAGGTGACGAATTTGTATATTAAAAACTAATGCTAAGTGGAAAAAATAACGATGGGGTGTCAAATTATCATTTTTAATAGTTTTAATAAAAAAAATATAATAAAAGTGAAAAACTTAAAAGCTATGGGAGATGTATGATTCCCATAGTCACCGCTTAGTTTCGCGTTAAGTACACTTGGTTACTTTACCAAATAATTTGTATATATTTCATGTTTTAATGAGGGTGACTTCGGTCGAAAGAATCAGTTTATCATTATTAGTTTGGACGACATGCTGAGAGCAAACATCCCATAATATTTCTCATATTGAACAGAAAAATACAATTTTTTGAGTTTATTCATTTCACTTTTTCCATGTACAGTTTTCTTATAATTTCCCTATATCTTTAGAAATATTTGATATTCATTTGTTTATATTATTTAAATATTAAGTTATATCTTGTAATTATATAAGAGTAAGTAAACTCGTCAAAAAGTATTATAAAAAATTATGAGAAACACTTTTGGTTTTTTAGATTTAAAGAACATTTTCACTTACATGTAAAATTTGGGGCTTAATAAGACAATCTGATGTGTGATGTTTTTTTTTTCAAAAAAAGGTCTTGTTTCTTATAATACAGTAAGTGATGCAAATAGGATTTTTATAGTCATTGCTCTGAATGACTTGTATTATTATATCTAATTATTTTTTTCATGCATTCCTCAATAAATGAAATTGGGTAAAAACTAACCAGTATGCATGGTTGACAGGGGCAAGCCGAGAACCATACATGGGGGGTGACGAATTTGTATAAACACTATTAATGCCAAGTGAAAAAAATATGATGGGGTGCCAAATTATCATTTTTAATAAAAAAAGTGATAAAACTGAAAAACTTAAAAGTTATGTGACATGTAATGATCCCCATGTTCACTACTTAGTTTCGCTCTAACCCTAAATTACGTTACCAAATAATTTTGTATATATTTCATGTTCCAATGAGGCGACATTTTATTATTATTAATTAGTCTGGACACGTACGACTTGCTAGCTGAATGACTTGTATATCTAGGTTTTTTTTCATGCATTTTGGTAACATGACGCCTTTTTTACAATGAAAATGAACTTCTTCTTTTTTTGCCATAAAAATATTTATCTTTATGCTACATAAAATTAATATTTCGACTCCCAACACTAACTAGGCCTGTGTTCTTTCCACTTCCCAATAATTCTAAATCCTAATGACGATTACACTTCTTCTTTTACAGCATAAACAATATTTTACAATAATGTTCCAGTTAATATTTACTAGTTCTTCAATTTCTTACCCTCTCCAAAACCCCTGAGTCACAGTAACCAGGTATTTTCTTTTACAGCATAAACAATTTACAATAATAAGTATTTTCTTTATTATGTAGTTGCTTAATTCTAAAGGACACTTTAGTTCCAAAATGGCAAAATGTTAACACTAGCAAAATGATGAAGGAGCATAAACTATTGAGTTGAGTTTTTTCAGGAACGTAATCGTTCTATTTTAAAACGTTCCCAAAAACGAAATTCTATTTTTACATGTTCCGTTAATTTTCACTAGTATATATACATGATACAGTATACTATAATATATATATACTGAGTAGTTCATATCTTTTGATATCAAATATAGCCCCCTCTTTCCTATACATTTATCTACTGTCATTAATATTGAAAATTTTCTAATGGATACAATTAATAAAATGATTCAGTGAGATTTTGAAAATTAAAGGTATGTGGTTGTCATTAACAACCAATGATATACTAGGAAGTAACATCAAATCACTTGATGTTTATAATATTTCATGATTATGATAGGAGGATTTGAACTTATTGGTACGTAGCCGGAATAAAATAACAAAACACACAAAAATACAACTACATAAAAATTGAAATTGTGAGTTAAATAGTGTACTATATATATATATATATACTACTACTACTATATAAATCATTATAAATTTTAATACTTTGCAAGCATTGTCTTAAATATAGATTATGAATAATTTGAAGTATAAGTCACAGATTTGTTGTTAAAATTGAGTAGTCAATCTTTGTTTCATAAAAAATTTTTAGCTATCAACAAAAGATCATGTTTTTTATGTCATTGGTATATTGAAGTTTAGATTAAGTGGAAAGATTGAAATGTTCTTAGGAAAAAGAAATGTTTAGCCATTTAAAAGTTTTCGTAGTATACATATCAAATACTCAAGAGTCAAGAGGGTCGGAAACATACATATGATATCAATGATCAGAGCATTCACATCACACTCTTTAAACTCAATTTTCTTTAAATTTGATGTGATTATTTGTAAAAAACCATTCACACAACTCTTATATTAAACTCTCTATTTTCGAAGAGTATCACTATCACTCTTTATAAATGAAAAAGATTAGATCATTCATATCAGGGTCATCAATTTTTTTTTTCAAATAGTGAGTGAAAATTCAAATTTTTGGTATTTAGAGAGTTATATATATTTTATAGACTCATCAAAACATGGTCTCTATCAATAATTAACTATTTTAACATTATATTTTAATTCATAATTGGGGGAATAAAATACATATCGTTAAAGTGGAATCTATTAATTTTTAATTGATGAGGAGAACTATTTACTATTTATTTGTAGAGAGTCATAGTGGTATTCTTCAATAATAGAGAGTTGATTATGAGTTTGACGAGTAAGTTGTGAATGCTCTTAGTTCTGCTCATCAAATAAAAAATAATATTTTATTTTGGGTATCACCTTCAATAATGTATTATTTCAACACAAAAAATAAACTAAGTCTTAAAATACAATATAAAAATTAATAAATTATTAATAGAGAGAGTGTTTTGAACGGATTGAAAAATCAACTAAAACTTAAGTGACTCTCTAAACATGAAAAAATAAGATTTTCACTCTTCATTTGACAAATTTTTTGGAGAGAATGATGTGAATGCTCTAAAAGTAAGGGCAATATAGTAATTTCATGTTAATGATATGATACGTCTCTTTTGCTTAGAAAAAAATAAATAGTAATTTCATATTTCAACATTAAGATGTTATTATACATTTTCCCATAATGTAGCAAATCTTAAGTGCAGATCATGGCTTTGAAATCCAGTCATCGTCCGAGCTCGAAAAAATCAAATACGAGAAGTCAACAGCTTGATAGAATCAGTAGCTTACCAGACTCCACTCTTGGACATATACTATCTTTCCTTCCAACAAAATTTGCATTTAGGACAAGCATTTTGTCACAAAGATGGAAACACATTTGGGCTTCTGTACCTGGTCTTGAATTTGCTTATGTAAATCCAAGTCGTATTTCAAGTTTTATGAATTTTATTGAGAGAATACTTCTCTTGCATGATGTACCGAATATTCAACGGTTCTGTTTGAAGTCTGACTCAAGAATTGATAAATCACGTTTAAATTCTTGGATTTGTGCTATGATAAAGCACAATGTGAGAGAAATCGAGTTACAAGTTTACGAATATGTGGATCTAAAGTTGCCCATGTACTTCTTCACTTGCAAAACACTTGTGACCTTGAAACTAGGATCTGGGGTTCGACTAGATGTTCCCTCCACGACTCATTTCCCTTGTTTAAAGATATTTCATATCTCACTTATGTCTCCCACAAGCGAGTTAACTGAGAGGCTATTTTCTTCTTGTCCTGTTCTCGAGGAATTAGACATCTTAGTATCTTCTTGCTGGGGTTGCACAAAATTTACCATTCATTGCCCAAAACTGAAGTCTTTAAGTATGGTTTTATATTCAGAGAAGGCTGACGATGCTGAGAATATTATCATGATTTCTGCCTCAGTTCTTGAATGCCTAAGTTTTCAGAGTAACTGCTCGGTCAGCTTTTACTCGTCGAGCTTGTTGCAGTTGCTAAAAGCATGTATCCGTTTTGAAGCTGTATGCACAGAAGCTCTGAGGACTTTGCAACTTGTTCATGAATTATTCGGTCTTTTGAGGGATATTTCGAGTGTCAATCATTTATATTTGAATGCTACAACTATGACTGTAAGTTCATTTCTAAATCGTAGCATAAGTACCAGTATTTAGTTTAGTAGACTGATAGTTAGCACTTCAAATAATTTTAATAACAATAACACTAAAACCGAAGCTTATACATCCTTAATTATTTTCATTATGTGATTTTATGTGCTCATATCTTCGAAGGCTCTTAGCATTGCCAATGATGAAACTTGGCCACTATTTTCTTGTTTGACCCATTTGGAAGTGGATGTTAGCCATGATTTTGACTGCAAGAGCTTTTCACATTTGTTGTATGCGATGCCCAATCTGGAGATACTGGAGTTTGTGAAGGTGAGTTCTTCAAGAAAAGTCTTGCTATATATAGTTTTCATTGATTTTTGAATTCGCTATGATTTTGTACTTAGGTACCTCTTTACGACGGTTCTGGGATTCTGAAGGAGTTGAGCTGGTTTAAACCACTACTGGTGCCGAATTGTTTGCTATTCTGCCTTAAAGAAATTAGAGTCTATGGGTTAGACGGTGTGCACGGTGAGATCCAACTGATCAAGTATTTTCTGGAACATGCTGAAGTTTTGGACAAAATGGCAATTGAATATGAAATATTGGACGTGTCAGAAGAAAACGAGTTCCTCAAGAAACTAAATACGTTTCCAAGGTTTTCAAAAACTTGTCACGTTGAATTTATCTGAGAATCTACGTCTTTTGGGGATTTCTTATGTTTTGTGCAATCCTTTTGATGAAAGTTGTCAAGTGAAAATTGAAGTTCAAGTGTTGACTGTGTTTGGGATAGATGTCGCTAAAGGCGCATTTAAGACACATTTTGGACATATATCGCTATTAGAATGTCTGCATTTGGTTTCTGATATATTGTAATTTATCAAACAAGATGTTGTAGACCTTTATCTTGTGTAGCTTGTGTGCGCTTTGACTGAGGAACGAACAAATCCTATTTTACTATCCAGGCCTTGTTGAATAAGAAAAATCGTAGCTAGTGTTTGTACTTCTTATCTCAGGTTTAGAAGAAAGTATACAGTTCTTCTACGATATCCCATACAACTATTCAAAGAGGCAGCTTCAAACTGTAGCTACTCATATTTTCCGACAATTTTTTAAAGATAATGTTGCATCTCTCCGGGGTGGGTCTCAATCAGAGAAAAGAACCCTGCAAATTATAATAATCTTCTACTAATGAGTAACCATAACATAAGCATGGTAGGACTGCAAGTGTACAGTGAAAATAACCCCAAAGGAAGATAGGAGATACACCATTTCTTTTAATAATTAATTAACGAGGTACTAAGGTCCTAGCAATGTTGAACATTGCTCAAGGCCATATCTTCACTGTTGATTAGGAATATCTGGTGTTTTCCAATTTCAGATCTCTATCTGAACTAAATCAAAGCTCATTACAGGTATTCAGGTGCACTTTCAATCACTCAAGACTTGAACATAGCAGAGTCGATCTTTTCTTCAGTTCCGTTGGGTATTAGGTTACATCCGTTTTAACTTGAATTTTTATCAAGATTTTTTCTTATGTCTTTCTTGAGAAAGTGAGAAAAACCTTTATTTTCTTGCACTTTTAATTTTGTACCTCATTGATTGCTCAATATAAACTTCTTCTTATTCTCGGTAACCATTTAATTGTACATGCAAATTGCAATACTCACATCAAGTAATTTAAAATACTGACAACATTGCTAGTCACGATACATTTTTGTTAATTATTGAACCCTATATGCAGAGACGAATACGGTTCAATCAAGCAACTAATTATACCAAGAAAATCTAATTTTCTCTAAGAAACTCAAAATTGGAGTTTAAATAGGAGGTGGATATCGCTTGGCCTGCTCTTTGACGTTTCTCTTGTACTCTGTAGGATTCTGTATAAGTTCAATGCATCTTTAATCAGTTCAAAAACAAATTCGCCCTTAAGAGAATATATCTCTCTAATGTGGAGAAATGCAAATAAGAGTGGCTGAGAAAAGAATAATTTCTATGTTATAAGACGTCTTAGACGAACAGGCTACCTGTATTAAGAGATTAAGTGCTTCTGTTTGTGCTGGACTAGCAGGATTAGGTTGGTCCAACAAATCCTGTATGCCAATAAGAATCTGTTTCACAGTAATGGCAGGTCTCCATCCCTATATGCAATATAATCTATTAATCATTACCAAAATATAATCATAGAAAACGATTCTATTTCAGACGAGAAAACAATTCTTTTTTACTTTATGTTGATGCGACTAACAAAAGCAATAAGTAAGGAATTATGTACTAATGTACCTCTGATTCAGCAAGGATGGATAAGCAAACCATTCCTGATAAGTACACATTTGGATGGAAAAAATTCTTCGGAAATTTACATATTGGTGGTCTGGTTGGATAGTCTTCACAGAACTGCAAAGCAAGCGGATAGTGACCTCCTTCCCAGTCAGTCTGTAAAGCAAATATAGAATTGAATTTCATACAAATCCTAGCACAGATATATTTATTAGCTGTAGGATTTTGTATCGAAGTGAATTATGTAAATACAGTATATAGTACAATTTTGCCAAACGAGTTTCTTGGTTGATATGAGAAAGGTAACTACATAAATGATATAAGTGGTTTGTAGCTATTTTCTGAAAAGTCGAGTTGTCCTGGGCTGGAAAGCTCAAATGCCCAGCAACAAAAAAGCATACAAAAGAAATCCATTTAGAGAGGGACATGCCATCTGCATAGAATACATGGAAATAGCTAAAAGCTTGAAAATATGTATAAAGTAATGTGCTGAGTGTGCAGAAAATTCTTAACAAATAGTTAAGTTGTTGAAAATAATGGTATACCGTGTAGCATTCTACTACAAGTCTTAAGGTTCAAAACACCATTCACTTGGTTTCATGACTTGTTTAAAGATTAAAATTTCATCAAGTACATGCATGGTAGGCTAGTAAAAGCATCTATTCAGCACAAACCGGAATTTTCCGAATTTTACAGACAATTAATGGGTAGAGTAAGGCCTGGAGGGGGACAATCACCACAAAATGCCTCCTTGAAAAGCTACCGGCAAACAAAATGACATGGATCCGGGAATTTATACCCACATACATGAGAAATCCACGATTTGCACATGTATGTAGCATTTGACCTAGAAGCAATTTGATACCAAATTGCAGACCAAATCTGATGACAAAGATAAAATTTCGTTCAAACCTACCAAATAAGATCAAAATCCATAAGTTTATCCTCCAAACATCCACTACAACTATTAAGTTCCCTTCAATTTTTACAGAATTTTACAGCTATGCGACCGTAAACTTATAAATTGTTTGGCCTACATTATTAAGTAAATAAGCCAGTCATTTTGAGCATAGTAAAAAATGGGGTCATTAAAGTGGAAACTTCTACTCTTTTATGCCAACGAAAGAGTTTCAACAAAGCCCAAACCTGAACAAAAATGATGAAATACAAAAGCTAAACATACCCCAGGTTTTCCGGGGATGGTGCACTGCCACGACATCAAATTCAGGGAACCATCATCTGCACTCATCGGCCTTGCCACAAAACCCTAGAGGTAAAAATAAAGAAATTGAAGAAAATTGCAACATCTGTACTAAAATAACATGGAAACATTTTTTGAATAATAAAACACAACCTAATTTTAAATTTGATACGGCCTCAATGGAAAAACAATGTTCTAAAAGTCACAAGTTGTTGATGGGAACCATAAGGCGTCAGCCGGTGAAAAGACTCATGTACTAGAACATCAATTACGATTTTCAAGCTCAAACTAATCTTGTAGTTTTAACTATATATACTTACATTTTGCAACCATTTATTTAACAAAAGCTTAAAACCACCGAAGTTACGAAAATAAAAATAAGCATATCAGTTGTTGGCCAAATTAGTCCAGATTCGCCCTGAAAATCTTCATTCTAGATTAGCTTCAATTAACTTAGCTTAAAACCACCGAAGTTACGAAAATAAACATAAGCATATCAGTAGATGGTAAAAGAAATAAAAACCATGTTCCTCAATAATATTTTCCAATACAACCTTTTCTATATCCCTTCTTGTTAGTTGTTCCTCCCTGATTCTTAATTGAACATGCTTACGTGATGTACCTCGTCTATTAGTTCCCTAAATAAGTGTCCTCCTTCGAAAACTATGATATTTAAGGATTTGAACCAATTTCATTCAAAATTCAACAAAAAAGCATTACAAAAAATTCAAAATTATCAAACAAAAACACCATTTTTTACTTAAAATGCGAGGTTTTAAGTATAAATTTGATAAGTATGTTTTAACAATCAAAAAGATATATTTAAGAAAATAAAAATAAGAAAAATTACTATAAAAAAAAAAGTGAAACCCATACACTATTTAGGACGGAGAGAGTATATATTGGCCTCGTTTGGTCGCGTCTTTTATGTTCAAAAGTATACTTTTTGTAAGTGGGTTGAAAAGTATACTTTTCTGTTTACTTTTTAGTAAGTAAATGCTGTTTGGTGAACACCGTAAAAGTATACTTTTCATTAAAAATGTTGTTTGGTAAAATATGTTTACTTTTACTTTTTGAATGAAAATGAACTGTTTATTCAAATAATGCACAATATGTACCACTTTTGAACTTATATGTACCTCCATAAGTTCATATTCCCTATAAGTACTACTTTTTAATTATTTACTTTATTTACCAAAACGCCATATACATATTTCATAAAAAATGGAAAAAAAACACATAAAATTATATTAAATAAAAAAATCTCAAAATAAATGAAAAAAAATCACAAAAAATGAAAAAAAAAAAAAAAAAAAAAATCACAAAAAAAAAAAATAAAAAAAAAAAAAAAATCACAAAATATTAAAAAAAAGTTAAAAAAATAAAAAATTTATAAAAAATCAAAAAAATCAAAAAAAAAAAAAAAAAAAATCACAAAAAAATTATAAAAAATCACAAAATCACAATTTTAAAAAAATTACAAAAAAAATTACAAATTTACAAAAAAAAAAATTAATTTTTTTTAATTTTTTGTGATATTTTATAAGTTTTTGTGATTTTATATATTTTTTTTTGATTTTTCGGTATAAAAAGTGTTATATTGACAAAAAAAAGTATATATATTTTTTTTAATTTTTTTTAAAAGTTTGTGATTTTTTTCATTTTTTGTGATTTTTTGTAATTTTTAAAAAAAAATTTATTTTTTTGTGAATTTTGTATTTTTTTAATAATTTTTGGTGATTTTTGGTGATTTTTTATAATTTTTGGTGATTTTTTATAATTTTTTGTTTTTTTTGTTATTTTTTATATTTTTTGTGATTAAAGATTTTATTATTTAAAGATTAAAAAATACAAAATTAGGAAAATATAATGATGATAGGAACTAGGTTTTGAACTGTACTTTAAAAGCACATTCAGATTAAAACCTACTTAAGCGTATCATCAAAAGTAAAAGTATCATCAAACTTACTTTTAAAAAGTATACTTATAGACATTTAATTTTCACCAAAAGTATACCTATGAGATGACATCCAAACAAATTAATATAAGTAAAAGTAAAAGTAAAGCCAAAAGTATACTTAATGGTTTACTTTTTAAAAGTAAACATTTTACTTTTTAAAAGTAAACTTTTTACTTGACAGCCAAACAAACCTACGATAAGTAAAAGTAAGCAAAAAAGTGTGCAACCAAACAAGGCCATTATCTATATATATATATATATATATATATATATATATATATATATATATATATATATAACTCAAAATATAGTTCTGATTCTTAATTAAACATGCTTACATACATATATCTCGTATACTAGTGCATATACATATAAATATATACAAAATATATATATATGGATAGATAGATAGAGAGAGAGAATAAATACATAGGGATGACTCCTACGCCAGTCTTTTCGTTCCTCAGCTAAACGCCCTCGAGCTATACCTCCTGACATCTTCTCTCTCTCTCTATATATATATATCTATATCTATATCTATATCTATATTTATAATATATATGTGTGTTTTTGTGTAATATAGATAGATACAGAGAAAGAAAGTAGCAGCGTTTTTGGTCTGCAACTATTTAACTTCAAATTTATCAAACTTACAACTACATAACTATTCGGTATTTTGTACTTCCTGCCCCAAACTATATTATTTTAATTAGTTAGCTATCAATATTTCAATTTTTCTAATTTTGATATCGTTTTATAATAAATTTTACAATTTAGATACTATATTATAAAAACTTTTCAATTTAGATACCAATTAATCACGGAATCATGTCACGTGACACCACGTGCTTGACAAACGTTAACGTGAGGGTAATTTTGTCGTTCTACACCAAAATATATCATACTGAAAAAACGCTTCCCACCAATTTCACACATAACAAGAATTAGTACATAGTCTAAATTTGGGTAAAACGTTATTTTGGTATGATATATTTCGGTGGAAAATGATAAAATTATTCTTTCACGTTCAAGTTTATCAAGCACGTGCTGTCATGTGACATGATTCCGTAATTAATTTATACAGTGATACTTAAATTGGACAATTTATTATAGTGTGGTAATCAAATTGGAAAAATTAAAAGTTTGATAATCAAATCGTTAATAACAACATAGTTTGGTGTATTAAACGTATTTGTTTTTCCTTTTTATTTATTAAAAGTCTAATTTAGCATTTTTAATTATCAAAATTATTCAATTTAGTAACATCCTAACAAAAAGTGACGTGACAATTACGTTATCACCATCACTTCACCGATATTTTAACAATACGGTGTACAATATGTTTTACTACTAAAAATACAATTTAGTATATTCAATTAGCAAAGTTATTTAATTTAGTGCCTTATTCGTTAATTGCTTAGTAAAACGTGACGTGGCAATGACATCATGTCACTTTGCCGATTTTTTAACAGTTTAATATCATATACAATACATTTTTTTCAATTTAGTAGTGAGTTGAGTGATTTTGGGATATTAAATTGTATTTTTAATAGTAAAAGATACTAAATCAAAAAAATTGTATTATATGGTATAGGGTACGTATAAATACAACATTATCTTAGTTACCTTAGTTTTATACTAATGAATTAAAACTAGTATAGTTGAACCTCTCTACCATAATAATATCGGGACGAAGAGAAAATATTCTTATAATGACATTGTTTATAAGTAGAGGTTGATATATAACAAAATAAAAAATATTTAAATAAATGTTCCGTATAATAAAAAGTATATATGTACTTAATTTAACTAATTAGCACAAATATTCAAGAGACAAATAGATGTATCTATGTAACAAGTCAAACACACAAATCCAAAAGAGTTGAAACTTCACGAAACTATCATATTTATGAATTTAAGAAAATTTAATTAAATACATATGTATTTGGAAAATTAACTACATGTATTTAGAAAAATGGAAAGTCATCTAAAAGTTTATCGAAAACTTTTTTTTACATGTATAAATACTAGGTATAATTTTACATGTATTTTAAATCGTCTTAACTTTAATGTAACAACATATGTATAATTTTACACATTTATGTAATTTATTCCTATATGGATGCAAATTTGTTAAGGCGATACTATAAAAAATCATGGAATATTACAATATGTAAGTTATTCTTATTTTGAACTGGTTCGAACATTTTTATTCATATAAAGAGTTTATTTCTATATGAAGTATTACTATACAGAGGTTCTACTGTATAGTAGTATATTTTATTTTAATCACTTTAAAGTGTAAATCATATAGTGAAACCGAGAAACGGGAACGGAAGCGGAAACGGGTACGTAAAACACGAGGAAAAAATATTACATAAACACTTTTACGTAAGACGTGAAACACATGTATAATTGAAAATATAGAATAAAATACAACTTTTAAGTAACTTTTATGAATTTATGAATCCCACGGTAACAATGTTGACAAATACTGAATTGCTTATATATTTTTGAGATATACTAATAGCTAAAATTTGAATAATTAAATATATAATTTGTTTTAACTCAATTGTACCATGTTGTAATGCATTTTTGTCTACTATATTTAATATTTACTTGATTCCTTTTAAGTTTTTGACATATTTCCCCAAAATATTTAGTATGATTTTTGTTTTTGATACGGGGTGGTGTTGTGAGAAGATGACAGAAGAGAAGTGATGTTCAATTATGATCCTAAGAAAAATCGCATATCTAAATTGGCTAAACAACTTTTTTTTATAAAGTTAAATCATGTAGTTTAATATATAAACATTGTTACGCAGAGCTTCAATTCTAGTATTAATAGCATTACCCACACCACATCTAAAAGCAGAATCTCTCTCTCTTTTTTTTTTTTTTAAGTTAAATCATATAGGGCCATAGATATATTGAAATAAATATATGTATGTTCACATCTACACACAATTAAGTTAAAACAAGGTTTTGCTAACGAGTGCCCCCGAAACCGTTTAAGTATTTAATATATTTTCAAAATCAAGATGCATTAATGATAACTTACTATACAAAATATTATAAAACACAAACCAAACATTATTAACAATGGGCATTAGTTAGCTTTTCCCATTAAAATATTGGTTGCAAGAGAAATTTGCCCTCCCTTGATACAAACTATGGATTCGCCCCTGCTACATAGCTAACCAAGTTGGCATCAGATCACGAACAGACAACAAAAGGGTTCCTTCGACAATTTATGAGTGTTCTCCTCTTACAAATTTTCGCCATTTGAACAGCAACACTGGCCTTGCAAGTATGTTGGCCAGCATACATAAAGAAGATTGCAAATATTTTCTATTTGTAGATTTTTACTGGCTTCTCAAATGTATGACGATTCTGTAAATAATCATATTAATTAGTTTTTACCAAATAGGATCGCATATATACGAGATAAAGAACAAAAACTTACCTGATTAGATACATGTGACTTTTTCGGGGCATTGTCAGAATGCTCCAATCCCAAATACTGCTCCCAAACGCCATATACATCTCTTTTCTGCAGACAGATGACTCTATTATCAAACCAAACACACCTCAAACAAAGAATACTAAAAAAAAATAATCGACCAAAGAAAGAGACAGGTGGGGGCTATGAGGATATTTGTACCTGAAATCGACTAGAGACGGTGTCTGAGTCGTTCAGATATTCTGGTCGGCCTAGTGAAAACAAAGCAAATTTCCACTGGCACAGAGAAATAGAAAAAGAACAAAAGAAAAGGAAGGTTTTGTCAGATGACGGATAAGAGAGAAGAAATAATTTGGCCCTCTTGGAGGAGTCCTCCAACACACTACACACCACATATTTATTGAATTTTGATTTTTTAATACATACACAGGGGGGCCTCGGAAAATGTGTGATGAGAAAGGTTATAGGACATCCTCTTGGAGGACTTCACAATCTCTCGTAAAAGAGCCATTATAAGCACTACAAAATGCCAAAATACAAATAAGTAAAAGTTTTACTTTTATAGCAGTAACCCGGGGTAAATTACACATTAACTGTACCTTAGCAAATTCCTCATCCAGAACCTGCAATTTCTTCTGTATTCTCACTTTCACATCAGCTAAAGTTTCACCTTCATGTACGACTAAAAAGAAAGGTTCCCCGAAATTCTGAATCTGCTGCTAAGAATGAAAAAAGTCAAAGAAATTATCAAAGACTGAAGGCATTCAATAGTAGCGTCGACCAAGGCAAATATGGTAAGACGGCATTCTTATGTAGACTATGAAGATCTTCAAATAATTTTCAAATTACCATCTGATTACGAGCTGTCTCTTTCATGAAGTGGTATACATGAATCAAACGATCATGAGGAGCAAGATTTTTTTCTTCTTCAGGTACCTGCAACAAAGTTTTTTCATTGAACTTGCAAGTATGAAAGCAGAGTACTTACGATTCATGGTAAATATATAACTTTAGTCCATTTACAATCAAGAATAAAGTTTTTTTCTAGATCATAAAATCATCGCAGACTTTCTCCTCCATGTTTTCTATTTGTCGCAGAACAATTTCTTTCATCGGAAAAAAAAAATAACTAAAAATCTCACAAGGAAAGAAGACAACAGATATTCCTTGCAAATGCATAACACAATGGTTTGACAACTTTATTCAATACTATGTTAGAGCTCAACTACTCATCAACCCATGTGACATTTTTTTTAGTTTTTACTGCATTCTCAGAAATTATTTGTAGAGTAATATTAATGTTCAAAAACGTGAGTTTTTTGCAAGAGCTTCACTAAAAGCGTGTGAAGCATAATCTTTTTCAATGTAAAAAGCATAAAAGTGCAGCTTTTTCAGAAACCAATTTCGACTTTTTTGAGCTTCAAGGAGGTATTTTTAAAACAGCGAGAAATATTTACAAATACATACAGAGAGAGAGAGAGAGAGATATAACCTCTTCTGCTCGTAATGTCCAGTATTGATCATTTATATTCTCAATCTTTTCACTGGAAGGAAAAATCTGCATGTATATACCGAGCCAATTAGAAACTAAAGAAAACTGACGAAAATCTTTTAACATAAAAATTGATAATATCTGAGACACTTAGGGGAAAAAAACAGCAACTCAAAAGTAGACCAACCAGAAACTAAGAGGAGCGTAATTGTTCCTTTAAACGGTTTTCAATGATAAGTTAATATTAAAGCACACGACTCATCTAATGCATTCGGACATAAAAAATATAAACAAATATGAGCACCTTATAAATCTTATGGTAAAAAACCTCAAGCAATCTTAACTCTGCATCTGGATGAGACAGTTCAACCTGTTTAGACATGTCAAATTAGTAAAGACATTAAAAACATGTAAAGTAACAATAGCTCAGAGAAAATTAAGTAAATAAAATGTATATACAGTGTGTGGGACAGAGTTACAAATAACCGAATAAATGAATCACTTGATTTCTATATATTACCTTTGTCTTAAGTTCATTAATAACATCATCCACGGTACTTTGCTTTGGCAATCTAATTGTGTGATTGAAGATCTAGAAAAATTACAAGTCACAGGTTTTTATTAAGGAAAGAATAGGAGTCGCTGAAAACAAAAACATAATGTAATACAGTAAAGACTCACCTCGTCCTTCAAAGCATGGTGAAAAGCAACTTTAAGCGTTTTTAAACCTTGCAACTCAGGGAGTGGTATGTCCAGTACTTCATAGTACAATATATCAGAACACTGTAAAACATAAAAATAAAACACGGGGTGTCAACCTGTTGAGTCTTGAACACTACATATATCAATGATCGGGCACGGTTTATTAACTAGCTTTTGATACTCTTTCATACCTTTTGCAAAACAACACAAACATTGAAATGGATTAAAAATGAAAAGACAGTAAAAGGAAAACCATTGAATGAAAGACATAAAAATGAAAAAATACAACCATTTTTAAAAAAATATGAACCATAAAAACTAGATAATATTAACTAGCATCATCCGGTAATTACTTACCTGATTGTAGTGCACCAGCATATCAGTCAAATGGTCTACCCCTCTGTACTTAATTGGTTGGGGTTTTGGTTGTTGAGTGTAACAATTATGAGATGTAAGTCTAATTTTAGACGGATCATCCAAACCAAGGTGGTGAGCTACTTTATCCACAACATCGTCGTATGTAAAAAGTTTTGACCTTCACATTTAAAAAAGAAAGGCATGAGAAAAATGGCATTTCCATTGTTCTTACCTTTTCTTTCCTTTTCCTAATACTCCTTTTTTTTAGGGAGGATTGGTTGTCGAAGGAAAAGGAACTTACAACTCTAGACAAAAATCATCTTCCTTTGGCTTTTCCAAAGTTCGAAAGTGAACAACCTGTAAAATTTGTGCAGAGGCAAAAACCGGAACTGTTTTCACAAGGGATTTAAGTAAATGATTGAATGATAATTGATCTTGACCGGTGTTTACAAGGTTAACAAGAAAAAATAGATCAAGAAACTAACCATTTAAATATATTAGTCTTACAAATCTAGAAACTACTTACATGCTACTATTGTGAGCACCGAGCAGATAGTCAACTTTTAATCTTTTATAATATATTTGGACAAAAACTATTCTTAAATACGAAAAACAAAAAAGAGATAATCAAAAGAGCCACTTGTGAAATCAGAGGCCATGACCTCTTTTACACAAGTTCTATACCTAACTGCTTGGTGTGAACTACAAGTTTTATATTTTATTGAATCAATATATATATATAGACTCATTTATTTAAAGAGAGGAAATGCTGAATACGCAATTATTGTTAATACTGCTACCAATCATCTACATCAGTTACATGCTTCTGAAAAGGTTTTCAAATAATGTTAGATATCCTTTCTATTTCCGCTCTTTAATATTTACTTCCCCGATTAGTTTACGTAATAACTATAAAAAAAATACACCCATCTGCTTATTACTTTGTGGATTACCTCATTCACCACATACAAAACCTTTCCAGGTGATATCGAGTTAAAACAAAAAGAATTACAGAGATGAAACATATTACACAGCTTACCCAAAAAGAAAATATATTAAACATGGGTAAAGCCCTTAAGGGAAAACTACGACCATCTGAAGAACTTCTTCAGCCTATGACCCAAAAACACTTGTGTAACTAAAACTAGGCCTCTAGTTGTTGATGCGACAGCACTAACTACCAATGGACTCTTTCTTTTCAAGTAATTGGCAATAAAAAAATTCTTACACCTTGACTTAGAAAAGAAAAGAAAACATGCCAAGATCTCATACATAACAATAAACAGATTTCATACGAACTTAATCTTATTAATTTGTACTATAGATGTAGTTTCTGACCCCTGACTAATATGTTTAGTTAAAATACATAATCTAACAGATGAATATTCAATGTATTCTGCCTACACTATTAGTCTTCAAGAATAGTAGAATACTCAAAAAGGTCAATTAATATCAATATTTTCTATTTGGAATTTATTAGCACAAGCGCATCATCTGCATACACATAAAACAAAGAAATTTACAACCCACCTCCTGCCCTGTGGCAAGAATCACCTCTATAAAAAACTCCCAGACTGCATTCAACTAGCACATCAAAAAAAATTAACTTTTCATATCACTAGCAAGTTAATGTTAACTAATAGAAGCAAGTTTTGTCTATTTACCAAAAAGACGAGAAAAATTTATTAATTATGTAGCTGAAGGCATAACATCCTTTTCAGCCAGTTTAAAAAACAGAATCAATTATCTAAAAAAAATACTTGTGGTTTCCTATACAGATAACAAACCAATTGCTTGCAAACTCGTCTACATGATATTTTAGAAACACGGAAATGATCAGATATCACATCTAATCTCACTCGTCATTCATCAACAAAAACAACGAAAAACTATTGGTCTCTGTTTTCCACCAGATTTTGCATCAAGTAAATTATTACTGGGAGACCTTTGGCTTTATCGAGGTAACTAGTGGTAATTAACATAACAATTAGAATTAGAAACTATAAGAATGCTAATGCAGGAAGAATTTACAAGACCGAAACTGAAATCTCAGCTACATGTACAAAGTAATACCTGCCGATTGTGCACGTATTCTAAAAACGATGGAACATCTGGATAGCGGAATTTAGCCATATTTTCAAGTGCAGCCGATTTTTGAAAGCAGACAATATCTCCGTCTTCCAGCTGAGAAAGAACAAGTGTCAAAACTGGAACCACGAATATAGTCTGATATTATTATATAAATGAATCGCATATACCTGACTTGACCGAAATGTGAACTTCCAGTCAATGCGTTCGCACATTACATGAGGCTCAAACTTTATCTCCTGAACATGTCATGTCCAAATCAGAAAAGAAAATATTTGGGTTTAATCAAAGTTTTATACAACCAACAATCAATTTTTTTCGGTTTTTTGCACCCAGAAAACATTTCCTTATTTTACTCATTGGGTGTTCAAAACTGTAACATATCCAAACGGAAAACATCTATGTGATGTCACATGACATCCAATTTGACATGGGTGTGGACTATATGAGATAAATACCAAAGTGTAAGGCGTCAATTAAAAAAACTGTTAACTAGGTTTGGCAGTTTGAAGAATTAAAACTGTATGTGTATATAAGAATATACTGATCTCGGCACTGACCACACACTTAACAGTTGACACTACTGTTGGAGTAACATTTTAAGCATATCTTAAAATATATGACTTCAATGACAAGAGTTTCTAAAAGTAAGCAACAGGCATTTCCACTAATACAGTGTTAGCCTATACAGTCACATGTCTAAATGTCAACCTCTTTATCAATATTAGTTCAGAATAAAATTCTTCCCAGCCAGAATCAATAAACCAACCAGTGGTTTTGACGTTTAAGGCAAAGTTTATAGTATCAGCTAAATACCCTACTCCATCATAAATAGATTGGCATGTCATCAATTTACTTTCATAAAGTTCAAGAAAAAGTCATCAAAACACAGTTCCAACCACTCAACAACATGGTCAAGTGAAAAATTGCAGTACTTTTAGCTTTATACATCCTTTTAAGAAACTAAAACTATGTCAAAGGGACAAACTGATATACATACTTCACCAGCTATTCATTAAAACTACTTGTAAGTTCCATGACGAGCATAACTGGAAAATTTAAAGGAAAAACTTAAAGCTACGAATGTAATATATCTGCAATAAGTTACGAACCTCGTAAAGGTCAACCTCTTCTTCAGGAGCATATCCAGTCATTTCGTTCAGTTTCATTAAGATGTCTGCTGGCTTACCACTTGCCTTCACGAAAAGTCTTCCCACGTACCTAAAAATAGATATGTAGTGCAAACGAAATTAATTCATTTGCAACCCTGGTAAATACAAAAGGTAATCAAATGGTTACCGTATCTCTTCTTTCTCCACATCGTAAAGCTTGAAAAAAAGCAAAATATCATCTCTGGTCTTGAGTGGAGGAGGAATAGGCCGTAAATCCTGCATGACAAATAAAATGGTCAGAAATAATGTTTTGGTATTAGGCTACACGAATCTTGTTAAGCAACTTCATTTGTCCTACTTATAGGGGTGGAAATACACTAGAAATATAAAATAACATGTCCAATTGAAAAAAAAAAAGAAATGAAAATGAGAAACCTTTAAATTACAACCAGATAGGTAGTTATATATCATAACAAGTCAATCCTAAACTGCAATTGATAATCAAGTAGAAACATTCTCGGGACAGAATAGAAATTAGAAGTCAATGAAGCTGCAAAGAACAAATGGTGTCAACATCCCTGCATACTACTCATTAATCATGTGGACGAGGTTTACACAAAAGTAGAAAGACAAAAGAAGTAGCAAAAAACCAAGTAAAAATTCAATCATAAGATATGTTTTCTAATTGAAACGAATTGGGAGCAAAAAAGTACCAATCCATACTCCACTTCGAGAAACAACTTCAATTCTGCATTATGAACCTTATTCGAGACCTCTCTCAAGTGTCCAACCTATAAAACAGGGGGAAAAGCGCAAGATTGAGCCCTCTATCCTTTTCATTTTGTTACAAAAGTATGAGTCAAGAAAGTAGTAGGAAAAGAAACAAAGAGAGATTGGAGATATATAATGTACATAACCAAGATTGTAATTGCTAGATATATAATGTACTACAATCTTTAAAGTGTGTCTGTGCCCGCGTGCACGTTAAGTCTGAATATTCTTTATTGGTCTCAACAAAACTAAGTACTCCCTAATAAACAAGTTTATCTAATAACAAATCTGTAACAAGCAAACTTGTTCCACTGCCAAACAAAAGCCAGCAATTTCCAAATGCTTTTAGACTTTTAGTCAATCATAAGTAATGATGATATCTAAGATAAAGCTATACAAGGAGAACTTAAAAACATATTTAATTAGATCAGAATCTCAAACATGCCATTCATTATCAGAATTAAGTTTACATCCAAAAGGAAGACCTCAAGATATAAGTAGTTACACAACAACAATTCACTGAACAACAAAGGCTTAACTAACATTGGAAAGAACTAGTAAATTACCGTTTGTGTTTCTTCAATAAGCGTCAAAGGTCGATTTGGACGATATGTATGGTTTTGACGCTTGGCCCACAGCCAAAACCGCTGAAATTGCACAGGTATTCCAAACTCTTTGGCTACCTCCTTCTGTATTATACAATTGGACATAAACAGACAATAAACATTACAACTCTGACTTAACCTTTTCCTCAAAATCTTTATAACAAACAGCAAACTAATGAAGAAAAGTAAAAGATGGAGTTGTTTTAAAACCATGAGTTTTTCACCTTGAAAAGATTAAATGGCATTTGCTTCTGAATGCAAAAACTCTTCACTTTGTCATGATCTACAAGATCAAAGTATATATCTCTTCCAATTTGTTCTACAAGGTCGTCATCTCGTGCAACCTAACAAGGTCCAATGCTCTTTGGTAAATAGTTTATTTTAATGGGTAAAGATAATGTTCTCACACAACATGCTCGGGAATAAATTTATTTAAGTAACCTTTATAATAGTATATAGGTGGGCCTCAGCCTTCTCCTTTTTCTTGCATTCTTTTTCTCCGTGCTCTCTCTTCAACCTCACCTGGGATACAATAGCAAACTTAACTTTGATATTTTCTTCTATGGAATATGGATGTATGGTAATTTTAGATGATTAACAAAAGACCAAAATCTCACCCTCAAGTGTTCAGCAATGTCTTTCTCGTCCACATTACAGATTACTTTCTCCTTATCACTTTCACGTATATAGACCAACATGTAAGCGTTCGAGTACTTTGTAAATTTAAAGGGAGTGTTATTGAACCCAGGGTTGGTCTGAGTTAACTGTCATAAGCATGCACATAAAAGACGTTAGGGAAATTATATTAAAGGAGCAAAAAGTGCAGATCAAGCTTTAGAAATATCAAAAAGTTTGTTAGTGACAATGCACAAAGCGAAGACCTCTTCTTCACCACCATACTGCTCCTCCAAAGCCCTCTTCGTATTTTCTTTCGTCACACGTTCATCATCAAATTTATACCTGGAAAGAAAATACAACATTATATAAGACGATGTAATGACCACATAAGGTCTAAGGATTGAGGACAACAATTCCATTAATCCATCAACAGTGATTCCAATTTTTTTTAACTATGATTTAGTAGATACACATTCTAAACAAATGTCAGACGCGGATAAAATTTAGCATATATGACGGCGATAACTTTAAATATGTACCAACTAATTATCATTATAATACAGCTTAAAACTTACCCTGAGATGTAACATGTTAGCTGAAAGTGTAGATTATTGCAAGAAATAATGTTTCATTTTGGAAAAGCTATTCAGCCGAGGCAGAGATAGTTAATGAATCTGTAACGACCCGACCCCACGGACCGAACCGCCACGCCCGTATCAACAATATTGTCCGCTTTGGCACAACTTGCCAGGGGGGTCACCCATCCTGGTACTACTCCAAGCTAAGAACGGTTAACTGTGGAGTTCTGTCCTCGCTATTGTGCCGCACGACTTTAAAAGGCCTTGTTGATAGGAAATGGATCTTTAAGCTCATATACCACATGAGTACTCTCATGTCTGGGCGATGTGGGGCTGACGCACAATACCGCACCATAGAAATTTCTTCTTGAAAATTTGAGTCGTCACAATCACCCCCCAGGCACGACGTCCTTCAGGGGCCCACACACCGTGCTAGTCCCAACATTTCCGGCTAGATAGAGGCTCTGATACCATCTGTAACGACCCGGTCCCACGGACCGAACCGCCACGCCCGTATCAACAATATTGTCCGCTTTGGCACAACTTCGCAGGGGGGTCACCCATTTTGGTACTACTACAAGCTAAGCACGCTTAACTGTGGAGTTCCATCCTCGCTATTGTGCCGCACGGCTTTAAGCTCATATACCACACGAGTACTCTCATATCTGGGCAATGTGGGACTGACGCACAACACCGCACCACAGAAATTCCTTCCTGGAAATCTGGGTCGTCACAATTGGTATCCGAGCGGTACTAGAAAGGGGGTGTTACTAAGCCCGTTATATACGTGCTTAGGCTTGCTTATTGTATTGTCTTTACATATAGACAGTTGATACTATGCTATTTGTTATTTGATAACTGAAATTTTGATGTCAAGTAATATTACAATGATTTCTGTTGTTTATTGACAGTGATGTAGGTGGATAATATGATTATTTTATTATGTTTCTCGAGCTAAAGTTTCGAATAAATTGTAGTATTACAGCAACTTATGCTAGTATTACCACATGAGTACTCTCATATCTGGACGATGTGGGACTGACGCACAACACCGCACCACAGAAATTCCTTCCTGAAAATCTGGGTCGTCACAATCACCCCCTTTAGGCACGACGTCCTCGTCGGGCACGTTGTCCTTCAGAGGCCCACACACACGTGCTAGTCCCCACATTTCCGGCCAGATAAAGGCTCTGAAACCATCTGTAAAGACCCATCCCCACGGACTCAACCGCCACGCCCGTATCAACAATTTTGTCCGCTTTGGCACAACTTTCCAGGGGGGTCACCCATCCTGGTACTACTCCAAGTTAAGCACGCTTAACTGTGCCGCTATTGTGCCGCACGGCTTTAAAAGGTTTTGTTGATAGGAAATGGATCTTTAAGCTCATATACCACACGAGTACTCTCATATCTGGGCGATGTGGGACTGACGCACAACACCGCACCACAGAAATTCCTTCCTGGAAATCTGGGTTGTCACAAAAATAAAGCAGAACGCAAATGAAAACGATGAAGCAGTATCATAAGGTTACCGTTATTTTTTTGAAGTTCATGTATCAGAAACATTGAACACGTACCATTGGTCAGATAGGGTTGGCCTTATAAAAGCATAATAATGTCCACCATGTACCCCGCCACTATGGACTAAAATACTGCAAAAAAAAAAAAGGGATGAGAGAAGGCATGATCTACAAGTTACAGATACAACCTATCTAATTATATGCTTCACCCATGAGTAGATTGTATCTTTATATTCAGGGAGGGATGAAATCCTGAAGAAAAGTAATACAGCTAAAAATTGTTCATTCATAAAGTTATAAGACAGCTTTTAAGCATTTAAAATAGCCCCAATCTGCTATTGTTTATACAAATCATGGCATAAACATGTCGAGAAACTTTTACTAGCTTGACCGCCCAATGTTGCAAGCAATGTGACAATCCCCTGAAGGGGATGTAGCCTAACCCTATGCATATACAGTATAATCAAATTCTAAGGAATTGAAAAGATTAATGATTCTGTTGATTATAACTCCTTCCATGGATAACTCAAGCAAGACTAGACAACCAGAAACTAATCAAACCTAATTAGATCAACTCAAATTGTAGACAAGAAGAAACAAATCCAATCAAATTAAAACGAACCCAAACATAACACTAATTAAAAATATGATATATCTAAGTCAAAAATAATTTAGCAACCCTATAAAATCTTTAAGAGGTATCCCAGGAAAAGAGAAAGAAATTAAAAACTAGCATACATACTGGACGAGCAAAATTTGCAAAATTCGCAAAATTCAACAAAGAACAGAGATGAGAAGGTTGCGATAGAGCAGCAAAGGCAAAAGTTGATTTTCTTGCCTGTGAAGTGTATAAAGGTTCCGAACGTTCTTGTTGGCGTCGGGTGACAAATATTTGCCGTTCTCACGGTCAAGATCAAGTTGCAAAGGGAACTCATAACGGTCATTGATCTATAGAAAGAGAGGATAAAAGGTTAGTTACAAGAAAGAAGAATCATTTTCAAAGATAAATTTTCTATGAAAAAAGAGAGGAAAGAAAAAAAGAAAGAGAAAAATTATTAAGCAATACATTGAACAGGTTGCAGCATGCTAATATCTTAAGTTTTGAGGGCAAACTAATTAAAGACCAAACATGCAGAAAGAGAAAAAAGATCGCACAAAGAAAAAAGTATATTCCACTTCTGTATACTTTTCCTGTTCATCAGCATGAATCTCAAACAAAGTTATTTTTCCAAAAGTACTTCAGTGAAAAACTAAACCAGAAGTTAGGATATTCCTGAGCCCCAGTAGTAGGCCCCCAAAGAGTGTCTTCATCTCATTTTCTTTCTCATGAAGTCCAATTAATATCTTCTTTTTTTCATAGTTAGTAGCCCTAAATTTGGAGGTGCCAGGGCCCATAAATGGGGAAACCCACTTGCTCATATATTTCTTTTATTTTAACTAAATTATAAAAATACCATAGAGACCTAGATCTAGTATAACATAATAGACCCCTAATGAGCAAAGGCTGACTGGCAAGAATACAAGTTAGCGGTACTTCAAATGACAATATGGCTTATTGGAGTTTACACCTAACATACAAATACACTAGGCTTCTTTGGTTACGGCTTTCAAGGAAATAAGCAGGTCTTATGAGGTTCATGGAAAAGGTACGATTATCCAGCTTAAAACTTCCAGGTAATTTGGGCCAAAATCCAGAAAGTCAACCAAAAGCAGTCAAGGTTATAAAGGGGAAAACAAAACTGAGCTGTAAAGTCACAACCAAACAAGGCCTAAATGGCTATAAATAATTGTAGAACTTTAAAGAACAGAGCTAAAGTAGGCTAATAGCTAACCTTAACCATGGTATCCCGCATAAAGTCGTACTCAAATCTCTTCAGTTGAAGTTGAAGTACTGGTGGGAAGTCGATGAATGATACACCCTTTTTGGCATCCTATATAAGCTCATGAAATGAGACATATTAAACAATAAGAAAAAAAAACATTTAGACGTAAACTATAATAAAGCAAGTGGTACAGATCTTGACAATCAACTCGCTAAATTATTAACTCAAGCATATGCTGTGAAAAATAGTGCAAACCAACCTGCAAACCATAATTTTCAGCATGATACTTGTTATCACCTTCAAGCTGTTCAACCTCGACGTACTTATCGAACGATGCGTAAACATCACGGCAACCTTTCACATCAAGCTGAAGGTCTGTGACGAAAGACATAAATAACGCATATTACAATAAGAATGAAGCTCTTAAGGCAATTTGATAGAATGACTCCCAAGAAAATGAAGGAAAAAGCAATAATATACCATAAAATGACTCCTTTCTAGTAGATTTATAGTCCACATTGATGCATTCTATGTAATTCATGTGGTGTCCCTCAAATAGTTGTTGTATAGTTCCCTCAACAACAGTTCCCTGGTTCAGAACAACTTTATGGGGTTAGAAAAATTGCCAAATAAGACAGACATCAACTATGATTAAGACATCAAAGCACCTTAAAAATTGCTTTTACTCGTATAGGTCAACAAACTGAAAAACTCAAAAAGCTTAAGACTCTTTATGCCTTAACCCATGCTTCTTGCTCTGGCAAAACCCCTTTAACTACGGTTTCATGTTTGAAAACATTAATTAAGGTTCAAAAGTGAAGGTCCTACGTACCTTCATTTTGTCTTCAAGCTTTTCACAAAGAACCCTGTTAAGCTCTTGAACATCATGTGGAATAAAAGAATCATAGGTGTCCCATCCAAAGGATTTGGTAAGATCTTTAGTTGCCACACTGCTATCATTATACTGAAGTTTGTAAAATAAACTCTGCAAAGCCAGAGGAATGCTGGCGGATGGTATGTCGTTCTCAGTTGTCGGCATGTGATACACAGCCTAAACACAAAACAATCAGTAAACCCTCAGTTACTGTGAATCTTGCCAAAAAAACCTACGTACTTTCATTATTTGGAATTAAACCCATGCAGTCTTAATCTTAAAATGAAAACTACTTACTCTCGGTGGTCCACTTTGATTTTTTTATTATATGTATATTGTTGATATCTATGCAGTGTAGGAAGTGCAGTATGGTTTGACACCCTATTTTTTGAAAAAGTCCAGGTTTTCAGCTCTAACATAGCTTTTATAGGAACGATAGCTCGAAACGACTTTTTTACGTTAACCTCTATTTTGCATACGTAAATATAAACAAAAAAACATGTCACGAATGAACACCTTGACAGTTGATAAACCTACTAGTTATTATATGTAATAAAACAACTCTTAATTATTTTTTAAAATTATAATGAAGGTATACAGCTGATGATGTAGGCCGACCTTTCTGAAGTAAGGGATGAGATAAAGGGTCTGCAAAAGAGAATTCATGTAACAGGTTGCGCCTTGGTTTTTCAATCCGACAAAACCAGTCTCTTTCTTTGAGTCAAGTGTCCAATAGTCAACAACTTTACGAACAACAACCTCAGCTTCAATTAAGCATGTATCATTTACAAGATAACCTCTTCCAGGATCATAAAGCTCCCCGAGAGGCATAAAAGACGTGAAACCCCAATCACTTTCTCGAGCATTAAACTGGTGTTGGGTGTCTGGAAAATAAATGAGGAAACTAATAAATGCATTTTTTTTGGCAGCTAATAAATGCCAAATTTTTCTAAGTTTTGACGCACAAATATAAATTAAAATTTTGTCATGTGTTGATAAGAGTTGCCTTTTTCTAAGATCTTGCGACAAACCACTGATGGTTTAACTTGATCATATATCAACTTTGTATCAAATAATAAAATCAATTAGGTTGCGTATAAACCATTTTATAGTTGTAATCATTCTAAATCTTTTGATTTAACTCTTTTTGTAATATTCGAATCAACTAAAAAAAATATTATTCCCCTAACTAACACAGATGACAGCTCCAGAGAAAGACTATCCTAAAGTCTACCACTTTGTTGAGTCAATACGTATATTTCACAAGGATACATTAGACTATGACTATTATATGATTGTACAACTTAATACTAACACCAATAGAGCCACTAAGAAAGAATCAAGATTTATAGAATCAGACTACATATTTGCTCACTAGCTCTATCCCATGTCCCTGTTTCATCCAGACATATAATAATATACTTGTAACTAAAGTGTCTCTCTCCAGCTATGTTAAAATTGGTTTTCAAATTGCAGATCTATATAAGAAACTAAAGTAGGGTCATGCATGCTGGTCTTACGGTGGTGAATATCAAAATTCTAAAATGTACCAACAAGGTCTGGGGAAATGTTTTTAAGCTGTGATCTGAATGCTGTCTTCCATGCTGTCTTCAAAAAATAAATCATGGAATGGAAGATTTTTAACAGCTTTTGAAAGAACCCATTTAACAGAAAGAATCCATTACTTTATATAAGGTTGAGAAGTAACAACTTATTAGAAGAAGAGATCCTTAGGCCATTAAAGGCAAAATAAATCAAACCAGATGAGCATCTCTTTTCACGCAGTTATTGTTGTCAATATGCTTCCTAAATCCAATACGAAACAAGAACTCCAAAAGTATGATAACCATGCCTTGCTCAAAAAGAAGTGGGAAAATGCACATTGTATAAGGGGTCGCAGAAATTTTATAATAAGAGATACCTTTTTTCATGGAATACTTGTCATTAATTTGATTAACTACAGTCAGTTTAAATTGCGCAAATCTACTCCACCCATAAGGTAAATTTGTTGAATCTGCAACATCCAAGTACATGGACAGATGGTCGACGTTGTTTCCTTTTGGGAATATGAGAACACGCCTATATAATTATAGCATAAAGGACCCTATTAGTACCAGGTACAAAGATTAATAAAAAGGGGGAAAATAATATGACGGTGTAAAAGTTACCATTTATAGCCACCAACGACAAAAACATCCGAGTAGAGTTTCTTGGTATTTATCCTGGAGAAGTTCTCAATCTTCCATGAGAATCTAGATGTTTGTGGATCCTCTTTTTGTTGGTTCTCAGTACTATTTCCAGCTTCTTCTTTTGTTGCAACTGAAGAATGTAAAACAAGTAAACAAATATTTCTAAATTCTTTTCATGAATACGAGATAAAGCAATGTCGAACTCTGTATGCTCATCTCACATATATATGCTAGAATCCACTAGCAACTAGCCCTTTCTTTCCTGACCATTAAAGGACAATCTTTCAGAGTCATATGTCGTGTTTACAAATGCCCCAATCCCCACAGTCAATTCCAAAGTTTTAAAGGCGGCAAAGAAGACAATGAGAAACATACATGGGAAATCTTGGTATACAACTGTATTTTATAAAAGTTAATCTGAGGCAGTAGATAGGATGGCATGCAGCATAAATCACATTTATTCACATTCCTACGTCATTAACATTTAGTAGTCAAAGATGAATTTCATTAAATTTTTGTTACCGTTAGGTCTCCAACAAATTGTTATTTGTAGGGCATAACTTAACTGAAAAATCAGAGTGGGAACCAAAAAAGCTGGAAGAGATTGGTTCTTTCTGGAATTTAAAATCCCCTTATATTAGGACTGATTCCTTTTGCTGTTTATCTTCAATGTTTCGGGCTTGATCCATGTAATAAAACAGATTAAATAGAGGTTTTTGAGCTCTATATGAAAATCTCATGTTCCGTTATCTACCTCCTGATATAAACATTTGAACTCTTAAATACTCACACTATAAGTTGTTCACAGCCAAATCAAATATGGATTCACGGTGAGACAGGAAAATTGACACGATAAAGAAATATACCTTCCATTGGCTGAGGGCCTTCAACACACAGATCTGAATTGGGGAGCATCTCCTCGTCATCTTGCTACAAAAAAAAAAACGTAATCGTAATCATCTTTTCGGGCACAATGCAGGTAATTCTCATGTACTATGCATATTTCATAGCACATAATATATTTTTTGATTTTTTGCAGACCACTTTGAATTATCCAACATTGAGAGCAAACCCTTTCAGTAAAAAAATAGAAATGGCACGATTTTGCCGCCATTAGTCTGTTTTCTGCTCACTGTTGAATGTACTTATTTTAAGATATATGCACCATAGAAATGGTGTGGGACCATATATTTTTGTAAATGCTTTTTGCTCAGACAGTGCTTTCCGTAGAAACACTATAATCAGTCCAGTTGAACATTTTCCCTTCAGAATCTATATAGTACCTAAATCTTGGAAACACACATGAAAGGGGGAAAGAAGCATTTATAAATTGCACAAAAATGGTAGATTGGAAAAGCATACAGTAGATGGTGGCAAAATGCAATGATCCCAAGCACAAGGGATGATGATTTGTGAAGTATAAAAGTACAATTGGATTAAATCAAATTTACCTATTTGGATCCAAAGCCCTAGTGATCACAGAAATGAAATCACCCCCAATGGAACACAACAATTATATTGATTCAAAATTGGGAAAAAGTGGTTGTTCACCTAAGAATACAGTAAATGTGCCCAAATGCAGAAATTTAAAGCACATGAGTGAATTGCGAAGTATATAAGCACATTCAGATTATACCCTTTTAACCCATCTATTTTCTGGATCCAAAACCTTAGTGACCACATTAATAAAATCAGCCCCAATGAAACACACACAAACTTAGTATATCTTTTCAAATTTGGACAATAGTGATCAATTGCAAAATTATACAGTATAGGGAAACCAAATGCAATAATTCAAAGAATTTGCAGAGTATGTTAAGTACACTTGGATTAAACTCATTTATACCACCTGGATCCAAACCGCTACAAATCACATTAAAGAAATCAGCCCTAGTCAAAATAATTTATATTGTTTCAAAATTGGACAAAAGTGGTCAATTGCAAAATCATATGGGAGATAGTGGCTAAATGAAATAATCCAAAGTACATGAGATGTTTTGCAAAAAAAATAATGTACATTTGGATTAAACCCATTTGACCTCATGTGGGTCCAGACCCCTGGTGGTCACAGAAAAGAAATCATTCGCAACAAAACACAACAATTTGCTTGAACAATATCTAAAACCCCAAAACCCTAAACTAGTGGAACAGATATCACGAATTGCACAATAACCAGCCAAAGTGATCACACTATTTTTCAAGATTCATTAAACTTGTAGATTCCTGTTTTCCAATAGGGATTTCCCCGTAAAATTACCAATTTTAGCCCAGTTGGACGTTTTTCTATGAAAAGCTACTCCAGCCTAAGATGGAAAAAAGGAATCTTCCAAACTGTAACATGAAAATCAAATTTATATTGTTTCAAAATTAGACAAACAGGGCAGAATGCAAAATCATACAGCAAGTATTAATCAATTGTAGAGCGTATGAGATGATAAGCACAAAAATATATAGTACATGTGAAACGTCTTCATTTTAATCCCTCGGTTTTACTGAATCCACACCCCTAGTGTTCACAACAACAAAATCAGCACCAATGTAACGAAACTACTTATATCGTTTCAAAATTGGACAAGAGTGGCTGATTGAGAAAGCATATAGTAGCGGTGTCCCGAATGCTCTAATTTCAAAATACAAGGGGCGATTTACAAAGTATATAATCACATTCGGATTGCAATTATTCCCGTTTACCCCCATCTCATTTCTGGATCCAAGGCCCTAGTGATCACAGTAACTAAATCAACACCAACGAAACGCAACTACTTATATCGTTTCAAAATTGGACAAAAGTGGTCGATTGCAAAAGTATATAATAGACAGTGTCACAAATGCTTTAATTTCAAAATAAAAGGGATGATTTACAAAGTAGATAATCACATACAGAATCTCAGATTACAATTATAATTTATACCCATTTATCTGATTACCTCCATCTCATTTCTAGACCCAAGGCCGACGAAACGCAACAATTTTTATATCTTTTCAAGAAATGGACAAAACGCGGCAGATTTCAAAACGCAATAAATCAAAGTACTATTTAAGTACTCCTAATAAGGACATTTGGATTAATACCCAATTTACCCTATTTGGATCTATAGTTCTATACCCCTCCTAGTGATCACATTACAAACAAAAAAAACTAATGTATTAGCATTAACAAAATATAGCTAAAACCCCAAAACCCTAAACTAGCAGAACAAATACTAACATCTACTATAGATATCCCAATAAAATAAAGGGTCACAGTATTCAGAGAAAACCCATTTATAGATTTTTACCACATGATAAATGGCATGTATATATTGCTAAAACAGTCCCAAAAAAACACAACTAATTAATTAGCATGAAAAAACATATTGCTAAAACCCCAAAACCCTAAACTAGCCTAACAAATACTAACACCAGTTATATTAATAAAATATAAGGGTCACAGTCTTTAAATAAAACCCATTTACAGATTTTGACCACATGATAAAATACATGCATATAATATATATATATATAGAGAGAGAGAGTACATCAACTGGGGCAGGGGTGATAACAGTCATTGAAGAAATATTATATTATATTATATATATATATATATATTTATATGTGTGTGTGTATATATATATGTATGTATATATTTAGCGGGAGTGTTGATCTGAAGGTGAAGAGATCAACTGAACTAGAAAAGAGAGAGAGATAAATAGAAAGTGTCTTTGTTTTTGTTTTATTACAAGGGCAAATTTGCATTTTGAGGTTATGGGTTTTTTAAATCTTACATTTTCAACCCCTTAACATACATCATGATGTTTTTTTCTAACAAATTGAGCACCAGACTTTTGTCTTTTTGTTTTAATTATGGTTACCCCGAAAACTGGTTTCTTTTTTTTTTTTTTTTTTATTTTTTATTTTTATTATGGTTGCTGGAAAACCGGATTTTCGTTTGTTAATAAAAGATGCTGTTTTTCCTTTTTTTTTTTTTTTTTTTAATCATTTCTCACTATTTAACGTGTAAATTTTAGAGGAGGAAATATTATTTTCACGTTTCATCTATTTGCTTCCGTTCGCTTTCCGCTTAAGAAAAAGAAAGGGTATTTGTTTATTATAAAGAAAAAGTTTGTATTTTGAGGTTCTGTGTTTTTTAAATCTTACAGTTTCGGGCATCAACATCATCATGTTTAACAAATTGAGCATGAATGAGTATGTGCCCTTTTGTTTTAATTATGGTTTCTGGAGAATTGGTTTCATCTTATATGAGTTTTTTTTTTTTTTTTCGTTTCCTACGCTCATTATTGAACATGTAAATTTTAGGTAAAAACATTGTATTTTCACGTTTGCTCCTTCTCTTTTCGTGACAACTTTGATTTTAATTTGAGTAGTTACATTAAATTGATTGAACGGTTGTTACTTGTAAGTTTCTATTTAGTTCTCTACTTATTAAAAGAAATCAATTCTACCCTAGATTTTAATTTTTTTTTTTAAAAAGCCATATAACTGTAAGTTCAGGGAAAATATTGACATGATTAACTTTTTTCATCCGTTGTCAATGAAAGGTATTCCGAGAGGGCCTTATGAAAATTTAGAAACTCGACGCTTATATGGAGTAAGAAATACCGATGGGAATGATTTTGAATACTGGTTCATTAGTATTAATTATAAAATAATGAATTGGATAAAATTACAAGTATATACATACATACATAAATACAAATACACGTATAAGTAGGATGAATTCGGTACGTTACCGATTTTTTTTGACAATATACCAATATCAGAAACGGCCCTAGGGGCCAATTTAGTAAGCACTAAATTGGGACCACTAGCCCACAAGGGCCCATTTTTCCAATTAAATGCATTGAAAAATTATTTGTTATCGATTAATATCACTTATATTTTCACTATAAAAAAAATTCAAATAACTACGGGGATTGTGACGTGTTTTTTTACGAGTTTAATAGCTACAGGAATTGTGAGGGATTTGTGATGGGACCGTCAATATGTGACAGTTTTATAACATGATGATCAATTTGTGACAGTTTTAATAGATTTTGACCATCATAAAATCAATATTATTTTGTAGTGTTTGTTTTATATTTACCGGTTATGAGCAGTATAGGTCATCCACTAGACAAGTATAACTTCTCTTTCCTTCGGTAATTATTTAATGTTTCTAGTGAACATTAACAGTTAAAACACGTTTTAATTTTAAAAGATAATTAAATTTGAAGGTAAAGTTTATAAATTTTTTAATAATTGTTCCTCATTTTAAGAGAAATAACATAATTGACTCATATATTTTTTGGAATAAATATAATGGCGTTAGACACATATGAAGTAAAAATATATATAAAAAAAAAAAACATTCTAGTTAGTAAAATGTTTTTTCTCACCAAAATTTTAACCCAAAAACCCTATCCGCCGATGTGGCGAATGAGATGGATCAATCTTTTTATTTGTGTTTTGAAAAATAATTTTCACCTAATACATGATTGGTACATTTAATCGGCCAAATCAGCGGGTAAGATTTTTGAGTCAAATATTTGGGTGACTATGGCAACACTCCTAGTTAAATAACACATAATTAAGTAAAATGATTTACTTAGAATAATTTACTATATTAAATAAGTTATAATTAAAAAAAATATATTTTAAACACGGTTTAATAAAAAGTCATATTAATGATCATTATTGGAAAAAAAACTTTAATTTAATGGCTCTTTTTCAAATTTAATTTGGGTATCCAAAATACTGGAGACGGCACTTACCAATACCGAACCGAAGTTGTTTGGTTTGAAAAAAAATATACTATAATGGTACGGTTCAGTTTTCCGTTTTATACCGAAACATTACTATTATTAAAAGACAATTCTTGGTAACAATAAAATAGCAAAAAAGTTTATAAAAAATAAAATGTGTACAACTATTCTTATAATTGCTACATTTATCGTGAACTTATTAAAATAGTAAACACTAATAAAATAAGAATTATTTTAAAACATGAGATAAGAAAATGGAGAAATACGAAATTATTTTATTTGACTTCGTAAATATGAAAATAAGTCGTATGGAAAATTAAACTAAAGTATAAGACAATTTATTTGTAAGTTATGACTATGTGTAAAATTCTATATATTTTATAATTTTAATATTTGGTTCGGTTCGGTATTATACCAAACCTACGAAATAGATATCGAAACCGAATCAACTTTTAAAGTTTGGTTCGGTTGTACCGTACCGAAAAATCGGTATAACGAACTTTCGGTAACAACTTGTTTGGTTCAGTTCGAAAATCGTTCGATTGATACAAATCGATACAAAAAGTTCATCACTACACGTATAACATATTAGATCGAAAGAGATTGTACGGTAAGGTTGAAAAGGGTGGAAGATGACATTTGATTTCATATACACAAATTTTCAAAAAGTATCGATCGATTATGGTAGTATACATAATGGTGAGAATAGAATACTAGCTAACAAATTATTTAGTACTATCTATACCATTAATTACAAGTCATGTCTCATATTTTGTCAAGTTACTAAGCACAGCCGCATATGCCCCTTTTCTCTCTCTCTAATTAATGAGTCTTAATTTTAAAATAATAATGAGTCTTGATTTGTAACCGCACTAAAAAATATTTAGTAGTGAGATTTTAATACTTATTTTTTATAGTCTTTTTAATAGAATTAAAATTGATAATAGGATTTTATTTTTTCCGTGAAAAGATTAAGGGTGCGGTTGGGAACAAATTAATTTTGCAAAAGTGCACTTTTAATAAGCAATAAAATAACAAATTTATTAGAGTCCAATAAAAAAAGTAACGATTTTAAAAAATGTCAATTATTCTGCGAATAAGTCAATTTTTTGGAAGTTATTTTTTATTGATATAAGTATTTTTTTTAAAATTAATAAGTAACTTTTATTGAAAGTCATATTCTCTAATACAAAGTCATTTTAAAAATAAAATAAAATAAGCCGCTATTTTGAAAATCGATACATTTTTGTTAAGAATAACTTACTTTTATTGAAAAATGTCATTTTTCTTAAAACAATTTTCTCTAATTGATTCATTGTTGTTAATTAAAAAAACAAGTCACTTTTATTGAAATATTTTATTATCTCTAACAATTACAGTACTTACTTTTATTGAATATATACAAAAAAATATATATTTTTTTGAAAAATAAGTTTGCTTTTGGAAAATGAGTAATTTTTTCTATGTTATTTATATTCAACTTACATAAAAGAATTGAGATAAATAAATAATTATGATCGTTTTATTTGCTATTTTTGTTTCAACTTTTCAGAAAGTTTTCAAAAAGCTGTGCATAAAAAAACTCATAAAATGCAAAAATCTTATTGAAAATTACTTCCAAAAACCCCCTAAATATTAAATAATGAATGTTAAAGCAAAATGAAAACATGACATGAATTTTTATTATTATTTAAACCAAGTAATTTTTTAATTGATGAAAATGGTAGAACATGATTTGAAATGAGTTTTTCGGTTATTGGGTTTTCATATATATATTTATATATTTTCTATCTATGATGGATTTTCTCAAAATGGATATATATATATAACTTTATATCGAACTTAATACAATACCAATAGTATGTAATAGTATGTAAGTAATAATACTTCTATTATAAGAAGGAATAATATTAATTGCTTTTGAGTAGTTTAATGAATTTGGGCAGAGTATTTTTTTACTCCTCAAATTACTCATTTGAGTCATCAAATTGATTTTTTTAGGATGTGATAAAAGATTCAAAATCCACGTCACATTTTATTTTTATTTATTTTTTCAATTCATTCCAGTCAATTTTATTATAAAATAAATAAATCTAACACCATTTCATTACATCTCATTACACTTCATTTATTTACAAAATAAATAAATTTACTCACTCTATCACACTATTAATTAATACATTCCTCTGCTTTTTTTTCCATTCAAACTAAATACAAAATTAAAATATTTTATAATCATAATATTATATCAAGTTAACACTTTCAAGTAATTTATATTTTGCAATTTTTTATTTATTAATTTTGTTACTTCCGAGTAAATAATTAAATTGTCCCCAAAAATCCTACAAGTCATTATTTTCTTCCATATTTACCTATCCATATTTAACCACTTTCAAGTTAACCCGACTAATGTTTTTAGAAGTGTGGGTATGCAAATGTGGAAGAAAAAAAATAACGTGTAGGGTTTTTGGAGACAATTTAATTATTTACTCGGAAGTAACAAAATTAATAAATAAAAAAATACAAAATATAAATTACTTGAAAGTGTTAACTTGATATAATATTATGATTATAAAATATTTTAATTTTGTATTTAGTTTGAGTGAAAAAAAAAAGCAGAGGGGTGTATTAATTAATAGTGTGATAGAGTGTGTAAATTTATTTATTTTGTAGATAAATGAAGTGTAATGAGATGTAATGAAGTGCTGTTAGAGTTATTTATTTTGTAATAAAATTAACTGAAATGAATTGAAAAAATAAATAAAAATAAGATGTGACGTGGATTTTGAATATTTTATCAATTTCTAAAAAAAATCAATTTGAAGACAATGAGTAATTTGAGAGTAAAAAAGACTCTGCCATGAATTTGGCCCCATTAACGGGGCTGTCTCTTTTGAGCAGTCATTTCACTGAAATGATACCCCATATTGCTCAAATAAAGACCTGGTTAAAAATCAGGTCAACATCACATCTTATTTTTATTTATTTTTTTAATTTATTCCACTCAATTTCATTACAAAATAAATAACTCTAACACCACTTCATTACATCTCATTACACTTCATTTATTTACAAAATAAATAAATTTACCCACTCTATCACACTATTAATTAATACATTCATCTGTTTTTTTTTTCACTCAAACTAAATACAAAATTAAAATATTTTAAAATCATAATATTATATCAAGTTAACACTTTCAATTAATTTATATTTTACACTTTTTTATTTATTAATTTTGTTACTTCCGAGAAAATAATTTAATCAAATAATGCCCAATATGTACCACTTTTGAAATTATATTACTCCTAGCTACCTCCATAATTTCATATTTACTATAGCTACCACTTTTTAATTATTTACTTTATTTACCAAAACGTCATACACATATTTCATAAAAAATGGAAAAAAAACACATAAAATTATATAAAATGCAAAAAATATCAAAATAAATGAAAAAAAATCACAAAAAATGAAAAATCATAAAGAAAATCATAAAGAAAATAAAAAAATCACAAAAAAATAAAAAAACAAATGAAAAAATCACAAAATTTTAAAAAAATTACAAAAAAAAATAAAAATTTTTATAAAAAATCACAAAAATCACAAAATATTATAAAAATAAAAAAAAATAAAAAATTTATAAAAATCACAAAAATCACAAAAATGAAAAAAAAATAACAAAAAAATAACAAAAAAAATTATAAAAATTATAAAAGATGAAAAAAATGAAAGAAATCACAAAATATTAAAAAAATGAAAAAAAATCACATAAAATTATAAAAAATGAAAAAATATTATAAAAAAAATAAAAAATTTATAAAAAATGAAAAAAATCACAAAAAATTATTAAAAAAAGCACAAAAATCCCAAAATTATAAAAAATTATATATTTTTTGTAATTTTTTAAAAAGTTTATGATTTTTTAATTTTTTTATAATTGTTTTTTTGTGTGATTTTTGTTATTTTTTTTTATAATATTTTGTGAATTTTGTGATTTTTTAAATTTTTTTTTTTATTTTTTGTGATTTTTTATAAGTTTTTATAATTTTTTATGATTTTTTGTGATTTTTTTCATTTTTATAAATTTTTTGTAATGAAAACCCTACACGTCATTATTTTATTCCACTTTTACAAGTTAACCGGGTTAACTTGAAAGTGGTTAAATGTGGGTAGATAAAGGTGGAAGAAAATAATGACGTGTAGGGTTTTTGGGGACAATTTAATTATTTACTCGGAATTAACAAAATTAATAAATAAAAAAGTGCAAAATATAAATTAATTGAAAGTGTTAACTTAATATAATATTATGATTATAAAATATTTTAATTTTGTATTTAGTTTGAGTGGAAAAAAAAAAGCAGAGGAATGTATTAATTAATAGTGTGATAGAGTGGGTAAATTTATTTATTTTGTAAATAAATGAAGTGTAATGATATGTAATAAAGTGGTGTTAGAGCTATTTATTTTGTAATAAAATTTAATGGAATGAATTGAAAAAATAAATAAAAATAAGATGTGACGTGGACCTGGTTTTTAACCAGATCCTCAAATAAGTAAAATGAAGACTCAGATGAGTAACCTGAGTCCTCAAAAGAGAATCTCCCCCCATTAACATAATAGATAGAGAGAGACATGCGATTGTATTAATTAGATGTAGATGAGTTGTCAACCTAAAACACATGTCTTATCACTAATACTAAATAATTTGTCCGCCTTAAGGCTCTATTTGTCAACAAATATATATTCTGCCCAATAATCAATTTAAAGAAAGTTGTTTAAAAAATCCAACGAAAATTAAAACTCTTCATTTATAGATTTATTAGCTTAAAAATATGCTTTTTAAAAGCTACATCATCTGAGTGTCCAAACATCAATTGATTTTTAATATTCAAAATCTCAAAATCAGAGCATAGAATTTGTTGCCAAATAGAGTATTAGTTAATAAAATAACCAAAAAGTCAAAACTATAAAAAATTATAAGGCGTAATATTTTTGCATTTGGTTCAAATTTAGAGAACCGTAAAAGGAGGGTAGGATATATGATAAAATTAATCTTATTTTAAAAACCATACGACCAAATAGAGAAATTGGTTGGTTGTAAATTTCTTATTAATCCTATAGTTTTTAACATATATAAAAATCAGGTCCGGGCTGTATGCAAACATGTTGCGCTTGATACAGACGGCGGCTGTATTAGTGGGAAAGGATATAATAAAAACTCAATCTACTAAAAATACAATTATTATTTTTTAATTAATATTTAAATTTAGTGTAAACTTAACTAGAGTTTCAATATATTTATTTGAGTTTTTAATAGGTTTAGTTTTTAATACATGACATAATTTGTACCATTAACGTTTATATTAATCTTATTCGGTCTCTCTAAAGCATAAGCCATAAAACCAGCTCAATTTGAGAGGGAAATTGTAAAATTGATTGTTTAGTTTAGGAAAAATAGTTTATCAGAGGGAAACAAACCAATTCAATATTTATAGCGAGTGAAAAAGAATAGAAAAGCTCTAGCCACAAAAACATCATCTCAAGAAATCTACACATAAAAAAAAAAAAAAAAAACTTGTCTTCTAATATTCTCATGGCATTTTCTCTCTTTTGTTCTCCAACACTATCACGGCCTAGCCATTGCAATTTTATTTCTTGTACTTCTAAAGACTCCGAACGTAACATTTCAAGGCTTGAGATAGGTACACCGGTAATTGTAACTGAAGCTCCGAAAATGATCAAAACCGCTGCTTCGGTTCCATGTCTTAGAGTCAACTCAGGATTGGTCAAGCCCGGTGATGTTGGCAGGTCCAGCCCATTTCTCTGTATATATACAATCTGTATAACTGTATCGCGAGAAAGTATTTAGTATTACCTGAAAATTACTATTTGCGCTAATATTGAAGTCGTTTGTATACTTTAGGTAGTAGGTACTCATATGCGATAAATGTGTGTTTGAGATGCGCAATTCAATTGTCTTCGGCACCATAAAAGTATTAGTCCCGGAATTATGAATAATTTCTGTTGCACGCATGCGGTTTGGCGCACAATGTTGTGTCTAGTCACGATATGAACAATACTTGGCGCACATATTTGATGCACATAAAAATTAAAACATGTGTTACAATCCTATTAATTAAGATTAATTAATTCGTACTAGGAAAGGAGTATTATTAATGCAAATTAATAAACATGATAAGATTCTTGCAGAATTCTCCAATACCAGGTGGGAATTAATAAATTTATATAGCAAATATTCATTGCATGGAATTTTACAAATAAAATAAAATAAAAACTGTTATACTTTTTTATTGATGCATAGATACTCTCCATTCAAGAAATTAACTAATTTTTTATTTGAGTTTTCATTTTGTCAAATATTAAAAATGAACTATTTAATTAAGTGCCATGGTCGTTTATCTCATGAAATGAATTTGTAAATATTTGAGTTCCCAATCCTATATAAAGAAAAAAGAATCATGGTATTTGAGTTTCTGCTCTTATACAAGGTACGCGTCATCTGAGTATCATCGGCAAAGCGGCAAGACTTCATTTAGTGATGCTTTTAGTTTTAACTTGCGAAAGATGGTGGTTGTGTACTACTCATAGTATACAATTTCAGCAAGTATTTAAACGTTCAGGGGATATTAAGATCATCCATTCTATTTAAGACAAAAATTCCATATTGGTGCAGGATAGTATCAAGGAAACCAAAGGATGTGTGGGCAGTTCGTCTCACCATCGGCACTTATCTTATCGATGGAAAATATTTCAAACCCTTAGAGCTTGGTGACTGATCTGTGCAGATAATCACTTATGATACCGGATCTACGAAGAAAGCAAATATACACCAATTGATGACTCAATAACAGACTAGACATTGCTTATCAAAAAAAATAATAAATCATGTTGGTATAATATTGTTAAATATGACATGTTCTAATATGATTTTGCTGGCTTGGATTATTTTCCCCTTTTGTTTGTGTTTAATTTTTTTGTAGACGATCGTCTAGACATGGATTGGTTCAAATAGTGATTATTTTGCTCAATACACGATTTATTCGGTGGTATATTTTCGAAGAATAATATATTTTATTTTAGGCCGTGGAACTAATTAATATAAGAGGTGATATGAGGTAGAACCAATGTTTTAAATAGCGTTATCGCTACCGTAGCGTTTTTTCGAGAGAAACGCTAAAAACGCAAATAGCGTTGCTATATAGCGCTTTGCGGTGTATTTTTTTTTTTTGCCTAAATACATATAAATATAGCATTAAATTCAAAATATCTAATAAAAATTAACTAAATATATATAAAAAATTGTAACTAATAATCACAAAACGATTATACTTGAGATGCCAGAGTATTTACTTTGTTTGCAAGAGTTTTGGAGTTTGATTCTCTTTAAGCTCCAATAATTTCATTAAAATTTTGACAAAAAAAAAAAAAATTTTTTTTTTTTATTGCACCCGCTATAGCGTAAATAACGTTCCTATAGCGCGAATTTAGCGTTTTTCCATCCAAATAGCGTTTTTCTTTCAAAAACCACTATATCGCATAACGTTGCGCAACGTTACGAGCTTTTTAAAACAGTGGGTAGAACAGTATTGCGATTTGTCACTAAGAATCAATGTTCTGCAACAAGAAGGCCTAATGAAAGCATTTCGTAACCTGTTTACTAAAAAGCTAAGCTTTTAGCTTAAAGAGCATAAGCTTTTTGAGCTCATTTCTACTCTTATATCGATCATTTTAAGTTTCGAATCGAGCTTTTTAGAACAAAGCTGAGAACACGGGAGAGATTGTTATTTGCAAACTTCATGTATATCAGTATATGTAGGTAGATGTATGTTTTTATGTTGTGCTATCTATGTTGTAAACTGGATAAATCGACTTTTTTTAATAAATGTTGTCTTGAAAAAATCACACCTACAATACACTTTTGGTGAATAATATACCTAAATCATGTACATAATGCATACATTGTGAGAAAAGTGGTATGGGAACAAGGAATAAAGGTTTACCTTTGCATCAAGTGACTCTCTCAACATGCTTTAATCAAGGCATAATTCAATATTTTTGTTAAAAAAGTGGAAAGAAAGTCTAGTCTCGTATCCCAATCAAAGTAAAGAAACAAGAAAAGTAAAGAATACCTATTGTAAAAGAAAGCAAAGATGACATCTAAAAAAGCACATATTCCAGAACATGGCCTATATGTATGTACTATATATAACATCATTCATGGTCTCTCTAACTCATCCTGTCATTCACTAGCAATATAACCTAAGAAGAACTCTATAGCAAATATAAAGATGCAGACTAAGGAGGATTCTAAAGTTGCATCAACTCGCGACTATCAAGATTATTCCCCCGCTACCGAATTTGTTGAAGAAGAAGATTGTGACACTCTTCTTATCTATCTCCCAGGTTCATTCTTACTCTTTTCATTCTTCCGTACGATGTCATTTTTAGAGAATTGCATAATAATATGTGATATGTCGGGGTGAACTTTATAAAGCGTCACAGACTAATTTACAATTAAGTAAGGTTATATTTTATTTTTAATACTCTTTTCATCTATCGCCCGCTTAGTTTATGTTATGATAAGTTTATAATAGTAATAATCCAAATGGCAATAATTTTTAATGCACTTGATGATATGACCAACCTTTAGATGGTCATTTTCGCTAATTTTGTGGTGTTTCCTTAACAATATCCACTGATCGAGTACAAATAATACACATTTTACTTATTTTATGACCTTACAGGTTTCAAGAAAGATCAATTGAGGGTTCAACTAACATCAACTCCAACACTGAAAATTAGTGGCGAACGCCACATTGGAGACAACAAATGGAGCCGGTTTCAAAAGGAATATCCAGTTTCTACAAATTGCGAAACCAATAAAATTACTGCGAAATTTAACGATGGTATTTTATATATCCTACAGCCTAAATTGATCACACCGGCGGTCAAAAAGGATGAAGAGAAACCACTAAATGAAGCTCAAAAGCCTCAGAAAAATGAAACTGAGCCACCACTACCTCAAAACACAGATATGAAAAGTGACAGAAAAACGGAAGATGAAGACAAAATTGCTTCGAAATCGGAGGAGAAAAAAGGCGGTGTTGAAGATAATGACAGCAGGAAAAGAAAAAGAGTTGGTGAATTTGAAAACGGAGATTTTATGACAGGTAGGGTAAAGATGGCGAAGAAAGTGGGAAGGATGGTGAGTGTTGTTATGGTTGTTCTCTCGGCTGTCGTGCTAGGGATCTATGTTAAGAATTTGGTCATGCCTGCTACGGATTATGAGAACTAACTCCTGTACAAAATATCAATATTTAAATATATGTAAAAAAATACGGGAATAATGATCTATCAAATGTATAATTTCCAGATGATTTAGTTCCCAGTATCACAAATAAATTGCAATTTGAAATGTTAGCTGCATTCTTGTTCTGTTATATGTCCTTCAAAATAATCATAAAGTCTTCTTATTTGTTTTTTACAGCATACTTATCATTCATTTGGTGATTGCAACATTTTCCCACTATTATGATTTATGAGTCTATTTATTACCATTTGTGAGTGGTTTATTGAAAGTTATCTGAGGTGGTAAAAAGAATCTTTTGTGTATTCAAATTACTAAAATTACATGCGAGGTTTCTCTTCCGCTCTATTTCATACTATTTAGAAATTTCAGTGGTTTAGGCGTCGAGAATGTCATATTGTCGATTGTCAAAGATCTTCTTTCAGAAAGCCTGGCAATATCTGAGTTTTGAACTGATGTAAATTTTACAATTTCATTGTATATACTGAAGATGCAGTGAGTTACTTATTATGTATGTGAAGTGTAACCTTAGAATTCTTGAATGATATTTATAATGTTTAACTGTCAATAGTTTCTGGTTACCGAAAAATAATGTCACTTCAATTCGGTTGTGCTCTTAACTTTGTTACTTAGATTCATTTGGACGCTCTTATATGTGATGTTGAGAAGTTACAGAAGCTCCATCTGTTTTAATAAAATTCTCAATGGAAACGAACGGAACGAAAATCTCTACCAAAAAATGAATCCAAAAACCATTATTTTATGTTTTCCTACTTTTTCTGAGATCAATTTACCAAAAGGAGCCTGAAAACTTGTATCTAATTGTTTTTGGGTTGTATAATTATGGGGGAAAAAAAACTTAGATGCTTCTATTCTTTAAACCATCCGGTCTTAATTGTTATCTCAAACTGAAGTGGTGTGAATGTTATTTTTATCAAATCCAGGCTATCTAGCTTTGAACTTTGCTTTGACCACTTTTGTAGTTTCAAAAGACCCCAGCTAAAAATAAGGAACCAAGTTTCAGTAATAATAGTAAAAAAAATCAAGCTGTAAAACCCCTATTTGAGACTTGTCTAAAAATAGGCAAACAAGTTTAAAGTCTCCTCCTTATTCCCATTTCTATGTTCACATCTTCATTCATTCGAAACGTAGAAAGGAAAAAAGAGAAGAATTTAGGGGGGAGGTAACTAAGGCGGTGGTATTGCAGCCACCCATTTTACCCGAAGCAGTAAGTTTGTTACACGTAAAAATAAAAAGTAAAATTCAGAGAAAATGGCGACAGCACAGCTGCCGCCGTTATACTCAGCCCCAGGATTATTGGCGAATGAGACAGAATGTTATCCGGCGACTATGGTGACAACAAACGGAATATGGGTTGGCGAGAATCCATTCCTTTACTCTCTCCCTCTTTTCCTATTTCAAAACTTGGTAGTCGTCATAACCACTCGCCTCATCATGCTCGCTTTGAAACCCTTCCATATAACCCGTACAGTATGCGAACTTTTGGTTAGTTTCTTCTTCGTTTCTTTCTTAAGGTTTCAGTTAAAATAAATTTCACGATATGTAAATGGACCATATTTTCTTCAATTTAAATCAGGAAATTGCGCTTCAGTCAAGATATGAATTTAGATGCAAAATATTTTGGTTTTGGAAGAAACCAAAAGATTAACCATTAGATGGGTCATCGATTTCTGCAATTTATTTGAAAGTAAAACCATCCATTTATAATTCTTCACTGCATTTGCTAAAGAGTACGTATACAGAACACCAAAAGCAGCGCATAGGACATGGCTTCTCCAAGATTCCAAATTGCTCTTCATAAATAATTGGAAACGTGAAAATATTTCTATCACTAGTTTTGTATTTTTTTTTTAATAAAGATTTGTGGAAGCACAAAAATCAATATGTTCTGCATTTGAAACCAAATAAGTTAATCATAACTTTTTTCACATAGACAGCAGATCCCCATAAGCTAATACAAACATCCAAGTTATTTTTCCATTTTATAGTGGCCAGTGCCGGCCATCCACGTAGCAGACTTGAGTGTTGGGTTACCAATTGATTTGGGGCCACAAATTTTCACTAGTACTATAGGATTACTTATATCCATACACAAAAATATATAATTTCATGACTTCAAATATCATGCATTTTCTCTCAAAATGTAAAAAGCTTACAACATATTTTTAATTATTCATTTAATTTGACTGCATTGGATTAGTTTTTTTCTATTTATTTGATGTATTAAATACATTAATTAGTTAAAAAAGACACCATTCATCAAACCTAACCCCAATTTATGTACAAGTTAAATAAACTTTTCAATTTTATAAGTATATGTCTTGCAATTTAAGCAATCATCCATTATTATATTAATAAAAATGCATTACGTTTTAATAGTAGACCGAAACAACTCGAATTTAGTTGGGTGAAATTAAAATCCCTTCAAATTAACTCAAAATCATATTTTGAAGTAAGATACATGCCTTTATTCGTATTATTAAGCATATTCAATACTTTAGGCATTTGTCTTTGGTTTAGTTTAACAATCAAGAAAATAAATTATAAAGGGACTTGTATTTCAATTTTGTGACGGGTCTTTTAAACTCGGAGACGGCTCTGATAGTGGCACCAAAAGTATACGAAGTGTGAAAATGAGAATAATTATATCCAAAACCTTCAAAATTAACTTCCAATATGCAAAAAACACGACTGGAAATTTAACAAATGTGGAATTAAACTGTGTTCCATGTGCTTGCAGTGTGGCCTACTTTTGGGCCCTTCGGCATTAGGGAAAATACGCGCCATAGGATTTTATGCATTCGCTTCAAAAAGCATGGTATTGCTCGAAACAATGGCCAACATCGGAGTAATCTATTTCCTCTTCATTATCGGCCTAGAAATGGACCTCTCCATACTAAAAAAACACGGCAAAAGAGCATTAATCATTGCCTTAGCGGGCATGCTCCTCCCCTTCCTCATTGCCTCTTCTTTTTCAATCTTCCTCATCAAGCTGACATTTGACCTAAAAAGAGCATCCTTCGTTATAATCTTTGCCTCAGCCCTAAGTATAACCGCTCTCCCGGTTCTCACAAGAACCTTAGGGCAATTCAGACTCTTGGGAATGGAGATCGGTGAGCTAGCAAAAGCAGCAGCTCTTATAAACGAAATTATTGGTGTTGTTATCTTAGTCCTTGCTATATCCTTTGCTGAGTCCCCTCTTACCCCTTACTTGACTACTCTTTGGATCTTTCTATCGGCTGTAGTTTTCGTCGTGTTTTGTCTTTTGGTGGTCCGACCTTTGCTGATGTGGCTCACAAGGAGAAAGTCGGAGGACGAAGGATTCGGCGACCTCACTACATCAATCATGATAGGTATAAAAATCTAGAAAAGATGTCATAGTTTGGTTTCTAAAATGTTTTACTTCCCACCTGGTAAATCTCCTTTATTGCCAGAATTATATTGAGTTCTTTCATTTACTATTTTTGTAGACCAACATTATACACTTTCTCGATTTTGTATATTAACATAAAATGTTTCTGAGCCATACACCGATCTGTTAATTTAACGCCTGTTTCGTACACTTTCATCTAGACTAGTGGGGGGAAATGAGCAATTTACCTCTGCAATTTGACGAAAACCATTTTACCTTATAACTTAAACCGAAGAGTACAAAAAGACATTAACTAATAAGTCCGCGTACAATATTAGTAAGATATCAGGTAACTGTAAAAACTTGAAAAGTGCATAAAATTGGTTAAGAAACAGTAAAACACCGAAGTGTATTTAAACTTTTTTCTATTTGGTTTAAGACTATTTTTAACAAGAAGAACTCTTTTTGATTAGGTTAGCTTTGATTTTTTGATTAGCTATACAAAAGTGCTTGCTTTGATAATATCTTCCTTTACTCTAACAATCTAAACAATAGGAGGAGTTATGTTCTCGGGGGTGATAACAGACGCGATAGGTGTTCATCCAATGTTCGGGGCTTTTGTTTTCGGGTTAGTAGTCCCACACGGGGTCCTTTCAGTTACTCTGGTTGAACAGCTAGAAGATTTTGTTACGGGGCTTTTGCTACCTTTGTTCTTCATTACGGCAGGGTTGAAAACTAATTTAGCGAGAATTGGAGGAGCTCTTTCCTGGTTTGTGCTGATATTGGCGATAGTTTTGGGGTCGGTTGGGAAAATTGCAGGGACTGTACTGGCAGCACTATCTATTGATATGCCTTTCTCTGAAGGGGTTGCACTTGGTTTGCTCATGAACACCAAAGGTCTCATCATTTTGCTTGGTCTCAACTTTGGGAGAGATCAAAAGGTATTCTTGTTAATTTTTTAATTCACTACTGTAATGCTAATTAAAAATTGAAAGTCCCAAAGCTATCAATGGATCGCACTGTACTCGACAAGACTAAGCGCGCTCTTTGAAAGCAAATTCGAAGTTATCAGATATATTGCAGGATCACCGAAAAATAATACAAATATTAACAGAATAACAGTGTGTTTAATTTGAGGCATGATCACTTTTTTCTCATGGCGTTTGACCTTGCACGAAAACCATTTTTCCAGTGCTATTTGTCGATGTAAGCATAACAACATTACTTGAACCATTATGCTAACCGGATTTAGGAATGAGTAGTTACAATAAAAAAACGCATAAAATTTCAGTTCTCACTGGAACATTTCTACCCTTACCGTTTCTCCTCATTCAAGACGGGGGAGAAAGTATTTTTAGACAATTATAGAAAAGCATCAACATGTTTCAGGATCAAAAGTTTTTTTTCTAGTTTCATACATTTCTAACCTCAACTGTTTTCTTTCATTCCTAGTGATTTTGCTAGGTCTCTGGCCAAATAAATGCAGAAGTTTTAAGCTGAAACCCTTAGATCAACCTACTTATTTGTTTACATAACCAGACAAACATGTCTCAAGTAACTAACAATTGCAAATTAAAACGTTTTATTTTGGACAGGTGATAGACGCCACAACATACACAATAATCGTGGTAACGGTCCTAGTCATCAACATCATGGTGACGCCTACCCTCGTACGTATCTACAAGCCAGCACGCAAATTCGTCCCTTACAAACGACGAACTGTCCAACAAACAAAAGGAGACTCAGAATTGCGGATCATTGCTTGCATTCACAACCCAAGAAACGTCCCTACTGTAATCAACCTCATAGAAGCTTCTAACCCAACAAAAAGGTCACCAATCATGGCCACGTCTCTTCACCTGGTGGAGCAGACTGGGCATGGGGCGTCTATGCTGGTAAACCATGGCAAGCGTCGAGTGGAGGAGGAGATACCCGGGGCTCTTGGAAGGGTACTATTTTGTTTATTTAACATTATTACTTACTGTTACAAGTTTGGTATTACCAGCAGTTAAACCAAAAATCGTTAATGGGGGTGCCAAAATTCAATAAGCGGGAATTATAATGCCAAGTAATGGTGGTGGACTAATGAAAAATCACTATTTTAAACAAGTCGGAACAACACTATAAAACTTATAATTTTGTGGTTGTCATTGCCACAGTCTCTACCTGAGTAGTGAGTACTCTTTTGAAAGTACAAAGCCCTTGTTTGGTTGTACTTTTAGGCATTCTTTTGGTTGATCGGTTTCAACACCAAGGTTTTCTGATATTTTGACCTAAGAGGGCTAGAAGTATTAAACGGGATGAACCTAACTTTTTCTAGTTCTAAAAACTTCCAGCCAATTTGCTTAAAAACTAAACCAAATAACCCCGAAATTTCTACTAAATGCTCGAATCATAGGTTCCTATTTTAGCCATTTACATTGTCCTGTAACAGGTACGAGCACAAACAGAGGACATAGTGAACGCGTTCGAAGCATTAGAGAGGAATAATACAGGTGCGGTGGCGGTACAATCAATGACTGGTGTGGGGGCGTACGCAGTTATGCACGAACAAATTTGTGATCTTGCAGAGGAAAAGAGGGTATCACTTGTTATATTGCCGTTTCATAAGCAGCAAACAGTGGATGGCGGGATGGAAACTGCCAATCCTAAGTTTAGGAGCGTTAACCAGAACGTGCTTGGGAATTCCCCTTGCTCTGTCGCCATTTTGGTCGATCGTGGTTTTGGTGCCTCGAATCATAGTAATAATGTCCAGGTAAAACTTAATTGTCTGGCTATTTTGGTTTTCTTCCGTTCGGTTTCAAGAAATTTCCTTATTTATGGTTAATGGTGTGGTTTATTTCTGTATGCACTATAACAAAGATGGTTTAGGGTTTGAATTTCAACCAAACAACTCTTTATAACGGATCTAACTATATGATAGAGAAAACATAATACCAAAGAGCAAGTACTTCATAAACTTAAGGAATTTCGAAAGAAATGAGTCAATTTTTAATGATTAGATTTATAAGAATCATAACAATATAGTTCTATTCCATATAGTAAAAACAGTCTTTTAGTGATTTACATATATCTATTGATTGGTTCAGTTTATGAAAAAAAATCACACAAAACACTATCAGTTAGTCGGTTTGCTGCATTTAGTTTTGATTTATGAACATTCAATACATTCTTACTAATCAATTTCAATTCCACCGTAGTCGATAGTACTTAATAGTGTTATTTAGCTCTGTATGGCATTTACTTTCAAGTAGTTTTTTCTGTTAGGTATGAAGTTGCAAACAAATAACTGGTTAATTGATAATATGGTGGCAGGGATCTCACAACATAGCTGTGCTTTTCTTCGGAGGACCAGACGACCGTGAAGCACTGTCACTTGCTTTAAGAATGTCCGAGCATCCTAGAAACACACTCAACGTAATAAGATTTATGCCAGGACCCGAAGCTGGCGACCTTGATATGGATGAAAACCAAGACATGAAAGAGTTTGGTATGCTAACACTTCAAATCGATAAAGAGAGAGACCAGATGCTCGACGACGACTACATCAAGGAACTCAAGATGATTAAATTGAATGACGAATCGTTCTCTTACATTGAAAAAGAGGTAATTAAAACTTCAAAACATTACTTAAATTAAAATAAGTTGCTGAATTTTTACTAGAAACTAGGTAATTAAAAATGAGGATTTTAATCTTTTACACGTAACATTTACATTTACTACACTCAGAATTAGGACAACGGTTCTTACGCAGTTACACTCGACCCAATATAATGAAACGTTACGAGTGGCCACCTTCAATATTATGAAATGGATTTTATGTTTTCCTTAAATACCCGAGGGACTTTTAAGAAAATGCAAAATTGCACAATGATCATGTTGTACATTGTTTCGGTGCATTGTGAACTGATAAACATATAATCCAATATTAATTAGTGCTCTTACAATCATTAATGGCATAGGTGAACAACGGGGACGATACTGTGGCTGCTATAAGGTCTATTGACAATATTCACGATTTGTTCATAATTGGACGGTCAGAAAGGACGGCGTCTCCTCTCCTATCAGGGCTGACGGAGTGGAGCGAGTGCCCTGAGCTTGGAGTAATCGGAGATTTATTGGCGTCTGCTGATTTTGCCGCTACTGTTTCTGTAATGGTTGTGCAGCAGTATATCGGGATGGGGCCTAACGAGGACATGGTGGGGACACCCGATAGCAGTAACCATGAGGAACAATATATACTGCGTTCGGTACGTTGAGCAAGAAATGTTTCTTGTTATATGTCAAATCTATTCAAGATTCGTTATGAATGATCTCTATTCCTTTCTTGCTTTTGTACTTTTGGATCTACATTTTGTATTCTAGATTATTTGAAACTTTTGTCCTGTGACGATTTACTAATGTAGATAAATGAAGTATTTCTAGTCTTAACTTGAATTTGGAATCATTCTATTCACATGTACGTACGTTATTTTGTATTTGCTCCGTCACTAAATAAATGTTCTTTACGAAAATACGTGCAACTTTAACCATCAAAATTTTCATATCAAAATTATCGAAATGAAAAAATTGAAAATTCGATCGTATAGTTATAATCATGAACTACGTGATTAACTTTTGAAATAATTTTTTTCGGCAATCTACATGAAAAAATTGTCGGTTAAACACGTATTTTTATAGTGGACATTTGTTTAGGGACAGATGGAGTATTATTTTGTGCTATATGTGCGAGATTTATAACAATTTCCGATCCAGTCACTTATGTGGCAGGTTTTTCTCTTTTTTTTACAAATGACTTTTAGCTTTGGTACTACTTTTGCACAATGTACCAGAAAAAGAAGATATTACTTAGTACTTTCCATCACTTTCCATTTATAGATCAATGAAATATTTCCGCATCTTGGAAAAATTTGGATTAAATTGGAGAAATAGGAATAAGAATAAGATCAATTACGACTATAAGCCATTGAGAGTTTTTCTAAATATGTTGTTTTGTCCGCGTTCGGTTTAATATGCTATTGGGTTTCTAGTGAATCGCGCAAGAAATAAACAAACTAAATGATTTGAAACATAGCAACATTTCCATTTAAAATCCTCTCCGAGAAACCACATAGTCTACAAAAGTTTAAAATACATTTTTTCACTTTTTATTAAACTTATCCGTTTCTTAAGTCTAAAATCCAAGCTAGTCTACAACAAAAGAAATCAAAATACTAATTAATCCTAAAACATCAATTTACCAAAACATATTCTATGTATTAAATACCAAATACTCCATCAGTTTCCATTTAATTATCCACTACGAAACTACGTGCAATTTTGATCGGCTTATAACTTGTATCAAAATTGTCAAAATAATTTTTTTTATAATCTAATCATAAAATTCAGCATTTAAACTATATGATACAACTTTTGAAAATTTTCATTTCGACAATTTTAATACAAATTCTTGACCGGTCGAAATTGCACGTAATTTCATAATAAATAATTAAATAGGAACGGATAGACTAAATAAAATCAAGAACACAAAGGTTTTAGTCATTATCAACAGATATAAAAGTAAAATCAACGTGTGTCAACTGTCAATCAAATATCATAAAACAACCCTAATCTACAAAGCAACTTAGCAAAAGCATACCATGTCAACCATATTATTTTGTCTTCTTTTTCGAACGAGACAGATGCTCATCACCAATGACCAGCTTTCGTTGACATTACAAAATTGAAAAATGTATTCTATATACGGATTTTATTTGGTCTCATACCATATTAATTTCAAAACTATACTATAAACACGGAAGGAACCTCCCTTTTGCAAAAAAAATTATAATTTTTTTTATAAATGTTTTGATAAAAAAACCATCAAAAATAGCATTCCCCCATACACACACATACACCATAAAAAATACTCATATATTATATAGAGTTTCGGTCCCTCTCATTTGCAATTTTTAGTTCAGCCACTAACTATAAAACTTTTGATAGCAGTGTTTAGTGGCGGAACCATACTATGACCGGGGATTGCCACCGGTCCATCGCAACCTCACAATTTTCAATAATTTGATTTTTTCTATACTGTTTTTCTAAGTAATTTGTAGATAGAGCATTGCGGCAACCCATTAAATTTTATTTTCAACACCCTCTTTCAAAATTATATATTATTTTTGTAATTACACACTAGTATATTTCGTACAGATCACTATATAAAAAGTAACAATTATAAATCAATATCAAAGCCTTATTTTCTAAATTAGTCAAATCATTGTTATAAAAATTATTGTTACAAAATTTACAAAAGAAAATAAAACTCTCAAAATTAATATTAAATATTTTTGTATTTATTCCAACAATTATTTATGTAAAATATCATTTTTTTTTTAATTTAGAGAAAATGATAAAGTTAAAAAAGTCTAAAAAAACTATTTTTGACCGGTAAGTTGTTCATAAACTATGAAATTTGTGAAGAATAATTTATAAAATTCCGCAAACATTTCTTTTAAATATTTACAATTTGAGAGATTATAGACAAATAATAATAATATCGTAACTTTATGTACACTGATATTTTAAAATTTAAGTATTAAATAGTACTAAATTTGACTTTTAACGTTCTCTTTATTAATTATATTTTTGAGCTCGTTTTTTTTTTTTTCTAGTTTATCAACAAGGCTATTATTTTTGGCAGAACCGACTCGTTAGTTAACCAAAAAACTCGGTTATATAGGTGACGGTTTAAAAATATATTTATTTTAAAAAAAACACTATAAAAAATGGTGATTTCGTTTTTGTAAGAGTGAGATTTTTCAACCGACCCTAATTTGAATAAATTTGGATTGACGGTTGTTTTTTAGCAGCTTCAAAATTATTGTTTTAGTTCCGTTACTGACAGTGTCGCATTTTTACTTACTTCCGAGCATATAAGTCTCTACATTTTGCAATATACTTTTGTGTTTTATCTCTTTATCCCGCTAGTACTACTCACTAGTTAAGGACACATTTTTTTGGTTGTCCGAGATTACTCATACAACACATATCCCTACAATAAATTCATTAGTCCCGTAATAAAAGGGCAAAAAGACAAACCCGATGCTAAAACTTCCGTTATGCGTGGCTCCAATACTCATACAACACATCTCGGAAAAAAAAACACCTATGTGTTTCGATCGTGAAATTACCCAAAATTGGAGCATCTTAAAAAAAAATAAAATCGTGCAAATCGATGTAAATATAAATTTTATTTTTAGTACATTCGTTTTCTATATCTCTCTCTCTCTCTCTCTCTCTCTCTCTATATATATATATATCTGTCTCGTCGTATCGTGTTACCTAAGTCGCAGGTTGTTCTTCGTACGATCTTCCATTCTATCCCAGATTGTCCAATTCACTATTTTTAACCTTTATTATATTCTCAGCTCATTTATTCCAATTAATTAATTAACTTTATTTTACCCAACTTTGTACCTTTTTTAGTTTTGAATAACTTAGTTGTTTTACTTACTTTTTTCTGATTAATCGATTAGCACACAAGCTTACGTCATCTTATTAGTTTTAGGGTTTAATTGGGTATTTTATATATTCTCACCATATTTATTGAATTATTCCGATTATACTCTTTTTAGGGTTTCTCTCTATACTCAGTCACTGAATACTTTTTTGTTTAATCGACGATTATTATTCATTATTCGATTTAGGAAAATTGATTTAACTTAACCTATGATTATTTGTTCAATTCGGTATTATTTTTTCAATTAGGTACCTTTGAGCTTTACATTCTCAGCACATTTATTCCTAGTAACTTTATTTTATCCAATTTTGCTTTTATTAGGGTTTCTCTATATAGTCAGTCATTTTACACTTTTTTCTGATTAATCAACGATTACAAGATTTTTATTATCTGATTAGGGTTATGGTTTAGTAGATTTAGCCTAACCAGGATTATTTTTTCAATCTGGTATTGTTTGTTCAATTAGGCTACCTTTGAGCTTTACATTTTTAGCACATTTATTGTTATTAACTTAACTTTATTTTACCCAATTTTCTACTCTTTTTAGGGGGTTTCTATATACTCGGTCAATTAACACTTTATCTGATTAATCAATGATTACACAAGCTTTATTATCTTATTACGGTTATATTTTAGTAGATCAATTTAGCCTAACCCAGGATTTTTTGTTCAATTCGGTACCTTTGAGCTTTACATTCTCAGCACATTTATTCCGTTTAATTAACTTTATTTTATCCAGTTTTTTACTCTTTAGGGTTTCTCCGTATGCTCAAGTTGTCTTATAATTTTTCTAATTAATCAATAATTACACAAGCTCTATTATCTGTTTAGGGCCTAACCAATAATAAGTGGTTCAGTTGGGTATTAATTGTTCAATTAGTTCTTCTGAGCTTAATATTCCCAGCACATTTATTCCTATTGACAAACTTAATTTGCCAAATTTTATACTCTTTTTAAGATTTCTCTGTATACAAGGTCATTTACCTATTTTTGCTGTTTTTGCATAATTGTCATTATCTGATTAGGTTTAAGGTGGTGTAGATCAATTTCGCCTAACCCAAAATCATTGTTCAATTAGGTTTTGAATTTTATATTTCGGCACATTTTTCCTATTAATTAACTTAATTATAGTCATTTTTCTAATCTTTTTAGGGTTTGTGTGTCTATTCCGTCATTTACTCCTTTTGCTGATTAATCGATTGGTATTACACAAGCTTCATTATCTGATTAGGGTTAGGATTTTGAAGATTGATTTAGCTTAACCCAGAATTATTTGTTCAATTAGGTGTTTTTGAGCTTTATTTCACAGCACATTGATTTTTATTATTTAACTAAATTGCAACTTGTATTTCTACTCATTTCAGGGTTTCTCTGTCTGGTCAGATATTTACACCTTTTGCTGATCAATCGACGATCATCACGCAAGCTTTATCATCTGATTAGACTTAGGGCCAGGGTTTAGTGGACCGATTTAGCTTAATCCAGAATTCATCACTTTTATGGAATTTGAACCTCTCACAGCTATCGAAACTGCTTTATCGAGTAACCCGCTTTATTTTATAAAAAACACCCACGGAAAAGAAGTCAAATTCGATCGTATTGTTTCAGCTGGCAATTTAGTTAAGAAACATCCTCTTAAGTTAGAAAAAGGAAAATCGCCGATTAATGAGGTTTTGTGTGAATATTCTCGGTCAATAACTGACCTTCCGTCGGCACTTGTGTCGGAGATTTTCAATTGTCTAGATCCTAAGGAACTCGGTATAGTTTCATGCGTATCTAACTCTCTTTATAAAATAGCCTCTGAACATCAAGTTTGGAAGGAGTTTTATTGCGAGAGATGGGGGCAACCCCTCGTGCCGGCTCCTCTAGGGGTCGAGTACGCAGACGAAAAGTCGTGGAAAGAACTCTTTGTAGAGAGGGAGTATCGTAGCAAAAGCTTTATGGGGAAATATAGCTTAGAGGTTCTTTACGGGCATAAAGAACCGGTTCGAACCGTGTTTGTTTTGGCTTCTAAGAAGCTGATTTTCATTTCTGGGTATGATTCGATTGTTACAATGTGGGATATGGAAAATGGGGTGGCGTTATCATCGTCTCGCCCGCTTGGGTGTACTATTCGAGCTGTTTTTGCTGATACGAAATTGTTGATTGCCGGGGGTACTGAGGGTTTTATACATGGGTGGCATGCTGAGGAAGGTCTTGTAAACAGGTGAGGTTCAAGTATTTTTTTTTTTTTTTTTTACTAAAATTGAATTCGAAAATTCTGGAGAAACTTTACAATGATTGGTGGAAGCATTTGTAATCACTAATTATTTGTTTGATTACGAATTTTTAAACTAAGAAACAATATGATGTTTATAGAATTATAGATTAAAACCTTTTTGCTTTTTTAGGCGAAAAAGGCAAAAATACACTGAAGTGGGAAACCAAATACACACCAAGTTTTTAAAGAGAGAAATAAATCAGCCTAGAAGCTGCAAACAATCAGCCCCTATTCAAGAGATACATATAAATTATAAAATTATACTTTGAGATGTATAGGATTTGGAAGAGCCTGACATAATGCTTGATAACTTTTACAGGTTTGATCTTGAGGGTGTCCAAAACCAAGTTAGTGACTTTCGTATATGGGAACATGGGGGACCAGTGACTTGCCTCTCGTTGGATTTGACTAGGATATATAGCGGCTCTTGGGATATGACTGTACGTGTTTGGGATCGTTTTAAATTAACGTGTGTAAATATTTTGAGGCATAGTGATTGGGTTTGGGGCATTGCAAGTCATGATACCACATTAGTAAGTGTCTCGGGGTCAGATTTATATGTTTGGGATAGTAAAAATGGAAATCGAATTGCTTTTTACGAGGATGCTCATGTTGGAAATATTTATGCCTTGGCTCGTAGCCATACGGGTAAGCTTATTTTTACTGGGGGAGAAGATGGGTCCATTCATATGTTTGAGTTCACTAATACCTGTTTGAGAAAAGTTGCCACATGGGTACCCCATTCTGGACCGGTGTATTCTCTCTCATTCGAGTTCCCATGGCTTGTTTCGGCTTCGAGCGACGGGCGACTCTCTCTCATCGATGTTAGAAAGCTGTTGAAGACAAGTCGAAGCTCGGCGATGGGAAATGCTAAAGGGTTCGATGGAAAAATAAGTGTTGAGCCACCTCAGAGGATGCTACATGGTTTTGCTAATAATTTATTTTCGGTAAATATCTGTTGTGATCGTATCGTGTGCGGTGGGGAAGAGGGTGTGGTGAGGGTTTGGAACTTTTCACAAGCTCTGGAGATTGAGAAAAGAGTTCGTGCTTCGAGAGGGATGAGGTTAGAGAATCGGATGAGGAGGCGTAAGCATCAAAATGAGATGAATGGTAAAGGTTTATGCACCGATCAGTGTTCAGTTTCGGCTAAGAAGAACCCTAAGAATGGGGATAGGGGTCGAGTTTGGATTGTGAAGAGGGGGGTTAATGGCAAGGTGAAGGGGTAGAGGTGGAACATGTCTTTTTCTCTTTACGGGTTCTTTAGCTTTTACTCTTGGTTAAGTAAGTACTATATTAATGCTATTCATGTGATTTTACCTAGACTGGCATAGAGGTCCCCTGCAAGGCCGGGGGTACGCTACTTTTTGCTGTGATAAGTTTCCCGTATTCATTAATTTAAATTTTGGTATACATTTTTTTGAGTTTTGTTTATTTCTTCTCGGCCTGTCAGCCGCCAAAAGACATTGAACTTGTAAATTGTGGCGAATTAAGTACAGAAAGTGTGCTTGTCGGTTTTAAAAAGCAAGCACGCCTCATATTTAAAGCTGAAGCGTGGTTACAAAATTTTCTACATGAACATAGTATAAGGATTTAAGAGCACGACGAGTCATGGTAAATATATATCAGAATCCCAGGGGGAAGTTACCATTAAGTGTCTTATTCTCGACTCCAATCCAAATTAGTTAAGGATCTCGCCTTAAAACCAGATTAGTTAAAGGAAAAATACTTGGATTTAAGAGAGCGCAACGAGTCACGATATTTTTTTTATAGCAAAAAACTAGGGAAAAACGTTTGTGCCAAACACACACTTAGGGTATTTTGATGCTCATACACTTCAAATAAACAGAATTTTTAATGGCATCATGCTAGTAACCTGAATACAATTTGACTGACACTTCAATAAGCTAGTTTTTGTTTCACATGCCATTTGCGATTCTGATTTCGCTTTTGACTGTCAATGACTTCAATAGACTGAATTTGTATATATTTGCACTAGCACCAAAAGACGATGAAATTCCCATTAGCACTTAAATCTAGTTTAAAATATATATGACTTGATACATATTGCCCACAAATTTTAACAATGTGCAAAGATATCAAATACTAGAATTTAGAAACCAAGTAATATTATTACAATCGATCTGTTTTGTATTTTAGTAGTAGATCTCGTGTAATTAAAAAAAAGTTAGCTCGGACATTTTAAAGTAAATATTTTTAGCAATTGTGCTACTATAAAAAAGAATGATTTATCATGCACCAGTCATATTAAAAAAGAAGGGGGGGAAGTTATGATGAAGTAAAGTTTAATAACTTTCTTAAGACTTATAAATCAGTCCTCGGATCTTTAATTTGATCATGTGATATTTAACAAGTTTTCAACCAATCGTACCCTGAACTGCTTCTCCTGTAACAAGCTATCTAACTCTGGTTTTTCATCATTTGTTAGAACAAAGATCAATTAAAGGTGGTTGGAAGATCAATTAGTTGTTTATAACATGTACTTAATGTAAAATCCGGTATTTTAATTTCTATTCTTATTTTATTTATTAAATGATTTAGCAATTTAATTCTTGAATAAACAAGTTGGGAGTTATTAATGAACGGTTTCAAAAGTTGTAAAGTTTGTCTTAATCATATAAATAGTAGTAATGAGGGTATAATAACGTTCAAATTTTAGCAAGGTCATAATTATTAATTTGATGTTATCACAAGCTTCTAAGTAAAATATATAGTACTGTATGTATGGAAAGTTATAAGGTTTTACTCTTGTAATTGTTATGTAGTTTGTAACGTATTACTAATAAGCAATCATTTACCAATTAATTTATTTGAGAATTAAAAAGGAAGAACATATAGGAATGTATTTAGTGTTGTGTAATTATTTCAAGTAAGTAAACAGTCGAAAGTAACGTGTAACCTATTTGTATTTTCTCTATAGCTTTATAAATATTTGTCTTAAGAGGAGAATTAATTTCCACAGCCGTTTCAATAACCTTTCCATGTTTTTTTTTTACCTTTACAAACCATATATAATGCAAATAAGTGTAAACGTTAGTGTATGTATGCAGGAGTCTCAATTACTATTACTATATATATGTGATCTTTGGTTCCTTGCAAGTACCTCAATACTTTCTTTGCAGCTTTCCAATGATCCAGTCCCGGATTGCTTTAGTATCTTCCTAGCATCCCAACAGCAAAACTAATATCTGGTCTTGTACAGACCATAACATACATTAAGCTCCCAACCACAGAGGCATAAGGAATGTTTTTCAGCGCGTAAAGAAAGAAAACAAGATTAAGTATTTTCTTTTAGTGATGTTATTATATACTTATTATACTATATATATATATAAAAAAAAAAGCTACATGTACATAACAGTAGAAGAAATTGGTAGAGAGGAGTACAATGCAGATAATAGAAGGGAATTAGTTGGGCTGGTCACCAATTATTTTGTAGTGGAATTACGTGTTGTTGTTAGATTTACCGTATGATATTGTTTTGGACAAATTTTTCTGAAAATAGGTGAGTGATTTTTCTTACTTCCTATTATAAAATCCTATTGCATTTTTAATAAATATTTGCATGTTGAAATTATATTTTAAAGGTATCAAAATTATATATGTATATATATATCATTGCAAAGTTGCAGGTTCAAAAGATCAAGTTTATTTGCGTACGTTGATAAACGTAAAGAAGTGAAATGTTTATATACGTTGATGAACGTATAAGATTTTGAAAGAAAGTTTATTTTATTTTTGTGATCATTATGGTATTATATTTAAGATCTAAGTTGAGAAAAAGAAATGATATAAATATATTTGAGAAGTACCGGTACAATTAAAGAGACATATAGAGTCCACGTAGGATTGAGAAGTCCAATCATAAAAAAGATATTCGGAAAGTGTGAATACAATGAATAAAAGAGACCTATAGAGTCCATCTAGGATTGTGAAGTTCAATTTAGATAAATATTTAATTTATATTATCGTATTGATCACACCACTAAAACGTTTAAGAAGATTGTTTAAATTCTACTACACTTTTATTTATATTCATGTTTTGGGAATTTTGTTGAAAATAAAAGTATTATTTTTTTTTTGAAGAAAACGACAAGATGGAAAACCTATTTCCGACCCTATATATTATATTGCAAGATTTATCACTCACTAAGCTCGTTTAGCTTACCCCTCGATTTTATAACCTTTTCAGGTACATAGAGTTGAAATCAAATTAGTCGGGACCAGACATACCTTTAAGATTATGTGTTAAATTCCGCTGCGATTACATTTTTATTTTAGTTTGTAAGAGATTAAGTTCTTGTAATGAACGTAATTTTCAAGATTCTATTTAATGAAGTTTTTGCTAGAAATTTGAGCTTATTTAATGAGTTATGTAGTGAGTGTTTAATAATTATTTCATTTAAGTTTTGTTTAGCACGTACCGCCACACGTGTTATTCAGCCGTGTGACACCCCCGAGGCTGAGATGTTACACTTAATCCATGACTATTAATAGATAATGATAGGAGGAGAGTAAGACAAGGAGCTTATCTCCATTTTCTTATGATCTATCAGATTTTTAACTAAATCGATTTCAATTTTGTATTTGTTTTCAATAAGTATAATAACTATTTAAACCGTACCTTAAAGTTTAGACGTCTAGTTAAGGTTTGCGCTCTGCTATTTTGCCTTTTTAAACTCGAGCTAAATGATGCTCATAATCACTTGTTTTGAGTATCATGATTTCATAAATTTGCTAAAAGTGTATTTGAAATTAGTTGATGCTACCTACTGATTTTACTTACTTTTACAAACTCTTTAAATCTATTTGAGTACAATTTTAAGATTGATTTTAGAGTATAATTTGACTAGCAAAGTATCCAATTAATTACAATCCAAACTTAGAATGTCAGGAAGTATCTTATGTACATTAATAGAGAACACACAGCAAGTAAAATTGGATTTTGACAGAGAATGAGATACAGCAAACACCTACAAGTAAATCAGCTCTTTTTGTGAAAAATGCCTAAAATAATTTTGATTCATGAAATCTCCAAAAATTGATTAATCATTACCCTCAATGCATGTCCCTGATGAACATATAATCAGTAATTTCTAATGAACATCAGGCAACATCATGGATAGTTTATGTTTAGATCAGAAAAAGTTACAACTTCCAAGTGAACAATCTTAATACTCATACACTACCTCCGTCCCATTTTGATAAGAAATTTGGGGAATCAAACTCTTTAAAAAAAAGTAATGTGAAAGCTTGCTTTTGGAAAAAAATGACCCTTTCAAATTTGTGATTCTTTGTTCTTGCACAAATTTCAAGACGCAATAAAGTTATTTCAGAACATGTTTGACTACCATTTTAAGAAACTTCCATTAAATTTGGAACATCCGGAAATGGAATACCTATCAATAATTAACTCTGCCTTCAATATCCATACCTGTGTGTCTATCTTCGCAAACCATTGGTGTACGATCTTTGCCTCTTCGAGGTTTGTTTTCTCACCATTGTTCTAGCAACTGATGTTTCAAAGGCAAACAAAATAGAGGAGATTGGGAAACTTGTCCCTATAAATAAATTTCTCTTTCAAATAATACCCTTGAAGTTTCTCAAGTATTCATACCTTAATAGTTTACTTTATGTTCTGATTTTATCAGATTTTTTGTGAGAACAAACCAATTATAAGCATATATAACTTATAAGCAGAAGAAGAAGAATACGAATAAATGGATTTAACCAAAAGATTCGATCAATCTCTAGAAACAGTAAACATCAGTGCTTAGTTGCTAACGATCTTTATCATGAATATAATCGATAAGAATAAATATCCCAAACCGGGTCTTATTAAGGTTTTACCTTTGGACAAAAAAATTGATGATATAATCATAGAACGATAGCATCACCACCAGTCCTCTCCATTTATTTCAACAATCATGTAAAACTCAAATTGACTACCAAACTTAGATTCCATCCCTATGCAACTAATTATATCCTGAAATGGAGAAACTGCCTAACACATAAATAAACTAATAACTACAATTGTAAGATTATGATTTGAAGTTATACAAAAACGTCATCAATTGCCAAAAAGAAAGAAAAAAACATCAAAATTTATAGATCCAGATTCGTAACTATAAGTTGAATACTATGAGCGTCATGTTCAAAACATCACGAAATTGGGAAATTAAACACAGTAAAAAAATTCAAAAATAAAAAATTCTTCCACAATCACTATTCAATCAATAATGTTAATTAGTACACAACTCAAAAACCAGATTAGTATGTGTGTGCCATGATGTGCACCAGATTTTGAATTATATTTTAGCCTTTTAGGGACCACCTGTACAAAGTATATAAATCTAGGTTTTTTTGTTGTGCATGCACATAACATATTATTGCTATTGAATGATAAAGTTGAATACTAAGAGCATTTGGTTAGAATTAAAAGAATTATAGTAGTACTACATTTAAAACAACAATATATTGCAATCCCATTGAGAGAGGATTATTATTCTCTTTATTTGTGCATGCCATCCTTTTTCTGCCCTAATGTCTCTCTCTCTCTATGTCTTCTCTTGCTTCATTTCGACTATTTTGATACAAGTTATAAATCGGTCAAAATTGCACGTAGTTTCGTAATGGACAGTTAAATGGAAACGGAGGGAGTAACAAGATAATGGTCGTGTATTTAAAAATGTGTGTGTGGTGAGGACAACACACACATTTAACAAAATATTTGCTCTTTCATCTGTATCCCCTCTTTCCATCCACCTAAATTTTAATGATATGGAAATTTTTAAGATTCACCCAATTTCAATATGTGTTTAGTTCACAATTTATCACGTAATCTTGCAAATTGCAATGATTAAATTTGATGTTTTTCTTAAAGGTATAAGTGTATAACTATACCATACACATGGATTCTTTTTTAATAATATGTAATAAATATGTGGTGGCTGACTGAATTAAAGGTTTTAGTTTAGATCTTTAGTAAAGATAAAAAAAAAAAACAAAAAAAACAAAAAAACGAATGGAAAATGTGTGATCTAATTAAGAAAGAAGGAAGGGAGAAGACTTTTTGTTGTGTTCACAAACTGTAATTTAGGTGTTATTTTCTCATGTGTTGTGCAACATGATGGAAACATGATAGAATGTGACCCTTCTAGACCTACATCGTGCATGACCTGAAATTGCCTTCCTCATTTGATTAGGAATAAATTGTCCAAAAGCTAATTGGTAAATTACATGGACTTTTTCTTAATAAGCATAAACATGATAAAAATTGATTAATTGTATTTTTTTTTTAATTATGAACCTTCACTTTGAATACCCCTACAAAAAAAAAAAAAATGAGATTTAGGGACAATTTATTTAGAAACAATCAAAATTTATCTTCAAATGGTATTTTTTGGAGACAAAAACAATTTCTTAGGGACACAAATATTTTTTTGTCCTTCAAAATAAACAGAGTCTAAATGTATTTGTAGGGACAAAACTCCAAAGACAATTTCATACCAATATAAGTAGATAATTTAATTTTGTCTCAAAATATGATACAAAATTAAATTGTCTCCTATAGTTGGTATATGATTGTTTTTGGAGATAAAAAAAATATTTTTGTTCCTAAAATTTTTTTTTTGTTCCTAAAAGTTATCATTTGGAGACAAATTTTGATTGTATCTAAATAAATTTTCTCTAATGCCTAAGTTTTTTGTAGTGTAAGTTGAACTCTAATATAAAAATAACTAGTACCATTTTCTTACACTAAAAACAGAGACAATATTGAATCAATTTTAAGACTGACAAACAAGTTCTAATCTGGAAAACGACATTAGAAAACACAAAGGCTGCTTTAGTTTTAAAAAAAAGGATGGATGGATAAATCTCACTTACTAGATATGATATAAATAATTTAATGAAACCAACAAGAAGAGATCAAAAGTAAAGGTTATTAATAATCAAAATAGTAAATAAAAACATCTGCTACTCGGGGAAAAAAACATCAGTCATAGGGCGAGTGCCTTCATGAAATTAAGCAAAAATAAGAGCTCTCTAGGTTGCTATATTCTATCGAAGCTTCATTATAATCGGTAGGTTTCCCTTGAAAATATCTTCGAGTTTAATCAAACTAGGTATGTAACTATATGCCTCCTTTCCGACACCACTGCTACTGGTGCGATGAATCTTAGCATCTCTAGATTTGCCGGCTTTGGGATCATAACACAAAAATAACTCAAAACCCCGCTGTTCCTTTCCGTATTCAATTCCGAATAATATATCCCCATTTTTCCAAGAGACAACAGGCTGATGGAAACAATGTTCATACTCTTTCATGATGCGAAGTTGGCTCCATGAGCTCTCAACTCCATAGTCCTTCATTGACCACATATCGAACCAATCAGGATGATCATCAATAATGGAGAGGAAACCTCCAATGACTTGCAATCTCACGCATTCGTACATGGAATCATTACTATCAGGCATTGGAATGCACCGCAAACATTCTTGTGCAAGATCAAATGCGTGTATGTAACCATTATCTAACCAATGAAGAGCGCCATTCAAATTATACACGGAAATAGTTGAGTCATGTCGAAATGGTTTAATTCCTAAAGGTCTCCATGTCTCTTCGCCAAGAGTGAATATCTCAACCTCTACTTTATTATTACACCACCACCTATTTCCCGCTATTCTTAGTATTTTATACTTCTTAGTGGTTGTACAAAAACCAAATCCATATACGACAGGACAATGTTCGTGATAGTTCCGTTCAGGGAGCATAACATATTCTCTTGTTAATGGATTGCATATGTAAATAGTGTCTTTGGGATGCATACTATCACACAAGCACACCCAGTTATTGCACATAGCAGTGGAATCACCATGACGACGATCACAGAAGCACAACAAGCCTTCGTACGCACCAACAAAATAAAGTTTAACGTTAGGAAGATTGACACCGGGCTTGAACTTGATTGGCCAACCGATACATTTATCATTTTTAGTTGTCAACTCTTCCAAGCAGAAGAATCCGCAAGGTGTATGAAAAAGAACCGCCGGTGATAGTATGTTGACAGAACAAGGGTCGGAGATTACAGAAAGAAATGATTTGCAAACACACTTACACATAAAAAGGGACTTCATTGGTAGGCGGGACATAATACTGGCGAGAAGGGGAGAAGGAAGATCTATTAGCAAAGTACCGAAAGAACCATTGCAAGTTGCTTGAACTTCTTGTGCTCCTCTTCTATTACTGCCAAAAGCAAGTCAATTCATAAAGTAGACTGAATTAAGGGCGCCTAAACCAATATACTGCCATGAATTTTAACCAAATTTTTTTTTCTAGGCATAAATCATCCTTTCAGCATTCCACATAATAACAAAAAGAAAGAGTTCATATAAAAAGCGGCCCCTTGCATCCACGTACACAAATACAGATACTGTTAGTTAATTCCAACATTGCATATAAGGGCGAAGGCAGCAGAGTTTTTAAAAGCAAATTAAAAGGCTCATTGAACCTCCTAAGCTTGTTTTAGAACAGTTTTATGATCATTAGGATTTAGGATGCCGTTTTTCCAAAGTAAAAATACTGATTCCAGTGTAAAATCATAGCTCATAGTTACATTTCGGTTTTGACGGTTGACTTCTTCTACTTTTTATGATTTATTGGGAAAAACAAATTGTATTTGTATAAAAATTGTTTATACTAGTTAAAAACTGGGTTGAAAATTTCCAAACTTGTGTTTGTTTTTTTGTTGATTTATTATTTCTTTTCTAAAAATATTTGAAATTGTTTAAACAAAATAAAAAACATTATGAATGAGCTTTTACAGTCATTTTTTTTACTTTATTTTTTAAAAAAGACCGAAAAGATTAAAAAATATAAAAAATGACTTTGTAAATTTTGAAACTTAGTTTATAGCATATTGTTCTAATTTTACAGTTTTAATGATATTTTTTTATTTTCTTTAATAAAGAGCAAAAAAAAAGTCAAAAAATCAATAAAAAAATAAAATAAAATTGACATTGTAAATTTTTAAACTCAGTTTCTAACGATTATAACCAAATTTTATACATTTATGACTTTTTTCTGCTAAAAAGTCAATGGTCAAAACAGTAACTCAAAGTTACGGTTTGCACTGGGATCAGAATTTTGCTTTGGAAAAATATGCTCCCTTATCATTAAACTAGTAATCGTGTCCTACGCGTTGCGTGTGTGACGCGCAATGCAATTAAAATATAAAAAATAAGTGTAGTTATGATACAAATACGTGGATAATAAAAAAAAAAAATAGTATTAGACTTGAAAGAATGTTTGGTTGTTAAAGAGAGGGACACATGGTGTTATTAGTTGTTATTTTATTTTTATGTTTTTTATTTTTTTTATATGAGGATGGTATTATTGTAATTAATAAAAAAATATAGGAGTATTTTTGGAAAAAAGTGTCTAAATTGGGCAGCCTCATTTGACTTGGGTTGGCTTATTATAATAGAATATAGAAGGATGTAATGTCAGTTTAAGATTATTAAAACAAATCTTCAAAGTTCAAATGGTTAGATTTTTCGTTGTGTTTAATTTGGTTAGCTTAATAAGTGAGTTCAAACTACGGATGATAGGTGATATTTTTAATTCTTTTCGTAAATATGCAATCTTATGGTTTGAACTATATCTAGTAATACTAAGTAATTATATACTAGTAATAATGTAATATTATGGTTTTTAGATTCTTATATTTCTGTTTCAATTAAAACCCTTAAAATATCAATCAGCTTAATTATGTTGTTGAAATATGTTTTATTCTAATTTCAAAGTTGCTGCCGTGTTCATAGAAACAATAACAACAAAAATTATCATATATATAGGAGTAGATACTTAGTATATACTAACTCTAAAATCAGAGATACAGCATTCAGTTTTCATTGATGTATTTTTTCCTGTTTAGCTGTATATATATATATATATATATGATAATTTCTTTATATTCTATATACAACAAGCACGATATCTTCTCAATTCAGTTTTTTATAAGACTGGAATAACAACAGATAATTAACAGAATTTCTTAAGTTTGTCTTCAAAAATCCTCAGTCGACAATAAAAAATTCAGTATCGTGCTGAACATAACTAAAATAATGTCTATGTAACTATCCATTTATAGGATTTCCCTTGATTTCTCCGCGATTACATGGTGTTAATTTCAAAATTTTATGGCAACTGAATCCTACAAGCGTTATTCGCCAACTTTTACACCAAAGTTAATTATTAGCTAATTATGCTATGTGTACAGATGAAAGATTTGCAAGTGCTTTGAAGTTCATAATCAGCCTACTTATAATTGTTTTAATTTAAATCTAATTGAACAAAATAAACTATTACCAAAAATAAGATCAAATTACTTACTTGTTAAACAACTTCACTCCATGATCCATCTCCTTCTTCGACATACCGAATATCTGCAATACCACCATGAACCATTATCAAAAAGTTGCGAAGACAAAAGCAGAAGTATAATTACATAGATTAAAATCAACATGAAAAAATAAAATAGGAGAGTCAAAAAAGAATAAGAAGAGCTAATTATACTTGCTATTGATCCGTCTAGCTCGTGACGTTGCGACACCGTATTCCAGAATAATGAAAAAATGGTTCCCTGGAGACGAGAAGACGAGAAGACGAGAAGACTTGTGAGAAGTAATAGGATGTATATGATGATTTATATATACTAGGTTATGTGAGAAGTAATAGGATGTATGGGATGTATAGGATGATTTATATATACTAGGTGGTTATGTGAGAAGTAATTTGGTTCTTAGACGTAACAAATAATTTACATAATATTATTAGATTTGGTTCTTAGACGTAACCCCATATTTCTTTATCTATTCATTTTGAAAGATTTATATCCTCATATGCATACATAAACTACAAGAAAATAGACAGTTTTATTTAGAGACAAATAATAAATTTATCTTTAAAGAATACTTTTAATTTTTTATTGGTTAGTTAGGGAAAATGGACCAATAAAAATGTAAAAAATCAGAAAAAATTAAAAAATTCCAGAAAATAAAAATGCAAAAATGAAAAAATAAAAAAAATATGAAAAAATGCAAAAAAAATTAAAAGAGGCAAAACCCCGAAAAAATATGAATTTTTTTATAAAAATCCCAAAAAATAATGAAAAAAAATCTCATAAAATCAACAAAAATCTAAAATCAACAAAAATCCAAAAACGCAAAAAAAAAAAACAGTCTGAACTATTTTAAGTCATTTTAAAAACAGTCTGAACTATTTTAAGTCATTTTAAAAACAGTCTGAACCATTTTAAGTCATTTTAAAAACAGTCTGAACCAAAAACAGTCCGAACTTTTTTAAGTTATTTTAAAAACAGTCTGAACTGTTTTTAAGTCATTTTAAAAACAGTCTGAACTGTTTGTTTTTAAAAACAGTCTGAACTGTTTTTAAGTCATTTTAAAAACAGGCTGAACTGTTTGTTTTTAAAATCAGTCTGAGCTGTTTTTTTTTAAAACAGTCTGAGCTGTTTTTTTTTAAAACAGTCTGAACTATTTTTTTTTTAAAACAGTCTGAACTGTTTTAAAGAACTTTTTAAAAAAAAAAACAGTCTGAACTTTTTTTTTTTAAAACAGTCTGAACTGTTTTTTTTTAAAACAGTCTGAACTGTTTTTTTTTTTAAAAAGTCTGAACTGTTTTTTAAAAAAAAACAGTCTGAACTTTTTTAAAAAAAAAAAACAGTCTGTTTTACTACTACTGGAAAATTCATATTAGAGCATATTTACATATGCCTTCCCAGTATATATGATGTGAATAATATATAACACTTGTTTATGTAGATAATCAAAACAATTAGACAAGTCAATAATCTATACACCATGCATTCTACTTGCAATAAATCGTCTAAACCGAAACCTAAAGGAAAACAATCTAAACCTAAAGGTGAAAACAACTGTCAGGCCCCTGATGACACATTAACAAGCAATCACTGCATGAGAAACATAACAAAATTTGCAGCAACTCTTCGTAAGCATATAAAACAGAGTTGAGAGCATATTCGTCCACTTGAAACATATAAAACAAGGCGAACGAAGTGAAGTAGTGACAGCCAAGAGATTCTACAAATTATTAAAAATAAAAACAACAACAGTGAGCAATTGACATAACATCTTTAAAAAACAAACTTGTAATGAAATATCGAATGTGCTCAATGTTGAAAACCAATCAACGTTTAACACCACAATAACTACAGTAAATTGAGCACAAGCTTGTCTCATAGCAACTGTTTCCAGTGTTCTAAGTATATTTCCAGTTATAGGACGCAACACACACTTTTCTATTTTGAAGAAATCAAACTTTTCAAAAGAATAAGTGAAAAAGAAGCAAGCTTGAGCTTATGCCCAACCGCAAAACTTGCAAAACTTTCTATGTCATTGAATTGCGTTTTAAGAACCAATTACTTGATTAAATTTAAGTCAACCTGTCAAAGAAAAATTCCAGGTAAAATACAATCTGAAATCCCAAAGCCTAAGTGAAAATATGCACAAGTGTAAAGTTAAGAAAAATAAGACCAAGCTTGTCTTACGAATTACGATTCAGCTGTACTTAATTAACCAAGCTTGCCTCTATTGCAATCAATAGTGAAGATACACTAAGTGGAAAATCAAACCTTTTTCATGGAATTGTATTTAAAAAAAAAAAAGCATACTATTTGACAATTCCCAATTGTAAACTTGTTGTAACATCCAATTGTTTTCCCAGTTTTTGAGGTCCTAATGAATAGAACAGAAACACTAAGTGGAAAAAATCAAACCTTTTTTTTTATGGAATTGTAATTAAAAAATTAATTAATTGACAATTCCCAATCATAAACTTGTTCTACCATTCAATTGCTTTATAATATACACAATTCGATATTTTTCCAATCAAGCTCTAAAGCAAAAAACACCATGATTGAAATATATATAAAATAATAATAATAATAATTAGAGAAAAGATGTTTACCCGAGCAGTTGTTGATGATGTTCCGATGACAGGAGATGTAATTATATATATATAAATTATGAAAATAAATTAATAAATTAGGGAAGAGAAACAGACGGAGAAAAGATTAGATAAAAACATCAATCCCAATTGAAACTCATCTGCATCTATATCTATATATATATATATATATAGAATAATCTAGGATAAATTTTGAAAACAAAAATAAGTAAGATGAGTCCACGAAACTGAAACTAATCAATGATTGGTCCATTTCTCCTAACTAACCAATAAAAATGTAAAAAATCAGAAAAAATAAAAAAATTCTAGAAAATAAAAATGCAAAAATAAAAAAATAAAAATAAAATGAAAAAATGGACCAAAACAGTCTGAATTTTTTTAAACAATCTGAACTTTTTTAAACAGTCTGAACTTTTTTAAGTCATTTTAAAAACAGTCTGAACCAAAAACAGTCTGAAACAAAAACAGTCTGAACTTTTTTAAGCATTTTAAAAACAGTCTGAACTTTTTTAAGCATTTTAAAAACAGTCTGAACTATTTTTAAGTCATTTTAAAAACAGTCTGAATTATTTTAAAAAGAGTCTGAACTATTTTAAAAACAGTCTGAACTGTTTTTTTTTTTGCGTTTTCGGATTTTTGTTGATTTTAGATTTTTGTTGATTTTTTGGGATTTTTTTTTGATTTTTTGGGATTTTAAAAAAAAAAGGTCGTGTTTTTTCGGGGTTTTGCCTCTTTTATTTTTTATTTTTGATTTTTTCATATTTTTTTGATTTTTTCATTTTTGCATTTTTATTTTCTGGAATTTTTTCATTTTTTTTGATTTTTTACATTTTTATTGGTTATTTAGGAGAAATGGACCAATCCTTAATTAGTTTCAGAAATAATGGTCCAATCCTTAATTAAATTTTATAGCCGGACCAATCCTTAAATAGTTTTGTTTTCATGGTCCAATCCTTAATTTTCTCATTAATATATGGATTACGGAATCATCACACCTTATTTACCTAAAAAGTAGTCTTTAGTGCCGGATTCAAATTCTATAAATTATATAATGCACACATAGTCTAACGGAGAAAATAATAACAATCCAACCGTTTAGATCTAGAAGTATGTTTTGTAATTTTTTTTTAATATAATTTTAATATATAAAATACAAATTATGATTTTGTAAATTAAAACTAATTTTACAATACAATAAAAACTCAAATAAAATTATAAAACCATAGTTAAGACCATAATAAACTTAAGTATTAATAAAAAAGGTTAATGATTTTATATATAAAAAATTTACAAACTAACGTCTAAATCTGAATCATTGGATTGTGTTTATTTCGTGTGTTCAATTAAACTCCAAAGTATATGAATATATTGGACCATTCACAATAATTGTGTTAATTTTAACAATATTAACTTTGACACATCATCATTTAATTACATGTTAATGTAACTTAAATTTAACATTCAAATCACTGCATTAACTTAACAAAATTATCTAATTTTAATTAAAATTAATTATTAATTGAAATCTCATTAATTAGTAATTTTGTAAGCCCACGTTAATATAGGAACTAAACTAGAAGTATTTGAAATATAGTTCATGTTTTAATTAATCGTATTTTGCCACATAATTCATTAACAACATTAAAAACATTGTTATATTTAACAATTATAAAGATAACACATGATTTAACATAAATAATGAAGACAAAAAAATGTATTGTTATGTAAATATTTTAGTTAACAATAGAGATAACAACGATATTGTAAATGTTTTTATAAACTCTAACAAAATAAAATTGAATGCCGCCAAATGAAACGATGGAATGGAACAAGCATGAAACCATGGTATCAATACCACATTAATTACACGTTCAAAAAAGGCGGGCCTCTAATTTCCATCATCTATCCGATTTTCCTCTGCATTGACAATAATATATCCATCATCTCCTCGATTTTCTTCTTACGAGTTCTAAACTATACATTAAGGTTTGTCCTCAAGACGAAAAAGCGAATATTAGTGGATGAACCGTATCCCACCAAAAGCTCATTGAACATATAAATGGATAAGATAATCATTGATTCCACTGTAAGAGGGCCATTCTTGACCAGATTTTGTGACTTGGAGATCAACAGAAACAACGACAATATTTGAAACTGATTGCATCAATTTTGCTTTTGTCAAATTGGCATTTAATTAACATCTCTACCAGTGTTAGGATAATCCACTTCTCTTTGAACCTCACCAAGACTTGAGTGCATATGTACTCGAAACCGTTGTTTATCAGCCCACCATTGCATCCTGAATCACATGAATCTCTTTCTTATACGGGTCGCACTCATTCACACAATTGACAAGGTGTTGCTCGCAGAGACTCACGAGCTCTCTACAGACTCCAGCAACACAATAAAACGAACTACTTCCAAAGTTTAGGGCCTCCGGTGATGCATTCGCAAGGGTTGATTGGTTAGAGGTCACATTTTAATAAGATTTTTGTTCATAAGTCACTACTCTTATAAATTTTTTTAAGTGTAGGCGACCTTACCTTACAAGTGATAAAAAATAAATTATTTTCATAACTTTTTGATATTTTTTTTTTCATTAATAATTCAAATAAACACTAAAAAAAACTCAAGAAATATAAAAAAAATAGCTTTTAAGTTTTTTTTTTTTACATTTTGATATTTTTCTCGTGAACATTATAATTTTTTTAAAAAACTTAAAAATAACTTTTAACATCTTTTCACATTTGAATATCTGATTAGTATAGATTAATAAATATTTGCATGTTGAAATTATATTTTAAAGGTATCAAAATTATATATGTATATATATATCATTGCAAAGTTGCAGGTTCAAAAGATCAAGTTTATTTGCGTACGTTGATAAACGTAAAGAAGTGAAATGTTTATATACGTTGATGAACGTATAAGATTTTGAAAGAAAGTTTATTTTATTTTTGTGATCATTATGGTATTATATTTAAGATCTAAGTTGAGAAAAAGAAATGATATAAATATATTTGAGAAGTACCGGTACAATTAAAGAGACATATAGAGTCCACGTAGGATTGAGAAGTCCAATCATAAAAAAGATATTCGGAAAGTGTGAATACAATGAATAAAAGAGACCTATAGAGTCCATCTAGGATTGTGAAGTTCAATTTAGATAAATATCTAATTTATATTATCGTATTGATCACACCACTAAAACGTTTAAGAAGATTGTTTAAATTCTACTACACTTTTATTTATATTCATGTTTTGGGAATTTTGTTGAAAATAAAAGTATTATTTTTTTTTTGAAGAAAACGACAAGATGGAAAACCTATTTCCGACCCTATATATTATATTGCAAGATTTATCACTCACTAAGCTCGTTTAGCTTACCCCTCGATTTTATAACCTTTTCAGGTACATAGAGTTGAAATCAAATTAGTCGGGACCAGACATACCTTTAAGATTATGTGTTAAATTCCGCTGCGATTACATTTTTATTTTAGTTTGTAAGAGATTAAGTTCTTGTAATGAACGTAATTTTCAAGATTCTATTTAATGAAGTTTTTGCTAGAAATTTGAGCTTATTTAATGAGTTATGTAGCGAGTGTTTAATAATTATTTCATTTAAGTTTTGTTTAGCACGTACCGCCACACGTGTTATTCAGCCGTGTGACACCCCCGAGGCTGAGATGTTACACTTAATCCATGACTATTAATAGATAATGATAGGAGGAGAGTAAGACAAGAGCTTATCTCCATTTTCTTATGATCTATCAGATTTTTAACTAAATCGATTTCAATTTTGTATTTGTTTTCAATAAGTATAATAACTATTTAAACCGTACCTTAAAGTTTAGACGTCTAGTTAAGGTTTGCGCTCTGCTATTTTGCCTTTTTAAACTCGAGCTAAATGATGCTCATAATCACTTGTTTTGAGTATCATGATTTCATAAATTTGCTAAAAGTGTATTTGAAATTAGTTGATGCTACCTACTGATTTTACTTACTTTTACAAACTCTTTAAATCTATTTGAGTACAATTTTAAGATTGATTTTAGAGTATAATTTGACTAGCAAAGTATCCAATTAATTACAATCCAAACTTAGAATGTCAGGAAGTATCTTATGTACATTAATAGAGAACACACAGCAAGTAAAATTGGATTTTGACAGAGAATGAGATACAGCAAACACCTACAAGTAAATCAGCTCTTTTTGTGAAAAATGCCTAAAATAATTTTGATTCATGAAATCTCCAAAAATTGATTAATCATTACCCTCAATGCATGTCCCTGATGAACATATAATCAGTAATTTCTAATGAACATCAGGCAACATCATGGATAGTTTATGTTTAGATCAGAAAAAGTTACAACTTCCAAGTGAACAATCTTAATACTCATACACTACCTCCGTCCCATTTTGATAAGAAATTTGGGGAATCAAACTCTTTAAAAAAAAGTAATGTGAAAGCTTGCTTTTGGAAAAAAATGACCCTTTCAAATTTGTGATTCTTTGTTCTTGCACAAATTTCAAGACGCAATAAAGTTATTTCAGAACATGTTTGACTACCATTTTAAGAAACTTCCATTAAATTTGGAACATCCGGAAATGGAATACCTATCAATAATTAACTCTGCCTTCAATATCCATACCTGTGTGTCTATCTTCGCAAACCATTGGTGTACGATCTTTGCCTCTTCGAGGTTTGTTTTCTCACCATTGTTCTAGCAACTGATGTTTCAAAGGCAAACAAAATAGAGGAGATTGGGAAACTTGTCCCTATAAATAAATTTCTCTTTCAAATAATACCCTTGAAGTTTCTCAAGTATTCATACCTTAATAGTTTACTTTATGTTCTGATTTTATCAGATTTTTTGTGAGAACAAACCAATTATAAGCATATATAACTTATAAGCAGAAGAAGAAGAATACGAATAAATGGATTTAACCAAAAGATTCGATCAATCTCTAGAAACAGTAAACATCAGTGCTTAGTTGCTAACGATCTTTATCATGAATATAATCGATAAGAATAAATATCCCAAACCGGGTCTTATTAAGGTTTTACCTTTGGACAAAAAAATTGATGATATAATCATAGAACGATAGCATCACCACCAGTCCTCTCCATTTATTTCAACAATCATGTAAAACTCAAATTGACTACCAAACTTAGATTCCATCCCTATGCAACTAATTATATCCTGAAATGGAGAAACTGCCTAACACATAAATAAACTAATAACTACAATTGTAAGATTATGATTTGAAGTTATACAAAAACGTCATCAATTGCCAAAAAGAAAGAAAAAAACATCAAAATTTATAGATCCAGATTCGTAACTATAAGTTGAATACTATGAGCGTCATGTTCAAAACATCACGAAATCGGGAAATTAAACACAGTAAAAAAATTCAAAAATAAAAAATTCTTCCACAATCACTATTCAATCAATAATGTTAATTAGTACACAACTCAAAAACCAGATTAGTATGTGTGTGCCATGATGTGCACCAGATTTTGAATTATATTTTAGCCTTTTAGGGACCACCTGTACAAAGTATATAAATCTAGGTTTTTTTGTTGTGCATGCACATAACATATTATTGCTATTGAATGATAAAGTTGAATACTAAGAGCATTTGGTTAGAATTAAAAGAATTATAGTAGTACTACATTTAAAACAACAATATATTGCAATCCCATTGAGAGAGGATTATTATTCTCTTTATTTGTGCATGCCATCCTTTTTCTGCCCTAATGTCTCTCTCTCTATGTCTTCTCTTGCTTCATTTCGACTATTTTGATACAAGTTATAAATCGGTCAAAATTGCACGTAGTTTCGTAATGGACAGTTAAATGGAAACGGAGGGAGTAACAAGATAATGGTCGTGTATTTAAAAATGTGTGTGTGGTGAGGACAACACACACATTTAACAAAATATTTGCTCTTTCATCTGTATCCCCTCTTTCCATCCACCTAAATTTTAATGATATGGAAATTTTTAAGATTCACCCAATTTCAATATGTGTTTAGTTCACAATTTATCACGTAATCTTGCAAATTGCAATGATTAAATTTGATGTTTTTCTTAAAGGTATAAGTGTATAACTATACCATACACATGGATTCTTTTTTAATAATATGTAATAAATATGTGGTGGCTGACTGAATTAAAGGTTTTAGTTTAGATCTTTAGTAAAGATAAAAAAAAAAAACAAAAAAAACAAAAAAACGAATGGAAAATGTGTGATCTAATTAAGAAAGAAGGAAGGGAGAAGACTTTTTGTTGTGTTCACAAACTGTAATTTAGGTGTTATTTTCTCATGTGTTGTGCAACATGATGGAAACATGATAGAATGTGACCCTTCTAGACCTACATCGTGCATGACCTGAAATTGCCTTCCTCATTTGATTAGGAATAAATTGTCCAAAAGCTAATTGGTAAATTACATGGACTTTTTCTTAATAAGCATAAACATGATAAAAATTGATTAATTGTATATTTTTTTTAATTATGAACCTTCACTTTGAATACCCCTACAAAAAAAAAAAAAAAATGAGATTTAGGGACAATTTATTTAGAAACAATCAAAATTTATCTTCAAATGGTATTTTTTGGAGACAAAAACAATTTCTTAGGGACACAAATATTTTTTTGTCCTTCAAAATAAACAGAGTCTAAATGTATTTGTAGGGACAAAACTCCAAAGACAATTTCATACCAATATAAGTAGATAATTTAATTTTGTCTCAAAATATGATACAAAATTAAATTGTCTCCTATAGTTGGTATATGATTGTTTTTGGAGATAAAAAAAATATTTTTGTTCCTAAAAAATTTTTTTTGTTCCTAAAAGTTATCATTTGGAGACAAATTTTGATTGTATCTAAATAAATTTTCTCTAATGCCTAAGTTTTTTGTAGTGTAAGTTGAACTCTAATATAAAAATAACTAGTACCATTTTCTTACACTAAAAACAGAGACAATATTGAATCAATTTTAAGACTGACAAACAAGTTCTAATCTGGAAAACGACATTAGAAAACACAAAGGCTGCTTTAGTTTTAAAAAAAAGGATGGATGGATAAATCTCACTTACTAGATATGATATAAATAATTTAATGAAACCAACAAGAAGAGATCAAAAGTAAAGGTTATTAATAATCAAAATAGTAAATAAAAACATCTGCTACTCGGGGAAAAAAACATCAGTCATAGGGCGAGTGCCTTCATGAAATTAAGCAAAAATAAGAGCTCTCTAGGTTGCTATATTCTATCGAAGCTTCATTATAATCGGTAGGTTTCCCTTGAAAATATCTTCGAGTTTAATCAAACTAGGTATGTAACTATATGCCTCCTTTCCGACACCACTGCTACTGGTGCGATGAATCTTAGCATCTCTAGATTTGCCGGCTTTGGGATCATAACACAAAAATAACTCAAAACCCCGCTGTTCCTTTCCGTATTCAATTCCGAATAATATATCCCCATTTTTCCAAGAGACAACAGGCTGATGGAAACAATGTTCATACTCTTTCATGATGCGAAGTTGGCTCCATGAGCTCTCAACTCCATAGTCCTTCATTGACCACATATCGAACCAATCAGGATGATCATCAATAATGGAGAGGAAACCTCCAATGACTTGCAATCTCACGCATTCGTACATGGAATCATTACTATCAGGCATTGGAATGCACCGCAAACATTCTTGTGCAAGATCAAATGCGTGTATGTAACCATTATCTAACCAATGAAGAGCGCCATTCAAATTATACACGGAAATAGTTGAGTCATGTCGAAATGGTTTAATTCCTAAAGGTCTCCATGTCTCTTCGCCAAGAGTGAATATCTCAACCTCTACTTTATTATTACACCACCACCTATTTCCCGCTATTCTTAGTATTTTATACTTCTTAGTGGTTGTACAAAAACCAAATCCATATACGACAGGACAATGTTCGTGATAGTTCCGTTCAGGGAGCATAACATATTCTCTTGTTAATGGATTGCATATGTAAATAGTGTCTTTGGGATGCATACTATCACACAAGCACACCCAGTTATTGCACATAGCAGTGGAATCACCATGACGACGATCACAGAAGCACAACAAGCCTTCGTACGCACCAACAAAATAAAGTTTAACGTTAGGAAGATTGACACCGGGCTTGAACTTGATTGGCCAACCGATACATTTATCATTTTTAGTTGTCAACTCTTCCAAGCAGAAGAATCCGCAAGGTGTATGAAAAAGAACCGCCGGTGATAGTATGTTGACAGAACAAGGGTCGGAGATTACAGAAAGAAATGATTTGCAAACACACTTACACATAAAAAGGGACTTCATTGGTAGGCGGGACATAATACTGGCGAGAAGGGGAGAAGGAAGATCTATTAGCAAAGTACCGAAAGAACCATTGCAAGTTGCTTGAACTTCTTGTGCTCCTCTTCTATTACTGCCAAAAGCAAGTCAATTCATAAAGTAGACTGAATTAAGGGCGCCTAAACCAATATACTGCCATGAATTTTAACCAAATTTTTTTTTCTAGGCATAAATCATCCTTTCAGCATTCCACATAATAACAAAAAGAAAGAGTTCATATAAAAAGCGGCCCCTTGCATCCACGTACACAAATACAGATACTGTTAGTTAATTCCAACATTGCATATAAGGGCGAAGGCAGCAGAGTTTTTAAAAGCAAATTAAAAGGCTCATTGAACCTCCTAAGCTTGTTTTAGAACAGTTTTATGATCATTAGGATTTAGGATGCCGTTTTTCCAAAGTAAAAATACTGATTCCAGTGTAAAATCATAGCTCATAGTTACATTTCGGTTTTGACGGTTGACTTCTTCTACTTTTTATGATTTATTGGGAAAAACAAATTGTATTTGTATAAAAATTGTTTATACTAGTTAAAAACTGGGTTGAAAATTTCCAAACTTGTGTTTGTTTTTTTGTTGATTTATTATTTCTTTTCTAAAAATATTTGAAATTGTTTAAACAAAATAAAAAACATTATGAATGAGCTTTTACAGTCATTTTTTTTACTTTATTTTTTAAAAAAGACCGAAAAGATTAAAAAATATAAAAAATGACTTTGTAAATTTTGAAACTTAGTTTATAGCATATTGTTCTAATTTTACAGTTTTAATGATATTTTTTTATTTTCTTTAATAAAGAGCAAAAAAAGAGTCAAAAAATCAATAAAAAAATAAAATAAAATTGACATTGTAAATTTTTAAACTCAGTTTCTAACGATTATAACCAAATTTTATACATTTATGACTTTTTTCTGCTAAAAAGTCAATGGTCAAAACAGTAACTCAAAGTTACGGTTTGCACTGGGATCAGAATTTTGCTTTGGAAAAATATGCTCCCTTATCATTAAACTAGTAATCGTGTCCCACGCGTTGCGTGTGTGACGCGCAATGCAATTAAAATATAAAAAATAAGTGTAGTTATGATACAAATACGTGGATAATAAAAAAAAAAAATAGTATTAGACTTGAAAGAATGTTTGGTTGTTAAAGAGAGGGACACATGGTGTTATTAGTTGTTATTTTATTTTTATGTTTTTTATTTTTTTTATATGAGGATGGTATTATTGTAATTAATAAAAAAATATAGGAGTATTTTTGGAAAAAAGTGTCTAAATTGGGCAGCCTCATTTGACTTGGGTTGGCTTATTATAATAGAATATAGAAGGATGTAATGTCAGTTTAAGATTATTAAAACAAATCTTCAAAGTTCAAATGGTTAGATTTTTCGTTGTGTTTAATTTGGTTAGCTTAATAAGTGAGTTCAAACTACGGATGATAGGTGATATTTTTAATTCTTTTCGTAAATATGCAATCTTATGGTTTGAACTATATCTAGTAATACTAAGTAATTATATACTAGTAATAATGTAATATTATGGTTTTTAGATTCTTATATTTCTGTTTCAATTAAAACCCTTAAAATATCAATCAGCTTAATTATGTTGTTGAAATATGTTTTATTCTAATTTCAAAGTTGCTGCCGTGTTCATAGAAACAATAACAACAAAAATTATCATATATATAGGAGTAGATACTTAGTATATACTAACTCTAAAATCAGAGATACAGCATTCAGTTTTCATTGATGTATTTTTTCCTGTTTAGCTGTATATATATATATATATATATGATAATTTCTTTATATTCTATATACAACAAGCACGATATCTTCTCAATTCAGTTTTTTATAAGACTGGAATAACAACAGATAATTAACAGAATTTCTTAAGTTTGTCTTCAAAAATCCTCAGTCGACAATAAAAAATTCAGTATCGTGCTGAACATAACTAAAATAATGTCTATGTAACTATCCATTTATAGGATTTCCCTTGATTTCTCCGCGATTACATGGTGTTAATTTCAAAATTTTATGGCAACTGAATCCTACAAGCGTTATTCGCCAACTTTTACACCAAAGTTAATTATTAGCTAATTATGCTATGTGTACAGATGAAAGATTTGCAAGTGCTTTGAAGTTCATAATCAGCCTACTTATAATTGTTTTAATTTAAATCTAATTGAACAAAATAAACTATTACCAAAAATAAGATCAAATTACTTACTTGTTAAACAACTTCACTCCATGATCCATCTCCTTCTTCGACATACCGAATATCTGCAATACCACCATGAACCATTATCAAAAAGTTGCGAAGACAAAAGCAGAAGTATAATTACATAGATTAAAATCAACATGAAAAAATAAAATAGGAGAGTCAAAAAAGAATAAGAAGAGCTAATTATACTTGCTATTGATCCGTCTAGCTCGTGACGTTGCGACACCGTATTCCAGAATAATGAAAAAATGGTTCCCTGGAGACGAGAAGACGAGAAGACGAGAAGACTTGTGAGAAGTAATAGGATGTATATGATGATTTATATATACTAGGTTATGTGAGAAGTAATAGGATGTATGGGATGTATAGGATGATTTATATATACTAGGTGGTTATGTGAGAAGTAATTTGGTTCTTAGACGTAACAAATAATTTACATAATATTATTAGATTTGGTTCTTAGACGTAACCCCATATTTCTTTATCTATTCATTTTGAAAGATTTATATCCTCATATGCATACATAAACTACAAGAAAATAGACAGTTTTATTTAGAGACAAATAATAAATTTATCTTTAAAGAATACTTTTAATTTTTTATTGGTTAGTTAGGGAAAATGGACCAATAAAAATGTAAAAAATCAGAAAAAATTAAAAAATTCCAGAAAATAAAAATGCAAAAATGAAAAAATAAAAAAAATATGAAAAAATGCAAAAAAAATTAAAAGAGGCAAAACCCCGAAAAAATATGAATTTTTTTATAAAAATCCCAAAAAATAATGAAAAAAAATCTCATAAAATCAACAAAAATCTAAAATCAACAAAAATCCAAAAACGCAAAAAAAAAAACAGTCTGAACTATTTTAAGTCATTTTAAAAACAGTCTGAACTATTTTAAGTCATTTTAAAAACAGTCTGAACCATTTTAAGTCATTTTAAAAACAGTCTGAACCAAAAACAGTCCGAACTTTTTTAAGTTATTTTAAAAACAGTCTGAACTGTTTTTAAGTCATTTTAAAAACAGTCTGAACTGTTTGTTTTTAAAAACAGTCTGAACTGTTTTTAAGTCATTTTAAAAACAGGCTGAACTGTTTGTTTTTAAAATCAGTCTGAGCTGTTTTTTTTTAAAACAGTCTGAGCTGTTTTTTTTTAAAACAGTCTGAACTATTTTTTTTTTAAAACAGTCTGAACTGTTTTAAAGAACTTTTTAAAAAAAAAAACAGTCTGAACTTTTTTTTTTTAAAACAGTCTGAACTGTTTTTTTTTAAAACAGTCTGAACTGTTTTTTTTTTTAAAAAGTCTGAACTGTTTTTTAAAAAAAAACAGTCTGAACTTTTTTAAAAAAAAAAAACAGTCTGTTTTACTACTACTGGAAAATTCATATTAGAGCATATTTACATATGCCTTCCCAGTATATATGATGTGAATAATATATAACACTTGTTTATGTAGATAATCAAAACAATTAGACAAGTCAATAATCTATACACCATGCATTCTACTTGCAATAAATCGTCTAAACCGAAACCTAAAGGAAAACAATCTAAACCTAAAGGTGAAAACAACTGTCAGGCCCCTGATGACACATTAACAAGCAATCACTGCATGAGAAACATAACAAAATTTGCAGCAACTCTTCGTAAGCATATAAAACAGAGTTGAGAGCATATTCGTCCACTTGAAACATATAAAACAAGGCGAACGAAGTGAAGTAGTGACAGCCAAGAGATTCTACAAATTATTAAAAATAAAAACAACAACAGTGAGCAATTGACATAACATCTTTAAAAAACAAACTTGTAATGAAATATCGAATGTGCTCAATGTTGAAAACCAATCAACGTTTAACACCACAATAACTACAGTAAATTGAGCACAAGCTTGTCTCATAGCAACTGTTTCCAGTGTTCTAAGTATATTTCCAGTTATAGGACGCAACACACACTTTTCTATTTTGAAGAAATCAAACTTTTCAAAAGAATAAGTGAAAAAGAAGCAAGCTTGAGCTTATGCCCAACCGCAAAACTTGCAAAACTTTCTATGTCATTGAATTGCGTTTTAAGAACCAATTACTTGATTAAATTTAAGTCAACCTGTCAAAGAAAAATTCCAGGTAAAATACAATCTGAAATCCCAAAGCCTAAGTGAAAATATGCACAAGTGTAAAGTTAAGAAAAATAAGACCAAGCTTGTCTTACGAATTACGATTCAGCTGTACTTAATTAACCAAGCTTGCCTCTATTGCAATCAATAGTGAAGATACACTAAGTGGAAAATCAAACCTTTTTCATGGAATTGTATTTAAAAAAAAAAAAGCATACTATTTGACAATTCCCAATTGTAAACTTGTTGTAACATCCAATTGTTTTCCCAGTTTTTGAGGTCCTAATGAATAGAACAGAAACACTAAGTGGAAAAAATCAAACCTTTTTTTTTATGGAATTGTAATTAAAAAATTAATTAATTGACAATTCCCAATCATAAACTTGTTCTACCATTCAATTGCTTTATAATATACACAATTCGATATTTTTCCAATCAAGCTCTAAAGCAAAAAACACCATGATTGAAATATATATAAAATAATAATAATAATAATTAGAGAAAAGATGTTTACCCGAGCAGTTGTTGATGATGTTCCGATGACAGGAGATGTAATTATATATATATAAATTATGAAAATAAATTAATAAATTAGGGAAGAGAAACAGACGGAGAAAAGATTAGATAAAAACATCAATCCCAATTGAAACTCATCTGCATCTATATCTATATATATATATATATATATATATATATATATATAGAATAATCTAGGATAAATTTTGAAAACAAAAATACGTAAGATGAGTCCACGAAACTGAAACTATGGTCCATTTCTCCTAACTAACCAATAAAAATGTAAAAAATCAGAAAAAATAAAAAAATTCTAGAAAATAAAAATGCAAAAATAAAAAAATAAAAATAAAATGAAAAAATGGACCAAAACAGTCTGAATTTTTTTAAACAATCTGAACTTTTTTAAACAGTCTGAACTATTTTAAGTCATTTTAAAAACAGTCTGAACCAAAAACAGTCTGAAACAAAAACAGTCTGAACTTTTTTAAGCATTTTAAAAACAGTCTGAACTTTTTTAAGCATTTTAAAAACAGTCTGAACTATTTTTAAGTCATTTTAAAAACAGTCTGAATTATTTTAAAAAGAGTCTGAACTATTTTAAAAACAGTCTGAACTGTTTTTTTTTTTGCGTTTTCGGATTTTTGTTGATTTTAGATTTTTGTTGATTTTTTGGGATTTTTTTTTGATTTTTTGGGATTTTTAAAAAAAAAGGTCGTGTTTTTTCGGGGTTTTGCCTCTTTTATTTTTTATTTTTGATTTTTTCATATTTTTTTGATTTTTTCATTTTTACATTTTTATTTTCTGGAATTTTTTCATTTTTTTTGATTTTTTACATTTTTATTGGTTATTTAGGAGAAATGGACCAATCCTTAATTAGTTTCAGAAATAATGGTCCAATCCTTAATTAAATTTTATAGCCGGACCAATCCTTAAATAGTTTTGTTTTCATGGTCCAATCCTTAATTTTCTCATTAATATATGGATTACGGAATCATCACACCTTATTTACCTAAAAAGTAGTCTTTAGTGCCGGATTCAAATTCTATAAATTATATAATGCACACATAGTCTAACGGAGAAAATAATAACAATCCAACCGTTTAGATCTAGAAGTATGTTTTGTAATTTTTTTTTAATATAATTTTAATATATAAAATACAAATTATGATTTTGTAAATTAAAACTAATTTTACAATACAATAAAAACTCAAATAAAATTATAAAACCATAGTTAAGACCATAATAAACTTAAGTATTAATAAAAAAGGTTAATGATTTTATATATAAAAAATTTACAAACTAACGTCTAAATCTGAATCATTGGATTGTGTTTATTTCGTGTGTTCAATTAAACTCCAAAGTATATGAATATATTGGACCATTCACAATAATTGTGTTAATTTTAACAATATTAACTTTGACACATCATCATTTAATTACATGTTAATGTAACTTAAATTTAACATTCAAATCACTGCATTAACTTAACAAAATTATCTAATTTTAATTAAAATTAATTATTAATTGAAATCTCATTAATTAGTAATTTTGTAAGCCCACGTTAATATAGGAACTAAACTAGAAGTATTTGAAATATAGTTCATGTTTTAATTAATCGTATTTTGCCACATAATTCATTAACAACATTAAAAACATTGTTATATTTAACAATTATAAAGATAACACATGATTTAACATAAATAATGAAGACAAAAAAATGTATTGTTATGTAAATATTTTAGTTAACAATAGAGATAACAACGATATTGTAAATGTTTTTATAAACTCTAACAAAATAAAATTGAATGCCGCCAAATGAAACGATGGAATGGAACAAGCATGAAACCATGGTATCAATACCACATTAATTACACGTTCAAAAAAGGCGGGCCTCTAATTTCCATCATCTATCCGATTTTCCTCTGCATTGACAATAATATATCCATCATCTCCTCGATTTTCTTCTTACGAGTTCTAAACTATACATTAAGGTTTGTCCTCAAGACGAAAAAGCGAATATTAGTGGATGAACCGTATCCCACCAAAAGCTCATTGAACATATAAATGGATAAGATAATCATTGATTCCACTGTAAGAGGGCCATTCTTGACCAGATTTTGTGACTTGGAGATCAACAGAAACAACGACAATATTTGAAACTGATTGCATCAATTTTGCTTTTGTCAAATTGGCATTTAATTAACATCTCTACCAGTGTTAGGATAATCCACTTCTCTTTGAACCTCACCAAGACTTGAGTGCATATGTACTCGAAACCGTTGTTTATCAGCCCACCATTGCATCCTGAATCACATGAATCTCTTTCTTATACGGGTCGCACTCATTCACACAATTGACAAGGTGTTGCTCGCAGAGGCTCACGAGCTCTCTACAGACTCCAGCAACACAATAAAACGAACTACTTCCAAAGTTTAGGGCCTCCGGTGATGCATTCGCAAGGGTTGATTGGTTAGAGGTCACATTTTAATAAGATTTTTGTTCATAAGTCACTACTCTTATAAATTTTTTTAAGTGTAGGCGACCTTACCTTACAAGTGATAAAAAATAAATTATTTTCATAACTTTTTGATATTTTTTTTTTCATTAATAATTCAAATAAACACTAAAAAAAACTCAAGAAATATAAAAAAAATAGCTTTTAAGTTTTTTTTTTTTACATTTTGATATTTTTCTCGTGAACATTATAATTTTTTTAAAAAACTTAAAAATAACTTTTAACATCTTTTCACATTTGAATATCTGATTAGTATAGATTAATAAATATTTGCATGTTGAAATTATATTTTAAAGGTATCAAAATTATATATGTATATATATATCATTGCAAAGTTGCAGGTTCAAAAGATCAAGTTTATTTGCGTACGTTGATAAACGTAAAGAAGTGAAATGTTTATATACGTTGATGAACGTATAAGATTTTGAAAGAAAGTTTATTTTATTTTTGTGATCATTATGGTATTATATTTAAGATCTAAGTTGAGAAAAAGAAATGATATAAATATATTTGAGAAGTACCGGTACAATTAAAGAGACATATAGAGTCCACGTAGGATTGAGAAGTCCAATCATAAAAAAGATATTCGGAAAGTGTGAATACAATGAATAAAAGAGACCTATAGAGTCCATCTAGGATTGTGAAGTTCAATTTAGATAAATATCTAATTTATATTATCGTATTGATCACACCACTAAAACGTTTAAGAAGATTGTTTAAATTCTACTACACTTTTATTTATATTCATGTTTTGGGAATTTTGTTGAAAATAAAAGTATTATTTTTTTTTTGAAGAAAACGACAAGATGGAAAACCTATTTCCGACCCTATATATTATATTGCAAGATTTATCACTCACTAAGCTCGTTTAGCTTACCCCTCGATTTTATAACCTTTTCAGGTACATAGAGTTGAAATCAAATTAGTCGGGACCAGACATACCTTTAAGATTATGTGTTAAATTCCGCTGCGATTACATTTTTATTTTAGTTTGTAAGAGATTAAGTTCTTGTAATGAACGTAATTTTCAAGATTCTATTTAATGAAGTTTTTGCTAGAAATTTGAGCTTATTTAATGAGTTATGTAGCGAGTGTTTAATAATTATTTCATTTAAGTTTTGTTTAGCACGTACCGCCACACGTGTTATTCAGCCGTGTGACACCCCCGAGGCTGAGATGTTACACTTAATCCATGACTATTAATAGATAATGATAGGAGGAGAGTAAGACAAGAGCTTATCTCCATTTTCTTATGATCTATCAGATTTTTAACTAAATCGATTTCAATTTTGTATTTGTTTTCAATAAGTATAATAACTATTTAAACCGTACCTTAAAGTTTAGACGTCTAGTTAAGGTTTGCGCTCTGCTATTTTGCCTTTTTAAACTCGAGCTAAATGATGCTCATAATCACTTGTTTTGAGTATCATGATTTCATAAATTTGCTAAAAGTGTATTTGAAATTAGTTGATGCTACCTACTGATTTTACTTACTTTTACAAACTCTTTAAATCTATTTGAGTACAATTTTAAGATTGATTTTAGAGTATAATTTGACTAGCAAAGTATCCAATTAATTACAATCCAAACTTAGAATGTCAGGAAGTATCTTATGTACATTAATAGAGAACACACAGCAAGTAAAATTGGATTTTGACAGAGAATGAGATACAGCAAACACCTACAAGTAAATCAGCTCTTTTTGTGAAAAATGCCTAAAATAATTTTGATTCATGAAATCTCCAAAAATTGATTAATCATTACCCTCAATGCATGTCCCTGATGAACATATAATCAGTAATTTCTAATGAACATCAGGCAACATCATGGATAGTTTATGTTTAGATCAGAAAAAGTTACAACTTCCAAGTGAACAATCTTAATACTCATACACTACCTCCGTCCCATTTTGATAAGAAATTTGGGGAATCAAACTCTTTAAAAAAAAGTAATGTGAAAGCTTGCTTTTGGAAAAAAATGACCCTTTCAAATTTGTGATTCTTTGTTCTTGCACAAATTTCAAGACGCAATAAAGTTATTTCAGAACATGTTTGACTACCATTTTAAGAAACTTCCATTAAATTTGGAACATCCGGAAATGGAATACCTATCAATAATTAACTCTGCCTTCAATATCCATACCTGTGTGTCTATCTTCGCAAACCATTGGTGTACGATCTTTGCCTCTTCGAGGTTTGTTTTCTCACCATTGTTCTAGCAACTGATGTTTCAAAGGCAAACAAAATAGAGGAGATTGGGAAACTTGTCCCTATAAATAAATTTCTCTTTCAAATAATACCCTTGAAGTTTCTCAAGTATTCATACCTTAATAGTTTACTTTATGTTCTGATTTTATCAGATTTTTTGTGAGAACAAACCAATTATAAGCATATATAACTTATAAGCAGAAGAAGAAGAATACGAATAAATGGATTTAACCAAAAGATTCGATCAATCTCTAGAAACAGTAAACATCAGTGCTTAGTTGCTAACGATCTTTATCATGAATATAATCGATAAGAATAAATATCCCAAACCGGGTCTTATTAAGGTTTTACCTTTGGACAAAAAAATTGATGATATAATCATAGAACGATAGCATCACCACCAGTCCTCTCCATTTATTTCAACAATCATGTAAAACTCAAATTGACTACCAAACTTAGATTCCATCCCTATGCAACTAATTATATCCTGAAATGGAGAAACTGCCTAACACATAAATAAACTAATAACTACAATTGTAAGATTATGATTTGAAGTTATACAAAAACGTCATCAATTGCCAAAAAGAAAGAAAAAAACATCAAAATTTATAGATCCAGATTCGTAACTATAAGTTGAATACTATGAGCGTCATGTTCAAAACATCACGAAATCGGGAAATTAAACACAGTAAAAAAATTCAAAAATAAAAAATTCTTCCACAATCACTATTCAATCAATAATGTTAATTAGTACACAACTCAAAAACCAGATTAGTATGTGTGTGCCATGATGTGCACCAGATTTTGAATTATATTTTAGCCTTTTAGGGACCACCTGTACAAAGTATATAAATCTAGGTTTTTTTGTTGTGCATGCACATAACATATTATTGCTATTGAATGATAAAGTTGAATACTAAGAGCATTTGGTTAGAATTAAAAGAATTATAGTAGTACTACATTTAAAACAACAATATATTGCAATCCCATTGAGAGAGGATTATTATTCTCTTTATTTGTGCATGCCATCCTTTTTCTGCCCTAATGTCTCTCTCTCTCTATGTCTTCTCTTGCTTCATTTCGACTATTTTGATACAAGTTATAAATCGGTCAAAATTGCACGTAGTTTCGTAATGGACAGTTAAATGGAAACGGAGGGAGTAACAAGATAATGGTCGTGTATTTAAAAATGTGTGTGTGGTGAGGACAACACACACATTTAACAAAATATTTGCTCTTTCATCTGTATCCCCTCTTTCCATCCACCTAAATTTTAATGATATGGAAATTTTTAAGATTCACCCAATTTCAATATGTGTTTAGTTCACAATTTATCACGTAATCTTGCAAATTGCAATGATTAAATTTGATGTTTTTCTTAAAGGTATAAGTGTATAACTATACCATACACATGGATTCTTTTTTAATAATATGTAATAAATATGTGGTGGCTGACTGAATTAAAGGTTTTAGTTTAGATCTTTAGTAAAGATAAAAAAAAAAAACAAAAAAAACAAAAAAACGAATGGAAAATGTGTGATCTAATTAAGAAAGAAGGAAGGGAGAAGACTTTTTGTTGTGTTCACAAACTGTAATTTAGGTGTTATTTTCTCATGTGTTGTGCAACATGATGGAAACATGATAGAATGTGACCCTTCTAGACCTACATCGTGCATGACCTGAAATTGCCTTCCTCATTTGATTAGGAATAAATTGTCCAAAAGCTAATTGGTAAATTACATGGACTTTTTCTTAATAAGCATAAACATGATAAAAATTGATTAATTGTATATTTTTTTTAATTATGAACCTTCACTTTGAATACCCCTACAAAAAAAAAAAAAAAATGAGATTTAGGGACAATTTATTTAGAAACAATCAAAATTTATCTTCAAATGGTATTTTTTGGAGACAAAAACAATTTCTTAGGGACACAAATATTTTTTTGTCCTTCAAAATAAACAGAGTCTAAATGTATTTGTAGGGACAAAACTCCAAAGACAATTTCATACCAATATAAGTAGATAATTTAATTTTGTCTCAAAATATGATACAAAATTAAATTGTCTCCTATAGTTGGTATATGATTGTTTTTGGAGATAAAAAAAATATTTTTGTTCCTAAAAAATTTTTTTTGTTCCTAAAAGTTATCATTTGGAGACAAATTTTGATTGTATCTAAATAAATTTTCTCTAATGCCTAAGTTTTTTGTAGTGTAAGTTGAACTCTAATATAAAAATAACTAGTACCATTTTCTTACACTAAAAACAGAGACAATATTGAATCAATTTTAAGACTGACAAACAAGTTCTAATCTGGAAAACGACATTAGAAAACACAAAGGCTGCTTTAGTTTTAAAAAAAAGGATGGATGGATAAATCTCACTTACTAGATATGATATAAATAATTTAATGAAACCAACAAGAAGAGATCAAAAGTAAAGGTTATTAATAATCAAAATAGTAAATAAAAACATCTGCTACTCGGGGAAAAAAACATCAGTCATAGGGCGAGTGCCTTCATGAAATTAAGCAAAAATAAGAGCTCTCTAGGTTGCTATATTCTATCGAAGCTTCATTATAATCGGTAGGTTTCCCTTGAAAATATCTTCGAGTTTAATCAAACTAGGTATGTAACTATATGCCTCCTTTCCGACACCACTGCTACTGGTGCGATGAATCTTAGCATCTCTAGATTTGCCGGCTTTGGGATCATAACACAAAAATAACTCAAAACCCCGCTGTTCCTTTCCGTATTCAATTCCGAATAATATATCCCCATTTTTCCAAGAGACAACAGGCTGATGGAAACAATGTTCATACTCTTTCATGATGCGAAGTTGGCTCCATGAGCTCTCAACTCCATAGTCCTTCATTGACCACATATCGAACCAATCAGGATGATCATCAATAATGGAGAGGAAACCTCCAATGACTTGCAATCTCACGCATTCGTACATGGAATCATTACTATCAGGCATTGGAATGCACCGCAAACATTCTTGTGCAAGATCAAATGCGTGTATGTAACCATTATCTAACCAATGAAGAGCGCCATTCAAATTATACACGGAAATAGTTGAGTCATGTCGAAATGGTTTAATTCCTAAAGGTCTCCATGTCTCTTCGCCAAGAGTGAATATCTCAACCTCTACTTTATTATTACACCACCACCTATTTCCCGCTATTCTTAGTATTTTATACTTCTTAGTGGTTGTACAAAAACCAAATCCATATACGACAGGACAATGTTCGTGATAGTTCCGTTCAGGGAGCATAACATATTCTCTTGTTAATGGATTGCATATGTAAATAGTGTCTTTGGGATGCATACTATCACACAAGCACACCCAGTTATTGCACATAGCAGTGGAATCACCATGACGACGATCACAGAAGCACAACAAGCCTTCGTACGCACCAACAAAATAAAGTTTAACGTTAGGAAGATTGACACCGGGCTTGAACTTGATTGGCCAACCGATACATTTATCATTTTTAGTTGTCAACTCTTCCAAGCAGAAGAATCCGCAAGGTGTATGAAAAAGAACCGCCGGTGATAGTATGTTGACAGAACAAGGGTCGGAGATTACAGAAAGAAATGATTTGCAAACACACTTACACATAAAAAGGGACTTCATTGGTAGGCGGGACATAATACTGGCGAGAAGGGGAGAAGGAAGATCTATTAGCAAAGTACCGAAAGAACCATTGCAAGTTGCTTGAACTTCTTGTGCTCCTCTTCTATTACTGCCAAAAGCAAGTCAATTCATAAAGTAGACTGAATTAAGGGCGCCTAAACCAATATACTGCCATGAATTTTAACCAAATTTTTTTTTCTAGGCATAAATCATCCTTTCAGCATTCCACATAATAACAAAAAGAAAGAGTTCATATAAAAAGCGGCCCCTTGCATCCACGTACACAAATACAGATACTGTTAGTTAATTCCAACATTGCATATAAGGGCGAAGGCAGCAGAGTTTTTAAAAGCAAATTAAAAGGCTCATTGAACCTCCTAAGCTTGTTTTAGAACAGTTTTATGATCATTAGGATTTAGGATGCCGTTTTTCCAAAGTAAAAATACTGATTCCAGTGTAAAATCATAGCTCATAGTTACATTTCGGTTTTGACGGTTGACTTCTTCTACTTTTTATGATTTATTGGGAAAAACAAATTGTATTTGTATAAAAATTGTTTATACTAGTTAAAAACTGGGTTGAAAATTTCCAAACTTGTGTTTGTTTTTTTGTTGATTTATTATTTCTTTTCTAAAAATATTTGAAATTGTTTAAACAAAATAAAAAACATTATGAATGAGCTTTTACAGTCATTTTTTTTACTTTATTTTTTAAAAAAGACCGAAAAGATTAAAAAATATAAAAAATGACTTTGTAAATTTTGAAACTTAGTTTATAGCATATTGTTCTAATTTTACAGTTTTAATGATATTTTTTTATTTTCTTTAATAAAGAGCAAAAAAAAAGTCAAAAAATCAATAAAAAAATAAAATAAAATTGACATTGTAAATTTTTAAACTCAGTTTCTAACGATTATAACCAAATTTTATACATTTATGACTTTTTTCTGCTAAAAAGTCAATGGTCAAAACAGTAACTCAAAGTTACGGTTTGCACTGGGATCAGAATTTTGCTTTGGAAAAATATGCTCCCTTATCATTAAACTAGTAATCGTGTCCCACGCGTTGCGTGTGTGACGCGCAATGCAATTAAAATATAAAAAATAAGTGTAGTTATGATACAAATACGTGGATAATAAAAAAAAAAAATAGTATTAGACTTGAAAGAATGTTTGGTTGTTAAAGAGAGGGACACATGGTGTTATTAGTTGTTATTTTATTTTTATGTTTTTTATTTTTTTTATATGAGGATGGTATTATTGTAATTAATAAAAAAATATAGGAGTATTTTTGGAAAAAAGTGTCTAAATTGGGCAGCCTCATTTGACTTGGGTTGGCTTATTATAATAGAATATAGAAGGATGTAATGTCAGTTTAAGATTATTAAAACAAATCTTCAAAGTTCAAATGGTTAGATTTTTCGTTGTGTTTAATTTGGTTAGCTTAATAAGTGAGTTCAAACTACGGATGATAGGTGATATTTTTAATTCTTTTCGTAAATATGCAATCTTATGGTTTGAACTATATCTAGTAATACTAAGTAATTATATACTAGTAATAATGTAATATTATGGTTTTTAGATTCTTATATTTCTGTTTCAATTAAAACCCTTAAAATATCAATCAGCTTAATTATGTTGTTGAAATATGTTTTATTCTAATTTCAAAGTTGCTGCCGTGTTCATAGAAACAATAACAACAAAAATTATCATATATATAGGAGTAGATACTTAGTATATACTAACTCTAAAATCAGAGATACAGCATTCAGTTTTCATTGATGTATTTTTTCCTGTTTAGCTGTATATATATATATATATATATGATAATTTCTTTATATTCTATATACAACAAGCACGATATCTTCTCAATTCAGTTTTTTATAAGACTGGAATAACAACAGATAATTAACAGAATTTCTTAAGTTTGTCTTCAAAAATCCTCAGTCGACAATAAAAAATTCAGTATCGTGCTGAACATAACTAAAATAATGTCTATGTAACTATCCATTTATAGGATTTCCCTTGATTTCTCCGCGATTACATGGTGTTAATTTCAAAATTTTATGGCAACTGAATCCTACAAGCGTTATTCGCCAACTTTTACACCAAAGTTAATTATTAGCTAATTATGCTATGTGTACAGATGAAAGATTTGCAAGTGCTTTGAAGTTCATAATCAGCCTACTTATAATTGTTTTAATTTAAATCTAATTGAACAAAATAAACTATTACCAAAAATAAGATCAAATTACTTACTTGTTAAACAACTTCACTCCATGATCCATCTCCTTCTTCGACATACCGAATATCTGCAATACCACCATGAACCATTATCAAAAAGTTGCGAAGACAAAAGCAGAAGTATAATTACATAGATTAAAATCAACATGAAAAAATAAAATAGGAGAGTCAAAAAAGAATAAGAAGAGCTAATTATACTTGCTATTGATCCGTCTAGCTCGTGACGTTGCGACACCGTATTCCAGAATAATGAAAAAATGGTTCCCTGGAGACGAGAAGACGAGAAGACGAGAAGACTTGTGAGAAGTAATAGGATGTATATGATGATTTATATATACTAGGTTATGTGAGAAGTAATAGGATGTATGGGATGTATAGGATGATTTATATATACTAGGTGGTTATGTGAGAAGTAATTTGGTTCTTAGACGTAACAAATAATTTACATAATATTATTAGATTTGGTTCTTAGACGTAACCCCATATTTCTTTATCTATTCATTTTGAAAGATTTATATCCTCATATGCATACATAAACTACAAGAAAATAGACAGTTTTATTTAGAGACAAATAATAAATTTATCTTTAAAGAATACTTTTAATTTTTTATTGGTTAGTTAGGGAAAATGGACCAATAAAAATGTAAAAAATCAGAAAAAATTAAAAAATTCCAGAAAATAAAAATGCAAAAATGAAAAAATAAAAAAAATATGAAAAAATGCAAAAAAAATTAAAAGAGGCAAAACCCCGAAAAAATATGAATTTTTTTATAAAAATCCCAAAAAATAATGAAAAAAAATCTCATAAAATCAACAAAAATCTAAAATCAACAAAAATCCAAAAACGCAAAAAAAAAAACAGTCTGAACTATTTTAAGTCATTTTAAAAACAGTCTGAACTATTTTAAGTCATTTTAAAAACAGTCTGAACCATTTTAAGTCATTTTAAAAACAGTCTGAACCAAAAACAGTCCGAACTTTTTTAAGTTATTTTAAAAACAGTCTGAACTGTTTTTAAGTCATTTTAAAAACAGTCTGAACTGTTTGTTTTTAAAAACAGTCTGAACTGTTTTTAAGTCATTTTAAAAACAGGCTGAACTGTTTGTTTTTAAAATCAGTCTGAGCTGTTTTTTTTTAAAACAGTCTGAGCTGTTTTTTTTTAAAACAGTCTGAACTATTTTTTTTTTAAAACAGTCTGAACTGTTTTAAAGAACTTTTTAAAAAAAAAAACAGTCTGAACTTTTTTTTTTTAAAACAGTCTGAACTGTTTTTTTTTAAAACAGTCTGAACTGTTTTTTTTTTTAAAAAGTCTGAACTGTTTTTTAAAAAAAAACAGTCTGAACTTTTTTAAAAAAAAAAAACAGTCTGTTTTACTACTACTGGAAAATTCATATTAGAGCATATTTACATATGCCTTCCCAGTATATATGATGTGAATAATATATAACACTTGTTTATGTAGATAATCAAAACAATTAGACAAGTCAATAATCTATACACCATGCATTCTACTTGCAATAAATCGTCTAAACCGAAACCTAAAGGAAAACAATCTAAACCTAAAGGTGAAAACAACTGTCAGGCCCCTGATGACACATTAACAAGCAATCACTGCATGAGAAACATAACAAAATTTGCAGCAACTCTTCGTAAGCATATAAAACAGAGTTGAGAGCATATTCGTCCACTTGAAACATATAAAACAAGGCGAACGAAGTGAAGTAGTGACAGCCAAGAGATTCTACAAATTATTAAAAATAAAAACAACAACAGTGAGCAATTGACATAACATCTTTAAAAAACAAACTTGTAATGAAATATCGAATGTGCTCAATGTTGAAAACCAATCAACGTTTAACACCACAATAACTACAGTAAATTGAGCACAAGCTTGTCTCATAGCAACTGTTTCCAGTGTTCTAAGTATATTTCCAGTTATAGGACGCAACACACACTTTTCTATTTTGAAGAAATCAAACTTTTCAAAAGAATAAGTGAAAAAGAAGCAAGCTTGAGCTTATGCCCAACCGCAAAACTTGCAAAACTTTCTATGTCATTGAATTGCGTTTTAAGAACCAATTACTTGATTAAATTTAAGTCAACCTGTCAAAGAAAAATTCCAGGTAAAATACAATCTGAAATCCCAAAGCCTAAGTGAAAATATGCACAAGTGTAAAGTTAAGAAAAATAAGACCAAGCTTGTCTTACGAATTACGATTCAGCTGTACTTAATTAACCAAGCTTGCCTCTATTGCAATCAATAGTGAAGATACACTAAGTGGAAAATCAAACCTTTTTCATGGAATTGTATTTAAAAAAAAAAAAGCATACTATTTGACAATTCCCAATTGTAAACTTGTTGTAACATCCAATTGTTTTCCCAGTTTTTGAGGTCCTAATGAATAGAACAGAAACACTAAGTGGAAAAAATCAAACCTTTTTTTTTATGGAATTGTAATTAAAAAATTAATTAATTGACAATTCCCAATCATAAACTTGTTCTACCATTCAATTGCTTTATAATATACACAATTCGATATTTTTCCAATCAAGCTCTAAAGCAAAAAACACCATGATTGAAATATATATAAAATAATAATAATAATAATTAGAGAAAAGATGTTTACCCGAGCAGTTGTTGATGATGTTCCGATGACAGGAGATGTAATTATATATATATAAATTATGAAAATAAATTAATAAATTAGGGAAGAGAAACAGACGGAGAAAAGATTAGATAAAAACATCAATCCCAATTGAAACTCATCTGCATCTATATCTATATATATATATATATATATATATATATATATATAGAATAATCTAGGATAAATTTTGAAAACAAAAATACGTAAGATGAGTCCACGAAACTGAAACTATGGTACATTTCTCCTAACTAACCAATAAAAATGTAAAAAATCAGAAAAAATAAAAAAATTCTAGAAAATAAAAATGCAAAAATAAAAAAATAAAAATAAAATGAAAAAATGGACCAAAACAGTCTGAATTTTTTTAAACAATCTGAACTTTTTTAAACAGTCTGAACTATTTTAAGTCATTTTAAAAACAGTCTGAACCAAAAACAGTCTGAAACAAAAACAGTCTGAACTTTTTTAAGCATTTTAAAAACAGTCTGAACTTTTTTAAGCATTTTAAAAACAGTCTGAACTATTTTTAAGTCATTTTAAAAACAGTCTGAATTATTTTAAAAAGAGTCTGAACTATTTTAAAAACAGTCTGAACTGTTTTTTTTTTTGCGTTTTCGGATTTTTGTTGATTTTAGATTTTTGTTGATTTTTTGGGATTTTTTTTTGATTTTTTGGGATTTTTAAAAAAAAAGGTCGTGTTTTTTCGGGGTTTTGCCTCTTTTATTTTTTATTTTTGATTTTTTCATATTTTTTTGATTTTTTCATTTTTACATTTTTATTTTCTGGAATTTTTTCATTTTTTTTGATTTTTTACATTTTTATTGGTTATTTAGGAGAAATGGACCAATCCTTAATTAGTTTCAGAAATAATGGTCCAATCCTTAATTAAATTTTATAGCCGGACCAATCCTTAAATAGTTTTGTTTTCATGGTCCAATCCTTAATTTTCTCATTAATATATGGATTACGGAATCATCACACCTTATTTACCTAAAAAGTAGTCTTTAGTGCCGGATTCAAATTCTATAAATTATATAATGCACACATAGTCTAACGGAGAAAATAATAACAATCCAACCGTTTAGATCTAGAAGTATGTTTTGTAATTTTTTTTTAATATAATTTTAATATATAAAATACAAATTATGATTTTGTAAATTAAAACTAATTTTACAATACAATAAAAACTCAAATAAAATTATAAAACCATAGTTAAGACCATAATAAACTTAAGTATTAATAAAAAAGGTTAATGATTTTATATATAAAAAATTTACAAACTAACGTCTAAATCTGAATCATTGGATTGTGTTTATTTCGTGTGTTCAATTAAACTCCAAAGTATATGAATATATTGGACCATTCACAATAATTGTGTTAATTTTAACAATATTAACTTTGACACATCATCATTTAATTACATGTTAATGTAACTTAAATTTAACATTCAAATCACTGCATTAACTTAACAAAATTATCTAATTTTAATTAAAATTAATTATTAATTGAAATCTCATTAATTAGTAATTTTGTAAGCCCACGTTAATATAGGAACTAAACTAGAAGTATTTGAAATATAGTTCATGTTTTAATTAATCGTATTTTGCCACATAATTCATTAACAACATTAAAAACATTGTTATATTTAACAATTATAAAGATAACACATGATTTAACATAAATAATGAAGACAAAAAAATGTATTGTTATGTAAATATTTTAGTTAACAATAGAGATAACAACGATATTGTAAATGTTTTTATAAACTCTAACAAAATAAAATTGAATGCCGCCAAATGAAACGATGGAATGGAACAAGCATGAAACCATGGTATCAATACCACATTAATTACACGTTCAAAAAAGGCGGGCCTCTAATTTCCATCATCTATCCGATTTTCCTCTGCATTGACAATAATATATCCATCATCTCCTCGATTTTCTTCTTACGAGTTCTAAACTATACATTAAGGTTTGTCCTCAAGACGAAAAAGCGAATATTAGTGGATGAACCGTATCCCACCAAAAGCTCATTGAACATATAAATGGATAAGATAATCATTGATTCCACTGTAAGAGGGCCATTCTTGACCAGATTTTGTGACTTGGAGATCAACAGAAACAACGACAATATTTGAAACTGATTGCATCAATTTTGCTTTTGTCAAATTGGCATTTAATTAACATCTCTACCAGTGTTAGGATAATCCACTTCTCTTTGAACCTCACCAAGACTTGAGTGCATATGTACTCGAAACCGTTGTTTATCAGCCCACCATTGCATCCTGAATCACATGAATCTCTTTCTTATACGGGTCGCACTCATTCACACAATTGACAAGGTGTTGCTCGCAGAGGCTCACGAGCTCTCTACAGACTCCAGCAACACAATAAAACGAACTACTTCCAAAGTTTAGGGCCTCCGGTGATGCATTCGCAAGGGTTGATTGGTTAGAGGTCACATTTTAATAAGATTTTTGTTCATAAGTCACTACTCTTATAAATTTTTTTAAGTGTAGGCGACCTTACCTTACAAGTGATAAAAAATAAATTATTTTCATAACTTTTTGATATTTTTTTTTTCATTAATAATTCAAATAAACACTAAAAAAAACTCAAGAAATATAAAAAAAATAGCTTTTAAGTTTTTTTTTTTTACATTTTGATATTTTTCTCGTGAACATTATAATTTTTTTAAAAAACTTAAAAATAACTTTTAACATCTTTTCACATTTGAATATCTGATTAGTATAGATTAATAAATATTTGCATGTTGAAATTATATTTTAAAGGTATCAAAATTATATATGTATATATATATCATTGCAAAGTTGCAGGTTCAAAAGATCAAGTTTATTTGCGTACGTTGATAAACGTAAAGAAGTGAAATGTTTATATACGTTGATGAACGTATAAGATTTTGAAAGAAAGTTTATTTTATTTTTGTGATCATTATGGTATTATATTTAAGATCTAAGTTGAGAAAAAGAAATGATATAAATATATTTGAGAAGTACCGGTACAATTAAAGAGACATATAGAGTCCACGTAGGATTGAGAAGTCCAATCATAAAAAAGATATTCGGAAAGTGTGAATACAATGAATAAAAGAGACCTATAGAGTCCATCTAGGATTGTGAAGTTCAATTTAGATAAATATCTAATTTATATTATCGTATTGATCACACCACTAAAACGTTTAAGAAGATTGTTTAAATTCTACTACACTTTTATTTATATTCATGTTTTGGGAATTTTGTTGAAAATAAAAGTATTATTTTTTTTTTGAAGAAAACGACAAGATGGAAAACCTATTTCCGACCCTATATATTATATTGCAAGATTTATCACTCACTAAGCTCGTTTAGCTTACCCCTCGATTTTATAACCTTTTCAGGTACATAGAGTTGAAATCAAATTAGTCGGGACCAGACATACCTTTAAGATTATGTGTTAAATTCCGCTGCGATTACATTTTTATTTTAGTTTGTAAGAGATTAAGTTCTTGTAATGAACGTAATTTTCAAGATTCTATTTAATGAAGTTTTTGCTAGAAATTTGAGCTTATTTAATGAGTTATGTAGCGAGTGTTTAATAATTATTTCATTTAAGTTTTGTTTAGCACGTACCGCCACACGTGTTATTCAGCCGTGTGACACCCCCGAGGCTGAGATGTTACACTTAATCCATGACTATTAATAGATAATGATAGGAGGAGAGTAAGACAAGAGCTTATCTCCATTTTCTTATGATCTATCAGATTTTTAACTAAATCGATTTCAATTTTGTATTTGTTTTCAATAAGTATAATAACTATTTAAACCGTACCTTAAAGTTTAGACGTCTAGTTAAGGTTTGCGCTCTGCTATTTTGCCTTTTTAAACTCGAGCTAAATGATGCTCATAATCACTTGTTTTGAGTATCATGATTTCATAAATTTGCTAAAAGTGTATTTGAAATTAGTTGATGCTACCTACTGATTTTACTTACTTTTACAAACTCTTTAAATCTATTTGAGTACAATTTTAAGATTGATTTTAGAGTATAATTTGACTAGCAAAGTATCCAATTAATTACAATCCAAACTTAGAATGTCAGGAAGTATCTTATGTACATTAATAGAGAACACACAGCAAGTAAAATTGGATTTTGACAGAGAATGAGATACAGCAAACACCTACAAGTAAATCAGCTCTTTTTGTGAAAAATGCCTAAAATAATTTTGATTCATGAAATCTCCAAAAATTGATTAATCATTACCCTCAATGCATGTCCCTGATGAACATATAATCAGTAATTTCTAATGAACATCAGGCAACATCATGGATAGTTTATGTTTAGATCAGAAAAAGTTACAACTTCCAAGTGAACAATCTTAATACTCATACACTACCTCCGTCCCATTTTGATAAGAAATTTGGGGAATCAAACTCTTTAAAAAAAAGTAATGTGAAAGCTTGCTTTTGGAAAAAAATGACCCTTTCAAATTTGTGATTCTTTGTTCTTGCACAAATTTCAAGACGCAATAAAGTTATTTCAGAACATGTTTGACTACCATTTTAAGAAACTTCCATTAAATTTGGAACATCCGGAAATGGAATACCTATCAATAATTAACTCTGCCTTCAATATCCATACCTGTGTGTCTATCTTCGCAAACCATTGGTGTACGATCTTTGCCTCTTCGAGGTTTGTTTTCTCACCATTGTTCTAGCAACTGATGTTTCAAAGGCAAACAAAATAGAGGAGATTGGGAAACTTGTCCCTATAAATAAATTTCTCTTTCAAATAATACCCTTGAAGTTTCTCAAGTATTCATACCTTAATAGTTTACTTTATGTTCTGATTTTATCAGATTTTTTGTGAGAACAAACCAATTATAAGCATATATAACTTATAAGCAGAAGAAGAAGAATACGAATAAATGGATTTAACCAAAAGATTCGATCAATCTCTAGAAACAGTAAACATCAGTGCTTAGTTGCTAACGATCTTTATCATGAATATAATCGATAAGAATAAATATCCCAAACCGGGTCTTATTAAGGTTTTACCTTTGGACAAAAAAATTGATGATATAATCATAGAACGATAGCATCACCACCAGTCCTCTCCATTTATTTCAACAATCATGTAAAACTCAAATTGACTACCAAACTTAGATTCCATCCCTATGCAACTAATTATATCCTGAAATGGAGAAACTGCCTAACACATAAATAAACTAATAACTACAATTGTAAGATTATGATTTGAAGTTATACAAAAACGTCATCAATTGCCAAAAAGAAAGAAAAAAACATCAAAATTTATAGATCCAGATTCGTAACTATAAGTTGAATACTATGAGCGTCATGTTCAAAACATCACGAAATCGGGAAATTAAACACAGTAAAAAAATTCAAAAATAAAAAATTCTTCCACAATCACTATTCAATCAATAATGTTAATTAGTACACAACTCAAAAACCAGATTAGTATGTGTGTGCCATGATGTGCACCAGATTTTGAATTATATTTTAGCCTTTTAGGGACCACCTGTACAAAGTATATAAATCTAGGTTTTTTTGTTGTGCATGCACATAACATATTATTGCTATTGAATGATAAAGTTGAATACTAAGAGCATTTGGTTAGAATTAAAAGAATTATAGTAGTACTACATTTAAAACAACAATATATTGCAATCCCATTGAGAGAGGATTATTATTCTCTTTATTTGTGCATGCCATCCTTTTTCTGCCCTAATGTCTCTCTCTCTCTATGTCTTCTCTTGCTTCATTTCGACTATTTTGATACAAGTTATAAATCGGTCAAAATTGCACGTAGTTTCGTAATGGACAGTTAAATGGAAACGGAGGGAGTAACAAGATAATGGTCGTGTATTTAAAAATGTGTGTGTGGTGAGGACAACACACACATTTAACAAAATATTTGCTCTTTCATCTGTATCCCCTCTTTCCATCCACCTAAATTTTAATGATATGGAAATTTTTAAGATTCACCCAATTTCAATATGTGTTTAGTTCACAATTTATCACGTAATCTTGCAAATTGCAATGATTAAATTTGATGTTTTTCTTAAAGGTATAAGTGTATAACTATACCATACACATGGATTCTTTTTTAATAATATGTAATAAATATGTGGTGGCTGACTGAATTAAAGGTTTTAGTTTAGATCTTTAGTAAAGATAAAAAAAAAAAACAAAAAAAACAAAAAAACGAATGGAAAATGTGTGATCTAATTAAGAAAGAAGGAAGGGAGAAGACTTTTTGTTGTGTTCACAAACTGTAATTTAGGTGTTATTTTCTCATGTGTTGTGCAACATGATGGAAACATGATAGAATGTGACCCTTCTAGACCTACATCGTGCATGACCTGAAATTGCCTTCCTCATTTGATTAGGAATAAATTGTCCAAAAGCTAATTGGTAAATTACATGGACTTTTTCTTAATAAGCATAAACATGATAAAAATTGATTAATTGTATATTTTTTTTAATTATGAACCTTCACTTTGAATACCCCTACAAAAAAAAAAAAAAAATGAGATTTAGGGACAATTTATTTAGAAACAATCAAAATTTATCTTCAAATGGTATTTTTTGGAGACAAAAACAATTTCTTAGGGACACAAATATTTTTTTGTCCTTCAAAATAAACAGAGTCTAAATGTATTTGTAGGGACAAAACTCCAAAGACAATTTCATACCAATATAAGTAGATAATTTAATTTTGTCTCAAAATATGATACAAAATTAAATTGTCTCCTATAGTTGGTATATGATTGTTTTTGGAGATAAAAAAAATATTTTTGTTCCTAAAATTTTTTTTTTGTTCCTAAAAGTTATCATTTGGAGACAAATTTTGATTGTATCTAAATAAATTTTCTCTAATGCCTAAGTTTTTTGTAGTGTAAGTTGAACTCTAATATAAAAATAACTAGTACCATTTTCTTACACTAAAAACAGAGACAATATTGAATCAATTTTAAGACTGACAAACAAGTTCTAATCTGGAAAACGACATTAGAAAACACAAAGGCTGCTTTAGTTTTAAAAAAAAGGATGGATGGATAAATCTCACTTACTAGATATGATATAAATAATTTAATGAAACCAACAAGAAGAGATCAAAAGTAAAGGTTATTAATAATCAAAATAGTAAATAAAAACATCTGCTACTCGGGGAAAAAAACATCAGTCATAGGGCGAGTGCCTTCATGAAATTAAGCAAAAATAAGAGCTCTCTAGGTTGCTATATTCTATCGAAGCTTCATTATAATCGGTAGGTTTCCCTTGAAAATATCTTCGAGTTTAATCAAACTAGGTATGTAACTATATGCCTCCTTTCCGACACCACTGCTACTGGTGCGATGAATCTTAGCATCTCTAGATTTGCCGGCTTTGGGATCATAACACAAAAATAACTCAAAACCCCGCTGTTCCTTTCCGTATTCAATTCCGAATAATATATCCCCATTTTTCCAAGAGACAACAGGCTGATGGAAACAATGTTCATACTCTTTCATGATGCGAAGTTGGCTCCATGAGCTCTCAACTCCATAGTCCTTCATTGACCACATATCGAACCAATCAGGATGATCATCAATAATGGAGAGGAAACCTCCAATGACTTGCAATCTCACGCATTCGTACATGGAATCATTACTATCAGGCATTGGAATGCACCGCAAACATTCTTGTGCAAGATCAAATGCGTGTATGTAACCATTATCTAACCAATGAAGAGCGCCATTCAAATTATACACGGAAATAGTTGAGTCATGTCGAAATGGTTTAATTCCTAAAGGTCTCCATGTCTCTTCGCCAAGAGTGAATATCTCAACCTCTACTTTATTATTACACCACCACCTATTTCCCGCTATTCTTAGTATTTTATACTTCTTAGTGGTTGTACAAAAACCAAATCCATATACGACAGGACAATGTTCGTGATAGTTCCGTTCAGGGAGCATAACATATTCTCTTGTTAATGGATTGCATATGTAAATAGTGTCTTTGGGATGCATACTATCACACAAGCACACCCAGTTATTGCACATAGCAGTGGAATCACCATGACGACGATCACAGAAGCACAACAAGCCTTCGTACGCACCAACAAAATAAAGTTTAACGTTAGGAAGATTGACACCGGGCTTGAACTTGATTGGCCAACCGATACATTTATCATTTTTAGTTGTCAACTCTTCCAAGCAGAAGAATCCGCAAGGTGTATGAAAAAGAACCGCCGGTGATAGTATGTTGACAGAACAAGGGTCGGAGATTACAGAAAGAAATGATTTGCAAACACACTTACACATAAAAAGGGACTTCATTGGTAGGCGGGACATAATACTGGCGAGAAGGGGAGAAGGAAGATCTATTAGCAAAGTACCGAAAGAACCATTGCAAGTTGCTTGAACTTCTTGTGCTCCTCTTCTATTACTGCCAAAAGCAAGTCAATTCATAAAGTAGACTGAATTAAGGGCGCCTAAACCAATATACTGCCATGAATTTTAACCAAATTTTTTTTTCTAGGCATAAATCATCCTTTCAGCATTCCACATAATAACAAAAAGAAAGAGTTCATATAAAAAGCGGCCCCTTGCATCCACGTACACAAATACAGATACTGTTAGTTAATTCCAACATTGCATATAAGGGCGAAGGCAGCAGAGTTTTTAAAAGCAAATTAAAAGGCTCATTGAACCTCCTAAGCTTGTTTTAGAACAGTTTTATGATCATTAGGATTTAGGATGCCGTTTTTCCAAAGTAAAAATACTGATTCCAGTGTAAAATCATAGCTCATAGTTACATTTCGGTTTTGACGGTTGACTTCTTCTACTTTTTATGATTTATTGGGAAAAACAAATTGTATTTGTATAAAAATTGTTTATACTAGTTAAAAACTGGGTTGAAAATTTCCAAACTTGTGTTTGTTTTTTTGTTGATTTATTATTTCTTTTCTAAAAATATTTGAAATTGTTTAAACAAAATAAAAAACATTATGAATGAGCTTTTACAGTCATTTTTTTTACTTTATTTTTTAAAAAAGACCGAAAAGATTAAAAAATATAAAAAATGACTTTGTAAATTTTGAAACTTAGTTTATAGCATATTGTTCTAATTTTACAGTTTTAATGATATTTTTTTATTTTCTTTAATAAAGAGCAAAAAAAAAGTCAAAAAATCAATAAAAAAATAAAATAAAATTGACATTGTAAATTTTTAAACTCAGTTTCTAACGATTATAACCAAATTTTATACATTTATGACTTTTTTCTGCTAAAAAGTCAATGGTCAAAACAGTAACTCAAAGTTACGGTTTGCACTGGGATCAGAATTTTGCTTTGGAAAAATATGCTCCCTTATCATTAAACTAGTAATCGTGTCCCACGCGTTGCGTGTGTGACGCGCAATGCAATTAAAATATAAAAAATAAGTGTAGTTATGATACAAATACGTGGATAATAAAAAAAAAAAATAGTATTAGACTTGAAAGAATGTTTGGTTGTTAAAGAGAGGGACACATGGTGTTATTAGTTGTTATTTTATTTTTATGTTTTTTATTTTTTTTATATGAGGATGGTATTATTGTAATTAATAAAAAAATATAGGAGTATTTTTGGAAAAAAGTGTCTAAATTGGGCAGCCTCATTTGACTTGGGTTGGCTTATTATAATAGAATATAGAAGGATGTAATGTCAGTTTAAGATTATTAAAACAAATCTTCAAAGTTCAAATGGTTAGATTTTTCGTTGTGTTTAATTTGGTTAGCTTAATAAGTGAGTTCAAACTACGGATGATAGGTGATATTTTTAATTCTTTTCGTAAATATGCAATCTTATGGTTTGAACTATATCTAGTAATACTAAGTAATTATATACTAGTAATAATGTAATATTATGGTTTTTAGATTCTTATATTTCTGTTTCAATTAAAACCCTTAAAATATCAATCAGCTTAATTATGTTGTTGAAATATGTTTTATTCTAATTTCAAAGTTGCTGCCGTGTTCATAGAAACAATAACAACAAAAATTATCATATATATAGGAGTAGATACTTAGTATATACTAACTCTAAAATCAGAGATACAGCATTCAGTTTTCATTGATGTATTTTTTCCTGTTTAGCTGTATATATATATATATATATATGATAATTTCTTTATATTCTATATACAACAAGCACGATATCTTCTCAATTCAGTTTTTTATAAGACTGGAATAACAACAGATAATTAACAGAATTTCTTAAGTTTGTCTTCAAAAATCCTCAGTCGACAATAAAAAATTCAGTATCGTGCTGAACATAACTAAAATAATGTCTATGTAACTATCCATTTATAGGATTTCCCTTGATTTCTCCGCGATTACATGGTGTTAATTTCAAAATTTTATGGCAACTGAATCCTACAAGCGTTATTCGCCAACTTTTACACCAAAGTTAATTATTAGCTAATTATGCTATGTGTACAGATGAAAGATTTGCAAGTGCTTTGAAGTTCATAATCAGCCTACTTATAATTGTTTTAATTTAAATCTAATTGAACAAAATAAACTATTACCAAAAATAAGATCAAATTACTTACTTGTTAAACAACTTCACTCCATGATCCATCTCTTTCTCCGACATACCGAATATCTGCAATACCACCATGAACCATTATCAAAAAGTTGCGAAGACAAAAGCAGAAGTATAATTACATAGATTAAAAGCAACATGAAAAAATAAAATAGAAGAGTAAAAAAAGAATAAGAAGAGCTAATTATACTTGCTCTTGATCCGTCTAGCTCGTGACGTTGCGACACCGTATTCCAGAATAATGAAAAAATGGTTCCCTGGAGACGAGAAGACTTGCAGGGTCCCTGTGTATAGGATGATAACGGCTTGTGAGAAGTAATAGGATGTATATGATGTATAGAAGACTTGCAGGGTCCCTGTGTATAGGATGATAACGGCTTGTGAGAAGTAATATGATGTATAGGATGATTTATATATACTAGGTTATGTGAGAAGTAATAGGATGTATAGGAATAGGATGTATAGGATGTATAGGATGATTTATATATACTAGATGGTTATGTGAGAAGTAATTTGGTTCTTAGACGTCTCCCCATATATCTTTGTTTACTTTTTTGAAAGATTATCCCCATATATCTTTGTTTACTTTTTTGAATGGTGTTATGGGATTGTACAATTTCGTTCCTAAAAATTAGATATGAGGATAAAATATTATTTTGGATTGGACCATGAAAACAAAAGTATTTAAGGATTAATTAAGGATTTGTCCATTTTCCCTAACTAACCAATAAAAATGTAAAAAATCAGAAAAAAAAAAAAAAATCCAGAAAATAAAAATAAAAAAATGAAAAAATAAAAAAAATATGAAAAAATGCAAAAAAAATTAAAAGAGGCAAAACCCCGAAAAAATATGAATTTTTTAATAAAAATCCCAAAAAAAAAAAAAAAAAATCTCATAAAATCAACAAAAATCTAAAATCAAAAAAAATCCAAAAACGCAAAAAAAAAACAGTCTGAACTATTTTAAGTCATTTTAAAAACATCCTGAACCATTTTAAGTCATTTTAAAAACAGTCTGAACAAAAAACAGTCCGAACTTTTTTAAGTTATTTTAAAAACAGTCTGAACTGTTTTTAAGTCATTTTAAAAACAGTCTGAACTGTTTGTTTTTAAAAACAGTCTGAACTTTTTGTTTTTAAAAACAGTCTGAACTGTTTTTAAGTCATTTTAAAAACAGTCTGAACTGTTTTTTTTTAAAAACAGTCTGAACTTTTTAAAAAAAAAACAGTCTGAACTTTTTTTTTTAAAACAGTCTGAACTTTTTTTTTTTAAAACAGTCTGAACTGTTTTTTTTTTAAAACAGTCTGAACTGTTTTTTTTAAAAAAACAGCCTGAACTTTTTTTAAAAAAAAAAAAACAGTCTGTTTTACTACTACTGGAAAATTCATATTAGAGCCTTCCCAGTATATATGATGTGAATAATATATAACACTTGTTTATGTAGATAATCAAAACAATTAGACAAGTCAATAATCTATACACCATGCATTCTACTTGCAATAAATCGTCTAAACCGAAACCTAAAGGAAAACAATCTAAACCTAAAGGTGAAAACAACTGTCAGGCCCCTGATGACACATTAACAAGCAATCACTGCATGAGAAACATAACAAAATTTACAGCAACTCTTCGTAAGCATATAAAACAGAGTTGAGAGCATATTCGTCCACTTGAAACATATAAAACAAGGCGAACGAAGTGAAGTAGTGACAGCCAAGAGATTCTACAAATTATTAAAAATAAAAGCAACAACAGTGAGCAATTGACATAACATCTTTAAAAAACAAACTTGTAATGAAATATCGAATGTGCTCAATGTTGAAAACCAATCAACGTTTAACACCACAATAACTACAGTAAATTGAGCACAAGCTTGTCTCATAGCAACTGTTTCCAGTGTTCTAAGTATATTTCCAGTTATAGGACGCAACACACACTTTTCTATTTTGAAGAAATCAAACTTTTCAAAAGAATAAGTGAAAAAGAAGCAAGCTTGAGCTTATGCCCAACCGCAAAACTTGCAAAACTTTCTATGTCATTGAATTGCGTTTTAAGAACCAATTACTTGATTAAATTTAAGTCAACCTGTCAAAGAAAAATTCCAGGTAAAATACAATCTGAAATCCCAAAGCCTAAGTGAAAATATGCACAAGTGTAAAGTTAAGAAAAATAAGACCAAGCTTGTCTTACGAATTACGATTCAGCTGTACTTAATTAACCAAGCTTGCCTCTATTGCAATCAATAGTGAAGATACACTAAGTGGAAAATCAAACCTTTTTCATGGAATTGTATTTTAAAAAAAAAAAGCATACTATTTGACAATTCCCAATTGTAAACTTGTTGTAACATCCAATTGTTTTCCCAGTTTTTGAGGTCCTAATGAATAGAACAGAAACACTAAGTGGAAAAAATCAAACCTTTTTTTTTTTATGGAATTGTAATTAAAAAATTAATTAATTGACAATTCCCAATCATAAACTTGTTCTACCATTCAATTGCTTTATAATATACACAATTCGATATTTTTCCAATCAAGCTCTAAAGCAAAAAACACCATGATTGAAATATATATAAAATAATAATAATAATAATTAGAGAAAAGATGTTTACCCGAGCAGTTGTTGATGATGTTCCGATGACAGGAGATGTAATTATATATATATAAATTATGAAAATAAATTAATAAATTAGGGAAGAGAAACAGACGGAGAAAAGATTAGATAAAAACATCAATCCCAATTGAAACTCATCTGCATCTATATATATATCTATATATATATATATACATATATAGAATAATCTAGGATAAATTTTGAAAACAAAAATATTTAAGATTAGTCCATAAAACTGAAATTAATTAATGATTGGTCCATTTCTCCTAATTAACCAATAAAAATGTAAAAAATCAGAAAAAATAAAAAAATTCCAGAAAATAAAAATGCAAAAATGAAAAAATAAAAAAAAAATGAAAAAATGGACCAAAACAGTCTGAATTTTTTTAAACAGTCTGAACTTTTTTAAGTCATTTTAAAAACAGTCTGAAACAAAAACAGTCTGAACTTTTTTAAGCATTTTAAAAACAGTCTGAACTATTTTTAAGTCCTTTTAAAAACAGTCTGAATTATTTTAAAAACAGTCTGAACTATTTTAAAAACAGTCTGAACTGTTTTTTTTTTTTTTTGCGTTTTCGGATTTTTGTTGATTTTTTGGGATTTTTTTTTGATTTTTTGGGATTTTTTTAAAAAAAAGTCGTGTTTTTTCGGGGTTTTGCCTCTTTTATTTTTTATTTTTGATTTTTTCATATTTTTTTTATTTTGTCATTTTTGCATTTTTATTTTCTGAAATTTTTTCTGATTTTTTACATTTTTATTGGTTATTGAGGGAAAATGGACCAATTTTTAATTAGTTTCAGAAATAATGGTCCAATCCTTAATTAAATTTTATAGCCGGACCAATACTTAAATAGTTTTGTTTTCATGTTCCAATCCTTAATTTTCTCATTAATATATGGATTACGGAATCATCACACCTTATTTACCTAAAAAGTAGTCTTTAATGCCGGATTCAAATTCTATATATTATATAATGCACACATAGTCTAACGGAGAAAATAATAACAATCCAACCGTTTAGATCTAGAAGTATGTTTTGAAAAAAAAAATTATATAATTTTAATATATAAAATACAAATTATGATTTTGTAAATTAAAACTAATTTTACAATACAATAAAAACTCAAATAAAATTATAAAATCATAGTTAAGACCATAATAAACTTAAGTATTAATAAAAAAGGTTAATGATTTTATATATAAAAAATTTACAAACTAACGTCTAAATCTGAATCATTGGATTGTGTTTATTTCGTGTGTTCAATTAAACTCCAAAGTATATGAATATATTGGACCATTCACAATAATTGTGTTAATTTTAACAATATTAACTTTGACACATCATCATTTAATTACATGTTAATGTAACTTAAATTTAACATTCAAATCACTGCATTAACTTAACAAAATTATCTAATTTTAATTAAAATTAATTATTAATTGAAATCTCATTAATTAGTAATTTTGTAAGGTCACGTTAATATAGGAACTAAACTAGAAGTATTTGAAATATAGTTCATGTTTTAATTAATCGTATTTTGCCACATAATTCATTAACAACATTAAAAACATTGTTATATTTAACAATTATAAAGATAACACATGATTTAACATAAATAATGAAGACAAAAAAATGTATTGTTATGTAAATATTTTAGTTAACAATAGAGATAACAACGATATTGTAAATGTTTTTATAAACTCTAACAAAATAAAATTGAATGCCGCCAAATGAAACGATGGAATGGAACAAGCATGAAACCATGGTATCAATACCATATTAATTACACGTTCAAAAAAGGCGGGCCTCTAATTTCCATCATCTATCCGATTTTCCTCTGCATTGACAATAATATATCCATCATCTCCTCGATTTTCTTCTTACGAGTTCTAAACTATACATTAAGGTTTGTCCTCAAGACGAAAAACCGAATATTAGTGGATGAACCGTATCCCACCAAAAGCTCATTGAACATATAAATGGATAAGATAATCATTAATTCCACTGTAAGAGGGCCATTCTTGACCAGATTTTGTGACTTGGAGATCAACAGAAACAACGACAATATTTGAAACTGATTGCATCAATTTTGCTTTTGTCAAATTGGCATTTAATTAACATCTCTACCAGTGTTAGGATAATCTACTTCTCTTTGAACCTCACCAAGACTTGAGTGCATATGTACTCGAAACCGTTGTTTATCAGCCCACCATTGCATCCTGAATCACATGAATCTCTTTCTTATACGGGTCGCACTCATTCACACAATCGACAAGGTGTTGCTCGCAGAGGCTCACGAGCTCTCTACAGACTCCAACAACACAATAAAACGAACTACTTCCAAAGTTTAGGGCCTCCGGTGATGCATTCGCAAGGGTTGATTGGTGAGAGGTCACATTTTAATAAGATTTTTGTTCATAAGTCACTACTCTCATAAATTTTTTTAAGTGTAGGCGACCTTACCTTACAAGTGATAAAAAATAAATTATTTTCATAACTTTTTGATATTTTTTTTTTCATTAATAATTCAAATAAACACTAAAAAAAACTCAAGAAATATAAAAAAAATAGCTTTTAAGTTATTTTTTTTACATTTTGATATTTTTCTCGTGAACATTATAATTTTTTTTAAAAACTTAAAAATAACTTTTAACATCTTTTCACATTTGAATATCTGATTAGTATAGATTATAAGTTATTTTTTAAGCTTAAAAACAGATTTTAAGCTCTTTTTTATTGAGTTGGATGACTGGAATTTAAAAAAATTTCAGGCCAGGACCTCAATTACAAAAATATTGTAAACGGTGACATATGACTAATATTCTCCTCCATTCACAATATGTTGGGAGATTATCACGTTAGGGGCGATCCACACACACTGTTTCAGACGACCCAATATACAATTTGAACCCATATTTTTACTAAAAGGTCAAACTCAGAGACGAAACCAGAATCAAATATATGGGGTTGCCAAAATAATTAATAAAAGCACATAATATTTTTTAAAATATAAACACGGAGAAACTAGATATTTTTAAACATTTTTTTACCATTTTTTCTTATTTTTTAGCCTTAGTTTCTTAATTAAAATGTATTTGATTTCTAATTTTTTTTTCTATTCGCTCAATTTTGATAATTACGAATTTTTTTTCAAACTTCCAAAATAATCCACAACAGTAATATCATGTGCAGTCACGTCTCGAAAGTTTCAGCATTTCAAAATTGACTAAAAAATAAATAAAATAGAAATTTAAACGATACAAAAAGGTAAAGTTAAGAATCAAAAGTAAAAAGATTAAGATACGAATGTAAAAAAATATAAAACCTGAAAAAACCAAACATATATTTAATAATAGATATATACAAACAATCAAATATGTAATACATAATTTCATTGTACTCAATTCACTTAATTAAAATAAAAACCACAAAAAGTTTTTTTATAAATTTTATTTGTACTCACCACTATCTGTTGTTCTAATTATTATTATTTTTTACAAATTTTTCAAGATGTGTGTTACGTGCCAACATGGTAAGTTGGTGTAAAATGTCTTTTATTATCATTTGCATACGTGTTAGTTTTTAAGTAGTATTTATATATTATAATCACATACAAAATCACAGTATGTTATTGCACTAATAATATATATTTTTGAAAGAAGTTACCAAAAAAATATTTAAGCGGTTGACAGAATAAGTAATATATAAATTATTTTTAAAAACACTAATAAAAAAATATTGTTTAAAATTATGAGGTTACCGTTTCAACCCCTAGTCATATGATAGTTCCACCCATGATCAAACTAATAGTATGATGTTTTATTAGTGTATATTGTTGAACATAATTTATTGTGTCACTTTGATGTAAAATCATATATACGCAACACCCTTGATATGATTAATGAGCTTTCTGAGCATTCTCTTGAAACCTGACACCTTTCTTCTTAAGGCCTAGAAAGTTTTCACTGACTCAGACGAAGATAAGATTTGAGAACTTGCCAACTCCATGGACGGCAGAAGGGTCTCCCGTGCTTGTTACGACAGCCCGACGCATGTTAGTATTGGAAACTGATAGCATATAGTCGCTTTCTTCTTGGGTACAATACACCTTAGCAAACTTGGCCTTGAATACGGTCATACGGAGAAGTGGTGGTCAGTGTTGAGAATGTCAATGTCAACATGGTGTTGGTAACCCTCGGATACCACTTGATGGATCAGGTTGTCATCGTGTGCAACAACAGAGATGAGGAGAATGATAAGTGTCAGGATCAAGAGAATATCCAATTTCAAGGGAGAGAGGCATACATTTGTGAAGCTGCAGCTTGCTTGTGATTACAATTTTTAAGTCGTTTCACAAATGGATGTTTTAGCTTAAACTTTTGTTTTGTTATCATTAGGTTTCAAGGCTAAGAATGAGATCATACAAACGGCTCAATATAAAACAAATAAGTTATACTTGGATTACTTTCAATCTAGTTACTTTATTATTTTCTTATATGGGTTATTTTCTTGTTATTGTATTTATTATTCGCAAATAAGTTAAATTATTAGGGTATGTTTTTGTTATGTTAATATAATAGGGGTAGGGTATGTTTTTGTTAATTACCCCTCATTTTGATAGTATATTTGATATTTGATATTCTTTATATCATTTTTCTATATTTCAAATCTTATCCATAGTATGTTCTCACTAAGTTTGACATGTGTAAACTATATAACTTTCCCTTTAATATGTAGTTACGTTTCATAATATATATTTGAATCTCCATAAATTTGTTACGGTATTGCTAACATGTGACTCCGGGCACATTTTAAAATCCATTTTATTTTCTAACATAATGTTAAATAAGCATTTATGATGTTAATACATGATAAGTGATATGTGTTTATTTAATGTCACACGTTATTTACTTACCATATTTTAATATCATTTGATATTTAAAAATATATTTATCACATTTTTGGTAATTCATTTACAACTTAACATGTGTTTTTCAATATAACTGATCAACAACAACATTTCCAAAATCTGTATACGTGAATAGATATAAGAAAAATGATTAATGCACCGGAAACATGCACACAATTCTTATCCTGAGTGATGTGCCTGTTCACTACTTCATTTGTGGGCTAAGAGATTTTGACTAATTTAATGAAACTTATGGATCTTTATTAGAAAATTGCAAAATCCTTTAACTCTAATCGGGGTAATTCCCGGTGCAAACACCCGTGTGAATATTACGCTCTACATATAAATATAGAGACTTTAAAAGCATTCACATCGATATGTGCATAATTTTCTTCAAGAGTGAAAATTTTATTTTTTATTATTTAAAAAGTCATTTACAATTCATATAATTTTATAGTCTTTCAAAAACATTTATTTATTTATATATTATTAATTTTTTTTGAAGTACAAAAGCAATAAGTTAATTAAGTTGGGTGCAATAATTTGTTCTTTATTTATAAAGAGATGTCATGGTTCTCTTTAAAAATTGAGAGTGAATTATGAGTTTGATGTGAATGATTTTTATACCTAAACTTCTCAAATTTTTAAGAAAGTGAATTATGAAAAGTGAGATGTGAATGCTCTAACATAGTTGTAAATGCTCTTAGACACAATTATTAAATTATAACCAATTATTTTTTTATATGTTTAATGATAATAAAGTGAGAACATATAACAAGTGATAGAGTTGGGTTGTGTTGTGATTCCGTAACATAACTCAAATATAACTGAACAGAATCAATTGCCTATATATATTTTTAAATATCATAAATATAATTTACAAATATAGTTATAAAGTTTTGCAAACAAATATGTGAGTTAAATCTATACCAATAACACAATAAAGTAATAATGAGCCATAACACACTACCAATCATTACATCTAGAGATAATTTATACACACGGGTATGGATAACACAATATCCATACCTGTGTGTCTATCTTCGCAAACCATTGGTGTACGATCTTTGCCTCTTCGAGGTTTGTTTTCTCACCATTGTTCTAGCAACTGGTGTTTCAAAGGCAAACAAAATAGAGGAGATTGGGAAACTTGTACCTACAAATAAATTTCTCTTTCAAATAATACCCTTGAAGTTTCTCAAGTATTCATACCTTAATAGTTTACTTTATGTTATGATTTTATCAGATTTTTTGTGAGAACAAACCAATTATAAGCATATATAACTTATAAGCAGAAGAAGAAGAATACGAATAAATGGATTTAACCAAAAGATTCGATCAATCTCTAGAAACAGTAAACATCAGTGCTTAGTTGCTAACGATCTTTATCATGAATATAATTGATAAGAATAAATATCCCAAACCGGGTCTTATTAAGGTTTTACCTTTGGACAAAAAAATTGATGATATAATCATAGAACGATAGCATCACCACCAGTCCTCTCCATTTATTTCAACAATCATGTAAAACTCAAATTGACTACCAAACTTAGATTCCATCCCTATGCAACTAATTATATCCTGAAATGGAGAAACTGCCTAACACATAAATAAACTAATAACTACAATTGTAAGATTATGATTTGAAGTTACACAAAAAAGTCATCAATTGCCAAAAAGAAAGAAAAAAACATCAAAATTTATAGATCCAGCTTCGTAACTATAAGTTGAATACTATGAGCGTCATGTTCAAAACATCACGAAATCGGAAAATTAAACACAGTAAAAAAAATCAAAAGTAAAAAATTCTTCCACAATCACTATTCAGTCAATAATGTTAATTAGTACACAACTCAAAAACCAGATTAGTATGCGTGTGCCATGATGTGCACCAGATTTTGAATTATATTTTAGCCTTTTAGGAACCACCTGTACAAAGTATATAAATCTAGGTTTTTTTGTTGTGCATGCACATAACATATTATTGCTACTGAATGATAAAGTTGAATACGAAGATCATTTGGTTAGAATTAAAAAGGATTATAGTAATACTACATTTAAAACAACAATATATTCCAATCACATTGAGAGAGGATCCTTATTCTCTTTATTTGTGCGTTTCATCCTTTTTCTGCCCTAATATCTCTCTCTCCATATGTCTTCTCTTGCTTCATTTCGACTATTTTGATACAAGTTATAAGTCGGTCAAAATTACACGTAGTTTCGTAATGGACAATTAAATGAAAACGGAAGGAGTAACAAGGTAATGGTTGTGTATTTAAAAATGTGTGTGTGGTGAGGACAGCACACACATTTAACAAAATATTTGCTCTTTCATCTGTATTCCCTCTTTCCATCCACCTAAATTTTAATGATATGGAAATTTTTAAGATTCACCCAATTACAATCCGTGTTTAGTTCACAATTTATTACGTAATCTTGCAAATTGCAATGATTAAATTTGATGTTTTTCTTAAAGGTATAAGTGTATAACTATACCCATGGATTATTTTTTTATCAATATGTAATAAATATGTGGTGGCCGATTGAATTAAAGTTTTAATATTTTTTTCGCTGTATACTTTATCACCTAGAAAATCGAAATATGTATGTTTCAATTAAAGGTTTTAGTTTTAGATCTTTAGTAAAGATAAAAAAAAAACAAGGAAACGAATGGAAAATGTCTGATCTAATTAAGAAAGAAGGAAGGGAGAAGACTTTTTGTTGTGTTCACAAACTCTAATTTAGGTGTTATTTTCTCATGTGTTGTGCAACATGATGGAAACATGATAGAATGTGACCCCTCTAGACCTATATTGGGCCTGACCTGAAATTGCCTTCCTCATTCAATTAGGGAGAAATGGTCCAAAAGCTAATTGGTACATTACATGGACTTTTTCTTAATAAGCATTAAACATGATAAAAATTGATTAATTGTAATTTTTTTTAATTATGAACCTTCGCTTTGAACGTATCATACCACTAGAACAAAATTGAGATTTAGGGATAATTTATTTAGAAACAATCAAAATTTGTCTCTAAATTGTATTTTTTGGAGACAAAAATAAATTTTTAGTGACACAAATATTTTTTTTCCCTAAATGTATTTGTTAGGGACAAAACTTCAAATACAGTTTCATACTAATATAAGTAGATGATTTAATTTTGTCTCAAAATATATTTGGAGACAAAATTAAACTGTCTCTTGGTATATGATTGTTTTTGGAGACAAAAAAAATATTTTTGTCTCTAAAAAAATTATTTTTTCCCCCAAAATTATCATTTGGAGACAAATTTTGATTGAATCTAAATAAATTGTCTCCAAAGCCTAAGTTTTTTTATAGTGTACATTAAACTCTAATATAAAAATAACTAGTACCGTTTTTTTACACTAAAACAGAGACATTATTGAATCAAGTTTAAGACTGATAAACAAGTTCTAATCTGGAAAACGACATTAGAAAACAAAAAGGCTGCTTTAGTTTAAAAAAAAAAAAGGATGGATGGATAAATCTCACTCACTAGATATGATATAAATAATTTAATGAAACCAACAAGAAGAGATCAAAAGTAAAGGTTATTAATAATCAAAATAGTAAATAAAAACATCTGCTACTCGGGGAAAAAAAACATCAGTCATAGGGCGAGTGCCTTCATGAAATTAAGCAAAAAGAAGAGTTCTCTAGGTTGCTATATTCTATCGAAGCTTCATTATAATCGGTAGGTTTCCCTTGAAAATATCTTCGAGTTTAATCAAACTAGGTATGTAACTATATGCCTTCTTTCCGACACCACTGCTACTGGTGCAATGAATCTTAGCATCTCTAGATTTGCCGGCTTTGGGATCATAACACAAAAATAACTCAAAACCCCGCTGTTCCTTTCCGTATTCAATTCCGAATAATATATCCCCATTTTTCCAAGAGACAACAGGCTGATGGAAACAATGTTCATACTCTTTCATGATGCGAAGTTGGCTCCATGAGCTCTCAACTCCATAGTCCTTCATTGACCACATATCGAACCAATCAGGATGATCATCAATAATGGAGAGGAAACCTCCAATGACTTGCAATCTCATGCATTCGTACATGGAATCATTACTATCATGCATTGGAATGCACCGCAAACATTCTTGTGCAAGATCAAATGCGTGTATGTAACCATTATCTAACCAATGAAGAGCGCCATTCAAATTATACACGGAAATAGTTGAGTCATGTCGAAATGGTTTAATTCCTAAAGGTCTCCATGTCTCTTCGCCAAGAGTGAATATCTCAACCTCTACTTTATTATTACACCACCACCTATTTCCCGCTATTCTTAGTATTTTATACTTCTTAGTGGTTGTACAAAAACCAAATCCATATACGACAGGACAATGTTCGTGATAGTTCCGTTCAGGGAGCATAACATATTCTCTTGTTAATGGATTGCATATGTAAATAGTGTCTTTGGGATGCATACTATCACACAAGCACACCCAGTTATTGCACATAGAGCAGTGGAATCACCATGACGACGATCACAGAAGCACAACAAGCCTTCGTACGCACCAACAAAATAAAGTTTAACGTTAGGAAGATTGACACCGGGCTTGAACTTGATTGGCCAACCGATACATTTATCATTTTTAGTTGTCAACTCTTCCAAGCAGAAGAATCCGCAAGGTGTATGAAAAAGAACCGCCGGTGATAGTATGTTGAAAGAACAAGGGTCGGAGATTACAGAAAGAAATGATTTGCAAACACACTTACACATAAAAAGGGACTTCATTGGTATGCGGGACATAATACTGGCGAGAAGGTGAGAAGAAAGATCTATTAGCAAAGTACCGAAAGAACCATTGCAAGTTGCTTGAACTTCTTGTGCTCCTCTTCTATTACTGCCAAAAGCAAGTCAATTCATAAAGTAGACTGTATTAAGGGCGCCTAAACCAATATAGTGCCATGTATTTTAACCAAAATTTTTTTGCTAGGCATAAATCATCCTTTCATCATTCCACATAATAACAAAAAAGAAAGAGTTCATATAAAAAGCGGCCCCTTGCATCCACGTACACAAATACAGATACTGTTAGTTAATTCCAACATTGCATATAAGGGCGAAGGCAGCGGGGTTTTTAAAAGCAAATTAAAAGGCTCATTGGACCTCCTAAGTTGGTTTTAGAACAGTTTTATGATCATTAGGATTTAGGATGCCGTTTTTCCAAAGTAAAAATACTGATTCCAGTCTAAAATCATAGCTCATAGTTACATTTCGGTTTTGACGGTTGACTTCTTCTACTTTTTATGATTTATTGGGAAAAACAAATTGTATTTGTATAAAATTTGTTTATACTAGTTAAAAACTGGGTTGAAAATTTCCAAACTTGTGTTTGTTTTTTTGTTGATTTTTTATTTCTTTTCTAAAAATATTTGAAATTGTTTAAACAAAATAAAAAACATTATGAATGAGCTTTTACAGTCATTTTTTTTACTTTATTTTTTAAAAAAGACCGAAAAGATTAAAAAATATAATAAATGACTTTATAAATTTTGAAACTTAGTTTATAGCATATTGTTCGAATTTTACAGTTTTAAGGATTTTTTTTTTCTTTAATAAAGAGAAAAAAAAAAGTCCAAAAATCAATAAAAAAAAACAAAATAAAATTGACATTGTAAATTTTTAAACTCAGTTTCTAACAATTATAACCAAATTTTAAATATCTATGACTTTTTTATGTTTTTTCTTCTAAAAAGTCAATGGTCAAAACAGTAACTCAAAGTTACGGTTTGCACTGGGATCAGAATTTTGCTTTTGGAAAAATATGCTCCCTTATCATTATATGTAATGTCAGTTTAAGATTATTAAAACAAATCTTCAAAGTTCAAATGGTTAGATTTTTCGTTGTGTTTAATTTGGTTAGCTTAATAGGTGAGTTCAAACTACAAATGATGGGTGATCTTTTTAATTCTTTTCGTAAATATGCCATCGTATGGTTTGAACTATATCTAGTAATACTAAGTAATTATATACTATATAGTAATAATATTGTAATATTACCAGGGGCAGAACCAGAGTGATTTTATTTGAGGGATCGTGATGTAAAAAATATGTCGAATAGAAAAAAATAGGGTTTAATATAAAATTAATTTTTTTTTTCTAAGTTCAACATAGTATAAAATAAATATGAAGTCAAGACAAAAGACATTGAATAATAAAATAATTTTTTATCTAATCTTGTTTGCTAAAATACAATGAGCATTTAGTAAATTTGGTAATTTCAAAGTAAAAAACACATTGAATAATAAAATAATTTTTTATCTAATCTTGTTTGCTAAAATACAATGAGCATTTAGGAAATTTGGTAATTTCAAAGTAAAAAACAGAAAATTTTAGAAAAAATAAGTTAACATGATTTCAACTCTTAACTTTTTACTAGTTTATGATTTAATTTTACCATTACACTAGCAACTCTTTTGTTTAAAAAGGAGCACCATCAATTTATATATGTCAGAAAAATTTAAATTACATGTATAAAAAAAATAAAAATAAAAATTGCCGCCGAGGTGGCCACGGCCACCCCCAGACCCCCTTGGGTCCGCCCCTGAATATTATGGTTTTTAGATTCTTATATTTCTGTTTCAATTAAAACCCTTAAAATGTCAATAATTATGTTGTTGAAATATGTTTTATTCTAATTTCAAAGTTGCTGCTGTGTTCATAGAAACGATAACAACAAAAATTATCATATATATATAGAGGAGTAGATACTTAGTAATACTAACTCTAAAATCAGAGATACAGCATTCAGTTTTCATTGATATATTTTTTCCTGTTTAGCTATATATATATATATATATATATATATATATATATATATATATATATATATATGATAATTTCTTTATATTCTATATACAACAAGCAACGATATTTTCTCAATTTAACTCTTCCTTTTTCAGTTTTTTGTAAGACTGGAATAACAACAGATAATTAACAGAATTTCCTAAGTTTGTCTTCAAAAATCCCCAGTCGACAATAAAAAATTCAGTATCGTGCTGAACATAACTAAAATAATGTCTATGTAACTATCCATTTATAGGATTTCCCTTGATTTCTCCGCAATTACATGGTGATTGATTTCAAAATTTTATGGCAACTGAATCCTTCGCCAACTTTTACACCAAAGTTAATCATTAGCTAATTATGATATGTGTACAGATGAAAGATTTGCAAGTGCTGAAGTTCATAATCAGCCTACTTATAATTGTTTTAATTTAAATCTAATTGGACAAAATAAACCATTACCAAAAATAAGGTCAAATTACTTACTTGTTAAACAACTTCACTCCATGATCCATCTCCTTCTCCGACATACCGAATATCTGCAATAACCATGAACCATTATCAAAAAGTTGCGAAGACAAAAGCAGATCATAATTACATAGATTAAAAGCAACATAAAAGGAAAAAATAAAATAGGAGAGCCAAAAAAGAATAAGAAGAGCTAATTATATTTGATCTTGATCCGTCTAGCTCGTGACGTTGCGACACCGTATTCCGCAATAATGAAAAAATGGTTCCCCTGGAGACGAGAATACTTGCAGTTCCCTATGTATAGGATGATTACGGCTTGTTTGATGATTTATATAGGGGTAATTCCCTATAAGTAACTCATAACAATTTATATTCCTCCTAAATACCTTGATAATTTCACATTTCTCATAGGTAACACTTTTTATACTATATGAGTTTTATTAGTAATTTATTTTTAAAAAAATCATAAAAAATCATAAAAAATCATAAAAAATTATAAAAATCACAAAAAATTATTAAAAAATACAAAAATCACAAAAAAATTATAAAAATTACAAAAAATCACAAAAAATGAAAAAATCACAAACTTTTAAAAAAATTACAAAAAAAAATATATAATTTGTCTGACCTCCACAAGATAGGACTTTGGATCCATTACTGATAATCTGTAATAAGTGATTTATCTGCAATATACAGGGGTGACAGAGAGGATTAGGCTTTTCGATATACAGATGCAACGAAGGAAGTCACAAGAAAGGATCTTATTCAGAAAGGAACTCAAAATGAATTTCAACAAACTCGAGATAACCTCAATCACTACTAACAGAAAGATTATATTACAATCTATATGACTATATCATGACTTAATTTTACTGAACCAGTTATAGTTTTCCAATTATAATTTGCTTAGTCAGTCAATTCCTCTACTTTTTTGTTTAAATACATGTCGTCTGTGCATATAGATGAAATCACCATGGGTTTCCAGAAAACAATTTTTTTTTTTTGTTTCATTTATTGAAATTATCTGTGTTTTTTTGGCAAGTCTTTATTCTGGTCTAAACTCCTCTAGTTTTTTCAGACCATTGTAAGAGATTCCTAGACTTTTCAAATCCATTGTAAGAGACTGAAACCCCCTTTTTCAGTGATTTCAAATCCGCATGTTATCAAAAATAGCCTGTAAATAGCGTAATACTTTCCTGCTGAAACACTACAAACTATATCCCACACCCATTCCTCTTTCAGTCTTTACAAGAATACAAGCCAGGATTAATTGCAAAAAACTATTGAAGTACAAAATTCAAGCAATTAAGGGCAAGAATAAAGCATAAGAAGCACTTGTGAAAAAGTCGAAAGCATGCCACGTGTACCGATAGTAATTTAGTTATGTCTTCTGCAGATGGCAACTAAAAGTAAATGATCTACAACCTCGTTCCTACTGCTAATCAGAAACCTTCTATAGTAATTTATTAAACCCCTTGCTATTTACTATCTAGTGACCTGCCTAACCTTTTAGTTTTTGGGCTGAAATTTCTGACTGTTGGTTAAATCACACAATTATCTTGTTAATAACCTAATCTTAACCAGAACATCAAAAGCATAAAAAAAAACCTCGAAAAATTAAACCAGCACACAAATCGCAATCTATATTGTACTATTAATTATCATGACTTTTTGTTGAACCAGTTATAGTTTTTCAATTAGATCTGATCTGCCTAGTCAGCCAACTCCACTAATTTTTTGTTTAAATACTTGTCTTCAATGCATAAGATGAAATCATCATGGTTTTCCAGAAAACAAATTTCTATTTTTTTTGTACATAGTTCCTATAGGTAATACGTTTATTGAAATTATATGTGTTTTCTTGGTAAGCCTTTATTCTGGTCTAAACTCCTCTAGTTTTTTCCGTCCATTGTAAGAGATTCCTTCGACTTTTCAAATTCACTGTAAGAAACTGAAAACCCCCTTTTGTAGTGATTTCAAATCCCCATGTTATCAAATATAGCCTGTAAATAGCGTAATACACTAATACTTCCCCTGCTGATCAAACACTATAGACTATTTCCTCTTTCAGTCTTTATAATTATACAAAGCTCGATTAATTACAAAAAACTATTCAAGTACAAAATTCAAGCAATGAACGGCAAGACCAAAGCATAAGGAACACATGCGAGAAAGTCGAAAGCATGCCAATTGTATTAATAGTAATTTAGTTATGTTTAGTAACTTATGTCACAAATTATCTTGTTAATCACTAAATCTTGACCAGAACATCAAAAGCACAAAAAAAAAAGGCTTCAAAAAGAAAAAACTTAACAAACACACAAATTACAAATCCATATATAACAAAAACTAAGAAAACAAAGATGTCAACAAAAACTTGAGATTCACGTAAACTACATACCTTTGGAAAAATGAAGGGTAAATGACTTGAGAGGCTTTTGTGAGAATATATATATATATATATAGATAGATAGAGAGAGAAGGGGAGAAAAGCCTGAATTTGTATGCTTAATAAGAAGGAAAGCATACAGATATATATATATATATATATACAAATTTTGTTCACGTATGAGCTAATTCTATTGGAAAGTAATTGTAGTATTTGTATGAGCTAATTCTATTCCTAGTTGGAAAGTAATGGTAGTATTTGTATGAGCTAATTCTATTACTAGTTGGAAAGTAATTGTATTATTTGTATGAGCTGTTACGCGGCATTAGATAGTTTGCTACGGGATTACATAGCAACTTATATTACTCCTAAATATCTTTATAATTTCACATTCCTCATAGTTACCATTTTTTATACTATATGAGTTTTATTAGTAATTGATTTTTTAAAAAAATGAAAAAAATCACAAAAAATCATAAAAAATTATAAAAATCACAAAAAATCACAAAAAATCACAAAAATTATAAAAAATTATAAAATTACAAAAAATTTAAAAAATGAAAAAAATCATAAAAAATGAAAAAAAATCACAAACTTTTAAAAAAATTACAAAAAAAATATATAATTTTTTTTTGTCAATATAACACTTTTTATACCAAAAAATAAAAAAAAAACATATAAAAAATCATAACAATTTATAAAAAAATCACAAAAAATTTAAAAAAAATCAAAAACATGAAAAAACCGAAAAAATTATATAAAAAATCAAAAAAAATCACAAAAAATTACAAAAATTATAAAAAATCACAAAAATCACAAAAAAAAAGAATTATAAAAAAATTAAAAAATCATAAACTTTTTAAAAAATTACAAAAAATATATAATTTTTTTTTGTCAATATAACACTTTTTATACCGAAAAGTGATTTTTTTTTATACAAAAAAATGGTTTTTCCATGATAAATGTGCCTTTTTTTAATCAAAATGGGCTGAAAGTGTATCCAGTTCAGTCAAAAATATATATAATTCAGTCAAAAGTGTATATAGTTCAATAAAAGTGCATATAGTTCAGTCGAAAGTGTATATAGTTAGTCAAAATTGCATAAATTTGAGTCGAAATTGCATTCAATTCAGCTGAAAGTACATCTAGTTCCGTTGAAAGTGCATACAATTCAGTCGAAAGTAAATATAGTTCAATAAAAGTGAGTATGCATATAGTTCAGCTAAAAGTGCATCTGGTTCAGCTGAAAGTACATCTAGTTCAGCTGAAAGTACATCTGGTTCAGCTTAAAGTGCGTCTAATTTTGTGGAAAGTACATATAGTTAAGTCAAAAGTGCATATAGTGTAGTCCAAAATGAATATAGTACAATCGAAAGTGCATATAGTTCTGTTAAAAATGCATCTGATTTAACTAAAATTGCATCTGGTACAACTAAAAGTGCATATTGTTCAGCTGAAAGTGCATATGGTTCAGCTAAAAGTATATCTGGTTCAGCTGAGAGTGGATATGGTTCAGACAAAAATGCATCTAGTTCAATAAAAGTGCATATCGTTCTGTAAAATCTGCATCTGGTTCAACTAAAAGTGCATCTGGTTCAGCTGAAAGTGCATATAGTTCAGCTAAAAGTGCATCTGGTTCAGTCGAAAGTGCATCTAGTACAGTCGAAAGTGCATAAAGTTCAATAAAAGTGCTTTTTTGTACTTTTTTTCATTTTTGTTTATAATTTTGTCATTTTTGCCTTTTTTTTCTTTTTTTTAATAATTTTTTATGATTTTTTTCATTTTTTATAATTTTATGTGATTTTTTTCATTTTTTATAATTTTTTTGTGATTTTTTTCATTTTTTTTCATTTTTTTTTCATTTTTGTGATTTGTTTCATTTTTTTATTTTTTATAATATTTTGTGATTTTTTTTTATTTTTTTTGTAATTTTTTTTTTAAAATTTTGTGATTTTTTGTGATTTTTTGATTTTTTATTATTTTTTTGTGATTTTTTTATTTTCTTTGTGATTTTTTTTTTTCATTTTTTGTGATTTTTTGTGATTTTTTTTCATTTGTTTTGAGATTTTTTGCATTTTATATAATTTTATGTGTTTTTTTTTCATTTTTTATGAAATGTGTATTGCGCTTTGGTAAATAAAGTAAATAATTAAAAAGTGGTACCTATAGAGATATGAAATTATGGAGATAGCTATGAGTAATATAATTTCAAAAGTGGTACCTATTGGGCATTATTTAATTTATATATACTAGGTTATATGAGAAGTAATTTGGTTCTTAGACGTCTCCCCGTATATCTTTGTTTACTTTTTTGAAAGATGCATGCAAACATGTTGTGAATCTTTTATACGGTAACAAATAGTTTACATGATATTATTAGATTTGGTTCTTAGACATAACCCCATATTTCTTTATCTATTCATTTTGAAAGATTTATATCCTCACATGCATACATAAACTATAAGAAAATAGACAGTTTTATTTAGAGACAATAATAAATTTATCTTTAAAGAATACTTTTAACTTTTTATGGACAAAACATTTTTTTAGAGACAAAATTAAAATGTATTTTTATGGTGTTATGGGATTGTAGACAAAAAAAAAAAACAATTCAATTTCGTTCCTAAAAATTAGATATGAGGATAAAATATTGTTTTGGATTATGGAAATCGTCACATCTAAAGACTTAAGGAGATTGGTATGAGAATGTATCCTTAAGACTTTAAATACTTGGTCCAACAAAATTAATATATGGATTATGGAATCATCACACCTTATTTACCTAAAAAGTAGTCTTTAATGCCGGATTCAAATTCTATAAATTATATAATGCACACATAGTCTAACGGAGAAAATAATAACAATCCAACCGTTTAGATCTAGACGTATGTTTTGTAAAAAAAAAAAATTATATAATTTCAATATATAAAATACAAATTATGATTTTGTAAATTAAAACTAATTTTACAATACAATAAAAACTCAAATAAAATTATAAAAGCATAGTTAAGACCATAATAAACTTAAGTATTAATAAAAAATAATAAAAAAGGTCAATGATTTTATATCTTATTTTATATATTAAAATTATATATAAAAAATTTACAAACTAACGTCTAAATCTGAACCATTGGATTGTGTTTATTTCGTGTGTTCAATTAAACTCCAAAGTATATGAATATATTAGATCATCCACAATAGTTGTGTTAATTTTAATAATATTAACTTTGACACGTTATCATTTAATTGGATGTTAATGTAACTTAAATTTAACATTCACATCAGTGCATTAACTTAACAAAGTTATCTAATTTTAATTAAAACTAATTATTAATTGAAATCTTATTAATTAGTCATTTTGTAACCCTCATTAATATAGGAACTAAAATAGAAGTATTTAAAATATAGTTCATGTTTTAATTAATCGTATTTTGTCACATAATTCATTAACAACATTAAAAACATTGTTATATTTAACAACTTTTTTAACATCTACAAAGATAACACATGATTTAATATAACTAATGGAGACAAAAAAATGTATTGTTAGGTAAGTATTTTAGTTAACAATAGAGATAACAACGATATTGTAGACGTTTTTATAAACTCTAACAAAATAAAATTGGATTCAGCCAAATGAAACGATGGAATGGAAGAAGTATGAAACCATGGTATCAATACCACATTAATTACACGTTCAAAAAATGTGGACCTCTAATTTCCATCATCTCTCTGATTTTCCTCTGCATTGACAATAATATATCCATCATCTCCTCAATTTTCTTCTTACGAGTTCTAAACTATACATTAAGGTTTGTCCTCAAGACGGAAAACCGAATATTAGTGGATGAACGATATCCCACCAAAAGATCATCGCGATCCATTAAACGCTTTGAACATATAAATGGATAAGATAATCATTGATTCCACTGTAAGAGGGCCATTCTTGACCAGATTTTGTGACTTGGAGATCAACAGAAACAACGACAATGTTTGAAACTGATTGCATCAATTTTGCTTTTGTCAAATTGGCATTTAATTAACATCTCTACCAGTGTTAGGATAATCCACTTCTCTTTGAACCTCACCAAGACTTGAGTGCATATGTACTCGAAACCGTTGTTTATCAGCCCACCATTGCATCCTGAATCACATGAATCTCTTTCTTATACGGGTCGCACTCATTCACACAATCGACAAGGTGTTGCTCGCAGAGGCTCACGAGCTCTCTGCAGACTCCAGCACACAATAAAAGGAACTACTTCCAAAGTTTAGGGTCTCTGGTGGCGCATTCCCAAGGGCTGATTGGCGGGATGTCACATTTTAATAAGATTTTTGTTCATTGGTCATTACTCTCATACATTTTTTAAGTGTAGGCGACCTTACCTTAAGAGTGATAAAAAATAAATTATTTTCATAAGTTTTTGATATATTTTTTTTCATTAATAATTCAAATAAACACTAAAAAAAACTCAAGAAAGCTAAAAAAAATAGCTTTTAAGTTATTTTTTTACATTTTGATATTTTTCTCGTGTAAATTATAATTTTTTTTTTTAAACTTAAAAATAACTTTTAACTTCCTTTCACATTTTAATATCTGATTAGTATAGATTATAAGTTATTTTTTAAGCTTAAAAACAGATTTTAACCTCTTTTTTATTGAGTCGGGTGACTGGAATTTAAAAAAGTTTCGGCTCAGGACCTGAATTTAAATATGTGGATTCTTTTTTATCAATATGTAATAAATATGTGGTGGCCGACTGAATTAAAGGTTTTAGTTTAGATCTTTAGTAAAGATAAATAAAAAAAAACAAAAAAAACAAAAAAACGAATGGAAAATGTGTGATCTAATTAAGAAAGAATGAAGGGAGAAGACTTTTTGTTGTGTTCACAAACTCTAATTTAGGTGTTATTTTCTCATGTGTTGTGCAACATGATGGAAACATGATAGAATGTGACCCTTCTAGACCTACATCGTGCATGACCTGAAATTGCCTTCCTCATTTGATTAGGAATAAATGGTCCAAAAGCTAATTGGTAAATTACATGGACTTTTTCTTAATAAGCATAAACATGATAAAAATTGATTAATTGTATTTTTTTTTTTAATTATGAACCTTCGCTTTGAATACAACTACAAAAAAATCGAGATTTAGGGACAATTTATTTAGAAACAATCAAAATTTATCTTCAAATGACATTTTTTTGAGACAAAAACATTTTTTTAGGGACACAAATATTTTTTTGTCCCTTAAGACAAACAGAGCCTAAATGTATTTTTAGGGACAAAACTCCAAAGACAATCTCATACCCCAAAATAAGTAGATAATTTAATTTTGTCACAAAATACGAGACAAAATTAAATTGTCCCATATAGTTGGCATAGTAGGTATATGATTGTTTTTGAAGAAAAAAAATAATATTTTTGTACCTAAAAAATTAGTTTTGTCCCCAAAAGTTATCATTTGAAGACAATTTTTGATTGTATCTAAATAAATTTTCTCGAAAGCCTAATGATAAAGCATGATCTTTGATAGGTGGCGATATACTTTTCAACGATAATATAATAAGTAAAATATAGGGATTGTTGGACACTTCTTTGATCTTTATTATTATTCGGCGATTATACTTGCTCGGATTACAATTTTCTTATTACACTTGTGCTCGGTATTACGACATAATCTTGATCTTGGTCTTTCTCCTTCTCTTCGGTACTCGGTTCTTAATCTTGCTCGGTATCCTTTCTAGTGTGATAAGCTCTGACAAGTTTCTCTCTTTTATGATGTTGACAAATGTCTCCATCTCATGCGTCACCTCATGGGCTTTTCCACGGTGGACTTTTACTAATTGGGCCAAGACTTTTATAGATAATGACCTGTTAGAAAAACACTTTTAGACCATGGGTTTTTGGATTTAAGCATTGGATACCCTATAATAATGTGTGAGTCGATTAATACCCGAATAGACATATTCGGACCTAATTTTTGTGTTCTATCACCTAAGTTTTTTGTGGTGTACGTTGAACTCTAATATAAAAATAACTTACACTAAAAACAGAGACAATATTGAATAAGTTTAAGACTGATAAACAAGTTCTAATCTAGAAAACGACATTAGAAAACACAAAGGCTGCTTTAGTTTTAAAAAAAAGGATGGATGGATAAATCTTACCGGCCACTAGATATGATATACATAAACGATTTAATGAAACCAACAAGAAGAGCTCAAAAGTAAAGGTTATTAATAATCAAAATAGTAAATAAAAACATCTGCTACTCGGGGGAAAAAACATCAGTCATAGGGCGAGTGCCTTCATGAAATTAAGCAAAAAGAAGAGCTCTCAAGGTTTCTATATTCTATCGAAGCTTCATTATAATCGGTAGGTTTCCCTTGAAAATATCTTCGAGTTTAATCAAACTAGGTATGTAACTATATGCCTCCTTTCCGACACCACTGCTACTGGTGCGATGAATCTTAGCATCTCTAGATTTGCCGACTTTGGGATCATAACACAAAAATAACTCCAAACCCCGCTGTTCCTTTCCGTATTCAATTCCGAAGAATATATCCCCATTTTTCCAAGAGACAACAGGCTGATGGAAACAATGTTCATACTCTTTCATGATGCGAAGTTGGCTCCATGAGCTCTCAACTCCATAGTCCTTCATTGACCACATATCGAACCAATCACCATGATCATCAATAATGGAGAGGAAACCTCCAATAACTTGCAATCTCATGCATTCGTACATGGAATCATTACTATCAGGCATTGGAATGCACCGCAAACATTCTTGTGCAAGATCAAATGCGTGTAAGTAACCATTATCTAACCAATGAAGAGCGCCATTCAAATTATACACGGAAATAGTTGAGTCATGTCGAAATGGTTTAATTCCTAAAGGTCTCCATGTCTCTTCGCCAAGAGTGAATATCTCAACCTCTACTTTATTATTACACCACCACCTATTTCCCGCTATTCTTAGTATTTTATACTTCTTAGTGGTTGTACAAAAACCAAATCCATATACGATAGGACAATGTTTGTGATAGTTCCGTTCAGGGAGCATAACATATTCTCGTGTTAATGGATTGCATATGTAAATAGTGTCTTTGGGATGTATACTATCACACAAGCACACCCAGTTATTGCATATAGCAGTGGAATCATCATGAAGACGGTCACAGAAGCACAACAAGCCTTCGCACGCACCAACAAAATAAAGTTTAACGTTAGGAAGATTGACACCGGGCTTGAACTTGATTGGCCAACCGATACATTAATCATTTTTAGTTGTCAACTCGTCCAAACAGAAGAATCCGCAAGGTGTATGAAAAAGAACCGCCGGTGATAGTATGTTGACAGAACAAGGGTCGGAGATTACAGAAAGAAATGATTTGCAAACACACTTACACATAAAAAGGGACTTCATTGGTAGGCGGGACATAATACTGGCGAGAAGGTGAGAAGGAAGATCTATTAGCAAAGTACCGAAAGAACCATTGCAAGTTGCTTGAACTTCTTGTGCTCCTCTTCTATTACTGCCAAAAGCAAGTCAATTCATAAAGTAGACTGAATTAAGGGCGCCTAAACCAATATACTGCCATGTATTTTAACCAAAAAAATTTTGCTAGGCATAAATCATCCTTTCAGCATTCCACATAATAACAAAAAAGAAAGAGTTCATATAAAAAGAGGCCCCTTGCATCCACGTACACAAATACAGATACTGTTAGTTAATTCCAACATTGCATATAAGGGCGAAGGCAGCGGGGTTTTTAAAAGCAAATTAAAAGGCTCATTGAACCTCCTAAGTTGGTTTTAGAACAGTTTTATGATCATTACGATTTAGGATGCCGTTTTTCCAAAGTAAAAATACTGATTCCAGTGTAAAATCATAGCTCATAGTTACATTTCGGTTTTGACGGTTGACTTCTTCTACTTTTTATGATTTATTGGGAAAAAAAAATTGTATTTGTATAAAATTTGTTTATACTAGTTAAAAACTGGGTTGAAAATTTCCAAACTTGTGTTTGTTTTTTTGTTGATTTTTTATTTCTTTTCTAAAAATATTTGAAATTGTTTAAACAAAATAAAAAACATTATGAATGAGCTTTTACAGTCATTTCTTTTACTTTATTTTTTAAAAAAGACCGAAAAGACTAAAAAATATAATAAGTGACTTTATAAATTTTGAAACTTAGTTTATAGCATATTGATCGAATTTTACAGTTTTAATGATATTTTTTTTCTTTAATAAAGAGAAAAAAAAAGTCAAAAAATCAATAAAATAAATAAAATAAAATTGACATTGTAAATTTTTAAACTCAGTTTCTAACAATTATAACCAAAATTTATACATCTATGACTTTTTTTATGTTTTTTCTTCTAAAAAGTCAATGGTCAAAACAGTAACTCAAAGTTACGGTTTGCACTGGGATCAGAATTTTGCTTTTGGAAAAATATGCTCCCGAAGTTGAATTTTTATACTACACTTTTTCTGAAAAAATACACAAACCGTAGAAAAAATCTACGGTTTGCAGTGATTCTGTGCAAACCGTAGAAAAAATCTACGGTTTACAGTGATTCACTGCAAACCGTTGATTAAATCTACGATTTACAGTGGATTGATGCAGACCGTAGATTTAATCTACGGTTTACAGTGATTCACTGTAAACCGTAGATTTAATCTACAATCTGCAGTAATTCTGCAGAAATTACACAGTCAGTCCCTGTGTAAAAATTACACAGACAGTCCCTTGAAAACAGAATTTCACGTTTTTTTATTAAAAAAAACTTTTATACTACTCTCTCTCTCTCTTTCTCAAAAAACCCCAAATTTTTCATCCAAAAAAACCCAAATCAATCAACCACAATAACTATCAACTTTTTTAACAAAAAAACCCCAAATCATCAATCAAATTTATCCCTAATTCAAGGTATTTCTTTTATTCTCTAATTTATTATTTATTTTGTGTAATTTCAATTTGTAAAATAGGAAAAAATATATAAAATATGCAAATTGATTATTCACTTAGCTATATATAATTGTTTGTTGTTTGTTTATATTAATCATAGAAATTATAATAATTGTTGATATTTCTTTTATTCTTTAATTTATTATTTATTTTGTGTAATTTCAATTTGTAAAATAGGAAAAAATATATAAAATATGCAAATTGATTATTCAGTTAGCTATATATAATTGTTTGTTGTTTGTTTATATTAATTATAGAAATTATAATAATTGTTGATATTTGTCCCATTTAATAAAAAAAGGAGGGTTTTTATTCAAATTAGTTTATTTAGATATTTATTACTAATGGTTTGGTCATGATGTTACATGTTTATGATGGTTATTTGTTTTGATTAAGAAAAATAAAAATAGTTACGCTTTATTAATTTTTACCCGTTTTGAAAATTAGGGGTTTTTATAAAATTATGTTTTTTAATTAGTTTGTTTGCCCAAATCACCAATAAAAATTGGGGTTGTTGATATTTTTCCCGTTTTATAAAAAAATTGAGTTTTTATTAAAATTTGTTTAATTAGATAATTAGAATAATTGTTTGGTTATCATTAAATGCGTATGTTTCTTATGTTGTTTTTATTGTTAAAAATAAAAATAGTTAGGATGGTAGAGCCAGGTCCACAGATTAAAGGCAGGATGGGTATTTTAGGACAGACCAGCCATATTTCAAATCAGACTTGGGATGCTGGAAGAGAAGCGGGTAGAGGAGATGCCCATAAAATTAGGGTTTATAATTATAGTTGGCAGATACCAACGCCTGACAGAGTAGTTGAAAATATGATTATGGCTGATTTTTATGGTATTCACACTATAGGTAATTATAGCGTAGATCGAGGCTTGCTTACAGCCTTAGTTGATAGGTGGCGTGATGAGACGCACTCGTTCCATTTTGTCGGTGGAGAGTTGGGGATATCTTTACAGGATGTAGAAATTATGCTTGGTCTCAGGGTGGATGGTCTTGCTGTTACCCGATCGGAGCGGAATGATAACAGGGCGAGCATGTTAGATATGATAGAGAGTTTGTTGGGTGTTAGACCTGTTCACCATCAAGTCGATACAAACTGTTTGACAGTTAGACTTGATTGAATGTTACACACCTTTGGTGAATTACCCCCAACCCTAGTGAGGAGCATTTGTTATATCAGTCTAGGGCTGCCATGTTATTATTACTGGGGGCACATGTGTTTTCAGATAAGAGCAGTGATCAGATTCCACTATGGCCTCTGCCATTTCTGGAGGATTTTGACACATGTGCAGAGTATAGTTGGGGATCAGCTCTTCTGGCCTGGTTAGAGGCTAATTTATGCAAGTTGGTGCGTGGTAAATCTACCAGAGTAAGCGGGGCCGTGATATTTCTCGATATGTGGGCGATGACCAGACTACTGCCGGTTAGACCATGTGAAGAGCTGCCGGAAAATATCGAGCCACATGAGGGCTTGCCTAGGTTCCCCCTCGGTTACATGTATGATATTATTTAGTTTTTGTATTGGATTTGTGTTTTTTTTATTGTGTCATCTATCATTTACTTATCTTATTTATATTTATTGTTTAGCAGGTTTTGTTTGTATATTACAGATGGAAGATTTGGATGCTTACTAATGATAAGGCATATGTCTACGGACATAATGTGGTCCACATACGAGACCAGTTTGACAATATGTCGCATGAACAGGTAAATTTTAACTTTCTTATTTCCTACATGTAACTTACGTATTATATGTTGTATATGTTTATTGCATTGGTCTTATGTTCGCAGAATTTATTACTAGTATTTTTAAACCATTGTTTACATATTCTAAAAATAATTTTGCTGATTACAGATAGTCTGGCAACCTTACGGGAACCTCGATGACTATCCGGAATACTGTATGCGGAGCCGTGATATGTGGCATTGTTCTGTGCCTCTCATTTGTAATGAGAAGATTGAGTTCCACCCCGCGGACAGGTTCATGAGACAGTTCGGTTTTGTTCAGCGGGTCCCTACATATATTTGAAACCCAAACTGGGTCACGGCAATGATAGAAGATATGGGATTGGCCAAAAACACGATTGGCCTGCACTTTTTGCAGAGTTTATAACCGTGTGGAATGACCGCCACAACCGGCTTATTAACGACGAATTTGGCACGGGGACGTCACCGGATTACATGAGATGGTATAGAGAGAGGACCCGTATCTTTATAAACCCACCTGATTGGTCTTCAATAAAATGGTAACAACTAGTTAAAGTTCATTAATATTTGATTGTTATTTTTTTTTTGTATATTTCAATACTAATAAATCGTTTTTTATTGGTTTTTTTTTTCAGAAAGCGATATTGCGCCGCAATTTCAAATCGTTCAAACGGTTAAAAGCTAAAACGGACGTGGACTTACTACGTGCGGAGTTCGCTGAAATGGGAATAAATCCGTATGGGTCAGCTGATGAACAGTCAGATGAGGAGGATGACGATGACGATGACGACGATGGTGATGATGATCAAGGTTACGACCCAAGAACTTACGCTAGGGCTTCAAGTTATCGGCGTACCGAATGAGGCAGAGGGGAAGGCGAATCTAGTAGCGGCGGGCGTAGCGGGGGTAGAAGGGAGAGTGGAGGTCGACGTCTGACTACAGATCAGGGTGGGAGTTCAAGCGGTTATGGTCGTCGTGCTTCTTTTGCTGCGCCGGACTACGTACACGACGATGTTCCATTCCAGTATCCTAGACAATCATTTGGGTTGTACGAGCATCATCCTAGTCAGCAGTCAACCGACAGTTGGGCTCGAGGTTTGACAATTACATCACACGAGCGTGTTCCGCATCCAGAATCGCAACATCGAGAAAGACGTCGTCCGGAAACCTACGAAATCGAAGAGTCCACTAAGCTGTCATCGCACAGATTAACATCGACAGGAAAGATGCTCCCTATGTCCAACTTTAAAGGATTTACTCGTGCAAAAAAAAAAAATGTAATGTGTATGTTTGTATGTTTGATGTTGAAGACCAATATTTGATTTGTATGTTTTATTAATATGTTTGAATTTTTTTAATTGGATAGATGCTTTTTTTATAATTTGATAAGTCATTTTTTTTAAGTTACCAATATTCAGTATTTTAATTGATATGACCAATATTGAGTTTTTACGAAATACAGGGACTGTTATGCAATTTCTGAAATTATTGCACAGAATTACACACAAACCGTACATTTAATGTACGGTTTGCACAGAATTTATACAAACCGTACATTTAATGTACGGTTTGTATAATTTCTGTGCAAACCGTACATTAAATGTACGATTTGTATAATTTTTGTGCAAACCGTACATTTAATGTACGGTTTTTGTGTATTTTCAGAAAAAATGTAGTAGAATCAGTAAAACTCATGGTCAATAACCTTACCATTAAAAAAAACACTACAAACCGTAAAATTAATATACGGTTTGTAGTGTAAATGACATTGGATACCATATCTATCAAATGTATCCGACAACACTTTATGACTTTTGAATTATTATGAGTTGACAACCCTATCCGAAAATGACTACTCAAAGCATTATTAAAGTTTGAAAATGACTACACCAAAAAAAACACTACAAACCGTAAAAGTAATCTACGATTTATAGTGTAAATGACATTGGATATCATATCTATTAAATGTATCCGACAACACTTTATGACTTTTGAATTATTATGAGTTGACAACCCTATCCGAAAATGACTACTCAATGCATTATTAAAGTTTGAAAATGACTAAACCAAAAAAAACACTACAAACCGTAAAAGTAATCTACGATTTGTAGTGTAAATGACATTGGATACCATATCTATCAAAATAAAGCCGACAACACCTTATCACTTTTGAATTATTATGAGTTGACAACTCTATTCGAAAATGACTACTCAATGCATTATTAAAGTTTGAAAATGACACCACCTTGTGGGGTTTCTGAAATTAACACTATAAATATGTCTCATTTTTGCCAATTCTAACAAACCCTAAAATTAAACACAAACACTTTTCAAAAATCTCTTAAAAAATACTCCTTTCTCCCCAAAAAAAAATATAAACAAACACTTTTCGAAAATGAATTACGACTATGGTTATGACAACAACCAATGAAATAACAACAATGCGAATTCATCAAGTGGCTCAAACGATGAGCTAACTGATTATACAGAACACTTTGAAGTTGATGAATTGACTTGGGATACAAGGGATGAAATGCTTGCTGATCTTGCTGATGTGGCTAGAAATTGGGGTTTCATTCTTACAATTCGTTGGTCTGGAGGGGGTGATGGGAGAAGAACACCGTATGTTGATATTGTGTGTGATAAATCGGGGGTTTACGAAAAAAAGAAACCATCTTCCGTAAATTCAGGTACAAAGAAAAAAGATTGTCCATTTTTCATTAAGGGTTACGTAGTTAATGGTGAATGGATGTGTCAAATAGAAAATGGACAACATAACCACCCACCTCCAACTTACCTCCAAGGGCAAGCACGACGTGCTCGTTTAACCCAAGATGAAAAAGAAATGGTTAAAACTTTAAGGCAAAGTAGTTTTAAAGTTAGTGCAATATTATAGGCCATAAAAAATCGAAATCCTGACAATGTATCAAACACTAAAACGATACATAATTTTTTGGCTGGACTGAAATTTAAAGAACGAGATGGTAGAAACCCGATACAGGAACTGTTTAATTTGTTAGATAGACATCGCTACACCTTCTACTATAATATGAACCCAACAACTCATTGCCTTGAAAACTTATTTTTTGCACACCCCGATTCTATAAGGATGTTCAAACCTTTTCCTGATGTCTTGTTAATGGATTGTACATATAGGACAAACCGTTTTAATATGTCATTTCTAGAAGTCGTAGGAATGACATCAACGAACCAAACATATTGTTTAGGTTTTGTTTTCATGAGTGATGAGACAAAGGAAAGTTATATATGGGCATTGGAAAAATTTAAAGATACATTAGAGGGTTGTATACTACCTATGGTGTTTGTAACCGACAGGGAAATGGCCTTGATAAATGCTTTATCCGTTGTTTTTCCTGATTCTCATCATATTTTGTGCACTTTTCATATTGCCAAAAATGTTTTGAAAAACTGCCGTAAAAAAATCCCAGACGAGGAGTGGCAAACGTTTCTAGATGATTGGGGTTTATTGGTTGATTCTTAGTCGATAGAGGAGTACAATCATAACCGAGCTTCTTTCAATTCCTCTTACAAATCATACCCTGCTGTGATTAAGTATGTAGACAAGCTTTTAAATGATTATGCTGAAAAGTTTGTTGCATGCTATACCAACCATACAACTCATCTAGGTAACAGAACTAGCAATCGAGCCGAACAACAACATGCAAAGCTAAAAAGATCCCTTTCCATAAATACTGACACGCTTGAAAATGTTTGGGTAGAGGTGAATAGAATTCTAGAAAAACAGTTTGAGGATATTAAGATGAAGTTGGATAAATGCAAGTCTTATTTTCCACATTCTGAACGAACACCTCTATTTATAAATCTTAGGTCGTATATCACACACTATGCCTTTGATTTATTATTTCAAGAACACAAAAAATGTAGTGACCAGGCTGATGAGAATTGTTCTTGCGGTTTCAAATTGTCTCACGGGTTACCTTGTCATCATATTATGAGTGAACATATTTTATTCGGGAAGCCTCTTCCTCTAGAATATATTCATCCATTCTGGAAAAAATTAGACGTAATTGATGATAATGGGAACACCGATGATTATGGGGTAGAGGGTGATCTAGAAGAGTTTAAAAGTGTTTATTCTAGCAAAACTAATGTTGAAAAACGGCGTATGAAAACACAACTCCGAGAGATAATCGTACCATCTAAAACATCCATGAATGACCCCGAAGTGAGACAAAATAGGGGGAGACCTAGAAAAGGAGACAATTCTAGTAAGAGAGATAAGTCGGGATGGGAGTATGTGGAGGAACAGAGTGCTGGTACTAGTAGAGACAAGGGCAAAGGTAAGGCGGATGAAACACCGGAGGTAAGGGTAACCCAACTAGGAGGCCGCGAAACCAGAACCCTAAACCCACCCCCAATAGGCCAACCTTCCTGTACAGTGAACAAATATGGGTCATGTTACATAGTTACATCGAAACGGTTTATGATGTGCGTGGGATGGTAACTGTGGATTCCGGGTACTTGCAAATGCGACGGGTAAAGAGCATGGGGAAGATGATTGGTATGCGGTAAGATGTGAGTTGTTTCAAGAGCTGCAGCAAATGAAAGGTGTTTATTATGAGCTGTTTGAAAATCTTGATTTTGAAGATTACCGGTATGATTATATTTTATCAAGTTTAAATTTTTATCATCCTACAAATCCCGCCCCTTCTGACAAATGAATGAGATTTCCGTCTTATGGTTTTTTAATTGCTTCTCATTACAATATGCCAATTGTATTGTTGTCCTTATGGGCAAATAAAAATGGAGGGGTACAAGTATGGAATGCCACTTTTTTACCTCTTTATACTGGTCCGCCTCAGAGAATGACATATTACATCCCGACTGTAATAGTGTTCGTCAACAGTTGTCACTATGCTCAGGTTATTCCTAAAGAGGGGATCTTCCCAATGCCAGGAATTATAGCACGGTGGGAACAAACACGCACTGAGGCAGCTGCGCCATGGAAGGAACTTTTTCGACCAAATTTCAAGTTATATATGGCGCTGGAAAGGCAATCGGGAAAGCAAATTGCAAATGAAGAAGAAGCTATAGACTTCTCAAGTCCATAATCAGTTTTTTATTTTTAATTTTATGTAAATTACTCTTTTTTTCAAGTTGTTGTAAATTTATATGATGTAAACAAATGTTTAATAAATATGTTTTATGAAATTTAGTTCATGTTTGCATATTGAGTTAATTTCTTTTATGAAATTTATTTAATTTATGATTGTTTCATTCAAGAAAATTGATGATTGACACCAAATTGACGACTTAGTTAATGTTTTATATTGCGTTATACAAGTGTTAAAAACAAACCAAAAAAACTTCACAAAAATTGACGATTTAGTTAATGATTCAATAAATATCAACTTATACACTTGACAAAAATATAACATGAACCAAAAACATAAAATTTATCAAATCAACTTTTTTGTGTGTAAATTTGTCTAAATTTTTTGTTTATTTTGAGAGATTGTTAGAATTGATCAAATTTATTTTATGTAAAATTTTAAGAATAAGACATTTAGTTTTTTTATTAAAAAAAATCATGTTTAATTTGAAAAGAATATTCAGTATTTTAATTTTAATTGTTAAAATTGACCAAATTTATTTTATGTAAAAAAAATTTATGAAAAAATGCTGCAAACCGTAGATTAAATCTACGGTTTGTATAAAATGACTGTAAACCGTAGATTTTTTTTACGGTTTATGCGTTTTTTCAGAAAAAATGTAGTATAAAAATCCAACCTCACAAACTCTTATATCTTTTTCATAAATAGTGAATGAAATGGTTCTCCCTGTCATCTTAAAGTATAGTAACTCTATATGAATCTCATTGTAACTCATGTGTTCTTCTACCACACACACAAAACTATTATTTAAATATTAATACTAAAGTAATTAAATATTAATAGAGACAGTGTTTTAAAGAGATTGATAATCATGTAAACTTGTAAATATTTCTCTAAATATCATAAAGTACAATTTCTATTCCACAGTTTGATAAAATATGAAAAGATTGATATGTTACTCTTAGACCTGCATGCCGCTAGCTTCCGTCCCCTTTCAAAAGAAGACAAAAAATTAATGTTTAATCCTAGTTGTACCCGTACTAATTCATAGATTTTGCCAACTGAAAAATTATAATAAAATAGAAGAAATTATTTCGTTATGTGAGCAAATGGAGGCTCTAGAGACTGATAAATGAAGCATCCATTTTGGCCCTAAAAAATAATTAGTACCTAAATAAATACAAATATCATTTAATTTTATTAGTTTAAACATATATGTCACGTTAATGTAATACAATGTAGTAAAGTCGTCACATTAGTTTCTAAAAGCTTTTAATGGGCTCGTTGATTTTTTTTAATATGATATATTGTTACAAAGTTCTAAAAACCCAATAAGATTAGATATGGCTTTAAAATAAAACATTATATATAGTATGTAGTGGTATTTCTTTTTTTTACTATATATATAGAGATTTGATAGTTTCAATTATAAGTTGTAATGGACAATTAATATTTTCTATTACCTTTATTTTTATATAACAACAAAAATTTAATAAACGGGCAATTAACATAAATATACCATATCCCTATTATATTAACAAAAACATACATTAATAACTTAAATTATCAAAAACATACCTATATATACTTATTATTTCTCTATACAAATCTCAATTTTCCCGAACCATGAACTTTTAGTCTAAAGGAGACAATCATTTAAACCATTGAGACCGAGTAAAGGCATAAATCCCATGAACAAACATACTCATTTTATCAACATACTAAAATCTTAAAAAACATATCTAGTCAAATGGCCTACCACCATATAGCTGAGCGAACTGTAATGTGAAATGTGTCCCAATCAATATCAAACATATCCTCAAATAGTTCGCGCTCCCCTTCGGCGTTCATACCCCCTCCCCACAACATGTTACTACTATCGACCATCAAGCCTGGAAGTTACTGCCTGAATTGGTCAAATGGCCTACCACCATATAGCTGAGCGAACTGTAATGTGAAATGTGTCCCAATCAATATCAAACATATCCTCAAATAGTTCCCGCTCCCCTTCGGCGTTCATACCCCCTCCCCACAACATGTTACTCCTATCGACCATCAAGCCTGGAAGTTACTGCCTGAATTGGTCAAAATGTATTGCAAACTGCTATATCAACACAGCGAAAGGGATCAAGACGGGGAAAATGCCCATATAATGAATAAACAGCAACGTGTCCTGGTGGACACCAAGTATCGTCTAGTGGGACAAGCTCAACATACACACACGAAATTTGTCCATGATAGTTCTCCCATTCATTTTGGAGGTGGTAGGCGTTTTCCCACATTGCTAGATGATCAAGCTCAATAACGACTCTATAGCCGGGCCATGAGTGCACCGGGGGAGGGACATGTTGATATAGCAACAAGCAACGATATCTTCTCAATTTAACTCTTCCTTTTTTTTCAGACCCAGACCCAGACCGGGAGAGGGACAGGTTGATATAGCAACAAGCAACGATATTTCTCAATTTAACTCTTCTTTTTTCAGTTTTTTTTTTCATTTTTTTGTAAGACCGGAATAAAAACAGATAATTAACAGAATTTCCTTAGTTTGTCTTCAAAAATCCCCAGTCAACAATAAAAATTCAGTATCGTGCTGAACATAACTAAAATAATGTCTATGTAACTATCCATTCCATTTATAGGATTTCCCTTGATTTCTCCGCGATTACATGGTGATTGATTTCAAAATTTTATGGCAACTGAATCCTACAAGGATTATTCGCCAACTTTTACACCAAAGTTAATTATTAGCTAATTATGCTATGTGTACAGATGAAAGATTTGCAAGTGCTGAAGTTCATAATCAGCCTACTTATAATTGTTTTAATTTAAATCTAATTGAACAAAATAAACCATTACCAAAAATAAGATCAAATTACTTACTTGTTAAACAACTTCACTCCATGATCCATCTCTTTCTCCGACATACCGAATATCTGCAATACCACCATGAACCATTATCAAAAAGTTGCGAAGACAAAAGCAGATCATAATTACATAGATTAAAAGCAACATAAAAGGAAAAAATAAAATAGGAGAGTCAAAAAAGAATAAGAAGAGCTAATTATACTTGCTCTTGATCCGTCTAGCGATCTAGCTCGTGACGTTGCGACACCGTATTCCGCAATAATGAAAAAATGGTTCCCCTGGAGACGAGAAGACTTGCAGGGTCCCTATGTATAGGATGATTACGGTTTGTGAGAAGTAATAGGATGTATAGGATGATTTATATATACTAGGTTATGTGGGAAGTAATTTGGTTCTTAGACGTCTCCCCATATATCTTTGTTTAAAGATTATCCTCATGCAAACATGTTGTGAATCTTTTATATGGTAACAAATAGTTTACATAATATTATTAGATTTGGTTCTTATACGTAACCCATGTTTCTTTATCTATTCATTTTGAAAGATTTATATCCTCATACATGCATACATAAACTATAAGAAAAAGATTTATATCCTCATACATGCATACATAAACTATAAGAAAAGAGACAGTTTTATTTAGAGACAATAATAAATTTATCTTTAAAGAATACTTTTAACTTTTTATGGACAAAACATTTTTTTAGAGACAAAATTAAAATGTATTTTTATGGTGTTATGGGATTGTAGACAAAAAAAACAATTCAATTTCGTTCCTAAAAATTAGATATGAGGATAAAATATTATTTTGGATTATGGAAATCGTCACATCTAAAGACTTAAGGAGATTGGTATGAGAATGTATCCTTAAGACTTTAAATACTTGGTCCAACAAAATTAATATATGGATTATGGAATCATCACACCTTATTTACCTAAAAAGTAGTCTTTAATGCGGATTCAAATTCTATAAATTATATAATGCACACATAGTCTAACGGAGAAAATAATAACAATCCAACCGTTTAGATCTAGATGTATGTTTTGTAAAAAAAAAATTATATAATTTTAATATATAAAATACAAATTATGATTTTGTAAATTAAAACTAATTTTACAATACAATAAAAACTCAAATAAAATTATAAAAGCATAGTTAGGACCATAATAAACTTAAGTATTAATTAAAAAAAATAATAAAAAAGGTCAATGATTTTATATCTTATTTTATATATTAAAATTATTTATAAAAAATTTACAAACTAACGTCTAAATCTGAACCATTGGATTGTCTTTATTTCGTGTGTTCAATTAAACTCCAAAGTATATGAATATATTAGATCATCCACAATAGTTGTGCTAATTTTAATAATATTAACTTTGACACGTATCATTTAATTGGATGTTAATGTAACTTAAATTTAACATTCACATCAGTGCATTAACTTAACAAAGTTATCTAATTTTAATTAAAACTAATTATTAATTGAAATCTTATTAATTAGTCATTTTGTAACCGTCATTAATATAGGAACTAAAATAGAAGTATTTGAAATATAGTTCATGTTTTAATTAATCGTATTTTGTCGAAGAATTCATTAACAACATTAAAAACATTGTTATATTTAACAACTTTTTTAACATCTACAAAGATAACACATGATTTAACATAACTAATGGAGACAAAAAAATGTATTGTTAGGTAAGTATTTTAGTTAACAATAGAGATAACAATGATATTGTAGACGTTTTTATAAACTCTTAACAAAATAAAATTGAATTCAGCCAAATGAAACGATGGAATGGAAGAAGTATGAAACCATGGTATCAATACCACATTAATTACACGTTCAAAAAATGTGGACCTCTAATTTCCATCATCTCTCTGATTTTCCTCTGCATTGACAATAATATATCCATCATCTCCTCAATTTTCTTCTTACGAGTTCTAAACTATACATTAAGGTTTGTCCTCAAGACGTAAAACCGAATATTAGTGGATGAACGATATCCCACCAAAAGATCATCGCGATCCATTAAACGCTTTGAACATATAAATGGATAAGATAATCATTGATTCCACTGTAAGAGGGCCATTCTTGACCAGATTTTGTGACTTGGAGATCAACAGAAACAACGACAATGTTTGAAACTGATTGCATCAATTTTGCTTTTGTCAAATTGGCATTTAATTAACATCTCTACCAGTGTTAGGATAATCCACTTCTCTTTGAACCTCACCAAGACTTGAGTGCATATGTACTCGAAACCGTTGTTTATCAGCCCACCATTGCATCCTGAATCACATGAATCTCTTTCTTATACGGGTCGCACTCATTCACACAATCGACAAGGTGTTGCTCGCAGAGGCTCACGAGCTCTCTGCAGACTCCAGCACACAATAAAAGGAACTACTTCCAAAGTTTTGGGTCTCTGGTGGCGCATTCCCAAGGGCTGATTGGCGGGATGTCACATTTTAATAAGATTTTTGTTCATTGGTCACTACTCTCATACATTTTTTAAGTGTAGGCGACCTTACCTTAAGAGTGATAAAAAATAAATTATTTTCATAAGTTTTTGATATATTTATTTTCATTAATAATTCAAATAAACACTAAAAAAAAACTCAAGAAAGCTAAAAAAAAATAGCTTTTAAGTTATTTTTTTACATTTTGATATTTTTCTCGTGTAAATTATAAATTTTTTTTAAACTTAAAAATAACTTTTAACTTCCTTTCACATTTTAATATCTGATTAGTATAGATTATAAGTTATTTTTTAAGCTTAAAAACAGATTTTAACCTCTTTTTTATTGAGTCGGGTGACTGGAATTTAAAAAAGTTTCGGCTCAGGACCTGAATTTAAAAAATATTGTAAACGGTGACATATGACTAATATTCTCCATTCACAATATGTTGGGAATTTATCACGTTAGGGGCGATCCACACAAACTGTTTCAGACGACCCAATATACAATTTGAACCCATATTTTTACTAAAAGGTCAAACTCAGGGGCGAAACCAGAATCAAATGCATGGGTTTGCCAAAATAATTAATAAAAGCACATAATATTTTTTAAAATATAAACACGGAGAAACCAGATATTTTTAAATATTTTTTACCATTTTTTCTTCATTTTTTAGCCTTAGTTTCTTAATTAAAATGTATTTAATTTCTAAATTTTTTTCCTTTTCGCTCAATTTTGACAATTACGACTTTTTTTTCAAACTTCTAAAAGAATCCACAACAGTAACATCACGTGCAGTCAAGTCTCGAAAGTTTCAGCATTTCAAAATTGACTAAAAAATAAATAAAATAGAAAACTAAACGATACAAAAAGGTAAAGTTAAGAATCAAGAGTAAAAAGATTAAGATGCGAATGTAAAAAAAATATAAAACCTGAAAAAACTAAACATATATTTAATAATAGATATATACAAACAATCAAATATGTAATACACAATTTCATTGTACTCAATTCACTTAACTAAAATAAAAACCACAAAAAAGTTTTTTTATAAATTTTATTTGTACTCACCACTATCTGTTGTTCTAATTATTATTATTTTTTACAAATTTTTCAAGATGTGTGTTACGTGTCAACATGATAATTTTGTGTAAAATATCTTTTATTATCACTTGCCTACGTGTTAGTTTTTTTGTCGGCCTAGAGTATTTTACTTGTAGTGTATATTACTATCACATACAAAATCACAGTATGTTATTGCACTAACAATATATATTTTTGAAAAAAGTTCCCAAAAAAATATTTAAGTGGTTGATAGAATAACTTATATATAAATTATTTTTAAAAACACTAATAAAAAAAATATTTTTTTAAATTGTGAGGTTATCGTTTCAACCTCTAAATCTCCTATAATAGTTCCACCCATGGTCAAACTAATAGTATGATGTTTTATTAGTGTATATTGCTGAACATAATTTATTATGTCGCTTTGATGTGAAATCATATATACGCAACACCCTTGATATGACTAATGAGCTTTCTGAACATCCTCTTGAAACCACACACCTTTTTTGTTAAGGCCTAGAAAGTTTTCACTGACTCGGACGAAGATAAGATTTGAGAACTTGCCAACTCCATGGACGGCAGAAGGGTCTCCCATGCATGTTATGACAGCCCGACGCATGTTAGTATTAGAAACTGATAGCATATAGTCGTTTTCTTCTTGGGTACAATACGCCTTACAAAACTTGGCCTTGAATACGGTCATACGGAGAAGTGGTGGTCAGTGTTGAGAATGTCAATGTCAACATGGTGTTGGGAACCTTCGGATACCACTTGCTGGATCAGGTTGTCATCGTGAGCAACAACAGAGATGAGGAGAATGATAAGTGTCAGGATCAAGCGAATATCCAATTTCGAGGGAGATAGACAGACATTTGTGAAGCTGCAGCTTGCTTGTGATTACAATTTTTTAAGTCGTTGCACAAATAGATGTTTTAGCTTAAACTTTTGTCTTGTTATCATTAGGTTTCAAGGCTAAGAATGAGATCGATACAAATGGCTCAATATAAAACAAATAAATTATACTTGGATGACTTTCAATCTAGTCACTTTATTATTTTCTTATATGGGTTATTTTCTTGTTATTGTATTTATTATTCGCAAAGGTATGTTTAATCTGAACAACTATGTCACGTCAGTACTAATGAATTGCTACGAAACCAAAGGCGAGTCTCAATAAATAAATTGCCATTAGCCATGATATAAACAATCAATTAAACATCACATTTTTATTCAATACTACAAATAAAGCCATGCGCCTTGGGCAACAATGTCAAATAAGTTTTTCTACTCAAGGCGTGGGGCAATTCGCCCAAGAAACACCTATTGTCAAAACCACACTAAACAAATCAAACCAATATTTACATGGAAATAATCAGTTGATAATCGAGACTAAGAAACAACTAAATAGTTCGATAAGAAAACTATATATAGACACCATTTCATCTGTGAACAAGTCGTACAGGAGATGCATATTCACCGGTTAGTTTTAACATCGTAGTAGAAGAAAATTGGGGAACAACTCTAGGCTCCTTTAAGCTTTTAGTATCAATAACCCCATGAGAAGTGAGGCTGCTCTTGCATTGCATAGTAATATGACTTCTCAATTTACTAAGATTCTCTGCAATAGTTGCATTCTCGTTCTGTACTATTTTCGTTCTGCAATAGTTGGAAGGTCACTTTGAAGTTTGTTGTTGTATTGTTTCAAACTTGTACTCCACTCTTCCAGTCTCTTGTACATATCATCCATTAATGCCACCTGAAACTTCAGAAGTTAAAATATCTACTTTAAAGCAATTAGCAAATTTAGCATAACAACCAAAAGGGTATTTGTTTAAATTAACAGAAGTATACTAAACCTTACGTTAAACTGAAAGTCTAATTTAACCTATTTTACAGTTAAATTAACCAATTTTTATACTCGGGAAAAAGTACCTTTTTACATTTTACCAAACACACCAGTAATGATTATAAAAACTCCTTACAAGTGTAGGTTTACTCATCCAACAAAAAATTACTCTGCTACTTATAAGATACAAACCAGAGAAAGTGCATTGATTTGTAATAATCCAGTTTTTACACACTTACTTTCTGATGGGCACTTCTTTTCTCATCCTCAGCCTATGCCAGGTCCACTTTCAAAGAATTATTTAACTTTTCAGCAGCAGCCCCTAGCCTCCTTTGCTTGTATATGGCCCTCCATAATATTCTGATTGATTAAAACTATATTAACATCTACAGAAGGATTGATCATACCATGCAAAAGAGCGTGATCTTTAGAAAATCTCACCAGATTCTCCCTTTCTTCCTTCGCTACACGCTCTTGCAAGGAAGCAATCTTAATCTTTAAGACTTCAACTCGTTAATATAACTAAATTGGTCATTCATTTACTCCATCTACCCCTGACACATACAATAATATAAGCAAGTCATTGAAATTAAAATTTAATTTAAATTTCAATGGTAGATCAAAGAGCAAAACCAATAATCAATTTTTATAGTTCACATAAAGTACTTCAGACTAATTAAGCAAACCCCCTGTTTTCAAATGAAAATTTCAAGCTTAGAGATGAAATTAGCTAACTATAGCTAACTATAGTTTCTTAGTCAGATTTCCATTACATTAAGAATTTGCACTTCCAGATATAGAAAGAATAAAATAAAACAGATGTTCAATCAGGTTGTCTCTATCACATTCCTACACTTGCATCAAAATTTAAACAAAAAGGAATTAAATCCAAGCCTGAATCTGTACCTCGCATTTCTCCTACAACTAAGACGAACATAAGATGTATCAAATTATCCTCTTCAGAGTACTAAAACAAAGGTAAAACTAAGGAAATATTCGCCACTACGGTCAGATTTATATATTTTATAATGTACTGCTAGTGTCCAAAGAAGATAAACAGAACGACATTTCTAATCTACTCCAACTCACAGTTCTATTAAAAACCAAGGGACAGTAACCGAGACACATTGGTAAAAATGACGCGTATAAGTTCCAAAAATATACCTTTAAGTCAAACTGTTTCCGTTTAATCTTGGCATTCAACAATGCTTCAACTTCTTTCTATCGTAAACTCAAGTTTTTCACTCTCCATTCCTTCTCCTCTGTCCAAGCTCGTAGCGCCATCTTGCCTCGACTAGCAACTTCTCTTCCCATCCTGACCCTTCTCCGCTTATCTCCATGTAAGCCATCGACACTTGCACTTTTCTAGACCAAAAATAATTTAAAAAATTATATGAGCATCAGATCTACATAAAACGGAAAACAGTGTCTTAAGCACAAACTGAAAGCTTCTTAACTAAAACTAAGTCATTTTACACATAATGAACAACTTATTTTTCACATAATCAACAGGCTGAAAACACTTTACACAAAGAAATTATTTTTTGCTTCAACGCAGCCAACAAATAATAGAGGTAAAAAAAAACTATGCGCTTTGAGTGTATGCGTTATGTTTGAACATAGACAAATGCTACTAAATATGACAGGATGTATAAAAGAATTGAAGGTTACTAACTCTTCGTATGAATAGTCATTTGGTTTAAAAAATGAGCAGTTATTAGAAAACCAATGTTGGCTACCCACTAGACTGTAATGTCCAAGTTATTGTACATGCTAGCAAACACTTGCCTGGTAACAAAAGAATATGCCTTTAAGAGAGAATAAGACATAATGTATGACATGTATCAAACATGAAGGACGTATATTATGAAGTTTGATCTTTTCCAATTTTCATGTTTGTATGAAAACCTCAAGGTCAAATATAGTATTGGAGACTTCTTTTATTTGTCATGACAGGTTTTTTTTTGGACGGACAACCAAACTTAGACTAACTAAATCGGAAAACTTATATAGTCATAGTGCTTGGTGGGAAGCTTCTCCTTTTTCAGCCTTTTTTATTTGTAACAAAATGACTTTTCCAGCCAGCATCTCTTTCCCATTTGTCGCATCTGGAACAACTATATTAGAATAATTAAACTGAATGCAATGACACTGAGAATAGTTTTTTTAATGTTAAAAATTAGAAGTAAACATAGTAAACAACATTAAATAATAGTAGCGCCACATTATTGTATTTCGATTATATAGGTACACATACTAAGAAATTAAGAGCTCAAACCTGTTGCAATATACAGAGTTTGTATTCCTGAACATACATATAAAATGGTGTTTGCATTTTAATAAATTGGTTGTATTCAAGCCAATTCTGCACCTTCACTATATGAGTAAAGCTGTAACGGACATGTTCATGGTCTCACAAGTTTTAAATGTAATATAATGTTGGCGAGCAATGCCCAACCATGATCGACACCCAAACATGTCAACAACACTATAAAATAGTAAATCTTGACTTTGCATATAGAATCTATGAACCAATCACTTAATAGTAGCGTGATTATTGGTATAAAATAATACTATAGAACAAGATAAGAAAACAAACGTTGCAATTAATTAGCGGTGCTGCTGTTAACAATAACACCTTCGTCTCTCTCTGTTCCTTTTTAACAGGACCGTTTTTTCACACCTGATAGTTGAGCACAGAGTCTTTTTTGGTTTGTGTTTTTCCGCAGGCGTTTCTCTTCAGCATCTCTGTACATGCATTAATAATCAGATTTTACGTAAGAATGAGTTATCTCATATTAAAAATATAATTGGAAGATAACCTTTTCCGGTGTTTTCATTTTTCTTTGACAGTGATCGGGAAATCAATACTTTCAGTAACCGAACGTGTAAGGATCCTAAATCATGAAAATTGAACGGAAAAGAATGAGAAATAAATTAGCTACAGATACATGTTGATATTTGTATTTGTTAAGTGTTGAAGATAGCAAGTTGGCTTTTCGATTAATTAAAAGTTAGCATCGTTGCATAAGATAGAGAAGAATTAACTGTATATGGCCTGTTTGGCTGAAAATAAGGTAAGAGTTTTTTTAGTTTGGGCGAGAAGCTGGTTCTTCTAGCTTAGAGCCTCTTGGTTTCAGCTTTAAAGCTTGTCAAGTTAATGCAATCTAGCTTTTGAGAGAAAGGCAGAAAAGCAAGTTTAAAATGTAAAACCAAACAAGGCTAAATTAGCGGATCTTAATTCTCAATACTGTTACATATACTGATTCTACCAAGTAGGTTAAATTAAGACCCATAACCTAACAATATTTAGGGAAATTGATAAAGCATGTCTTCCAGACCAAATACAAATATCTTACATCCTGCTAATTGGAGAACACATTAAAGTTACAAGTATTATATTTTGATACTTTTTGTTGACATATTTAAACCCTTCTGAAAAAAATAACCATTATCACATATCAACCATTTTTCTTAGTTTAGACCAACAGACCTTATTTACAAGCTATGTGGAGTATATCTTACACATCCTCTACAAAAGTAAAATCTGTACTTATATTCAGGCACGAAAACAGAAAGTTAGGTTTAAAATTTAGGTAGCCAAATTCATACAAGTTTAAAGCAGAAAGAAAAGAAAAATATGGTTAATTACCCCCCATCCAATACACCCTCCATCAAATACTTACGAGAAAAACGAAAAGAAGCTTAGAACCGCAGCAAAACTGGGAATAGTGACTTTTAACCATTCTACGAAGACGAATATATCATATGAGGACAAATTTTCAATTTGAAGAAGTTACCTTGTTGGCCGGAGGATGATAAGTTGTACAATCATAGAAGTGGGTGATTTCTCTTGCCAAAAGTACGGATGATTGGCCGAATGTTGGATCGGTGGAGTGGTAAACACAAACGCACATGTATATAATTATATAGGTAATAATAGGGTGACTCGTAGGGAGCTGGTGTAGTAGACAGGAGTTTAAACAAACAGGCAGCTCTTAATCAAGCCAGAAGCGTGCTTTTCATTTAGATAGAAATAAGCATGTCTGCTACACAAGTAGTATCTTTATGAAAGTAAAAAGGAGCCAACCATCCTATCGATCGAACATCCCTATACTTGGTAGATTCCCCTTGAAAGCGTCCTCGAATTTAAGAAAACTAGGTATGTAATTAGGTGGATCAAACCCATCACTAGTTTTCTTAATCTTGTAGATCGTGGCCTTTCCAATAGGCTACCAGCTGATGGAAATAAGAATAATCATATTTTTCAATCACTTGGAATGTATCAACTCCGTATTCTTTCATTGACCATACATCAAACCGTTTAAAGTGATCATCAACAATTGAAAGGGAACCTCCAAAGACCTGCGATTTCACATCTTTGAATGTAGAATCTGTACTAGAAGGCATTGGGATGGTTGTTTACTTTCTTGCGTGGGATCAAATACCTGTATAGAACTGTTTTGTGTTCAATGCAGATCCCCACGTCTCTTCACATGGCGTTAGGCCGAGGTAGTTCACTATCTATATGTCTCCACGTCTTTTTGCCAAGAGTGAAAACCTGAACCTCTACTTTAGTATCCATCCACTTCCACTTCCCTCCCGTGATTCTAGTATCTTATACTTCTTTGTGAACGTACAAAAACCAAATACATAAACAACGGGGTCCACATTCTTTTCTCGATTAGGAAGCATAATGTATTCTCCCGTTATCGGATTGCATATGTAAACAATATCATTGGGCACAATACAATCACACGAGCACAACAACCCATTACAATAACCAATAAAATAAGTTCACCTTTCGGGAGATAAACTCCGCATTTGAACTTTACTGACCAACCGTAACATTCATTCGTTTTTTTAATCAACTCAACTACCGAAAAGAATCCACAAGAGTGCGGAAAGAAGCGTGGGTGGTTGTACACTGACATAAGAAGGGTCTCAGATTATATCAACAAATGTTTTGCAAACGCATTTTAAAACAAAGAGGGGCTTCAATGGAGGGCGAGAAATGATATTGGCAAGAATCAAAAAAGGAAACAAATTTCTCTTCAAATAATACTCTTGAAGTTTCTCATAAAATCATGCTTTAATCGTTCAGTTTATTTTATAATTTTATCAGATAGTTTGGGAGCACAAACCAATTACAAAATATATACTCCATAAAATAACTTATAAGCAGAAAGAAGAACACAATGGATTTAATCAAAATTCGATAAATCTCTAGAACCAGTATTGCTTACAATCTTTACCTTGAATATAATCAATAAGAATAAATATCACAAACTGGGTCTTAAGGTTTTACATTTACAGACAAGAAATTCACGACAGAATCATAGATCGATAGCATCACCACCAATCCTCTCAATTTTTTCCAACAATCATGTAAAACTCAAATTAACTAATATAGTAATATTAGACTTAGATTCCACCCATATGCAACTATTCATATCCTGAAATGGAGCAACCGTCTAACACATAAATAAAGTTATCACTGAAATTGTAAGATTATCATTTGAAGTTACCAAAAAAGTCATCAATTGATCCTACGAAAAAATATAAAAAAGAATTATCAAAATTTATAGATCCTATAAGTAAGCATCTTAACTATAAGTTGAATACTATGGGCATCAGGTTCAAAACATTACAAATTCGGGAGATTAAACACAGTAAATAAATAAAAACCAAAATCCCAAAGTACATCCATCATAACTATTCAATCAATAATATTCTGTACACAACTAAGTTATCCAAAGTTGCAACTTTAGTTCAAACAAACAAGTACATAAAAACATTCTTAGGGGGCAGAAGATGCATAAAAAGGGGCAAAAAACAGATCTCTGGGTTTCCATTTATCTTAAAACCCTTTTTTTCAAAATCAGTATTGTCCCTTCATTCCTGAAAATGGTAGCAATTGTAGGCCTATTTCAATTTAACAAAGCCTCCGAAACTTCTACTATTCAAGAGATTTCCTTACATTGTTAAAAGCTTTCTGATCCTGCTATTAACTTATAAACATGTCCCGAACCCTACGCATTCTCGTGAGATTTACAACACTACCGACTACGCGGGGAGCACAAAAATCACACAACTTTCAATTAAAGAAGGGGAGCTGATTAAAATGGGCTGATACGACTTGCCAGTTTCAACATGAATTCGGGTACGAGTCTTTTCCTCGGGGGAGCAACTGCATCATTGGCGATGGCTTCTGAGTCTCCGGCATGTATGTAAGCAACTAAATCGTCAAACATCTTATCCCCTTCACCTCTCATCGGATCCTGGACAAATATATCCGTATGAGTTCGTCCTTCATATAAAACCAACTCGGCTTTTGCTCCGGCCTTCCGCAGAGCGTCTACGAAGCTCTTACTGGAATCAGACGGAATCGAATAGTCTCCTGTGCCATGAAAAAGGACAATGGGCGGTAGGAGGGCGACCGCATCTCTAACACGCGGTCCCTGCACCACGATTTCCGGAGAAAACCTTTGCAGAGACTGTTCACCCTCCATGATGCTCAGAAAGAGCGAGCGGTCCAAACCCCGGGTATGGAAATGGTCAGCAAGGTTGATAAGATTGTACCCTCCAGACAATCCAAAATACGCATTTACTCGAGGCACGCTCCAGGAACCGTTCTCTACCTCCCCAGACTCTTCGATCGCCCTGTCCAGAAGAGCACATGCCGCGATATGGGCCCCAGCCGACTGGCCCATTAAATAGATTCTATCAGGATCACCTCCGTATTTAGCGATATTATCGAACACAAACGATATGCCTTGAGAAGAGTCCTTGACCATATCCCCTATTGATAAAATAATGGTTGTTATCGTATGATAACAAGTGGAAGCCTCTTTATATATGCAATATATGATGATTGTTTAGCAAGAAATAAATCTTAAACAAGTCTAGCTTTTTTCTTAATCACATCAAATCTTTCCTAAATAATATACTCTCTCTGTCCCGAAATTAGTGTCATGTTTCGAAAATGTGACATTTAAAGATTTGAACCACTTTCATGAAAAATAGAACAAAAAAATATCAAAAAATCAAAATTTTCAAACAAAACTATTTTTTATGTAAAATATGAGATTATAATTGTAAATTTTATATATTTTAACAACCAAAAAGATATATTTCAAAAGATAAAATTTATTTCAAAAGATTAGTGGACACATATTTGGGAAGTCCCAAAATGAAAAGCAGGACATTGGACGGAGGGAGTAATATTCTAATATACCTATCGTCGACTGAGGGAAGTTCCTGTAGTCAATGCAGGCCACCAAAATTCCTCGTTCCGCCAACTGCTTCCCTAAGAGGGATCCCCACGCCTTGTTGCCAATAATCCATGCTCCCCCGGTGATAAACGCCACCACCGGCCTGGGCCTGGTGCTAGTTGCTATGTCTTTTGGTAGATAGAGGTCGAGCCTATTCCTGGGCTGGTCGCCGAAGGGTATGCCTCTGAGGACATGACTGGAGAAGAAGTAGTGGAACGCGACTTGCGCTAGGCCGGGGAGGATGAGGAGGGAGTAGAGGCTGAGGGCGAGGAACCTGTTCCGACGATAGAGGATAAATATTATTGATGTTGTCGTATGATAACAATTAACAAGTAGAAGCCTCGGCAATACATGATTGTTTAACAATAAATAAATCTTAACCAAATATAACTCAATCTAATCACATCTAAACACTCCCTCCGCCCTAAATTGCTGTCTTCTTTAAAATTGCACAAACATTACAAATTTGTAATGAAACTGTAGATTACCAAAATACCCTTGATTTTGGTCAAATTACATGTCATACTTTATCACTCCCTCTGTCCCATAATAATAGTCTAACTAGGGTTTAGACTCCGTCCAAAAATAATAATCCGGTTTCATATTTAACCAAAAGAATTCCTTTTATGCCCCTACTAATTAACTTGGGAACTTACAATCATTTAAGAAGGTCTAGTCTACATAGTACCAACATTAAATGTATTTGACTAATATTGCACAAAATTCACAACTAATAGTAAAAACTAAATCAGGGGAAATATTGGAAGAATATTACTCTGTAACTACTCTAACAAGCATTTTTTTTAAACAACGTGAAAATACTCATCGGACAATTTTTATGGGACGAAGGGAGGAGGCCTACAATAACTACTCTAAATATTTTGCATTTATAGTATGAAAATAGCGTTCCCCCCATCCATCTATCTTGGCTCCGCCACTAGTCATGTCATACTTTATCATATAGGAGTATTTTATTTCATCACTCCCTCAATCCCAATTTAATAGTAAGCCCAGTAATTTTGCAATGTGAAATCGTAACACATAAAAAAAAGTCGGAATTGTGAATTTGAAAAGTTATACATAATTTTACGAACTACTTCTGAAATCTACTGTTCTGACATTTCTTAAGTGTCACGGTTTCACATTGCAAAACTACCAAACTTACTAGTATTAAATTGGGACAGAGGGAGTAATAAAAAGAAGGGTAAAGTGGGTAGTTTAATCAATCATTGTTATACTATTTTAGTAAAGTTGGTAGTTTAATCAATAATTTTTTTTTCTTACAAAAAATTCAAATATATTTTATTTTGGAGTTAAAATACGAACCAGTGTAACTTAAATGTAAAATCCAAAAAAAGTATTACTATAACTCTACAGTATGTCATACTATTATAATAATCCAAGCCAAGATTCTCTAAGGCTGCCAAATTTTGCCATTTTTTCCAAAATTACCCTTAAACTTTTTTATTAATTACCATAATATCATACTCTCATAAATAATAGAAAAATGAAAAACTAATTAGCACTATTTATCCCTGTTTTAACAACTCAAAATTTGTTTAAGGCTTCTCATCTTATATATTTTTTTATTCTCCACATATTTGTATCATAATTATACTTATTTTCTATATTTTAATCGTACTACGCGTCGCATACGCAACGCGTGCGGCACGATTACAAGTTACATAAAATATGTAAACATACAAAAAAAGAAGTAATAAAATTAAAAAAAAAAAGAGCGGAAATAGAAAATGGGACATGGAATTAGGTACAAATCAAATAGAATAAAACAACTATTTGAAGAGTGTTTTTATGAATATTATTATCAATTAAAAGAGGGCACCTGACGAGCCATCTGGAAGCTAATCGGAGTCTCGTCATCGTACGAGGGGACCGAACTTCTTCGGAATCGTTAATTTCATATTCGTCGTCGTTAATTTCGACGTAGGAAGAGTTTTGCCTACGACGCCGTTTGTCGCTAAAGCTAGTTTTAAGCAAAGGTTTGAACGTATCTTTATCGGGGTGGTGATCGATCTGGATTCGGATCGGTTCGTCAGATATTGCCACGTGGAGGCTCGCCATTGGCAGGATCGACGACGCCTTTGGGTTCATCTTTTTTATTATTATTCTCTCTCTGCTTTTTTTACTCGATATTTGGAATTTGGTGGGAGGGGGATTTTGGATATTTATTTTATATTTACATTGTTGGTTATTCTATTTATCTTATTTTGGATTTGATCAACGGGTCAATTTTATCGACATAGTTTTTTCAGTTTTACGTGTGATATTAAATAATAATAAAAATACAAACATAGATAGTTTCTAATAGATTAGTAAACTGAAATCGATGTATGTTTAAATAATTAATATTTTAATAATATTTTTAATAGCAAAAAAATATCTATTATGAATAAAATTTAGTTATTAGGTAATCTGGATGAATGAGGGTGTGGGTGGGTGGGTGTGTGAGAGATTGTTAACTTATTTTGGAGCATTTTTTATCCTCTACTTTACTTAGAACTTGTGGATAGGCCGGCTTATTTTTATCTTAATATCCTTTTGAGCGGTTGTGGCGTTTTACAAGTGGATTAGATATTATTTTGGAAAATCATTATGAGAGTTTAAAAAGTAAGTAAAGGCAACAATTAGGCTATTCGACACGTGTGCTTTGAGTTTTTTGAGCTCACCGATGGCAGAATAATCGACCGAAAAGAAAAACACGGACCTTGAAATAGTTAAAGCGAGAGAGTCTCGTAAGTCATCTCCCATATTACATATTGTAGGTAATAGTTGGTTGAGTTTGATTTTTGAAAAATATACGAACCAACTCAATTAAAATTAATCGGTTTAGTTCGATTCCATTTCGATCCATTTAAACCAAATTATTGATTGAAAATACGAAACATGTTCAATAAAATTCGGTTATGTTGGATCAGTTTGTAGCATGATGAATAAGAAGATACAACATTAAAAACATAACGTATTTTACGTATGATAAACATACAAAAACTAAAAAAGACACATTATTAAATCAAAATTTTTAAATATCACATTCTAAACTCATCCGTCCACATCTACAATTATTAACGTAATAATTTCAAATCATGAAGCTTGAAAGTCTGATTCTTCACTTAGGTGGGTATAAATTATCTCTAGATGTAATGACTGATATTGTGTTATGGCTCATTATTACTTTATTGTGTTATTGGTATAGATTTAACTCTTAACATATTTGTTTGCAAAACCTTAAAACTATATTTGTAAATTATATTTATGATATTTAAAAATATATATATAGGCAATTGATTCGGTTAAGTTATATTTGAGTAATGTTACGGAATCACAACCCAACCCAACTCTATCACTTGTTATATGCGCTCACTTTATTATCATTAAACATATAAAAAAATGATTGGTTATAATTTAATAATTGTGCCTAAGAGCATTTTCAACTATGTTAGAGCATTCACATCTCACTTTTCATAATTCACTTTCTTAAAAATTTGAGAAGTTTAGATATAAAAATCATTCACATCAAACTCATAATTCACTCTCTATTTTTAGAGAGAACCATGACATCTCTTTATAAATAAAGAACAAATTATTGAACCCAACTTAATTAACTTATTGCTTTTGTACTTTAAAAAAAATTAATAATATATAAATAGATAAATGTTTTAGAAAGACTATAAAATTATATGAATTGTAAATGACTTTTTAAATAATAAAAAATAAAATTTTCATTCTTGAAGAAAATTATGCACATATCGATGTGAATGCTCTTAAAGTCTCTATATTTATATGTAGAACGTAATATTTACATGGGTGTTTGCACCGGGAATTACCCCGATTAGAGTTAAAGGATTTTGCAATTTTCTAATAAAGATCCATAAGTTTCATTAAATTAGTCAAAATCTCTTAGCCCACAAATGAAGTAGTGAACAGGCACATCACTCAGGATAAGAATTGTGTGCATGTTTTCGGTGTATTAATCATTTTTCTTATATCTATTCACGTATACAAATTTTGGAAATGTTGTTGCTGATCAGTTATATTGAAAAACACATGTTAAGTTGTAAATGAATTACCAAAAATGTGATAAATATATTTTTAAATATCAAATGATATTAAAATATAGTAAGTAAATAGCGTGTGACATTAAATAAACAATATCACTTATCATGTATTAACATCATAAATGTTTATTTAACATTATGTTAGAAAATAAAATGGATTTTAAAATATGTCCGGAGTCACATGTTAGCAATACCGTAACAAATTTATTCAGATTCAAATACATATTACGAAACGTAACTAAATATTAAAGTAAAAGTTATATAGTGTACATATGTCAAGCTTAGTAAGAACATACTATGGATAAGATTTGAAATATAGAAAAATGATATAAAGAATATCAAATATCAAATATATTATTAAAATAAACCAACTTAATAGATTTTGAAGATTTCAAAATTTGGTCCAAAATTTTCAACAATACATTTGCTATTATTTTCTAATTACATTTAAGGGTTAATAATCGATTACTACCCTTAAGTTTGTACGAATTATTACCATAAGGTTTCACGAAAACTACTTTAGTACATGAATATTAATAATTAACCCAATTTGAGATAATTTAGTTCAAATTGGTGACGTCATCAACCTTTTAATGTATTTTATATATTTATGTATGTATAGATCCTTTCCGTATATATATATATATTAGTAATCGTGCCCCACGCTTTGCGTGTGAGACGCCTAATACGATAAAATTTAGAAAATAAGTGTAGTTATGATACAAATATTTGGAGAATAAAAAAAATATAAGAGTATAAGATGAGAAGACTCAAAAGAATTTTGAGAGTTTAAATAGGGATAAAAAGTGTTATTAGTTATTACTTTTTCTCTATTTTTTATAAGAATATGGTATTGTGGTAATTAATAAAAAAGTGTAATGGTATTTTTGAAAAAAAGTGATAAAATTTGGCAGCCTCAAAAAATCTTGGGTTGCCTTATTATAATAGTATATATATATATATATATATATGTATGTATGTATATATGTATTGGGGATGGGGACGACGGCGGTGAACCATGACTGGATGGGGCCGGCGACGGTTGGTGTGTGTATATATATATATATATATATATATATATATATATATATATATCATTCTATTATAATAATTCAACCCAGGTCAAATGAGTCTGTCCAATTTAACCATTTTTTTTCAAAAATACTCATATACTTTTTTATTAATTACAATAATACCATACTCACATAAAAAATATATAAAAACTAATAACTAATAACACTATTTATCTATTTTTAACAACCAAACATTCTTTTAAAGATACTATTTTTTTTTGTATTATCCACATATTTGTATCATAAATACATTTATTTTCTATATTTTAATTGCACTGCGCGTCACACACGCAACGCGTGTGGCATAATTACTAATATATATATATATATATACACACGAGTGTGTATAAGTGTATACATATATTATTGCTTTGTTTTTATTTTTTTTTAAATACTCAATTGGCGAAATGACATTTTTACCATTAAGGTTAACGGAACTTAATAACGTGGCACTGACGACGTCGACAATTTGGATGGAATTGTCCCAAATTGGATCAATTATTAACGTTAAGATAATAAATTGGTTTTCGTGAAACGTTAATATGGTAATCATTATTCACCCAAACAACATTGCAGTAAACATTTACTCCTCAACTTCTGTTCTCTGTTATGTAAGTTACATCCATTCTAAAAAGTCCATGTCGATGAAACACGAGCACTTACAACCCCAATTTCATGAGTATTTGAGCTTTACTTGTAAGTTTGTTTACCGCTTCATATGGGTATTTTATTCATTTATTTAAGTTGATTTCCTATCTCTTTGATGTTATGTTTTCGTTTTCGAATTTTTGTGTATGTCCCAATTTTTTTGGTTTATTGCTTAATTTGTTAGGATTCATGCATACGAAATGAGCGAGCCACGGTTACTAGTATTAAATAATGTAAAGCTTTAGAGCGTTATTAAAATGTATAGATTTTGCAAATCCGTTTCCCTTAATTAATACTTGCACAATCACTTTTCAAACAAGGAACTGGATAAAGAAAGCGACTATTCTCTTGCTATAAGTTGACAATGGCAGCAGAAGCCGCACAGAACAAATACTCCTATTAAGGCCATATTATAGCAGTTTCAATCAGATACTAGGTTTAACCAAACAATAAGCCATATGTAACTAATTTGGAACCGACCTCAATAAAATAGAATTGCAGCCACTGCAGTTTTTAAATCTGTTATAGTCGGATTAGTAAATTGTTACGAACTACGAGATGCGAGGATATAAACAATAACACATTACACACATCCATCTTGAATTCCATTAATCTCAGCGGTCGAATTTTTGTCGAACAACCTGGCATCATATTTTGTCGCACAGCATCATGAATTACATGTTTGAGTTTATTTTCTCACAAGCCAATACCATTATATAAAAAGCATTCTATAAAATTTCTTAACCAAAAACACACGGTAGTTCTCAACCAAGCACGTAATTAACCTTATAATACTGTAAGAAACAATATACTTAAATCTTAAAAATACGCAAAACAGACATCGAAACTATAAGAATATATAAAATTTCATCATAGAACTAAATAAATAATACGAGAAGCAAGAAAAAAAACGGATATCTTTCACTCGAAGGCCCATGCGTTCTCCCTGCGAACCTCCTCCTCTTCTTCCTTTGTATAGTCATTCTTGATGTGAAACTTCTCCCTGATCTCCTCAGGCGTCTTTCCTTTCATCATGTCCACTACAGTCCGGCAAGTCAAATCCAACGACGACTTTATATTTAGATAATTGGCGGCCAGAATAAAATCAAAAAGAGTTCCTGGTCAACTATCAAACTCTTCATCAAATTTCTTAATAGCAAACTCCTGACCATCAGTATAGATATCGTTATCGTCATTTTCCTTAACATGGCACTTGCAGTACTAGATGATTTTGGCGAGGATGTCGCTGGTGACGTTGGGAAGAGGGATATCGGTGTCGGCACACAGTCATCTTCAATCACGTGTTTGATTGTTTGAGACTGTAAGATAACCGTACAAAGTACCGTTAAATAGAGAACCGTTGCATCATTTACTTTAGATTTAAACTGTAAGATTTAAGAGTAGAATAGTAATTTAAATGTTTTTTTTTAATAGGGTTTTAAATCATACGATTCAGATCTAATCTAAAGTAATCAAACGGTCCACGAATTAACGGTATAATGTGCCGTCAAACACACTAACGACACAAAATGGAGTCCCAAATACAATTCGTTATATTTTACTGTACAAATTCTAATATGGAATGAATTGTTCAATAGATACGACTGTCCTTTCTAGAACTTCTCTTTCCTACGTGTTTGTGAATTGTGATGGATCGAATTGCTAGTTATACTACAAGTCAACAACCATACTTAAGTGTTTAACTATGAATACGAATACAACATGATCGATAATTAATGTGGCGGCCCCATATAATTATATAAATATTGAGCTTATTTGATAGTATGTTTTGTGTAATGTCCATCGGAATACAAAAAGTAAAAATATCAAAAGAGAAAGTAATAAATATCATTGAATCTTTTTTTTATTACTGTTAGGACCATATTTCTGACCTATAAACTATTTGTTGTCTATTAGTTTGAACTAAATAATCCTAGTTGATTGTTAAAAATTGAGACAGTTTTATGTTTACAAATAAGGTTGCAACCACAGTTCAAACCTGCTGTTCTGCAGGATTCTGTCAAGTTCTGTATTTCTGCATTACTATTTTTTAATGATGTTTATTTGTTTTAAAGTATGCAGGATATATTCTCACATGTTCTTAAATATTTAGTTTGTGTATATTGAGAATATTAAAGTGATAAGAAAAAATTTTGTTAAAAGATATAAGGAGATTAGTTTATAAAGATATGTTTCATTTAATTAGCCAATTTAGATATCTATTTTCATGCAAGTCGCTTAATTCAATCTATGTTTCCTATCAAAATCAGTATGATTTATTTTAGATTGAATAATATATGGAGTTAATGTTTCAAAATATACTATCTTATATGTTCCTTATTTTAGGAAAAGACTGACTGCTATTTACAAGCCAGTTATTAACAGTTATTAACTTATGAATATTGAAGTTAATCCTAGCTGAAGTATCTTGTGCAATATGAAAAGATTGAAGTCAATCAAAAGAGTCAAAAGCAATTATCAAGATCTTGAAGAAAGAAATTGTTTTACTCTTTTAAATAGTTGATAACCATGTTTGTAAAAAGTGTGTTCTAAATTATAAATAATTCATTCTTGAGATAATACACCGTGAGCTTTTAAATGGAAAACAATGGTGGGATGTCATTGATATTTTGAGTGATAGTTATAAGATAGGAGATAGGCAGAAAAATATAGAGTGAGTCTGAGAGTTTTTCATTAATATTTGAATCTTATATTGTAAGCTTTTATGAGTGCCCCGGAGACGTAGCCCAATTGGGTAAACTCCGTTGTTAAATGTGCGTGTGATTTAATTCAAGTACATATGTTCTGTGGTTGCAACTACACTTGGAACCTAACTGCATAACAGCAACTAGAACAGCGGATAGGAATTTCAATTACGTCCTAGCATGAGTTTCAATATATTCAGGACCAGAATCAGAATTTTGGACGTTATGAACGTTAATCGAAATGAGGCCTATTTAATTTAATTTAATTTCATACATTAATAAAAAATATATATTAAACTGTTCATAGAAGCATTGAACTCACATCCAACAAGATAATAATGTTTCACATATATATATATATAATACTGATAAAATATGTTTTTCCCACCCTTTAGATTTTGAGTGGTCTTTTAGACCTCCACTGAATCCGTCCTTGAATATATTTACATCAAACAATATTATATATCTAAACGGTTTTATGTAAATTTACATTAAAAACGAAAATAATTTTTGTTCCAGCCCAAGCGGGATAATTAACCCCTCCACATTAAATGATATCTCCTGGCCTCAAGATTGACAATATATGACACTTTTAAATTATGGCCTTCATTATTTACCCGGTTTCTTCTTCTTCTATTTAGTAAACAGATATTATGGCATCGTTTGGTCGCATCTTTTATTTTCAAAAATATACTTTTTGTAAGTGGGTTGAAAAATATACTTTTTATTTTACTTTTTAGTAAGTAAATGCTGTTTGGTGAACACCGTAAAAGTATATTTTTCATTAAAAATATTGTTTGGTAAAATATGTTTACTTTACTTTTTGAGTGAAAATGAATTGTTTATTCAAATAATGCACAATAGGTACCACTTTTGAACTTATATTACTCATAGGTATCTCCATAAGTTCATATTCCCTATAGGTACAACTTTTTAATTATTTACTTTATTTACCAAAACGCCATATAAATATTTCATAAAAAATGGAAAAAAAACACATAAAATTATATAAAATAAAAAAAATCACAAAAAAATTATAAAAAATCACAAAAAAATTATGAAAAATAAAAAAATCATAAAAAATCACAAAATTTTAAAAAACATTACAAAAAAAATTATAAAAAATCACAAAAATCACAAAATATAAAAAAAAAATTATAAAAAATGAAAAAAAATCACAAAAATGAAAAAGAAATGAAAAAGAAATAAAAAAAATCACAAAAAAATATAAAAAATGAAAAAATCACAAAAAATCACAAGATTTTAAAAAAATTACAAAAAAAATAAAAAAAACTACAAATTTTTTTTTAAATTTTTTTGTGATTTTTTATAAGTTTTTGTCATTTTTTACATTTTTTTTGATTTTTCGGTATAAAAAGTGTTATATATTTTTTTAGTGAAAATGAATTTTTTATTCAAATATATATATTTTTTAAATTTTTTTAAAAGTTTGTGATTTTTTTCATTTTTTGTAATTTTTTAAATTTTTTATAATTTTTATAATTTTTTTGTGATTTTTGTATTTTTTTTAATAATTTTTGGTGATTTTTGGTGATTTTTTATAATTTTTGGTGATTTTTTATAATTTTTTATGATATTTTGTGATTTTTTGTGATTTTTTTTATAATTTTTTGTGATTTTTGTTATTTTTTATATTTTTTGTGATTAAAGATTTTATTATTTAAAGATTAAAAAATACAAAATTAGGAAAATATAATGATGATAGGAACTAGGTTTTGAACTGTATTTTAAAAGCACATTCAGATTAAAACTTACTTAAAAGTATCATCAAACTTACTTTTAAAAAGTATCATCAAACTTACTTTTAAAAAGTCTACTTATAGACATTTACTTTTCACCAAAAGTATACTTATGAGATGACATCCAAACAAACTAATATAAGTAAAAGTAAAAGTAAAGCCAAAAGTATACTGATAAAAGTAAATTTTTTTTTGCAACCAAACAAACATACAATAAGTAAAAGTAAAAGTAAAAGTAAGGAAAAAACTTTGCAACCAAACAAGGCCATATGAGACAAAACGAGCCAAAAAGATAAACATATATGTTTGTTTTGGTGTAAAATGGGGTTAAACAAACATTTACAGATAAAATAAATTTTTCGGCTGATTGGTTTACTATCGTAAAACATTTTGTTTGGGAAAACTTTTCACTCAAATCCAATAAACAATTTCACCATAAATAAATTTGTAAACGGTTTACAGATACTCTCTCTGAATCCTTTCTAATACTATTATAAAAACTATAGTTAATTATAGGTCACATATTTAAAAATGAGTCCAATTATACTTAATTAACAAAAAAAATTAGGAAAAATTCTAAAAAATAACAAAAATTGAAAAAAGAACATTAAAAATATAAAATAAAGAAAAAAACTAAGCAGCTAAAATGCTTAAAAAATCAATACTATTTTACACACACACACACATATATATATATATATATATATATATTATTGAAAATAATTTATAATCAACGTTTTATCTTTTATACTTATAATTTTATGAGTTTATAGGATGAAAATTGATAAGCTATAACAAGTCATTGACCCATATAAAAGAAAAATATGTGTTTAGTTAAGTTTTTCTACGCATATTGAGACTTTTACCAAACAACGATTTATTTATAAAAAAAAATTGTAAAATGAAATAAAATAAATTTTGAGTGTGTAAAATTTTGAGGTGGAAAACTTTTTATGCATCAATTGTCCATAAATGAAAGACAAACAAAAATTGTCAGTATAAAACTTTTTCATGAAAATATTTCTTCCGGGTAAAACTTGTACTATGAAACAAACGAAGCCGCATTTTGCATCACATTTAAAAGTGACTTTGAGGCCAAAAATGATTTTCGAAAAGTTCTATTTGTTTGGTGAGGTTTTTTTATGCTCAATTTTTTTAAAAATATGGACATTTAAAAGTTCGTTTTGAATGGGCTCATGGTTATGTGCTCCTGTAAAAGTACTTTTGAAAAATTGAAACAAAAAAAGCAAATAAAACAATCACATTTATATAGTTCTCAATTCTTTTATGTTAGTTGAATAAAAAAAATCATATAGAAAAATGATTTATTTAAAATATATTTTTTCAGAAAGTAATAAAAAGAAAAAAATTACAAGAAAGGCTTATATTCAATAAAAGTAAGTAATTGTTAGACAAATGAAAATATTTTAATTAAAAGTGACTTCTTTTTTTAAAAATGACTTATTTAAAGAAATGAATTATTATTTTTATAAAAATCAACTTATTTTTCAATAAAGGGGAAATTATTTTCAAAAAATGTCCTGGTTGAATAAAAGTAATGTTTTTTTAACGCAATGTATTGCCTTTCAAAATAGCGATTTTTTTTAATGTGACTTTTATTTGGCGAATATGACTTACATTCAAAGTGATTTATTTGTTTAAAATTGGAGTTTTCTGAAAATCTTGTATTTTTTCAACTTGTTAGATTCTAATTAAATTATTGTTTTTATTTGTTATTGAAAGCTTTCTTATTTTGATTATACAAATGATAAATCAAAAAATTTATTTGTTCAAACTGCACAAAACTCATGAAGAGCAAAAACACTTGATGTAAGTCATATTCTCGGAATAAAAGTCACATTTTTTTGGTAAAGTGAATTTTCAAAAATCACTTTTATAACTACACTTGTACAAATTGCCAATTTCCAAAAGTAATTTGTTCCCAAACGCCTCCTAAAGTTCCGAGACATTGCGAACTTTTTAGTCCTGCGTTTTTCTTTACCTAGAAACCTTAGTTATGTAATTTTGGTTTGTCTGGCCTCGAATAAACCTCCACAACTACACACGTTATCCATGATTTATATATTTATATTTTATAGCTACAAAAACAATCTATAAATGACATGTTGCAAGAGCTTTAAAACAAGATTAACACAAGAAGATTGTTATGAATACCATGTCACGAAAGTCTACATTTATTGGTAAACTAGAATACTAGTGCTTACAGTAAAGTAGATGAATGAAGGAATATTAGCTAAAGAATGTAATATTTAGCTGCAGCTGCTGAAGTTAGAGCCAGAAGTGTGTGGAAAGAGTTGCAATTGCCAAACCAATACTAAAGAGTAACTGAGATACAAGAATGCTCGAGGATCCATTGTCCTTGCTTCCGGCAGTGCCTGGGAGGTCACCTGATGTACAAAAAATAGAAGAAATTTAGATTTTTTAATCTTTTTCTAAAGAATCCAGCTGTTGTATCGAAGAGAAGCTCAAAACTGAAGGATGGGGGAGGAAACTGCGAGGAAGAGGGAATTACCTGGTGATTTTGGGGCTTCCGTTGGTGATGAACCACCAATTGGATACCCAGCAGCTGCACAAACAGATATTAGAAAATAAACAGAAATTAGAAAACATTTTCGAATTAATTTAAGTCATTTAGTCCATGGATATCTGGATTTTAAATTGTGAACATCATGTTCCTTTAAGCATTATTCTTTAGCTTAACATGTCTTTCTCCAACAAGTCTAACCGTTGTATGGACGCATATATGTAATACAACTTAATATTTTTGTTAATTGGCACCTTCATGCTAAAATTTTCTGTGTTAAGACTTTTACCTTCCTTAAATGTTATTTGTAACTTTTTGGTTAAGTATGTGGTGTTATGAGCACTAATAATTCAATATGAAGCACCATGAAAAAAATCACCGGAATCTAGGCTTTACCTAGTCTTGTGCCATGATTTAAGGGAAAGTCCAAAATATTTTGAGTTCCTTATCGTTAACATAAACATTAGAAAACTGAGATATAGGTACGTAGATGCTTATTTCTCAAAAAAAAAAAAAAGGTAGGTAGATGCTAAGAGCTAGCTCATGTATCAAAACTTTTTAGTACTCGTTTGAAATTTTACAAGAAACAGTAGCACTTAACAAACTGTTTTCTCAAAGGCAAGAGTTTTTTTTTTTTTTTTAACAAGTTTTCTCTCTTGTATCAGCAGCACACTGTTCTGATTTTAGTTCTCTTAAAATCTGTATTCGAGTTAGTTTTCCAAATGATCGGCAACATACAATTTATTCCTATGTTCTTCAGCCAACTAGTACTCATACACTACTAAATTTTCAGCATATAGATAGCTAAGATTGCTGTGTTTCAACTGTAATCTGAAAAACTGCAATTTGGTCTCCGGTGACAAAACACATGAGTAAGTCTAAGGACAAACATGATTTCTGAAATGGTACTAAATAAGAGAGAAATAAGAACACGTGAATGTACATATGCTCCCAAAAGGCATTACTTATTGTCATAATCTCATAGATAACAGATATTAGATAAACAATGGTATGACGGTATGACCACCACATTTCTTTACCTTAATTTCTTAATTTTGTACTGAGAAGCGACAGAAGGTAACTAATTATCAATCATAAACCATTGTATCACAATATCGTCAAGCAGAATACGAAGAAAATAAATAAGAAAAAGTAATTACCCCCTCAATCTCATCTAGATATACTTAAATTGCTATGTAGAATAATTTTTCAACTACTCAAGGTAGAGCTACATTAGAAAAGATAAGCAAAACATACAATTCAAGGTCAAAATATGAGTAATAAGCAGCGGAAGGGCTAAGAGTAGGTTAGAAGTCCCATATTGAGAAGTTTTAAATTTTTTACTAGGTATTTTACCGAAAATATGTTGATTGTCACTTTCCAGTTTCCACCCCTGCATATTAATCAAAAAATATATAAATGAAGTCTATCCCGTCGCGGAAATGAATCCTTGTGGTGTAGGAATACACAGGGTTTAAACAAGTGATAGAGCTTAGGTTTCTATCACTGAAGTGGACAATTGTTATAAATTCCAGTTTCAAACTAAAACTATACATGAGACAATCCAATAATAGAGCTAAACAAACCTGTGCAGGTAGAAACAGGAGGAGTCTTAACCCCACAAGCAGATGGAAGATCCATAGCTTTACTCAAACTTATCTCTATCCCAAATGTTTCGGAGCTACTTAGCAGCTCACACAGACAAACCGGCTTGCTTCCAACCATCCCTGCCAGCTCTGGGCAGCACGCCGCTTCCGGAACTGTTAAGTTGCTGCCTGCTTCCACGTAGCTCAAGCAGTCTGACATATTCAAAAGGTAGCTCGTGCAGTCTAAAGAAGACGCCGATGGACCTGTTTAGCAGCGAAAGCTAATAAAGTTTTTGTAATAGGTAAAAAAAAAACATAATTAGAATTTTGTTACCAGAACCACTTAGTTGTTCTCTTTTAGATTTTGATAAGGGGTTGTTTGAACTTGTAGATCAGTAAACTACCCAAGAAACCAGAGATTGATCATTGCAATTTGCACGTCTTTCTACACTAAAATTCTGATCAACAACTATTTGCTGTGGATTGAAATGAACACCCAATATGCTTCGGAAATTTCAAAAATTGGTAATGGGCCTAATTTTCAAAATTTATTGAAAAATGATTGTTGCACATACGAACTGCACTGAAATTTGCAAATGGGATAATAGAATTTACTCCCCGTCCCATTTTATTTGTCCATTAAATGTTTTTCGGTATCTCAATTTATTAGGCACTTACCAAAAATATTAAACAATTTTAATACATTTACTATGTTGAATATTCTCACTGTTTCTATGTTATTACAAACACAATAATTGAGTTCCCTAAACATATTTTATTCCCATAGTGCTACATTAAATTGGGATGTGAAATCTCATTTACACTTCTTAGTAAAAGGTTTAAGTGTAACTGTAATTCAAATATCATCATGAAAGATTTAAGGAAAAATCAACACTTAGTAAATATCTTGAGACTGAATTATCAAAAAATACCCAAATAATTAAAATATCTTTCAAGACTAAGAACAATTGTTCAAGGATGCTACTTCGTTTACTCTTTGTTTTTAAATTTATGGTTAGTGATACTGCTTTACTAATTCTTAAACAAAAGGCACAAATTGAGGTTTTTGATAATTAAATCGGAAAGTATGTATTAAACTTAACATCCCAAAACTTAACCAAAGAATTACTAATACCCAATAACAAAACCATGGACAGTGTCAAATTATTATTTAAACCAATTCTAGTACTAAAATATACTACTATCAAGAAATATATATTTATAATGCTCGATCATTCGCGAATACCTGGTGCCTCTGCCGGTGACTGCGCCGTTGCGGTGGATAGGACAACCGCAGCAGCGGCAATGAGGAGCAGAAGGCTTGCAATATTCATAGTAATGAGCTCTTTTGTGTGTGTTTTGAATGTGTGTGTGAGTGTGTGTGTTTTGAATGTGTGTGTGAGTGTGTGTGTTTTGAATGTGTGTGTGAGTGTGTGTGTTTTGAATGTGTGTGAGTGTGTGTGTTTTGTTAGAAGAGTGAAGAAATGTTGGGTGAGTGTTTATAATAGGAGAGCATTTGGTCAAAGACAAGCTTGAATATTGCCGGTGGATTTTTATCGCTTTGTGTTTTCAAAATCTAATGCATGCAAATAGTCCATTTATGGGAAATATTTTGTGGTCCTAGGATTTGCTAGGGCAGTAAATAAAGTGACACATAGTAGTTCTAACTTTGTCTCTATTAACATTTGTATATAAATAGTTTGGTATCGTTTGAGTAGTTTTGTTCAAAAGTGTACAGTCATTTTTCAAAAGTCACGAACCATTTTTTTTTAAGTGTAAATTATCTTAGTACTTAATTATAGAGGTATATATGATTTAACAATATGAGTAACTTTTAAAAATAATCATTTAGACAATTCAAATACGTTAATTTTGAAAGGAGTAGTCACACGTAGTTTTGTACCAACAGACAATAATTTTAGACTGTTGAAAGTATTTCACTTGACGTTAGTTATTAAATATTGTATGTAGATGAGTAATACGTTGAATGAAGTGAAGAAAAAGAAGACCCATATGACAGTGATAGGCTACTTACTACAGTTATTTTTCAAAAGTCACTAACCAATTTTTTTAAGTGTAAATTACAGTAGTTGATTACATAGGTATACTATTTAACAATATGAATAACTTTGAAAGTTTTCATTTTTATAATTTAAATATGTAAATTTTGCAAGTTTAGTCTCACATAGTTTTGTAGTAGTAGACAATAATTTTAGACCGTCCAATTATAGTATTTAACTAGACGTCAGTTATAAATAATATGTTTAGATGAGTAACGTTTGAAAGTTTTCATTTTGAAAATTTAAATATGTAAATAATTTTAGACCGTCGAATTATAATATTTAACTAGACGTTAGTTATAAATAACGTGTTTAGATGAGTAACTTTTGAAAGTTTTCATTTTGAAAATTTAAGTATGTAAATTTTTCAAGTTTAGTCACACATAGTTTGTAGCAGAGAATAATTTGACAGTGTAGAAAGTATTTAACTGGACGTTAGTTATTAAATAGTGATAATTATAGTTTATTTCACCAACATATCGGTGGTTAAAAATTTGCATATTCAGCTTACAAGATTAACAATTTACATACTCACCTATAATGAATCTATCAATCAATACACTTTAATTGATTTATGTTAATTTTTTAGTTGATTTTTGGTCATGTGCGATGTTAGTTTTACCTTTAAATCATAATTGAAAGCGGTAACGTGATCACATATGACCAAAATTATCTTACAAAGTTAACATAAATCCACTAAATTGTGCTAATTTATAGATCTTTTATAGGTGAGTATGTAAATTGTTAATCTTGAAAGATGAGTATGAAAATTCTTAACCACCAATAGCTTGGTGTAGTAAAAAATAATTTCCCCCCTTAGCTATTTTCGCTCAAATTTTAAATTTTTATAACATTTTTTGTATTTTTATATAGCGTTATAACATATTCTATACACATTTCATAATATTGTGACATTTTGTTAAGTTACATTGTTTTTGTTTGAATTTTATAATTAATTTACATAAATTTTAATTTTTATTCCAAAATGTAACATATTTGAATTTTTTGTAAGAAAAAAATTACCAGAATGTATTAATATATGTCTAATTGTAATTGTAGTAATTTTTTTTATTAACTATTTGGGTTAAAAAATCAATAACGCAGGAAATGTGGTATGAATTAGGGATATAAAATTTGAAATCGTTTAGATGAGTGATCTAGAATGAAGTGATAAGAAGAAGCAGTCTATAACAGTGATAGGCAACTTACTATAAACTAATCTCTTAAGACATACTAAAATAAGAAGGTCCATAATTATGAATCTATGATACCCATAAGTTTTTGCAATGTTTTGGTGTTAAAAAACAAGTGGTTAATGAGTGGGATTTCTTGTGGAGCCATAAAACAGCTACTAGCAACTAATTCTAAAAGACACACTTGGCTGGAATAATCAACAATTACAAGAAACACGTTTCCCAGTGTTTTGAACTTCCTCTTTGCCCCAAGTATAATTATTTCATTGACATTTATTTATTTATTTATTTATTTTGTTTTTACTTTTGGGCTAAATCTAGAAATAAGATTTCTGCAGTAAGAAAGCATATATCTGTACTTGTAATAGTATGGTGCATGCACATGGTGAACTGCCCCACCGACAAAATTTATAAATACATTTTTTTTTGGGGGTCATCATTTATACTTCAAAACATATAAACATGTATATTCCTAGATGAATATATCTTTTAAGCCAATTAAAATTTCTGATTTTCACAATAGGTATATCCAGCACTAACTAAATGCAAATATTGTATTATTTTCATTTTAGTACTGTATTTAACTTTGCTTCATTGTTTAGTCATTAGGAGTAGTGTTTAATCAGTTTATATAGTCAAGCAAACACTTTTCCTAACTCTCATTACTTAATCACTAATCAGTTTAGTAGTAAAAAATTATAGTTAAAAAATGTGAAAAACCAAACACCTAATTTCTGTGTTGCATCAAGAATCAGAAAGAAATTAGAAGTCAATGGTAATTATGTCTTCTTCTTCACTAAAGACTTTGCTTAACTCTCATTACTCTTATAATGCTAATGCACTTAAAAGTTACAGCTTATTTACCCAAACCAACAAATATATTTACTTAAATCCTCACTTTTCAAACCTAAATCATCATTTTTTGTCCCTTTCATTTCAACCTCACATTTCCTCTTCCAGGTACTCTTTCACCTCTCTCTTTCTCTATATGTATATGTGTGTGTGTGTGTGTGTGTGTGTTTGTGTCTGTGTTTGTGTTTGTGTGTGTGTGATAGTATTTGTACTTGCTGGAAGCCTGGAACATTACCAGGTTTTGCTCCACTTGATGCCTGAAACAAAATGACTACTTCTAGTAAAAGGTTTAGGGAGTGTTTGGCATTGGATTTTTTTGTTTAAAAGCTGCTTTTAAAAAAAATTGCTTAAAATAAGTTGCATTGTACCCCACTTGAGTTTTTTTTACTTGTAAATGACTTATAACTTGTTTTTACTCATTTTAACTTATAACTTATAAGTAACTTGTAAATATGCAGGATGACTTAATTGGAAGTTTTTTACTTTTGATAAATTTTTATGTGAAAATAAAATAATCCCCAAATTCCTAGCTTTTTTGCTTTCGAGCTTTTTTTAAGCTTTTTTGACCCAAAATCTAGGTACTAAAAAAAAACTAAGATGCCAAACACCCGTAGCTTTTTTTAATCAAAAGGCGAAAAAAATCTGAGAAAAAGAGTTGTCGCCAAATTGGGACTTAGTCTGCCATTTTATGGCTGCATATTAATTGGGTTGATGTGAATTATCTTTTTGTGCAAAGGGATTCTTTGGTTGCAGTTTTAAATTTTAATGAAAGGGCTTATTTGATAATGCAAACAAAAAAGAGGTTTTGTTGGGCTAAAATGTCCAACTTTCTTGGGGAAAAGCAGCTTTTAAGATTATTAAACATACAGTACAATCCCTATCGACTCAAAAACTATTAAGAAATGATTGAATCTTATTACTAAGCAAATAAGCCTGCTTGTTTGCAGCCAGGACAAACATAGACTTCCATAAGCTAAAAAGAAATCAAACTTTATATCAGGTAATTATAATGGGAACCTTAGTAGACGTGGAGTATATTTGAGAGTTTTCTTTTACTGTTTTGAGCTAAGTTTAGGCTAGTAGTTCGATTAGTAGCCAGTTTGGTTTGATATCAAGAAAATCAGATGCTTGAGCTTGCAACTTGTACTTAAACCAGTATGCTACTTTAAGTTGCTGACTTCAGGTCAAGTACCAGAAAATGATGAGTGTTAAGCCGAATTAGCTATTTATTTTTATGATACGAAACTATCTGACAACAGTAAAAGAAAAATGCCACAATGGAATGGAAATATTATACTGCGTTGGTTGTAAGAGGAGAAGGAAACTATCTGACTCAAAAGCTGTGTGAACCTGTAAAGTTGGACTTTGGAAATAGGTAATCGAAAACATTGAATTTGCTTAGCTTAAACTAGTTATATATGTATATGTAGAGGCTTCAGTTAGCAGCGAGAATATTGGATGGGGTCAGATTGTGTTTTCGGTGTTTAATCGGCGACTTTTAACTTAGGTATGATATTCAAGTATATATCATGTTAGACAAGAACAACTTCTTCCCCTTTTTTATGGCATTCACAAAGTAGGAAATTTGAGCCTTATTACACTCACTTTCCTCACTCATAATAAACAGTTGCTTTCTCCCCCCAAAAATCTACAGCTCTACAAAAGTTTACATGACTATGTGCTCGTAGTCGACACATGCTATTTTATGCACGTACCCAAAAAGACAATAGTAGTTGGATCTCAACAATACGGTTGTCAACCTTAATCAGTTTATTCAATATCAGCCTAGTGTAATGTAGACGAGTAAACTTAATTTGATATATGTCTGCTGAGGAACAGTCAGTCACCTATATCTTGAGACAAATCATGTTGTTTTTACGTAATTCTAATATTTCTAGTTTAAAGGGGTACTTTAAGACTAGAATCGGCCAGTTATAGGAAATTCTGGTTAATACATGGGTTATTTGTTTGTACTATTCATCAGCATCACGATTGGTTTCAAATATACTTGTGATTCTGTGAAACATAATAAATTTTGTTCTTCTAATTGTTTTCAGTGAGATATGCAGCCGGCTAAGTCATCCCAAATGGGAATTATTCCGAGCATATTTCTTATGCTGAATATTAATATATTTGTTTGTACGTATTACAAAATAAAATAAAAATGTGTACAGTGTATATGTACTTATCTAGGGTTCTGTCCTTTAAATAGGCAGTTTCATTTAATTACCTTCAGTGCTTGCTGTTTCCAGTTGTCAAAAATGTAAGTATAACGTATTAATAACATTTCACTGGTTTGATCAAATTTAGTGTTACTTTAAGTTTGTTACCAAGAATTTCAGTTTTGTGTTGGAAGCATGAATCTTTTCGAAACTTTATACAGATCATGTTGTTCTTTTCCATTGTACTTGCATGTCCTTTCAAACCATTAAACAAAATACGTCGAAGGATATATAAAGGCCTTACCGTCTTAGATAATTTTATGATTTTTTTTTTCCTTCGAACAATCCATCGAACATTGTTCTTGCTGAGTTTCCTCTTTTGACAACCAGAGGAAAAAATGTAGAAGGTTTTTGAAAAGAGCTGTAATTATTCTTTCTTATGTGCCCTCTTCATAATATCTTGCCAGTAGTACATTTCTTGTAGTTTAGTCTAGGACATGATAAGTTGCATCTTACAAGTAAAATATAAGATATAATTAAAAGATAGTGCTTATGTCTGTGTCTGTGTGTTTCCTTTGCTGTAAAGTAGGCAGAAAATAATGGATCATCCATTACCTATTGACAATGACTAAGAACTGAATACCATAGGCTATTGTAGTAAAAGAAAACCATTTACTAATAATTATTTCTATAGCAATAAACATGTGCACTGAAATATATCTGAAATTTTTGTTCGAGTTATCTTGGCCTACAGTATCTGGATTAATTTACTATTTCACATCATAGGGCAATATGGATAAATATATTGACAACTCTTAGTCTTTTTGACTCATTTTATTTGCCACTGTTTTTTATGAAATCAACAAGGCCTCTATATAGACACAAGGCACTAATTACTCTCACCCCTTGGCATTTCATCTACAAAGACTCTTGACCTTTTATTTTTTTTCACTAACTTCTAAATTTAAGAACCCATTAAAAATAACATTTAATGTTTATTCAACAAAACTCCCCCGTAAACTTAAATGCTTCTACCATCCGTCATGCCAATCATCTTCTTGCATTTGTCGAGAAGTACTTTCGGTAGCGGTTTTGTGAAGATATCCGCAATTTGATACTGACTTGCCACATGCACCAATTACACACTTCCTTCCTTCACATGATCTCGGATAAAGTGAAAACGAACGTCGATGTGTTTGCTTCTTTCATGGTTCACTGGGTTCTTTGCCAACTCAATTGCTGATTTGTTGTCAACTTGAATCACGGTTGCACCTAGTTGCTTTAGCTCCATCTTGCTCAACAAATTTCTAAGCCATATCGCATGACATACAAGATGCTGCCACATATTCAGCTTCACACGTTGAGAGCGTCACAATCGGTTGCTTCTTTGAAAGCCAAGTAAACGCAGTATCTCCCATAAAGAACACATATCCCGAAGTACTTTTTCGATCGTCTATGTCTCTGCACCAATCGCTGTCGGAGTAGCCAACCAACTTGTAATCTTCTGCTTTTGAGTAGAACAACCCGAGTGACACCGTTCCTTGGATGTATCGTAGGATTCGCTTCAACGCCTTCCAATGTGAATAAACTGGCTCCTCCATGAACCGACTTACAATGCCAACACTTAATGAAAGATCCGGCCTTGTGCATGTGAGATAGCAAAGGCTTCCTACCAAACTCATTGAAATTCCTATCCGCTATTCTAGTTGCAGTTTTGCAGTTAGGTTCCAAGTGAAGTTGCAACCACAGTTGGAACCTAAGTATATTGATGGACAGAACAGTATAGTTAAATGTACTTGAGTTAAATTCACACGCACATTTAACAACGGAGTTCACCCAACTGGGCTACGTCTCCGGGGCACTCACCCAGATTATAATATTATAAAAGCTTATAATATAGGATTCAAGTCTTAATGAAAAACTCTCAGACTCCCTCTAGGTTTTTCTGCCTATCTCTATATTGCTCCTACTTTATAACTATCACTTAAAAATCAATGGCATCCCACCATTGTTTTCTTTTAAAGCTCACTGTGTATTCTCTCAAGAATTGAGTTCTTTATAATTTAGAACACACCTTTTACAAGCATAGTTATCAACTATATAAAGAAATAAAACAATCTTCTTTCTTCAAGATCTTTGATGATTGCTTTTGACTCTTTTGATTGACTTCAATCCTTCCATATTGCACGAGATACTTCAGCGTAGGATTGACCTCAATTTTCATAAGATAGTACCTGTTAATAACTAACTTGGAAATATGAGTTAATCTATTCCTTAAACAAGGAACATATAAGATAGTATCTTTTAGAGATAAAATCTTTCTAATTATATATATGAAACATTAACTCCATATTAGATTCAATCTTAAACGTATCATACTGATTTTGATAAAGAACGTAGATTGAAACAAGTAATAAAGATTTGCATAAGAATAGAGATATAGATTGCCTAGTTTAAAGTAAACATATCTTTTAAAAACTAATCTCCTTATAACTTTTAGGAAACATCTTTCTTATCACTTTCATATTTCTCAATATACATAAACTAAATCTTTAAGAGCATATGAGAATATATACTGCATACTTTAAAACAAATAATCATCATTAAAGAATAGTAATGCAGAATTAAAGAATTGAACAGAATCTTGCAGAACAGCAGGTTGGAACTGTGGTTGCAACTGAGGTTGCAACATTACTTGAAACCAAAAAGCTGTTTCAATTCTTAACATATAACTAATATTATTTAGTTCAAACCAATAGACAACAAATAATATATGGGTCAGAATTATGGTCCTAACACTCCGGTATCTACTCGCATCGACACGTTCTCCTCCATCGAACTTCGAGAGTTTTGCACCTGGTTCCATTGGAGTTGATACCGGGTTGCAATTTCCCATCTTGTACTTCTTCAAAATCTCTTTTGCATATGTCTCCTGTGATACAAAAATACCTGTCTCTACTTGTCTAACCTCGAAACCAAGAAAAAACTTCATCAAAGCCCAAGTCTGTCATCTCAAATTCCCGTGTCATTGTACTCTTAAGCTCTTCTATCATCTCATCATTGTTACCCATAAAAATGAGATCATCGACATAAAGAGCAACAAATAATACCTTACCTCCATTCTTCTTTGCATAAAGGGCATGCTCGTAGGGACATTGCTTGAACCCGTTCTCCTTGAAATATGTATCGATACGTGTATTCGATGCCCGCGGTGCTTGCTTCAACCCGTAAAGCGCTTTCTTCAATTTTAACACCTTCTCTTCTCCGACTTTCATATACCCGGGTGGTTGTTCAATGTAAACATCTTCTTCGAGCACACCGTTCAAGAATGCCGACTTGACATCCATTTGAAATATCAGCCATTTGAATTGAGCAGCTTGTGAAATGAGTAATCGGATTGTCTCTATTCTTGCAACAGGAGCAAATACCTCATCATAGTCGATTCCTGCCTTTTGCTTGTATCCCTTCGCAACAAGCCGCGCCTTGTACCGTTCTATCTCGCCTTGAGCATTCATCTTTTTCTTGAATAACCACTTCACACCAATAGGCTGACTTCCTTTCGGCAATTCTGCTAGCAACCATGTGTTGTTGCGGTCAATCGCCTTAATCTCCTCGTTCATGGCCGTTTGCCACTTCTTGTCTCGCAACGCCTCTTCAAAGCTGATGTTTTCAGCATCTGCCAAAAGACATACAATATGTCCTCATTTGTCGAATCATACAAATCTTGCAAACTTCGCATTTTAGGTTGTCGTGGTTCATCTTCATTATCGGTAGTTTCAGAGTTTGTTGGTATGCTGGTTGGTGCAACGACTGATGATTCTCCAACTTCGATGATAACCGCTGTCGAATTGTTCAAGTCCCACTCGCTTGCTTCGTTTACTCGCACATCACGACTCACCATCACCTTCTTGCTTATCAGGTCGAGTAGCTTGTACCCTTTTGTCTTCTCATCATACCCAATAAAAATATACCTTTTGCTTGTCTTCGAGCTTCATTCTTCGTTGATCCGGTACGTGTGCATAAGCCACACTACCGAACACTTTGAGATGAGAAACTGTCGGCTTTTGTCCGCTCCATGCCTCTTGTGGTGTTTGATCATCTAACTTCACATGTGGACATCGATTTTGTACATAGATGGCACATTGCACGGCTTCTGCCCAAAATTCCTTCGGTATCTTCTTGCTCTTGAGCATTGATCGAACCATGTCGAGAATAGTCCGGTTCTTCCTCTCAGCCATACCGTTTTGTTGAGGAGAGTATGGTGCGGTTAGAAATCGCCTTATGCCTTGCTCCTCGCAATACTCCATGAAAGCCGTCGAAGTATACTCGCCACCTCTATCGGATCGTACGGCTTTGATGTATCTACCAATTGCCTTCTCCACCATCACTTTGAACCTTTTGAACACCTCGAATGCCTCGGATTTTTCTTTCAAAAAATGAACCCAAGGTTTTCGTGAGAAATCATCGATGAAGGAGATGAAGTACCTTTTACCGCTGACAGATTCGGGGGTGATTGGTCCACAGATGTCGGTATGAATCAACTCGAGAGTATGTTTAGCTCGATATTCTGCCTTCTTTTGAAACGAGGTTCTACCTTGCTTGCCAAGCACACATTCTTCACAAAATTTGCCCTCATAGTCCATGTCCGGCAGCCCGTGCACCATGTTCTTCTTTGCTAACTTTTTTAGACCACCATGATGTAGGTGACCAAAGAGGAGATGCCACAGCGATGCCTTGTCTTCTACGTCGACTCGCAAACATTTTTCTCACACGCTTCTCAAATTCAGTTTGTACATCCGATTTCTTCCCATCTCGACTCGAGCAACCAGACGCCCTTGCTTGTCCTTCAAGTGTAGTACCCGGTCTTTTAAAAGTATCGAGTAACCTTTCTCCGTGAGTTGCCCCAAACTTAGAATATTGGTCTTGAGGTCTGGTACGTAATAAACATCTTGGATTGACCCTATTAAGCCATCCTTTTGTAAGCAATAAACCGTACCTCGGCCTCTGACCTCCACCTTTGATGCATCTCCAGACGACACATGACCATCTTTAATCTATTGCATCTCTTTGAATAGGTACTCGTGACCGCACATATGGTTGCTTGCCCCCGAGTCGAGGTACCACATAGTGTCATTGTTGATGTTGACTTCATTTTGAGCCATCAAGAGAAAGCCTTCATTCGCTTCGTCTTCCAAGGCTAGGTTGGTTGTTTCTTCCACCTTTTTATCGGCTCGACAATCTTTTGCAAAATGTCCCATTTTACCACAATTATAACATTTGTCAGAGTTGCAATCCTTCGCGTAGTGACCATACTTGTAACACTTGTAGCACTCGATGTTGGAATAGTTTGACCGGCCACCTCTTCCTTGACCGCGTCCTCCTCCACGCCAATTTGGTTGGCTTGACTGTCCCTTCTCCTTATAGTACCCTTCATGACTGCTGCCTTGACCACTGCGACCATTTCCACGATTTCCACGGCCACGACCTCTACCTCGAAAATTTTGAGAATAGAGTACATTTTTGTCTTTAATTGACACCTTGGTTTGAAGTGCTTGCTCGAGTGTCTCCTCCTTCTTTTTCTTCTTACGTTGTTCGTGTGCCTCGAGAGAACCGGCAAGCTCATCGACTGTGAGGGTCGCAAGGTCCTTTGACTCTTCTATCGCGCATACAATATTCTCAAAATTGTCGGTTAATGATCTCAAAATCTTCTCCACAACTCGCGCATCAGTTAACGCTTCGCCATTACGAATGGGTTGGTTCACCACGGCTTGTACAGGAGTGATGTAGTCAGATACACTTTCCGACTCCTTCATCTTCATGCTCTCCAACTCGCCACGAAAAGTTTGGAGACGCACTTGCTTGACTCGGTCGGCTCCTTTGAACACTTTTTCTAAAATGTCCCACGCTCTTTTTGAAGTAGTTGCACCGACAATTTTCTCAAAGCCCGACTCGTCAATGGCTCGGAACAACATGTATAGTGCTGCCTTATCCTTTGATCGCGCCTCTTTCAACGCCTTGTTTTGAGCCGCCGTATATCCCGTGGTATTTGTTGGTTCTTCGAGACCTTCTTCGACCACCTCCCACGCATCTTGAAATCCGAGAAGAGCTTTCATTTGAATGCTCCAGTTCTCATAGTTCGCCTTCGTTAGTCGTGGTAGCGGCATTTGACCCGTCATATTTGCCATTGGCTCTGGTACCAACTTGACAACTCTTAGTCTTTTTGACTGGTTTTATTTGCCACTATTTTTTATGAAATCAACAAGGCCTTTATATAGACACAAGGCACTAATTACTCTCACCCCTTGGCCTTTCATCTACCTTTTATTTTTTTTCACTAACTTCTAAATTTAAGAACCCATTAAAAATAACATTTAATGTTTATTCAACATATATGTTCTTAAGTTAATTCGTAACTTTTAGAATTTCTCAGCTATATAAGAAAATGAAGCAACTATTGAGCTGCCAGTTTTTTATGTATTGAGTCAGACGCTGAAAGTTAAGAATTTGCTTTCTCCTTCCTATTAATTATTTCTTCCGAGGAGAAAAATTATTTTCTTTTTCTTTATTATCAGATACTTCACCTTTTGAATTCGTTCAGAAATTTGAATGCCCTCTCATTTTGCTAAACCAACTTTTGAACCATTTAACAACTATAGTCTTTAGGAAGTCAATTGTTTGGGTCAAAGAATTTTTATTGTGTTCTTTAGAACAACTGAATATATCTCATTCATGATTTAAGGCCATAATCGGAAAAAGTCAAGATGCAAGTCTAATTAAAGGATAAACTATACAGTTACAGGCTAACCAGAAAAGCATTTGCAATGGAAGGCGATCCATCATATACCGAAAAAGTTGGGAATATGGAGAGTAATCGAAACAAGAAAATTACGCGGTGAGCATATAAAATCTAACTTATGCCGACGGTAAACATGGTTAACTGTAACCTATTCTGATATGTTTAATTATTTTGTAGATATGCAGTTGTAACAGGAGCAAATAAGGGTATTGGCCTCGAGACAGTTAGGCAACTAGCCTTGGAGGGGGTAGAGGTTGTGTTATCAGCAAGGAGTGAGAAGAGAGGGAAAGAGGCTGTGGCTTTGCTACACACATCTGGTCTGTCTAATGTGGTTTTCCATCAGCTTGATGTTCTTGACCCTGATAGCATTTCGGCATTGGCTAAGTTCGTAGAAAAAGCATTTGGAAGACTTGATATATTGGTAATGAACTTCAGTTTTTGTAGGATCAATTACAGTTTGGTACACTAACTTTTCATCAGATTTTTATTTTGTACACCAACCTACAAAAATCAGCAACTAGTACATTAACTCTACATTTCTCGACGATTTAGTGCTGTTAGTATACCAAATAGAAAAACAAAGTCATAGATTGGGGTACCAAGTTGTATTTTGTACATTATTTTTCAAATTTTAGTGGTCAACCCTTGGTTGTTTCCAATACAGTGTACAACATCGGAAAAAAAATGGTTAGGTTGGGATACTATATGCTAATCTTGGAGGTTGCTGTTTAAGATGAAAATCTGATGATAATATATAAAACTGTAATTAATTCGTTTTTGTATGCTATGGTTTAACTTCTACAGTTGAGCCATAAGGGCATTCAGAAACGGACCAAATAATCTGAACTTACTTGAAGCACGTGTGCTTGAAATCTTGGCCAAAGATTGGTTAAAAATGAAATAAAATTGATAAAACTTTGTACCTGGGTATGGCCAAGTTTCTTGCATCTGTTTTCTGGTTCAAACATGAAACTGCAAAAAAAATGCTTTGGGTGGATTCCCTCCCATGACGTACCCATATCTTAGAATACTAAATACTTACATATTGACACAGACAAAGTCGAGTATATCGAAAAAATTACAAGAATAGAAGTCTAGACTATAAAATATTAATACACCTCCTTGTCATTTACCCACTAGGCCACTAATTTAAAGCAACTAAATATGTTTATTCAGGTAAACAATGCTGGAGCTTCTGGGGTGATAGTAGATGCCGATGGCTTACGGTCTATGAATATAGATCCTGAATCTTGGGTAAACTACACCTTCTACAAAAAAAATTCCTACTACAAAAATACTAGCTAATTCGCCTATAATAAGCAAAGCAACACAATTTCCATTACAGCTCTCGGGAAAGGCAACCAACATGGTCCAACCTGTGATGAAGACAACTTATGAAACCGCTTTACAGTGTTTGAATACGAATTACTATGGGTGCAAAAGAGTAGCAGAAGCTCTTCTCCCTTTACTACAGCTTTCCGATTTCGGAGCAAACATCGTGAACGTCACTTCCCTTCGTGGTGAGCTAAGGGTAAGCAGAATGTTGTGAGGAAAATATTTTGGGTCTGATTCCTTGCTAAAAAAATTCCTCTTTTGCAAGTAGAAATATGTAGGAATGAACATTTTGTTTATGGTATGGAAATTGATGACATAGTAGAAGACCAGAATGAAAACATATTCTATAAAATTATGAGAACTTAACCTAAGAGACTGCAGATTTGATTAGAAAGTCTTTGTACAGGATTCCTAATCAACCAATCAGAAAATAGCTATTTGATATATTTACTCTAACTAGAGAGAGAATTGACATTATACTTCACATAAATTTGGGTTTGTTTATTATATTTCTAAAATAATTATTTTTTACAAAAATCAAAACAGTGGATGAAACATGTACTGTGAAGATCTTTTTTATTTTTAGAATGAAAATTCAACTATTGAAGAAAAACCAGCGAAGACTATGGGTGTGTTTGGTATCAGATTTTTTTGGGTGATTTTAAGATTTTTGGATTTTGAAAATCCAGATTTTTTAACGTGTTTGGTTACTAGGATTTTTTTAATTTTTAAAATCCAGATTTTTAGTTTAAAAAATCCAAAAAATCCAAAATCCATCTTTTTGCTGGATTTTTGGATTTTAAAAATTGACAAAAAATCTGATACAAAACGGACCCTATATGAGAACAGATTCTCATAATTCTGGGAAGATAACCGAAGGGAGAAAGATGTTAGATTAGAGAGACGTGTTTCGTAATTTTTACTAATTTATCTTGCAGAGGATTCCTAATGAGCTAATCAGAGAAGAGCTTAACGATATAAAGACTTTAACCGAAGATAGAATTGACAATATACTTGCCACATTCTTGGACGATCTCAAGCAAGGAACGCTCGAAGCTAATGGTTGGCAAAAAATGCTACCTGCTTATAGCATTTCGAAAGCCACCCTAAACGCTTACACTAGAGTTTTAGCCAAAAAATACCCAAAAATGAGAATAAATTGTGTTCATCCGGGATACGTGAACACGGATCTCAACTGGCACACAGGCCCATTGCATGTTGAAGACGGTGCCAAGGGTTCGGTCATGTTGTCCCTTCTTAACCAGGGCGGTCCTACGGGTTGCTATTTTGATCAGACCGAGGTGGCCGAATTTTAAATGCCTGTTTTTCTTTATTCACATGGAGTTATTTGAATTACAATAATACAATCTGTCCTGCTTGGTTCACATTCAAGTCTTCCAAAGAAATGAATTTTGGTTTCGTAACTTCTTTTGCTAAAAGGTTCAGTTGAAAGAGATTTGTTTTTTGGTAATCTGGTTTCTTCATGTTTGAAGCTTGTGAAACAGTGTTTGGGCACGGTAATAAAAGAATAATCTTTTATGAATATAAATAGAAACTTTTGTCATCTACTTTTTAGTCCGTCCCCTTTGAGAAGCTACATTTACTGTCACTTACGATCACAATATATATATATATATATATATATATATATATATATATATATATATATATATATATATATAATATTTGTTGTGTGACATATTAGCTCGTTATAGATATATATAGAGATATGTATAGATATAGAGAGAACTATGAGAGACAACAGACGAAGTGTTTATTCATTAATAAAAGTGTACAAACAGATACATCAAGAGACCCCTGACCCTCTTTATATAATAGAGGGTAGGGTTACATATGCTAGGACCCAATAGAGTGAGGCCCAAGATGGCCAATAATATCCTACAACACTTCCCCTTTGGACGTCTTGATTTCTTCGTTTTCATGCTGTCGATGTGAGTCGAGTTCATTCGCAGTGTTAAACACATAAAAACCTTAGGGCCAGAAAACCCAGTGTGGAACAAAACCGGTACCTAGGAGAAACTGTGTAGCCGAATGATATATGCCGAAATATCGTGTAAGTAACTAACCACAAAACAGTGTGCCTCATCAAAACCTTGCCAGAGCAAACCCAATGGAAAAATCTCTGATCGAAGGAAAAAGAGTGCAACAATGGTAGTAGAAGGGATCAACCACAAAACATGTGCCTCATCAAAACCTTGTCAAAGAAAACCCAGTGGAAAAAAAACCTTGGTCTAAGGACAAAAATAGTACACGAGCATGCGACTGGATGCTCTCCCTCACTTGCACACGACAGGGTGCGAGGATTTCGACTAAGTAGTAATTAGTGCAATAAGCATTCACCTGGATGCTCCCCCTCACTTGCACACGACTGGTTGCAAATATTTCATATTCTAAGAAAGAGTACGAGCATTCGACTCGATGCCTCATTTACTTGCACACGACTGTATGCAATAAAAAATATAACGTGGAATAAACCGAGCATTCGACAGGATGCTCTTAAACTTCATATGTGAAGATTTATTTCGGCAAAAAATGCTAAATAGCATAATCTAGTCATGTATCTCTTGATCGATAACAACAAGTTGTCCTCAAATAAGACAAGTGTTTTATCTGGATCGTGAGACAGAGCATATGTAATTCAAATATGGCTAATACGAGCTCGAAGCCATATACACTCTCTGGTCGTCTCATAGAGCACGAATAGATCAGAGTCATTCGTTTGGAGTCATTCCAAGACCTCCAAGATATTGTCTTATTCCTAATGGTAAAGACAGACCATGTTAGGAATATCCCTTATGCTGGTCTGATAAGTAACCGACATCGGTATAACCGAAAAAGGGTTGCGTTAATTCGAGTACTTAAGGGGGTAGGTACACTCGATGACGCAAATGGGATAAGACAAGCCCTCATCCACAATTATCTTAAGGTAATGGGAAAATGTCTTTTATGCCATTTCGATGGCAACGTGTTAGCGCGATGTTGTGTCGAGCTATACCATTCACAGCAGACGAGATGTTCGTCCTAGCACATTAGACCAAGTACAATAATGCGCTTATTGTACTTAGATATGAACATCATGGTTCAATATCTCTTCATCGTCTCATCAGGACGGAATGTGTCTATATCAATGTCTAGTGATCGAACGATCATGGGAGAATCTGACGACTTAGCGTCATGATGACTAAAAGGTCATAACACCTTCTGGGTGTAGTCTGAATCATGGACTTAGATTCAATCTTTACGGGACTCGATCATCAAGCCGAGTCACTACCGTGTCTTCCCAAGATCCTTCATCTCGAAGGCAAATCCAAAAATGGATCGCGTAATAAAACACGCAAGGGCATAATTTATGTTCAAGTATATACCCAAGCTAATCAAGTACTCACTTAGGCGGTATACCACATCCGCTCGGATTATATTAATCCATATAGGGAACGTCTCAGTCAATTGAGATCGTGTTCCGTGGTCAGGAACTACTTGATTTAAGCACATGAAGTCACACAGGGACCTTCATCTATATCTCTTTGTCTAAATTCTCATAGAGATAAAACAGTGACCACAATCACATGCTGCATAATCAGTTTTTGGGAAACTACTAAACTGATAAAGTAGGGGACCGTTATAACGTCCATTACGAGAAAATCAACCATCTCGTAATCAATTCCAGGATGTGAGAGAAGGTTTGCGCTACTAGGCGAGCATTCTACAATCTCATTATTCTCATCACTTTTCCTTACGAATAACCAAATAAACGAACTCGTTTAACATTGGTGGTGTTGGAGCTACAGGTCCAAACACACTTTCGCTAATGAGTCTAGTTGGATTATAAGTTTCCATTAGTCCAGCCTATTCTCCGTTGACTTCAGGCAACGGTACATGGTTTCCTGTCATAATTTGTTCATATTATCAGTCGTCACCGAATATATGAACAAGTAATCAATGACAGTCTCGTTTCGCTTCAATATCGTCTAAGATATCATGATCGACAGATATTTCAAGATTCTTAGGATGAAGAGAAATCACACATCTCCTAGATCATTTATAATCTCGTGCGACAAACGAGTTTCAGTTCACCACCTCTGGGGTTGAACGAGTTAAGAACCGGTCAACTTCCTCTTATATTGGGAAGGACGACAGACTGACGGCCGACGGCAGCGTTCTTTGCTTGGCGGGTTCGGCCAAAGCAACGTGTTACTACAGGAACACGACGTCCGACAGGGACGTCTATCCTTGCAAGCATTTTGCAGCAGGTATAAATGATCTCGTGATATCTCATAAAGTCATTAAATGCGTTTGGCATTTAGTTAGACTTGAGGGAGTCTATGCACTTACTTATCACTAAGTGCAATTTTGGGGATCAAGTTAAGACTGAGTGGGTTATGCCACGTTACTTCACGTCGTTCCTTATCAACGGTAACGTGCAAATCTCCCCCTAACGACGGGGAGAACAGTCTTAGCGATGTCACTTCCGCATATCATGCGGTAAAGAGATCGCTTGCCAAGGTTAATCTATCAAATGATAGGCATGGGATTCATAATCGACTTATGTCCCATTCAGAGGTCCATATTTTGAACGCTATATCGGCTCAATCAAAATATTAATTAAGCACTCCAAACACGCGTTAATATGAGACTTCTGGCTCATAACCAGTAACCAACTGGTACGCATATGGTGTCTGAGTGTCTATGGGCCTCATAACGGACCAATGCAACAAAATAGCATAACCCCACACGGAAATATAAATCTTGGTACGCAAGACCAATAAGTGCGTGCAATCATTTGCAGTCGCATCATCAAACTTTCCGTGAGTCCATTTGGGTCTAAACATAATCGACATGATGTTCAGTTTCAATTTCCAAACTCAAGTAATTCAAATCGAAATTTCGATTCTTACTCTTCGGTATAATCAAGTCGACTAGACTTTTCAGGATAATCCGGATCATGAGCCATCAACTTAATGATAGGGCTAAAAGTTTGGGAAATGCTGCATTTCTGTGGACAACAATAATCATGTGACCTTATTGTCGATGCATTAACCATAACCATTTATATTTATGGTCCGTCTTATGGTTGGATAAGTCCACAATAACTCCTTCAATTCTTTACAAGAATTCTACGAGTTCATTTCGTGATCTTTACACATACTAGTCTTTCAAAGTGAGCATTAGTGGCATGAATTTCGGATTAATCACGAAATATATTCTCAGAGAGAATCCAAATGCGATGCGATTATAAATCAAGCATCGTCTTTTGACCCGGGAATATCTCATCCGGTCAATGCCACAATATCAAAATGCTTTGATCAATCGACGACAGACGAATGATAGTACAGACAATCATGTCTTAGCATCTAAATCCTTTATCATTCGACGACAGGCGAAATGATAAGGTAACTTTAAATGCTTTAAAGAATGTGGTAGCAACCACTTGAAAGACATTCCAACTCCTCTAAAATACGCTTTTGGTAGTATTGAATGGAGGTTATGTAAAGAAATTTTAATTCTTTCATGAGCTATTACCAGATAACACTGGTTTTCTCGAATATTTTATAAATCAACAAGGTACGGCAGGACCTACATGAGTATAAGACCTCATATTTGACAAATCAATTTGGTTTTACCAAAGATTTTGATTTGGAACGACAGGTCCAGAATCGTTGTCACTGAGTACTCTTTTAGGCAAATAGTTGGTGAAATTATGTGGTACACTGTTACCCACTATTTCCAAAAAAAATCAACTACCCCACAAGTATTGCCTAAAATTTCATAATTTAAAATTTGGTCACATTTGTCAAAGGAATTTGCTCAAAACACTTTAAATTATTTCGAGAAATTTCGTAAACAGGCAAACCATAATCCAAAAGTATGTCCAAATGGAAAAATCATGATCCAAATGGAAAAACATAATCCAGATGAGCGAAAAAATGGCTCAATGATTTATCAAAATCAATAAAGAAAGGTACCAAACTTATTTGAGCCACAAAACCGGGGGTCTCAAGAGTTTCCTTTCAGTTATCTTTAACCACATTAGCATCGGTTTTTTCACCTTTATAATAGTTTTGAACTATTTAAGTAGTAACCGTGCATGACCTTTGTCTTTATAGCATAGAATTGCCTCCTTGAGCATTATCTCTTGATTTGTGACAACGGGTCATATTGTTCCTTTCAATTACTGTCTTGAAGCCACAAGTTTTTCGATTTTGACGATTGTCTAAAATCTCGCTTGACTAGACGATTCATCGGGATCGCGACAGTTCGAGACAAATAACACTTGTCTCGGTTCTCGATTCATGGAAAAAAAATATACATGAAGAGCATTAATATCAGGCAAACAATTCGCCATTGACCCAATAGGATTAAAACTACTCACCGGGGTAATTTTCTTATCCAATAACAGATGGGCGATAAAGGAACATGCTGAATATAAATTCACGATACTGCTTATGGAATACAATTTCCAAGCTAGTATTTTGGTGAAGGATTGCTCCAATATGTCAATTTCAGATATTTGTTCACCATAGACGTCATCACGTCTCAAATGTGGCGGCGGAATATTATCAACGCCTTATCTTTCATCTCGCGAGTAACAACAAACTCGTGTTTTACTCATCAAAGATGGCATCCAAAAAAAAATTGGGCATCATATTTTCACACATCAGTGTGACTAACATGTGGTGATGGAATAACATCAACGTCTAAACAGTCATTTCGCAAGTATGTTTTGCGATTTTTCTCATCATAGATGGCATCCAACATGTGTTGGGAGTACTGGATTATTTTTCATATAAAACGACTGGTTTATATGTTTATGGTTTGCACAAGCACAAACTTTTTTTCCGGAACGACAGGTTTGAAAACATTAGTTTTGCTTCTCATGTGAATCGGTTATCATTGATCGAACGACGGGTCGATACTGAAATACCAATTCGGCGATACATCACTATATAAACACATTCGGGGAAATTATTATTTAGTCAACCCCTTTCGGTAGCTCTAATAGAACACGACCAGGAAAGACAGTGAGGGTGGAGGGCACGAATGCCACTTAAAATCCGACCTCATTAGGATATCGACTTCAGCCTATATATTTCCTAGACATCGTATCCAAATAGGTGAGCCTATTTAGGGAAGATTCATAATTTTTCCAACTTAAATGTGAATATATATGATTTCGCAATTCTACCATTCATGGCAATAAATAACAGATATATCTATTCTAGATAACCACATATATATACAAGGCAGTATAAAATATATTCATGATATATATCTAATCATGCAGTAGATTTGGTGATAAACTAAATCAATTCAGGATTATCAATCACACAAATTATATCATACCAAATCAAATCAATTAGATCAAATCAAACAATTAACTGCCATATGAGATATTTATATCTATAGTAATATCAAAAGATATGTTGATTATACTAACAAGATATCAATCAATTATCTACGGTTTATTGCCATTTAAGTAATTATATACATGGTAGTTTTAACATGCAAGCAAACAATATATTTTTAATTACCAATTAATTCTATATATGGTAATTTTTTAACATGCAAAGTGGTTAAATATACATGGAAACGTATCAATTTATTCAATTAACATGCAATTTTTATTCACTTGCCTATTTATATAATATATATATATATATATATATATATATATATATATATATATATATATATATATATATGCATGTGGGTGAATATTTAGACCGAATATTGACTTTTATAACACATATATAATGTTTTTATACATGTAATATACTACAGGGACTATCCGTGTAATTTCAGTAAACTATATATCTATTTACAGCATTATTACAGCTTCAGTCCATAATTTCAGACAAGTTTCAGTTTAGTTATTTAGTAATTAACATGCACAGTCAATAGTTTCAGCGAATTACAAAACAGTCCTACTGTTTTCAGTTTTTTTACAGATTTAATCCCACAGATTAATACATGTTTTACAATTACATGATTTCCGATTTACAACCCGATTATATGTCTTTTACTGATTTTGTTTGTATAAAAATACAATTTTACAGTACACGATACATATTACATATCAATAGGTTTTTATAGACAGGTTGATCATGTTACACAGTAAAAATAAAAAAAATCTATCATGCATAGGTTTTTTTTTCCAACAAATATATGCAGTTTGAGTTACTTTATATGGTATTATCAACAAATATGATTTTACAATCAACAATATATATGTTACGATCATACTTTAGTTATTCATACAAGTAACAAACTCTAGTACACATGGATTATATACTACGGTATATTTATCATACTTTATTTATCCATAAAATAATACGTGCAACAACATATATGGAATAAATTAAGTTTTGAATTCGGTACCTTACGCACGGTATGTTGGTGAATGTCGATATAGCAAAACCCTAAAAAAATCAGGATAAAACTCAAGATTTATAGATACCCAATATCTGTGCGTTTACCAAAAATCTCCAATATCCGCGAGCGTATATCTTAGTATCCGCGAGCAAAGTGCTGATAACGTGTTGTGTGACATATTAGCTCGTTATAGATATATATAGAGATATGTATAGATATAGATAGGTATAAAAGACAACAGACGAAGTGTTTATTCATTATTAATAAAAGTGTACAGACAGATACATCAAGAGACGCTGACCCTCTTTATATAATAGAGAGGATAGGGTTACATATGTTAGGAAAACTCAAGATAGGCCCAATAGAGTAAGGTCCAAGATGGTAAATAATATCTCACAATAATATTTATTTTATTAATGATAATATATAAAAGGAAACTTTGGTCATATCAACTTTTTGGGACGTCCCCCTTTGGGAAGCTACATTTAATATACTATATAGTACAAGACAAGAAATTTCCATATGAAAATTTACAAATGTCACATGCACCTTTGATGTGTGCACGAGGAAATGACATAATGAAGAAAAAGTTACAACTGAATAAAACCAATAAACTCAATACGAGGAAATGACACAACACAACTACTAATAAAATCAGAAAAAGGAAAGTAACTAGAGTTATCACAGTAAACATGTCTTCTTCTTCTTCTTCACTAAACACTTTGCCTAACTCTCAATACTCTTCTAATGTTCTTAAAAGTTACATGTTATTTACCAAAACCAACAAATATCTTTACTTAAATCCTCACTTCCCAAACCCAAATGGCCATTTTTCCTCCCTTTCGTTTCAACCTCAGATTTCCTCTGCCTCTTCCGGGTACTCTTTCATTTAGGGTCATCTACGGATGTAAATGAAGCGAAATGAATCGAAATAGACTATGTTCATGTTTATTAACTAAAACGCTTGTTAATGTTCAGTTATGTTCATGTAAAAACGAACACACGTTTGACGAATCGAATACAAGTTGTTCGTGAACGTCTACTTACATTTCAAACATTCAATAATTTGAAAAAAAATAGTATTTTTTTTCTTTCTTTTTAGAAATATAGTATAATTTTATCATTTTATTATTATATTGTTTACTATGATAAATTTGTTTATAGATAAATGAAATGTTGTTAACTAACTTATTTTGACATAATAACACAAACTTATCTTAGCTTTAAGTTTATATATTTTGTTAATGTATAAATTATTTTTTTACATACGCATAATTGATTATTTTAACGAGAACTTCTAAATATATCATTTATTTTACATGACCAAAACACTTGTATCTAATTTACAGATCCTTTATAATACATTTTTTTTTTCATAACAGATCATCTAAAATACATATTAAGTTTACAGATTTTTCTCAAATCTAAAAATACAACATTAATTATTATTTTTATATTCATTAATTTGAATAATTACACCTAAACAATATTATAAAGATGGAATTGCTAAAGAAGTTGAACAGATTTTTTATAAAATCCAAATAAAAATGATTTTTCATAAATTGAAATGGAATCAAATGATATAAGTTATAAAGCTATAGTTATAAAGCTATTTTTAATTGTGAGGAGTAGCAAACTTTGAGTTGTTAATTTTTTAGCTGTGAAGGAAAAAAACTTCAAAATTTTCATCATGTAATTAATCTTGCTCTTTGTAAATATATTTATATGTATTTTGAATTTTTTTTTTGCTTGCTCTGTATCTTTAGAAACTTTCCACCGATCCAGAAGGAAAAACTCGAGAATAGATGGGTATTGCGAATTAGTATTAGTTTAAATTAGTGAATTTAGAAATTAGTAAATGGTTTGTCAAAAGAGTTTTACTATGAGAGAGATGAAAACTAAGAAAAACAAAGTGACAAATGATAAGACCTTGAAAAATAATCACACATATTTGAACAGTAATAATGTCATATTAACTGTAGCTAAAACATATACTCTCTCCGTTCCACTTTACTCGTCCACAATCATAAAACTTAACTTACACAATCATAAAACATGTATTTTGAAATGAAAAAAAATCGTATATAAATTGCTCAAATGACAAATTTGAAAAAACTTTTATACACTCAAATTAATTTTGACTATATAATAGTTTTTTTAAATTTATCATTTTGATAGGAAAATAATTATCCTAAAACACGTAAATTAGACAAGTCATAAGGTATGATTAATTGTAAACCGTAGAAAACATCCCCTTTAGACTTTTGTTCAAATGAACTGCCATGCATTGCCCATTTCCCAACATGCATGTGTAATTTAGATGATAGAGGCCTTAATTTGAGCTGCCAGTTTTTTTATTTATCGAATCAGTCGCTGATAGTTCAGAATAGTAAATTTTGTTTTCTTTTTCCTTATTAGTATCAGATACTTTAACTTCACTTTTAAATTCATTCAGAAATTAGAATGCCCTCTTATTTTGCTAAACCAACTTCTGAACCATTTAACAACTATAGAGAAGTCAATAATTTGGGTCAGATAATTATTATTGTCTTCTTTAGAACAACTGATTATATCTCATTCATGATTTAAGGCCATACTCGAAAAAGTCAAGGTGTAAGTCTAATTAAAAGAAAAATCTATACAGTTACAGGATCCCCAGAAAAGCGTTTGCAACGGAAGGCGACTCAACATATACTGAAAGAGTTGGGAATATGGAGAGTAATCGAAACAATAAAGTTACGCGGTGAGCAAATAACATCTAAGTTATGCCGACGGTGAAACATAGTTGACTCTAACCTATTCTGATATGTTTAATTATTTTGTAGATATGCAGTTGTAACAGGAGCAAATAAGGGTATTGGCCTCGAGACGGTTAGGCAACTAGCCTTGGAGGGGGTAGAGGTTGTGTTATCAGCAAGGAGTGAGAAGAGAGGGAAAGAAGCTATGGCTTTGCTACACGCATCTGGTCTGTCTAATGTGGTTTTCCATCAGCTTGATGTTCTTGACCCTGAGAGCATTTCAGCATTGGCTAAGTTTGTAGGAAGAGCCTTTGGAAGACTTGATGTCTTGGTAATAAATTTCAGTTTATGTAGGGTTAATTTAAGTTTGGTACACTAATTATTCATCAGATTTTCATTTTGTACCAACCTACAAAAGTCAGCAACTAGTACATTAACTCTACACTTTTCGGTGATTTAAGTGCTTTTAGTGTACTAAATAGAAAATTAAAGTCATAAATTAAGGTACCAAATACTTACTAAAACAAAGTATTAAGTTACTTGTATTTTGTACATTAATCTACCACGGTTTTGCAAATTTTAGTCGCCAATCCATGGTTGTTTCAAATATAGTGTAAAACATCGGAAATAAATAGTTAGGTCGGGTACTATTTGCTAATCGTGGAGGTTGGTGTTTAATTTCAAAATCTGATAATAGTATACAAAACTGTAGTTGATCCGTTTTTGTATGTTTATGGTTTCACTTCTACAGTTGGGCCATAAGCGCATTCAGAAACGGACCAGTTAAACTGAACTTATTTGAAGCACTTATGCTCGGAACCTTGGCCAAAGTTTGGTAAAAAATGAATAAACTTGATAACATTCGGTATTTGGTTTGGTATCTGTTTTCTAATTCAAACATGAAACTGGAAAAAAAAATGCTTTGGGTGGATTCGTTCCCATGACGTACCCATATCTTAGAAAACTAAATATTTGCATATTGACATGGAAAAGGTGAGGTATTTCGAATAAAAGTAAAAGAATAAAAGTCTATGCTATTAAATGTAAATACACCTTTTTGTTATTTACCCACTAGATAAACAATGCTGCCACCACTGGGGTGATAGTGGATGCCGATGGCTTACGGTCTATGAATATAGATCCTGAATCTTGGGTAAACTACTCCTTCTCCAAATTTTATTTTCTTTCCTACGACGAAAATACCCGCTAAGTAACGCAATTTCCATTGTAGCTCTCAGGAAAGGCAACCAACATAGTCCAACCTATGATTAAGACAACCTATGAAACAGCTTTAGAGTGTTTGAATACGAATTACTATGGGTGCAAAAGAGTAGCAGAAGCTCTTCTTCCTTTACTACAGCTTTCCGATTTCGGAGCAAACATCGTGAACGTCACTTCCCTTCGTGGCGAGCTAAGGGTAAGCAGAATGTTATCATGAAAATATTTTGGGTCTGTTTCCTTGCCAATTTTAGAAAAGTTTACTCTTTAGGAAGTAGATATATGTAGGAATGACCATTTTGTTTATGGTATGGAAGCTGATTACATGAAGAGACATCATAAAAGACTAGAAGGGAAAACAGATTCTACAAATTCTAAGAACTTAACTTAAAAGACTGCATATTTGATTAGAGTCTTTGTAGAGGATTCCTAATTAACTAATCAGAAAAGAGCTTTTTGATATATACACTCCAAGTCTCTGACCAAAGAGAGAATTGACAATATACTTCACATAAATTTGGGTTTGTCTAATTGTATTCATAAAAAATCCCGTCTGCAAACTCAAAACACTGCATGAAACATGTACAATATGAAGATATTTTTTTATTTTAAGAATGAAAATTGAACTACTATGAAGAAACACCAGCCAAAACTAGAATGAGAACAGATTCTCATAATTCTGGGAACATAACCGAAGAGAGAAAGAAGGTTAGATCAGAGAGATGTGTTTTGTAATTTTTACTAATTTATCTTGCAGAGGATTCCCAATGAGCTAATAAGAGAAGAGCTTAACGATATAAATACTCTAACTGAAGATAGAATTGAGAATATACTTGCCACATTCTTGGACGATCTCAAGCAAGGAACGCTCGAAGCTAATTGTTGGCAAAAAATGCTACCTGCTTATAGCATTTCGAAAGCCACCCTAAACGCTTACACTAGAGTTTTAGCCAAAAAATACCCAAAAATGAGAATAAATTGTGTTCATCCGGGATATGTGAACACGGATCTCAACTGGCACACAGGCACATTGCATGTTGAAGAAGGGGCCAAGGGTTCAGTCATGTTGGCCCTTCTTAACAAGGGTGGTCCTACGGGTTGCTATTTTGATCAGACTCAGGTGGCTGAATTTTAAATGCTTTTTGTTGTTTGAATTTCATCTGTTAATGCTTGGTTTTAATCATTTGGTGTTGTTTGAGTTACTCTTTAGGGGTCTAAGATGTCCCATTGTTTGTTCAATCGTTTGACATGTTTGTTTGTTACCATAACTCCTTTTGCCAAAAGGTTCAGTTGAAAGAGATTTGCTTTGTGATAATCAAGTTTCTTAGTTCATGTTTGAAGCTTGTCGAATAAATGATGTTCAACCCGTAAAAAAATTAGTGACAGTGTGGAGTTCAACAAGTAATTTAACAGTGTTGTTTTTCTAGCAAGTCGCATGCTTGTTTTACCCCCTCTTCATGTCTCCTATATTTTAATTATTTATTAGCCGATGTAATTACCACTATTACTTTCCATTCTAAAAGTAACTGAAGTCCTTAAATAAAATTTTGGATGATTCAAGCTGAAAGCCTTTTTTCCCCCTTCAAACACTAAAAATTACAAGAAGAATCACCAAAACAATGTTTTGTAATAAGCCGTTCTAGATAGAAATCAGTTCAAAAGATTTTCTGCTAGAAAGTTCTATTTATCTTGTTCTCAATATGTAAAATTTAATACTACAATAAATGCAATAAACATTATAGTAATTCTTAAACAGAGCATGTATATGTCACCTTTTATAAGATTTTTTGAATTCAAGTGCTGAGCCAAAACTAATTTAAGTTTCAGTCACCTGACCCAATAAAAAAGACCTTAAAAGATGTTTTTAAGCTGTTTTAGCTTTTTTTAGTGTTTGTTTAAATTATTAAGTAAAAAAAATACAAAAAAGTTACGAAAATAACATATTTTGTTATCACTTGTAAAATGACTTATACTTAAAAATCTTGTGTAGTGGGTGACCGGTGGCCTATGAACAAAAATATTCTTAAAAGGTGACCGACCATCAAAGAGCACTTCTTACAAGGTGTATAGTTAATTTTGTTTTTTTAAAATTGATTCATTCAAGGGCATAATGGTCCGAAATAGAAGAAAAGGATTTATATACCGGACAGACAGAGATGTAATCTACTGTAGACTGCAAGTGCTAAAAGGCCAAATCTCCAAGGTGTTCTGGATTATATCCCAAAAGCATTTGAGATGGAAAGAGGAATATTAAAGCTAGCTAAATTTAATAAGGCTAATTTACTAAATTGCACATAATTGCCAACCCATTCCGAAAACCCAGAATTTTGTCTTTAATACTCAACCAGGTATGCTTCAGAAATTTCATGAGTTACATGAGCTAAAACTGTCACGAAAATATAATCTGTTGATTATCAGCACACCGCCAATCTCAATTCCTAACTCTACAAAACACATTTTGGAGTAAGCCTAAGTTGACGACTCCTGTACTCATTTCCACACTCCTTCGAAAGACAAACAAGAATACTCATTATTTTCCTCTCAGAAGGAGTATGAAAAGGAGTATGGGAGTAGTAAGCATAGCAAAATCCCACACATCATGCACTGGCCCAGCAAAATCTTAAGAGCTACCTAGCTATTCACAAACTCCTGTAGTCAATCACAGTAACTTCATCATCTGGGACATCAAGGTCTTGATAACTGCATCATTTACAAGGAAATCAGGGCAGCCCTTGATGGACATCCAAATACTCAGGTAAAATCAAATAAAAAGAAACGACTCGAAAAGAGAAAAAAAAAACTAGTTATGCTGCATATATAGCACATCAAATAAATTGCGAATAGAGAAATCTTTTTTTTTTGTGTAAAGAAACCACGAATGGATGCAATGAAGGAATACGCACAAAGAACAAGAGTTTGAAAACGAAGGAAGTGGAACTCAACATAATATACTCAATATCTGTGACAAACAAACAATTCCGCAAAAGAGCTAGCGACAACCAGTAAAAGGATAAAAACGGGCTTTAGATAAAAGTAATATAAGGTGTTGAACTGTTCAAAGCCACACCCACATATTCAGCCTTACCTTTATCTTTTTATAAACATTAAAACCATATGTGGTATAGGTAATTTGGTAAATGATTTTAAATTACGAACCCTCAATTATGTGTAAAAAAGCATACAATATGCAGGAATTCTAATTAGTGATAAATAAATCAGTACTTTCAGATCTTAAAACTTGCCTTCTTAAACGACGAGGATCATGTCGAAGTTTTGGTGGCAAAGCAAAAATTGGTGCATTCCCTTGCCCAATCCTCCCATTTCTCCCACTACCTTCAAATGAGATTGGGCCACTTTGTTCTCCAAACATTATAATAGCAACTTCTGGGGGAGCTGGGACAAATGGCCCCCACAGACTGCAATTATATTCATAATATGTAAGTTGCAATAGGAAGCAAAAGCTGCAAAACCACTCCATTTTTTGTCCCATATTATTGATTTTGGTACCGTATCTGTCACGATACAAACATGATTATACGAACAATTTGAAAGTCAGGATACCACGAATTTTGGCACCGTATCCAATGCGATACCGGTATGACGAAACGGACAATTTTGAAAGTTAGGATACCGTACAGCTAGGATACGGCATTTAGTTTTTCATAATATTTATTTTCTATATGTCAAAATTCATATATGCTATCGAAAACATAAATCCTTACAAAAATAAATTCAACTTTATGCATACTAATCCATACGATAGAGGTTGAAGGTAATAAGATGGATTACTGATCTATTTCTTTGTGCGGTTACATTTGGACTACTTCTATTTTATCTGATTTTTAAATTGAACTTATCAACTAGTTTACTTTCTACTATAAAATTTATAAGTAAACATAGTTCGACCCGCCATTTAAACTAGATTATGACATTCACTTTCTCATACTTAAGTTTATAACATCTGCGTTTCAAAAAAAGAAAACTTGTTATTTAGATTTTCTCCACTTTTTTTGGAGGTAAGAAAAAGAAGATACTTGGCTAGGCCGTTCCAGATAACATAATTGTTTCATATCGGTCAAATAAACAAAAACGACATTCACTCTAAAATGTGTATCCAATACCCATATCCGCACATCCACCCACATTCGATTTTTGTATCTGTATAGGGTACTCAAAATGAATCATTGATTCAAGTACCAGTGCTACATAGGTTGTGTCTATCAGGGAGCAAAAAGCATTTTATACAATGTAACAAATGTAACTCACCCAGCACCCGGGACAGGTATTAGTAAAGGAGGAGCACCATGTAACCTTTGCAAATCAACCATTAAATGATCTGCATTGCCACCAGATGGACCATCATTAAAAGACAGTGATCTATCATTCCCATCAGCATCTCGATCATCTTTTAATCTACTCTGAATTGACCTACGCCTCGGTGGCATCTTCTTCTGCCTCGGTGGCATCTCCTTCTGCAGAGGTAATAGCCAAAAGAGGTCAAGTAAAGAGCCAGAAGTTACAATGAGATCTGATTGGTCCAAGATAACTAGTGAAATAACTAGTACTAAGAAAGTGACAGTAATGTGTTCCTTTTTCCTCCCTATATTCTGCTTGTTTTCAGTAAACAATGTAAATTCAGTTTTTTTAAAGAAACTTCCGCAACAGAGAATCCACCGGAAATCTAAGAACATATGTTTGAGAAGTATATTATGGCCAGTTTCGGTCCCCTTTTCTATATGACTGAGCTCTCAATATGTAAAATAATTCTGTTTTGAAAAGCTCGCTTCAAAAATGAAAAACTTGTTTTTGCCCGTTTAGGAAAAGAAAGTATTCGAGAAAATCTCAATAGCATAAACTCTTGCAAACAAAACTTAGCTATGCTTTTGCTTTTAAAACACTGAAAAGAACCCCAACATAGTGAAATTTACATGCAGCTTAATCATCCCCATACTTAAAAATCATTTTACAAAATCATACCAGCATAGAAGGCTGCATAACAGGAGTCCCACCAGGCGCATCCTCATCACTGTGATAGTTGATACAAATGATACTTTCATCAGTTCGTGCACTAACAAAAATAAAATAAAGAAACAACATACTAATGAAAATAAATGCTTACTCCATATAGTTCTTGAAATACAGATCTTCACGCATATTAGAAGTGAGCTCAACAACAAGGTCAGGATGTTTCAGTTTTAAATGCTTATATACAAACTCAGCCGCATGGAAAAGCTTAGTACACCCCTTAGCTCCACATCCATACTTCCACCCATATTTTTCGTCCCTTATTTTTCGTACGTAGGGATCAAAGGCTTCAAGTGCAGCGCCGACTATCTGTTCCTTAGCTGCCCTCACTTCCAAGGGGTCGTCCCCTGCCAACCTCTCTCTCCAACGAGTATCGAGTGCATTATAACTCTTTCCATCTATACACACGTGTCTGAGACCTTTTGGTTCGCTACTCTCAACTAATCCGTAATAATCTACTCCATGAACGCGCCAGAGATAAGTAATTATAGTATCTAGTAATTCGATGTTATGTGATCTATCCCTGGAACTTCGACTATTTTCTGAACAGGACAGCATATTATCTTCTATTCCCTTTTCGGAATCAAGTTTTCTCATAAGGGCTTGTGATTGTTCAATGTCAAGTTGAACCCGTTTTGGATCAGAGCTGACTGGATCAGCCTTCGGAGCAGATGAATGTTTAGCCTGTGAGTTTCCATTTCTTCTTTTTCTCCCATTAAGATCTGCTTCATCGCCAGAGTTCTGATTCTGAAGTCCAGGTCCCCTGGAAATGAAAAACAGTTAGTTCAAATATCAGATCATTGAAGTAGAAAGGAGAATGAAGTAGGAATGGACATGGTATACAGGTTGTATATGTAAAAGTCTTACAGATCCAAATTTCCACTCCGTAAATGAAGCAAAAAAAATTCTTCAGCATTTTTGCGTGCCAGGTTATTCCTCCTAAAAAGACAGCAACACATAATTAACTATGACAATTATTCTCAGCAAACCAAGAGCAAAAAGATTTTGAACTATGAAACAAACAAAAGTTATAAACCGGTAACAAAAGAGATTTGGTATAATTCAATATGTAACTATGGACTTGAATTCCATCCGCCATCAAAACATATGTGGCTTACCTCTCTATAACAGTAACCAAGTTTGTTGGATGATATTTTTCTTTCAACCTACAAAAATGAAAGCAAACATTTAAAAACATGGTAGAATCAAGAAACGAATGGACACAGGTGCAAGAAATGAAGATAGGTAAATACCATTCGTCGTCCTTGTGAACATCAAAATAGGCTCGCTTTTGGGTTGATATATATTCTGACTTATAATCATGATATCTGTCAAAGAAAAGATCACAGTCCATCTACCTAGTGAGAAGAAGTAAATTGCAGTAGAGCCCCAAAAAAATTGCTCAGCTAATTGATAATCAAAGGCCTATGGACAAAAAAAAACGTGTTTTATACCTGCGCAGAGCCTCTGATGGTAGGATGTCATCTCCAAGCTCTTGAATGAATTGCTTATAAGACATCAAGCCTTCTCTGCAAAATGAGTAGACTGTTACACTGTAACATAAACACCAGCAAAACTTAACAACATAATTTTCCCACTATTTGATATGTAATGACAAAAGAACTCAGGCTTAAGCTCCGAAATAATCATATTGGACAGACAGAGACAAATTGCCCATGTGCTTACAAGCAAGAGAAGAGGCTATTCTGAATATGTTATCTTCTTCTTCACCTCATCTATTTTTTTTTTGTTTAGTGCCATTAATTTGACTTGTTCAAAAGAGGTTTGACCAGCTAACAACTTCTCGCATACAAAAGTATTTAGTGAACAGCACTTCTAAGAGGAAGGAATGTCTCGAAATATTGAGCAAATTAGGGTTCCCAACGTTGGTAGGACCTTAGTATACCCCGCTCAACCAGGGTTCGATCCCTGGCGCTTCCAAAATAGGGTTACTTATTATGAAAAATGCCTCGCTATATGGACCAAGGATCTAGATCTTTGTTTAAACAGGACTGATAAGTTTTTTTTACCATCCTACTAAAAAAATTTATATCCATCTGGGCTCGATTCAGTCTAAAGCTTACTCAATACTTTTTCTAAGTTATGAGATATCGAAAAAGGGGATCTTATTTCTTCCTCGCTTCTTGAAGTCTTCAATTCTATTTATTGATTTTAAAAAAGTTCACATTCCCTTTATTATTTCAAAAGATGATACCCTGGCATGCATTTTTTCTACAGCTTTTTTATTATTCTTTTACTATCGTTTATCTATTGTTTCTTTGTTTGTGATTACCCATTTTTCTACAGTTCTTGCCTTTGATGATAACTACTTCCTGTTAACAGTAAACCCTCTCGCATGCCAAAAGAAAATGATACAAATCAATAGAAACTGAAGATTTGAAGAAAAAAATTGAGATGTATAGCTTTTGTACAATTCCATGAATGTTTGTCAATTTAACACAAGATGATTCCCACAGCACCTCAACTTTCATAAAAACAGTTGAACAAGAGACGGGTCTAATTTAGAAGAGTCGTAAATGAAAATAATTCTGAATAGCACCATTCTTAAAAACAAATAACAGGCGAAGATAGAGCTATCAGATGCTCACAATATCAATGAGAATCATCTGACAAAAAAAAGGATCTAATGAAACTTATCAACGAAGAAGGAGCCACGTCACAACAAGGAGCTTCAAAATGAGATTTTCTTTTTTTGCACAAAGAGAAGAAATTTGAAAATTGTGATCGGTGGGATATTCAATATAGTTCACTGTTACTGAAATAAAGCACTGGATAGCGGGAAAATATACATGCTAATATACTGAGACCGCTAGCCGATTTGCTGGGCTTAGGATTAGTGATACATAAATTTTTTTGGCAATGATACAAATATCCAGTAGCTAGATACTTAATCATCCCAAATACTACTAATAAGCTCGCATAAGGCAGGTTTCTACATTGATATTCTTTTTTATTTGCAGATTGCAAGTGCCTAAAACCTGACATGATCTATACCTAAATAAAAACCAAGAGAAACAAAAACCTAATTAAACTAATAACCAAGAGAAACAAAAACCTAATCTAACAAAGTTTGCAACAAAGCTCAAATGATTACCTCTTAGAACTTCCAGCATTGGGAACGTCATAACCAGCACGACCTGAGAGCCAGTTGAATGAAAAACAGAATTATCAGTAAGTTGGAGTTTCTGTAATAATAAAGAAATATAAGAACTAAAATTTGGACCGCGGAAATGAAAACAAGAAGGGAGAAATCTAATTTGAGACAGTGCAGTAAAAACTAATATTACAATTATTAAAATTATAAGGGTATAACTTAATGTTAAAATCAATTTATACATTAGTATGGTTTCTTTGAAGTGATTAATATGTAGAAGATTTAAGGTGTAAGTTGGATACAAACTACTATTTACTCCAACAGCTAATTCCTTGTTATAGTCATTCATAGTTGTTCTGAAGTCTAGCCTGCTTTATTAAAATGAAGGCTAGCAAAGGCCATATAAAGTTACAAAAGTTAGTATGGCCAAGGTTTGGCCCATAAGTTATTTTTCTGCCCGAAAGAACAGGGGGCATCTGTCTCTTCCATGCTCTGCCAGAGATCAAAGAGAAAACATACTTCCATGTAATAATAATCTATTTGACACCCATTCATCTAGAAAAGCAAGCATCCTCATTTTTATTTTTATTTGGAACTTACATCTTCCACGTCATATATGAAAATAGTATATAAATACACTCATTTAAGTACTACAGTGTAGACGATGTTCACAATGAAAATTATGGCTAACGTCGGCATGGAAGGTCAAATGAAATACTTTGATAGCTACCTGATGAACGCCCAGCGTAGCGACCATGAAGCCTTTCATCCCTATCATATTGGTCATATCCAAACCTATATTATTAAAAAAATATTCACAAATGGAATGGAGGGAGTACTAATAGCATAAACTACTTAATCTATCAAGATAAATAGATGGTCAGGAAACTGCTCTGACAACTGATCCCCACTCTACTGTTCGAGAAGACAAAAATGATGAACATTCAGAAAGCTGTGACTCATTTGCTAAGGGAAAAACTGGCAAGATCCCATCCATAATTCTAAACATTCAAACTCTTATTAGGAGTAAGTTTCAGAAATTCATTGTCTGCAACTTATTGGAGAATCTGTTATTAGACAACAACTGTTTCGACACAAGAATTTACAATATGAACTACACTTTTTAATTGCGCTTATTCCAGAAAAAAATCCAAGGATCAAACACAAATAAACTAATATATCATATACACGTAGAGAAAGGAATTGATAACTCATAAAACATTGTAACGATCGAGCTGCAACAAAATGTTATCCAACACTTACTCACTTGTATATGTAAACTCTTTAACAAGACACTTCTGAAAAAAGAAGTAAAACTAAACATGCACGGAGTGTGTCTGATTCGCTATACAACAAAACATCAGTTTAAATATCCAAATTTTCTTAAGAGTAAAAGGCTTGCATGGTTAAAGAGCTAATGAAGTTTGAGTAAGATGTTAGGTCTATGCAGCTTAAACCTTCTCGCCTTTTCATATTCGAAATGCAAACCAGCTCGTTGTAGCTTGTAAGTTGGCTAACTGAATAAAAGGCAACTTAAACCAAAAGTGGAGCTAAAAGGTAAGCATAAAGCGTTAATTTGACTAAATACGTACTTTAATAGGGCCCAAATAATCTACACACATATACACTAAGGTTATAACTGATAGCTCGCTTTATTTCCCTGGGGTCATACGCTCCTCTAAGACTACCCTTCTGGGAATCAGAGTAGATTAACATCGTTATTATATTCATATAAAAATGATAGTATAATCAAGAAATTGTAAATTCCAAACTTCAGAATATTCAAGTTCGCGGTAGCAGAAACCAATTGCTTCCACCATCCTACTTCTATTAGGCTACAAATTATGCATTATGCATATTCCAGTAACAGTTATTCAGTTAAAAATGTGAAGAACAGATCCAAAATGCACATGATGCATGTGTTTATGGTATAATATGGAAAGAAATAACTAATTAGGATGTCCCACCGAGACCCTATATCCTCCTCCAAGACTACCCCTTTCGGCTTCTAACATATATAATAATACAAATGGATGGTGTAGAGAGTATCCAATAGTAATTATCAAAATCTCAATATACACTCATTTCAGTTAAAGCTACAAGTCCAGGATCAGCCCTAGCTTAATGCAAAACAGCCAATCCGCTTAGGCGCCAACAATCTAAAAGGTGCAAAACAAAAGAAAATCAACTTTTTCCTATATTTAATTCAACGTAGTTCTGATAAGGTAATCTTTGTTTATTTAGTAAGGTTTTTTTTTTTCCATATGCAAACTCCCTTTTCCGTGTATGGTGTCAAAATAAACGGCCCCCCAAAATTTAGGTTCGTCTTAGGCGTCAATTGCTAACGCCGGCGCGGACTATATCAATTTTTAACTGTCCTACATAATGTACGTGTATAAACATATGTATGCATTTATGTTATAGTGTGGGAAGTGATAACTCTTTAGCTTTCTCTCCTCCAAGACTACCCCCCTCTCAAGTCTCGCTTTTTTACATAGGGGAACATCTTTTGTTTACTCCTATGTTCTGAACTTATTTACATTTAGTCCTAACCATAGTTACCAAAAAACTCGTTCCCCCAGTAAAAAAATCGTGTTTCTCGTATTACAGTATTACTTAACGTATACTAAATTTTTTTAACGTTTCGGTCTCGTTTCCTGCTTCACAACTATGATCCTAACAGTGTTACAAATTGCAATTACCTTTCATTTTTTTTACTCCTATGCTCTCAACTTATTATATGTTTACTCCTAACCATAGTTACCACAAAACTGTGTCCCCTTTAAAAAACCGCGTTTCCCGCTTTCTATTACTTCACATGTTAATTTTACTAATTTTTTCACGTTTCAGTCTCATTTCCCGCTTCACAACTATGATCCTAACCGTACCACAAATTGTAATTACCTTTCATTTTTAACCATAGTTACCATAAAACTCGTTCCCCCAGTAAAAAGAACGCGTTTCCCGCTTTCTATTACTTCACGTGTACTATTTTTTTTTTTAAATCACGTTTCAGTCTCGTTTCTCGCTTCACGACTATGATCTTAAGTTCCTAACAGTGTCACAAGTTGTAATTACCTTTTTTTTAATTCCTATGCTCTGAACTTATTTTACGTTTACTCGTAACCATAGTTACCATAAAACTTGTTTCCCCTTCAAAAATTGCGTTCCCCGCTTCCTATTACTTCACACGTAAATTTAACTAATTTTTATTTTTTTATTTTTTTTACGTTTCTGTTTTGTTTCCCGCGTCACAACTATGATCTTAACAGTGTCACAAACTGTAATTAACTTTCATTACACATATAAATCACAATAAATGTAAACAAGGGCCACATGCTATAATATTATCTCCAAACTACAGAAAAATACAGTACATCTAAAATATAGTTCAAAACTGTCTATTATCAAAATGAAAAGCAATTACTAATTTTTTTTTTAGAAAAAAACTAAAAAATAATACCTTCTCCCAGGGGGACTAATCCTAAAATGCAGCATATTTACATAAAAATACAGCAGATTTATAAATTATAATGCAAAAGTGTTTATACATAAAATGGAAAGCGATTACTAAAAAACTAAAAACTAATATAAAATAAAAAATAGAATTAAATACCTTTTCTCAGGGGGACTAACCCTAAATTGAAGCATATTTACATAAAATACAGCAGATTTATAATGCTAAAGTGTGTATACATGAAATGAAAAGCGATTACTAAAAAACTAAAAACTAAAATCTAAATAAAATAAAATAAAAATAGAATAGAATATAATACCTTCTCTCAGGGGGACTAACCATAGAATACAGCAGATATGTAATGCAAAAGTGTGTTTACATAAAATGGAAAGCGATTAATAAAAAACTAAAAACTAAAATAAAAAAATAGAAAATAATACCTTCGCTCAGTGGGACTAACCCTACGATTCCTTGGAAACGGCGGCGAATAGGATCTTCTCCGGCGATAGGGCGGAGAATGGCTAGAGCTAGGGCTACGGCGGCGACGGTAATCTCTCTCTCTCCTCCAATCGCCGGTTCTCCGCATGATTTCGGTCATTAAAATTTAAACCCTAGAATTAAAATTAATGGGACTAAGATAAATGTGTATTAATATGTGTATTTTTTTTTTATAATCAAAATAAAAATGTATGTATGTATGTATGTATGTATGCACGTACTGTAAGTTGGGTTTTAGTTTTAGAGATTTTAGAAGGATTTTTATAATTTACGTTTGGTCCCTAGAGTTGTGATCAGATTTCTAATAAGAGTAACTTTTTTAATACTGTTAAGGATGGGAATAAATAGTTAATACTATCTATTAATTACCCTTATTACCTCAATTTATAAAGAATAGAAATAGAAAAACTATAACACTCTTTCTAGTTCATTAACCATTAATCTAACTCCCTCTTAACTATTCTCACCTTATTTTCTATATATTTATCGCACACTCAACGTATGGACACGATTAATTTATCAGATAATCATATATACTTTTTTAGTAACTTGGTTTAATCATGGTTTAAATGCAATTTTATAGTAACTTTATTTTCAGAAAATAGTATCTTACAAGTTTTCTAAAGTGAGGTTTTTGGGAACCATTATTCAAGTTTTGAAAAGGTTTTACTTAAGTTTTCGAAACGTTTCGGATACGTTTAGACTAAATTCAAAAAGAGTACCATAGCTGTCTTGGAACGTGATTTCGAGGAAACACGAAACCGACCCTAAATCGGTTACTAGGGTTTATTCAGTGAAACGTTAATAATTTGTTTAAGAGTTACAGATTTGATTCCTGTATTTTAAAACTACAGTATTGATTGATTGGTCATTTTCAGATGCATGTTATCTACGTATACGTAAATATGTATGTAAGGTAAGCCTAATGTTCGCTAGATCGATTTATCAAATCTTTTACAAATCAAACAAAGGAGATTACTATAGGAAGTTCGAACCGGTATTAAATACCGACTCTTGTTTCACCTATCCAAACTCTTTGGTGGACATATGTTGGACAGTCTCTTATTCGCGGATCAGAATGCATTTCTTTGGGTTTTTTGATGTAGTGCTATACCTTCTTTGTATTCGCTTACTAGGTTGTTTATTGATTGTTGTTGCCCCATGAATGTTTGGACTATATTCGTTGAGAAGATGTGACAGTTCAATCATGAATCAAAATGTAAATTTTTTGGGTTGAATCTTCATAAGCTCGATGCACAAAACAGATCGATAAATTTGGATTCAAATCAAACCATTATAAATTCATATCCAAACCAAGTCGGACATAACATAATGGTTTGATTTAATTTGAGTTTGGGAATATAGCAGATCGGATTGGAGTTTGTTGTTCGTTCTTAATCCCATCTCATTGCACATCTAAAGTATCTAACAACAGCGATTAAATATTATATTGGCAAAAAAAAACATGTTTTTAGAGAGAGAATGTAACGACCCGGCCCCACGGACCGAACCGCCACGCCCGTATCAACAATATTGTCCGCTTTGGCACAACTTCCCAGGGGGGTCACTCATCCTGGTACTACTCTAAGTTAAACACGCTTAACTGTGGAGTTTCGTCCTCGCTATTGTGCCGCACGTCTTTAAAATGCCTTGTTGATAGGAAATGGATCTTTAAGCTCATATACCACGAGTACTCTCATATCTGGGCGATGTGGGACTGACGCATAACACCGCACCACAGAAATTCCTTCCTGAAAATCTGGATCGTCACAGAGAAACCTCTAGAGATGATTACAATCGCTGCCTCTCTTTTCTCTGATCAAATCTCTTATCTCTAAATATATCTCAAACATATACATACTGAACATGGGTTAGGGAGATTGGTTTTTACAACGTAATCTCTAGCTTTGCTAGGGTTTTTCTTCCTCCTTTCGGGTCTACTATAACTTTTAAGTATGGCTCAAATTAAAACAACGATGGAAGGAGCTCCACAGGATTCTACTCCACCTAAACAAGATACGTTAACACCGGTGACCTATGCCTCAATGCTTAAAGGTAAAAATCACTTATCTGAGGAAATTGATACGGGCTCTAAGATATATTTAAATACGCTAGAAGTTACAGATATATAGTTTCCTTTGCGGCAAACTCTAAGTAAAAACTCTTTACCTACGGTCATATTTTCTCAAACGGAGCTCAAAAGAACTGAAGTACCTTTACAATACACACTTATTTTGAAGTTCAGCAAGGGTAGACCAAAAATAGAGGTGATTAGGAACCATATAACCAAAAATTGGGGATTAGAGAAGACACTAATAGTAGGACTCATAGATTATAGACATGTGTTTGTAAAAAACATGAATGGCACTGATTTTAATAAAGTTTGGATTAGTACGAATCACGAAATAGAGGGTGCCTTATTTAGAATTTTTAAATGGATACCTGACTTATCATATACTATGTAATCATCTATAGTACCTGTATGGATAAGGCTACCTCTTTTGCCAATGAACTTATGCTTTCTATCGTACCTAAAGGCTATTACTCAAGATCATGGTAAATTCCTTGAAGATGACCTTCTCACACTCACTCAGCTAGGCCGGCCTACGCAAGAGTTTACGTGGAAATGGACTTCATGAACATTAAAGGTAATAAAATTTGGATTGGTACCTCTTATGAGTAGGCCTATTGGCAGCGAGTAGAATATGAAAGACTACCCAAATATTGTGATAAATGTTGGCTACAGGGACACGATTCTTCTGAATGTTAAAGGAAAAATAGTAGGGAAAAAAAATAGTTTTGCAGGGGGATGGAACAAAAATTCTAATGGTAGTATGAATGAGGTGATAGGGACAAAAGCGGAGGATAAAAGTGTAACAAGATTGAAAAAGTGGTAACAAATGATGCTGCAAAAACTTTTCCTCCAAAAGAGGGTATAAATAAAAGTTAATAAAGTTTTTAAGGTGATTGATAGAAATCAAAAAATGAAAGAGAAGGGGATACATCAAGTCTTAAAGAACATTTTGTGAGTTCCAATATTAATTCAGGTAGTGATAAAGGGATAAACACAAATGAGATACAAAATTTGGACCAAGAAGGAGACCACATTGAGGAAAGTTTGTATAACATGGTATTGAATACAGTGATTAGTTCGAGGTCTAGAGAAAAATTAAATGTGGTAGAGGAGACCAACAATGAAGGTATCCTAATAGAGAATGAAATAAAGTAGCACAGGTTGAGAACTCGAATTCTGAAAAGAAATAGGATGAAGTAGCAGTTTTTAAGGAAGATAGTGAAGTACCAGGGCAAGGTTTGGATGAGATGGTGAGCACTGAATTGGGTTATGAGGGGGAGAAGCAAACTCCAAACATCAAAGAGCCAAACTTGGAAAACAAGAATACGTCTCCAATGGAGGTTGTAACCATTAAACCTAATGATGACGAGCTATCAAAATTTGCAAAAAAGAAACAGAAAAGGAGAGACAAGACAATGAAAAATGCCGAAAAACACTCATTGCTCAAGAAAAAGCTCGCAAACAAGCTCATGAATATGTTTACTATAATCATTCTCTCTCTGAGCTAATGTGAAACTACAACATTGATTTATGTTTGGATCATAATCTGTCATCAGATGACGAGAGAGACCACTCAGAAAACGCTTTTAATGAAGAGGATTGGATGCATAAAGAAAATCGACATGCGATGAAAACGAGAGGACACAAAGTTCAAACAAGATGGTGAAGTAGTGTTTTGTTTTGATTTTTGTACCGTTTCTCAGTTTATTTGCTTAATGGTTTTCAAACCAGAATAGTCATTATGGAGACTTGTTCCCTGGGCCATACATTTGTTTCTTTCAGTAATTTAATTGCATGTTTAATTAAAAAAAAAAAGTATCTTTCTTCTAAAATAAAAAGATATTTTATACTTCTTGTACTTATGTAAAATTTGTTGATTTGGAGTTGAAATCCCTAATATCATCATACTTGCTAGCAAATATCTATAGTTAGTTTTAGAGTACAGTTAAACATGACTAATGTAAGGGTTACCCAAAACCAAAACAGCTAAAGACTTATTTATTCCTTTACTCTCTCTGTAGAACCCTCTTCTGCTACAAGTATTCTATAAATGTACAGATTTAATCGAGATTTGGTATACATCTAAATTATAATTTAAACTTAAAAAAATCAAGATTGTACATGTAAAAATAGTTGAGTAACACAAATATCTAGTTTCGGGGAAAAACAGTGATTTACAAGATGGAAATCAAGTCTATATTAATGTTTAAAAGTTAGCTAACCTATATTTATTTTTCAGTACTAATGTACCATTATGAGTGTTGAGCAGTGTAGTACCTACCTCATGATTTTACTGAGCGCGGCTATTAAAATCAATTGTTTTCCATTGCCAAAATGTAAGCATATATGGTAAAAAAAATCAATGGTTTATTATTTATATTTGCGGACTTATTATTTGGCTATAGGTTATTTCAATGCATGTCTCTTTTGTACATAGCTATTTGCCCATGCATGGCTTCATATATGTTTTGTAGCATGCAAGTTGCAAGATCCGCCAGCATCTAAGTTTCTAACTTACGTGTATTTAACCATAAAACTACAGTAATACAGTTACCTAATATAGAAATGATATACCCATCCAAAAACCTTACCCGCTGATATGGCAGTTTAAGTGTACCAATCATTTTTATTTCGATATTGAAAACATATTTTTTCATTTAATATATATTTGGTCCACATAGTACCTCTTTTTAGGTGGGTATACCAATACTCTACCTAATATAACATCGTCATTGGTGAACATATATACCCCATAGAACATTTAAAGGGAATATATTAAGAAACATGTAGAAATTGATTAATTAGTTTCTTTTGGTCTAAAACGATAAGACTTGTCCAGTACATGGTATGGACCGATTAATTGGAAACAATATGATAGACTTTTACATGTATTTAACATTCCAAGATAAAAGCAGTATTAATTGTATATTTAATCTGTTAAACAACATCCAAGCCACTGTATATGGACGAAAGATGGATTGTAATTAATATAATTAACCTGTTAATTTTCTTGAGCAGAAATTGAGTAAATAACCTAAAATTACATCTAATTAATTATTTTTGTTACTTTTTTTGTACAAGTGGTTGCGCTACTTTAGCTTATGCTGGCTTTTAGTTCTAGAACTGTGTCATGAACGTAGATTTGCTACAACCGGTTATCTTTCTTAGACGACTACAGCAACACAAGTATACTTTGATACAACTATTTTCCATAAATGAAACAATTAATAAACCAGGAAAGGCAGTAACCAAATTTTCATTAATTAAAAGGTTATGTATAGTCTCGTTCTCTTCAATAAAATTGACTGTTTGATTTTTTCCTTATATATCTTTCTTCCAAATGGGAATATCAATTAACAGGTCATCTTGTCATATTGCATGATGTTAAAATCGTACTCCATTTTAGAGGTCAAAAGGTTAAGTTTCTTTTGTCCCTTATATCTAACTTTCCCTTCTTTTAACATAGATTATAGTGATTAATTAATCCATCATTTGTCTTTATCGCTTTGTTTAAGTGTTCTTGCTGTCTATGAGCCGAGAACGAGGTTATTGGTAAGTGTAGTTTTATGGCCGCATATTCATACACATTAAATCAGATGCTGCCGGATTATACAACGTTCATCTACTAAACTTAACAGATATTTATAGACATTCAAATTACATATAACAAAATATTAAAGTTCGCCCGCTAAATCAGTAATTATTTGACTAAAAGGCTTTATTCAAAAGATTATTCCAGAAAAATTGTACTTGATTTTTCAATACATTAGATTGGGGTTTAACTAGCTATTTAGGGTTTACAAACTCTATTAAACTCGTTAAAAAGAACCATAATAGATATATTTTTTGGAAGTTATTAACAAAATGTCACAATAGGAAGTTGTGGTAGTATAAACCAATACCTAGAGCGCGAGCAAGCAAAAAAACATCAGCCCAAATTAATTTAACGGTCATATACTCCTTCGATCCATCCCAAAAATCAGCAATATTGAAGGTTTTGCCAGTTTTTTTATCTTCCCCAACTGGACATTATGTTTCTCCTAGGGATTGTGACTTTTTTGTGTTAAGCTAATAAGCTTTTCTGCGTGTTAGTTTATGCAGTGTATATTTTGGGTATACCCAGGTGTTCGACCCGCAAAATATCATATATTGATTACATTGTAATATTCATATTTGGTAAATAAAATGTTAACATTTGCCAAAAAAGAAGGTCTATGTCGTTGTTTTACAATAACATATTATATACAGCTACTCTAATTACATAGTATGTTCTGGCCGTTCATGTTTAGTGGCTAGACTGCACATTCAAAGTAAAAAAAATGAACAAGGAAGGCAATTATGACATATGCAACAAAAAGTTCAAATGGAATATTAATTAGTACTCCATTTAATAAATTTTTCACTAATTTTCGTGTATAAATAGCCAAAAAAATTACTGTCATGCCATAAACAATTGTTACAAAAGGATAATAGTTTGTGGACCCAGTGCGGCGGAATTAAATATCGTATATATAGTTACTATCTAATGATCGTTTAACGTCATTTTCATACAATGATGAGCATAGTTTAATGATTATACAAACTTAAATTCCGACTCTTTCCTCGCCTATCCTATCCTCTATATAACATAACTTCATTGCGTTTTAAATTTCTCGTTCAGTCTTATACATTCTTGCTCTCACCCTCTTGCTGATATAACTATATCTCTATATATATGCTTCTCATATTTAAAGATAGATGCTTACCTTTGACAAGGGAAAAACATAAGGTTTTATATCGAAAAGCTGCAGCTCAACAAAATCATGTGCTAGGTACGTCGCCAGTCAAATATAGTATCTCGGAAAAGAAAAGAGCTTCATTTTCTAACTTAACTTATATCTGTCAAACATTGAAATATTAAATCTCGATCTTTTTTATCGATTATTTAGGTGAGTGCAAGTTAAATGGAGTATATATTGTCTTCTTGATAAATCTAGATCACCTTTAGTACTAATCGATGGTAATCTGTTAATTACGCTTAGCTATGTGTTTCCATTCCCGGTTCTAATTTGTCTTACCGATATCTAGAAATTTCATTTTCCTCCAAGTAAACGAAAACAAAAAATTGAATCACTTACTGATAATTACTTCTAAATTAGTTAGAGACATTTTAAATTAGCAGCAACCATGCCTATTGATACTCATAAGTCATAATGTTAGGATGTACTGTTTTCATTTCATTTGCTAGTTAATTATTAAAGCAAATGTAAGCTGATGGTGGCTTTCATATGCTTCTTTTTTCTCTATAATACTGATTTAAAAGTTTACCACCTCTCAAGAATTGAAGAATGTTTATTTTTGTTGCAGGCCTTTTCGAGACCTATGGTGAACTCATTGCCAAACTATATGCAAAGCTTCTTCTTATCTACCATGGAGAAGAAGTTTTTACCATTCTCCGACAAGCTTCGACAACTTTTGTTACGGATTTTTAAGTTGATTAGGTGCTATCTTACCTGAGCTTATCATTCTCCCTACCATCCTCTCTCAATGACATTTTGCTCTCTTTTCTTGACCTTGCAAGACCTAAGCTAGGTTTTGTATCCCCTTTTCTTGACCTTGCAAGACCTAAGCTTGGTCATGTTATCTCTTTTCTTGACCTTGCAAGACCTAATCTTGGTCTTGTAATCTCTTTTCTTGACCTTGCAAGACCCAAATTTGGGCTTGTTTATCCTTCTCGCCTCCCCTGTCTGTCCCTCTTGAGCTCTCGTCACTACAAGAATCAGGATAGGAAAATATGCGTTGTTATCATTCTGTCGCTATAGTGGACGTGGTTAAATTAGCAACAAATAGAAAATTTAGCCACATCTACCGTACAAAACAGTTGTGCTATCATGCTATCTTCTTGTAGTGTGTTTAGTTAGGACAATTATTTTTATGAGATTTATCTTTTCTTGGGTTATACATGTATATAATTGTGAAGATTTCTTTAGAAAGTAGAAGATTGTAAATAATTTATAATTTCTTTTGTATATGCTTTTGCTACTGTAAAATATAAAACCAAATCAATGTAACATAGACCCTACTTTCTTATATGAGAGTGTGCATGGTTTTTCTTATCCCGTGCGTTAGGTACAGGTTATTTTTTATTATTTGAAGGGGAAAAAACACTACGGGAAAAGAAAGACTATCAAAAACTGTTCAAACGTGCATTGCATGAACATGAAATTCTGATATATATGTAGGCTCTTTAATTAGTTTTTTAGCTTTTGTTTTGTTTGTCGTATTTTCTCTTTAGATTATAGAAATCTTTATAAAGACCCCCAAAAGATCATGTGGAAAATTTTCATATAAAAGGTGTGTAAAGAGGCTCATATTGCCGGTTATGCTATATATTGTAGGGGAAAATAGGTTTAATACAGTAAATTATAGTGATGTTAACTATTTAAATACACACTATAAGAAACTGTCCAATTTAGGTACCAATGTCTAAAGTAATCACGAAATCATGTCACACTCACATGATAGCACGTGCTTGATAAACTTGAATGTGATAGCCTAATTTTGTCATTCTGTACCAAAATATATCTTACTAGAACAACGTTTTTTTAAATTTGGATTATGTGCTAATTTTTGTTATGTGTGAAATTGAGGAAAACGTTTTTCTAGTATGATATAATTTCGTGCAAAATTGTCAAATTACCCTCTCAAATCAACGTTTGTCAAATGTCACGTGATATGATTCCGTCATTAATTTAGACGATGGTACATAAATTGAAAAGTTATTATAGTGTAATACCAAAATTGAAAAATTGAAAGTTAGATACTCAAATCGTTAAAAGCAAATAGTTTGCTATATCAAACATATAAAACCCATTTGTATTTGTATAGCGTGATCATATATAAGTTTTACACAAAATCACCTTAATCAATACCCCATATCTAATTATGCTTGACACTATTTCTGAATATTTTTTTATGATAACTATCACATGCATAAATAATGCACCACGAGAGAATAATTCAAAATAGTATTTTATGTCCATTCCACGAGTTTGAATGATTATTCCAAAGCCCTTTTACTCTCAAAAGAATTGTATTGGTTTAGCCGAGATATTCAAGTTCTTTTCTCAAGGAACAGTTTTCTGTTTTTAAATAGCAAAGGTCCATTGTTTAGCAAATAAAAGTGATCGTGAGATTTCTTGAACTCCTAATTGTTTTGCTTGACGAAATTTTGCAAATATCATCCAAGTTTTTTTCCCCTTTCAAAAAGATTCGTTTTGTAAATAGAAATCAAAATTTACTTCATCATACATTTACCTTGTTTAGTTTATCATTCATGTTATGATGGTTGTCTATGTACATGTGAAGAGCCATCACTTTCTATGCCGTTAACATACTCCTTGTTCTTTCTTTCTTTTAATTTCTATTTAAATATCGGATATATAGTCGTTACACAGAGGTCATGGGTGTCATAGAACATGTTAGGTCATTCTTTACCTTAAGAGGCATTGTCGATTTGTATTTTAAGTAAAATAGTGAGTTTGTGAATTGTGATTCAAACCGAGTTTGGTTAGGTAGGAATATTGTGCTTTAATATTACTTATTTCATTTCACCAGAAAACATGATAAGTCTTGTAATAGTTTGTGTTAGGGTGGTTTTTTTCTTTTAATTTTCGTTTTTTTTCACTTTGTTGATGTAAGCCGGGTCAGATCCTATTTTATATTAATAAAATTTTGTTTTAATTAAAAGAAAAGAAAAAAGAGGCATTCGATTTCTCAACATTTGTCGAATATCTTGATCCTTCCCTTACACCCCTAGACACCACAAAAGACTATATATTTCTTTTACTATAGGGAGACTAACAGAAAACGGAGACATGCCAGTAGAATATAACGCAAAGGAAATATATATAAAGTTGATACATAACTACTAGTCTACCAGTAAAGATTCAAGAAGCTCGAGAAAATGATTCTTAATGAAAAGCACAAACAAGTACACAACCTATTTAAATTAGGAATAAGTTTATGAACGTCGATTATCTATCCCCATTCCCCAAATAGAAGTCTACTGTGTAAAACATTAGATAGTTTCTTAGCGTCTTGATGTGGAGTTAATTTCAATATACTGCTATTGTCTATTTGGGGGATATTACAAGTGCGGAATATGTTGCAGTTCGCCAGGTTGTCTCTTGTCTGCCCATAGATGCAGTAGCAGTTTGAAAGGTTGAACTATTCGGGAATCTCCGGATCTATGCTTATTTTCATTTCCCCGAATCATTTTGCCGCTTACTACGCCCTTCCTCTGTGGGTCCCTAGGTATCCACCGTAAGCCTTTCCTCATTTGAACCTCGCCCTTCACTTTAAACTTTAAAGGCTATGCGATCCTAAAGTGCTGCTAAATGGAAGGATCTTATCAACGTCGTTTTCTTCTTTATGAGCTAGGCCATGATGATGGTGATGATTAGGGCTGGAAAAAAATCCCGAAATCCCGACCTGACCCGTGTCCCGACCCGACAAACTTCGGAATCGGATGAAAATTTTGATTTCGTCGGGTGTTCCGACCCGACCCGATTTTTAAATTAATTTATATTTTATATAAAAATATAACTTAATTTATATCAAATACAAGTGATGAGAATCAAACATTGTACATCTAGCATACAATGTAATCATTCTACCATATGAGCTACAATCTTTTTTATTTTATATATTAGTTATAATTATATAAGTATAATATAAATTTATAGTTTTGAATATATGAAACTATTAAAATAAAAAATATACTTAAATTAAAAAAATATATTGTTATTTTCAAAAAAGATAAATGATTATTATTTTTCGATTATAAAAATTATAATGATAATGTATCTCATTTAGTATAATAATTGTTGTTTGTGTGAATAAAACTAAATACTAAAAGAATATGATAAAAAAAACGTATAAATTTTTTTATCTACTCTATTATTTGTACTTTCATACTATTTTTTTCACTACATGTTAATTTTTTTTCCCTTTATTAGGAATGTTATTTTTAAACTAGATTATGTTTCGTGTTAATAAAATGTTTAGAATTCTCAAATGAAAATTGTTAATAAAAAATGAAGTCGTCGTAAAATAAAAAAATATGTCGGGAGATTCGGGATAAATTTATCCCGACCCTACGGCATCCCGAAAAAGTCGGGTTGGGATCGAGATTTTTTTTTCACTTACAAAAGTAATTGGGTCGGGATACGAGTTGAGCATTTGCGGGTCGGATCCCGACCCTAACCCACCCCTAGTGATGATCACCTACTAGGTCTCCAAATGACTCGAGCATGGCTCAGCTCGGATGGGCTTGCTTGTTTGCTCAAAATGCTTGTTTGCTCATAGTATTATTGCTAAAGTGAAGAAGTGGATGTTAGAATTGAATGTTGAAATTAAGCCAGAAAAAGTGATGAAACCCTTTCAAAGCTTGGTTTTGGTTTATTTAAAACTTGAAGCAATTCCTTTTAAAGACAAATCTTATGTTCCTGTTAAATGGTTAGTCCCTCCTTCTGGAACGTTAAACCTTAATACCGATGGCGCATTTTCGAAGAAGAATAGTGGTGGGGTGGTATCATTAGAGATGAGAGGGAAAAAAATTTGGCATCTTTTTATACTCATCTTGATGGTGTATGCTTAATGGATTCTGAGCTCGGAGCTCTCTTGGTGGGTCTGTAACTTTACTATTCGTTAAGTTTAGAAAATGTGATGGTTGAAGTCGATTGCAAATATATGGTTTACCAATGTTTCCCTTATTCCCATTGCTTACTTAAATGCGTGAGAAGACATTTTGAAGCTCTTTAGTCTGGTGGGTTGTACTTTTTCTCATGTTTGGCGTGAGCAAAATGTTACAACAGACTTGATTTTGAAAATGGGGCTAAAGGAAATTCGTGGAAATTACTGTAGTCGAAAGGACTTGCCTAAATCTATTTTTGGTCCTTATCTGATGGACTGGTATGGGCTAACTAATTTCCGAAAAAAATAGTGGATAGTGGAAGTTGCTAAGGTTAAACTACTTATTTTACATGTATTTTGCTATGTTTTAGTACTAGTACAAATATCTGGAAAAAAATATACTATTTTTGTTTTTACAAAGATTTGCAGGGTGATGTATGATTGTAGCTTATCGTTTTGGTTTATTACAAATGATTGTAACTGGGTTTGGTCCATACTTTGATGAAATAAAATTTGAGGCTAATATCCCTCTTTAATAATAATAATAATAAAAATACTCGACTCATACTAGCTTAATTAAAGAAACAAGTTCAAACCCCGTCCCTAACTTATAAGTTAAAATGTAATTATGATATGAGCCAAACTCGTTAAACTCGGCTAGCTCAATTTTTTATTTATTTTATTTATATATAGAGCATTTGTTTTTTTGGATATTATACATACACACACACATTTAAATTTACTTATATATATATAATCAGATGAGCCGAACTATTGCTCAAACCAGCCATATTTTTTTTCATACTTGGTTGATTTATAAATGAATGATCACGAGTCCAGCCCTTAACGAACCGAAAGAGCTCGGCTCGTTAGCAGCCATATCACCTGTATATACCTCTACAACTATAAAGATAATTCATAATTGTCCACTACATAAAGAGAAATAAAGAAGAAGACAACTACTTGTTACAGTCACATATAAGCAAGTAAAACGTATATAAGAAGGTCCTTATCAAAACGTTACAAATTTTAGGTTATAGTCGCTTTCTCCTCCAGAAAATTGACAGCTTTAATATTACATTCTCTTTCGATCTTCCTTCCATTTGTGTGCGCGTGGACGGTTATGCTGGTGCCTGGTCGATATGTATTTTTACGTTTATTAATAGCTCCAAATCATGTCAAAATCATATTAATCAGATGCAAAGTTGAATATCAACTTTTATTCTTAGCTGCCCTTCCACTCAACAGAATCCATAGCTTTTTAATTCATTCATCCATTCTGGTATTGGACCAGCCTGTTGGTTTTCAAAAAATAAAAAAATTCAATTCAATAATGTAACACTGTCATTTTAATTCTTTGTGTGACTTGCCTTCATCCTTTTGTTTGAATGTTCTACGTGGTCTATGACCTAAAACCGAGGTTTTTGGTCAAGGTAGTTTACTGAATCATTAATTAAGAAGAATAATTTTAATTGCACTCGAGTTGTACAACTGGCATGGCAAAGTACTATAAATAAATATATTGCTGAAAAAAGGAATCGTCGGCTTAACCAAGCTTATTATAAGTTCGAAATCTCCCTCATAAATCTATCATTTACATTTTAGAAGCTCTGGTTTAAAATAACATACAATAAAAAAGTACAAATGTTTTCAATTTATACAATAGGGTTTTGGCTTTGGTTAAAAAAGAACTATGGTTTTCAATCCCATCAAAACTAGGAGCAAGGTCTTCAGGAAAAATTTTAAATAAGTAACGAAAAAGGAACTTGTTAAACAATTGGGAATTTCTGCGTTTAATAGAATTTAGAGAACTTACTGCGTTATGCTTTTGCATACAGTTTTACTCGCAAATGCCAAATTGAATCTTTCCAACAATTTGGTACCACATAACTTGAAATTAAACATTTTATTTGATCTTCTTTGACAAGTATCTATGTATGAGAAATTATGTTCGAGTAAAAGTAGTTTTTACCTCGTTATTTTGTCTACTAACTTGTATCAAACCCCATGGCGTGATAAAAGTGAAAGAGTGTTACGAGCTACTAATTAATACATAGAGATTTTGGGGAGCCAAAGACTAATTAGTTTACATGATAACATATACAAATATATTGTGAAGCACATATAATTAGGAGACTTTTGGAAACATGGGCACAAAGATACATGATTAGGTCCAACAATTAATTTACAAAAATGCTATGTTTTTTCAATATTACATTCATATTTTTATTTTATTTTGCTGCCTCGAAAAAAACAACATTTTGTATCTAGCAACTTCATATTAGAAAAATGCTCGCTCCACCGGTGGACTTGAAGATCCTATTGCACCTCAAAATTTGTTTGAGTTTACAAATAAATAATCTAAAGACTCGATAAACTCAACGAAATTTATTATCTACACTCACCAAAGTCTTACACAACTTCTTGTGCAATGGTATATTTCATCAAAGATGAACAGAAAACCGTATTACTTTGTTCATTAGTGTAGAGTACTACCATATGGAGAAAAATAAAAGGTATAAAATCAACCCCACATAACAAACTTGATATACATGCCAAAATGCTCATATACTTTAGGACAATATTTTTTTGTGGTATTATAATTGGTTCAAACCTAGGTCGTAGAGATTTCCTACATATAACATATCTTCCACACTTTATGGCTAGACGGCATAATTGTAAATTAAAGATACATTTATAGAAAAATACAAATATTCACGGTCAAAGAAATAGAGCTAGGCACAAGAAATGAAGGTAATGATGCAAACCAAAAGGCACATGTATAGTATACCAACAAATTCTGTAGATAAGAAAATGTACCAACTTAATATATATATATATATATATATATATATATATATATATATATATATATATATATATTACTTCTTCCGTTTTTATTAAATTGTTCATTACGAAATTACGTGCAATTTTGATCGGTTAAGAATTTGTATAAAAATTGTCGGAATAAAAAATTTTAAAAGTTGATCATATAGTTCAAATATTTAAATTTATGATTATATTTAAAAAAAAATCATTTCGCCAAATTTGATACAAATTATAAGCCGATTAAAATTACATGTAGTTTCATAGTGAACAATTATATGGGAACGGAGGTAAGACAACCTGAAATTTCAGAGAAAACTAGCATGCCATTGATACCGGTTTTTAGGAAAGGAAAACAATGGTCTCAATTTGAAGCCTTTTGATTTTAATATTACTTTGAGCCTTAATATTTTCATATTTAATGTCACTATCAAACTCGTCTCCTATATAAAACCATACCTCATTGCTTTTAATTTCCTCATTGGTCCAGATATATCTCTCACACACAACACCTTTAACTTTACATTTCTCCTTCCATATAAGAGTAAAAATTAAGGTATATGCACATCTTTCACAATGAAGAAAGAGAATACCATAAACGGGAACCTAACAACTCAACAAGATTATACACCTGCAGGTACCAAAAAATATACACAAATGATCATACAACTTCTAACCTAATTTCCCTGTGATATATTTGCATGTCGAACTTTCATATGTATACAGAACCACGTTAGGAATCACCTATATTTATATAGAGTGCAATATGTAAATTATGTTCCTATACATGCAATCCATCTATGTATAAAATTGAGTTCCAAACTCAAAGCTATGTTTAATTTTATTTTATTTTGGTGTCACCCAAGCAGACTGTGTGCTTTGGCTAGCCAAAGAGCCGGCTCTAGTGATTCCTATTTCTGAATACGATCCATTCAATCAGATATTGCCACCAGTTTCTTATGCACAAGCTTATGAGCAAACTTGTTGAAATATTGTCCTCAACAATCATAGAACACAATGTTCATAACATTTTCTTAGGAAAGCAAATAAGATATGAGTTTATTTCGTTTAATTTAATTCTTTTTATTACATGCATGCAACTTCAAAACCTCGTTATTTAGAATAACATGCTTAATTTTGATTGCAGATCTCCCCCAACCATGTCTAAATCGCAGCGCATGGCCCGCTATTGGAAAATTAAACATATATCATGGGAAAGAAAATACTTTATTCACTATTCATAAAGCTTTCCGCGACTTTTATTGTGGATTTTTCAAGTTGATTTGGTACTATCTTACCTGAGCTTAAACTTACTACTTCTATCCATGATGACCGATCACTCTTCAAGCGCTCCTTGATCTTGCAAGACCTAGCCTTTGTCTAGTGATCCACTTTCTTGACCTTGCAAGACCTAATTTTTGTCTTGTTAACCTCTTTCTTGATCTTGCAAGACCTAATATTGGTCTTGTAAGGCTCTTTCTTGACCTTGCAAGACCAAAATTTAGTCTTGCAACCTCCTTTCTTCTATACTGTCTATCCCTCTTGAACTTCTATATCTAGCTTAGTTGCATATTTTTTGTTAAAAATATATAAATATTTCCGGCTGATATTATTTAGTTTTATCACAAGTCATAGTTCTTTTTCATTGTATTTGGACCAATGTGTCGACTTAATTAAATGATTGTGAACTGTCATTTGTGTAGTTGTTAGTGAGCAAAAGGAATTAATCTACCAGAGAATTAAAATAGTTGTCGTCCAACGTATAAACCATTTAATTTATGTATGGTGGCTCAGTTATTACTTACATTCCTTTCCAAGTAGAAAAATAGTCATTCAGCTAGGGTCCAAAGGAATGAAATATTAATTGTCAATGATGAAACAGTCACACGAATGAGGCAGTAAAACTTGTCATGATAATATCACCGGCTTTAGATTAAGTAATGGATTAAACATTTCAAAAATCAAGAAAAAGCGGCAAACACAATGGAGCGTCTATAAAAATTAATCATTTGATTAATTATTTAAAAGCGACAGTTACAAAATGCCGCTACAGAAGAAAGTAGGTTTACTTAATTATCAAAATTTGTTACAAAACTATCACTTTTGAGCAAGCACTCACAAAGTTGTTTGACTAAACCGTCACAGAGCACTCACAAAGTCCGTCACCAAACAATCCGTACAAAAAGATCCCTCACTTGTATGGTCCATATTTGGACATATTTTTTTGTAGTGTATGCTTAATAAATATGCAACAAATCCTGAACCCGCAATATATTGGATTGAAATCCATTCTACCGTGACGGCCTGACCTAAAATTATGTTTACAGACTCAGCACTAGAATTTGCAACCAGTTTGTAAGTATGAGCAGGGCACCACATAATGAAAAAGCAGAACATTCCATATAAACTCTAAACTGAACTCGCAAACTGAGTGTCAATCTAACTTTTGAGTTTTGATACATAACATTATAGTAAATAATTACAAATCTTGAAGAGATTATAGGACTGAGAAAGAACTCTGTAACAAAAGGACTATGAAAGCCAAGGATTTTCTGCTGTGATAGGCTATGATGGTTTATGTACTAATCAATAATTCTCCCTTCCAAAAATAAATAAATTTTGGGTTTCCTCGAAATTTGGTCATGGTCTAGATCAAGATTCAAGGGTAAGTTCAAATGTGTTTTTTAGCTCCAAGTTAAAAAGCTTGATAGGTTGAATTAGCTACTACTATTTTGAATTCAATTACATTCAATTGAATTCAATTAAATATTGGAGTACTAATCATTCTAGACATACTATTTTGAATTCTCAATTGAATTCAATCTTGTGTATAAATATGATAAGCCAATATTTAGATACATTTACAAAAGTATTACTAATTGTTTTGGCTCAATCTGAGTCTCGATATACTCTACGAATGTGACAACTTCTGGAACAGCTTCATTAAGTGGAGCAGCTTACATGATGTTTTACTGCCCAAATTGATCATAGTACATGAGATTTTTGCCTTCATGGCGAAACTAGGGTCCCATAGATGAAGTTTTCCTACTAAATAGCGATTTTTAAGTACATCAAAGCAAAACATATTCAACCCCGGCTCCTCAAGAACAACCCTTGGTCCCTCACGTACGTTTCACTCAACTCAAATCAATATCAATTCTTGTTAAGCTCTAAAGAACATTAGATTGTCACCTGTTCCTGTTTTTGAACATCCTGATTTCATTCTCAGATTAGCATAAAACAACAGTTCTACTGTTCTACACAAGTTTTTCATTTGCTTTATAATTTAATCGCTTTTTGGGACTGTTTTTTACAGTTCTTCAAGAACTCCAGTGTAATAACAAATTATTTGTACCATGCATTGTTGGTTACAAAGTGAAGACAGATATAAGTTGTTAATAGAATAAGAAAGTATGTCGGATCTTTGCATCGTTGGGAATGGAACAAATATGCACGTATAATTAGACTACGTAAAGATTATTTCCGTGATTCATATTAGTTACTCATAACAAGAAAATACCTCAATGAGAACCTTTTTACAGGTTTCCAGAAATTTACTCCAGTGTGATTCCAAATAGCCTTCATTTTACAGAAACTGAAGTTTTCCCACCACCACAAATAATGTAACATACTCGTGTGTTTTTATAATTCTATGTATTTACACATCCAGTAGATGAAGTGTATGCTGCTATCACAATATCATGAACTAAACTAAGAGTTTATAAGTATAATAATATATAAAGGCGGTATAAGATGAATGTCGAGGATACGCGCATTAGGAGGATGTGTATATTAAACCCAGAACAAGATATTTAGGGACAGAAGATGCAAGGATGGAAAACAAATTCAATAAATAAAAGGTAGAAACAAATGGCAACTAATCCACAGCCCAATATTCACATCAACCACCAATTAGAAGAGAAATTTAAACTAAAAATAAATAAAAAGTTCTCAACAAAAGAACCAAAAACAAAAAATAGATATTTCAAATAAAATACCCCTCCATTCACCGGAATCTAACTGATATTGTTTGCAAGGTACCGGTGATGATGGTGAAAGACAAATTTCGGGGGAACACGCCAGACACATTTACTATAAGCCACCAATTTACCTCCTAAGGTGCTTTGTCAAGCAACTCAGATCTCGAAGTTGTCATCTCAGACAGCATAACAAACAGAATCATCACAGAGAATTGATGGTAAAGTTGCAGTGAAAATTCACAGTTTGTGGCAAGGATGGTTAAAAAACAATGATTTGTTGTAGGGGTGATTTTTTCATAATACAATCCTAATTCCAAAAGGCCAAGTATTTTTGCTATGATTAAAGAGAACAGGGCTAAGAAATTGGTTTTCCTTTTTTCCACTTTAATTTACTTTTAAGAAGCAAATCGGCTAAACAAGTCCCTAGAAGAGGCTTGAGAAAAAGAAAATATATGGGATTGAAAAAAATATACAATTATGAAATTAATTTGACCAAGGAGAAGTTATCCAATAGTTCTTTTTTCTCTTTTCCCTACAGAATTTTTAATTCGACAACAAATATATTTGGCGCTTGCAGCTATGTCGTCCATTTGATGAAAAAAGAACAACTAACAAAGATCATGCGTCCATAACTAGTGTAATAGCAAGCTTCCTATTCTTGACAACTTTGTAGTAAATGCTGGGTTTGAAATTTGAATTACGAAGCAGCAACAAACCGCCAATGGAACTTTTCAGTTTCTTTTGACCTTGTTACAATATCAAAATTATCTGGAAAAGGTAAAAATACCTGAAATCTAAACAGGAAGCTGGAAACAGTTGGAGGTTGCCAAACAAATCTAAATAATATTTTCAAGAACACCCAGTTTTTAAAATACACGGAATATTGTTGGCACCACCAGATAGTTTTGGACCAAAACTGAAATAATACAAAAACAAAGAATTTCTCTAAGTTCTTTAAAGGAACGCAAATGCGAGAACTTAATCTGGTTAACTGTATAGCACACTGAAAAAATCAGCTGAACACATTTTGTTTGAAGGCATGCAAGGCATAAGTAACCATTTTAATCGAATACAAAACGTATACTTATCTTATCTATTTCAAATCCTCAGACCCCCACGTAAATATCTTGTGTTCTAAAGTCAAAAGAAAAAATAAAGAAACAATAGCATACCGAGTGTTGCAAAGAACTAAAGTTAATAGTTAAATTAGTTCACATTTAATTTAAAACCAAACTTAAGCTTAAAAGTACAGCATACAGGCCGATATAGAAAATAGTACCAAATAACTTCTAAAATTTTCTGGAGAGACGCATTTTTCATTGTACTTCCTCTCAACTCTGGTGCTCTTTTTTTTTTTTTTTGCAGAAACAGAATATTAAAGCCAACACTAAATAGTTTTGAAAAGGAAAAAGGAACAAGGCTTTTGAAGATTTATGAAGCTGGAGACTGTAGACAATCAGCCATTTTTTGCTTTAGATATAAATACTCAGTTTGCATGAGGCCCAAGAACTTCAAAGGAATCACCAGACTTCAAAAAAAGTTTCACTCATCTAGGAAGAAATCTGCACAAGGAATAAAATTATAAAAACCTTATTTGCAAATAATATTTGGAGTAGAGAATGAAGTGGAACCCCATACCTTTGAAGAGTTAAAAGATCAACTTTGTTTTTGAGCACCAAAAACAAAACAAGAACATTTACTATAAGTCTATAAGCAGATGAGAAAAAATAAAACCAACTTTCAAGGTAACAAATTTTTTTCAATCAAACCATATATGCACTAAAGAAATGTGCATCTCAAGTGCGAATTGGTATTTATATCTCATGAGATTTTAGAAAAGAAAAGAAAATCTACACATGTCGAGAAGGCAAACCAGTGACAATTAAGCACCTAGTAGATAAAGTTTTTCCGTACGATACTTAAGAGCGATAAAAAATCCCGTTAAAAAGAAGTATTCTGGACACGTTTAACTTATCCAGACACATTGATTAGGGTAATTTAAACAGAAGCCTATATACACTTCAAAGGTAGCACCAATAAGAACCTTCCCATTTAAGTCAATAAAATGATTTTGAAAGAGTACCCAATAAACCACAAGCATATGGACAAAGTGAAAAATATCTAGCATCGCATCGTTGATTTGATTTGGCTTGTAGTATTTACAAAGAATACAGCAGAAAGGAAACCATCTCTGGTGAAACTTATTGAGGAACTAATGTCAGGAAGCTTTCTTGTTTAAATAAATATAGGCTTTTTTCCTAACAAATTCCACATCGGCCTTTTAGCGGCATTGCCGGAACATATAACTTTGGACTAATCAACTTGGGCAACAATTGGTCATATCAAATTATTTCCAACACTTTGCAACAAGTGGTAACGAACTCCCCCCTCTCTCTTATAAAGCTTTCTACAATTCGTCGCAGCCTCTCTGCTCTCGGCTTTCCTGCTCTCTTCTCTTTGGGAAGGTAAGAATCCCTAACTTTAACATGTGTAGGACTACAGAAACTTCCCTCTCAAGTTTTGTGAATTAGACTAAGCAAATCTCAAGTTTTAGAAAATTGAACTCGTGCCTAAGAGTTTGAAGGTGTGACATCTAAACTCTTCTCGCCTAAGCTCCCTTCTAGATGCAAGGCTCTTCTTAGTGTCTTATGCCTTGGTGCCTAACCAGATGCAAAACCATCATCATCTATTTATAATACCCAAACTTACCAAAAACTGAAACAACAATTTAGATACTACGGTTTCTTTGAGGCAAACTTAAACACCCTGTTAGAGCCTCTAATAGTTGCTTAAAAATACTCCCTTTATTCCACTGTGTCCATCATTTTGCTGCTTTTTTAGGAATCCAAAACGTTTGTTTGTGGTTGAAAAGTCAATACATATTAATTTTTTCAGGGCATTTTTAAGTAATTATCGAAAACTACCAATTTCCCTGAACCAATGAAGGTTATAATTTGTAAAGTAACATCCAAATAACTCATTAACTGAAAAAAAAAATTGAAGGAGAATGAAAACAAAACTATCCTATAAATCTGAAAACCTAATGATAACACCATTGAATATGGAAAACTTATCAGTGGACAAATGATTCCTTAAAAACAATAAAAAAAAACTAGACAGTCAGACTACTTATGTATTAACATAATTATTCTCCATTTTAATAAAAAAAAATCACTAAATTCTCTTTGCCAAGTAAAACTTCGATGTCAACACAGCCCCTAAGAAAAAAGTGTAACACTGTTAACCACCCCATAGGTAGAACTCACCCTAGAAAACCGGTTAACTGAGGGAGGGTGCCTATAGAGTTATAAACAACACAAAGGTAGGCTTACACTACCGATGTGGGATAATGTAGCTTACACTACACTACCCTTACAATTGTTACAATTTTTACAAACACCACCACCGTGAAGCATTACAAACCACATGCTTAAGCTAATCTCAGCAACTAATAGAATGATTAACCCATCACATGCCTCACAGTTTCCAACTAGTGATACACCAGCTTCACCACGAGTAAAAAATAAATTGGCAACAATCTTCGTGCTTACAACATGCATGGACTTGAATGTTACTGTTACCAGAGTACTGTTATCAGATCCGTGATTCTAAATTTGGATACAATAACAAACTATCCTTAGTAATTTCTATGGTCACATAATTTTTAAAAAAAAAATTGATACAGAAACTTACTAATAGTAAACTTCTTCTTTCACTTTCCTCTACTAGCACTCTCCTCAACCCAAACATGCTGATGATATATAGTAATGATCTATCTATCATCTATCACTATAATTTTCAAGAAGTATGACATTAAAATATTTCCAAAGATGGAGATGAAAGGGAGTTTTATTGTTTAGACGTTTCATACACGATCAGACCCTTGCATAATAGATGGGAAAAGTTAATCCTCACATTCTAGGATTTAAAAAGAAGCCTCCTTATGCTATAATACTCCCTCCGTTCCTATTTAATTGTCCATTACGAAACTACGTGCAATTTTGACCGGCCAAGAACTTGTATCAAAATTGTCGGAATGAAAATTTTCAAAAGTTGATCATATAGTTCAAATGTTAAATTTAATGATTATATTTTAAAAAAAATCATTTGGACAATTTTGATACAAGTTATAATCCGGTCAAAATTGCACGTAGTTTCGTAGTTGACAATTAAATGGGAACGGAGGGAGTATCTAATAAACCAAGTACATAACCCTCCTCTCATCTTTCTCTTTAAATCCTAACTACAAGTCTTTTTGTCTCCTACCACTGCATCCGAATTTGAACAGGAGAAGAAAAAAAGTTTGTTGGTATATATGAAAATGAAAGCCCCAAACTTATAAACAGCTCTTTCCAATACACATACTTATCATATATAACCAAGTGGGTAAATCCATCTATAATGTTTTCTAATCTATCACATATTAACTACTAATTTCTTATAATCTCCCTCGTCTGTACCCATGCTTAAGAAATGACAATTTCGATAGCACGGATTCTTTGCGGCAAACCTAAGTACCTGTAAAGTTATTTGCTTATCTGTTCAACTTTGTTTATCTTTAAAGTTTGTGAGATCTTTTTCATCCATGTTTAAAAGGTTAACACTATGATTTGATTAGAGTAGATTAAAGTCATTATAGAAAACTACTATTTCACATAATCTAATGAGGGTTTTAGTTGGTAATTTAACAAATAAAAGATTCATTAACTGCATACCCCTAAGATTGCATTCCTGAACTGGCAAAAAAAAAACGAAACATAGGCGCAGTCCTATAAATTAAAATACTTATTGATACTGTAGATGAAGATGGAACTCATAATATGCATAAAACCTAACATACGTGCCCCGTTTTGTTTTGAGGGTATAGTTGTTAACATGTTTTTCAGAATGGCTGGGCTTTAAAGATAATTTGTGCAGTGCGAATTCTTCATGCGTTACATGTGTGTTGTCTGTTGTGTGTGGTAATCAACGAAGCATGAACCTGCAAAAAAATAAAACAACAAATACAAAAAACAACATATTATACTCCTATATTCAACTCACCTAGTAACCATGGCCCATGTGCGGGGCACCGCCGCCCATCGGTGGCCTTCCACCACTTTGCCTCATCTGCGGGTTCTGATATGCCCCTTGCATCCCATAGCTGCCACCTGGCTGAACCCTGTAACCCTGATTAGGTGGCACACCCTGACTGGGCGGAGCACCAAACCCTCCAAGCAAATTCCCTAAACCACCTCCCTGCCCGGCCAGGAGCGTCGTCAGCGCCTGCCCCAACGCCGGTGCCAAAGCAGCGGGGTCCATGCCAGATGGAGGCACCATGTTAGGCTGTCCGGGTGGAGCTCCCATGCTACCGCCACGTGGCGGATACTTCCCACCCTTAAACCTCTTCGCATTTTGCGGATGGAACTGTTGCTGCTGAAACCCGCCCTTTTGGCTCGACTTAGGCCCATCAACCGCTTTATAGCAATGCAATTTGACCCCCTCAAACATCTTATGCCGCTCTTCTAAAGCCTTTTTTGCACTGTCGATGGACTTGTACACAAAAAGGCAGAATCCTTTGGGCCTCCCTGTGACCCTATCAAGCCCTAATGGACCCTCCTCAATCTCCCCAAACTGAGAAAAGTACTCAGTGAGCTTTGCCGGGTCAATCTCTGCTGCCACATTGCTCACGAATATCTTCCTGAAAAATTACCGCATATTAAAAAAATTAAAAAGGGTTCAAAGACCAATACAGCACAATAAGCTTCCAAATTTCTATTAAACCCTAACTCTCACCATTGACAAATCCTCACAAATTAACAACCTTACAATCCAAAGACAGAACATAAGTTTTCAAATTTCAACTAAAAAATTCCAACTCTTAACCTCCTTTAAAGAACATAAGTTTTCAAATTTCAACTAAATAATCTCAACTCTTAACCTTCTTTAAAAAAAAACCCCAAATTGAAAATCTCAGAAAGGGATGACCAGATGAGTAATCAACAAACAGAATATCCAAATTATCAAATACGTAATCATTATTCTCGCCTCTTGAGAAGATAACTGCAAATAAAAAACTTCAAAATGATCTCGAAAAATAACAAACAGAAGAAACAGCTTAAACTTTACTAGAGTAAGCCTGGCCTAACCTCCTAAAATATCCCAAGGTTAAATTAAATAATCTTCACAAGACTCAAAAGATCAACAAACAGAACAAAAAGCTTCAAACTTTCAACTAAAATAATGCTATTTTGTGAACTCTTGAGAGAAAAAAAAAAAAAAATCACAAAAAGGATTCAAAGATCAACAAACGGATCAAAAGGCTACAAGCCACTCATCAAACAACCCTAACTCTCACCTTTAAAAAAAACTCCCAAAATTTACAACCTTTAAAGGACACAAAGATCAGCAAGGCGAACAAAAAAGCTATTAATATTTCAACCAAGTCATCCTACTTCTTCACCTCTTAGGGAAAAAACACTATTTTTACAAACTGAAAAAAACCCTCGAAATCAACAAACAGAACAATGAGCTTCAAACTTTCAACTAAAATAATCCTTCTTTCATTCTCTCGAAATAATAAACCTAAAATTAACTTTCTCAAAAAAGAGCTCAGAGATCTCAACAAAGGGCTCAAAGATCAACAAACAGAACAATGAGCTTCAAACTTTCAACTGAATAATCCTAACACTCAATTCTTAAAAGAACATTCACAAAATGAACACATTAAAAAAAGGGCACAAAGTACAACAGACAGAACAACAAGCTTCATACTTTTAACTAAATATGCTGATTCTCAACTCTTACCAAAAACATAACTCACAAAAAGGGTTCAAAGATCAACAAAGATAAACAAAAAGCTTCAAACTTTCAACTACATAGTCATACTACTTCAAGTATCCACCCTCCTAAATAAACATCCCAAACTGAACACACTTAAAGAAGGGCAGAAATATCAGCAGACATAACAAAAAGCATCAAACTTTAAGGTAAATAATCATAAAATCAAATCTTAAATAAACATCCCCAAATTACTAACTCATAAACAATCTCGAAGAACAAGAAGCAGAACAAAAGGCTTTAAACTTTCAACTAAAAAAAACTACTTCTCACATCTTAAAAAAGCAGCCCCAATACATCTCAAATCCTAATTTCACTTCTCTCTTCTTTTTTTAAACTAATAAACCTCAAAAAAGAACTCAAATTTCAATAAAACGTAACAAAAAAATTCAACCTTTCTAACAACAAAACCATAAACCTCTTTAATAAACATCCCCAGATTAACAAACTCAAAAAAGGGCTCGGAGACCAGAAAGCATAACAACAAGGTTCAAAATTTCAACAATATAATCCTAAAAAACCACCTCTTGGGAAATAAAGAATCCAAATAAGCCAAAAGATCAATAAATGGTATAAAAAGCTTCAACATTTATATATATATAAATAAATAATTTTGACCTCAGCGTATACTCGGGACGGGCGGGGCAGACGGCAAAGGAGCTGACACGGGCCCTTCAGACGCCAGCTGGCTTGACGCAACCCGGGTCCCAATCCTATTCTGTAGCTCAACCAAAGCCTTTCTTAACCCCAACCCTTTTCTTAAACAAAATAAAAGCATAACCCTTTAGTTTCCCACTCATTTCATCAGTCACATGTTCACAGCTCCTGATTTCGCCGAATTTGAAAACTCCAAAAATATAGTTTCAACTGTGGTTTCCCAGAAGCTTCAAACTTACAAGTTACAACTAAATATTACTCATATATATCAACTCTTTAAGAAAAAAAAAAAAAACCAGATTAACAACCTCATAAATAGGCTCAAAGATCACAAACAACAAACAAATCTTCATAATTCCAACTAGACAATCCTAATTATCTGCTCTTAGTAAACCAAAACCCAAAACTAATTATCTGCTCTTAGTAAACCAAAACCCAGATTAACAACCTCAAAAAAAGCTCAAACTCCAACAAAACATAACAAAAAGCTCCAATCTTTATCAACAAAACACAATAAAAATCTCAATTACCCCTCACCTCTGAGTATACTCGGAGACAGGCGGCGCAACAGGCACCGGAGCAGCCGAAACAGGGCCCTCGGATGCCAGCTGGCACGAAGCGACCCTATTCCCGATCCTCTTCTGAGGCTCAGCCAAAGCCTTTTTAGCACCACTCCTCTTCTTAAACAAAATAAACACGTACCCCTTCGACTTCCCCCTCACCTTATCCACCATATGCCTACAGCTCTCAATCTCTCCGAACTTCGAAAACTCCAATCACAACTAAATAATATTAAATATCTATCAACTCTACAAAACAACCCCAAATCAACAACCTCAAAGAAAGGCTCAAAGACCAACAAACAACAAGCAAACAAAAAACACAAAAAAAAACTCAAATTTCATCAAAACATAACAAAGATTCAATTTTCCAACTAAACAATCCTAATTATCTCCTCGAAACCTAAAACTAACAAGCTCAAGTTTCAACAAAACATAACAAAACTTCAAAATTCCAACTCAACAATCCAACCATCTCCTCGAAACACAAAACTAACAACCTAAAAAAAAGCTCAATTTTCAACAAAACATAACCAAAAGCTCCAATCTTTATCAACAAAAAGCTCAAATTTCAACAAAACATATCCAAAAGTTTCAATCTTTATCAAAAAAATTACCCCTCACCTCTGAGTATACTCGGTGACGGGAGGAACAGAAGGGGAAGGAGCCAAAACAGGCCCCTCGGACGCCAGCTGGCACGACGCAACCCTATTCTCGATCCTCTTCTGAGGCTCGGCCAAAGCCTTCTTAGCACCAACCCTCTTCTTAACCAAAATAAACATGTACCTCTTGGATTTCCCACTCACCTTATCCACCACATGCCTACAACTCTCAATCTCACCGAACTTCGAAAATTCCAAGAATAGAGTTGTGACGTAATTAATCTTAAACATCTATCGACTCTAAGAAAACAAACCCAAATCAACGGCCTCAAAAAAAGGCTCAAAGATCAACAAACAACAAATAAATCTTCAAAATTCTATCTAAACAATCCTAATTATCTCCTCTGATTGAAAAAGAAACCCAAAACTAACAACCTCAAAAAAAGCTCAAATTTCAACAAAACATAACAAAAAGCTCCAATCTTTATTAAAAACAAAAATACCTCTGCGTATACTCCGAGACGGGAGGTGCAGATGGGGGAGGAGCCGAAACAGGCCCCTCGGACGCCAGCTGGCACGACGCAACCCTATTCCCGATCCTCTTCTGAGGCTCAGCCAAAGCTTTCCTAGCACCGCTCCTCTTCTTAAACAGTATAAATGCGTACCCCTTCGACTTCCCACTCACCTTATCCACCACATGCCTACAGTTTTCAATCTCGCCAAACTTTGAAAACTCCAATTTCAACGTTTCGGCTGTGGTCTCCCATTCGAGGCCGTGGACGAAGATTTTGCGGTGGGCGGGGTCGGATTCTGCTAAAGTGTGGACGGAATGGAGGAGGTCTGGGTGTAATGTGACGGATTTTTTGATTAGGAGGACTAATTGGTCTTTTTTAAAAGGTTCTAGAAGGGTTTCTACAGGTTCGGGTTCCAAATCGGGTTCTTCTTGGGAGTGATCTGGTTTGGTGATGGGGTTAATTTTATTATCGTCGGGTTTAGTATCCATGGTTAGGGTTTCTCTCTCTCTCTCTCTCTCTCTAACAGGAGCGAGATTGTGCTAAATTTGGAAATAAAAATAAAACTTGACATATAAAGTGCGTTATAAATAATGTATGTTTAACATAAATTTACAATTGATATATTTAATAACATTTGGATCACAATAATACTTTTCGTAGGAGAGTTTGTATTTTTATACTACACTTTTTCTGAAAAAACGTACAAATCGTAAAAAAAAATCTACGGTTTACAGTCATTTAATACAAACCGTACATTAATTTGCACAAAATACATACAAACCGTATATTTAATGTAGGGTTTGCATGTAAATTATTATTTGTCCCATTTTTGCATTATTTTTATTTTTTTTGTAATTTCAATTTGTAAAATAGGAAAAAATATATAAAATATGCAAATTCATAATTCACTTAGCTATATATAATTGTTTGTTGTTTTTTTATATTAATTATAGAAATTATAATAATTGTTGATATTTGTCCCATTTAATAAAAAAAATTAGGGTTTTTATTCAAATTTGTTTATTTATATATTTATTACTAATGGTTTGGTTATGATGTTACATGTTTATGATGGTTATTTATTTTGGTTGAGAAAAATAAAAATTGTTACGCTTTATTAATATTTACCCGTTTCGAAAATTATGGATTTTTATAAAATTATGTTTTTTAATTAGTTTGTTTGCCCAAATCACCAATAAAAATTGGGATTGTTGATATTTGTCCCGTTTTATAAAAAAATTGAGTTATCATTGTTTGGTTATCATTAAATGTGTTTGGTTATGATTAAAAAATTGAGTTATCATTGTTTGGTTATGATTAAAAAATTGAGTTATCATTGTTTGATTATAATTGAGTTATCATTGTTTGGTTATTATTAATTGGTTATCATTGAGTTATTATTGTTTGGTTATCATTAATTGATTATCATTGTTTAATTAGATAATTAAAATAATTGTTTGGTTATCATTAAATGTGTATGTTTTTTTATGTTGTTTTTATTGTTAAAAATAAAAATAGTTAAGATGACAGAGTAAGGTCCACAGATTAAAGACAGTTTGGGCATTTTACGATAGACCGGTCATATTTCTAATCAGACTTGGGATGCTGGAAGAGAAGCGGGTAGAGGAGATGCCCATAAGATTAGAGTTTATAATTATAGTTGGCAGATACCGACGCCTGACAGGGTAGTTCAAAATATGATTATGGCTGGTTTTTACGGTATTCATACTATAGTTAATTATACCGTAGACCGAGGCTTGCTTACAGCCTTAGTTGATAGGTGGCGTGATGACATGCACTCGTTCCATTTTGTCGGTGGAGAGTTGAGGATATCTTTACAGGATGTAGAGATTATGCTTGGTCTCAGGGTGGATGGTCTTGTTGTTACCCTATCGGAGCGGAATGATAACAGGGCGAGCAGGTTAGATATGATAGAGAGTTTGTTGGGGGTTAGACCGGCTGACAATCAAGTGGATACAAACTGTTTGACAGTTAGACTTGATTGGATGTTACACACCTTTGGTGAATTAACCCCCAACCCTAGTGAGGAGCGTTTGCTATATCAGTCTAGGACTGCCATGTTATTATTACTGGGGGCACATGTGTTTTCAGATAAGAGCAGTGATCAGATTCCATTCTGGCCTCTGCCATTTCTGGAGGATTTTGACACATGTGCTGAGTATAGTTGGGGATCAGCTCTTCTGGCCTGGTTAGAGGCTAATCTATGCAAGTTGGTATGTGGTAAGACAAACGGAGTAAGCGGAGCGGTGATGTTTCTCGATATGTGGGCGATGACCAGACTACTGCCGGTTAGACCATGTGAAGAGCTGCCGGAAGATATCGAGCCACCTGAGTGCTTGCCTAGGTTCCCCCTCGGTTACATGTATGATATTATTTAGTTTTTGTATTGGATTTGTGTTTTTTTTTATTGTGTCATCTATCATTTACTTATCTTATTTATATTTATTGTTTATCGGGTTTTGTTTGTATATTACAGATGGAAGATTTGGAGGCAAACTAACCTTAAGCCATATGTCTACGGACATAATGTGGTCCACATACGTGACCAGTTTGACAATATGACGCCTGAACAGGTAAATTTTAACTTTCTTATTTCCTACATGCAACTTACGTATTATATGTTGTATATGTTTGCATTGGTCTTATGTTCACATAATTTATTACTAGTATTTTTAAACACTTGTTTACATATTCTAATAATAATTTTGCTGATTACAGATAGTGTGGCAACCTTACGGGAATCTCGATGACTATCCGGAATACTGCACGCGGGGCCGTTATATGTGGCATTGTTCTGTGCCTCTCATTTGTAATGAGAAGATTGAGTTCCACCCTGCGGACAGGTTCATGAGACAGTTCGGTTTTGTTCAGCGGGTCCCTACATATATTTGGAAACCCAGACAGGGTCACGGCAAGGATAGAAGATATGGGCTTGGGCAAAAACACGATTGGCCTGCATTTTTTGCAGAGTTTATAACCGTGTGGAATGACCGCCACAACCGGCTTGTTAACGGCGAATTTGGTACGGGGACGTCACCGGATTACATGAGATGGTATAGAGAGAGGACCCGCATCTTTATAAACCCACCTGAACTTGCCCGCCCATCTCACGATTTCCGGGAGCATACGGGTCTGCTCAATAAAATGGTAACAACTAGTTAAAGTTCATTAATATTTGTTTGTATATTTCAATACTAATAAATCGTTTTTTTTTTTTTTTTTTTTCAGAAAGCGATGTTGCGCCGCAGTTTCAAATCGTTCAAACGGGCGAAAATGAAAACGGACGTGGACTTACTACGTGCGGAGTTCGCTGAAATGGGAATGAATCCGTATGGGTCAGCTGATGAACAGTCGGATGAGGAGGATGACGATGACGACGACGACGACGATGGTGATGACGACCTACGTTACGACCCAAGAACTTACACTAGGGCTTCAAGTTGTCGGCGTCCCGACGAAAGAGGCAGAGGGGAAGGCAAATCTAGTAGCGGCGGGCGTAGCGGGGGTAGAAGAACGAGTGGAGGTCGACCCCCGACTACAGATCAGGGTCCGAGTTCAAGCGGTCATCGTCGTCGTGCTTCTTTTGCTGGGTCGGACTACGTTCAGGACGATGTTCCGTTCGATCATCATAGACAATCATTTGGGTCGTACGAGCATCATCCTAGTCAGCATTCAACCGACAGTTGGAGTCGAGGATTGACACTTACATCCCACGAGCGTGCTCCGCATCCAGAATCGCAGCATCGACAGAGACGACGTACGGAGCTAAACAAAATCGAAGAGTCTACTGAACCGTCATCGGATAGATTAACATCGGCGGGAAAGATGCTCCCTACGTTCAACTTTAAAACATTTAGTCGTTACAAAAATAAATAAATGCACATTTGTGTTTTTTGTATTTGATTTCTATGTTTGATTTGTAAGTTTTATTTTTAGCTGAGTTGGAATATTATAAATTCGTAAGTTTAATTTGATTTGTATGTTTGATTTGTACGTTATAAATTCGTAAGTTTAATTTGATTCGTATGTTTGATTTGTATGTTTGTAAAAAATATTTTGTATTTTAATTGATATGACCAATATTGAGTTTTTACGAAATGCAGGGATTGATTTGCAATTTTCTGAAATTTACATGCAAACCGTACATTAAATGTACGGTTTGCATGTATTTTGTGCAAACCGTACATTAAATGTACGGTTTGTATTAAATGACTGTAAACCGTAGATTTTTTTACGGTTTGTGCGTTTTTTCATAAAAAGTGTAGTATAAAAATCCAACCTCTTCGTAGAATTTGCATCATTATACCTCACGGTACCTTCGTCCCGAGACGGAGATGGTCATGTCCAATCTAGTATCTGAGCGGTAGTTTAATAAGAATACATGGTATACATACATTTCTAGTATGTAATATTTTTATACTTATAAAAAATTAATTCACATAATTAACTATCTTAATTATGTGAATAATTTTTCAAAGTTCGTAATGTCCACATTTCAAGTACACATATTTCATATCCTAAAAGATGCATGTCGTGTCATCAGAAGAAGTTCAGTTACGATTAGAACAACGCAGCATAAATAACTAAGAAAGTTGGATTAATTCAAGTCCTGAAACTTTGTGGCTGTGCCCAGTATCACAAATACAATGGGGAAATGTTAAGTTACACAGAACCTGAGCTAAGGGATTGCTTAAGCTTTGATGGTAACAATCGAAAACGTAAACATGATCAAGTTCGTTACGGACACAAATATCCGAATTGTGTCAATATGGAAACAAAGCTTAAAATACGACAAGTTTACATTGCTAGGCTTTTCTCCTTGACAATGACGAAACCAAAAGCACTTGGTCTAAATACAATGAAAATCTTAGTGAATAGGATTGTACAAGGAGTTTGTTTATAGTTCAACCCGGTCCACATGAATAATTACTTCACACTTACAATTTAGACCAATCCCCAAATAAGTAATAGAAGCACAAATGCAGTTGTTTACAGAATTATATCGTTCTGTTCCTAACATACAAGATACAACAAGCATCTCAATAGGCAATCTGAGACAAAGCTCAATAGAAAAGTTCTGAACTCAAACAAATATGCAAATCATTCATAAGTAATGTTTTCCTTGAATTTAGCCTAGCACCCAATAGAATAGAGTATGCTTTTCTGCAATCATCTCCAGCTTTACATGGCGCGAATGAATTTTTCATTTACTGTGCATATTTAAGAGGTCTCAAGAAGACGAAAAATTGTTATTTCTTGCTGTTTGAAATATCTCCTGTCCTCTTCGTCCACAAGTACCAGATTTAGATAATACTTGACGCTGAATTTATTGTTGGTGTTGCGATATGTTGGTGTTAACTCATACGGACTTAAAAATAGTCTCACGGGAATTGACTCTCCTGTGAAAGTCATAAAATGGAAAATATGTGAAGTTACTCATAAAGAACGTTGCAAGGAAATATTACTAGACCTGGTAATCAGGTTTTGATATTTGTGTCTTGTCAAAAGAGATAAAGATATATGGTAGCTTCTGTGCACTGGATGATCCTTATACCATTTTCTTTTTTCGATCAGTTTGATCCTTATTTAAGAAGAAAAACCAAACTTTAATGCAATGTTTTATAACATGGAACTGTAACTAACTCTTTTTTGCAAGTGTTTCATTAGTGCGTAAGCACATGTAAAGCGACTTAAAAGAGATACATATTTATATCCATATAAGGAACTATATAGTTAAAACAACCTTACAGAATCCATTTTTATTAAGTTCAAAACTCTAAAGCAATAAAACACAACTCAATAACTGTGCAAATATAAGATGAAAACCAATATTTACAATTTAAGAAAAACACAACTGCTAATCATTTAGAAATATTATGATTACATAATATCGTCATTAAGAAGAAAACAAAGTAGTTTTGCGATACTTCTTCCGAATTAGGATATAGCCATGCATAATATTTTTATATTTTCAAGCATAAAAAATGTGCCCAGTTTTGATCTTTTAAGCTTTTTCTAATAAAAAATCCTCTACGATGCAAAGCAAACTTTAAGCCTCTTTGAGGCGAATTTTGATAGAACTTATATTGGCTTGTTTGGCAGCAGATACTAAGAAAATAAGCTGGCTATTGGGACTGAGTAAAAATCTGAGTTTATCAAGCTTGAATTTCTAACTTTTCAGGCCAAAAAAAAAAGCAAAAAGTTATGACCAACCATACAGTAAAATAAAAAGGTTCCACTTTAAGCGGTAACAGAAACAATCATACAGTTCCCTTAATAACATTGCTTGTATTTTCCAAGTAATTATGTTTTAATGGAAGTCCAGAGATTCCAGACTACAATAATGTTTTATATTTGGCTTTTGTAATTGGATATCGAAGTATATACTCTGATTGACACAACAACATTAGCCATGGGATGTTACTAGGAATCAGGTGAGACCAGTGAACAATTAATCGAACAAATAACATTAGTGAGCAGAAATTCATTATTAAAACAGTAAAGATAAACCAACAGTGTACCTCTAACGGGGGCACCATCCATTAATTCATATTTTGCCAGTGTCTCTGTCTCAACATAAGTATGAGCTCCTGATCCAGTAGACTCTCTACGCCTGATCTCTACCTCCATCTGTTTAATCTTGATTCTCACAAGCAGGAAGTATATTTTGCCAATAATAACATCCTTTAAATGATACCTATAAGGACCAAAGTCTAGTTTACAAATTACAGACATGAAAATATCTATCGTTTAATGTACACGGATGATACATCTCAGCTGAGTCTGTCCATCAAATATGTACCATGCAATGCCTTTACTTCTGAAACTAAAAAATATATCATATGTATATAACCAATGACACTAACGATTATATATAAGACTCACTTGCTTTTGTTGTACTCGAACTCAATGTGAAGGCAATCCTCGATACCAACTTCCATCTGTAAAAAAATTATAACACTTTATTAAATAATGCAAAAACAATTAACACAAAACTCCAATAATATTTATCTCTTAAATAAAAGGAGGTATAATCTCCTAGGAGAAAAATATCATATGATGTTTAATGAAAAATATTAATGAGGTATATTAAAAGGGGTGAAGATTCTACCGACCTTTATGCTGTTATTAATTGATGGCAAAGGTGTGTAGTTTCTCACCTGATGAAGAAACATAAACATCATAACAAATTCCAGGATAATTAACTCGTAAGAAAATTCACGAAGCTGGCCAAATATAAATGACAACCATATAGTTTAAATTTTGGAGTGCGATTCCTATTTAGCAGAAGTGTAAGGTTTTTATACTACGGGGGTAAAATAAACTATACATATATGCATGTGGAGACCACAACTAGGAACATGTGCCTTTTCCACAAAAAACTCACATTATGTAAAAAAAAAATATAAAGACAATTGGCAGTGGATAGATTTAAAAAAATTTATGAGTTGATATGCAAAAGAGTAGCTTAGAGAAGCAAGAAATTACCACAAAATCTTGTTGTTCAACGATGTTGTTGACAAAGTTACGACTCATAGTCACTTTTAATATATACCTGCAAATGTTATAAATAGGCAAAATTGAGTCATCGATGAAACAGGAATAAGGCAGACAAGAAAAAATAACAGTAACCACACAGAAGCAGTTGTAAAAGCCAATAATCCACACAATTAAATGCACAGAAATGGTCATACAAAAGCCATGCCAATACGCAGAAGAAGAATTAACTGTAAATCAACTGGAAAGTGAAAGTTACACTGTTTACATCTTTTCTAAAACACAACTCACTTTGTAAAAGACTATATCCAAACAAATAAGTGCAGGGAAATGGTCATACAAAATCCATGACAATACTCAGAAGAAGAATTAACTATAGAAGTATAGATCAACTGGAAAGTGAAAGACACATGTTTATATCTTTTTTAAAACACAGCTCACTTTGTCCCTCATTTTTCAACTGAAACGTGAAACCTCAAACAATTTCAATTGACTGCAAATTATAACATTCTGTTAAATTATTAAAAAATAATGGTGACATGCCATTAATAAAAATGAACATATATTCATGGTACAATAAGAGTGTGGGTCTTAATTGAAACATAAAAACCAAAGAAGGGATGAAAATAAAAGTCAGTAACAAATGAATGAAGTGCATTCTCTACCCAACTTCTTTTCTTAATAAGATAAGGATTACTGGTGCACTCACAGCCAAAAGGTCAAAAGAATGACAGAGAAATAGCTTGAGTACTATGTCGAAAGTATTATGAACATTTTATACAAAATTGTAAATTTAAAACTCAAAAGGTGAAGTAATGGAGTATTTAAAAGACAATGAAGTAGAAGGTTGGGCTTTTAAACACGATGTTAAATTGAATCTTTTACAACTATTCCCATGCATTATCATCTTAGGAACGAAGGTCTTGGAAACAAGAACTAAGCACTTAATACTCTGATCTACCGATATTTATTAAATCCTAATTACCAGAAGGTTTAACCAAACATTTAAAAAACCTGATAACAACCAATTGCTCTCAATCCACGAGTTCTGAATTCATATATCAAGTGAAGCCACAGAAGAACCTTTTAATAAGCAAATGGAGATGCTATATACTCAATATAAAGACAAACAAAGATAAACGGCCAGAGATAAATGCCACTCGATCAAACTAAAAATCATAAAAAAATTGTCAATTTCACAGATCAGAGTGCTCAAGGGGTACTCCACCTAAGCCTTACGTTGACTCCGTTGTATGACTCATATGGCATCTCAACCATGGAAAATTCAAAGGGATATGATTTCCTTTCATATAAATCACCAGGAATATCAAGTTCACGAACTGCAGAAAGAAACCGCAATACATAAACATGATAGAATAAGAAGAATTACCAACTTATCTACCAATTCAAACATTTGGGATGATGACAGAAACAAAAACAAAAAATTACTTAACTTACCGAGTGATGTAAAGTCGTAAAAATTTCCTCTATCAAAGTAAAGTTCTGCACAAACAAAAAAAGTTTAATTAATTTAACTTCGTCTCTATTGTAGAAATTTCCTCACGAAATCAAAACAGAATGTCCCGTGTAGAAATGGGAATTAAAAAGCAAATAGAAACAGCATTCTTAACGAGAGCCAACAAAAACGATTCAACCTTTTCTATCCAAGTTTGGACATTAAATAGCTCTTGGATAATATAGTAACTAAAAACAGCAAAATTTTAGAATAGAAACAACATGACATACCAATTTGGCCCACGAGCTCGATTTTCACACCAACATGTTCAACCTTTTTCCCTTGTTGAGGCTCTACAACAACCTGGCATTAGAAATTAGACATGTGTAAGAAAGTCGTTATCGCAGCATGTTTCATTATGCAATAACTCAAAATGAATCCGATATTTCTCAGCTGTTTGCACTTTAAGTCTAATGGTCTCAGAGAAGAATGATCTGCACACGATTAATTCCTATAGAAACTCACATAAATAAGTAACATGTCAGTGCGGCTTTCGATATAATAATCAACGCGATGGACCTTACCTCCTCTCAAATAAATGTAGCATTACCTTCTCTCGAAAATTTAGTTTTGGTCTGAATTGTTTCAAGAATTTTTTGTATACCAATCATACATTCTTAATTCAGTATTGACAAGTGTTTATTTTTCGACAACTGATGCACAAATTACCTCTCCAGCGATGTTCTCTTGACTTTGAAAGAGAGGAACCATAACAGTTTGACCATTTTCCTTCTTCAACGGAACCTGCAAAAATTAAAACCACTAGTTAAGTCCATCATCAAATTTACTTACTTAAGCACTAAACCAAACACAATTTCCGTTAAAATCTGCCAGCAATTTAAATGGTTTGACAGTGTTGCATTCGGACAATTGGCCACGGAAAAGAGCACTATCCTTAACGCTGCATATATATACATTACAAGTATGTAGAAAACTACAGAATCAATCACACGGGATGAGCTAGAGGTAGGCTCACAGGGCTGAGCACCCACCATTTGACAAAAAAAAAGATCTTTTACAATATATATTTCCCAAAAACTACATTTTCTCCTTTTCAGCAGCACATGTATATTACTAACACAAAAAAGAAGTCTACACTGTATCCAACCCCTGTGTATGTCATACATGAGTCCTAGTTCCGCCACTGATCGAGACAGAGCCAGCCCTTAGGCCAGCCAAGCCAGCCGACTGGCTCGAGTGACAGACCGAAAATAATTTATTTATTTTTGAAAAAGAAAGGTGAAATCTTTTGGTCCAATAAATGTGTAAGGGCGAAAGTTTTCAGTCCGTATGATGCCATGGACCTTCAGACCGGCACTCGAGGCCACAAATTCTAAGGCCTACCGGCTATCGCCTTGGTAATTGGATCATGGGTATAAATTATACTTATGGATCATGGGTATAATAATATAAATTATAATGCCTACCTCTAGTTTGTTAAATATAGTTATATTATTAAATCATGGGTATAAGAAACTATACTTGTAACTTCTAAGTCCTAATTCCGCCACTGATCGAGCCGACAAAATCTAAGGTCTAGCGCCTTGGTACTTGGATCAAGGGTATAATAAGCTATACTTAAAGCTCCCTCTTAATGCAAGAATCATGCTAGTTTGTTAAATATAGTTATATTATTTTAATAGTGTAATCAATTTAAGATTGGTTTTGACGAAATAATATTATCATTTTTGAATAGATTAATGCTAGAAAATAAGAAAAGTTACCTGCTTGCGAGTTCTAGCATCAGCCAACAAGATAGAAATTGTACAAGGGGGCTTGAAAGCTCCAATTATGAAATTCTGATTAAAAAAACCCAAATAATAAATTAGCTAAGAAACAACTTAAAAACCACAAATATGAGATATAGTTGCTGATATTACCATGATCTGAAAGTCTAAAAAAAAAAAATTAACTTGATCTTAATTTTGGAGTGGTGAAATAGAATTTTAGGTGAAGTAGTATCAGCATAATTTGAAGGGGGAATATATATTTAATGTTCAAGTCAGAGCTATCTTTTTTCAAAAAAACTATAAACCAATATTTTATTAATGCATATATAGACATAGACGGTTTCGCACGATACAAATATCTGTATTGTTTTTGTGTTTATAATGAAATGTTTTGAAAATCATTATAAAATTTAAAAATTAAAAATATGTAATTATATATTTCAAAAAAAAAAACAAGATGAATATTTATGTTTTCGTCATGAAACCGTGGTTATTTACATTAATAAAATATTAATTTTAAGTGTTTTTATAAAAAATATATGCAAGTTGATCGACTATGTGTATCTATATGGTTTTTTTTTCTTATTTGGTCAACTGGAAGTTGGCATGCACATGGGTGCTGTTTGTTTATTTAATTTTTAGGAAAATTCATATGCTTCATTTAAAATTATTTATTAACTTGGGTGATGTTTGTTTTTTACCGGGAGAAAACTTATACGTAGCTAAATAATTTTACTGGATTTTTTTACTTTTTTACTTTTCTTTTATTGTGGCTATGTTTGGTAATATGTTTTTTAGTCTAAAATCAGATTTAAAAAATATGTTTTACTGAAAATGTAGATTTTAAAAATATGATTTTTTTTTATTTTCAACCTACAAATCCGACTTTTATAAGCTAAATAATCTAACGGTCCAAATACACATAGATTATTAAAATCAAAAATTAACTACAAAAATTTGTTACCAAACGGACTTTGTGTGAGTTTTTTACGGCTCCGAAAAAGTTTTTTTGAAAGATGTACTAATTGACTAACTTATTTTTGCTTATAAATTACTCCACTTTCTAGTTTCAATTTTATTTCCGACTTACAAAATACTTGTAATTTCTATGAAAATTACTATGATGATGTAGTAATTGAGTAACTTACTTTTGCTTATAAATTACTTCACTTTCTAGCTTCAAGTCTATTTCCGACTTACAACATACTAGTACTCTCTATGAAAATTACTATGATGATGAGTTAGTCTTTATTTCTTACTAAAAAAAAACTACATTTACTCGTAATAAGTTGTTTTGAACTTATAAGTTGCATACAGCTTAGATCTTAGATTTTCCAACAATTATAATGTATGCTTAAGTATTCTTGTAAGTGTTTCTTAACATGTACATCAATAATAATATACTTTCAAGTGTAAGCTACTTTTATTTAGAAAGAGTTACATTTACCTATACTAATTTTTTAACATGAAATTTATTTTCTATTTATGTTTTTTCAATTAAAAATCGTTAACTTTTCAAATTTTATTATTATAAACCAATGAAATGATTACATGGAGATGGAATGCAGACGAGCAATAAGCTGTGCCGCTGACCCTTTATGAATTGTAAAACCAATTCTTTTAAACACTATAATTGTAAAAAAAAATAGTTGATATGTTACTTTAAACTTAAAAAATTTTGTGTTATAGTTCATTACTTGTAACAATAAGTTATTTTCATACTGCTTTCAAGTGATCTTTTGGCACATAAGTAACTTTTCTTTTTATTGTAAGTGATTCTGTTTATGAGCTATTATTGGCTTAAAATATATGATATATTAGTAAAAGTAGTAAAATTCATTATTTTTACCTATTATTAGTTGTTGCACCGGAATTAGAGATGTGAAAGTTCAACCATCGTGATGCCCATTACCCGCAAGAAAAAAAACACTATTGATCTGAAAACTAAGGGGGAAATGTACAATTAACTTTGGTAATTGGCTTATACCATTATCATACACGTATGGTAATATAAATTTCATGTCATTACCGTATCATAATTGCGCTATACCCCACCGCAAATGTGGTACGATAATGATATGCTACACTACAATTACTGCATCGACAGCGCCACAAAATTTTTAACTAAGCAGTTATTCCTATCACATTATATTTTACATATAACGATCTTTTATTCAATTTGATGTTAACATTTGTTAAATTTGTTTGCTAACCATAAATTATCAATTGTTAAAATAATTATGATATATAGTAAAAAAAAAAAATAGTAGCAAGCGTGCAACTCAATCATTAAAGTATAATTATAGTCAAGACATAACAAGTCAGTGAAAGTTTAGTACCAAATGCAATGATTAAAGTTAATAAGTATTAACCTTGAATCTACTCGATACAAATTAAATAACTATAACAAAATTCCACGAATACTTTAGTATATTATCCACATTCTGTCTTTACATCATTTAAATAGCATTCATGTATATACATATTGAACATAAAACACATATAATAAACTAGTAAAATAGTACTATTCAATAACAAAATGGAGAAATTACAAATTTGGTTTAGATTGTAAATAAATATATTAGATTTGAAAAGAAAAATGTTACAAAATGGTACGTACCGTATTATACTAAAATTTGATACTACTACTGTACCAAATTTTAATATACCATTACCATTAAGTGCGGTATGGACAGAACAGTATGAGCGACTGGTTGATACAATGTGATATACCATTCCATCCCTACTGAAAACAAATAGGTAAGTAAGGATTGTCGACATATGTGGAAGAGATATTGTGACGGCCACCAGGTATACGTCAAAGAGAATCGTATTAACTCTAGTTTATTTTCGAGTTCCGCTAACAAAGAGTACATTTGACATTTCAGAATCTAAATTTTGAATAAATATAACAAAAGATCCATCACATATGTTTTTTGATAATGAGTTGGGTTATTCTGTAATGAAATCAAAAGATTTATCGCATTTTGATAAATTTGAGCTAAATATTTTGTCATTTATTTATCATTTGTATCTCTAAATTTAATGTTATTTTACAATGAAAAATGCTCCATTTTTTTAAATGGCATGGAGGATCCCCCAAAACTCTAACTTCGGTTCTGAAAGTAAGTTTTTTTCTTTGATATTTATATAAAAGATAAGAGGATGTAAATGTTATTTTAAATAAATATAACTTATTTATACACCAAGTTACCACACCTTGAACACTTGGGTGTCCACATGAAAATAGAAAATAACATGTGGCGATGTTAATTGGCGGGATCCTTAAAATACTTTTCCACTTTTTTCACCCTTCCGTTACAGATCTCCTATTTTCCCTCCCCTTTATTTCGTTTACCATACACGCCATTTATACATTTAACGGAAACTGCTAAAATTATACTCCCATAAACATTTCCATGAACCCACTCTATACTTTTTTAAGTATGGGATAATCAATAAAATTAATTTAGTTTGAATTTTAAATTAAATTTATCTTAGTTAATTTTGGGTTATCATATATATATATATATATATATTTTGAGTTTTTAGTGGTTGTCACACAAATATTTTTAGTAGACCCGTTCTACAATAGTGTTACTCATCCGTAACATACATTATATAATATAATCAATTTGTTGGTAAATAATTGTTATGAAAACTGTGCTATGTAATGACCTGTTACAATTTAAATTATAATTCATCAAAAATATTAAGACATAAAAATTTTAAAAGCAATTTTATTTTTTTATCAAAATGTGAGTCTGCGAGTGTAAATTTCATACTATTTCAAAAAAAAAAAACATTAAAAAACATTAAAGTTAAACATTTATTTTGGAAAGTAACAAATGAAAACGTAACACGATTTTTTTTATTCATTTGTTGTTTCTAACATAGGCGATATTGTAAATTATTTAGTGCCTCTTAGCTATTTTTTGCTCAAATATTGATTTATACTACTTGTTCGTATGATTGTGAACTTTTACAATGTATTCAATACATAATTTATAATATTTGACACAATATTGATTTCATTTTTTTTGAACATGACGTTTATTTTACAATAGCTCTTAATTTATTTCAAATTAAAAAAAATATATAGTATATTTCATGTCAGATACATGTGTTGTAGTGGGTGTCTTTTTCGATAATTTAGAGTAACTATTGTTGGTTAAAATACCAAAAGGACACCAAATGAATAAAAATGGGACAATATTAAATATCATTATTATTATTATTAATGCATAAACGCCGTTAAAAGGCTGTGTCATATCTTATGTTGTTTTCTCTTTTTAACATTTACCAAAATTTCATTTCCCCAAACCCTAATTTCTTCTCTCTCTCTCTCTCTCTTTCTCTCTCTAAATCTCTATTGGGGATTTTGCTTATAACCCTTTTTTGTGGATCGAAAAACGGTAAATATCTCTTATTTTTTCCTCCTATCTCTCTCTTTGTCTTGTATGTTAGCAAACTAATCATTTGTATTGTGTTTTTTTTTGGCTATTTTTGGTGATTGTTTGCAAATTTGTGATGATTGTTTGTATTTTTTATATGAATTCATTGTGTTTTTTAATTGGGGAGATTTTTAATTTGTTATTGTGATCTTGTATTCGGTACGAAAATGAAGGAAATTAAAGAAGATTGGATCTTTGTATGATGTGTTTGTAGTAGAATTTGTTTCTTGAAAAATTGATATAGTTTTTTTTTTTAATAGGAATTTTGGTTTGATTATATTGCGATGTGGACAAAAATATTGGGGTTCATGTATTTTAAAGCTATTAGATTTATCAGGGCATAAATAGATGAAAAAATTCAACTTTTGAGCTAGCCGACTAATTAAACCGCATATTTTAAGTAAATCATCATATATATTATCTTTCGGGTCGGTTTAAGGGGACACCCTTTTTGACACCCTTTTTGCTAAACCATTTTAAATCAAGATCTGAGTAATCCAGATCTGCACTGTCACAGTGTGATGACAAATTTGAGTTTTTTTTTCCCGAGATGTATAATTGCATGCATTGGGTTTTAAAATTTACCTTGGTTTCAATTTTAACATAGGGCAGTCAAAAAGGGCGTCCCTTGAACCGGCCCCATTATTTTTCTGTGTTAAAAACATTAATACCTTTGGAGACCTTAATATTAAGCTTTGTGTGTTAAAAACATTTCCAGTGAACACAATCTTGTGGTTCATCTATCGTAAAGATTTAAGAATCGGGTTTCAAGCTAGCAGGCCACTTAGACTGTAGATTCTGGGTAAATTATTAAATTAGTTGTTCTCAGTTGCTGCATCCATTCGAGCACTTCAAAATAAGGTTGTTTTCTTTGAGCTTTCGCTTTCCTTCTTCCTTCTGGCTAATGTTAAAAACAGGTTCAATGATAGTTATTGTCTGTCCGAATCGGTTCCCTTTTTCAAGGCCTTTTTAATTTTTTCTTCTTAGCAGAGATCTTCAGTTTATTAGTCGAGTCAACATTGTAATCTTTTTAAAGATTCATAACAAAATCCAGGATTAATCTGGATGAAACAAGAGAACCAAATAAAAGGAAAATTTTGTTAGTTTTTGCATTGCCATGTTTATTTTTTCCCCATCAGCTTAAGACACGGATGAGGTGTTATGGAATGAATTGTAATTCTTGTTTTACCTAGTTATGAGTTGTTGGTAACTGTATTTATCATGTCGAATCTCAATGGAAGAGCAAAAAAAGGGACTTAGAATTGAGTTTTGCTCTTGGCTATTTCGAATTCTGCTCGAAATTTTGCTGCTCAACTTGTGAAATAACAAATGATAGACCATATGCTATATATTCCTTTACATGTAAAATTATGCCTTATCTTTTCTGGTAAAAGCGATATAATTAGAGTACTATTTTGCTGCTCAACTTGTGAAATAACAAATGATAGACCATATGCTATATGTTCCTTTACATGTAAAATTAGGCCTTATCTTTGCTCTGGTAAAAGCGATTTAATTACTATTTTGTGTAACTTTCAGGTGCGACATCATGTCTTCTGCATCCAGATTTAAGAAGGTCCCTTCCCCAATTAACGGATACAACCCGGCTTTGGGGAAATTTCACTCAGTTGACAGGTCACCACCATCATCTATCCACATAAATAGCCGTTTTAGCAGCATAGACGAGACGAACGACCCAAGTGGGAAAGATTATGATACAATATCAAACAACAGCAGTTGGTCTGGCGATTCTGAGGATCACAAAGAGAAAACGGCTCCTCACATTCCCTCTCTTCAGGCTGACAATGAGAAGAGAGAGAAGATTCGTCAGAAGAACGAAAAGAAACATCAGCGCCAGAAGGAGAGGCGGGCCCAGGAGCTACACGATCGGTGCATTGGGTTTCTCATGTCAAGAAAACTGGAAACACTTTCCCAACAGCTTGTTGTGATGGGTTTTTCTGCTGAAGGAGCAACAATGGCTCTTATTTTGAAGCAAGGCAAAATAGAGGAATCGATTTCGTGGCTTATCGAAGAGGGTGATTGTCCAGACAAGCACAAGCAGCGTAATCTTCGTTTGGATGATATGAAAATCGATGTTTCAGAGGAGTTATCTAGAATTTCTGACATGGAAATCCGATATAAATGCTCGAAGCAGGACGTAGAAAGAGCAGTTGTTTCCTGTGAAGGCGATATTGAGAAAGCCGAAAAATCCATGATAACTCAATTGAAACCTAGTGTGACGACTTCTTTAGAAGGGTATAAAGGGGGTAACAATGATTTTATTTGCCAACAAAATGATGTTGCCACTGGAATTCAGCATGATATAAAGAAATCTATCCCTAAAATGGATTCGCCTCTACTTTTACAAAGAACATATCCTCAACCCAGGTCAGAAGCCCATTATGTTCTACTCGAAAAAGAAATAAAAAATGAGCAGCTGGTTAAACAGGATCAAGTTGTTCTTATGCAACGACCCCGACGCGACGATACAAAGTTGGCTCCACCTATGGGAAATGTTATAAATACAGACCAGATGTATAGCGAGGAGCAACATCACAGGCAAGTAGGGGTCAAAAGGGGAAAATCACCAACCATTTCAGTCGCTTCTTCTCTTGGGCTATACTCGGGGTTGGGATCAACAACGGGATCGTATGGGCCATCTTCTCATGCAGACTGGAACAGTGTAGGACCATGGTTGATGCAGTTTGATTATACCAATGTGGACTGGACCTTGAACCCAAGCCCACCCAGGTCGAATTCATCAGGAATGTGGCAGGAAATAGCTTCGAATGCTAGGAACCGGAGTTTTCGTGAGTGGTCTTCGCCTTTTGAAGAGAGGGATATTTTTAGTTTGCCTAGACAGTTTGTTTATCCTCCTTCCCACTAGAGGGAGTGCTTTTGAGAGAGAATGTGATGTGGTGAAGTGGGAAAAAGAGAAAAGAATTGTGTTGGATTATGTTTGATTTTATATGATGTTGCTTCCTTTCATTCATTTCTTTTTTATTTTAGCTAAATGGATGGTTTCTCTTCTCGTTTGTTGCAAGGCATTCACGTTAGTAAATAAGTTGGCCTAGATATCGTGATTTCACCACTTATAACAGCTAGTTTTTAGGTTTAGAAAGTATTAAAGATAAAAAAATCTCAGCTTTTTTTAACTAGTCATTCGATCATTTGAAGTTACTGTAGTTTAGAAACAAGAGACCAAGCAATTGGAGCTCAAAAGCTGCAAGCTACTCAGAATCTTCTTCCCATTCGGAGAGATCAGCGGTTTCAACCTTCTTTATTAGTAAAAGGTTTACTTGGGGAGCTTTCCGCTAATACCAGTATAGGATCATTATCTTAATTCGCTTAATTTTACAGGAAGAGAAGAAATAGTTTTGGGATTAAAGTATCTCACACCTGTTCTATTTTCGTACATAGTTAAGAATCAGTCAACTTCATCAAAACTTGATTGATATGCAGTGCACAAACTTGCAAAATGAAAATATCGGGTCCTAACAAGTCATTGCTGTCATGACTGAAATTTTGGAAATTCAGCGGCAGGCCGATAACCTTCCTAGAACCTTCCAAAAAATACGTATCACTTTGGTGAAACATTTCCACCAAAAGCCTCATGATCTTGCCAACAATATGTTTAGTTTCTTTTCGCACCGGTTAGCTCAGTGAAGCCTTTGGTTACATTAATGTTTATGATCTTCAAAGGAGAGGGAAATGAGATCGCAGGGAGAGAGAGAGCAGTTCACAGGAGGGAAAGTACTCTCTGTCTAGAAAGAGAGAAAAAAAAGAAAGTGAAACAAAATAGGATGCGTTATCCTTTTTGATACAGCAGTTGAGCATGGGAAAAAACATGTGTACGCTAGATTGGCTCTTCAGAGGTGCCAAGACGGTAGTGTACAATATCAGAAGACGCACTATCTTAACAAATTAATTTTTTTAAGAACAAAACTTGTTGCCGTTGGTTATGGAATAAAGAAGTTGCAGATCATGATGACCATTGTTGACGACTTCGTTTCAGTCAACGATCTGATTGAAGAGCGGCTCACTGTTGAACCCATTAACGAGTATGTTCAGATTTTTATTTTTATTTTCTCAAAATAGGCTTCTCATCCGTTAAACTTTAAAGCGACTGCTACACAAGTATTCAAGGTTTGATGTATTTAGCAGCAATATTGCTCTTTGATATCAAGTTTCAACAAGATTTTGAATGTTTGCTCTTATTATAGAAGCCTTCCATTGGTATCGTAATTCGTGAACTATTCTATGCATATGATAGTGGTAATATTTTAGACCGATTAAATCGTGAAACAAGAATTTTGGTAATTACTAAAAAGCCGGGATCTGTCTCGGCAATCTATGCTAACTGCTAGATTGCCAATTAGGCAGCTGTTTCGAACCATATAAAAAAACGCAAACACCAGATGCGAAGTCTTGCCATAACCTGGAAAAAGGACTAGCAGAAATCTTAACTCAGGTTTTAACATGGTTAACTAACAAACAAGTTTCTTGAGTCGTGAACATTGTTTGTGGCCCTGAGGAAGATTATTCTCATACAGTAACAGTTGACAGACACCATACCTCAAATTGATAAAAATAGTTCGGACACTCTTTGACTGATAGAGAGATAGTGTCCTTGATCAACGGGGATCAAACTCTTATTGAGCATTTGTTGACAATGCACGACTCTGATGAATTGTCAAAATCTTCATTTTACTTTTTATTTTTACTTTTTTCATGAACATCACACAAGATTTCAGCACTGATCTCCTACAAGTACTTTTACTCAAGCTTCTACTACTAATCAATTCGGTAAATTGTTCTAGTTGTAGATGATAAAAGCACCAATGACCATAAACAGTTGAAGACAACACACCTGAGATGTGCAAATGGACCTCGATAAATGGCTATTGACGGTCTGGCACGGTAAATTCGTTCCTTGAAACTATAATTAAGTGTGTTAGCGGAAACTAAAATTGATTAACCTTAAAATCAAGGAGTAAAACATGTAACAAAAATTCTTAGATTCTGAAATAAAATTGTCCGCAGTAACCTTGTAGATAGTTTTTCGACATAACAGAAATACTTATCAAATTAAAAGAGAAAACAGTCAAAGCCATAGCGACTTTTCACAACACAACATGAACAAAAACATAACCAGAATAACCCACTTAGATGTATTAGAACATAGCGACTAATAAACTTGATCACCGTTAGGAGATACGGGTTCGTTCAGATCGAATGGTTGGGGAATGTTCAGATTGAATGGTCGGGGTTCGTTCGGAACCAATGGTCTTACTCTCCCCGAACTTGATGCTCCAACATCAGATTTCACTTCCGATTTGATTTCAGGTACTGGCTTGGCTTTTTTTGGAATTCGCAACTTTTTAGCAGGATAAACTTGCGCAGGTAGAGCTAAGACAACATTTTTCAAGTACTTTTCGGAATCTTCGCTCGCTGTCTGCTTCTTGTTGCTTTTTGAAGACTCTGCTCTATTCATGGCTCGATATCTTTGAAATGACTGTCTGTATGAAACTAAAAGAAAAGAAAAGGGGGTATATATAGACTACCAATTGCAGCACATTCGAAAATCGGATAAGTTTAATTTAAGAAAATTTAATAATGTAGTTAATGGAAAATCGTTAAAATGGAAAATTGTTACGATTAGATTATAGTTGGTAGTCAAAGGTGATCAGGATATTTTCGAGTTTAGTCCAGAATCAGATTTTGATTGAATGCGGATATCCAAAATTTAATAATGTAGTTAGTGGAACATCGAAAAATGGAAAATTGCTACAATTAGATTATAGTAGATAGTCAAAGGTGATCAGGATATTTTCGAATTTAGACTAGAATCAGACTTCGATTGAATGTGGATATCCAAAATATTCGACGGTGTATGCAAATTAAATACGATTGTATTAAATTAATTTTTTAACATTTTTATAATTTAGCAAATACACTTAATTATATCCCCCTAATCCACTTTTGCCTCCCAAGTTAAGGGTATGTAGTTATTGCATTGCCTAAATATGTAATACAGTAGTACAATATTCTTTTTTTGAAAGAGATGTAAAATAGTATGATAGTTGAATGCTTGATGCACTTTTGTTTATAAAAGGTTTCCTGTTCAAATATTATAACTTTAGGCAAGAAGCTCGAATGAACAAAGTTCGTACGTACAACGTTCATACCAATATAGAGGATCCAAGGAACGAATTCACCGTGCCAGACCGTCAATAGCCATTTATCGAGGTCCATTTGCACATCTCAGGTGTGCTGTCTTCAACTGTTTATGGTCATTGGTGCTTTTATCATCTACAGCCAGAACAATTTACCGAATTGATTAGTAGTAGAAGCTTGAGTAAAAGTACTTGTAGGAGATCAGTGCTGAAATCTTGTGTGATGTTCATGAAAAAAGTAAAAATAAAAAGAAAAAGTTAGATTTTGACAATTCATCATAGTCGTACATTGTTAACAAATGCTCAATGTTTGATCCCCGCTGATCAAGGGCGCTATCTCTCTATCAGTTAAAGAGTGTCTGAACTATTTTGATCAATTTGAGGTATGGTGTCTGTCAACTGTTACTGTATGAGAATAATCTTCCACAGGGCCACAAACAATGTTCACGACTCACGAAACTTGTTTGTTAGTTAACCATGTTAAAACTTGAGTTAACATTTCTGCTAGTCCTTTTTCCAGGTTATGGCAAGACTTTGCATCTGATGTTTGTGTTTTTTTATATGGTTGGAAACAGCTGCCTAATTGGCAATCTAGCAGTTAGCATAGATTGCAAAGACAAATCTGGGCGTCTTGGTAATTACCAAAATTCTTGTTTCACGATTTAATCGGTCTAAATTATTACCACTATCATATGCATAGAATAGTTCACGAATTACGATACCAATGGAAGGCTTCTATAATAAGAGCAAGCATTCAAAATCTTGTTGAAACTTGATATCAAAGAGCAATATTGCTTGCTAAATACATCAAACCTTGAATACTTGTGTAGCAGTCGCTTTAAAGTTTAACGGATGAGAAGCCCATTTTGAGAAAAAAAAACAAAAATAGAACTGGTATAAGAAAAAACTTGCAAGTAATATAGATCTTATCGAAGGCTACAATGCCACAGATCTGAACATACTCGTTAATGGATTCAACTGTGAGCCACTCTTCAATCAGATCGTCGACTGAAACGAAGTCGTCAACAATGGTCATCATGACCTGCAACTTCTTTATTCCATAACCAACGGCAACAAGTTTTGTTGTTAAAAAAATTCATTTGTTAAGGTTGTGCGTCTTCTGATATTGCACACTACCGTCTTGGCACCTCTGAAGAGCCAATCTAGCGTACACATGTTTTTTCCCATGCTCAACTGCTGTATCAAAAAGGATAACGCATCCTATTTTGTTTCACTTTCTTTTTTTTCTTTCTCTTTCTAGACAGAGAGTACTTTCCCTCCTGTTAACTGCTCTCTCTCTCCCTGCGATCTCCTTTCCCTCTCCATTGAAGATCATAAACATTAATGTAACCAAATGAGCCTTGTTTGAGCTCCAGCAAAGCTTCACTGAGCTAACGGGTGCGAAAAGAAACTAAACATATTGTTGGCAAGATCATGAGGCTTTTGGTGGAAATGTTTTGCCAAAGTGATACGTATTTTATGGAAGGTTCTAGGAAGGTTATCGGCCTGCCGCTGAATTTCCAGAATGGCAGAGTCATGACAGCAATGAATTGTTAGGACCCGATATTTTCATTTTGCAAGTTTGTGCACTGCATATCAATCAAGTTTTGATGAAGTTGACTGATTCTTAACTATGTACGAAAATAGAACAGGTGTGAGATACTTTAATCCCAAAACTATTTCTTCTCTTCCTGTAAAATTAAGCGGATTAAGATAATGATCCTATACTAGTATTAGCGGAAATCTCCCCAAGTAAATCTTTTACTAATAAAGAAGGTTGAAACCGCTGATCTCTCCGAATGGGAAAAAGATTCTGAGTAGTTTGCAGCTTTTGAGCTCGAATTGCTTAGTCTGTTGTTTCTAAACTACAGTAACTTCAAATTATCGAATGACTAGTTAAAAAAAGCTGAGATTTGACGGGTTGGACATTTAAATTCTTGTCTATTTAAATTATTGATTTGTGGAGGTTGGATATTTAAATTTTCGTGTATTTAAATTATTGATTTGTTGACCGCGTGAACAATTTTACAGTCACGGCTTGAAAAGTTGTGAAATAGCGTGGACACTCTAAAGACACGAAAAACACATATTGCACTATAAAAAGTAACTTTTACAGTTGTATCTAAAATATTAAAAAAATGTTCGGATTTGAAACATATTTATTACTAAATTGTCGGTGTTTCAATTAATATATCTATAAAATTTTATTGTGTTGATAAGTCAAATATATATAAATAATATAACCTAGGTAATGAATTCTTGTGTACTCAAAAAATTGTCTTTCATTATGTGTCGTGTCGGACACGATTACGTGTTTATGCTACATAACATGTTTAGTAATAGCCGATGAATCTAGCGACTAATTTGAGTTAAGAAACATGGCGGAACAGTATTTTCCCAGGCTTGAATCAACAAGATTTGGCAAACAAGAAGTTTTCTTTTTCATTTGAAAAATTTCTCAAAATAAAAATAAAGAAAAACAAATAATCATGGCTATGGAAACTAAAGGATATTAATCTTAAATCCAAGGAGTAAACCATAGTATAACATAAATCATTAGCTTCTTGAATAAATTGTCCACAATTATAGAACTAATCAAAAGTTTTCCGACCTAACAAAAAGACTTATCAAATTAAATGAGAAAACAGTCACAGCCATAGCGGTTTTTCACAACACAACATCAACAAAAACATAACTAGAATCTCCCATTTAGATGTATCGGAACGTTTCGACTAACAAGCTTGATCGGCATTAGGAGATGGGGGATCCTTCAGGTCGGATGGTGTTACTGTTACGCTCCCTGAACTTGCTGTTCCAACATCAGATTTCACTTCCGATTTGTTTTCGGAAGGTGGCTTGGCTTTTTCAGGAAGTCGTAACTTTTCAATAGGATAACCTTGCGCGGGAAGAGGTAAGACAACATTTTTCAAGTACCTTTCGGAATCTTCATTATTTTTCCGCTTCTTGTTGCCTTTTGAAGATCCCGCTCTATTCATGTCTCGATATCTTTGAATTGACTGTCTATGAAACTAAAAGAATAGAGAAGGAGATATGTATAGACTACCAATTGCAACACGTTCATGAATCGGATAAGTTTTATTCAAGAAAATTTAATAAATGTAATTAATGAAACACCAAATGAAATGGATTTTTTTTACGAATAAATACAACTAACCAAGCCATAATATAGTAGGTAGTCAAAGGTAATCAAGACTCCGATGAATGAGATATCCAAAATATTTAACCGTGTATGCAAATTAAACGTGATTGTATTACATTTTATAATTTAGCAAACCACACTTAATTAAATCCATGTAATTAACTTTTGCCTCCTAAGTTAAGGGTATGTGGTTATTCCCTTGCCTAAATATGTTGTATGCAAACAAATATGATAGTTGAATGTTTGATTGATTTTTTCTTACTAAAAGGTTTCCTGTTCAAATATTATGCATTTAATTTGCATACACCGTCAAATATTTTGGATATCCTCATTCAATCGGAGTGTTGATCACCTTTGACTACCTACTATAATATAGTTCGTTGCACTTGCATTTATTTGTAAAAAATTCCATTTTCTTTGATGTTTCATTAATTCCATTTATTTAATTTTCTTGAATCAAATTTGTCCGATTCATGAACGTGTTGCAATTAGTAGTCTATATAGTATATCTCCTTTTCTATTCTTTTAGTTTCATAGGACAGACATTTCAAAAATATCAAGCATGAATAGAGCAAAATCTTCAAAAGGCAACCAGAAGCTGAAGTCGAGTGAAGATTCCGAAAGGTACTTGAAAAATGTTGTCTTAGCGCTTCCCGCGCAAGGCCATCCTATTGAAAAGTTACGAATTCCTGAAAAAGCCAAGCCACCTTCCGAAAACAAATCGGAAGTGAAATCTGATGTTGGAGCAGCAAGTGAGGGAGTGTAACACCATCCGACTTGAAAGATCCCCTATCTCCTGGTGGTGATCAAATTTGTTAGTCGCTAACTTTCGTTACATCTAAATGAGAAGTTTCCAGGTATGTTCTTGTTCATGTTGTGTTGTGAAAAGTCGACTGTTTTCGCTTTTAATTTGAAAAGTCTTTTTGTTATGTTTAAGAACTATTGATAAGTTTATTGCGGACAATATTATCTAAAAAGCTAATGATTAATGTTACATGTTTTACTCCTTTCATTTTAAGATTTCCGTTGCCATCATTATTAATTGCTTTTCTTCATTTTTATTTTGGGTAATTTTTTAAATGGTTTGTACAGGAAGAACGTAACTCCACGAGAAATTGAGAATACTGAATACATGTATTACATTTTATAATTTAGCAAACCACACTTAATTAAATCCATGTAATTAACTTTTGCCTGCTAAGTTAAGTGTATATAGTTATTGCCTTGCCTAAATATGTTATATGGAAACAAATGTGCTAGTTGAATGTTTGATGAAACTTTTCTTTCTAAAAGGTTTCCTGTTCAAATATTATGCCAAAAAAAAAAATGGTAATGATTATATTTTAAAAATTTATAAATTTACGAAGCGAGTTGTTAAATATAAGGCTGGGGTACAAATGAGGAGTCCGAATCCTCTGTTTCATGTCTTTGTCCTATTTCGTGTCCACTTACTTTTTTAACTCAATATATTTGTTAAAAAAATTAGCAATTAAAGAAACTAAAAAATATGTATTCTTATAGAGTTATATTCTTCCTGTACATAAACCATTTGAAGAATACCAAAATAAAAATGAAGAAAAGCAAATAATCATGGCAGCGGAAACTAAAATTGATTAACCTTAAACTCAAGGAGTAAAACATGTAACGAAAATTCTTAGATTTTTAATTAAAATTGTCCGCAGTAACCTTATCGATAGTTTTTCGACATAACAAAAATTCTTATCAAATAAAAAGAGAAAACAGTCAAAGCCATAGCGACTTTTCACAACACAACATGAACAAAAAATAACTGGAATCACCTATTTAGATGTATCCGAACATAGCGACTAATAAACTTGATCACCGTTAGGAGATACGGGTTCGTTCAGATCGAATGGTTGGGGAACATTCAGATCGAATGGTCGGGGTTCGTTCAGAACCAATAGGCTTATTCTCCCCGAACTTGATGCTCCAACATCAGATTTGTGCTGGCTTGGCTTTTTTTGGAATTCGCAACTTTTTAGCAGGATAAACTTGCGCAGGTAGATCTAAGACAACATTTTTCAAATACTTTTCGGAATCTTCGCTCCCTTTCCGCTTCTTGATGTTTTTTGAAGACTCTGCTCTATTAATGGCTCGATATATTTGAAATGACTGTCTGTATGAAACTAAAAGAAAAGAAAAGGAGATATATATAGACTACCAATTGCAGCACATTCGTAAATCGGATAAGTTTAATTTAAGAAAATTTAATAATGTGGTTAATGGAACCTCGATAAAATGGAAAATTGTTACGATTAGATTATAGTAGGTAGTCAAAGGTGATCAGGATATTTTCGAATTTAGTCTAGAATCAGATTTCGATTGAATGCGGATTATCCAAAACTTAATAATGTAGTTAACGGAACATTGATAAAATGGAAAATTGGTACGATTAGATTATAGTAGGTAGTCAAAGGTGATCAGAATATTTTCGAGTTTAGTCCAGAATCAGACTTCGATTGAATGCGGATATTCAAAATATTCGACGGTGTCTGCAAATTAAATGCGATTGCATTAAATTAATTTTTTAACAAATTTATAATTTAGCAAACACACTTAATTATATCCCCCTAATCCACTTTTCCCTCCTAAGTTAAGGGTTTGTAGTTATTGCATTGCCTAAATATGTAATACAGTAGTACAATATTCTTTTTTTGAAAGAGATGTAAAATAGTATGGTAGTTGAATGTTTGATGCACTTTTGTTTATAAAAGGTTTCCTGTTCAAATATTATAACTTTAGGCAAGAAGCTCCAATGAACAAAGTTCATACGTACAACGTTCATACCAATATAGAGGATCCAAGGAACGAATTCACCGTGCCCGACCGTCAATAGCCATTTATAGAGGTCCATTTGCACATCTCAGGTGTGTTGTCTTCAACTGTTTATGGTCATTGGTGCTTTTATCAACTACAACCAGAACAATTTACCGAATTGATTAGTAGTAGAAGCTTGAGTAAAAGTACTTGTAGGAGATCAGTGCTGAAATCTTGTGAGATTTTGACAATTCATCAGAGTCGTACATTGTCAACAAATGCTCAATGAGAGTTTGATCCCCGTTGATCAAGGACACTATCTCTCTATCAGTCAAAGAGTGTCTGAACTATTTTGATCAATTTGAGGTACGGTGTCTGTCATCTGTTACTGTAGGAGAATAATCTTCCACAGGGCCACAAACAATGTTCACGACTCACGAAACTTGTTTGTTAGTTAACCATGTTAAAATCTGAGTTAAGATTTCTGCTAATCCTTTTTCCAGGTTATGGCAAGACTTTGCATCTGATGTTCGCGTTTTTTTATATGGTTGGAAACAGCTGCCTAATTGGCAATCTAGCAGTTAGCATAGACTGCAAAGACAAATCTCGGCTTTTTGGTAATTACCAAAATTCTTGTTTCACGATTTAGTCGGTCTAAAATATTACCACTATCATATGCATAGAATAGTTCACGAATTACGATACCAATGGAAGGCTTCTCTAATAAGAGCAAGCATTCAAAATCTTGTTGAAACTTGATATCAAAGAGCAATATTGCTGCTAAATACATCAAACCTTGAATTCTTGTGTAGCAGTCGCTTTAAAGTTTAACGGATGAGAAGCCCATTTTGAGAAAAAAAAACAAAAATAGAACTGGTATAAGAAAAAACTTGCAAGTAATATAGATCTTATCGAAGGCTACAATGTCACAGATCTGAACATACTCGTTAATGGATTCAACTGTGAGCCACTCTTCAGTCAGATCGTCGACTGAAACGAAGTCGTCAACAATGGTCATCATGACCTGCAACTTCTTTATTCCATAACCAACGGCAACAAGTTTTGTTGTTAAAAAAATTCATTTGTTAAGGTTGTGCGTCTTCTGATATTGCACACTACCGTCTTGGCACCTCTGAAGAGCCAATCTAGCGTACACATGTTTTTTCCCATGCTCAACTGCTGTATCAAAAAGAATAACGCATCCTATTTTGTTTCACTTTCTTTTTTTTCTTTCTCTTTCTAGACAGAGAGTACTTTCCCTCCTGTTAACTGCTCTCTCTCTCCCTGCGATCTCCTTTCCCTCTCCATTGAAGATCATAAACATTAATGTAACCAAATGAGCCTTGTTTGAGCTCCAGCAAGGCTTCACTGAGCTAACCGGTGAGAAAAGAAACTAAACATATTGTTGGCAAGATCATGAGCTCCAACAAGGCTCAGTGAAGAGCGGCTCACTGTTGACGACTTCGTTACAGTAGACGATCTGATTGAAGAGCGGCTCACTGTTGAACCCATTAACGAGTATGTTCAGAGCTGTGACATTGTAGCCTTCAATAAGATCTATATTACTTGCAAGTTTTTTCTTATACCAGTTCTATTTTTGTTTTTTTCCCTCAAAATGGGCTTCTCATCCGTTAAACTTTAAAGTGACTGCTACACAAGTATTCAAGGTCTGATGTATTTAGCAGCAATATTGCTCTTTGATATCAAGTTTCAACAAGATTTTGAATGCTTGCCCTTATTATAGAAGCCTTCCATTGGTATCTTAATTCGTGAAATATTATATGCATATGATAGTGGTAATAATTTAGACCGATTAAATCGTGAAACAAGAATTTTGGTAATTACCAAGACGCCGAGATTTGTCTTTGCAGTCTATGCTAACTGCTAGATTGCCAATTAGGCAGCTGTTTCCAACCATATAAAAAAACGCAAACATCACATGCAAAGTCTTAACTCAGGTTTTAACATGGTTAACTAACAAACAAGTTTCGTGAGTCGTGAACAATGTTTGTGGCCCTGTGGAAGATTATTCTGGTACAGTAACAGTTGACAGACACCGTACCAAAAATTGATCAAAATAGTTCAGACACTCTTTGACTGATAGAAAGATAGTGTCCTTGATCAACGGGGATCAAACTCTCATTGAGCATTTGTTGACAATGTACAACTCTGATGAATTGTCAAAATCTTCATTTTACTTTTTATTTTTACTTTTTTCATGAACATCACACTAGATTTCAGCACTGATCTCCTACAAGTACTTTTACTCAAGCTTCTATTACTAATCAAATCGGTAAATTGTTCTGGTTGTAGATGATAAAAGCACCAATGACCATAAACAGTTGAAGACAACACACCTGAGATGTGCAAATGGACCTCGATAAATGGCTATTGACGGTCTGGCACGGTGAATTCGTTCCTTGGATCCTCTATATTGGTATGAACGTTGTACGTACGAACTTTGTTCATTCGAGCTTCTTGCCTAACGTTATAATATTTGAACAGGAAACCTTTTATAAACAAAAGTGCATCAAACATTCAACTACCATACTATTTTACATCTCTTTCAAAAAAAGATTATTGTACTGCTGTATTACATATTTAGGCAATGCAATAACTACAAACCCTTAACTTAGGAGGCAAAAGTGGATTAGGGGGATATAATTAAGTGTGTTTGCTAAATTATAAAAGTGTTAAAAAATTAATTTAATACAATCGCATTTAATTTGCATATACCGTTAAATATTTTGGATATCCGCATTCAATCGAAGTCTGATTCTGGACTAAACTCGAAAATATCCTGATCACCTTTGACTACCTACTATAATCTAATCGTAGCAATTTTCCATTTTTCGATGTTCCACTAACTACATTATTAAATTTTAGATATCCGCATTCAATCGAAATCTGATTCTGAACTAAACTCGAAAATTTTCTGATCACCTTTAACTACCAACTATAATTTAATCGTAACAATTTTCCATTTTATCGATCTTCCATTAACTACATTATTAAATTTTCTTAAATTAAACTTATCCGATTTTCGAATGTGCTGAAATTGGTAGTCTATATATACCCCCTTTTCTTTTCTTTTAGTTTCATGCAGACAGTCATTTCAACGATATCGAGCCATGAATAGAGTAGAGTCTTCAAAAAGCAACAAGAAGCAGACAGCGAGCGAAGATTCCGAAAAGTACTTGAAAAATGTTGTCTTAGCTCTACCTGCGCAAGTTTATCCTGCTAAAAAGTTGCGAATTCCAAAAAAAGACAAGCCAGCACCTGAAATCAAATCGGAAGTGGAATCTGATGTTGGAGCATCAAGTTCGGGGAGAGTAAGACCATTGGTTCCGAACGAACCCCGACCATTCAATCTGAACATTCCCCAACCATTCGATCTGAACGAACCCGTATCTCCTAACGGTGATCAAGGTTATTAGTCGCTATGTTCCGATACATCTAAATGGGAGATTCTAGTTTTGTTTTTGTTGATGTTGTGTTGTGAAAAACCGCTATGGCTGTGACTGTTTTCTCATTTAATTTGATAAGTCTTTTTGTTATGTCGGAAAACTTTTGATTAGTTCTATAATTGTGGACAATTTATTGAAGAAGCTAATGATTTATGCTATACTATGGTTTACTCCTTGGATTTAATATTAATATCCTTTAGTTTCCATAGCCATGATTATTTGTTTTTCTTCATTTTTATTTTGAGTAATTTTTCAAATGAAAAAGAAAACTTGTTGTTTACCAAATCTTGTTGATTCAAGCCTGGGAAAATACTGTTCCGCCATGTTTCTTAACTCAAATTAGTCGCTAGATTCACCGGCTATTACTAAACATGTTATGCAGCACAAACACGTAATCGTGTCCGACACGACACATAATGAAAGACAATTTTTTGAATTTAGTACACAAGAATTCATTACCTAGGTATATATTATTTATATATATTTGACTTATCAACACAATAAAATTTTATAGATATATTAATTGAAACACCGACAATTTAGTAATAAATATGTTTTAAATCCGAACATTTTTTTAATATTTTAGATACAACTCTAAAAGTTATTTTTTATAGTTCAATATGTGTTTTTCGTGTCTTCAGAGTGTACACGTTATTTCATAAACTTTTCAAGCAGTGACCTTAAAAGTTATTGACGTGATTAATAAATCATTAATTTAAATGTTCAACCCCCTAAAATAATAATTTAAATAGACGAGAATTTAAATGTCCAACTATCATTATCACACTAGAATTTTAAAATTCTTATTAGTGTCTACCCAGTAATTTAGTAAATTACTGTAGTTTTCTTTTTGAGAGAGAATAAAATTAGTGTAGTTTGAAGGGCAAAGTGCACAATATAATTTATTTAATAATAATATAAATAGTATTAGTAGTATTAAAAATGGAAATTAATTCCCATTTATTTCTCCTCAAGAACAACAAAGTCCCACCCACAATACAAAAAATAGAAAACAAAAACTAAGCGATCTGATCATACCACACCTTCATCTTACTTAATACTTATTATTCAATTCAATTCAATTCAATTCAATTCAATTAAATTAAATTAAATTCCTAAAGCTCTACAACATAATGGACGAGACTACACCAGAGAAAAATAATATGGAGAATATAACAGATTATTTAAGCTATATCCAAACACGCCTATCCACTCTCCTTCATTTTCCTGGTAGCTCCGATTTCGCTGCTAAATTCTCAACCTTTTACCGTCACTCGACTCGTTCCACGTCACGCCGGAACCGAACCTCTCTCCCTCTCCTTTTTCCGTCCTCCAAGTTTGGGTATTTTGCTTTTTAGTCCCTTGCTTCTCATTGTTTTCTGCTTTGTTTGAATTATAATCTTAGTTCTTTTTTACTTATAAGTGATTTATAACTTATTTTTATAATTCATTTTTTCCATCCTCCAAGTTTGGTTAATTTGCTATCTAGTCAATTGCCTTTCTTTTGTTACCTGCTTTGTTAGGATTATAATTCCCCTTATTGTTAGTAATACAATACGTGTTTGACACCGCCTTTTTTTATTTACTTATAAGTGACTTATAATTTGTTTCTATCTTCCCCTCTCCCCTTTTCCGTCCTCCAAGTTTGGGTAATTTGCTATTTAGTCCCTTGCTTCTTGTGTTTTCTGCTTGATTTGGATTATAACGATCCTTAGTGTGAGTAATTAATTGTTTCTATTGATAAGCTATTTTGAACTTATATGTGACTTGTAAATGTTTTAAAAGTTAAAATGTACATTATACTAATTTTCGGTCGTGCCGTGTCAAGTTGGAAGCGGACCTCTCTCATTTTACCTTTTCAGTCCTCCAAGTTTGGGTTTTTTGCTATTTAGTCTCTTGCTTCTGATTGTTACCTGCTTGGTTTGGATTATAACCTCACTTTTTTTAACTTTTTAACTTAAACTTATAAGCGACTTATGACTTATAACTTAATTTTGTAAGTCATTTTGGACTTACATGTGACTTGTAAATATTTAACATGCTACTATTTAGTCATTTTGGGTGATTTGCTATTTAGTCTCTTGCCTCTTTTGTTATTTGCTTAATTTAGTTTAAAATGCTCCTTATTGACTTCTGACTTATTTTTATTGACATTTTGAACTTATATGTGACTTGTAAATATATAAAATGTTACCATATACAAACTGTATGCTTGTTATACTAATTTTCGGTAAGATCACAAACTTTTACCGTGACACAACACGTGCCACGTCATGTCGGGACTGGAATTCTTTTCCCCTCCCTTTTCCGTTCTCTAAGTTTGGGTATTTTGCTATTTACTCCCTTGATTCTTTCATTATCCGCTTGATTTGGTTGATAATTGCTCCTTATTGTTAGTACTAACAATAAGTGTTTGACACAATCTTAGCATTGTTTTTTTACTATATAGTGACTTATAACTTATTTCATAGATAAGTTACTATATACTAATTTGTCGATAAAATCACAAACCTTTACTAGCACACGACTTGTGCCAGGTCAGGACAGAACCGGACCTCTCTCCCTCTTCCTTTTTCGTTCTCCAAGTTTGGGTGATTTGCTATTTAGTCCCTTGCCTCTTTTGTTATCTGCTTGATTTGGATTAAAATGCTCCTTATTGACTTTTAACTTATTTCTATTGATATAGTCATTTTGAACTTATAAGGATTTAGATGCTCTATATCACAGTATTTGAGATAATGTACGTCACTGGACGATTTTGTACGCTTAGTGTACTAAAATGACAAAAATCATGGTTGGGACTTTGAGAGTGATCACTGATAGGGAAGCAAGCGCTGCTAATGTGTCCTGAGTAAATTCCAAGTTAGCTATCTTGGTTAAGCTGACCATTTTTTTTTATGTATTTTCTTTTACAGATCGAGTCTTCCCAGTTTTATGTGCAATCTAGAAATGGCACAACTTTTTGTATAAAACAAATAAGCTAGTTCATGCAGTTGACGAGAAAATGAAAAATATGTGGCCTCCTATGAAGAAGTCACTGCACCTGTAGAAAGGATCTTTTATATATTTCTTTCATTTAATTTTATATGGCATCCAATTCAATCAGACTGATGACGTGTGATTCTGTTCAGTTCGTTATGAACTCATAGCTCTTTTTTTAGTATCTTGTACATAAATGGGCATTATTTGCTCTTTAGTTTTATGCTGTCTCTGATGTTCTGTATTGTAGAAACTATAACTCGTCATTCTATGGTAATGACTTAACTGCTCCATATACACAGAGAGACGTCCGATGCATCTAGGGTTTTTGATGTTTTGGAAGATTTGCTGGAGAATATTTTGTTGAATTTGCATAATATCCAGAAAAACTTACAGTTTTGGCAATCAAGAGCAGAGGTTAGTGAGAAGCCCAAATACTTCAATGTTTTTGCTTACATAATGCACTCTTTGACTGTTGGTCTTCCTTGTAAAATCAATTTTAGGGATCTAATGTCCGAAAAGCTTGCTTCATGCTTTTTGAGAGAGGGCCAAAGGCGTTTGCCGATGGGACTATACAGTTGATTCGACAATGTATTGCGGAAGGTTCTGGTATACAACATCTTTGCAGTTCTGCATCTGCATATATATCTGAGAGAATAACCGTTTTAACTAGTTTACGATATTTGCTTGCTTCATTTTTGGCACAGGTTTGTTCTAAGTTACTTTAAATGTGTTTGTGCATGATTTTTTATATGAATTATATCTTTCAAATGAATAACTACGATTGTGGTGTTTTTTTAAGGTTTATATAGAAGTTGATAAGTTTGGGGAGGATTTGGTCAAAGATCCTGAGAAGTCATTGCCCTCGTTATTAGTAACTGTTGATAGCTTCTTTGGAAAACTGGAGGCCTCTATTGGCCAACTTCATGCAACAATTCAGGTTAAATTTTAAATATTTACATAGAACCAACTTTTTTATCAGACTTCTTTTGATGTACAACAACTTGCTTTTGTATTGTCTTTTTTTAAATTTTACTGTACTCTGTATATTTATTTGTTATGCAACACGTAACACATGAAAATAATGTTATAACCAAAAGCTTGTTTACGTATGCCATCCTGATGTAGGGACTTCAGTCTTTTGTCATGTTTTGTCATTTGTCTTAATTTTATTTTAATTCTTTAGGAGGAAAAAATTATCACTTCTCTCTTTCGCTCATGAGTGATCGGTATTCTTCAATTTATCTTTTTCCGACAGTCTAAAAATCTTGGTTGTATTCCCAATCATCGTTCGCTATCTTCTACAATTTTTTCTCCCTTCCGGCGTTAAGATGTTGGTTGAAGTTGTATTGTTATTATTATTATCTATAATTTGGTTTGATTTGATCTTTTTTTCGTTTTGAATAGGTTTTAAATAATATCATCCTACTTCAGGAATGAGTTTTTTTTTTTTTACCATTATAGATTATTTTACAGGTTATTAGAGCCATCCCCGTCTTTTATGTTTATTTGCCCACCGTATCACCAAAACTTATTTGACTACCATTTGATCTTGTGTTCTTAGCTTGTTTTAATTGTTCTTTCGGAAATAGTGAAAATTCCTAAGCCTAGTCCTGCTGCCTCCGGCTGTTGATATCTGTTTCTTGTTTTTCCGTGCTCACATCATTGTCTTCATCTATAGACAGGGTCAATTATTGATCCACTTCATTATATCAATTTGATGCATTGGGTGTTTTGGATTTTGTAGTTTTCCATTCCATTTGTTTCTTCACACTGATTAGAAACTCATTTCTCGGGTATAGTGTTGAAGCTCCATTATCAGGTTTTATTTGATTTAGCCTTTTTTTTTTAAGTTGAAAAGTTCGGTGTTAAAGTTTTTGGTGAAGAAGAAATTATAGTTTCAAGATGACCAATTATATCTGTCTTTCTTTCATCTTCACCTTTTTGAACTCTCGAAGATATTATAGCATTAGTCTCTTCGTTTGGTTTGATTTCATGTGATTTGATTAAATTTGATATATAGGTTAATTAGCATATTATCCTATTCCTGTGTGCATCTCTCATAATAATCTAATTATTTATGCCTCTAAATTCATCAATGCAAATTATTTTTATAATATTATCTTACATTCTGATTTAAAATGTGATACAGGGTGATTCTTCTATTGCGGAAAACAATATATTACCTCTAATGTTTGAGAAGCTTCCAGAAGTGAACCAGGAAGGATCTCAATGGACAGACTGTGAGACCAGAGATGCCGTTAACTCAATATATCAAAATCTACACAAGCTTGATTCTTACTTGAGTGATCTTGTAAGACAATTTAGTTCTTCCTGAAGCTTAATCTTTGTCGTAGTTGTTTGGAGTTTGCTTGTATAACAGGAAGCTGCTAATCTTTGAAAACAATGTTGGTCTAGATAAGCACAAATATAATAAATCAAAATTGGGTACCGCAAGCAGCAGTGCAGCACCTCTTTGCACACTCAAGCAAAGTTTTTTATGAGTATAGTTTTCTTATATTTTTGAACTTTTGCTTTGCTGTGTCCATGTACTTGATAATCATAATTTTTGAAGCTCCAATTTTCCTCTAAGATGTAGTTATATTGGTTTATCGCTGTCGCTGTTTTCTTGTTAACGTCCCTCCATTTCCGGTCCTCTTTAAATCTGTGGTTTATTGTTGTGCTACAGAAAATTTCAACTTTTTAAATAGTATTACCATTTGCAAAGTGAATATCTTCTTTGCAGATGCTTTCTTGTATGGAGTACAGTTTTAGTGTGATGGTTGAGGAAACTAAACTGGACTAACAGACATCAGTATAGTCTTTTGTTGCTTAATTGACTAGAATAAGAGAATGACTTTATTCATCTCTTCCCACTTGAAAAATCATTTAAGTAAGTATATATTATTGATTAAATCTATCATTGGGTCAATTGTAGAAAGGAATGTGTATTTTGAAGTTGTTAGGCAAACATCAAAGATTGCATCCCCATATCTAACCATGATTCTCGTTTGGATGTACACCTGAGTGAATAATTCTCCATACTGAATTTTCTTTTAGATAATTAACCAGATAATCTGTCATATCTAGGTTTCTAAACACCAGAAGCCAAGAAAAGTGACTCAATACTGGCTACACTATACTGGGGGAGCTATTGGTTTGTCGATATGTTCACTGTGGCTTGTAAAACATAGCAGATTAATGGGAAGTAATGACATCGAAAATTGGATTAAAGAAGCAAAGGATTCCATCGTTTACTTTTGGAATGACCATGTTGAACAACCAGTATGATTTCTTTAAGTCTCTTATTTTTATGTCATAATTTCTGTTTTTATAAATCAACTACCATGGTGGACTATGTAAGGACTTGAGGAATAGACGTGTTTGTTTTTTTGTAAATTAGCTGCCTCTTTGTAATCTATAAAGATAAACTTTTATATTCAATTTTGTTTTTAATTTTTTTTCTTAGGTTTAATATTTGAAAGTGAGTGAACCTTGGCATGTTTCCACCCCAAGTTCTAATCCAAGATTCATTTTTTAAATATTAAACCTAACAATTGAATTTGAATTTGAATTTAAAAGATAAAGGAATTTGAAAATTTTGTTTTCATAGATTACAAAATGCAGCAAATGCATTGTCCCTAAGAATTCCCTTAAATCTACCGTGGTGGTTGGATTTTTTATTAATTGAGGTTGAAATCTCTGTATAAGAGAATTAGAACTTAGACTAGTTAAGTTTAATAAATTTTTCCCCACCTTTAGTATAGAGTTTCTTGTTTGGCTGAATCCACCTTATTCAGTACAGTTACACATTGAATCTAAACAGCTAACTTTTTACAAAGAAAAAAAAATAATACTAGGTACTAGATGATAACATGAGGGAAAAAAATCTTGCATCGCAGCAATATTAGCATCAATATGAACTCTTTCTTTTCAGGAAAGTAGACCCAATCTTCATGACTCTTTAAAAATTTGAATTTCTGTCTTGCATAATATGCTCGTAGCTTAAGATGAGATGAGAACCACATCTGCTAGTTTCCTTTACCACCTGATTGAGAATTTTTCTTAAAAAAAATGTAGTCATGATTTGATCATGTTTGTTGCCCTGGTAAAATTGGTCAAGTATTTAGTCCTGCTAACTTATGGATCTCGAGTTCATGTTCCCTGAGTAGTGAGATAGATGCTACACAATTAGCTAACCTTATTTGCTTAGTTGCAGGAAACGTCCCACCCCCTGCCGCTCCGGCGTCGGAAACGCGGATCGGCGCTCCGGACGCCGGAAACGCATACCGAAAGTCGGGAACACGTACTGGAGAAAAAAAAAGGGATTTTTAGTGGAGGAAAACATATTTAGGAAGATTTATACTTAGAAGATTGAATAAATTTTTATTTGATAAGCCATTGATAGCGGAGATGCGGGTGGTTGAAGAGAGAGAGAGAAAGTGTGTTTTTGTGTTACACTTAAAGTAAAAGAGAAGCCCTAGTGGGCTGTGGGCCATTATATATTTAAGATTTGTTTATTAATATATAGTGTTTAATAGATATGTAGCACAATATCAATGTATATATATTACGACATCTAAAATATATTTGAGTTATTTTATTTAATAATAAAATTATGCTTTTTAATTCTTAATGGTATAATAATGTTTTTGCATCTATTTCACGACATCTAAAATATTAAAAAATATATAAATAATAATAAACTCTCTAAGACGCTCCGGATGGTGCTCCTACACTTTTATAGTCGTCCGCTCCCGCTCCCGCCCGCGTACTAGTTTCGTGCAACTAAGCTTATTTGTATTTAAAGCCGCTGAATCAATATATGCTCTTAGGCGTCTTTAAATTATGTATACTTTTTTATTTATTTATAAATTTGACTAGTTTATTAGCTGTTGACTTACATTTCTAAAATAATTGGTTCTTATCAGCTTCTGGCTATTCGAGATGAACTATTTGAGACATTCAGAAAGAGGCACAAAGGTGTAATGGAGCTCGAAGAAGTTCAGCTAACTAGTGACTCTCTACACAGGTTAGTGAACCATATTATGTCAAATATGTATCTGCTGAAAGACTTCGTCAGATTGGCTATTGATAAATGCCTACAATCTTAGCCAATTTTTTCAGTTATTTAGCTATAGCCCATGATATGCTTTGTGCTACCAAATCGTTTCTTGAATGTTTTCCTTTAATTTCTTTTATTCTGATACTCATAATTATTTATTCAATTCCATTCGGGCCTTATTCTGAGATTGTTTATAAGTTCTCAGTTCTTGTAGATATTTCTTTTTTAATACCGTTTTTGTTGTGTTTGTCTTCCAAGGAGTTTGTAAATGATAATAACTTAGTTTTGTCGATGCACACGGAAGTAATTTGCAGAATATAGTTTAATATATCTGTATATATGTAAAGCTATATATACAAATATACTTTGCAACTTAGATTGAAAGGGATATATACTTTGCAATTTAACATCATCTTCTTATTAGGGGCAATTTCTCTTAGTCTCCATCCAGTGATATTTTTCTTAACATACATCACTTTAGCATCTAAACTCAATCTTGGATTTGCAAGTTTTGCAACCTGGTTTATCGAAAAGAGGCAGTGGGAAAGTAAAGTAATGGATATCTACAAGTGTAGAGAATTAGGTATGCCTTCACTAGCTGCTCGAAACTAGGCTGCTAAAAGTAAAAAGTTATATACTTTAAAATGAGTGATGGACTTATCCTGAGTTTGTTTGGCGTTGAGATCTTAAATTTGTATGAATGGAAACTAAAGTTACTATGCAAGGTAGGCTTTATATGTGACGCTTCTTCCCAATTTACAAGGTAAGATGTGTTTAAAAAATGGCCATGGTGAATAAATGAATAGTGCAGATCGGAGTTATAAAATTGAATCTCTTATCAACTGTCCTTTATGGAAACTCTCCTGACATTGCATTTGATTTATCTTTGATTTAGTACTTAAAATAACTATTGAACGTTTTTTCTTGGATTTCAGAATGTTGTTGACTTTCAGTGAGCAGACAAAGGGACAAAAATTGCCTGAGAACTCATCGGACCAGGAAATGATGGAAATAGTTATGGCTAGGTTTTACTCCTTTTCCCTTAAAAGTAACTGGTCCTCTGCTTATGTTTGCTATCCACTCATTCAACGAAATTCATTTTTGTTTGATTTTGTCAATATAGGTATGAGAAAGAAGTTATGCATCCTATTCAGAATCTTGTTGGAGGTGAAATCGTTCGTGCATTACTGATCCAGGTAAAAATTACTTAACCCAAAAAAAATACCAGTTAAAAAGTTAGGTTGTAGGTAATCATTGGGCCTTCAGCTTATGATTTATGACATGTTTTGGGTCAACTGCAGATTCAGAAGCTTAAACTGGATATCGAGACGTGAGTGAAACTAGTTGTCCCCTCCTTTGCAATTATCTCTATTAGACATTTCAGTTGTTTTGTGGTCTAAGTTTGGGTTTTTATCTCAGGGCAATGCTTGAACTGGATCAGATTCTTAGGGCTAATGAGATCAACTTTGCTATCTTAGCTGCTTTACCAGCTTTCTTCCTCTCGGTCCTTTTGCTTGTCTTAATACGTGCTTGGTTCAAAAAGGTAATTACTTTATTGTGTTGTCGTCTCTTTTTAAAATGCTGTTAACTTGGTCTCAAATAAACTTTTCGAACTGCTGGTGGTTACAGTTCATAAGTGGGTTTTCAAATTTTTGGATAACCTTTGAAATAATTATTTGTTTGCTCGTTGCTGTTTGAAAATTTACAATAGAAAGGTTTCATTCTCTAGATAGAGCTCATCTGTTTTAGTTTTTAGAGTATGCTAGTTCTGTAGATGATGATTTCTCGTAACAGGCTTAAAGGGTTCCCCTCTTGTGGCAGTTCCTTCCATATGCTGCATTAGCTCTTGAAAAATAAACAGAATTTAAAATTGTTTTATTCAAACTCAACTATCGCTATCTATTTGGAATCAGTAGTATTTCTTTATAGAGCTTAATTGTTTTTGTTTGAAGTCTTTCTGATCTGATGGTAACTCAAATATATCTTATTATTTAGAATTCATAAACTTAGTTTATTTACTCGGCAAGATGCTTCACATGAGATTTTCTTAATACTGATCTTTCACCACTTATGAGGACATGTGATCACATGTTATAGTATGTCTTTGTTATCAGACTCTTCTCAATATATTTACACTTTATATACAGTGCAAGTTCAAAACAAAATTAAAGAGCACATTTTGCCATGCTAAAATAATTTCGTCAACTGGCTGATACCATTCGTTGTTTAAGATTTTGGTACTAACCATACTAACGATTTTATCCTCGTCTTAATTCAGGACACTAGAGCAGAAGGTAGAGGAAGGATTGCGAGGCTCCAAAGAAGACTTCTACTTGTGGAGGTGGAGAAAAGGATTATGCAGTTTCAAATTTGCGTGGATAAAGGACTGGTAAGTGGAAACCTATATTGTAGTTGTTTATACTTTGAAAATTAGCTAATTTGTTTTGTTGGATTGTCTTGTATTTTCTTTATTGGAGACGTAAAATAAGAAAAGGAAAAATGAGAAGATGACGAGTTCTTTAAAATGAGAAGAAAGAGAGATGGAGAAAGATTATTATTTTTCTCTTGTATGTTTTTTCTTAAATGTTAGTGAACATCTCATTATGTACTTAACAAGCATTTCCAATACAAGCTTCCACATGTGGTCCTTTAAAAATTGAATAGCCATTGAAATGATCATAAGTTTGAAGTGAGCGCTGACCATTGCACTCGTAGTTAAAATTCATGCCATTTGTATGTTTTCTGTGAAAAAGTTTGTTAGAGTTTTGCTTCAGATATTTTGACTATTTCAGTAGTTGTGTATTCTTTTCTTTATTAGTGTGCCAAATTGTTAAAAAAATTCTGGGACAAGTGAGATGTATCCCCAAATTGCCTCTTTTGCAGGAACAGGAGGGTGAATGCATGTTTGGCTTGGTTTTGTATAGTCTTGATCGCCTATTTCGTGCTGTTGAGAGACATGCCAAGGAAACTGGTGAATGGCTAAGGTATACTACGCTCTCTCTTTCCCCTCAATTTACGTTATTTAACTACCTTCAATCTTTAATGCACGTCTTTTCTTAGTGTGTGTTTTTTGTAATAAGTAGCTGATAAAGTTTTACCTTTACACAGTTTGAGACAGGATATTATTGATTTGGCAAAACCCGGGCTTCAAACATCTTACAAGCTTATAATCACATCACGCATGGAAAGGATGTATGGTTGCTTGCTTCCTTCGTCAAAGAATTAGCAACTCTTTTTTTGCTATTTTGCTTGCCGTGGTGTTTTTTAATATCTTTTGATGGTGCAACTCCTGCCATTGATATATTCCACAGTTGATCAATGATCAAATTTTGTCATGTGGATTTTGTTCTCCGAAGGAGCTTTCACTTTTTTTGGGGGTTGTAATTAAGTAATGATTATGATCATGCAGCTGCTAAATTTGACCATGTTGCAAAATTTTGGCTCATTTATTTTTCCAAGTACAGTACAATGGGTAGCATTATATTAGGTAGTTGCAAAATTTTGTCTTTTCTTTGTTTTATGAATAAGCCTCATCCCTTTTAAACATACTCTGGTCAGTTATTACCTACGACCCGTTCACGTTAGGCATAGATCAAATCAAAATTACACCATATATATAGTAGTAGTAATGAGTTTATTTATAAAAAAAAATCGACATTTAGCAGAGTGATCAGAAGTTTCTCAATTCTAAACGCATTACTATACTAAAATACTACAAATTCTTTATTTTAATCTCTAATTACTGTGATTCAATTCCTATTTGTCTACCTCGTCCAATCACGCACATTAAAACCAGTGCAAGTCATATGATTGGGTCGTCGTCGTTAGTCTCAAGTCCACCTCTCTCGTTCATCTTTGTTGCCTCGTTACCTTGATTTTGTTATTGTCCACGTCGATCTGCCGTGTCATTAGAGAGCCATGAAATCACCTCGTTGTCCTCTGACTTCATATAGATATGATCCTACAATTAAATTTTCAATATATATAATCTTATATGAGATGCAACAAGTACTTCAGAATTTACTCATTTGTCAAGTCTAATACCTTTTATATTTTTTATTTTATTTTTCACGTGTCATTATGCTTTTCAGAGAACAAGAACTCCGTAAAACAAACCTTAGTTCCCGACTCCGATACTTCAGTTCACGTATCGTTAGGGCTGTAAAAGAGACGAGTTGTTCGTGTTCGTATCGGTTAATGTTCGGTTCATGTTCGTTCATATATAAATGAACTGATAATGAATTAGAATACAATGTTCGTCTTATAAATGAATTGAACATGAACACGATTTTGTTCATTTCGTTTATCCTCGTGTTCGTTTATATATATACTAGTAATCGTGCACCACGCGTTGCGTGTGCGGTGCGTAATGCAATAAAAATATAGAAAATATGTATAGTTATGATATAAATGTGGATAATCCAAAAAATAATATAGTTTAAAATTTAAAAGAATGTTTGGTTGTTAAAGAGTGATAAATAGTTTTATTAGTTTTTACTTTTTATATTTTTATGGAACTATAATATTATTGTAATTAATATAAAGGTGTAGATGTATTTTTGAAAAAAAATGGCTAAATTGGGCAGCCTCATTTGACTTGAGTTGGCTTATTATAATAGAATGATATATATATATAATTATTTTGTAAATTTTGTTTGCACTCGTCACTATTATAATTATTATTTTTGTTTAATTTTTTTAACTGTGTTACGTGTTAAATGAATGTACCGTCAAAAAAACATACAAGTTTCATATAAACTCCTATATACTCTCTCCGTCCCAAAACACATGTCCACTTTCATTATAATATACCTCACATATATTCAATAAAGTGGACAACAGATATGGGACGGATGGAGTATATATATAGGGGTGACATCGGTTCGGTACCGAATTTTTTGACTAGATACCGATACCGTATCAAACTAGTTTGTTTTGAGAATTTTTATACCATTACCGAACCAAGAAATTTGGTATACCGAACTTTCGGTATGCCAAACTATTCGGTTGTTTTGGTTCGGTTTCAGTTTTATACCAAACTTTAGAGTTTACAAGTGATATAAAAATGGCGCGTTTTGAAAAAAAAATATAATATAAAATTTTAAAAATAGTAGATTAAATATATATATATATATATATATATTTATATTATTGTTATCTTTTTTGTTTCTTAGTATAAAAAAGTAAACACTATTAGACATTTATAGTAAAATTAATAAATAAATAAAAATATTATAATTATTCACTTAGAGAAGGTAATATAAGTATATTATAACAACGTTAATAATTAAGTGTATATAAGTATTTTATTTTATTTGTCTATATAGTATATTTTAATATTTCGATTTGAATCGGTACCATATCGAACTTACCAAATGAATACTGAAACCGAATCGATTTTCAAAGATCGGTTCGGTTGTATCGTATCGTAATGTCGGTATACCAAACTTTTGGTACCGACTTGATTGGTTCGGCTCGAAAAGCGGTCGATTGGTACAAGTTGATAAAAAATACATGTTTGCATATTGAATTTTATTTTTATTTTAACGAGTTTAAACGAGCTTAAACGAGCATTTATTAATCACGTTCGACTCATTAACAGTTCACGAAACGAACATGAACACGAACAATAAATTTTTCGGTTCATCTCGTCTCATTTACAACCCTACCTATCGTACATGTGAATTAACCTGTTGTTAATCCTCACAGACACTTGTGCAAAATTATAGGGGCTCATTGTTTAAGTTAGGCTACCTCAATTTTTTTTATGCTTAATTTAATCAAAAACAATTAAATTTAATGAACAACAAAAACTATGAGAAAAGGTAAGTAAAAAAAAGTTGACACGATTACATATCCGATACTTTTTCGGTACGATTGATAAATTTAATTTTGATTTTTTACGTAACGTATTTGAAATGCATCCGATGCTTTTTCGGTACAGTTGATAAATTTGATTTTTATTTTTTTCCTTCATACGATACACAGTGCACTATAATTTTGGGTGTGTTAACCAATAAAATATTTTAGTTTTATTAATTTTAGATTCATTAATAGATGTTGTGTTTTTAGTGTGTGACACTCATTTACCGAATTTACGTAGCGTTACTATAAAATATAAAATAACGTACTGTAATCGCATTGAGATTTTTTTTTTTAACTATCCATGTGATCGATGAGTGTATGTAGTCAATCCTACATAGGAGTAATATAAAATTGATTTTGATTGAATGGTGCCAAAAAAACTAGAATAGACTAACCTAAAAAATATAGGCACTAAAAATGGATCCGATTTATTCATATGAGTCTATGACTCATAAATTTTTTTATGATAATTTGGACAACTAAATTTGAAAATTTTAAATTAATATTTTAATTGAGTATATTTATTCTCAATTTTGTCTATTCGATTGATTCAGTAATTTATTTTTTATCAGGTGCGTTTGTGGCGAATTATTTACTTAAAACATGGTGGAAAAAATTATAAATTATCAATTCAAATATTTTTTTTATATTTTAATAATTAAAGAAATGTTGGTATTTAGTATCAATTTTTTTTTTATCGATTTTGAGTCTCCAAAATACTGAAAAGGGGCTTCCATCCCCTTTCAAAAGAAGACAAAAAATTAATGTTTAATCTTAGTTGTACCCGTACTAATTCATAGATTTTGCCAACTGAAAAATTATAATAAAATAGAAGAAATTATTTCGTTATGTCAGCAATGGAGGTTCTAGAGAGACTAATAAATCAAGCATTCATTTTGGCCCTAAAAAATAATTAGTACTTAAATGAATACAAATATGATTTAATTTTATTAGTTAAAACATATAAGTCACGTTAACGCTAATACAATGTAATAAAATCAGTCACATTAGTTTCTAAAAGCTTTTAATGGGTCTCATTGGTTTTTTTTTATATGATATATTGGAGGCAATTTTTGATTGATATATTTTAAAACTACTAATTTAAGAGTTGGTACCACTTTCAAAATACTTATTGCAAATTAGTACCCTTATCAATATATATATATAAAACCAACACATTCCAGAAACCAAAAAAAAAGAAAAAAACTCAAAAAAGCAGAAAAAAAAATGTATAAAAAAAAAAAACAAATTCCAGAAAAATTATAAAATTTGGAAAAAAAAATGAGAACAAAATAAAAAAAAATCCAAAAATTTCCAAAAAAAATCCAGAATTATCTAAAATTGATTGTCGGTCTGCAGCATTGACCGTTGGTCTTCGGCATTGACCGGCAGATTCCGGAGTTGACCGGCGTTGACTAAAAAGGAAAAAACTCAAAATAAAATAAAAAGAAATCCAGAAAAAAACAAAAACAAATCCATAAAAAACAAAAAAAAAAATCCAGAAAAAATTATAAATTTAGAAAGTTAGGAAAAAAATAAAATAAAATTTAAAAATAAAAAGAAAATAATTTTTTTGACAATCTAACACAAGTTTTTGACAATCTGATGCAATTTTTATGACAATCTAATACAATTTTTTTGACAATGTAAAAGAAAATTTTGACAATCTAATACAAAATATACAAATTTTTTTGACAATCTAATACATTTTTTTGACAATTTAATACAAATTTTTCGAAAACATAATGCAAATTCTCGACAATCTAATACAAAATTTTGACAATCTAATAGAAAACATAATACAATTTTTGTGACAGTCTAATACAAATTTTTTGACAATGTAATTTAATTTTTTTAACAATCTAATACAAAATTTTGACAATTTAATAACTTTTTTTTGGTAATTTAATACAATTTTTTTGGTAATCTAATGATTTATTTTTGATAATCTAATATAATTTTTTGACAAACTAATACAAATTTTATGATATTCTAATGCAATTTTTATGACAATGTAATACAATTCTTTGAAAATATAATACAGTTTTTATGACAATCTAATAGACAATGTACTACAATTTTTTTGATAATATAATATAATTTTTTTGACAACCGAATACAGTATTTTTGACAATGTAATACAAAATATTTGACAATTTAATACTATATATTTGACAATCTAATAAAAAACTGACACGTTAATGAACATTAAAATATTAAAATACTAAAGGACCAACCTGTAAAGTTTTATATTAAACCTTTTATCATCAAATTTACAAAATCAAGTCATTCACCTATTAAAATCGGCTAGGACTTCGAAACCATAGTTATCGTCGCCGCCTATGACAAGTATTAAGCTCCGCCGCCGCCTGTTCGACGACGACGACGATTACAGTTTCGACGATATATATATGTATATAGATATAGATCGTAGATATATATATATATAGAGAGAGAGATATGTAGATCGTAGAGAGGGTAGAGATCAGTCCGAAATAGATAGATGAGAGTGAAAGGCAGCGACGAGGATCGCCGTCTCTGCCGCCCTTTTTCGTCACCCGTCGCCACCGGAAAGTTATAAAGGGAGAGATGATAGAGAGAGCAAAACTGTAACGGTAGAGAGACAATATTTTTGGTTAATGATAAAAATAGAATTTGGACTCATTTTATAGTTAGAGTAGAGGGTATCAAAACAAATTAAAATGTTTGAAAAAGTTATTTTATGCTAATAAAAATTACAAGTGATACTAAAATATAATAATAATCTTTATGTGATACCGTAATCCAATTTGTTCGATATGTTGTTACAAAGTTCTAAAAACCCAATAAGATCAGATATGGCTTTAAAATAAAACATTATATATAGTATGTAGTGGTATCTTATTATTTTTAATATATATAGAGAGAGAGAGATTTGATGGTTGTAATAGACAATATTTTCTCTTATCTTTATTTTTATATAACAACAAAAATTAAATAAATAAGTGTCTCATATTCTAAGATATATTTACGCACTCCTAAATTTTGGATATGTTTTCGTCTATGAAAAGCATAGCCGACTAAAATTTTGATGCTCCAACCATGATGTGGCATTCAGCCTTCCATTGTGGCCAAGAACCTCCTTTCATTGTGGCCAAGAACCTGTTGACCATCAACATTTATTTTAATTTTTTATTTATAAATTAAGATATGTATTTTGTCGGTCCCATACTTATTTAAGTTTTAGTTCAGATAAAATACACAATTCATAATTTTTATATCTTTTTCAAAATGCAAATTATTAACTTCTGATAACAAATTTCACATCTAAAATTAATGTTTAATTAACCTTTTATATTTAAAATATAGATTATTGACTCCTAAAAATACAACTTTTAATGTTTCATCTGTTTTTATATGTTTTTTAAAAAACAAATTATTGACTGCACGTTTGAAAATACTCATAGATACATAAGTTTCAGCATTTAAAATACAAAGTGTCTTCTGACATTACAAATTTGAATGTTTTTAACGATTTTAACCCTTTGAGAAGGTTATTCCGAAAAAAATTGTTGAGAAGGTTATTCCGAAAAAAATTGTTGAGAAGCCAGATGGAAGGACTGTTCGCCTTGTGAGACAGTTAACTCCGAGTGAGATTGAGAGGGGTTGCGAACCTTATATGATATCATCACCTATATCATCACCCAACCTATTTTTTTTCTTTTTGCATTTTACCCTGCTTGCGACAGGTTGGTTACAAACCCTAACATCTTTTTTTGCGGTTCGTAGATATTGATTCTAAAGAAGCTAAAGCGGCTCAAATGTTTTGTTTATCACGTCTAATTTGAGGTGAACAACCATATTGTAATGATTTTCTAGTTACGCGTTTGTTTTTATCTTAGTGCACCAGCATTGGAGCTGTTAAGTGTGTTTGTTAAGTGTTCTTGTAGTGTGCTTGGAGGCCATTTTTTTGCCCATTTGTCAAAATTTAACAAAAATGCTAACAAGTCTAACAAAAATTGTTCAGAGCATGAGTAACTAAAATGCTAGCTAAATCTAACAGTCTAGGTGTCACTTGGAGGCCAGTTTTTTTCATTACATTTTATTGCTTCAGATTGTATTTCCGCACTCAATTTTCATTTGATATATAAAAGAAGGTTTTAGTAGGAGACTATAGTCACTTGTGTTTATCTATCCTTTTGTGGAATTTATATTATTTATTTTTGGGATTGTTCAAGTATTTGTTTCCTGTAATCGATCTCACTTCCGATACATCGATTGCATATACATATATCTATGTGATTATATATGCTCCAGTTTACCTATTTGAGTTTTCTCACATTTGTTTCATACTTTGATCTATTTAATGATAAACAATTTTTAAACTTTTGATATGGATGCAGCATTTATTGGTACTCATTTAATTTTTTGTAAGTCGCATGTACTGGGCATCTTAATTTGTACGTGCTCGTCTTACATTTGGCTTTCTAATTACTTTGTATTTCTTCTACATTTAGGTCTAGATACTTCATACTTGCCTATCATTTCTTTTCCCTAGAAAGATTTTTTTTTTTATTAAATATGATAAAGGCCTGATATTATATGTTGCCTCACGGGACCGACCCATTTTATAAAGTTTTATCGTTTTCGAAAATCTCTGTCCAAGACATTTGAGTCATATATCTTAAACATTATCGTCTTCGATTCCGTTTTATCTCTCTTCACTAGTTTGAGTCTCGGAGGCGGGAGTTTTTTTTAAAGGGGTAGAGTTCTTCCTTTTATGGCCTTTGTGGTATTCTTGTAATGCATTTCTAGACCCCCTTCTTGGCCATAGTTTTAAACTAGATTTACTAATTTTAAGACCTGATGAATATATTGTACTTATTTTAAGTTGGAAAGATTAAGGTCCGGTCTCTACAAACCAAATTATCAAATCTTTAGTCGTGCTCCCAAACATGTCTAATAAAAGGTTTTAAGTTTTATTCCAATTCAGATAATACAGTATAAAAAAAGTATTTAAATCTACGTTGGTTCAATCTTAGCCATCAATTTTTCTTTCTAAAAACCTCCCCCAAGTAACACGTTCGTTCAACATCTTCGTCGTCTGAGCAACGTCGCCGTCTGAGATTCGTATGATGACTATATATATAAGTCAATCTAAAAAAAAGTGAGTCTGTTAAATTTTGGTCATTTTTTTCGAAAATGTCTTTCCTCTTTTTTACTAATTACTCATTTACATTTATTCAATTCAAAATATAAAAAACACACAAAAATCATTATTTTTTCAAAACAATAATAATCTTATATCAAACAAAATCGTTTTACTTGTATTATGTATAAAAAAAAACATTATATTACTCACAATTTCTAATTTAATATCTTCATTCAATCAGATATACTTTTTAAAAATTTATTTACCCGGATCATATATATATATATATATATATATATAATAGTAATTGTGCCCCACACGTTGCGTGTGTGTGCAATTAAAATTTATTTATCCGGATCATATATATATACCAGCAGACCGAGGTATGCGGAGGACCGTTAGATGATAAAGTACGTTGACCATGATCCAAAGGCTGATAATCAAATATGAACACTATAAATACATCACTCATACCTCAAGAAAGGGGGAGGGTGGTTGATTTATCCGGACCAAAAAGACATATATTAAATACTGAGAGATTATCTCTCTAGAAATTCGAGCTAAACTAAACAGAATACTTGTAACACCAATCCGGCATAGAAAGTTAAACGTTTGTAACTTGCAAACATTCTCAAAATAAGTAAAAGAGTCTCTCCATCGCCTTACCTATTTTTATCTTGCGTTTATTCTCGTAACTACATTTATAAAGATATACGGATGTTGTGAGCTTGTGTGTGTTTTAGATTACAAATCAAATCAAGTCGAGAGTAATGAAAAATTACGCTCACCAATAAATACTTATACTGTTTTACACATGTTATGATTGAGAATGTGAGGAGGTTTTGACAAATTTTGAACAGAAATAAAATGGTCCAGTTCTGTGTTGGAACTTACTATGTACACAGAGAGAGAGAGAATTGAGACGGTGAGAGAGAAAAAGAAACCGTTTCTTTTTTAGATTTAATCACAACCGTTGAAATGAAGTGTCAAGATATTGGTGTATATTTGAGTATTTTTCGTGCTGTCGTTTGGTGTATATTTGAGTGTTTTTTGTGCTGCCGTTGAAATGGAGCGATAAGATATTGGTGTACATTTAAGTGTTTTTCGTGCTGTCCATATATGTTGTATGTTGTGAGTTTATGTAAGTTGATTTTATTGATTAATTTTAGTATTTATGTTGAAATAGATAGAGATTTGAGATCGGATGTAAATTTAGGTATGAATTTAGATTTGTGGTTCCTTTTCATATATCATACTATTGTTTATGTGAATAGGGCTAATTATTTACAAAAAAACCTTAATAGTTTAAAAAATTACACATTAAGCAAATTGAAGAAATAAAAGAAAGCATTTGAAATTCTAACACCCGATACTGTAAATGAGACGAGCTGTTCGTGAAAAAGGTCGTGTTCGTATCGGTTAAGGCTCGGTTCATATTTGTTCATATATAAATGAAATGATAATGAATTAGAATACAATATTCGTCTTATAAATGAACTGAACATGAACACGACTTTGCTCGTTTCGTTTATTCTGATATTCGTTTATATATATATATACATACACACACACACATATATATATATATATAATTATTTTATAAATTTTGTTTGCACTCAACACTATTCTAATTATTATTTTTGTTTAATTTTTTTAAGATGTGTGTTACGTGTTAAATGAATGTACCGTCAAAAAAATATCTAAGTTCCATATAAACTCTCATTTACTCCCTCCGTCACAAAACACATATCCACTTTTATTATAATATACCTTACATATATTAAATAAAATGGACAATAGATATGGAACGGATGAAGTATATATATATAGGGGTGACATCGGTTAGATACCGAATTTTTTGACTACATACCGATACCATATCAAACTAGTTTACTTTGAGAATTTTTATACCATTACTGAACCAAAAAATTCGGTATACCGAACTTTCGGTATACCAAACTATTCGGTTAGTTTGGTTCGATTTCGGTTTTATAACAAAATTTAGAGTTTACAAGTGATATAAAAATGGTGCGTTTTGGGAAAAAAAGTATAAAGTTTTAAAAATAGTAGAATAAAAAAAATATTTATTTATATTATTGTTAGCTTTTTTGTTTCTTAGTATAAAAGGGTAAAGACTACTAGACATTTCTAGTAAAATTTATAAATAAATAAAAATATTATAAGTATTCGCTAGAAAAAGTAATATAAATATATTATAACAACGTTAATAATTAAGTGTATATAACTATTTTATTTTATTTGTCTATATGATATATTTTAATATTTCGGTTTGAATCGGTATCATACCGAACTTACCAAATGAATACCGAAACCGAATCGACTTTCAAAAATTGGTTCGGTTGTATCGTACCGTAATGTCGGTATACCAAACTTTTGGTAACGACTTGATTGGTTCGGCTCGAAAAGCGATCGCTTGATACAAGTCGGTAAAAAATACATGTTTGCATATTAAATTTTATTTTTATTTTAGCGAGCTTAAACGAGTTTAAACGAGCATTTATAAATCAAATTCGACTCATTAAGAGTTCACCAAACGAAACGAACCAAACTTTTTTTATTATTTACGAGCCGAACATGAACATCAATCTAATTGTTCGTCACGATCACGAGACGAAAACGAAAAAGTTTACAGACTTAACGAACCAAACACGAACAAGAGATTTTTTGATTCATCTCGTCTCATTTACAATCCCGTATAGTACATGTGAATTAACCTGTCGTTAATCCTCACAGACACTTGTGCAAAACATGGTTTGCACACTTAACGCACGTAAAACACAAAAATAGACTACAAAACAGTCTTTATTTCCAAATCTTGTAATTCGACCCCTAAAAAATATAAACATTAAAAAAGAAACAGTAAAAATAAACAAAAGTTGCGGGTTGTAATTAGTATCTCTAAATCTTTTGTTCTTATATTTTTTTTAATAACTTTTAAGTATAAGAAACCTCATATCCAATACAGTTGTCTACCACTAGTATGCACGGGTAAGCGTAACACTTTATAAATTAAAATAAAAGAAAAGGAATATACGGATATAGCAATATATTATTATATACTTGCTCCGTTACTATTTAATTGTTCATCCGTTACTATTTAAGTATTCATTACAAAACCACATGTAATTTTGATCGACAGTAACTTGTATCAAAATTATAATGAAATTTTTTCAAAAGTTAATGATATAGTTTAAATATTAAATTTTATAATTAAATTAAATAAAAAAACATTGCCGGACAATTTTAATATTAAGTTACAAAAGCAGCTTTATATAAGTTTGGTATTCCTCTGAGAGTATTACACACGCAATAAAACCACCTCCACGTAAAACCCATCTCTCTCTCTCTCTCTCTCTCTCTCTCTATAAGGTATGCTTTTTCTAAAGCTATGGCTTTTCCTTTTCTTTCTTATTTCTATGCTTAAATGCTACTTTATTTTTGTTTATTATTTTTTCGACTCTTGTCTCTTGCTTTACTCTCTTGATGAAATGTTAATTTATGAGCAACAATGTGTTTGATTATATTATTACTCTATTTTTCGGCTTTGAAAACTTTGAAAATCTCGGAAAATGTGAAGATAAAGGAGATGGCATCATAGCAGTGAAAGAAAGTTTTTTTTTTTTTTTAAATAGATATGACAACTAACTTCTTATAAATAGTCCTATATTAGGAGTTACAAAAAAAAAATCATTTTGTTGAAGTGCACAAAGTTTTACCAATTTTTTTTTATTCACTGAGCAGCATTTATAAGTATGTTGAGTTTGTTTGGTGAAAATATAAAATTAAATTGTATGCTTTTTGTACTCAAGGTTGTGTTTTTTAAGAAAATATACTTTTTTTTCTCGAATTTTTAAGTAATTATGCTTCTTTCACCAGGTGTGTCGAACAAAATAATGTACATAAATTAGGTCCGAAGAAGTATATTGTTTATGTGTTTGTTGGAAAAGAGTGTCACAACCTGTTCCACTTCAATAAAGGGATTAATTGATACTCCCTCCGTTCTCATTTAATTGTCCACTACGAAACTACGTGCAATTTTGACCGGCTTATAACTTATATCAAAATTGTCGAAATGAATTTTTTATAAATATAATCATAAAATTTAACATTTGACCATATAGTTCAAATGGTGCAATTTAATATTTGAACTATATGGTCAACTTTTGAAAATTTTCATTCCGACAATTTTGATACAAGTTCTTGGCCGGTCAAAATTGCATGTAGTTTTGTAATGGAAAATTAAATAGGAACAGAGGGAGTAGTATCTATGAGCCTTTTGAAATGTTATTTTTAAGTTAAGGTGAGAAGCTAGAGTTTTTTTCTTTAGGGATAAAAAAATAATTAGAATATTTGCCTAATATGGTGCTAAAATGTTGCGTGGTCAGTGACAAAGCCTCATGGTTGCAAAGAGTGCAGCCGCAGACCCACAATTTGTAAAAAAGCTATTTCTTCTATAAGAAAATTCCGAAGAATATAAAAAACAGTGTATTGCGTCCCCATAAAATGACATTTTGTATTAAGCAACCCTGTATTAGTAATCATGGCTCTGTCCTTGTGTGTGGCTAAAAGATTCTGTTCTTCTTTAATGTTTATAAAATGGGATTTATGTTCCTGTTTACTTTGTAGTGGTGATTGGTCTTGTTTTTCACATTACCGATTTTCTGAATATGTTTTATTGAGTTCTATCACTTTGTTTTTAAGTAAAGAGATATAGAATTCATAAGTTAAATATCTTTAGTTGGTGTTTGATGTAACAGGCATACTCTTTATGTTTGAGTTTCTACCTTGGTTTGCTTGCTACTTATTTTCATCTTCTTATATTCTCTCTTTCGTTCTGTTTTCCTTCATCTTTACTTTGATTTCCAACACATGTGCTTGATGTCAGATTGTTGAAAATTTGGATTTGTTCATTAAAAAATTCTTTTTGAGCGGGTGTTGAAGAAGTTATTTGTGAAAGGACTGGTGTTTGATTTGTCTGATTTAAACTAAGGGATAGTTCTGGAGATTAATACTGATCTGTTAATAATTGAAAAAGTACAGGTTTGCATCTGTCTGAAATATGGTATATTCACAAAAAACTAGTTGCTAACTTGCAACTCTTTTTTTAATGCTTATTAATGATCTTTCTGGGAATATGTTGATACAAGTCTGTTTTTGTTGAACTCAAAAGTTATAGCTTCATAGACTTGGAAGATTGGTCATTTTTCATTTTTAAAATTTCCGGTGGCTCATTGTATCTGTTTTTCTAAATTTGATGTGTATTTCCCTACAATTTCTGAACATAAGAGAGCGTGGGTAGTTTCAGCATAACAGATATCTTTATATCAATTTCATCTGCCTTTTCGATAACTTCTTTTGTAAATCTGACATGTAGAGAATCATATTGTGGTGTACTTATCTTCGTATATCATTGACTTAGGAAGCATTTGGTCCTGTAAATGGATTTCATACCAATATAAATATAAAGATTGCTAGTCACTAAGAAGTACATTAGAACAAATCAACAAATGATAACTTACTTATTGCTGGATCGGTGTACGAGTAACTGTGGTAAATACATTTGATGTTGATAATTATTTTTGTTAGGGTACTTATCTATCATTTAACAGCTGGATCTTGTGCTTAATCATGATGAGTAGTCGAGTATTTGGTATTTAGTTTACATATGTTGACATGAGAAGCATTACTAATGAATTGTCTTTTCATTTCTGGTATGTTTATATTTCTGTTAAAAGGATAATATATTGACATGGATCAATAGGATTAAGGCGTAGGAAATTTGAACTCGGTTCATATTGATGGGGATGAAAATTTTGATATTGCACCTTTGTTCTTCTTTTTGTTTATTAAGCAATTCGTTTAAAACTTTCTGTGAAGTTCAAAAAGTTCTCGGACTTCATGCGCCTATTTATTTAAATTTGGTGGGTGTTATACAATTACCTGATAGATTCTTTTTGATGTTCTAGGCCCTTTCCGGCACGATGTTTAGTTGCTGAAGTTTGTAAACTGTGGCTTTGGCTCCAACTTATTAATAGACATGAATTTCAGCTTCAGCAAATTTCCTTTTTTCACGGGCACCACGAACAAAAATGTCGAAACAACCTTTACGCCAGCAACAACATCTATGGAAGTACCTGCACAAATATCCCGTTTTGACATCAGTTTATGGGGATGGTCTTTGCTGTCTTTCTTTCCTTGGTACATGAACTCTAAAGAGAGAAACACCAACATGCCATCAATTGTCAACAAGGGGTTGAAAAAACATGCTCAGTCAAATGGTTGTTATTCGCCGATACGGTTTAGACCGTATGCTTCGAAGGTCCCTTGGCATACAGGCCCAAGAGCTATTCTTTCGAACATTTTTCCTCGTTATGGCCATTATTGTGGGCCTAACTGGTCGAGTGGTAAAGCGGGTGGGTCTCATATTTGGGACCAGCGACCCATTGATTGGCTGGACTTTTGTTGTTATTGTCACGATATTGGGTACGACACACATGACCAAGCCGAACTTCTTAAAGCTGATATGGCATTTCTTGAGTGCTTGGAGAGGCCTCACATGGATGAAAAAGGAGATGCTCACGCTGCTGCTATTTATAAGACTATGTGCATTTCAGGTATTGTTTTTGGCGATTTTGTTTTTGGCAATACTGTTTTGGTATCAAAGACTCTGATTAAATTATGTGTTACTTTCATGGCGTTCATTGGAAAATTGTTCTACTCTCTTCGATATGTTCTTTCACGTTTCTTTTCACCAGTAACAATACTATAGAACTCTGCAAGCACAGATCGGTAGGTGGATAGTGCAAAACTTAAGTAGTGATTTGTTCATCGAAACTGAAATGAGTACTAGTCATATTAAGTAAATACGAGGAATCAGGCTTTTGCAGTCAAATCTCATATAAGTTTTCTTAATTTGTGTTCCAGTAAAAAGTTTATTCAAGCACCATTATTTGTTTTCCATTTTGCTTGTATAGTGAGCTTTATCTAGATATTCAGAATTTTCACCAAATAAGGAGGAACACTGCTATTGAATCAAAAGTTTGGTATAACGGGTTGTCTTCTTTTGTAAAATGTCCTTTGTAAGCATTGAGTATGAAATGTGACGCAGAGTACTGTTAATGGTTTATTATTTCTGTAGTGCCTGGTTATATTATAGGTTAGACCTTGAAGCCTTTTTTATTCTTGGTCTTTTTATAAAGATTAGGTCTCCAGTGTTTGTTCATTCATGTTTCTTTCCACCAAGAACAATCTTACAGAACTCTTCAAGCACAAATAGGTAGGTCGATACTGCAAAACATAACTCGTTCTCTGTTGGTCAAACTGTATTAGGTACTAATCTTATTTAGTATATGAGGACTCCTTTTCACTTTCTTAATAAGATGATGTGTTTTTTAGCTATTGCGCTTGGTGAAAGTTTATTTGAGCTTTTAGAAAAAAAGGTCTAACATTATTTGATGCGTATTTTTAAATGTACCTTCAGTGTCTAGTGAGCTTTCCGGTTTTTAAAATCTCTTTTAAGTTTTTTGATGCATAGTAACCTTTTTTTAGATAATTCAGAATAAACACCGAGTAAAGGATTTCATCGTTATTGAATGGAAAGTTTGGTGTATTGGTTGCATTGGTGTTGACTGTTGAGGGATGCAAGTGAAAGTTACTGATGATAAGTTGTGGTTTATAGTATAATTCCCGTTTTGCTTAATTTATGAGTGATTTAGTTCAGCCGGTGTTTTTCTAGAAGTTGGAACTTATTAAACTTAATGAGTTGTCCTCTTTTACGGCATGTTTAATCAGTTACGTAAAGTGAATCCTTGCTTCCATTCTTCACTTCAGTTTGATTCGCCTATTAGTTCCCTGATTAAGTCTCTAGTTCTTTTTCTAGATATCTGATGAAAACATTATTTTTAGGGCAAGTATCTGATCAGATGAATGCATGTTATATGGAGTAATTCATTTTCTAGTTTTGTTTTTATGTACAGATGCTTTAATCCGATGTTCTATGTTGAAAAGCTTACGGTTTTTATACTTTTATGTGCTGCAAAATATATAAAGGCTACGTTTAGTGAAGCTTTTTCAAAAACTCTTTTGCTACATTTGCACGTTTTACAACTTTTGTCTGGTGTACCCGTGACATTTTTCTCTACACTTGTATGAAAATTTACAGGTCTAAGAACTATACTGATACCATATAGAGAAGGCCTTATAAAGATGCAGTCTGGGCAACTATCTGTTGGTTTCGGATGGCTAAGCAATATCAAATGGAAAGGATGGAGTGCGCAGAGAAGCTGAGACATTATCACTGCTTTATGTAATTTTGTTTATGTATATACAGTAGAGTATTTCAGATTAGTGGCCATGTGTATGTATATCAATCATGTCTCTTTCTTCTCCTGATGACTTTATCAGTATTGGCAATCCTTTAGTTGTAGTATCATATACTGTACCTCGATGCAAACACGAAAATATTATACTAAGCTATGTGTTACCGCTGTACTTTCTCCTTATAGCACCCAAGCTCGATGAACCTAGTTTTTTCTCATCTCAAAATTTACTCTAAAAGATGAAAGAAACCAGTTTGTGTTGTCGTAGAAAACTATTGATATAATTGGATCTCGGAAACCAATATTGAGGATTAGTGATTACTTACAAAAACTCCTTGTTAATGTGTCGTCATAGAAACCAGTTTGTGTAGACTTTTATATCAAAATATGGAAGTTTCCTTCTGTACAGAATTGGATTCCGAAGTTGGGGTTAAGGCGCGTGACTAGAGAGGACTCGAGGTGACGAAAGGGTTCCTTGTCAAATTGGATCTCTTTCTCGTAGAGTAACCGCACAACAAAGTTTCGTATGTAACCTTAGAACTTAGAAGTATATGCGAGAATTAACTAAAAATTAGACCATTATGTAACAGTAACTTCTATACAGAACTGCTTATCAAAAAAAAAAACTTATATACAGAACTGGGGGCCAAAATAATACATCACTTACTTAGAATAAGAGGATGTTGGTTTTGTAACTAAATTAGTAGATTAAAAGGCAATCTTACATGAACTACAAGCACCATTAATGCAATTGACCATAGTTCTGAATAAAGTAGCTTTGGGGCTGATAATTTTTTGTTTCTATGTAATTGTTGTTCTCTTATACTCCCAACCACAAACGTGTAGTCCCCATAATAATGCAGTGAAAATCCATAAACTCTATCTAGACCTCTCTCTATAATGTCTCGCCACCGTCGCCAAGCCTCTCAGGTCATCCCACCGGAGATACTTTCCGGTGACGATCCGGTCCAAGCAAATGTCGCCACCGGTGTTTCCACCTCTGAAAAAACTACTAAAACTACTACTGATCCTCCAAATAATACTATCACTACAACTACTCAAGAAAATTCTAAGGCACCGGTCAAAAAGCTACCTCCGGGAGCTTCTCATCGAGGTTAATGAAGACGGTTTTGGCTTTTGCTAATGTGGCATTTTCTTTTTCTAGTTTATGTTTGCTTTAAGTTGTGTTAAGTTGGTTGGGAACTAAGAACCTTTCTTGTGGTTGATCATGTTGTAATGGGGATTATAAGATAAAGTGTTGAATGATTGTGGTATGTAAATTATCTTAATTATCTAGATCATGTTTTCATTAGATTCTGTGTTATTTGTATCTACTGCTGATAATTATCCGAACTGTTCATGAAAAATCATGATGGCTAGATCACTGTTCATGTTCATATATATATATTCCTTTTCAACGAAACCAACATGCATAAGGATTACATATATAGATCATGATCAATTATCTATATTAGTTAACAAATTCAGTCCCTTAGATTTATAATTAATATCTATGTAAATAGGCTTTTAATACTTATAATATCTATGTAACTTTTAAAGATTTTCATATAATTTTGGTGATCTTTTCTAAAAGTTAATTAAGTGGATTTTTATAATAATTAAAATAATGAAAAACTATTATTTTTTCTTTGCAAAATTGATGTGCCATCTCGATTTAATTTTCTCAAGTTCCTCATGATGATGATCTAATTAAGGTTAAACAATTATAAGTAATTATGAATAATTCCAGCAAACCCAGAATCCTTGAAAATAAGTTCTTAAATAATTAGGAAAGTTAAGAGAAGGGCAATTATAAAAGAATAGTTGTAATGGGAGATAGAAGAAACAGTTGGTAGTATTTAATTAGTAGTACAACATTCAACATCATTCATCTGGACATAGACCCGCTCATTAATAAGTGGCATAATTAGATCCTATCAAATTATAAAGGCTTGTTTATAAAATCATGTTATCATTTAAAAACTTATTTTCAGTATATATTTTGTTACCTTTATTTTAATTATCAAACCTACCTCACAGCAAGGAATCATGTTAGTTTCTAATTGGTTGATAAACTGATTACATATGACTAGTTTGGGACCAAAATAGCAAGAATAATAAAGTTTTATGTTAAAATAATAGTTGCATCATAATTAAAAGGGTAAAATAGATCGTAACACATTTATAATAACTTGCAACAGTGTCAATATATAAGCACACATGCACCCTTTTATTAGTATTATTATTTTAGTGTTAGAGAAAAAGGAATAAATTTGTCGAATACCGTGAATAAATTTATCGGATACGGTGGTCAGTGATCGATGATAGGGGATTTATCCGATATTATTTAGAAAGAAAAACTTTAATAAAAAATGAAATGTATTATTGATCAACTAAGTTTTACAATTGACCAAATGAGTATTTATAGACTAATCTAACTAACTCTATGTATATTAACACACCCCTTCAAGTTGGAACATATTGAAAAATATCTCCAACTTGCACATAAAAAAAACAACGCAAAATAAAATGCCACAAACGGCTATAAACGACCACGTATGACCAAACAAATGCCACAACCGGCAATAAACGATCACGTAGGGCCAAACAAGCCAACTAAGGGCATCAAATGGTCACAAACGACCTAAAACGCCATAAAAGACGATATCAAAGCCATAAAAAGCAAGGCAAGTATGAGCATAAAATGGTCACAAACGACCGAAAACGTCATAAAATACGATATCAAAACCATAAAAGGCAACAAACGCCACTCGGACAAGCCAACAAATGGGCACCAAACGGCTACATAGCTAATAAAATGGTCACATAAGACCTAAATGGCATAAAAGGCAAATGCAAAAGCCATAAACGGCATCAAATCCAAACCAAATTCACAAACTGTCATATTCCCAAACTGTTAGACCATACCGTAATAGAAACAAAACTGTTACGAACTAAAAATGGCCAATTTCCGTAAATTCTGTAGCAAAATGAAGTTACCCCAAACATTAAGACCACACTGAATATATAGCCTAAGTCAAGGACCACGGAGTAATAAACCAAAAACTAATAGGAGGACCACGCTGCAGTTTTTCGAAAACTTGAGATCACTTCGAAGCTATCCCAAATCTTGAGGACTAATATGGAATTAAACCAAAAATCTAACTCAGATGTACACATCGTCACTTTGACGCACAGAGATCTACACGTATACATATCGATATAGAGAGAGAAAGAACCTCCAATCGGAGAAGAAGACCGGAGAGTCACCATAAATAACATCATATCATCGTCGATAAATGGAGAGAGAAAAAAAATACCGGAGAGAAAAAGAAAATCAGATCTCCACATCGGAGAGAAAATTAATCGAAAAATCACCCTAGAATAAGGACACGTCATCATCGTACGAGAATTATCATGATTTGTATCGAAATGAAGAAAACGAACGAATTCAAGAAAAAGAAGAAACATATCCGAGAATATATGTACAGTATTGTTGTGTATGTATATATATGAATGTGAGTTTGTATATATTTGTATATATCGAATAAAAGTAGGATCTGAAAACTTATCGTCGGAGAAGACGAACGAAAACCAGATTTGAAATTGGAGAAAACTATCGAAAACGTAACCATCACCGGAAAACTAATTGTCACCGGAAAATCTGTCCGGAATCTCACCAGAGAAGACGAATTATTTCCTGATCGTCAACGATGTGAACAAAGAAGAATATCGGTCTAATTTGACTCCGAACAACAACGAATCTTGCCGGATAGTAGCCGAAAAATTAGCGGAAATTAGAAACCGATCACCGCAGCGGAAATATATATATATATATATATATATATATATATATATATATATATATATATATATATATATATATATATATATATATATATATATATATATAAACGCGTTGATACGTTATGATACCATGTCGAATATGGTGATCGGGGTTGATCCGATATTATTTAGAGAGAGAAACTTTAATAAAAAATGAAATGTATTAGTGATCAACCAAGTTTCACAATTGACCTAACTGGTTATTTATAGACTAATCTAACTAAATTTATGTATCTTAACAAAATTGGAGTCTGATATCACTTAAATATTATTATTAAATTTTAGTATCACTTGTAATTTTTATTAGCATAAAATATTTTTTTAAAATATTTTAATTTGCTTTTGGTACCACCTACCCTAAATATTAAAAGAGTTCAAATTTTTTTTACCCCATTAACCAAAAACACTTTCTCTGTCTAACCGTAACTTCACATATATGTCTCCCTCACCCGTCTCTCATCGGAGAACAATGAATCTCCGTCACATCTGATGTGAACAATCGTCACATATCTCTCTCTCAGTACGATGATGACGGTTCACCACCATAACGACGTCTCCACTATCTCTATATATATATAGATTTTTTTTTATAATCATATATATATATATATTTATATTTATAAAAAACAATTCATTTCTCAAAAAATTATTACTATAACAATAAAACATTATATTTTTACGATATTCATTCCATTATTTTTGCAAATATTTTGAAAATGTTAAATTTATTTGTGTCGAATCATATTTATGCCACTACGTGTCACACACGCAATGCGTGGGCTACGATTACTGGTAATATATATATATATATATACTAGCCGTCGAGCCCACGCGATGTAAGGTGTTACACGTGTATTTGTATTTTATTTCGAATATTAGTCAAGAAAACAGAAAAATAATAATATAAAGTTAATAAGTAAAACCAAATAATTGAAATTAATGCAACAAAATGATAAAAAGGAATGCTAACCTGACATTTGTGGACATCATCAGGCTTAATTAAGATAAATGTTGTTTAATTTTCAAGGAGAAAGAGAGAGAGATGAGACCAACTCTCCTGGAACTTTAAAAAATAAACGGATGAATAAGTGTAGGGTGGTTGCAACTTTTACACGGCAGTTGAGTTTTTTTAAATGAAATGGCAGTTGATTTTATTTTTGTAATTTTTTAAACTATTAAGATTTTTTTATAAATAATTGTTTCAATTCTTCCTAAGGCATCTTCACATGAATAATAGTATGATAATATATATATATAAATATTTATATGCAGAGATCTTTAGATATTGATATATATATATATATATATATATATGGTCTGATCTCTGCCGCCACCACCATCAGTACACACACACATTTATAGACAGTGTGTATATATATATATATATATTTATATATATGGATATATTTATATATTTATGGATATGTCTCTATCTCTCGTCTGTTTATCTCTGTTCGAGATCACGATCTCTATTCAACGTCGATGGCTGGTGAAACGTCACGGTGGAGCCTGGTGTACGGCGGCGGCGGCATCCCTGCTCTAAACCCTAACGAATTTGAAAGATAGACTGATAGTGTAAATTGGTTAATTACAAGGACCTAATTTGAAAGGTTCATGGACTGTTTTTATAAATTCAATAGATTTGAATATATTCAATATAGTCCCTGAAATTTTATACATTTATGACTATACAGTGGACTAAATTTGATATTTACAATGGACTAATTTGAAAGAAAAACGGTCCAAAAAAATCACCAAAATAATTATGTTATATTGTCTATTAGATTGTAAAAAAAATTATATTAGATTGTCAAAACAAACTGTATTAGATTTGTCTAAAAAATCGTATTAGATTATCAAATTTTTTGCATTAGATTGTCAAAAATGTTGTGAGAGTAGCTAGTGACCTATGAACAATTTTTTTATTGAAATATAATATCTCACCAACGAGCCCTTAATAATTGTGATGATTTTTTATCGTCTTTAATGGGTGAATAAACAAGATTTTAGTAGAGGCTTATTTATAGCCTTTCTTTCTATCAACTATTGTTTTATGAACTTCAAAGTAAGAAGGCTAAAAAATTCCTTTTGCTTTAGAATTTAGACGAGCAAATCACTAAGGCCTAAGCTATTTTAAAATGAAAACAATGTAACCTAACAGGATATATATTCATATAATTTGTTTCAACCTATTTATCTAGTTGAATAAACCAAAAGGCTGTTAGAGATCCATCTCCTCTTTAAGGTTAGACTAACTATATTTGCGTAACAACAACACAAAGGGGAAACACGAACTTACTAGAACAAGCAGAAAGCCCCCAAGGGATAAATTCTTCACAAACGACACTGATTTCAGCAACATAACAAACTTTTCAGAGAGGGGATCCATTCCTTTGTGATAGGAACTTAAAATAGCTTCGACCAAGGTTGATGAATTCCTCAGGATGATGTCATTAGCAAGAACATTTCCTATATCCAAGGACTTGAGTTCCGGTGCATCGATATCAACCACACAGTCACGGTTAGAGCCGTAGATTAGTACGGTTAACTTCTTCAATGAGGGAGAAGAAATGTTGTAATTATATTTTTCGGACGTCGTTCAATGGCCGGTAGCTATTATACTTAAATCCTCTAGCATAGGGGAGAGGAACAAAAGAGTTTATGGGTAAAGAGATGAATAGGATTACAAAGATTTACGTGCAACACTTTTAGACAATTTAAATGTATAGAGGGAGGAACGGCATCAAGTTGTATATAATTATCCAGCTTCAAGGATACAAGTGTTTTGGAAGTAAATAAGCTTTCAGGCAACTCCAACTTAACATTACAGACAGGGGCGGGCCAGACCCAATTCCAGTAAGGCTTGAATTGGGGCAAAAAAATAAAATAAAATTGGCAATGGTTTAAGTATTGGACAACCAAAAGCACTGGACCGCCCCTGATTACAGAATCTATATTTTCCAAAATTACTTATACGGGCAGCACTTATACTTAAATCATCTAGCATAAGGGAGGAACAAAAGAGCTTCTCGGTTAAGACATGACTAGGATTAATAAGACTTATGTGCAACACCTTTAGACAGTTAAAATGGATAGAAAGAGGAACGACTTGATGTCGTATATAATTATCCAGCTTCAAGGACACAAGTTTTTGGAAGTAAATAAGCTTTCAGGCAACTCCAAACAATCAACATTATGGACCTTAGTTTTAGCAGGCTGCACTCTAATTTCTTGAACATTATGCTCCGCCAGAGTACCGAGTACTAATCTAATCTTTAAAACGAGAGTTAACAACATTGGGTCTACAAGTAATGTGAAATTTATTTATCCTGGAGTTATGATGCAAAAATATCATGTCGATAAGTCCATGTATGTAGGGTCTTCATCCTGTTTGGGATCATCATTATTTGCTTGAAAGCTGGGCTTATTGGTGAGAGGTCACTTTTCAATAAAAAATTTATTCATAGGTCACTACTCTCGTAATATTTTTAACTGTAGTTCAGTTCACCTTATAAGTGATAAAAAAAAAAGATATTATTTTCGTAAATTTTTGATATATTTTTTTTACTTAATAATTCAAACAAACACTAAAAAAACAACTTTTAAGTTGTTTTTTACACTTTTATATCTTTCTCGTGTAGATTATACTATCTTTTTTTAAGGTTAAAAACAACTTTTAACCACTTTTTTACATTTTAATATCTTTCTCATATAGATTAAAAGTTATTTTTTAAACTTAAAAACAACTTTTAAACTCTTTTTTATTGTGCTGAGTGACTGTAACTTAAAAAAATTTCGGCACAAGACGTGCATTTAAAAAATCTTATAAAATATGACCCACGACTAATATTCTAAATTATTTATTATACACACATATGTAGTTCAACACTTAAAACCACAACTATCATTTCAACGATCAACGGCGGATATGAATGGAGTGTGTGTAAGTTGTAAACGAGACATACCATGGTTGGTAATGACTCGGGTATTAAAAGTATATTTTTTATTTGCTTCCAAACAAAATAATTTTTGAAAAGATAACTAAATTCAGCTAAACAGGCTGATTATTCTTTATCTTTTCAAATGGACGTGCTACTAAGTATGAATGCATACAACTTAAATGATATATATGGTCTAGAGACTAGTTGTTTTTTTATGCATCTTTGGTGAAGCTTTTTGAGAGTCTCTATGAAAAAGATGTTGGTTCTGTACTATATTGAAAAGTAATAATTTAAATAATAAAAGACTGAAATGGAAATAAACAATTTTATTTCTCACAAACGGAATATAAATTACAATTCCTGACTCGTACAAAATTTAAATTACACTAATTAAATTCCAGACAGATTTAATATAAAATATTAAACTGCTGGACTGAATTGTAATTGTTTGAAACTGTCAGACAGAATAGTATAATTACTAAACTGCTGGACTGTTTAACAATTAAAGAAAAACTGCCAGACAGAATAGTATGATTACTAAATGTCTGGACTGTTTATGTTAAACAAAATAAATTACAGAACTAAAATATAAATTACAGAAAGTAATTACAGAATAGAAAAGGAGTGGAAAGTAAATACAGAAAGTAAACAGTACTGGAAAGTAATTACAGAAAAGAAACAGTACTGAAAAGGAAATGGACAGAATGTAAAAGAACTGAAAAATAATTAACAGAAATTAAAAGAAGAGGCAACTGCTGGGCAGTTTCCCTTAAACAATATTTCCCGAACCACCTTTAAAAGTTTCTGGTTTCGGAACTTTGTTCCCAAGGTACAACTTCTGTCTCAGAGTGGGTCGTGTGGAAACCGGCACCGAACCACAGGTCGAGCTGTTGGTGGTGCGATTCTCTCTCTAATGTGTATGCTATGTATGTTGTGTGTGTGTTGTGTGTTGTGTCTGAAATGAGAGGGGGATGGCTGCCTTTTATAGGCTTTCTTGAAACCGCAGCCATTAATGGTCATTTAATTCTTGTGCACGAGGAATTTAATTTTCCTCACTGTTTGACTCCTCGGTCTCTACAGTTATGGAAGATGCGCATCTTACAATCCGTGGCACGATGGCCCGGTTTGTTGCACACAAAGCAGTCTCCCATGAATTTCTTATTCAGAGAAGCACCGACACTGCTGTCAAAGCGTTTCCGCTTAGATACAGCATCCTCAACCACATTGGCCTTGACAACCGCGTTGCCTACTCCACCACCGCCTTTCCTTCCGGATCGGCGGTTGCTTTGCTCAACATTGAGCCTCTCAATTAGTCCCTCCAAGGTCATTGCCTTTCACTTGTGTTTCAAGTAGTTTTCGAACTCTTTCCATGAAGGTGGCAGTTTCTCAATCATTAATGCCACCTGGAAAAATTCGTTGATAACTAGCCCCTCAACCTCAAGCCTATGATATATGAGTTGGAGTTTATCAACCTGCTCGAAAACACTCTTTCCGCCAGTCATCATGTACTCGTGAAAGTCCGTGACGATAAATTTCTTTGTGTCAGCGTTATTCATTTTGTACTTTCTTTCAAGAGACTCCCAAAGCTCCTTTGTAGAAGCCTTGGGCTCGAACACATTGAAAAGAGTGTCATCCAGAGCACACAGGATGTAGTTTTGGCATAGTTAGTCGCCGTGTTTCCACGCTTTCACCGCCGAAACCGTCTGCACGTCCTCATCGTCCTCGCTAAGGACGGGTGCAGTCTCCTTGAGAAAACGAGTAAGGTTAAGGGCAGTTAAATAAAACAGCATTTTTTGCTACCAACGTTTGAAGTTGTTGCCCCTAAACTTTTCTGGTTTCTCTAGATGAGAGGTTGGCAACATTGGCATAGACGGCGTCGCCGGTGCCTTGCCCTTTGCCCTGGAAGTAGCCACAAACGCTGTCTTGGCCGCAGCCTTTGCTGCCGCAGCTTCGGCCTCAGCCTGAGCCTGAGCCCCCCCACTCACAGCGCTCGTAATGTTTTGGCTACTGCCAATCACAACTGCGCCCTTCACGTTTCCCGAATGAACGATGGGTGTTTCATCCTCATTAGTCATCTGAAATGACAATATAAAACCGTTTAGTTTCTCCCAAAAAAACTAATATTTTTAATCGCAAATACTAATTATAACTTAATTAGTTTGCTTTAAAAGAATAAAAAACAATTAAAAGAGATTCTAGCGTGAAAATCAAATCACTTTTGATTTCACTAAGAAGTCTCTTATAAATTCTAGAATTAAAAAATTAAACTCAAATCGGAGTTATTCTATTTGCAAACTTCAATTTCTAGTAAACTAGCAATGACTTTGCAAGAATAAAACCGAGACGTCAACAAAATAAAAATAAAAAGAAAAGTCCTTCCTTTTCGAAATTAGTAAAACCAAAAAATAGTATTGTTTAAGATTGTTGGATTTGTACTATATCGAAAAGCAGTAATTTAAATAACAAAAGACTGAAATGAAAATAAACAATTTTATTTCTCATAAACGGAATATAAATTACAATTCCTGACTCGTACAGAATTTAAATTACATTAATTAAATTCCACACAGATTTAATATAAATATTAAACTGCTGGACTGAATTGTAATTGTTTGAAACTGTCAGACATAATAGTATAATTACTAAACTGCTGGACTGTTTAACAATTAAAGAAAAACTGCCAGACAGAATAGTATGATTACTAAATGTCTGGACTGTTTATGTTAAACAAAATAAATTATAGAACTGAAATATAAATTACAGAAAGTAATTACATAATAGAAAAGGACTAGAAAGTAAATACAGAAAGTAAACAGTACTGGAAAGTAATTACAGAAAAGAAACAGTACTGAAAAGGAAATGGACAGAATGTAAAACGACTGAAAAATAATTAATAGAAATTAAAAGAAGAGGCAACTGCTGGCCAGTTTTTCTTAAACAATATTTTCCGAACCACCTTTAAAGGTTTCTGGTTTCGGGACTTTGTTCCCAATGTACAACTTCTGTCTCAGAGTGGGTCGTGTGAAAACCGGCACCGAACCACAGGTCGAGCTGTTGGTGGTGCGATTCTCTCTCTAATGTGTATGCTATGTATGTTGTGTGTGTGTGTTGTATGGTGTGTCTGAAATGAGAAGGGGAGGGCAGCCTTTTATAGCCTTTCTTGAAACCGCAACCATTAATGGGTCATTTAATTCTGGAAGATCTGCAATTTATTCTCATTGATTACTGGCGTTTCAATTGCTGGAAACTCTAGGGACTACTTTTGTATTTTATACAAAACTCACTTTTCAGATTTGACCTAACACCTAAGACATTCCCCAAATTTAAATCCAAATCCCAAATCCAAATCCAAATCCCACGCCCCGAGACCCGAGCGAGCACGCGTGTGGTATATACTAATACTCTTAGGTGTATGTGGACATGTTAGTTTAACAACTACATGGGTTGGACTTGTATATGTATTATAAAATTAACTCTTAATCTTCCAATATAGGATTACCCTCATTGGTTTTCCATTTATTTAATCAATTTTCCAGCATTGAGTTTTTCTACTATTTCGAGAACCCAACTTTGAAGCCGATTAGTATTCACACCCATTCTCCGAATAGGTCATGCGATATACCGTTACGAAACTAGTCACACGAGCTACTCAAACACGTTGAGTACGGTATTAACAACTCAGCGTTGTCACATGTAATATCGACTCGAAGTTGGTCCTGTGACCATTCGGAAACACCCATGTAAAACATGCTTTTCCAACAAAGGAACGGCCAGCTTTTCCTATTTTAACGCGGATGACATTAGATGTTGAAGATGACTGCGATACCAATAGTTTGACACGATTGCCCATCCATCCAAACCTAATACATTTGCAATTAGTTGTATTTCGGATCTTCGACTTTAAGGATATTTTGAAGATAATTTCGTCGGTACCTCATCTCTCTACCCTTATAATTGAAAAGGTAAGTTAGTCAATTGCCAATGTTACCGCAATTTCGTTTGTGTCTAGGTTTTGCTCTGTAATTTAACTTAACTGATGATTTGAAATTTCTTGATGGTACAAGTGATATATCATGCTAAGTTTGAATTCAAGTCTGATAAACAAGCTGATGAGGTGCCCAGTTGTTTATCTTCTCATGTTAAAGAAATTGGATTATTGGAAATTAAGGGCTTCCATAATGAGCTTGAGATGATAAAGTATTTATTGGAGAATACACAAGCGTTGGAGAAACTTACTATTAATTAAGATCTGGAAAACAGTTGGGCCGGAAAGGGGGTGGTTTGAAAAGATTATTATGTTACCAAGGATTTCGGAAAAATGTCAAAGTTATGTTTTCTTGGGATTCAAATTCGATTATGAAGCTTTGTGATCCTCTTCCTTTGCTTTGTTTCGATTGGTTTGACGAGGATATACCATAAAACTAGAGTATTGTTTCTCTTTCTTGCTTATTAGTGTCACTTTTAATGCATCAAAATTCAAAGGTTTTATTTGGTTACAACTTTTAAACTATATTCCTTTAAAGATGAGGCCTTTTCTTCTCTTTTCTTTTCCAAATGATAGGATTTTTAAGCTCGCTGAGTCCAACCTCTTTTTAGACACCGAAGTTCAGCATATTTGAATAAAAGCTGCAACCAAACAAGTAACTAATTCGTTGAATTCTATAAGATTGGATGCACATGCTCTTAATTACTTGGACCACTTTGGTCTGGCTTGCATTCCCTTTTTCGTCTTTTCGGGGAAGGAGGTAGTTTGGTGCGTAGTTGTCTCATGAAGTGAAGTCGTAAAACGGTTCAAGAAAGGAAAACGAAAAGCGTGGCTGTAAATATACGAGGTAACAAGAATTACTGATTAGTGAGGATCGAATAAAAAACTTGACAACTAGTAGAATATTACAAAAAAAATACAAATATGACAATGTAAAAAAATTCAAAGACAGTATGACAATGTAAAAAAATTCAAACAAAATTTGACTGATTTTCGTTGTGTTAGTTGGATTTAGATGTATCTATATTAACTCAATTACTATATTTTATGTGTTAACTAATGTTAATTAACTTTGTTGAACTTAAATGTTAACATCAACTATATTTTTTATTACACAGCTGTATACTATTTTATAACATAAATGGTTAATGTAATACTTTATTTGCTCGAGCTTTAGCTGAACCTGGTGAATTGAACAGCGTCTCTCCACGACCTCTGAGGTCGCAAAATTTCCACATTCACAAATTAACTAGGCTCTTGTTTTTTCTTTTTGAAAGCGACGTTGCATCGCTTCAATGTTATTTTCCCCATGATCTAAGGTTAATTCGACTTTAGTAATTTATGCTTGTGAAGACTTAACTCGACTTTGTTCTGTTAATCATAATTTCTCGACAGCACTGTAACAAAATGTAACTATATTATATATGCATCTTAGGTAAATGTTGATGAGTTGATATGGATAGATAAACGGGCTTACAACCGAAATACAGGATACAAGCTGGAGGAAATTAGGTTTGAATTGTTCAATGAAGAGAGTGTAGATTACATCAATCATTTCGTTTTCTGTTTTTAATGATTGACGCGGTGTTAGCTAGTCCAATTGACTTCGTCTCGAGTCGACTTGGACCCACCAACGTTTATTGATATGTGCGTTATTTTAGTACAGAATTCTATAAGTGAACGTATTGTTTTCAAGACAAATTAATAATGTTTTTTTATGATTTCTAAAAAAAATTATTAATATACCAATGTGTTTTTTTGGGCAAATATATATCAATGTACATGTTTATGGTTTTGAAAGCTTTTATATATATCACATTCAACAACAACATCAGGAAAAAAAAAAATATGCAACAACATGTCACATTCTGCAATTCGTATAGTATACGTTTAGACATAGAGTCTAATTTGTACATATACCATAATTCCAATTTTTATTAACGTGAAACGACTTTCATATTGTACTTGGAAAGACTTGGACTACTCTTAACCTTGACTGTGTTTCAACAGGTCCACAATTAATGTTATTGCTATTGTCACGGTCCTCACAGATCTGGAATATTTTCGTATTATATATATATATATATATATATATATATATATATATATATATATATATATATATATTAGTAATCGTACCCTATGCATTACGTGTGCGGCACGTAATGAAATAAAAATATAGAAAATATGTATAGTTATGATATAAATATGTGAATATTAAAAAAAAATATATAGTTTAAGATTTAAAAAAATGTTTGATTGTTAAATAGTGATAAATAGTTTTATTAGTTTTTTATTTTTTATATTTTTATGAAAGTATGATATTATTATAATTAATATAAAGGAATTGTGGTATTTTTAGAAAAAAGTGACAAAATTTGACAGACTCATTTGACTTATTATAATAGAATAATATATATATATATATATATATATATATATATATATATATATATATATATATATATATATATATATATATATTTAGTAATCGTGCCCTACACGTTACGTGTGCGGCGCGTAACGTAATAAAAATATAAAAAATATGTATAGTTATGATAAAATTAAATACGTGGATAATACAAAAAAAAATATAGTTTAAGATTTAAAAAAAAAATATTTGTTAAAAAGGGATAAATATATAGTTTTATTAGTTTTTACTTTTTATATTTTTATGTAAGTATTATTGTAATTAATATAAAGGTGCAGAGATATTTTTGAAAAAAAAATGTCTAAATTGATCAGTCTCATTTGATTTGATTTAACTTATTATAATAGAATGATATATTTAAACATTAATTTCTAATAATATACTATTGCAAAGTTGTCTCGAGAGCATGTGGTGTTAATAGCGTAATTAACTGGTGAAAAACAAAGCAGTGCGGATATAATTATATTATCAACATATATAGTTTGAAAAATATATTTACATTAACTGGTGTACTCAAACACCATATGCTACATTTACACTTAAAAGGTACTCGTGAACATATGTGTGTTGAAATATACTAATTAGGAGGGGAAAAGCTAGTAAGGGAATGTTTTTTTAATTATCAATATATATTAGCCTTAAATATTTCACATTGGGGATGTAAACAACGTCATTAGTTTTTTAACCTGGATTAAGTGGAAAACTTTTCACAGTGTATGGAAAAAAAAGGAACTATAATTAAACCTCTGGTTAATTACCTTTTAACTAAATTGGCATGATGAGAGTTCACTAGACCATTTCAATTTTAGTTTTGTTAAGCTTTCGAAAATGACAACTTGTATTTTTTTATGGAACGAAGAATGGTTGTACAAGAGAAAAATGGTAATTAATGACTGAAGAAAAGTATGGTGTTTGACGAATGATGGAAAAATTGGTATCGGTCATGCAAAAGACTTTAATTCTTGTGAGAAAAAAACCTTATATAAGGGAGAAAAATCATATTGTATTGGTATATCTCTACTATAACTTAAAAGCAATTAATATTTACACTTATAATATCCATAGAAATTGCTTTTAATGGCTCACGGAACATTATTTCTATTTTTGCTACAAACTTTGTTCTTAAGTGGCACTTTCCTATCAGGTATATATCCATCTCTTTCTTTCTCTCCACTGTGAAAATGCACAGCAAATTAATTGAACATTTTAACTTTGTAGAATGTTAATATTAAATTTTGATTTATTTAATATTTCTTCAACGGTAATGGCGTGAGTCATGACCCAAATTGTTGTGTTTCGGTTAAATATATGTCGCAGTCTTAAAAATTAATAATTATTATTTGAGTCATTTGTTATAATAACGTTTTCGTTTTGAGAAATTGGCCGGTGCTTAGAGCAATGATCTTAGTAAATTTTCGTAACGAAACTGTATGTAGGTCAGCAGGTGTTAGGTTTTGTGTTTGTGTCACGAGACGTGGCTTGAACTTTCGAAAAACCAAGAAATAATTATTATTTTAACTCTTCGAGTTTTTGGTAAAATAATGGAATTAATCCCTTTCACAAAGGAGAAAAGATTCGTGTGAGAAATATCATCAAGGCTTTTGTTTTTTTTCTTACTATGATACGTGAAAAACGTATTGTCGCTTTAATTAGCTTAAATGTAATTAGTACGCATCTTTCATCAAAAGAGTAACAAAGTAAAATTCTCCCACATAAAAGAAAAAAATGTTGAAAAATTTCAACTCTCCGTGATTCCGCAAATGGTCGTACTAAAAACCATACTCACGAGTCATGACGGACAATATTGTTACCTATTTGCAATCTCATAATTCTCTTGTCTAAAACCACTTGCAGGGGTAGAACCAATTGGAGTTTGCAATGGGGGCATCGGCAATAACTTACCATCGGATCAAGAAACAGTCCAACTTTACCAATCCAACGGCATTACAGGCATGAGACACTATAGCCCAAACCCGTACATTCTCAATGCTTTGAGAGGATCAAACATTGAGCTTATAATGGATGTTCCAAACGACAAACTCAAAACTCTGGCATCTGACAAATCCGCTTCGACTCAGTGGGTTAAAGACTACGTGTCGAATTATTATCCCGATGTAAATATCAAGTATATATCTGTAGGAAACGAGGTGGATCCAAATGGAGGAAATGCTGAGTTGACTCAGTATGTTCTCTCGGCTATGCAGAATGTTCACGATGCCATTGTGACCGCTGGCTTGCAGAATCAAATCAAGGTTTACACTATTTTAAAAAGTCAAAAAAATTGGAAACATTAATTGAAGTACCTGTTCAGAAAGAAAGAAAAAAGGACAATTACGGGAAAGTTATTTTCATTTCTTAATTAGTATAAGAATATTGACAATTAGTAAAAGTTATTGCAATGAAAATGAAACGAAAACGGCAATAGAGGTTTTAGCTGTTTATTTTTATACTTTTAAAACTAATGAAAATTTAGACACTGGAATGACAAACACGTTTCCTAAATTTCTCAAGGCATAACCATGGACTACGGTAGTGTGATTCTGTTAAAATCATAATCGATAATTTATGAGATAATTATAGACAAAAGCGATAGTTCAGCATTAATGAAAAACCATATTTTGTTCCTATTTACAATAATTTCGTACTGTATTAAGTAACCGACTAACCGCAATTTATCTTCTCTTTAGGTATCCACCGCGACCTTTTCAACATTAGTAAGCAATTCCTATCCTCCGTCAGACGGCGTTTTCTTGGGAAAAAATAAGGAATTCATGGACCCTATAATAAGTTTCCTAGCCAGAACAAATGCACCCCTACTCGCCAATATTTACCCTTATTTCTCTTATATTTACAACATGAAAGACATACAGCTTCCATACGCTTTGTTCACCGCGGGGGGAGTCGTCGTACAGGACGGCCCCTATGGTTACACAAATCTCTTTGATGCCTTACTAGACGCGTTTTACTCAGCTGTCGAGAAAGCAGGTGAGGAGTTAGATAGCGACAAAATGGTGCCACTATAACCTAAGTAATAAAAAAAGTAGCCTCATTTTATTTTCATAAAAGTAATTTGTTTTAAATGGTAAAATGATACATTCTTAATCATCGTGACTCGTTTTTATATTAAAAAAAAATCGATAAACAATTTCTTGTTTCGTTACGACAGGTGGGTCGGGTGTTGAAATAGTGGTGTCGGAGAGCGGCTGGCCATCTGAAGGTGGGACTGCAGCCTCTATGGATAATGCAAGCACTTATTTAAGAAATTTAATTAACCATGTGAAAGGTGGGAGTGGGACTCCAAAAAGGCCTTCAAAGAGTATAGAGACATACATATTTGCCTTTTATGATGAGAACCAAAAGAATGGGGCTGAGACTGAGAGGCATTTTGGAGTATTCTATCCTAACAAAGAGTCCAAGTACCAAATTAGTTTTAACTAAAATGAAAAACATGGCAAAAAGTTTCACGATATTATTAATATTATTTCTGAATAAGAGGTGAAAGTAAGGAATAATGTGGTCACATTACTCATGATCGATTGTAATTTTTTTTATTACCAAATAATTCATCCATCAATACAAAAAAACTCATACCCTTGCTCTTTTATTTCTCCGTTATTTGAAGATTGATATAAATGATTAAATTGCATGGGTTATATATACATAGAAGTTATGGCGACCATTTAGAGCCTTGCAATTCCGAACCACGCCAGAAAAATGTTGGTTAATATATATGTCCGAAAAAAAAAGAATACTTACGTATAATATATTTGCTTGTAAAAAAACTACAGAAGTGAAATGACACAATTATGCAATTAAATTGAACATACAAGTGCAATTTTTAGTACATAATTCTATAAGTGGGCTGCTATTTTAAGACAAGTAGTTTATTTTTGCATCATTGTGTTTACAGTTTTTAAAAGCCTTTTATCAGAAAAGAAATTACACAACAACATGGAATAAACTGGACCCACTAAGCAAGGAATTAAATACGGGCTAAAATGAACTAAAACATCTTTCATATTTAGAAAACATTTAAAATTTTCCGTATGTTTTAATGAAAATTTGAAGATTATAGGCTTTAGCACCCTCAACACTTAAAAAATAGTTTATTATCTATATTTCCTCTCTAAGTTATTTAGGAATATACTTTATTATTTTATTTATAGAGCACTAGTCCCTTTTTGTTTATTTTACCATTATATTTAAAATTTCCTGTATATGGTAGGGTATGTGAACAAATTAATCTAAACTGATTACAGATGACTAGTCTGGGACCAAAATAGAACAAAAGAATATTTGATGGTAAAATAACAATTTTATAACAATTAAAAGGGTAAAATAGATAGTAACATAGTTATACTAATTTACAATAAAATCAAGTATAAAAGCAGACATGCAACACCCTTCTATTTAGTATTATTTTCGTGCTATTGAGGAGAACGTGCAGAGGGATTTATGTGGAGAATGACGAAAAAAGATAACGCTGCAGGTTTATTCATCTCCCTAAAACTTAATTATAATCTGGAACTAAAAGTGTGTATATATAGTGATTGACCTTGAATTTTAGATCTACTGCGGGCTGTGAACCAATAATAAAGCTCATTTTTAGGATTTGGTTCGGACTTTTTGGTGCCTTTTTATGACATGCGAATAACTATTTAAGATTAAGGGAACTTGGTGGTTTGACCCGTTTAACTTTCTCTGCCTAACGGAGCAGTGAGAAGGTTAAATCTGTTAGAGTTTTCATAGTAAATTTAAATATGCATTGAATATAAGTAGGGTTGGTAATACCCGATAATTAAGTGTATATCTGAGTTCGTATGAGTTCAGATGACTTATTTCTTAGATTATGAGCCCTTTATATAGGTGATGGAGACGATTTAAGGAGTATATTTTATGATTGGTATAATTTACCAATTATATCTTTGTTATATCTTCATTTCCCTAATGTCATGCTGAAATATATCGTTTCCCATGGCTAGGCCGAAGGGGCCACGCCGTTTCTCCTCGCTGGCGAGGGAAACTCTTCCGAGAGACCATGTCTCCTTCGTTAGCATTTGCAGGCATTGATATTATAGTTTTATCCGTTCGGATTGTTGAATATCATTCGACGAGGAGGCCGTGACGTAGGCTCCTCGCCTATCTTTTAGTCTTGATGTCGGATATGTGCTTTCATTTATGCTCAAGAAACGTATCTTTACTGACCCATTAAAGGCGAATAAAAAAGTATCACACTTATTCTTAGAGTTATTATATATATATATATATATATATCGTTCAACGCTTAAAATCACAACTATATATCATTTCAACCGTTGGTTACGTAAAGATCAACGTCCGAGATGAATGGAGTGTGTTTGTTTGGGTGTGTGTGTGTAAGTTGTTATCGAGACATGCCATGGTTGGAAAGCGGGTATTAAAAGTATATTTTTTATTTGCTTCCAAACAAAATGAGTCTTTTGAAAAGATAACTAAATTCAGCTAAAAATACATGATGGTTGCTAATTATTCTTTATCTTTTCAAATGGACGTGCTATTAAGTATGAATGCATACAACTTAAATGATATATATATAGTCTAGACTAGTTAATTTTTTATGCATCTTTGGTGAAGCTTTTTGGGAGTCTCTATGAAAATGAATGGCCAGCTTTTCCTATTTTAATGCGGATGACATTAGTGTTGAGTTGTGGAGCTAAATGAGCTTTGGCCATATTTTTTAATTATCCCACATCGCCTAGAATTGTAATATGACCTACTAAGTGTTCTATTTATATGCCCCAATATCCTGTATTTTAATTACACCTACACAAAAACACCTTTATATATATTGTAAAGAGAGAGTTCTATTTGTGAGAGAACCATAGATTTGTGTTTAGCTAGATTACGTTTGTAATCCTCTTAATAATATTAAGTGCCACGTGTAGCGGCCCGGAGACGTAGCCAATTTGGGTGAACTCCGTTATCAAAGTGTGTGTGCTCTGTTTAATACTTCTGTCTTTCTTTGTGCTCGACTTGATTTCCTAACAAGTGGTATCAGAGCCCGAGGTTCGCAGAACTAAGGTCGAAGATCGAGAGGAAGATCGATGGCGAAAGAAGACAGAACCGCACACGGGATCGAGAAGTTCGATGGGAAGGACTTCGCATTCTGGAGAATGCAAATAGAGGACTACCTTTATGGGAGGAAGATGCATCAGCCACTTCTCCTTGAGGAAAGGCCGACCACGACCACCGAGGAGGCGTGGAAACTCTTAGACCGACAAGTGTTGGGAGTGATCCGCCTAACACTATCTAGGAGTGTAGCACATAACGTCGCAAGAGAGACGACGACGATGGGGATGATGAAGGTCCTCACCGACATGTATGAAAAACCATCCGCGAACAACAAGGTACATCTCATGCGTAAGTTGTTCAACCTACGCATGGCTGAGGGGACACCTATCGCGAGTCACGTGAACAAGTTCATCGACACCGTAAATCAGTTGGATGCGGTGGAGATAACTTTTGAAGACGAAGTGAGAGCCCTTATACTGCTAGCATCTTTACCGAACAGTTGGGAATTCATGCGAGCTGCTGTTAGCAACTCAATTGGAAAGGAGAAACTGACTTACAACGGCATCTAAGATCAAATACTCGCTGAGGAACTCAAGAGATTAGACATGGGTGAATGCTCAAGTGGAGCAGCCTTGAATGTGGGTTTAAGAGACCGGGGTAAGGCCAGGGTATGGGACGTTAGAGGACGTTCACAATCCCGAGGTAGAAGAGGGCAAAGGCGAGGTGGCAAAGATAGCGACCGAAGTAAGAAGAATCTTCGATGCTATAACTGCCAGGGTATGGGGCACTTCAGTCATGAGTGTAAGCAGCCGAAGAAGAGTACCGGCCGTGATCACGTGGCGAATGTTGCGAGCGACGAGGATTCGGGTGACTGTTTAATGCTTGCCGAACAGAGAGATATAGATTCGTGGATTCTAGACTCTGGGGCATCATTTCACACGACCGCTCAGAAGGATTTATTCGAAAATTACACTGCGGGTAATTTCGGTAAAGTGTATCTAGCCGACGGAGAAGTGTTGGATGTTGTTGGAATAGGGGTTGTGAAGATTCGCATTCCAAACGGGTCGGTATGGAAGCTAACGAAAGTGAGGCATGTTCCGAGGTTGACCAAGAATCTGATCTCAGTAGGCCAACTTGATGCCGAAAGACACTCCATTTCGTTTAGCTGTAGAGCTTGGAAAGTTTCACGAGGAGCTATGGTGATAGCCCGAGGGAGTAAGGTCGGTACGCTGTACATGACCGATGAGGAGCGTACAATTACGGCAGCTGTGTCGCAAAACTGCTCGGAACTGTGGCATCGACGGTTGGGTCACATGAGTGAGAAGGGGATGAAGGTGTTAGCGAAGGACAGCAGACTTCCAGGCTTGAAGTCTGTCAACCTCGACATGTGCGAAGGTTGCATCTTCGGGAAGCAGAAGAAAGTGAGCTTCCGGAAAGGTGGAAAAGCTCCCAAGGAGGAGAAGCTAGCACTGGTCCACTCAGACGTATGGGGACCATCTCCAGTAACTTCACTGGGAGGAGCTCAATACTATGTGACCTTCATCGATGATTCGACGAGAAAAACATGGGTCTATTTCTTGAAACACAAGTCTGAGGTGTTTAAGAGATTCCAAGAATGGAAGGCCATGGTCGAACTAGAGACCGGGAATAAACTCAAATGTTTGAGGTCCGATAACGGCGAAGAGTACATTAATGCGAAGTTCGTAGATTTTTGTACTCAGAAAGGTATTTGAATGGAGAAGACCATCCGAAGAACGCCATAGCAGAATGGCGTGGCCGAGCGAATGAACCGAACAATCAATGAGCGTGCTAGGAGTATGAGACTGCAAAGTGGGTTGCCCAAAGCCTTGTGGGCACATGCAGTAAACACGACGGTTTATCTCATTAACCGCGGACCCTCAGTGCCAATATAGAGGAGAATTCCCGAAGAAGATTGGATAGGAAAGCCTATCTCTTATGAACACTTGCGAGTGTTCGGTTGTCTGTCATATATCCATGTCGACATAAATGATCGTACCAAGCTTGACTCGAAATCCAAAGTGTGTTACTTTGTGGGGTACGGTGGAGCTGAGTTCGGATATCGCTTCTGGGATGGCCAAACGAAGAAGATCATTCTAGTAAGGATGTCATCTTCAACGAAGGCATTTTGTACAAAGATCGACAAAGTGCAGTGGTGGAAGAAGATGCGCTCCCGTCCGAGGAAAGTGGTATGGTCAACATGAATGCGTTTCCAAGAATGGAGTTGGAAAATGACACTGAAGATGAGCCAGTGGTGCTCGACAACCGACCAGCAGATCCTGAAGAGGACGAGGAGCTGTGCCAAACTCCCCGACCTGAATTGGGCCGAGGTCATCGCGAGAGGAGACCTCCTGCCCGATACTCACCTTTCCTGCATTACATATTGCTCAATGATGCAGGAGAGCCCGAAAGTAGAGAAGAAGCTCTGGAGCTGAAAGACTCGAGCAAGTGGGAGCTCGCGATGAAGGATGAGATGAAGTCACTTGAGAAGAATGTGACTTGGCAGTTAGCCGAACTGCCCAAGGAGAAAAGGGCACTGAGCAATAAATGGGTGTTCCGACTGAAGGAGGAACAAGATGGCTCGAAACGGTATAAGGCACGATTAGTAGTCAAAGGGTTCCAGCATAAGGCAGGAATTGACTACACCGAGATCTTTTCACCAGTCATAAAGTTGACGACTATTCGGCTATTGTTGAGCATTGTTGTAAATGCGAATCTTCATCTTGAGTATTTAGATGTGAAAACTGCATTTCTTCATGGAGATCTAGAAGAAGAAATTTACATGCTCCAACCTGAAGGGTTTGCCGAAAAGGGAAAAGAGAAACTGGTCTACAAACTGAGAAAGAGATTGTACGGGCTAAAACAAGCACCACGACAGTGGTATAAGAAGTTTGACAGTTTCATGGTAGATATCGGGTTCGAAAGAAGTGATAGTGATCACTGCTATTTCGTGAAGAGATTTGCAAACTCTTCGTACGTCATACTACTGTTATACGTAGATGACATGTTGCTCGCCGGGTCGAGCCTTGTTGAGATTAACAAGGTGAAGCAACAGTTGGCGAAACAGTTTGAGATGAAAGATTTGGGTGCCGCAAATAAGGATTTCCCGAGGAAGGGATGGGTCCTTATTTTTGTCGCAAGCCGAGTATGTGAAGAAAGTGTTGGCACGGTTTAGCATGAGTGATGCCAAAACTGTAGGCTCACCGCTAGCCGCACACTTTAGCTTGTCGAAGAAACAATCACCCTTGGACGAGGAAGGAAAGGATCGTATGTCGAACATACCCTACGCTTCAGCAATTGGTAGCTTGATGTACGCAATGGTGTGTACAAGACCGGATATTGCCCATGCAGTGGGAGTTGTCAGTCGTTACATGAGTAACCCAGGAAAGCACCATTGGGAAGCTGTGAAGTGGATATTGAGATATCTCTCGGGTACCGTGAGTTTGGCATTATGTTTCCGAAAGACCTCGGAAGGCCTGCACGGCTATGTGGATGCTGACATTGCCGGTGATCTGGACAGCCGAAAGAGTACAACGGGATGTGTTTGTACCTATGGTGGTACTGCTGTGAGTTGGACATCGAAGCTGCAAAAGATTGTTGCACTGTCGACCACAGAGGCTGAGTACGTCGCGGTGACGGAAGCAAGCAAAGAGATGATTTGGTTGCAAGGTTTCTTAAAGGAGCTCGATCAGAAAACCGATAAGGGAGTTCTGCACTGTGATAGTCAAAGTGCAGTTCAGCTAGCTAAGAATCCTGTATTCCATTCACGCACAAAGCACATACAGATTCGTTACCACTTTATCCGGGCTGTTCTAGAAGATGGAATATTCGTGCTAGAAAAGATTGAGGGCGCTAAGAACCCCGCCGATATGCTAACGAAGACTGTTACAATCGACAAACTGAGGCTGTGTGCAACCTCAGTAGGACTCCGAGCTTGAGGCTCAGGGTCGCCGCTACACTGGAAGAATTGAGTAACTCGCCGATGACGGCAGAGTATCAATTACTATACAAGGATACCGATGGGAGCATTCTGCTCGGTGGAGCACAGTGAGTTCGGTGGTCGGGGATAATTGGAGTTCTTTTGAAGCACTCTACATTTGACTCAAAGTGGGAGATTGTTGAGTTGTGGAGCCAAATGAGATTTGACCATGTTTTCTAATTATCCCACATCGCCTAGAATTATAATATGACCCACTAAGTGTTCTATTTATATGCCCCAATATCCTGTATTTTAATTACACCTACACAAAAACACCTTTATATATATTGTAAAGAGAGAGTTCTATTTGTGAGAGAACCATAGATTTGTGTTTAGCTAGATTACGTTTGTAATTCTCTTAATAATATTAAGTGTCACGTGTAGCGGCCCAAAAACGTAGCTAATTTGGGTGAACTCCGTTATCAAAGTGTGTGTGCTCGGTTTAATACTTCTGTCTTTCTTTGTGCTCGACTTGATTTCCTAACAATTAGATGTTGAAGATGACTACGATACCAATGGTTTGACACGATTGCCCATCCATCCCAAACCTAATACATTTGCAATTAGTTGTATTTCGGATCTTCGACTTTAAGGATATTTTGAAGATAATTTTGTCGGTACCTTATCTCTCTACCCTTATAATTGAAAAGGTAAGTTAGTACTCAATTGTTCAATGTTACCGCAATTTCTTTGGTTTCTATGTTTTGCTCTGTAATTTAACTAAACTGATTATTTGAAATTTCTTGATGGTACAAGTGATATATCATGCTAAGTTTGAATTCAAGTCTGATAAACAAGCTGATGAGGTGCCCAGTTGTTTATCTTCTCATGTTAAAGAAATTGAATTATTGGAAATTAAGGGCTCCCATAATGAGCTTGAGATGATAAAGTATTTATTGGAGAATGCACAAGCGTTGGAGAAACTTACTATTAATTAAGAATGCACAAGTATTTATTGGACAAATATCAAGTTATGTTTTCTTGGGATTCAAATTCGATTATGAAGCTTTGTGATCCTCTTCATTTGCTTTGTTTTGATTGGTTTGACGAGGATATACTTTGGTATGTAGTTTTGCCTTCCCTTTTTCGTCTGGTCCAGGAAGGAGGTACTTTGGTATGTAGTTGCTGGCGAGGGAATGTCAGTTTCCCCTCATCCGGACTGATATCACCACGGAAACAAACAAACCGGGGCCCTATATAGTGGATGTCTCACCGCCCCGGCTCATTACCAAACGGGGTGAAGCTAGGCCGGCCCAAAGAAGCGTGTCGAGTACGCTTCCCCAATTAATGCTGCTATTCCCCTGGGGGACCCTCCTGGCGTTTCATCGACGTGGCCCAATCACAGGTCACCTCCCTGTGGGCCCCGGTAGAGGACAGTACCCTTGTCAGAGTCATAAATGACCTAACGCCGTTGGATCAACATCTTACAGTACAGTGATCCAAGGGCTAATACACATCTGATCACACTATAAATACCCCCGCTAATACCACTTAGAGGGGAAGACAGAGAGGGAGAGGAGAGATAAAGCTTAAACAACCCGGACCCGCAGAACACTATCTGTACCACTCGATACAACGACCTGTAATCGGCCCGGTCCCTTACCCTTAATTATATTCCTACTTTCAGTTAACACCGATACTGACTTGATCGTTGGAGAGGGAAAACCTGGTACCAACCCCGGGCCCCTGTTTGTTTCCTGCGCAGGTACGAACGTCCCCTCGTCACCGTAGCCAACCTGGCCCAGTCCGGATACCTCGAAAGATTGGAGCCGACGCGAATTGAGTAAGCCGAGTTTGGGAAGAAAATCAGGCTCGCCAGTTGCCTCATGAAGTGAAGTCGTAAAACGGTTCAAGAAAGGACAACGAAAAACGTGGCTATAAATATACAGGCGAAATAAGAAATGCTTATTAGCTAGTGAGGATCGAATAGAAAACTTAACTTGACAACTAGTAGAATAGTACAAAAGAATATTAATAATTACACATAGTATGAGAAATGTAGAAAAATTCAAAGAAAATATGACAATGTAATACAACACAATTTTTCTTTGCCCGAGCTTCAGCTGAATCTGGTGAGTTGAACTACGGCTTTCCACAACTTTCGAGGTCCCAAAATTTCACAATATTCTTTCTTCTCACATTCAGTAGGCTCTTGTTTTTTTCTTTCTAAAAGTGAAGTGGCATCGCTTCAATGTTATTTTGTTTATTTTCCCCATGCATGATCTAAGGTTATTAGGTTAATTCGACTTAATTAAGTAATTTATGCTTGTGAGGACTTAACTCGACTTTGTTCTGTTGATCATAATTTCTCGACAGCACTGTAACAAAATTATGTAACTATATTATAAATGCATCTTGGGTAAATTTTGCTGAGTTGATATGGATAGATAAACAGGCTTTACAAGTTACAACCGAAATACAGAATAAAAGCTGGAGGAAAATAGGTTTGAAACGTTCAATAGAGAAAAAGTGAATATTAGATCAATTATTTCATTTCCTGTTTTTAATAATTAACGCATTGGTAACTAGTTTAATTCGCTTCTTCTGGGGTTGACTTGGCCCTACCAGCGTTTCTTTGGTATCTCTTCGTCTCATTAAATAGTAAATTCTAATCCAGACAAGACAAAACAAAACAAAACAAAAATGATAAAGAAATAAAAGAATGGAAAAAGATGAAATTATTTGAATGAGACCTACTTGCTCATTGAAGAGTGAAGACCCAAAAGGTGATAACTAGAATATGAAGTTCCCATTGAAGGTTCAACCATTAATAAAGTAACCAAGAAACCGTGGATGAAAAAACGAAGAAAAAGCAAGGAGGCTATTTCTCTTTTATCGTCTTGTGTTATACGTTTTAAGAAGCCTGATTCGAAGAAACGCCTTAAGACGTTTGTTGGGCACAAACATATTTGTATTGCCTATGTGTGCATGTGATATAGGAAAAGCTAAGTACACACTATCGGAGGGGCGACGACACCCCGCATACTTATGAAAGTATGATTTTTTTTTAACCATGTATTTTCACTTATATACGTTAAAAACGATGATTTGATACCCATCTTTTTTTTTTATTTCACTTGATTTAGTAGTTAATGTAAATTTTGGCATCCATTATAAACGATTCCTAGCTTCGTACGTACATGTGGTGTGTATGTGTGATAGAGAGAGAGAGAGTTAGATTAACGTGAAGTTCCCATGCAAATATAGTTTATATGAACACCAAGGCATTTCTCATGACTTCATCTTTGGCCACTTTCTACATGAACTTTTGATTTATACTGTGTATCAGACTCGGTTCATTTGCACTGATTTACAACTTTGTCTAAAATCTAATGATTGAAGGTCAATAAAATACGATAAGATTGATATGTTGGAGTGAATTAAAGTTTCTCATGATTTTCCCCCCTCTTATCCTTCGTTTTCCTAAGGTATGTACGTGAACTCGGGTATGTACATTTTTTGTTTAGGGGACAATGTTGTTAAATTTTTTAATTTCTTGCAATTAGATTATTTAACAATTCACTCACAAGTGGATTGAGGTTTAAGATGTCGTAGCCACGTAATTCTTATTAAGTATAGTCATGAACAAACAAGAATTAAATGTAACAAACAAGTCTTATTGTTATGAATATTAAAAGATTACAACCACGTCTCGAACTACGAATAACTAGGAACAATCTAAATGTCAATCACAGTTTCGGTCCATCTAAAGTCCCATCTACTATTTAACTATTAAGTATTACCAATCATTTATTTGTAACTCTATTCAAAAACCTTGTAAGAAAATAATTGTTGCCATTTGAGGGTGTGAGAAAATAATCAGAAGATAATTTTTTTTTATAACAATACAACTCATACCCCAGGGATGTAAGTTGGTGTACTTTTTTTTTCTCTTGATTTTTCACTTTGAAGGCTTGAGTTTATTTTATCTGAAAAAATACCTTCAATGTATTTGATGAAATGCATGACTTAACTTAATTGTTCTAAGGTTGAAAACACTTGGTTTATTATTAGAGATAGTAATGAAACTCTCAATGGATCATGATTTGAATCAATTAACGATTCACAAATTCATTTGTTACTTTTTTTCATCAATACGTCTTTGTATAAATTTGTTTCTAAGTTTTTTCAATTATGAAGAGATTTTGTTGTAAATTTAAACTAAGGGCAATTAACATAAACATAGCATACACCTATTATATTAAGAAAAACATACACTCAAAAGTTAAATTATCAAAAATATACATTTAATTAATAATTAATGAAAAACAAAAAAGTCGATTTATCTCTCCCAATCTCTTTCCTCTCTCTCATCCTTTCAATCTCTCCTCATCTCACGCTCTCTCCAATCTCTCTCTCCTTCTTCTCTCTCGCTCCAATATCTCTCCTCCTCCTTCTTACTCTCTCTGATATCCCATGACTGCTCTCTCTTTCCGATCTCTCTCTCCATCCTACGTCTATTTTTCTGATCTTTTTTTTCTCCTCCATCTCTGTCTTCCGTGGAGATTGAGACGGACACATCTATAGGAATGGGCGGCGAGGGTCTAGAGCGAGATCAAAAACTCGAGTTTGATGTCGACGGAGATGCGATCGTCGAATGAGAGAATCACGACGACGACGTGGTAGTTCGAGATCGGAGAACGGTTAAAAGTTGTATTTGTTAATTAGTGTATAATGCATGTTGAAAAATAAGTGTATGAATTACGTTAATTAATGGTATGAAGTTGAAAATTATGTATATGAATTATATAAGTAAGGATATGAATTATTTAAATTGGGGTATAAATTTTGAAAATACGGGTGAACTCTACAAATCAGGATATGAACTTTTGAAATAAGGGTATGACCTTTTGTAATAAGGGTATGAAAAATACAAATTAGGGTATCAATTTTTGGAATAAGGGTATAAAATATATAAATTAGGGTATGAACTTTTGAAATAAGGGTATTGACTTATGAAATATACAAATTAGGTTATGAACTTTTGAAATAAGAGTATGAAATATACAAATTAGGGTATGAATTTTTGAAATAAGGGTATGAATATTTAGAATAAAAATATGAAATATACAAATTATAGTATGAAATTTTGGGTATGTTTTTGTTAATTAGAACTTTTTGGGTATGTTTTTGTTAATTTAGTTTCAAAAGTAGTATGTTTTGTTAATTTATCCTTTAAACTATATATGATATAATAAATATTTAGTTAACTAAAAACTCATAAATTGATATCATTTCATATTAACAATAAATACCCATGACAACTAGTTAGATATGTCAAGTGTACATGTCATATCATCGTGTTGATTTTTTAGGTAGAAAAAATGTGAGTAAAAACATTTCTTATCTCAGAAATCTAAATATCATAATATTAGAATCCATATTATTTTACCATTAAAATGTCTCGTAATGGTAATGATGGATATCTCTTTATAAATCACAGACTCAATTATTATCTAGACAATGTGAGATAATTACTCAAACACTCCCCCTCGCTCGTGGCCCGACATTTCAGGGTCCTACGAGCGGACATATAAAATGGGTGGAGGTGAGCCTATGAGCTCAACATCGCTAGCCCCGCTCTGATACCATATTAGAATCCATATTTTTTTACCATTAAAAGTCCTCGTAATTGTAAGGATGGATAGGGTTGGGTTCGATCCGGTTCGGTTCGGTTTTAAGCGAAACCGAAACCGAGCATATTTTTCGGTTCGGTCTTTTTATTTTTTAAACTAAATCGGACCGGTTTTTTTCGATTCAGTTTCGGTTTTTCTTTCGGTTTTTTTCGGTTTCGGTCTTTTTCGGTTCGGTTTTTCCGGTTTTTCACCCAGCCCTAAGGATGGATATCTGCTTATAAATCTCAGGCTCGATTATTATCTAGAAAATGTGGGATAATTACTCCAACATATAATAACGGTATGAACTCTCCTTGAGTTCTGGAGCACATTCTCAGTTGCAACCGAAAACATATCAATTCGTGCATATTACAATAATTTTCATTTGTAATTTAGGTTCTTGTAAGATATATTATTCACACAAAATATTACTATCAAATAAGCATTTCATAAGACAATCAATGTATAGAAGATAAAAAAAAAAAAAAAAAAAAAAACTTGAAACATAAGCACATAATTTTGAAACATAGAAACCACATGATACCCCTTTTTTGTCACAAACAATGACAAGGGTAAACAATAGAGGCATACAAATCTTAAATAACAACATTTTCACTAGAAAGAAGCATTGCTAGTATCACTCTCTTTTCGAGTAGACTAGAAGACTTCATCACCCACTTCATCTACAGCAATGGCTGCTACATCTACATTGACATTCTCAAGAGCCATGGCAGGAGCTACCTCAACACATGTATGACAGGCTCAGGATGAACCACTCTTCTCTTTCAGTATAGACTCCATCTGTTGAGCAGCAACAATTGTTTTGATAGCCACAAGTTTATCCTCTATTATATGAGTCTCTTTTTCAGCAGAAGGATCACTCGCGCTGGCTTTCTCACCCGCTACTTTACTCTCATTTTTCTCTTTTTCTTTATGTTTCTCACCCCCTTTCTCTCAAGCACTTGTAACTTCACTTTCTTGCAAACTCACACCGATATAAGCATATATTTCAGCATCCAAGCTATCAACAGGCTCTTCCCTATCAGATTTCTCGCCTTCTTTTTCACTTTTGTTATTATCAGAAACACTGTGTGACTTTTTAGAAGGACCAGGAACATTAGGGTCATATGAACCAACATCAAGGGTACCTTTAAGCTCAACTTATTCCTTATCTAAAGCTGCCCTATCGCCCTCTTTAAACAAACAATGTCGTTTTCTTTATTAAGAAAATAGTTTTTTTTTTTTTTTTTGGTTTTGATTTGTAGCAAACAAAACCTAAATTCAAAACCAAATTTATTAAAAAAAATCCTTACATTTGTTTTAAAAAATAGTTTTAAATTAGTCACATTCAACAGTTTGAGAGGTTATTTGTTAAATTAATAATATGTTTGGGTCTTATCTTGAATTGTATAGGTTGCAGGTTACAAAATCAATCAGCTTAACATAACAAAGTGAGGGTACTACTAAATAATGTTTTAAATAGCGTTATCGCTATCATAGCATTTTTTCGAGAGAAACGTTAAAAACGCAAATAGCGTAGTAACGTAGCGCTTTGAGCTGTATTTTTTTTTTGCCTAAATACATATAAATATAGCATTAAATTCAGAACATCTAATAAAAATTAACTAAATATATATAAAAAGTTGTAACTAATAATCACAAATTGATTGTAGTTGAGATGTTAGAGCATTTATTTTGTTTGCAAGGGGTTTGTGGTTCGATTCTTTTTAGACTCAAATAATTAAATTATAATTTTGATAGCAAAAATAAAATAAAATAGACTGCACCCGCTATTTACGCTATAGCGTCCACTATGGCGTGCGCGCTAATAGTCGTTATAGTGCGAATTTAGCGCTTTTACATCCAAATAGCGGTTTATCATATTGTTTTTGGGCCAAAAAACGATATTTCGCTTTTTAAAACAATGCTACTAAATCAATTAAATTGAAAACTTGGGCTACAAGTTAATAAAATTTTAGGATCAGGAAATTAAAATAATCCCGTAGCAAACTATCTAATGTCGCGTAACAGCTCATACAAATACTACAATTACTTTTCAACTAGGAATAGAATTAGCTCATACAAATACTACAATTACTTTCCAACTAGGAATAGAATTAGCTCATACAAATACTACAATTACTTCAACTAGGAATAGAATTAGCTCATACAAATACTACAATTACTTTCCAACTAGGAATAGAATTAGCTCATACAAATACTACAATTACTTTCCAACTAGGAATAGAATTAGCTCATACAAATACTACAATTACTTTCCAACTAGGAAGAGAATTAGCTCATACGGAACAAAAAAAATATATATATATATATATATATATATATATCTGTATGCTTTCCTTCTTATTAAGCATACAAATTCAGGCTTTTCTCCCCCTCTCTCTCTATATATATATATATTCTCACAAAGGCCTCTCAAGTCATTTACCCTTCCTTTTTCCAAAGGTATGTAGTGTACGTGAATCTCAAGTTTTTGTTGAGATCTTTGTTTTCTTAGTTTTTGTTATATATGGATTTGTAATTTGTGTGTTTGTTAAGTTTTTTCTTTTTGAACCCTTTTTTTTTATGCTTTTGATGTTCTGGTCAAGATTTAGTGATTAACAAGATAATTTGTGATTTAACAGTAACAGACAGGAATTTCAACCCAAAAACTAAAAGATTAGGTAAATAACTAGATATAAGGTTGTACATCATTTACTAAACATAACTAAATTACTATTAATACACGTGGCATGCTTTCGACTTTCTCGCAGGTGTTCCTTATGCTTTGGTCTTGCCGTTCATTGCTTGAATTTTGTACTTGAATAGTTTATTGTAATTAATCGAGATTTGTATAATTATAAAGACTGAAAGAGGAAATAGTCTATAGTGTTTGATCAGCAGGGGAAGTATTAGTGTATTACGCTATTTACAGGCTATATTTGATAACATGGGGATTTGAAATCACTACAAAAGGGGTTTTCACTCTCTTACAGTGAATTTGAAAAGTCGAAGGAATCTCTTACAATGGACGGAAAAAACTAGAGGAGTTTAGACCAGAATAAAGGCTTACCAAGAAAACACAGATAATTTCAATAAACGTATTACCTATAGGAACTATGTACAAAAAAAATAGAAATTTGTTTTCTGGAAAACCATGATGATTTCATCTTATGCATTGAAGACAAGTATTTAAACAAAAAATTAGTGGAGTTGGCTGACTAGGCAGATCAGATCTAATTGAAAAACTATAACTGGTTCAACAAAAAGTCATGATAATTAATAATATAATATAGATTGCGATTTGTGTGCTGGTTTAATTTTTCCTTTGTGGAGGTTTTTTTTAATGCTTTTGATGTTCTGGTTAAGATTAAGTTATTAACAAGATAATTGTGTGATTTAACCAACAGTCAGAAATTTCAGCCCAAAAACTAAAAGGTTAGGCAGGTCACTAGATACTAAATAGCAAGGGGTTTAATAAATTACTATAGAAGGTTTCTGATTAGCAGTAGGAACGAGGTTGTAGATCATTTACTTTTAGTTGCCATCTGCAGAAGACATAACTAAATTACTATCGGTACACGTGGCATGCTTTCGACTTTTTCACAAGTGCTTCTTATGCTTTATTCTTGCCCTTAATTGCTTGAATTTTGTACTTCAATAGTTTTTTGCAATTAATCCTGGCTTGTATTCGTGTAAAGACTGAAAGAGGAATGGGTGTGGGATATAGTTTGTAGTGTTTCAGCAGGAAAGTATTACGCTATTTACAGGCTATTTTTGATAACATGCGGATTTGAAATCACTGAAAAGGGGGGTTTCAGTCTCTTACAATGGATTTGAAAAGTCTAGGAATCTCTTACAATGGTCTGAAAAAACTAGAGGAGTTTAGACCAAGACTTGCCAAAAAAACACAGATAATTTCAATAAATGAAAAAAAAAAAAAAAATTGTTTTCTGGAAACCCATGGTGATTTCATCTATATGCACAGACGACATGTATTTAAACAAAAAAGTAGAGGAATTGACTGACTAAGCAGATTATAATTGGAAAACTATAACTGGTTAACTGGTTCAGTAAAATTAAGTCATGATATAGTCATATAGATTGTAATATAATCTTTCTGTTAGTAGTGATTGAGGTTATCTCGAGTTTGTTGAAATTCATTTTGAGTTACTTTCTGAATAAGATCCTTTCTTGTGACTTCCTTCGTTTCATCTGCATATCAAAAAGCCTAATCCTCTGTCACCCATGTATATTGCAGATAAATCACTTATTACATATTATCACTAATGGATCCAAAGTCCTATCTTGTGGAGGTCAGACAAATTATATATATTTTTTGTAATTTTTTTAAAAGTTTGTGATTTTTGGTGATTTTTTATATTTTTTTTTGATTTTTTGTGATTTTTTGTGATTTTTATAATTTTTAATGATTTTTTGTGATTTTTTTCATTTTTTTTAAAAATCAATTAGTAATAAAACTCATATGGTATAAAAAGTGATACCTATGAGAAATGTGAAATTATCAAGGTATCTAGGAGGAATATAAGTTGTTATGAGTTACTTATAGAGAATTACCCCTACATAAATCATCAAACAAGCCGTAATCATCCTATACATAGGGACCCTGCAAGTCTTCTCGTCTCCAGGGAAACCATTTTTTCATTATTGCGGAATACAGTGTCGCAACGTCACGAGCTAGACGGATCAAGAGCAAATATAATTAGCTCTTCTTATTCTTTTTTGAATCTCCTATTTTATTTTTTCCTTTTATGTTGCTTTTAATCTATGTAATTATGATCTGCTTTTGTCTTCGCAACTTTTTGATAATGGTTCATGGTGGTATTGCAGATATTCGGTATGTCGGAGAAGGAGATGGATCATGGAGTGAAGTTGTTTAACAAGTAAGTAATTTGATCTTATTTTTGGTAATGGTTTATTTTGTTCAATTAGATTTAAATTAAAACAATTATAAGTAGGCTGATTATGAACTTCAGCACTTGCAAATCTTTCATCTGTACACATATCATAATTAGCTAATAATTAACTTTGGTGTAAAAGTTAGCGAATAACGGTTGTAGGATTCAGTTGCCATAAAATTTTGAAATCAATCACCATGTAATCGCGGAGAAATCAAGGGAAATCCTATAAATGGATAGTTACATAGACATTATTTTAGTTATGTTCAGCACGATATTGAATTTTTTATTGTCGACTGGGGATTTTTGAAGACAAACTTAGTAAATTCTGTTAATTATCTGTTGTTATTCCAGTCTTACAAAAAACAGATTTAAATTGAGAAGGTATCGTGCTTGTTATATATAGAATATAAAGAAATCTTCATATATATATATATAGGAAGAGTTAAATTGAGAAGAGTTAAATTAAATTGAGACTTTTAATTTGCTTTTAAAAACTCCGCTGCCCTTCGCCCTTATATTTGGTATCTGTATTTGTGTACGTGGATGCAAGGGGCCGCTTTTTATATGAACTCTTTCTTTTTGTTATTATGTGGAATGCTGAAAGGATGATTTATGCCTAGCAAAAAAATTTTGGTTAAAATTAGGCTCCCTTAATTCAGTCTACTTTATGAATTGACTTGCTTTTGGCAGTAATAGAAGAGGAGCACAAGAAGTTCAAGCAACTTGCAATGGTTCTTTCGGTACTTTGCTAATAGATCTTCCTTCTCACCTTCTCGCCAGTATTATGTCCCGCCTACCAATGAAGTCCCTTTTTATGTGTAAGTGTGTTTGCAAATCATTTCTTTCTGTAATCTCCGACCCTTGTTCTGTCAACATACTATCACCGGCGGTTCTTTTTCATACACCTTGCGGATTCTTCTGCTTGGAAGAGTTGACAACTAAAAATGATAAATGTATCGGTTGGCCAATCAAGTTCAAGCCCGGTGTCAATCTTCCTAACGTTAAACTTTATTTTGTTGGTGCGTACGAAGGCTTGTTGTGCTTCTGTGATCGTCGTCATGGTGATTCCACTGCTATGTGCAATAACTGGGTGTGCTTGTGTGATAGTACGCATCCCAAAGACACTATTTACATATGCAATCCATTAACAAGAGAATATGTTATGCTCCCTGAACGGAACTATCACGAACATTGTCCTGTCGTATATGGATTTGGTTTTTGTACAATCACTAAGAAGTATAAAATACTAAGAATAGCGGGAAATAAGTGGTGGTGTAATAATAAAGTAGAGGTTGAGATATTCACTCTTGGCGAAGAGACATGGAGACCTTTAGGAATTAAACCATTTCGACATGACTCAACTATTTCCGTGTATAATTTGAATGGCGCTCTTCATTGGTTAGATAATGGTTACATACACGCATTTGATCTTGCACAAGAATGTTTGCAGTGCATTCCAATGCCTGATAGTAATGATTCCATGTACGAATGCGTGAGATTGCAAGTCATTGGAGGTTTCCTCTCCATTATTGATGATCATCGTGATTGGTTTGATATGTGGTCAATGAAGGACTATGGAGTTGAGAGCTCATGGAGCCAACTTCGCATCATGAAAGAGTATGAACATTGTTTCCATCAGCCTGTTGTCTCTTGGAAAAATGGGGATATATTCTTCGGAATTGAATACGGAAAGGAACATCGGGGTTTTGAGTTATTTTTGTGTTATGATCCCAAAGCCGGCAAATCTAGAGATGCTAAGATTCATCGCACCAGTAGCAGTGGTGTCGGAAAGAAGGCATATAGTTACATACCTAGTTTGATTAAACTCGAAGATATTTTCAAGGGAAACCTACCGATTATAATGAAGCTTCGATAGAATATAGCAACCTAGAGAGCTCTTCTTTTTGCTTAATTTCATGAAACTGATGTTTTTTTTTCCCGAGTAGCAGATGTTTTTATTTACTATTTTGATTATTAATAACTTTTGATCTCTTCTTGTTGGTTTCATTAAATTATTTATATCATATCTAGTGAGTGAGATTTATCCATCCATCCCTTTTTTTTTAAAAAACTAAAGCAGCCTTTTTGTTTTCTAATGTCGTTTTCCAGATTAGAACTTGTTTATCAGTATTAAACTTGATTCAATAATGTCTCTGTTTTAGTGTAAAAAAACAGTACTAGTTATTTTTATATTAGAGTTTAACGTACACTATAAAAAAAACTTAGGCTTTGGAGACAATTTATTTAGATGCAATCAAAATTTGTCTCCAAATGATAATTTTTGGGGGCAAAAATAATTTTTTTTACTGTGTTTAGTTTCCCGATTTCGTGATGTTTTGAACATGACGCTCATAGTATTCAACTTATAGTTACGAAGCTGGATCTATAAATTTTGATGTTTTTTTATTTCTTTTTGGCAATTGATGACGTTTTTGTGTAACTTCAAATCATAATCTTACAATTGTAGTTATTAATTTATTTATGTGTTAGGCAGTTTCTCCATTTCAGGATATAATTAGTTGCATAGGGATGGAATCTAAGTTTGGTAGTCAATTTGAGTTTTACATGATTGTTGAAATTAAATGGAGAGGACTGGTGGTGATGCTATCGTTCTCTTACAATGAATTTGAAAAGTCGAAGGAATCTCTTACAATGGACGGAAAAAACTAGAGGAGTTTAGACCAGAATAAAGGCTTACCAAGAAAACACAGATAATTTCAATAAACGTATTACCTATAGGAACTATGTACAAAAAAAATAGAAATTTGTTTTCTGGAAAACCATGATGATTTCATCTTATGCATTGAAGACAAGTATTTAAACAAAAAATTAGTGGAGTTGGCTGACTAGGCAGATCAGATCTAATTGAAAAACTATAACTGGTTCAACAAAAAGTCATGATAATTAATAATATAATATAGATTGCGATTTGTGTGCTGGTTTAATTTTTCCTTTGTGGAGGTTTTTTTTAATGCTTTTGATGTTCTGGTTAAGATTAGGTTATTAACAAGATAATTGTGTGATTTAACCAACAGTCAGAAATTTCAGCCCAAAAACTAAAAGGTTAGGCAGGTCACTAGATACTAAATAGCAAGGGGTTTAATAAATTACTATAGAAGGTTTCTGATTAGCAGTAGGAACGAGGTTGTAGATCATTTACTTTTAGTTGCCATCTGCAGAAGACATAACTAAATTACTATCGGTACACGTGGCATGCTTTCGACTTTTTCACAAGTGCTTCTTATGCTTTATTCTTGCCCTTAATTGCTTGAATTTTGTACTTCAATAGTTTTTTGCAATTAATCCTGGCTTGTATTCGTGTAAAGACTGAAAGAGGAATGGGTGTGGGATATAGTTTGTAGTGTTTCAGCAGGAAAGTATTACGCTATTTACAGGCTATTTTTGATAACATGCGGATTTGAAATCACTGAAAAGGGGGGTTTCAGTCTCTTACAATGGATTTGAAAAGTCTAGGAATCTCTTACAATGGTCTGAAAAAACTAGAGGAGTTTAGACCAAGACTTGCCAAAAAAACACAGATAATTTCAATAAATGAAACAAAAAAAAAAAATTTGTTTTCTGGAAACCCATGGTGATTTCATCTATATGCACAGACGACATGTATTTAAACAAAAAAGTAGAGGAATTGACTGACTAAGCAGATTATAATTGGAAAACTATAACTGGTTAACTGGTTCAGTAAAATTAAGTCATGATATAGTCATATAGATTGTAATATACTCTTTCTGTTAGTAGTGATTGAGGCTATCTCGAGTTTGTTGAAATTCATTTTGAGTTCCTTTCTGAATAAGATCATTTCTTGTGACTTCCTTCGTTGCGTCTGTATATCGAAAAGCCTAATCCTCTGTCACCCCTGTATATTACAGATAAATCACTTATTACAGATTATCAGTAATGGATCCAAAGTCCTATCTTGTGGAGGTCAGACAAACATTTCTAAACAAATGTGGCTCTTACAAAGTATTTTTACAGATCATGGAAGATTTCAAAGCCCAACAACTCAACACCAGCAATCTCATGAAAAAAGTGACAAAATTGTTCGAAGGGCATAATAACTTGATCGAGGGCTTTAACAAATTTATTCCCAAGGAATACAAGATTGTTCCAAAAGAGGATGAAGAAGCTCTCAATTTCGTTAAAAGGGTTCATAAAACGTTTAAGGATGATCATGGAGCCTTTCTCTATTTTCTTGAAATTATTGATGCGTATAGGAGCAAAAACAAATCAGTCACTGAAGTGTACAACGAAATCAGTGTTCTGTTTCAGGGACACCGTGATCTGTTCTTTGAGTTCAGTAATTTTCTTCCTGATACGAATGTTAAAATATTGATTTCTCCTCCACTCAATTTAGTATGTGCAAAAAAGAAACGCAAAATCGAAGAAAAATCTGTCGGGAAAAGAGTACGTGACAAAGGGCTCGAGTTCTTTGATAAAGTAAAAGCTACTGTTAAAGATTCTGATACTTGCCAAGGCCTGATGACTTGTGAAGAACTTTATAGCAATAGAATAATTACTATACATGAATTGCACGATTTGGTCAACAATTTGATTGGGGAATATCCAGAGCTAGTAAAAAGTTTCGATGCATTTATGGAGAACTCTAAGAAGACTAGGAAATCAGAGGGCATTTGTTCGAGCAATTATATGGAAGAAAACTTTGAAAATCTGGATCTTTTAAAATGTGAGAAAATTAGTCCAAGCTATAGATGTTTGCCTATGAATTATAGAAAACCTGCTATAATGCATGAAAGTTTGAGCGATGGATTTGTGTGTGTCTCTTGTGAAAGACAATTTTAAACATGCGTCTAAGAACAAGTATGAAGCTACGCTATTTAAATGCGAGGACGATATATTTGAATTGGACATGAAGATCCATGTGCTTACCAAGACTATTGACATAGCAACAGCTCTGCTGCCAGAGGTGGAAATGAACCGTGAAATGGGGGAAACTTCCTCTCTATGCCTTGAAGAGCATTTTACGACACAACAATTGAAGTGCATTAAAAGGCTGTTCAAGAGGGAAAAAAAAGAGCCTAAATTCTTAGATTCTCTAAGGGGAAACGCGCATGTTCTATTGCCTATTGCATTAAGCCGGTTAATTTTGGAACAGGGGAAGTTTGTTCAAATACATAATGATTCTGCAATAAAGTGGCGTAAAATCTTCAAGGATAACCATCATCAGTCACTCGGTTTATCTAGAAAAATTGTGAAGTAAAGAGTTATGGATGTTTCTGCGAGACGAGTAGATAATAAAAGAAGATGTTTTTTATTGATATTGTAGATGTTGAATGAGCTCTTATCAAGCTTTCTCTGTTGTTATGAAACCTCTAATGAAATGGTCTTTGACATGTTACAAATAAGGTAATTCATTGTACATTTGCATCTGTTTACATCGCTGCTAGGTTTTTTATTTAGTTCATTGCTTGTAAACAATTTAATGATTATGTTATAAGGCATTAATGTACTGTGTTATTTAAATTTTATTCAATATCGATAAGTTTCTATTACATCCTCGTAAAAAAGAAAGAAAGGGTTGGCCCAAAGCACTTGTTAACATATTCTGGGACACTTTTTGAGTACTTGTACATATACTTCAGAGTTCAGACTAGGGACTTCCGGAAAGCTTTCTTTTCGGGATTGTTCTTGTGTTTTAATTATCATAAATGATGCTAACTTCAGTGAACAAATTCTCCAATGGCAATTCACTGCTTTTCTAGCTTATATCAATTTAAGTTCAATTACTTATACATGGTTCAGTTTAACTGATTTGATTTAAGGAATTGAAGTCATAGAAGTAAGATATGAAATATCACTATTTACGATACTTGTTGATCATATGAGACTTGCTAATCACCATAAACTGACAGTGTTCTTTTGAGTTTCTTATGCTCAGAACATTTTAAAAAGACTCGTGTCCTCTAAGCATCTTTGAAAAGCCACTAATCTTTAAATTATCAACTGTGTTGGTTCTAGATAGAGAGTACAGTTAAATTAGAAATTAAGATTTAATCCATGTTTGTTGGTATCAGAAAATAAATAAATCAGTTGAAACATTCAACTATCCCACATGTATAGTTCAATTAGATACAGATTACATTGACTTAATTAAAAGATAAGGTAAACATTCAATGTCATTACATGTAAAAATTACAAAGACTGATCAAATTCTACTTTGGTATGAAAGACTGATCAAATTCTACTTAGGGTGAAGTATACAGTATACTATTTATGCACTAGAAATTCAAAACGTATTGTTATACGTACTATTTGTAATCTGTCAAGCCTTTTTCTACCAGGTTCATATTCCCCTTGACCTAATCTCCCACAAGAAAATATACAAATTTTTCATGCATCTTCATATACCATGCAAAAAAATGCTAAAAGACCAAAAAAAATCTCCCAAATTGCTAGACCTTGTTTACTTCTACAAAAGTCGTTGTATGGGATGGTAATTTTGGTTACAAAAATCTTTTTTATGCCATGTTGGATACTTTTTACTCTGCCGTCGAAAAACCAGGCGGACCAGGAGTTGAAATTGTTGTTTCAGAGAGTGGATGGCCTTCGGAAGGTGGCTTTGCAGCTAGCTTCTATTGATAATGCAAGCATTTATTTGAAGAATTTGATTAGCCATGTGAAGGGTGGGACACCAAAGAGGCCATCAAAGAAGATCGAGGCTTACATATTTGCCGTATAAGATGAGAACCGAAAAAAATGGGGTTGAGTCGACTGAGAAGCATCTTGGGGTCTTTAGTCCTAACAAGCAGCCCAAATACCACATTAGTTTTAGCTAGACTCGAAATATTATATGCAAATTGTATCGGTATTTGTTTCTCAATTTTCGATTGGTTAACAGAGATTCTTGTACTGGGTAAGTTAGTCCCTTTTCTTCGTCGTACTTGTGAGAAATGCTCTATACCGAGTCAATTGATAAGATGAGCATTGCTGAGAGGGGTCGGTGATTACTGAAATTGATGCAATTCATTCAGTTAGCGATTATATTGCTCTTTCAATTCTGGGATTTTGATTTTATGATATCATGGAGTTGTATATTTCAAGAAGTTTATAATCACATCATCATGATCTCTCGTTGAAATTAATATTGAATTTCCTGTATTAAGAAAAACCTTTACAAACTATTTCTAGGTAGATTGAGCAACCTCCAAAGTTTCCGGACAAAAAGCTCCGAGTTGCCTATGTGTTTTTCGTTTCCAACCAATTAGCAATGAACTTGTAATCGGGTAACAAAGTATAGAAATACTTTTAATAAAACTCTTCCACAAAAATACAAATAGAATACTATGCAAGTAAATATTAGTATCAACTACTCTAGTATCCATAGCAATGAACTAATGACAAAAGGGAACGAGAAGAATTACAAAGGATGCTGTGATGGCATTCAGTCTATTTTGACGGAAAACTTCTTGTTCGAAAATGCTACTAGAGATTGATGATGATTGGAAATTTCGCCAACGACATTATAACTATTTTGTTTTTGTGTTTTCTTAATGTTGCAATATGTTGCTGAACAACCTTTTGTGTCGGATAGATGCATAATTGCCTGATATACTTGTCGATATATTCTTGATTTGGTGCAGTTTGTGTTGTTGAGTTGAATACGATAAACATCTAACATTGATGTAGAAAAAAAATAATACAAGTCTCAAAGGTAATGTACGATAAAACTACTCTGTTGATGTCAATTTTATGATTATTAGAATATGTTACCATATTGTCAAGAAAATATTTGATTTGATTATTAATTGATTTTGATAATAAATTTATTTACCACCAATATTAGAGATACAAGATTTAGTGTTACCTTATTTATACGATTCTAGTCTATATAAGAGTGTTGCTATGATCAATAATATATAAATCTCTATTGTTCTTTACAATATTTCTCTCTTTTTATACTTAACATGGTACTAGAGACATTATTCCTAGCATGTTAAATCAATTAATAAGGTTCCGCTGCATTATCTTGTATCTCTAATATTGATAGCTACTAAATAAACTTATTATCAAAATGAATCAATAATCAAATCTTTATTGACAATATGGAAATATTCTAATAATGATCGATCTCTTTCCTGATTTGGCTTTTATTAATCAAATCTTGTCACTAATAAAATGGTGTACGTATTACCACAAACTTTAAGTGAACTTTTTATAAACAAACCCGGACTATTTAATAACAATCATATGCTAATTAAAAATCATTATAGTCACTCACCACACACATATATATATATATATATATATTATTTCAATTGTTTTTGTCTCGAAAATTCTTCCATTTTTGTTTTGCGTGCAGTGTTGGATGCAATTCTTAGAAAAACGAAAAGAATATCGAATGTTATACAATAGGCGTTTTTGTTTGTGTGACAATAACGTGATAGTAGCTACTAAAAAAAATTTAATGAATAATTAACGTGGTGTAAGCATGATGTTCAACCTAGCCCAGTTAATTAGCACTTCTCACGTGAATAAGACTTTTTAATCCCTTTTAGTTAATTTACTATAAATATAGAAACTTTGAAGAAAGACTAACCCTTGCTATTGTAATTAAGTTGATGAAGCCTTGTTTTAGCTTCTTTTGATTATGTCTTTTTCCTCTATCAGCTTCAGTTCACTAAAGCTAAAACTTCGGTCTTCGTTTGAAAATTTTGTTCTGAAACCATTTGAGATTTTTGCTATTTTGGGACTGATAATCTTTTTCCTTTACGCGTTCTTTTTTAGTCGTTCAATTGGTTCCGCATCTTTGTTATTTTCGCCATTGCAGCTGAGATGGGGACCTGCCAGACAAAACCCTAATTTCATTTTGCCTACTAACATTAGCCACATTGTGTTTGGAATTATAACAGCTGAGAAGACATGGAAGCCTAGAAAACCCTACATTGATGCGTGGTGGCGACCAAATGTCACACGAGGGTACAATATTCCCTTTTATATTTCTATATTCCAGAAAAAATGAGTGTAATTCTAGTACACGCATGATTAAGGATGATAGTCTTATACCAATTAGATTTAGCTAGATAGAAGAGTTATAACTGAAAATCTTACTAGTTCCCTTTAATCTCAAAAGAATTTGCATTAGAAATTTCATAATCTTATTCTGTGTTATTTTTCTAACTAATTCACAAAAAATAGGACTCTTAATAAGTTGTTTCCGGTCACCAGACATCACTAGAATGTTTTGAAATTATGTAAAAAGGCTCTGAGCTATAATTATGATATGTAGGTATATGTTAGTTTTGATATCTTATGTTTCACTATTTGTTGTATTTGTTCATAGGTATCTATTCCTAGATAAACCTCCCACAAAAGAATTTGTCCCATGGCCTTCAACTTCTCCACCATATCGAATCTCAGATAATACAACAGTTCTTGAAAGAGAGTCCAAACATGTTGCACCAATTATGATACGCATGGTACATTCAATTATAGAAACATTTCGAGAAGGAAAAAATGGTACTAGATGGTTTGTGATAGGCTTCGATGATTCGGTTTTCTTTGTTGACAATTGGGTTGATGTTTTAGCAAAATACGATCATACCAAGTATATAAATATCGGAGCACCCTCTGAGACTCTAGTGTCAAACCTTCATTTTTCGTTTGAAATGGGATTCGGGGGAGGTGGAATTGCATTGAGCTATCCTTTAGCTAAAGCAATGGTGAAGGAATTAGAAGATTGCATCAAGAGATACCCATATGTAAACTCGGCAGATCTAATTACACAATTTTGTGTTGATGAGTTTGGTGTTCCTCTTACCGTTGAAAGGGGTATTCATCAGGTAATGATTTTCGTAAAAAAAATTGTCTTAAAAAGTGTTACATATATTTTTATCGCCTTTTTTCAATTGTACTCTAATGTCAAAATGTCGTGTAGATTGATCTGCGTGGAGATATATCAGGCTTTTTATCATCCCATCCGCAGTCTCTATTACTTTCGCTCCACCATTTGGATTTTGTAGACCCGATTTTCCCTTCAAAAGACCGTTTTGAATCAACCAAACACCTAATGAAAGCCGCGGAATTTGACCAATCGCGATTATTACAACAAACGATATGCTATTCTAGGCCTAGAAACTGGTCAATATCGATCTCATGGGGTTACTCTGTACATATTTATGAGAAAATTCACCCAAGGCATCTCCTAAGACGACCACTTGAAACATTTCAACCTTGGCTTAGGGCAAGGCCTCCCATGTTCATGTTCAATACGAGGTGGCCTTGCGAGAGTATTCCAAATGTTTTATTTTTCCATTCGATACAAAACAAAGGAAATGATATTGTAACTACATATCTTCGACCATCACCACCTTGGTATCCAAGGTGTCCACCATCTGGGAATCATTCTATGGATTATATTACCGAAATCCGAGTCTTTTCATCAACTGGAAAGCGCAAAGAGGTTAGAGTAAACAATAGCCGAAATCACATCTGTTTCGTATTCAGGAAATTCAAAGTTTGTAATTCATCTGTATTATTTTTATCAGAAAATTAACCAAAGTAAGAATATATAGTACAGTAACTAGCCAGATCATAACAGTCCCTAGATTAAATAAAACAAGGATATCATATCTTTGACGAGAACTAAAACCAAGCGGATCTGAAGTTGGCTTTTCATTTCTTTGATTAGATTTGGTTTATATACTTGATCCGATACTCCTTAGTGATATCATGTAAGGAGTAACTAAATATGTGTTTCTTTTTCAGATTGAAAGAAGTGCATGCTGTGACATCATGCGGTTGGATAGCAGTAATATTGCTGAGGTGAAATTGAGGACTTGCAAGGATCATGAGATAATAGCTTAACTGTAAACAGCATGATAAATTAGTGAAAAATGTGTTCTGTACCTTCACTCTTGACCTGCAACATTTTCCAATTGAATTAGCAATCGAATACAGAAAAAGCCTGCAAAAGTACTCGATTTGAGTCACCAATAGCATATTGAAAGGGTAATACTAGAGGAAATCTATTAAAGAAGGGTCTTCATTTGATATAAAAGTCATTTGCAGTAGCAATTGTAGCATGATTATAATGTACCACATGAATCAGAAGTTTCCAAAATCTTTAATTTTAGGGTAAATTTTACTACGGCTGCAGAGAATCCATAAGTCCACTTGATAAGTCATCACAGTAAATAAAATAAAATAATGTGTATGCCACGTCTGGCTATCAGCATAGGTATTCTCGCATTCTTAAGGTTAAGGTTCGAGGCGATCAGAATGCAAGTTTTGGCAATCCAAAAGATTCCTCAGGAAAGCGGGCGAAAAAATCCTTAATTTACAGCATGTCCACTCTAAAAAAAGTGAACTGTCTACTTTCAAAATTTGTAGCCACCACGTCAAGAAACCAAAAAAGAGCTCAGTTTAGAGCTGGTTAAGCAAATACGGTACGAGTCATAAAAGTAAAAACTAAAAATTTAACCTTCTCAAACAACAACTTTCTTCACAGCAACAAAAGAATTTTGAAGTTACAAATATACAACATATCACTGTATTGTCCTGTAACATCTTCTTTCTACAAAAACAAAAAAACTCTAAACAACCAAAAGAATACACACATTTCCCAATTCGTACAAAAGCCACACTATATCCTGCCAATCGTCACGGCCACTTTCGGAGAGATGCAACATGTACATCGTGATAAGTTACTAAGAACTTAATTTTTTAGATGAAATTATAAGCATCTCGGGCCCCTTTTCTGCACAAGTGGTTGTGTTTAAATAAGTTTGTTCTCACCTCCTAACCTCATCTTACACGTACTGACCCAGATTTGATCAAATTTATGCTGAGACTGTTATTTCTTTCGCGTGAATATTGCCTAGATGCTTTTCTCCAATCCGTGCCTGCTTTCATCATTGCAGCAAATTCTTCATAACTTATGCACCCATCCTACAAAATATACGCACAAAAAAATTGTGAAAAAATAAAGAATCAGTTTAGTTCCACAATTTGTTATAACAATAAAAAATGATGATCAATTTCTCCTTCATTCCAAAGCAATTTTGAGTCGTCAAATTACACTATATTTAATATTGAATAGCATTACATCCCTTACTAAGTTTGTTAGATATGGGATGTAAATCCAAAACAAAATATAGCCTACTCAAAACCAAGTTGCATCTTGTAAGTTTCCTACCAAAAAGGGCTCATCATAGAAAAGTAGTGTAACGACCCGGTCCTCCAACCAGACCGCCACCATCTGCTTACTACCACCAATACTGGCCGCTTTGGCCCGATCGATTTCGTCCTCGCTTCTCGGGCCCCACGACTTTAACATACTCGTTGGACACGCCGTCCTTCCGGAAAATCCGGGTAACGTCCTCGTTGGACACGCCGTCCTTCCGGGGTTGCCAGTGCCCCACATCAGCTAGATAGCGGCTCTAATACCAATTGTAACGACCCGGTCCTCCGACCAGACAGCCACCATCTGCTTACTACCACCAATACTGTCCGCTTTTGCCCGACTTCGTCCTCGTTTCTCGGGCCGCAAGGCCTTGGTGATAGTAAAAAGTATGTTTCTACCTTATATACCATATAGGTACTACATATCTAGACGATGTGGGATAGGTCACTTCTCTTCACCACGGTATTTTCCTACGAAAATCCGGGTTTTTACAAGTAGGACACTTAAAAATAGAGGTTTAACCAATTACTACTAGTTGTGGGACAAATATTAAACCTGACATCTCGAAATGGCAAAAATATATCTGAAAGAGATAAGAACAGCAAAAAAGGAATGGGGGAAAGAAAAATGACCCACAGCTCCAAGAATTGAGGAGATATTATAAAATACTATCCCAACAAAGATGAAATCGTATAAGGTCCTCATCAAATGGACCAATTAAATCAACTTTAAAACTATAGCGGTTGTTATATAAGTTGAGGTTCTGACCTTATCAGTGTCGACATCGTGCATAATCGCATTAATGACTTCTTCATTATCAGCATCTTCTTCGTCCCTAAAAGCATCTCGCAGCTCTTCAATTTCTATGTAACCACTTTGGTTTCTATCAAAGTACGCGAAAGCTTTATGCAAATGCTCATCATTAGCTATTTTTCTAAGATGAACAGATACAGCGACAAACTCCCCGTAGTTTAGACTTCCATCTCTATCGATATCAGCCTGTCAACACCATCACATCATGTATTTTCAATAACTATAATAATATATACTATATTCGTATATGGCGGTCAATATAAAATTAGTTTAAACAGTATACATACAGCTTCCATTAAGATCTGAAGATCTGCTTCAGGGACCTGGTGACCAAGCTTTTGCAAACCAACTCTAAGCTCCTCCAGAGTTATTTTTCCTCTTTGGTTAGTATCCATGTTTTCAAATGCTTCTCTTATAGCAGCTGATTCCTCCACAGACAGGTGCTCAGCAATGACCTGACGTGTCAAAAAAATCCAGTTAAGCAGAAATTTAGACCAGAATTTTACACCTGAATACGAGATACTGGAATTTCGATGGGAAAAACATTGAGGAGGTTTCCCCTTCTATTATAATTCAGCCAATAAAGAAACTTATAGAAACTTTAAGAAGTACATTCAGCAGTTTCAATTCCACATTTAAACAAAACGACAAGCATACGGTAAAGCAACGAGGACCATTACCTTTAGAGCCTTTTTCTTGAGCTTGTTCATAACAGAAAACTGTTTGAGTTTTGCTTTCACGGTCTCCCCAAGTGACACATTTGGCGCCTTTTTCGCATTTTGTATCCAGGGATGATCTATATTTATGGAGAGAGAATAAGAAAACAATTCTTCCAATATTTATTCGGGTTACCTCATTTCTATTCCCTACATTTTGGTGCTTATCTCATTTTATCTCTGGACTTTTGTTTTCAACAGTTTTAGTCACAAGATCTTACAAAATGTGTATTCTTCATCCCTTAACCTACAACGCTATATTTTCCATTAGTTATAACAATATCATATACTTTCAAAATAATTTATATGAACTTAATCTTGTTTTTCTTCACAAAATTCATATCTAATATCCATTTAAAGTAGATTGAATAGAAGCAACATTAGATATTTCTGACTTCTAAGCAAACATACCAAGCACTTCCTGAGCAGTAAGCCGTCTGTTTGGATCAGGCTCAAGCATTTTCTTCACAAGGTCCTTAGCGTTATCAGAAACTATAGGCCATGGGTCTCGCTTGAAATTAATTACAGATCGAATAATCGCTTGTGCTATTCCTTGCTCAGTTTCTGAAAACAAGGACAGTGTCAGTTAAAAGAAAACACTATAACAAAGGCGATAAAATTTAAAGTTCTGTGCTTTGTACAAGAGAAGATCTTCCTAAGCTTTTTGGTTTTACTTTTGTTGGAGAAACCAACTCCTTAAGCTACTAATCTTGTGTTATGCCTTTATTAAGACTTTAATTAGTAGACCTTGTTTGACTATTTCAATGGACAAAATGGAAGTCGTGATACCTCGAGGTCGAGGCCCTTTTTTCAGCTTATAAGCCTATCTTTTTTGCAATTTTGCTTAAAAGATGGACTGCATTGGGCATAACAGAATTTCAGGTCTTTTGACCTGAACAAGATGCCTTAAAGCTGAATGAACCTCATACTTTGCTCAAAAGATCTTTCTTGTTATTCAGCTTATGTGGTCAAAAGTTGCAACGAAACAAACTCTCCCTCAATTGTAGCTCGTAAGCTAAATAAACTACAATTCTGTTGTAGCTTTAGAGAAAAATACATTTTGACTTATTTGAGGATATAAATAGAGGAACATTTACATAACATCTAGCCTTTCATGTCGAAAACTATTAACTTACTAATCAAAACAAGCCTTACGAAGTGGAGAAGAGAAAAAATAGTTGAGAAGTTTTAGTTTTGATACGGTAAATATAAAATCCTAATAATTAAAATATACAATACTATACCTGCCCAAAAAGGTGGAACGCCACAGAGTAGAATATAGAGGATAACCCCAGCACTCCAAACATCACATTCAGGACCATAATTGCGTTTAAGAACCTCAGGGGCCATATAATAAGGACTTCCCACTATTTCATCAAAACGTTCACCTATAAAATCAACAAAAGATCTGTATATGAAAGATTTTCTTAAGGGGAGTTGTTGGATTTTAGTATCCGCCAATTTGTGTAAAATTTACCTTGAAATTATTCTTTTATAACATCAAACATATAGAGTGATACCTTGATACTAGTACATTTTAAAGTAGGTATTTGGAGAACAAAAATTCAATGGTACTAAACCAAAATAATGAATATAAACAAGATACCTGGCTTAAAAGTTACTGATAATCCAAAATCAATTGCCTTAAGTGGTGATGTTTCCTTCTTGTTTGCAAATAAGAAATTCTCAGGTTTTAAGTCCCGGTGAATCACTCCATTCTTGTGGCAAGTCTGAAAAATCATAGAGAGAAAAACATTGCTCAAAACCATAAAATAGCTCCGCATTACAGTTAACAAGAAGTGTCACATTAACAGTGAAGCAAGACACCACATTTGCAAAGACTTGAAAGGAAAATATGGGTAAAGAAATGACAAGGGTACGTGAACAAAGAAAAGTACATCGGACATAATGAAAATAAATAGACAACTGAAACAATTTTTAATAGTAGAAGCTAAAACAGATGGCAAAAAGTATTGAGATCGTGTGAAAGCCAACTATTGGCAAAGAGCTGTATATACAATTGAATGTGCCAAACAAGTTTCTTAGAAAAAATGTAATAGTCCGTACTTCAGATATAAGGAATTTTTGGACACCGGCGGTACACATATTTTTCTGGAACATAATTACCAGATTGCTTAAGCGGCAAAGTAGAAGTTTAGAACTAACAAAAGAAATTGATAATTATTAAAAATAATAAAACACACTCAAATTTTACATATTACTAAGTCATAAATACTGTATTGATTCGAAATGTGTTGATGTCATCCCTTCTTATCCAAAATCATCATTCGAAAATATGCACAAGTCGTAAAGACCATTAACAAACAATATACTGAATTTGAACCCAAAGAAAACCCAAGACTAGAATCTCAAAAACAAACGCATTTCACACAGGTATCCCTATGCTAAAAAAAAAAAAAAAACATACTGTATTTCATAAATACCTGCACAACTTCAACAATTGTTTTCATAACCGCCGAAGCAGCTCTCTCCGTATAATGCCCCCTCGCCACAATTCTATCGAACAATTCACCACCCTCACACAACTCCATCACTATATGAACTGCATTTTGGTCCTCAAAAGTGTCCTTTAATGTCACAACATTATGGTGAACAGGCAAATGCTTCATTATCTCAACCTCTCTCCTAACATCCTCGATATCCACAGGAGTTATCAGCCTATTCTTCGATATAGATTTACAAGCGTATTTCTCACCATTTTCCAAATCAATCGCCAAATACGTAATTCCAAATTCTCCTCTCCCTAGCTCACCATCCAGTCTGTATCTCTTCGACATATCGGTACCCGTAGGGTTCTTTAACACAGTTAGCTTGTTCCATTCGGCCGAGTTATAGTTAGCTGCAAACAGATTTTGTCTATTCTTTTTCTTAGTTTTCTTCTTCGACGAACCAACTGGTGTCATACAGCAGTTTCCCATGGCTTAAACCTGCAAGTTTGCCTAACATTTTAGACCATCTTATAGCTTTTACCAATCATTGATTAACCAATCATTTTAGACAATTTTATAGCCTTTACCAATCATTTGCCTAACCAAAACTATTCCCTTAAATGAGACTCTACACATAAATTACTGAACATCACTTTAAATTTAATTTACAAACTGAATATTCAGTATGCCCTTTATAAATAAACACATGCTAGCACCTATAACAAACAAACAAAAAAACAAAAAAATCAGACCTTAATCTATACAGTATCTTTATTTTTTACAAATTAAAAATTAGCTCAAATTAGTTAAAAATATCATAAAGGTTGCATCTTTTTTAATGGGCAAGTCTAGAAAAATCAACAAGCTAAGATAACTGAAGAACTCATGAACTAGATTAAATGATTGTCATAGCTACAGACATATACATATATACAGTATATTTACAAATAAAATTTAGCTCAAATTAGTTACAAATATCTAAAAGGTTGCATCTTTTTAGTGGGAACGACTAAAAAAATCAACAAACTAAGCTAATTAAAGAATCTATGAGCCAAATTAAATGATTGCCATAGCTACAGATAGATACATATACATACAGTATATTTACAAATGAAATTTAGCTCAAATTAGTTAAAAATATTTTAAAAGTTGCATCTTTTTAGTGGGAAAGTCTCAGAAAAATCAACAAACTAAGCTAATTGAAGAATCTATGAACCAAATTAAATGATTGCCATAGCTACAGATAGATACATATACACACTATACAGTATATTTACAAATGAAATTTAGCTCAAATAAGTTAAAAATATTTTAAAAGTTGCATCTTTTTAGTGGGAAAGTCTCAGAAAAATCAACAAACTAAGCTAATTGAAGAATCTATGAACCAAATTAAATGATTGCCATAGCTACAGATAGATACATATACACACTATACAGTATATTTACAAATGACATTTAGCTCAAATTAGTTAAAAATATTTTAAAAGTTGCATCTTTTTAGTGGGAAAGTCTCAGAAAAATCAACAAAGTAAGCTAACTGAAGAGTCTATGAACCAAATTAAATAAATTAGCTCAAATTAGTTAAAAACATAATAAAAGTTGCATCTTTATAGTGGGAAAGTCTTAGAAAAATCAACAAACTAAGCTAACTGAAGAGTCTATGAACCAAATTAAATAAATTAGCTCAAATTAGTTAAAAACATATTAAAGGTTGCATCTTTATAGTGGGAAAGTCTTAGAAAAATCAACAAACTAAGCTAACTGAAGAGTCTATGAACCAAATTAAATAAATTAGCTCAAATTAGTTAAAAACATATTAAAGGTTGCATCTTTATAGTGGGAAAGTCTTAGAAAAATCAACAAACTAAGCTAACTGAAGAGTCTATGAACCAAATTAAATAAATTAGCTCAAATAGTTAAAAACATATTAAAGGTTGCATCTTTATAGTGGGAAAGTCTTAGAAAAATCAACAAACTAAGCTAACTGAAGAGTCTATGAACCAAATTAAATAAATTACCTCAAATAGTTAAAAACATATTAAAGGTTGCATCTTTATAGTGGGAAAGTCTTAGAAAAATCAACAAACTACGCTAACTGAAGAGTCTATGAACCAAATTAAATAAATTAGCTCAAATAGTTAAAAACATATTAAAGGTTGCATCTTTATAGTGGGAAAGTCTTAGAAAAATCAACAAACTAAGCGAACTGAAGAATCTATGAACCAAATTAAATAAATTAACTCAAATTAGTTAAAAGCATAATAAAAGTTGCATCTTTTTAGTGGAAAGTCTTAGAAAAATCAACAAACTAAGCCAACTGAAGAATCTATGAACCAAATTAAATAAATTAGCTCAAATAGTTAAAAACATATTAAAGGTTGCATCTTTATAGTGGGAAAGTCTTAGAAAAATCAACAAACTAAGCTAACTGAAGAATCTATGAACCAAATTAAATAAATTAACTCAAATTAGTTAAAAGCATAATAAAAGTTGCATCTTTTTAGTGGGAAGTCTTAGAAAAATCAACAAACTAAGCCAACTGAAGAATCTATGAACCAAATTAAATAAATTAGCTCAAATTAGTTTTAAATATATTAAAGGTTGCATCTTTATAGTGGGCAAGTCTAACAAGATTAACAAACTAAGCTAACTGAAGAATTTATTAACCAAATTAAATAAATTAGCTCAAATTAGTTTAAAATATATTAAAGGTTTTATCTTTATAGTGGGCAAGATTAACAAACTAAGCTAGCTGAAGAATCTATGAATCAAATTAAAATAAATTAGCTCAAATTAGTTTAAAATATATCAAAGGTTTTATCTTTATAGTGGGCAAGATTAACAAACTAAGCTAACTGAGAATTTACTAACCAAATCAAATGACTGTCAAATTGCTACAAATATATATATATACATAAAAGAATTAGTTTTGCGATTCAGAAACGGCTAGCGGTGCAGCTTGTTGCTCGTTTGACTTCCGTTTAAATATGTAATTACTTCATGATAATTAAAAATATATATAAAAGTATATACATACCAGTTTATTTTCTTTCTTTTTTTGAGATCTAGAAGGGGGCAAAGAGGGTCTTTTAGTATAATAATAAAAGGGTATGAAAGAAATGAAATGCTGTGCGTTGAAGTTAAAGGTCAGCTAGATATGTAGATATAGTCTGTATCTATATATCTATATATCTCTATATAGATATATAGATATCTATATAGATATATAGAGAGATAGAATCAAATCTCAGTAATGATAAAAGTTGTTTCCGGGTGTGTATAATTGTAATTGGAAGCAGGTAGGCCTACAAAAAAATCAGTTTTGACCAAACTGGCAATAAAAAATTACAAATATTTTTATTTCATGTGGTTATATAGATTACACTTGAAGGATTTATTTATATGAAACATACGGTGGTTTGTTTTTTGTATTATTCAGAGGCTCAGACCTTAATTAAAAAAAATTGCGATATTGTATTTGGAAATAAAGAGCGTGAAGTTTAAGATGCTATAATATTTTTGGAACTAGTCATGTAAAAATAATAATTTACTCCATCTAAAACTCTTCATACTTTTTTTACAGTTTGAAAGACTACACCGAAATTTTTAGATGCAAATAGAAAAATTAGGAAATTTAAATATATTTAAATTTTAAAAAGAAACAAACGAGTATAAAGTCATATTTCACTCCTACTAATTTTACATTGGTCCAAGCCGGGACTGAAAAAATATATTATTTTAGACATTTAATTTATTAATTTATAAAGCTTCTAGTGTGTAGAGTGAAATTATACCATTGCTTACTAGCTCCTGATACTAGAACAACTACAGCAAACTAAAAACAAACGAACTAATTAACCCATTGCTAGGAATATTAGAACTACAAAAAGCTAAAATGAAAATGAGTTAGACCATTGCTACGTACTGGAAGCTCCATACCAAGCTAAAATAAAAAATGAATCAAAATAATGCTATGCAGAGCGTGTTTGCTAGCAACTATTAGGATGAATTAAGTTGGGTAATTTAAGAAAAAAAATGAGATTTCATCTATGTCTTCCATGGTGAGAAGAGAAAAAATGCAAGGGTAATTAGGGTATTGTAGTATAAGTTATTTTGGCCTTATAAATTATTAGCATCATGTATGACATCAGTGGTGAGATCTATAGCCTTTAATTAAGTTATTTTGGCCTTATAAATTATTAGCATCACACATCAGTCCAACTAAAATACTCACGAAATACTGCTCATCAATGCATTTATAGCTTAAAAAATTCTATAAAAATATAATTTTATTGGATTTCTCTCTAAATTTAGAGAATTTTGGTAAAAAATTATAAAAGTTTAAATTATTATTTTATTGCATAAAAACCGTGCCGCTCCTCTCCTCCCCACTTTCCACTTTTCACTTTTCTTTCTATCACTACAAGTTGATATATACACTTCTGATAAACGATATCTCCGCCATAGTTATCATCGGGCTCTTAGAGCATTCTCAACAATGTGTACAAATTTTATCTATATCTATAAGGTTATATGGCTATATAACCCTATATAATCAAATGTTGCACAACAATCAATTATATCTCCTACTAATATTTAATTAAAATAATAATTTATTTTTATTTTTGGAACCTACTGTATATTCTCACATCACCAAGGGTCAAAATCCCCAAATTCTATATACTTCGATTCACTACAATTCACTACATATGAAGTTTCATTTGATATATTTCTCAGTTTCCTCTCAACTCCAATCCAATCCTCCAAATCGTGAACTCCATTTGGATGCTTAATCTGATGAATTTTTATACCTGCATATATATATATATGTATATATATGGGGAATGATACACATAAATTGGATCTCTAAAACCATCAAAATTTAACTCAAAATCCCTGATGAATGTGTCATATATGTGTTTTTTGAAAAACTCGAGATTGAAAGGCGGTCAATTGAAAAGCAGTGGAGAAGTGTTTAAGAAGAAGGATAGGGGAACTTAGAGAGAGAAAGGCAAAATGTAAAATGAGGGGAGAAAAAGAGCTGGAAAGGTTTTATTCGGCGGGGTCCACCATACCAAATGTCCCAATATTTACCAAAAAAACATGTCTAGGTGTAGAGAGAAATCCTAAATAATTTTAACTTTATACATTTATATTAGCTTATATGGTCATTGTTGAGCATCAAAATTTCTTAAAATTGTATTAGTCAATAGATATAGAGTTTCTTATATAAACTGTTGAGAATGCTCTTAGTCTCTATAATCGTATTCATTATAATTCCATCATTTTACTCCTCGTCTGAGTTTTCTAGTTTGCTAGTACACAAACTCTTTATATATCTATGCACACATATATATATATATATAAGGTACGAAAATTGATCTGCTTAAACACTCAAATCGATGTATAGAATCTGAAGGATCAGAGTGAAGGTAAGATAAGAAATACTCTCTATATGATATAAGACTTCATATGTGATGAATCGGAGTAGAAAAGCATTGAGGTTTTTTTGTCATTTTAATGTGATACATACTAGACTTATAGATGACTGTTGTGTAACTTTTGGTTATATAGTCTTATGTAGCCGTATAAACTTATAGATACAGTGAAAGTTTATATGCATTGTTAAGAATGCTCTTGATATATACATATACATAGGTGCATAAATATTAAATGTTAATGCGACAAAAATGCATCCCTAATCACTACAAGAAAAAGTTAATTTAACATCATAAATTTTTTTCGGTTATGTTGCTCATTTGTTGTTAAACTGTTGCTAAAATTTAGCCACAACCACTTTAACAAGATAACCAATGATGCTAAATGAATTTTTTATTTTAATAAATTATGTGGGAGTATGTTATAACTCAGAAGTCCTCTACCTATGTTATTTTTCCTTTTCCGTGGCCTATTATGCATATGTTTTAGAGTAATGATATATCCACATACACAAGATGTACATACATTGATGGCATACAACACATTCAAAAATTATTTTCCTTTACCTATTTCTAAAAAAAAACAATTACATATGATTTTTTGGTGAGTTGTATGTCATGTCACCACTATGTGTATATGTTGTGTAAATAACCTTGTGTATATAGCATTATCATGTGTTTTAATTAGGGCTGGGTTCGGTTCGCTCCGGTTCGGTTTTTGGCAAAACCGAAACTGAAACTGAAACCGAGCATATTTTTTGGTTCGGTTTTTTTCGGTTTCGGTCTTTTTATTTTTTGGACCGAACCGGACCGGTTTTTTCTGTCCAGTTTCGGTTATTTTTCGGTTTTATTTTTTATTTTTTATTTTTCGGTCTTTTTCGGGTTTTTTCGGTTTCAGTCTTTTTCGGTTCGGTTTTACTGAAAACCGAAATCGACCCGAAAATTTTTCGGTTTTTCGGTTTCGATCTTTTTCGGTTCGGTTCAGTTTTTCTGGTTTTTTGCTCGGCCCTAGTTTTAACCACAACTTATAAGGTATTAAGAGCACTTGCAACTGGTAAGGAAAGAGGGAATCTTTGCTAAAATAGACATTACTTTTAGAAAACGTTTAAGCTCCAGCATAAGTGGTATGTGTAAAGATAATATGCATGATTTGTAAAATTTTACACATATTTGTACACTAATTTGTTGGGATAGCACTTTGTTGTAGATAGTGGTATCTCTTTCTCATCTAGATCTCTTTTTCCATTTTGCAATTTATTTACAGAACAATCATGGACTATATTTGGTAACAAATGTTTTATCATTTCATTCTATGTAAAAATATGCTCACATTGAAAACTCGTAAAAAAAAAATCAATTAATATACTCCTTACCAGTTGCAAGTGGTTAAAAATAGCTACTTTTACAAATCAATTGCTCTTTTTTAAAATAAATAATTAGATTAATGTAACAAGATTTGGCCGCAAATTTGTGTTTATTGCATATTTAATACACAACAATTTATAAGATTTGTTACCCTTTCAAGATTCAACACTTGTTTTTTTATTTAATGCTTAAAAATAATTTTTGGAAATCATACTTTTTTATTTTAGACAATATCTATTTTAGATGATTTGCTGGAGTGAAAAATATTTAAATTGAACGCGTATTTTAGATGACTTGTTGTGCATATGTGTGTTATAAACAATGTGTAAAATAGAAGAAAAATAATAATTTGATGAGGTAAAATAGATGACCAATAACCACCGTTGTTAATGATCTTATAGAGTACCTCTAGGGACCACGAGAAAATATTAATATAGAGAGTTTATTTCTAAATAGATGTGACATATAAAACATAAGTAAAATTTAAAAATTATAAGTATTTACATAATATAAGATACATTCATATAAAAATGTGCAAAGTCATGTGTAGCTTATATTTTATCGAGATCGGTCACCCGATGTCAATGAAATACAAGATACACATGAAATGAATGACGAGAATTAATGATTAGTTTACAACTAGGCAGTCAAATCACACACAACTTCACTACAATAACAAATTGGATACGAATGTTTTCATCAATCCTACAAATTTGATTGAAGAATATATATTTTTTTACAATAAAAAATTATTTATTAATATAAGGAGGTGAATTTATTACGAACGGGATCACAACAAACTACGAAATATGACAATAAAAAATTTATTTTTATTTATAACTGACCTGAGTTGGGACTGAGAATTTTTATAACTATAGAAAAGTTATTCGTATATAGAGTATTCTTATATGAATGTTTTATTGTAACAAGTTAACAAGCATATAATTTATGACAATAAAAAATTATATACGAATACGAATAACTTGTTATATAATTTATTGTAACAAATTATATAACAAGTTAACAACAAACTACGAAATATGACAATAAAAAATTTATTTTTATTTATAACTGACCTGAGTTGGGACTGAGAATTTTTATAACTATAGAAAAGTTATTCGTATATAGAGTATTATTATATGAATGTTTTATTGTAACAAGTTAACAAGCATATAATTTAAGGCTTAGAGCGTGACCATTAGAGTGCTTCGATTTGAAATGGAAATTCCACAACAGACGGCTGGTATACGACTACAATGAAATTCGTTGGGAGGCTTGCGTAGTATGTTACGTCATCTCCATCTTCACACTCTAGAGTAAGGATGAGCTGAAGAACACCATGCATTGATGGGTGGTGAAAGGGCTCATATTAACTATCATGAGGCCCTTTTTGTAGCTAGTACAGCCATAGGTTTTTCCCCGATGCATTATTCTTCCATGAATTACTCAAAATAAAAATAGGATCATCAAAAGAAAATTAATTTTATATAACATGCTGAGCCAAACATTACACATGTAAAACACCTACTTGATTAGGTATTAATAGTTTTTGCCAAATTTATTGAAAGTATCAATTAAATAATCACACCATTAGACTAGCAAGAGAATAGGTATAGCTAGTCTTTCTCACCTAGCCATAAATTAAGAATAAAAAAACATTATTTGATACCCTCACAAAACCAGATCTATTCTTTCCTCACCTAGAGCCGTAAATGAGATGATCTGTTCGTGAAATCGTTCGTGTTCGATTTGTTTAATGTTCGGTTCAGGTTCGTTTATTTATAAACAAACATGATAATGAAAAAAAATACGGTGTTCGTCTATTAAATAAACTGAACATAAACAAAACTATGTTCAGTTCGTCTAAACTCATGTTCATGTAACTATATATAAAATTTAATAAAATAAATAGACTAAAACTATCAATGATGTAACAAAACTAGTATCATTACAAATTAATAAACTTATTTATGATATAATAATATTAATGATATGTTTGTATTATTTCAAACTTGTTATAGTCACCGATTTTACTATTAATTACTCGACTTGTGAAAGTAATCAATTACACGTATGTAAAAAAGAATTTATACTTTGTTAGAATATATAAACTTAAAAGCTAAGATAAATTTGTGTTATAATATCAAATAAATTAATTAGCTAATGATGTATTTATGTGTAGACAAGTTTATCATAGTAAACAATGTATAATAATAAATGATAAAATAAAAATATATTTTAACAGAAAGAAAAAAAATACTATATTTTTTTAATTATTGAATGTTTTGAATGAAATAAGATGTTCACAAACAACTCATGTTCGGTTCATGTTCGTCAAATTTTCGTTCGTATTTAAATGAACATAAACAAGTGATTTAATTCATGAACATGAACATGAACATGAACATGAACATGAACAGAGACCTGTTCGGTTCGTTTCGCTTCATTTACAGCCCTACCTGAACACACTTTTTCACGCGCGATCAAACATGTAATTTTTTTTAGTTAAATTTTACTTAGTTTTGTTCACATTTGAATATAAAAATATTTATATAATTTAATAGAGATTCTTTTTGGAGAGGATGATAATTTGATAATATTCACCCAAACTACTTTTAATATAATTGAATAGTGTAAGTTGTTACCCAAATTAACTATGTGAAGCGGGTTGCAAAATGTGCTTTGCAACTTAGTTGGTGGGAAAAAAATCTCAAATACTCAATAAAAAAAATGTTATAATTCGGGACGGCCAAATCTGTTAGAAATCTGTCGCTAAATGACGATTTCTGTCAGTAAAATTGAAAACCGTCGTCATGCCGTCCCCGATTAGGACGTTGAAAAACAAAATTTGTCACTAATTACGTCTGCGATCTAACATTTTTTTTAGTGACTGTTGAGAAAGATGAAAATGTAATGGTATAATTTTCTACGCATACAAGATACAATATTCACACATCGTGCCACTATTACCACATATTCGTACGTGATCGAAAGCTAGTCTTAACGTAACTTCAAATTAGAATAAACCTATGAAATTAATAGACTAGAAGTCATTTATATATATATATATATATATAATTAATTAATTCCATAAAAAATCATATCTGTGGAGAAAGTCACTAAACGATACATTATATATGTAGTCTAGTGAAGCGAGCGTAAATTGAGATACTGAGGGGCGGGGGTGCGGTTACGCAGGTTTACAGAGTACGTAATAGTGTATTACCCTATTAGTTTTGTGAATCGTTACATGTATTTTGAGAAAAAAAGTTTTAAACTATAGGTACATAAATATTGCTGAATCTTTTAGAAGTTACGGGATTTATTATGCAACTTACATAATTATGCAAGCGAATGCATGCTTATGTAGCTATAAGGTGCTATCGGTTATTCAAAATCTGGATTTATGTGCTCGTGTGTGACTTAAAACGAGTGTGTGACTTGGAACGAGTGGATTAATTGGTCAACTGAAATTGGTCAACTGAAATTTTCAAATGAAAATTGGCCTCCGCTACACTAGAAAAGTGTTTACCCGCATCGACGATATATAGTTTGTGGCGTGAACGTAATGTTAGAATTAACGAAGGAAGTGAGTCTAGTCCCGGACAAGTTTTTAGAATCATTAAGTTTTATGTAATTAATAGCATGAACAAGTTAACTAATGTTACTAACAATTGTTGAAATATGTTTACTAGTCACATTGTAAACTTACCCCGAACTTTATTGGCGATTAGGCTTCATAGCCTATTATGTAATTTAATTTCTTCTAATTGTTTTGTTCGAGAATTGTATATATTCACTTATCAATAGATTGTTCGTTTAATCTTTAAAAAAAAAAAAAAACTATAATGTGCTTACATAGAAGCATATGCGGCACCTAATATCCACGGGTTGCCACGGCAACCTCACAATTTTAAAAATATTTTTTTTTATTAATGTTTTTTATAATAATTTATATATACAGTATTCTGGCAACCTCTTAAATATTTTTTTTACAACTCATCCCAAAATTATATATTGTTGGGCAATAACATAACATAATTTTGTATATACTGATAATATATAAGTAATACTTAAAAAAATTAACATATGTAAGTGATTATAAAATATATTTTACACCAACTTATCATGTTGACACGTAACACACATATTTAAAAAAATTAAACAAAAATAATAATTAGAGTAATAGTGAGTGCAAACAAAATTTATAAAAGAATTTTTGGTGGTTTGTATTTTAATTGAAATGAATATACTGAAATTGTGTAATAGATATTTAATTGTTCGTATATATCTATTATTTAATATATGTTTGGTTTTTTCAGGGTTTTTTTAAATATTTTTTTACCTTTGCGTCTTAATCTTTTTACTTGTTATACCTTGATTTATTAAATTTAACTTTTATATCTTTTGTATTTCTATTTTATTTATTTTTAGTCAATTTTGAAATGCTGAAACTTTTGACACATGACTGCATGTGACATTACTGTTGTGGGTTTTTTTCGAAGTTTGAAAAGAAAGTCGAAATTGAGCGAAAAGAAAAAAAATAGAAATCAAATACATTTTAATCAAGAAAGTAAGGTAAAAAATAAATAAGAAAAGAGGATAAAAAATGTACAAAAATCCGTATTTTCCGGTTTTATATTTTAAAAAATATTATACGCTTTTATTAATTTTGACAACTCAATACATTTAATTTAGTTATGTTCCCCACATAGAAGCACTCAAGCTTGCGTAGAAACATCCGCTTTTCAAAGAAACAATGCTGAAAAGACGGCCTTAATCCTAGACAGTCCAGTTTGAATGATGTAAAGAACAAGAAAATCTTGTCGTATATCTCCAAACTAATCTAATTTTTGTTTTTGTTCCTTTCTTGTAATTTGCTTGCACCTTGAGTATTATATTACCATCACTAATTAAGTATTATATCCACTGATGATGGAGGATACCTAATGGTCTTTTGGTGTACCCAAGTAGGGAACCGTAATTTAAAACTTTTGCTTAATTAATTATAAAATAATGTTGACATAATGATGGAAAAATTCTATTAAAAACCTGTCACAGTTTAATTAAAATTGTCACAAATCAACTGAACCTTGCAAAACTGTCACAAAATTATCAATGAACAACTCGTCACAGAATTAGTTGTTACTATTCCCGTCACTCTTTATACAATTTTTTTTCATCTTGATTATTAAGCCATGCAGTTTGTTGTCAGCACATGAAGGGATGAACTAGTTCATTATATCTTCATATGAGATCATGTTGCATAATGAGATCATGTTGGACGATTAGGCAAACCTCGATTAGGTCTAATTTACTTTTTTCAAATAATCAATAAAACACGATACGAAACATTCAATTTTTCTAAAGATTTTTTTATTCGCCATTCAATCGTAAACCTATAACATGCTTCTTCAAAGGTCAGCTTGTTGTTTAGTTTCCACCATAGTAATTCACCGTTTTTGACAGAAAACCTAATTCTACATAAGTTTACAACCTACCCCTACGAACACCGAACTACGGTACAAGCCAGCAAGAACATATACCTTCTAAAAATGACGGGTATATATATATAAAGCACGAAAACAGCGCCTAGAAAGTCTACTGCAACCCTTTGCTTTTGATGCCTAACACATCCTAATAAGGTTCTTAAATAAAGGAATTAGATAGTAATCTATTCTTTACAATTTCGGTTTTAGAACATCCACCAAGCTAGTTAAGTTTTTCTATAGTAAACTTGAATTTAGAGCATCTTAGAGGCAGGGGCGAAGTCAGGATGTGTAAATGGGGATGCCAAAATATACCAAAAAAAAAAACAACTTAAAATAATAATTTTTCATACTCACCCATAATCTGTATACCCCATTTAAGTGTTGTTGAACAAATACCAAACCATAAACACAAAAATTATTGCAAATAACTAACATGATACCTGATAAAATCAAAAGAAATGAACCCGACGGCTGCTCGCATTCGCAAATGCATCAATGATAGTTTCCGTGCTAAATTTTGAAGCAATATCTTTCTCAATATACATCATCATACAATCTTCAAGATAATCGGCTTCCATTTTATTACGAATACTAGTTTTGATGATATTCATAGCTGAAAATGATCTTTCTGCGGTGGCGGTAGAAACGGGAAGAGTAAGCACGAGAACCACAATTCTATAAACAAGCTGATATGTTGTAGACCATTTTGTTTCTACCAACCATTGACAAAGCTCGGAAATCGATGATAAATTCTTGTATTCAGGAAGAGAAATAACACAATTCTCGTAATGTCGAAGTTCCAATTTCAAGTTACTTTTCTCAAACTCCGTAAAGTCCTCCGGATAAAATTTGTCAACAAGTAGATAAATATCATCAATTTTGAATATTGAAGAGTGACAATTAGGATTCAAAGTAGAACTAAGAACTAACAATTCCATTACTTGCTCATCAAAGCGACGATTTAGTTATTAAATTTGAGAATCTATAGCACGATAGAAAATATCAACTCTATAGCGGTCAAGTACTGAAAAATTATCACGAGTGGGATCATACCTCGAAGAATATTTTGCATTCAAGTTTGGGATATCAATGTTGCGTGATTCACAAAAGAGTTTGACGGTAGCAACCAAATCATCGAATTCATCATCTCTAAGATTTTGAAGAAGGCTTTTAGTAGATAAAACCATTGAAGTAGCCTTAAGAATGTCTTGAGTTTTAGATTGCAAAGCTAGACAAAGAGAATTCGTGATTCCTAACATTGACTTCATAAGATGAAGTATAAAGACAAATTCAAAGGAAGTTAATGCCTTATGTGTTGAACGAGCTTCTCCCTTTAGAGAAGTAGGTCCATCTTCATAAATATTAAGTAAAACCATGCAAGCAGCACTATACATTTTTATCAAGCTAGAAACAGACTTTAGGTGAGAACTCCAGCGAGTATCACCAGGTCGTTGCAGATTACCAATTTGATTTAATCCTCTTCCAGTCTCAAGCTCTTCAATGGAAATTAAGAAAGCAATATCATCGGCATGGGCAGCTTTCAACTCATCATTTCTCTTGCATGATGCACTAACAATATTCACGATCCGAAGCAATTTAGCAAAAAATCGGTCGACTGGAAGCACTTCTTTTGCTGATGCCACTAATGCTAATTGTAATCGATGTGCGAAGCAGTGAACATAATAAGCATATGGGCAATCACTTAATATCAAAGCTTGTAGTCCATGAAACTCACCCCGCATGTTACTTGCACCGTCAAATCCTTGTCCCCGAATATTCCGAATATCGAGATTGTGGTGATTGAGAACTGAGCATATGCTATCTTTTAGTGTCACTGCCATAGTGTTGGGAACATGAACAATACCAAAAAAACGCTCCCATAAAACACCATTTTTATCAACAAATCTTATAACTACTGCCATCTGCTCCTTTTTTGACGCATCTCGAGCTTCGTCCACTATAATGCAGAATTTAGCATGTCCAATTTCTTCTCGAATCGCCTCTTTCACTTTTATAGAAAAGATATGTAAAATTTCTTTTTGAATATCAGACGACTTGTAAGTGGCATTCTTTGAAACATTTATCAATACTTTGGTGGCTTCTTCATTATATGATGCTAATAAATCATAAAACTCAAGGAAATTACCACGGTTGTTTGATGTTGATTTCTCATCATGCCCTCTGAAAGGCATAGCTTGAAAGGCCAATCTTCGAACCAAGTCAATAGAAATTTTTAAGCGAATGCGATTGTTAAAAACTTGTTCGGCAGAAAATTTTACAATCACCCTTTCAATATTTTGAGTTGGGTTTTGTATTTCCTTCCATTTATGTTCAGCGGTTCGATGACAAGAATCGGAATTAACACCTTCATGCAAACGAAAAGAACAAGTTTTCCCGCTATTGACCTTCCTCCAACCATCAAAACCTTCAACAACAAATGCACTATGTCCTGCAAAACTAGACCCATCCGGAGGCGCAAAAAGGAAACAAGGAAAACAGAAAGCCTTGTTCTTGGCCACTGAATATTCCAACCACGAAAATAAAGCAAACCACAGAGCTTGAAATCTTCGAGGACGAGCCTTGGCGGATGCAAGAGTATACGGATATTTTTTTCCTAAATCGGGACGATTTGGACCATGTAGAGTTATGTACGCCCTACGAACTTCGTCACGCCTATTAACAGGATACTCCCAAATTTTTCTACGTAATCCAGGATCACGCTCTAGCGAATTAATATCAAATTCTATTGTGTCGATTCTTTGAATTTTTGTTGGAGGACTAGGCGTATCGATTGTCACGTGATCAACACTACTACCAACATTCTCTTTCGTCGGAGAAACATTAGCTCTCTTAAAGAACGAATTTATTTTAGGTGTCTTTCCCATTTTATACTCGATAAAAATATTAGCGATGCCAGATCTGCAGATTAAAACTCTAAGAGTTAATAGCCTTTTTTTTTTCCCTTTGAGTACTTTAATCAAACACCTATGGTGCAACATAACATCAATACATATAATAAAAAGAAGCATATTAAAGGAAAAAATAAATAGAAGAGTATAACTTGCCAAGCCAGAATGATAGAATTGTTGATGTTTTTTTAATTAAATCTAACCCCAATCAATGTGGTGCACAGCAGCACAGAGGAGTGGAGTTTTTCTTTTTTCAACTTTGTTTTTTATTTTGATACACACGCTGACACGCACGAAGAGAAGTGTTGTTGATGTTATTTTTTTTTTTAATTAAATCTTAAAGAGTCCAATATCAAAGAAAAATATAATTGGGTCTTTCGGCCCAAATTTAATTATTGTGTTTTGGGTTCAAACATTAGCTATAAATATATGTACAAGTAACGTATTTTTATGGGGGTGCCAAATCTACACCTAAAAAAAAATTATACTAAAAAAAAATTGCGTCACTTAGGATTTTTAAAATTATAGGGGTGCCGTGGTACCCGATCGTCCCCGCTTAGATTTCCCCTGCTTATAGGTCAGTTTTAGTTATTCATATTTTATGGTATATATATGTTCACATTCGTCTTAGTTTTTCAGCTCACTAATTTATTTTCTCTTCAACTTTTTTGTAGTGAAGTCAATCCCTACATTTGTAGTTGCTTATTTTGTTTTCCCTTGATCCATCTCACTACAAAAGAAGTGAGAACGCTTACCGAAATAGTTACAAATTGGTTTCCCCCAATGCTCTATTTGATGACAGAACCGTGATAGGTTTCACCACAGGAAAATCTCACAATACCATGAGGCGTGGTGTTGATGTACTATATTCTAATGTAGCTAATTAAATTTAATGGAGTAATATTCTTGTTGCATAATTAGCACGTTCAATTTAATAGAGTATTAATATTCTTGTTGCATAATTAGGGACATTCAATTTACCCTAGTATATATAGCAATAAAACTTTACTTTTCACTGTTTTTTTTGTTATCAAGTGAGGTATTGTACACTCAAGTTACTTAACTTACTTTCCTACTTGTAAGTTTTGCAACAGACTGGGTACATTCTTAACCATAACCATTTTTTTAGTGATTCAATGAATTTACCTTAAATATAGAAGATCCTATGGGAAATAAGTCAATAACCACTGGTTTACTATTTTTAGTTTTTACCGAGCCAAAAAAACAGCCTATAAAATTGACCGAAGTACTAATTCATACTCAAAATACAACGTCACTTATCCAGTACCACTATACAAGGAAAATTTGGAAAAAGACAAAAACAAGAAACTTAATAAATTCATATAAATAAAAACCAACAACACCTTAAATAATAAAACACACTGTACCCTGTATAGCACGTATACTCCAGTTTTTTTTTAAAATTATCGTATCGGATATGATACTTTCCCGATACTTCGATATCGTATCCGATACTCAAAATACCGTATCTTTGACTTTTTAAAGGTTTGACCAATCCGATACTCGTATCGCATACTCCAAATGCCGTATCTTGACTTTTCAAAAGTTTGACATATACAATAATTCAATAATACTTCACAAATGTTTCACCGATATGTTTAAGATACGATGGGTTATAAATTTAGACTTATTTATAAATTTAAGTCAAAATATTATAATCTCATTAAATAATGGGCCATACATGCTATGTTAGGATAAAATATATATTTTTTATTTATAATAAATTACAAATATATATAAATACTTACATATTATAGAACACATTTTGAGAAATTGTATTTTCATATAATATTTAATAAGTAAAAATTAATTTGTATTCGTATGTATATATATAATAATAAATTTTATTATAATAATAATTGTCGTATATTATCCGTATCGTATCATGAATTTTCAAACCGTATCCTACGTATACCGAAACATACTGTATCGGTATAGGTGCAACATATACCGTACCTAACCCGCATAATATAATTCCCCTCACCAATAATATCTCTATATATTCCTCACTCAGCTTAATTCGTACACACACTCTCTCTCTCTAAAATATATATTTATATTTATATATAAATCTCCTCTCTTGCGGCGTTGGGGTAAAGTTCTGAAAACCCATTTTCACTCTTTATTATTATTATCTTCACATTTACACTGTTTCTCTAAGTAATCAATCGTTTTTCTGTTTTATTATTATTATTCTGTTATTAGTTCAGGTCATCGTGTTTTTTTTAACCTCTCTCTGAGTTTTATATTCTTGGTTTGTGAGTATTTAAGTATAGTATACTGTTTGCTTGATCTGAATAAAATCTGAGGCTGGATTTTTCTACTGCAATTTATCTGTTTTCACGCTCAAACCGTAATTTTTTTTTAGGAACACTAAATCTGACTTACAAACCGTAAGTCAAATTTACGGTTTGACCAAAAGTCAAACCGTAAATCTGACTTAGGGTTCGTAAGTCAGATTTACGGTTTTGACTGGAAAATTACCAAATTGCCCCTGTGTTGAAAATCTGAAAATTTTTCCGAGTGCTGGAAAATTTTTCAGAGGCCTGAGTACTGTAAATTTGCCTACTTAACTAAAAAAAATATTTACGGATCGTAATCGTGACTTTCGGTTCGATAAAAAGTCAATAAGTTAATTTGTTTTGAGTAACATGATAAAATATCGTTTCGAGTACTAATCATTTAAAAAAATGGTTAATTTGTTTAAAATGAAATTTGCCTACTTAACTCAAAAAAATATTACGGATCGTAATTGTGACTTACGGTTTGATAAAAGGTCAATAAGTTAATTTGTTTCGAGTAACATGATAAAAAGTCGTTCGAGTACTAATCATTTAAAAAAATTGTTAATTTGTTTAAAATGATAGACGATTCAATAACGAACATAACGGTTGAAACGGAACTAAATTTAGAGTGAGTCCAAACGAATAAGTTATAGTTGCACAATATACGATATCGAAAAAAATATGAATAAGTCAAACCGTAAGTCACGATTACGGTCCGTAAATGTTTTTTGAGTTAATTAGGTCTTTGGAAAATTTTCCAGGTTGCCTGCCCGATCGATCGGCAAGTCTGATCGATCGGCCAAGCCCTCTGAAAATTTTTCAGATTTCCAACACATGGGCAATTTGGTAATTTTACAGTTAAAACCGAAAATCTGACTTACGAACCGTAAGTCAAAATTACGGTTCGTAACAAAAAATTACGGTTTGAGCGTGGAAACAGATAAATTGTAATGGAAAAATACAGCCTCATAAAATTTAGGGAGACTTACAAATAGATACATACCAATCAAGTTAATTACAAAAAACCCATCTATGTGTACTTATTTACAATTAGATACATATACTTATTTACAATTAAGTACATGTCATGAAAAATACAAAAACAATAAAAAATAAATAATAAAAAATTCGAAAAATTCGAAAAATATTTAAAAAATCTGTACATAGTATCAAACAGGATTAGACATGATTGGACACGATTAGATAGTATTAAACAATATTAGACATGATTGGACAGGATTAGACATACAAGATAAAACATGATTAGACATACAGGATAAAACAAGATTAGACATACATGATTGAACAAGATTAGACAGGGATCGGACATGATCACACATATTTTTTGTATAAAAAATGTATTTTTTAAAAATTTTGGTTTTGGATTTTTTAATATTTTTTTGGATTTTTTAATGACATATGTACCTGGTTGTAAATAAGTTCACAAAAGATGTATTTTTTTGTAAAACAGTAATCAAGTTCAAAACAACCGGGGTTTTTTGTAAATAAGTTTCTAAATATGTATTGAATTGTCATTTTCCCTAAAATGTTACTAGGTCATTTTGTATATTTAAATGTTAATTTGAGTTTCTCCGTTATTTCAACTACTTTTCTGTTGATTATTTTGTGTGTGAATATTTGGTTATAATTTACATATATTTTTATATATAAATCTACTCTCTCCCTTGTGGCGTTAGGTAAATTCTTAAAACCCATTTTTCACTCTTTATTAATATTTTCACATTTTCACTGTTTCTCTAAATTACCGATCGGTTTTCACTGTTTGTAGCTTAGGGTCAGTTACACTCACTCCATAATAAATGATTTATCTGTTTTATTATTATTCTGTTATTAGTTTAGATCATTGTGTTTTTCTATAGATCTGATCGAGTCTTGCGTATTTTTTATCTGTATGTGAGTTTTATATTATTAGTTTTAGAATATTTGGATATAAATATACTGTTTGCTGGATCTGAATAGATTTTTACTAAGACATTTTGTAGATTTTAATATTGGTTTTACAAAATTGATAGGTTGTTTTACAAAAATTCAAAACAACGCAATAGGTTATTTTACAAAATTGTCTTGAACCCTTTGTTTTTTGTCATGTTTCCACTGAAGCTGTAAAGAATGCCGTACTGCAGCGAATTCTACACCTGGAGATCATAGAAATGCCTTTAAAATTCTTTAGTTTTTAATTTTAATGCATGCATTGTAACAAAAGTACACAACTAGTTGTATTAACTACGTCTACGTGATATCTTATTTTGTGGGTGACATTATTTCTTTGTCAGCTATACTCACTGGCATTTTTGCTCATTTGGACTAAATAGGAGTATCTAAGAATGTAATCTTGTTTTTTTTATTTTCTTAAGAATACTTTAATTTGACCAGATTTTTTTCTCATTATATGCAGAGGTTAAAATTTGCGAGACGCAATGGCTGATCAGCACCAACACCCGACTGTGGCCCAAAAGGTATTTGGCCAGCTACATCTCAGCACCAATGCTCAAACACGCATTGGTAGTTATCAAAAGCCTTCTATGTACCAAAGGCGATTTTCAGCTGAGAATTACTCGACCGCAGCATTGCAATACCCTTCAGTACAATCATACAGAGCTACCCAAGATCTGTCCTTACTAACTGCAAATTCTTCGCCTGTTTTTGTTCAAGCTCCAGCTGAGAAAGGTCTTGCTAGTTTCGGTATTGATTTTCTAATGGGTGGAGTTTCAGCTGCTGTGTCCAAAACCGCTGCTGCTCCAATAGAACGTGTTAAGCTTTTGATCCAAAACCAAGATGAGATGATTAAGACTGGTAGGCTTTCGGAGCCTTACAAGGGAATTGGAGATTGTTTTAAGAGGACTATGGCTGACGAAGGGATGGTTGCTTTGTGGAGAGGAAACACTGCCAATGTCATCCGTTACTTCCCAACTCAGGTTTTTTATTGGACCCTTTTGGCTACGTCGTTTGTAGTTTCTACCTTAATTGCTTTATTTAAAAGTTGAGTCTAGCAGTCATTGATGTAGTTTTGCCAGTTAATAGCATGAAGTCGTGAACTGTGCAGTACTGTTTTTTTGCTATAGATATCTTTATATTCTTCGAATTCACATGATTTATGTCTTTCCAAAGAGAATAGTGAAAAGTCTTTTGAAACCAGAGTGGTTTGATTTGAAAGTTCAGCATATTAAATGCTCCTTGGAAACATTTTTTTGGGGAGGGTTTGGCATGCCTCCAATTAGATTCACAGGATTTTGTAAAAGCTTATCATGTCTATTCCTGGGTTTTCATCGGTTCATCACGTGTTACTGATGGAAATATAAGGATTTTTTTAACTTTTCTGAGGATCTCTTTTTCTTCTTCTTTTGTTTAGTGGCTTGGCTAATATAGTTCACATTTCCTTTTTCAATTTGTAGTCAAATTTTAAGCAAGTCTTGTCAAGCTCTCCAAATGATTTTTTTTGTGAGATCTGATCGATCTATCTTTCCCTCTTCCCATTTTTTGTTCCTAATTCTAAAATTAAACCCTTATTTTCAGGCCTTGAATTTTGCATTTAAAGATTACTTCAAGAGGCTATTCAACTTCAAGAAGGACCGCGACGGTTACTGGAAATGGTTTGCCGGTAACCTAGCATCTGGTGGTGCCGCTGGTGCTTCTTCCCTACTGTTCGTCTACTCTCTGGATTATGCTCGTACACGTCTTGCTAATGACAACAAGTCAGCAAAAAAGGGAGGAGGCGATAGACAATTCAACGGCTTGATTGATGTTTATAAGAAGACGCTGGCAACCGATGGTATTGCTGGGCTTTACCGTGGGTTCAACATCTCTTGTGCTGGTATCATTATCTACCGTGGTCTCTACTTTGGCTTGTACGACTCTATCAAGCCTGTTATCCTCACCGGATCATTGCAAGTAAGTTTTATTTGATCTGTGGGTTTACCGTGTCATTAACATCTATTAAAGTGCTTGTCTATCATAAGTATACTTTTGGAGATGTTAGTTGTTTGACTTGTGTAGAAGAAATGTAGGGAGTACACTTTCACTAAAGTAAGATTTTGCATACTTTAGTGGCAAATGCCTAGTTATTTCATTTGACAGTCATATCCCCCTATTGGACTTAATTATGAAAGCACTTGGCAGTACTTATTCATTCTTGCCACTAGTATTTTTTATCGTTGTATGAACTCATTTTATCTTATCTTGTGTTGAATTATGCACATTTTATCAAACAATGTTCTTGCCAAAAAAGTATACTTATACAATTCCCAAACAACCGTCAAATACTTGAATGTAATTCCTCAAAAGTATGATTTTTTTCTTTTGTGCTTAAAATATGCAACCAAACAAATCCATTATCGTCTGAAGCCAGACTTTGTTAGTACTGTGCATTACGGGTTGTAGAAGCCAACACTATGATATAACCGTGTAGCAAGTATGTATTGGGAAAAAAGTGTGTTTATTTTCTGGCTGAATCTAGATACTAATGTGAAATTGTTTGTTAAAATGTTCTAATATCAGATTAAAACACTTGGAATGGATTTAGATTTTTCCTTTGAACCCTTTTTCCAAAGCAAGATTGTAAAGCATTAATAGAATTCTCAAGTTCAGGACCAAGTATCTAGATACATACTTTGTTGTTCATCTCATTCGTTGCACGTAAATGCTTTGGAGGTGATAGTTGAGTAAAGCATGTTCTCGTAATTGACAAGTTAATGCAAATAGGGGATAATGTTAATGACCATGCTTTCTTAATACAATTGAAATTGTTTATAGTATTTTTTCCATGCTGCTTAAAAAGTTGAGTTTTCGATCTTTTTCACTCTAAAATAAATAAATAATTCAAGTATATGCAGCATTCTTGAGTTGAGGGTCAAATATTTGAATACCATTTTTAACTTTGTTGTTGATTGATCTCATTCTTTGCCCTTGAGGCGATAGTAAAAGTTTTTGGCGCGGGGATTACTGTATGTAAACAAGGGGAATGTCAGTTACCAGTTTGTTTCTTTGTGCTATTTTTTTGTTACAACTGGTTTAAACAGCTTTGTTACATGCTAACTTTAATATGATTGATAATGATATTAGGTCTATGATATCATTTTGACAAAAAAAAAAAACATTTATTCAATTATTTGCTATGTTCGTTATGCAAAGACACGGTATTAAACCTTAATGACATACTTCATGTGCAAAATGTGTTTTGCTGGTTTCAGGACAGTTTCTTTGCTAGTTTTGCTCTTGGTTGGGTCATCACCAACGGTGCGAGCCTTGCATCTTACCCCATCGACACTGTTCGTAGAAGAATGATGATGACGTCTGGTGAAGCGGTGAAGTACAAGAGCTCCTTCGATGCATTCTCTCAGATCCTCAAGAACGAGGGTGCCAAGTCTCTATTCAAGGGAGCTGGTGCTAATATTCTTCGTGCTGTTGCTGGTGCTGGTGTGCTTGCTGGGTACGACAAGCTACAGGTCATTGTCTTCGGAAAGAAATATGGCTCAGGTGGAGCTTAAGAGAGAGATCAGCCACCCTTTTCTTTAGTTTAACAGATGGTGATGAAATCCTTTTGCAGTTGTAAGGTCTTAAGAATGTGTACCAGAGCGGTTTCACAGATTTGCAATAATTTTGTTTAGCGAGGATTAATCATTTATCTCCCCAAAATTTTACTTTGGGAGGATTCGTTCCTATGAACATCAGTCGTTAAGATCTTGTGACTGCATTTAACATGTTTATTTTTGAAAAATCCATGTTCTGTTTGAACGGGTTTATATTATTGGCTGTCCAGGTACTTTGCATTTTTGCCTTAATTTATTAGCATTAGAGGTGCAGGTGCCAAACAGTCATCGTAGTGTTTTTGCTTTTCATCGACTGTATTAGCTTATGCTGCTAATTGCAATGAAGCTTAGTTCACCTGACCTTTTTCACTTTGTTCAATTAGATTATTTTGCTGAGAAGAACCATTATCCAATCCTATCATTACTCTGTTGGTACTATGCGGTTAATTCTTCATTATAAATTTTGAACCATAATGGTTTTCCCTGGTGCTTTGCACAAAAACATGACAATAGAATAATTGTCATGCAAGGTACAGCAAGTTGCTGAAGTTCATTCCGAACTTCAGTGCTGAAGTTTGTGTAAGGGCCGTTGGATTATCATCCTGGCCGAGCTAATATGAAATTAGAAAAATTAATATGTTCAGCTAGAAACTTCAGTCGAAGTTCAGAATGAACTTCAGCAATTCCCCTTCTGCATGCACCATGGTTTTTGAATTTAGTTAGCCCGTGACACTACAAGACTATGTAGCTAGTAACTATACTATCAGGCCGATCGTAACAATTCATAAATATGAATTTGTTTTTAGGGCATCAGTCATTTGTGAGCCAATGCATTATTTCTTAAGTGTGCGAGTCTATTGCAAAATTAATAACAATAAACTCGAGAATGAAATCGGTTTGATTGTACACGTTTAAGTATAAATCCGACTCACACAATGGTCTATTTTGGTTTTCAATTTAATTATCCACTATAAAAAAGTCCAACTATTTAACAAAAGTGAACATCACATTTTACTATTGCCAAACTTTCAAATTTACTCTTACTTTTGTTTGATTTATAACCATTTTTACTATTATAAGATGAATCCATATTATAAACAAATATTTAAATTAAAATTGCATAACCACTTTTAGTATTTTAATAAAAGCAACAAGTACCCCAAAATAGAATACCCGATAAATAAATCGGAACTAGGGACTAGTCTACTGGTAAAAGTTGGGTCCTTCTTGGTAGGCAAGAGAAAAGTCAGTAATTGCTAACAATGAAAAGTAAAGAAAAGAAAATAAAAGAAAAAGCAAAGCAAAAATCCACACGACACGACTCTGTGATTTCCATCTGGCAGAAATTTCGTATAAATGATTTTAGTATTAGAAATATTTTATCAAATCAGAAATAAAGAGAGAGAGAGAGGCAAGAAAACATTCTGTTTTGCTGCTGAGTTGACACAATTTCTAAGGGTACAGAGTATAAGAGGAGTTGCATATTTTAAAGGTGTGTGCATGTGTATTATAAATGTACTTTTTTTTTTTTATTGGTTTTTAAATGTACTCTTTTTAAAATAAAATAAAATTTGTGCATGGTATAAGATTTCAACTTGTGACCTACCCACAAATACATAAATTTAAATGTACTATTGCTTATAGCAATAAGTACTTTTGGTTTAACCTTTATTTAAGATTTGTTTACCTTCTATATAATTTTTCCCAAACTATTTTTCGTAATATGAGGAGCCGAATGCTTTTTTTCGAAATGGAGGGATGAGGGACCACGCCCCTGATTGTCCCCACCTGGTTCATTTGCGGTTTGAGTATGTTTACTAAATTGTAACTATAAAACTTAGGTGCTGATTGGCATCGATGAATCTGAGCCGTCAATGGAATCTGGATTTATACACATATATTATAGTTCCATTTAGAATAGTTTTGCATGGAATTGGCTTGGTGTCTGGTTTGCTATAATGCTTTGGATTATTTTGTTCCCTTTAAGCATCGGCAGGTGCCTGAGCATCTAGATTCTAGCTTCTGAAAAGTTTTAGTTTAATTTTTCGAAAGTTTTTGTGTTAATTGAACATGCACAAACATGTCTTCATATTTCCAATTTGTACCGCTAAGTACTCTAGAATTATAGCTTGAAGTGGCAATTATCTCCGAAAACCGCCTATGTCTGTCATGCACTTTCTTCACGTTTACTATTGTGTAAACTATGGTTTTCTTTTCTTTTTTGCCTCCAGATAATAAGTTTTTTTTTTATGTCGTATACAAAACCAAGATTATTCAGTTTAGGTAATGATTTGATTTTGTAAGCTTGATGCAAAATTTTAAAACAACGCGATAGCTTGTTGTGCAAAATTGTCTTGAACCCTTTGTTTTTGTCAGGTTTCCACTGAAGCTGTAAAGAATGCATTACCGCAGCGAATTCTACACATGGAGAACATAGAATTCCTTCAAAATTCTTGAGTTATAATGCATGAATTGTACTTCATAAAGTACACTACTAGTTAAATTAAATATGTATACGTAATGATCTTTTTTTTTGGGTGACATCATCTCTTTGTCGACTATACTCGCATGCATTTTTGCTCCCTTGGACTTAAGTATGATCTAAGAATTGTATCATTTATTATTTTCTTTAGAGTAATATAACTGATTAGATTTTCTTCTCATGATATGCAGAGGTTATAATTTGCGACACGCAATGGCTGATCAGCACCAACACCCAACTGTAGCCCAAAAAGTAGCTGGCCAGCTACATCTCAGCTCCAATGCTCAAACACGCTTTGGTAGTTATCAAAGGCGATCTTCAGCCGAGACTTACTTAAGTGGAGCTTTGCAATACCCTTCAGTACAATCATACAGAGTTACCCAAGATCTGTCGTTAATCACTGCAAATTCTTCGCCTGTTTTTGTCCAAGCTCCAGCTGAGAAAGGTCTTGTTAGTTTCGGTATTGATTTCCTAATGGGTGGCATTTCAGCTGCTGTGTCCAAAACCGCTGCTGCTCCTATCGAACGTGTTAAGCTTTTGATCCAAAACCAAGATGAGATGATTAAGGCTGGTAGGCTTTCGGAGCCTTATAAGGGAATTGGAGATTGTTTTAGGAGAACTATTGCCGATGAAGGAGTGGCGGCTTTGTGGAGAGGGAACACCACTAATGTCATCCGTTACTTCCCAACGCAGGTTTTCTATTCAACCCTTTGGCTACGTCATTTGTACCTTAATTGCTTTATTTAAAAACTGAGTTTGTACCGTTCGTTGATACAGTTTGCCAGTTCGTAGTGTGAACTTTGAAGTACTGTTTGTTTGCTATAGATAATAACCTTTACATTCGTCTAATTGGATTCACTCATTCACATGATTTATGTCTTCCTAAAGAGAATAATAGAAAGTCATATCTGCACCAGTGTTGTTTTATTTGAAAGTTCAGGAGAGAAATGTTCCTTTGAAACTTTTTATGGGGAGAGTTTGACATGCCCTCCAATTAGATTGACAGGATTTTTATGGGAAGAGTTTAAAAGCTCATCATGTCCATTTCTGGGTTTTCATCGCTTTTATCTTGTGTTAATGATGAAAATATAAGGATTATATAACTTTGGCGAGGATCTGTTTTTTTTTAGTGGCCAGTACGATTTTCGCATTTTCTTTTTCAATTTGTAGTCAAAATCGAAGTCTTGATTAGATATCCAAATGGGTTGTAAGTGATATTTGTTATGAGAAAAATTCAATAAGAATACCTAGTTGCATTAAGAGCTAGAGGATACAATTGAAAGAAAAAAAATTCCCCTGATCGATCTTATCTTTCCCTCTTCCTATTTTTTGTTGCTAAGTTTTAAAATTAACTTTCACTCCAGGCCTGCAATTTTGCATTTAAAGATTACTTCAAAAAGCTTTTCAACTTCAAGAAGGACCGTGATGGCTACTGGACTTGGTTTGCCGGTAACTTAGCATCTGGTGGTGCCGCTGGTGCTTCTTCACTGCTGTTTGTCTACTCTTTGGACTATGCTCGTACGCGTCTTACTAATGACAGCAAGCTAGCAAAGGGAGGAGGAGAGAGACAGTTCAACGGCCTGGTTGATGTCTATAAGAAGACGCTGGCAACCGATGGTATTGCTGGGCTTTACCGTGGGTTCAACATCTCTTGTGCTGGTATCATTGTCTACCGTGGTCTCTACTTTGGCTTGTATGACTCTATCAAGCCTGTTATCCTCACCGGATCATTGCAGGTAAGTTTTATTTGATCTGTGGTTTTACCTTAAGTGTTACTGTCATTAACATTTATATAGGTGCTTGTTTGGATGTCTATCGAAATTTTGCTTTTGGAGATGTTGGCTGTTTGAGTTGCCTCAAAAAGTGAAGTTGTGTAGGAAAAAATTAGGTAATAGAGTACACTTTTTACTAAAAAATAGATTTTGCATACTTCTGTGGCAAATGCCTAGTTCCTGCATTTGACAGTCATATCCCCTTCTTGACCTGATTATGAAAGCATTTGGAAGTAATTCATGTACTCTTGCTATTGAGATTTTATCCTTGTATGAATATATCTAATTTTGTGTTGAACTATGCAGATTTTACCAAACAATGTTTTTACCATTAATTATATACTTGGACAATGTTTCCCAAACAACCGTCAAATACTTGAAAGCAATTCCTGAAAGTATGATTTTTCCTTTTGTGCTTAAAATATTCAACCAAACAAATCCATTAACATCTGAAGAATTCAAGTATGTACAGAATTCTTGAGTCGAGGGCCAAATATTTGAATACAACTTTTTTACTTTGTTGTTGACCTCATTTCTTTGCCCATGAGGCGATAGTAAAAGTTTTTGGCACGGGTGACAGTCTTACTTTATTGATTACTGTATGTAAACAAGGGGAATGTTAGTTACCACTTACCAAGTTGTTTCTTTGTGTAATGTTTTTGATACAATTTGTTTTAACTGCTATACTGTTCGTCTTATGCTACTTTAATCTGATTGATAAGTTATTAGGTCTATGCTGTTATTTTGACAATAAAAACGCATCTCTTCAATTATTTGCTCTGTTCGTTATGCAAAGACACGGTATCAAACCTTAATGGTGTACTTACATGTGCAAAATGTGTTTTGATGGTTTCAGGACAGTTTCTTTGCTAGTTTCGCTCTTGGTTGGGTCGTCACCAACGGTGCTGGGCTTGCATCTTACCCCATCGACACTGTTCGTAGAAGAATGATGATGACATCTGGCGAAGCTGTGAAGTACAAGAGCTCCTTCGATGCTTTCTCACAGATCCTCAAAAACGAGGGTGCCAAGTCTCTATTCAAGGGAGGTGGTGCTAATATCTTACGTGCTGTTGCCGGGGCTGGTGTGCTTGCTGGGTACGACAAGCTACAGGTCATTGTTTTCGGAAAAAAGTATGGCTCAGGTGGAGCTTAAGAGAGAGTGAGGGGTCATTTTGCAGTTGAACAGATGGTGATGAAAATCATTTTGCAGTTGTAAGGTTTTAAGAACATGTACTAGTGCGGTTTTACACATTTGCAATAATTTTGTTTAGCGGGGATTAATCATTTATCTCCACAAAATTTTACTTTGGGAGCATTCGTTCCTATGAACATCAGTTGTTGAGATCTTATGACTGCACGTAACGTGTTTATTTTTAAAGAATTCGTCTCCTGTTCGTACCGGTTTATATTATTAGCAGTCCAGGTGCTTTACTAACTTTTACTTTTCTTAAATGGCAATCGAGCTGCAAAACAGTCATTGTAGTGTTTTTTGCTTTTCATCGACTGCATTTGCTTTATACTGCTGCTAATCGATGCTAAGAAGCTTAGCTCAGCTGAGTTTTTTGTCACCTGGTTGAATTGGGTTATTTTGCTGAGGAGAAGCATCAACCAATCCTATCATGATGTGGTTAATTGACTATTATTCCATGCTTATCGCGCGGATCCATTTTTTCTGCCTTGAAAAATTAAGCAGTCTGTCTTGAATTTTTCATGAAGCAAAATATGTATTTTTTTTTTTTTTGAAATAATATAATTTTGTATGTTACATCCTAACACATATTAATCAACACAAAAATATATATCCTAAAATTAATTTAAAATTAAAATTAAAAAATACTAAAAAAACTCAAAAATATCTATCCTAAAATTAATTTAAAATTAAAACTAAAAAATATACTATTATTTAGGGTGTCCCAACCAATAATATTTTTTAATTTTAATTTTAAATTAATTTTAGGATAGATATTTTTGGGTTCATTAACATGTGCTACATTTTTAGTATTTTTTAATTTTAATTTTAAATTAATTTTAAGATATATATTTTTGAGTTCATTAACATGTGTTAGGTTTTAGTATGTGACACACCTTAAATAATAATGGAATAGATTATGGTAGTTAATCGTTCGATGTTGATTCTAAAACATTAAAACAAAAATATAACGTACAAAATTACATTATTTCAAAAAATAATAATAATAATTTTTATTTTTTTTATCTGTTTTGCTGCCTGAAAAATTCAAAACAGGCTGCCTTCAATTTTTCAAGACAGCAAAAATGGATCTTGTCACAAATGCTCGGCACAAAAACATTATTGTATTCAGTAAACTCTATTATTAGCCTTATCGTAACAACTCAAAAATATGACAAAATTTACGGGCAACTTGACATTGGTCTTTTGTGTGCCGTTGCATTTTCTTCACGTGTCAGTCTACCACAAAAATAAATAAAAATGAACCTTGATTATACTTCTGAGCGTGTTTATATAAACTTTTTTGCTTTGGTGAGTGTAAAAGCTATGAAAGTAGTGTAAGACTGGAAAAAATAAATGTTTGAATTAATTGAAGGAAAGACATACTTTTAAACATAAGTTCTTATTTTGTCTAAAAAAACTCAAATAAGTATACTGTACAGCTAGGGCAGTCAATATTCTGATATGCAATATTATTATACTAGATAGTTAGATTATGATAAATTGTTAAAAAAAAAAAATGAAAAAGTAGAAGATAGAAGTTCTCGAAAACTCATATAATTATCTCTATATACTCATATAATTCAATTCTACATTTGGCTGTGAAATTAGAATTGAATTTAATACAATAGTATAATATACCAATTAACGAATTTACTTCGATTCTTTAATTACTATTTTCTTATTTTAATTACTTACTTTTAGCACTTGACTTCCCCAACTAAATATTGTATAAAATCATAAACTATATTTTTCTGTTTTTGGCAGTGTAAATTGCAAGCAGACATGCTTCATAATTTAGTTACAATTGGTTTTATTGAACAAGGATGATTTTAAAAAGTTAAATAAGTACACTTATCACAAACAAACAAACTTGAAACATATAGGTTATATTCTCCGACAATATATAAGGAACAATTGAAACACTCGAATTTCTCTCTTTCCCAATTGTTTTTCCTTATAAATATGTACAATTCCATATTTTCTAAACAGAATAGTAATTTCTCAAAAATTTATAATCACGAATATAGAGTGAATAACAATTTTAACCCGTCAACGCACGGGATACCTTTACTAGTATATATAATATAACAAGAGAATGAATGGAGAAATTTCAACCAAGTCTTATTTCGTTCAATCGTGCTTTCAAGTTGGCGCTTATATTAATTGCACATATGGTATTAATAATTGTAGCTTTGATTTAAATAGTACCATCACATGTATGAATGCACAATTATAGTCATTAAGAACAAATTATTTTCGTAATTCAATTTTTATCCGTAATATCAATCAATCACTGATCACAAATGATTTCTATTATGGTAATGTCGGTGATTTTTTTTTATCCATCTACTTACAATGCGCTCCATTTTAGTTTCACCTACTAAAAAATTAGATCATTTTCCAACTAATTTAATTAATTCTGAGTTTGTTTGGATTGGTGTTTCGCTAAAAAGAGTTATTGTTGGATAAAAGTCACATCAGACATGTAACCATATTTACATTAACACTAATTTCTTCTTTACATTTGTTACAACATATGTATCTAACTAGGTTAAAAAGTTAGACACATGTCTTACAAAATAGAAAGTGAAAAAATCAAATTGGCCACTCTTTTTTCAATAAGTCAAAGGCAGCTGTAACACTTCATGTTCGCTCAAATTTCAAACAAAATTTGTTCCATACTAACAAATAAACCCTTAGACATAGATTTGTTTTATTTTTTTAATTCTAAAAGTGTTTTTTTTTATAAAAAACTTATATAGTCATATGAATCTCATTTCTGTGTAAACATAATTGATCATACGATAATAACAAAATTTATAAATTTCACATCACTATTGCTTAGACCGGAAAATATTTTTCACTAGATTTGTATTATGAAAATTGTTTTTTCCATGTTTGTCATTACAGCCTCGTGGTATTGAAGTAAACTCCAACTTTGAGGACCAACTCTATAACTTTTTAAAATTTGGAAATAATACTTTTATTAAAGTATCTGTTACAATTGAAGAGTAAATAAAAATTAAGCATAATGAATATTTTTATTTTGTATTTGGCTTTTTGAGACAAACATATCAAATATTATTTTTATCTATTTCAGAGTAGCAATCCATTCCAGTTCGAGCTTTTTAAACTCTAGACAAAAGATAAGTTTAAATGTGAGTAATGCTATACGTAATTCTCATCTCCTATCTGACCACCAAAACACCTCATTTCAAAAAGGTAAGGGAAATAATATGTTCAATTTAGATTCAAATATTTATTTGTCTCAGTTTTGAATTGAAGTATATAAAGGAAAATAAGAGGGACTTTGAGTTTGTTTGTTTTTTTATTAATAATAGAGACTTTTAAGATTATTGTGAACTATCAAAAATGAACTAAAAAATATGATGTGGATTTGATTACACATTTATACTTTACTGTGTTAATATATATATATACTAGCGGATCTGCCCACCCGATGAATGTGAATCAAAAAAAAAATCGGTAACCCGTTATAATAGAATCTTGGAGATAATAAAGAGAGGGGAATTTGATAATAAAGAGATAATAGCATATATATATATATATATATATATATATAGAGAGAGAGAGAGAGAGAGATAGAGAAAGATAGAGATAAATAAGTAAGATGGATGGTAATGTGAAATAACAGTTATTTTTATTTTAGCAGTTTTTTTATTTGTAATTTTTTAAACTATCAATACTATTTTTCAAATATTTATTTGAAGGTCTCATAACACATCTGGATATAAAGTAATAGCATATATAGAGACATGGGAAAGAATCACAAGATGAAAATACGCAAAACAAATATAGGAAGAAATAAAAAAGTATTAATTTAAGGACAAAAGTGTAATTATGTCAGTTTGTGAGTGTATGCCTATAACCTCTATATGTGCATGCATATACCATTTCCCTTATACCTAAAAGAGTTGAATTTGCCAATTTAAGCAGGAACATAGGGACAATTAACTTATTTAACTTAAAGATAACAATGTTACTGTTCACATCAATTTAACTTATTATTGAGAAAATAATACTGATAGTAATATACAAGAGAATTCATATCTCTCTCACCCAATTTAACTTATTTAAATTTAAAGAGAACAATATTATTGTTCACATCAATCTCACAATTAACTCTTTATTTTTAAAAAACATCACCATGTATCTTTATAACTAGAGATAAATTATCCTCTTCGTAAATTTAAAAACAATTTTGTTGAACCCCACTTTTCACTTGTGTTTATTTGAATTCTAAAATATAATACTAACAACAATTAATTATTAATAGAGAGTATATTTTGATAAAATTATAAAAATATACAAAATATAAATCACTCTTAAATGTCAAGAAATATAATTTTGATTAGTCCGTTGAAAAAATTATTGAAAGTTTGATGTAAATGCTCGGTCAATATTTTGAGATGCATTATTATTATATTAGATAGTTGGATTATGATAAATAGTTAAAAAACAAATAAACAATAATAATAATAATAAATGAGAAAGTGGAAGATATATATACAGCAAAACTTTTATATAGTCATATTATTGGAATGACGAGAAATTATTCTCATAGAAAGACTATTTTTAAATGGATATTACATATAAAATGTATAATTTTTAAATAAAATAAATTTAAAAACATAATATATGATATATGTACCACATTAACATAAACAAAACGTGAAATGTATAAAATTAAAGTTTTAAACTTCTTAAAAAACAAATACATGTATATTAGAATGTATGTGCAACCATACAAAATACAAATAGATTCGAATGATGGTAGTATAGAAACAAAATGTTTCATACGAAAAATGTTAAACAAACTAGTCAATAAGTATTGAGTTGCAAGTCCATGTATGACCTGTATATTATGTATGCACAAGTTATAATATGTGTTAGCAACGAAATATTAATTGATACTTATAAACAAATTAACATAAGTATATTATATTATATTAAACTTAAGGAAAAATTACAAAAACATATCACTTTTGTAACTAAATTACAAAAAACATACCCCAAACTTTTTAGTTACAAAAAACATACTTTGATGACGTCATATTATTTGTAACACATCACTCATTTACAAAAATTCAGGAGTATATAAGGGGTGATCTTAGTCTCTCTCCTCCATTATTATCTCTCTCCTCCATTCTTCTCCATTATTATCTATCTTCTCCATTATTATCTCTCTCCTCCTTTATTATCGCTCTCCTCCATTCTTCTCTCTCACTAATTTTTCTCTACATCTCTCTCTGATCTTAGCCTCTCTCCTCCATTGTTGTTTGTATATTTATTTTATATCTCACTCTATCTCTCTTCCCTCCTCCATCACGAAAACCCGCCACTAACTACCGAATACCATCTAAATTATATAAACATATATATATATATATAAATATATATATATACATACGTAATACACAAATATTACACTGGTTGATACCCCGTAATATATGAAAAATATATGAAATTGGTGAGATTGTTTTCTATCCCGTAATATATGAAAAATATATGAAATTGGTGAGATTGTTTTCTATTTATTGAGCTTTGAGACTATTGTAAAACTTGTGGGTTTAAAGTTGAAGGAGGAGAATTTATATGTATAGTATTGAGAGAAATTTATATGTAGAGTATGAAGTTTTAAAATTAGGGTATGAAGTTTTGAAATTAGGGTATGAAGTTTTAAAATTAGGGTATAAAGTTTTAAAATTAGGGTATGAAATTTTAAAATTAGGATATGAAGTTTTGAAATTAGAGAATGAAGTTTTGAAATCAGTGTATGAAGTTTTAAAATTAGGGTATGAACTCTTTTTTAGATATTTGATTGTGATTCAGAACATTTAGGGTATGACATTTTAAAATTAGGGTATGACATTTTTAAAATTAGCATATGAATATTTTGTGAGTTTTTAGTCATTTTGAGAGAGATAGATAGGTGATTAGCATGTGTTAGAAAGATATACGATTATCGTGTGTTAGAGAGAGATGTACGATTAGAGAGAGAGAGTTGTGGTTAGAGAGAGAGGTTAGATTATGATTTGATTAGAATTAGATAAATAATAAGTATATATATGTATGTTTTTTGTAAGTTAAGTTTTGAGGCTATGTTTTTTATAATATAATAAAGTTAGGGTATGTTTTTATTAATTGCCCCTAAACTTAATGATAATATATATATATATATATATATATATATATATATATATATATATATATATATAATACAAAATGTCAATTATTATTATATGAAGGTTGTTGTTAGATATTATTGGACTATTGGGCTTTACTCATAGTGGGCCTAAGTTGGGCTTTCTATCTTGTATAACCCTAACCTCTAGTATATAAAGAATGTTAGGGTCCCCTTGTATTGATACATTCTGATTAATAAAGTCTCCCTTATTGTTGTCTCTCATACCTCTCTCTATATCTATACATATCTCTATATATATCTATAACGAGCTAATATGTCACACAACACGTTATCAGCACGATGCTCGAAAAGATTGGGGTATTTGTTTGAAAACTAGGGTTTATATGCTCGAAGATTGGGTTTTAAATAAGCGGCCAAACATTGAAGTTTTTTTTTGTCATATCGGCCTTCTACAAAATATCACGAGTACGGTACATATAATTTTTAACTCTGGCATATGAATATGTTTGTTTATGTCCTGGTTATTGGTACTTGTATAGTTGTATGGTATATAGAAAAAAATTATACCACGTATGTAATCATGTAGATTTGCAGGTAAGTTTTTCTTTGATAAGTAAAATACATGTCCATGGCCCTATTTTTTGCTCATTAAATCCCCCGAAAGAAACACTTATACATGCATGCCAACAAGTGATTAAATAGTACTACATACACAACACTTGTTAATAACAAGAAACAGTACAACTGAATACACCATGGCATATATAGATATATGCTAGAATTATGAAACCCTTACTAGTGATAAATAAATAAATTTTCACATGTTAGTGATTGCCAGGAAGTTAGTCATGTATGAAAATATTCTGTGTTAAAATTACCATGTATGGAAATTGCGTGTATATTGTAAATTGGTAAATAAAATATATTACGTACATGAATGATTTAGTTACCATGTATAGAACTTACACATATAGCAATATAATAATAAAATATTGACTAAATCTTGCTAGTGTAAATTGCTAATTACTAATAAATTCTAGATTGATGATAATCTTGATTAATTTGATTTCCTTATTAGGAAATATATATGCTAATCATGCAAACAGGTACAATCTAAAATATTAGTTAATCATGTACTAATTTATTTATTGTCATGTACACATATGTATAATATGGTAATTTGCGAAATCATATATATTCACATTTAAGTTGGAAAAATTATGAATCTTCCCTAAATAGGCTCACCTATTTGGATACGATGTCTAGGAAAGATATAGGCGGAAGTCGATATCCTAATGAGGTCGGGTTTTAAGTGGCATTCGTGCCCTCCACCCTCACCGTCTTTCCTGGTCGTTTTTCAAGTAGAGCTACCGAAAGAGTTTGACTAAATAATAATTTCCCCGAGTGTGTTTATATAGTGATGTATGTTTCACCGAATTGGTGTCTCTATATCGACCCGTCGTTCGATCAATGAGAACCGATTCACATGAGAAGCAAAACTAATGTTTTCGAACCTATCGTTTCAAAAAAACATTTATGCTTGTGCAAACCATAAACATATAAACCAGTCGTTTTATATGATAAATAATCCAGAACTCCCAACACATGTTGAATGTCATCTATGATGAGAAAAATCATAAAACATACTTGCGAAATGACTGTTTAGACGTTGATGTTATTCCGTCACCACATGTTAGTCACCATGATGTGTGAAAATGTGATGCCCAAATTTTTTTTGGATGCCATCCTTGATGAGTAAAACACGAGTTTGTTGTTACCATCAGGATGAATGCTAATGCGTTGATTTTATTCCGCCGCCACATTTGAGACGTGATGACGTCTATGGTGAACAAATGTCTGAAATTGACATATTGGAGCAATCCTTCATCAAAAAAAAAAATACTAGCTTGGAAATTGTATTCCATAAGCAGTATCGTGAATTTATATTCACCATGTTCCTTTATCGCCCATCTGTTATTGGATAAGAAAATTACCCCAGTGAGTAGTTTTAATCCTATTGGGTCAATGGCGAATTGTTTGCCTGATATTAATGCTCTTCGTGTACATTTTTTTTCACGAATCGAGAACCGAGACAAGTGTTATTTGTCTCCAACTGTCGCGATCCCGATGAATCGCCTAGCCAAGCGAGATTTTAGACAATCGTCAAAATCGAAAACCTGTGGCTCCAAGACAGTAATTGAAAGGAACAATATGGCCCGTTGTCACAAAGCAAGAGATAATGCTCAAGGAGCCAACTCTATGCTATAAAGACAAAGGTCATGCACGGTTACTCCTTAAATAGTTCACAACTATTATAAAGGTGGAAAAACCGATGCTAATGTGGTTAAAGGTAATTGAAAGGAAACTCTTGAGACCCCGGATTTTGTGGCTCAAATGAGTTTGATACCTTTCTTTATTGATTTTGATAAATCATTGACCCATTTTTTCGCTCATCTGGATTATGTTTTTCCATTTGGATTATAATTTTTCCATTTGGACATACTTTTGGATTATGGTTTGCCTGTTTACAAAATTTCTCGAAATAATTTAAAGTGTTTTGAGCAAATTCCTTTGACAAATGTGACCACACTTTAAATTATGAAAATTTAGGCAATACTTGTGGGGTAGTTGATTTTTTTGGAAATAGTGGGTAACAGTGTACCACATAATTTCACCAACTATTTGCCTAAAAGGGTACTCAGTGACAATGATTCTGGACATGTCGTTCCAAATCAAAATCTTTGGTAAAGCCAAATTGATTTGTCAAATATGAGGCGCTATACTCCTATAGGTCCTGTCGTACCTTGTTGAGTTATAAAATATTCGAGAAAACCAGTGTTACCTGGTAATAGCTCATGAAAGAATTAAAATTTCTTTACATAGCCTCCATTCAATACGATCAAAAGCGTATTTTAGAGGAGTTGAAATGTCTTTCAAGTGGTTGCTACCACATTCTTTAAAGCATTTAAAGTTACCTTATCATTTCGCCTGTCGTCAAAATGATAAATGATTTAGATGCTAAGACATGATTGTCTGTACTATCATTCGCCTGTCGTCGATTGATAAGAGCATTTTGATATTGTGGCATTGACCGGATGAGATATTCCCGGGTCAAAAGACGATGCTTGATTTATAATCGCATCGCATTTGGATTCTCTCTGAGAATATATTTCGTGATTAATCCGAAATTCATGCCATTAATGCTCACTTTGAAAGACTAGTATGTGTAAAGATCACGAAATGAACTCGTAGAATTCTTGTAAAGAATTGAAGGAGTTATTGTGGACTTATCCAACCATAAGACGGACCATAAATATAAATGGTTATGGTTGATGCATCGACAATATGGTCACATTTTAATGTTGTCCACATAAATGCAGCACCTTCCAAACTTTTAGCCCTATCATTAAGTTGATGGCTCATGATCCGGATTATCCTGAAAAATCTAGTCGACTTGATAATTCCGAAGAGTAATAATCGAAATTTCGATTTGAATTACTTGAGTTTGGAAATTGAAATTGAACATCATGTCGATTATGTTCAGACCCAAATGGACTCACGGAAAGTTTGATGATGCGACTGCAAATGATTGCACGCACTTCTTGGTCTTGCGTACCAAGATTTATATTTCCGTGTGAGGTTATGCTATTTTGCTGCATTGGTCCGTTATGAGGCCTATAGACACTCAGACACCATATGCGTACCAGCTGGTTACTGGTTATGAGCCAGAAGTCTCATATTAACGTGTGTTTGGAGTGCTTAATTAATATTTTGATTGAGCCGCTATAGCGTTCAAAATATGGACCTCTGAAGGGGACATAAGTCGATTATGAATCTCCTGCCTATCATTTGATAGAGTAACCTTGGCAAGCGATCTCTTTACCGCATGATATGCGAAAGTGACATCGCTAAGACTGTTCTCCCCGTCGTTAGGGGGAGATTTGCACGTTACCGTTGATAAGTAACGACGTGAAATAACGTGGCATAACCCACTCAGTCTTAGCTTGATCCCCAAAACTGCACTTAGTGATAAGTAAGTGCATAGACTCCCTCAAGTCTAACTAAATGCCAGACGCATTTAATGACTTTATGAGATGTCACGAGATCATTTATACCTGCTGCAAAATGCTTGCAAGAATAGACGTCCCTGTCGGACGCCGTGTTCCTGTCGTAACACGGTTCTTTGGCCGAACCCGCCAAGCAAAGGACGATGCCGTTGGCCGTCAGTCTGTCGTCCTTCCCAAGATACGAGGAAGTTGACCGATTCTTAATTCGTTCAGCCCCAGAGGTGGTGAACTGAAACTCGTTTGTCGCACGAGATTATAAAGGATCAAGGAGATGTGTGATTTCCTTCTCATCCTAAGAATCTCGAAATATCTGTCGATCATGATATCTTAGACGATATTGAAGCGAGACGAGACTGTCATTGATTACTTGTTCATATATTCGGTGATGACTGATAATATGAACAAATTATGACAGGGAACCATGTACCGTTGCCTGAAGTCAACGGAGAATAGACTAGACTAATGGAAACTTGCAATCCAAGTAGACTCCTTAGCGAAAGTGTGTTCGGACCTGTAGCTCCAACACCACCAATGTTAAACGAGTTCGTTTATTTGGTTATTCGTAAGGAAAAGTGATGAGAATAATGAGATTGTAGAATGCTCGCCTAGTAGCCCAGGGCTTCTCTCACACCTTGGAATTGATTACGAGATGGTTGATTTCCTCGTAATGGACATTATAACAGTCCCCTACTTTACCAGTTTAGTAGTTTCCGAAAAACTGAGTATGCAGCCATGAATGTGGTCACGGTTTTATCTCTATGGGGATTTAGACAAAGAGATATAGATGAAGGTCCCTGTGTGACTTCATATGATTTAATCAAGTAGTTCCTGACCACGGAATACGATCTCAATTAAATGAGACGTTCACTATATGGATTAATATAATCCGAGCGGATGTGGTATACCCGCCTAAGTGAGTACTTGTTTAGCTTGGGATACTTGAACAAGTATTATGCCCTTGCGTGTTTTATTACGCGATCCATTTTTGGATTTGCCTTCGAGATGAAGGATCTTGGGAAGACACGGTAGTGACTCGGCCTGATGATTGAGTCCCGTAAAGATTGAATCTAAGTCCATGATTCAGACTACACCCAGAAGTTGTTATGACGTTTTAGTCATTATGACGCTAAGTCGTCAGATTCTCCCATGATCGTTCGATCACTAGACATTGATATAGACCCGGTCCATCCCTGATGAGACGACAAAGAGATATTGAACCATGATGTTCATATCTAAGTACAATAAGCGCATCATTGTACTTGGTCTAATGTACTAGGACGAACATCTTGTCTGTTGTGAATGGTATAGCTCGACACAGCATCGCGCTAACACGCTGCCATCGAAATGGCATAAAAAACATTTTCCCATTACCTTAAGGTAACTGTGGATGAGGGCTTGTCTTATCCCATTTTGCATCATCGAGTGTACCTACCCCCTTCGGTACTCGAATTAACGCAACCCTTTTTCGGTTATACCGATGCTGGTTACTTATCAGACCCGCATAAGGGATATTCCTAACATGGTATGTCTTTGCCATTAGCAATAAGGCGATATCTTGGAGGTCTTGGAATGACTCCAAACGAATCACTCCGATTTCGTGCTCTATGAGACGACTAGAGAGTATATATGGCTTCGAGCTAGTATTAGCCATATTTGAATTACATATGCTCTGTCTCACGATCCAGATAAAACACTTGTCATAGAAGACAACTTGTTGTTATCGATCAAGAGAGACATGACTACATTATGCTATTTAGAATTTTTCGCCGAAATAAATCTTCACATATCAAGTTTAAGAGCATCCAGTTGAATGCTCGTTCTATTCCACGTTAGATTTTCTTGCATCCAGTCGTGTGCAAGTAAATGAGGCATCCAGTCGAATGCTCGTACTCTTTCTTGGAATATGAAATCTTTCCACCCAGTCGTGTGCAAGTTAGGGGGAGCATCCAGGTGAATGCTTATTGGACTAATTACTATTTAGTCGAAATTCTCGCACCCTGTTGTGTGCAAGTGAGGGGGAGCATCCAGTCGCATGCTCGTGTACTTTTTTTGTCCTTAGACCAAGGTTTTTTCCCACTGGGTTTTCCTTGGCAAGGTTTTTAGCGAGACACGTTCCCATCATACCTCACTTAAGATTGCTGAAATTAGGGGGAGTATCTTGTTGTATACTTCTTACCACTGTGTACTCTTTTGTCCTTCGACTAGAGGTTTTTTCCCACTGGGTTTACTCTAGCAAGGTTTTGATGAGGCACCTGTTTTGTGGTTGATCCCCTACTACTACCACTGTTGCACTCTTTTTCCTTCAATCAGAGATTTTCCCATTGGGTTTGCTCTGTCAAGGTTTTGATGAGGCACACTGTTTTGTGGTTAGTTACTTACATGATATTTCAGCCTATATCATTCGGCTACACAGTTTATCCTAGGTACCGGTTTTGTCCCACACTGGGTTTTCCGGCCCTAAGGTTTTTATGTATTTAGCACTGCGAATGAACTCGACTCAGATCGACTGGATGAAGACGAAGAATTCAAGACGTCCAAAGGGGGAGTGTTGTAAGATATTATTGGACTATTGAGCTTTACTCATAGTGGGCCTAAGTTGGGCTTTCTATTTTGTATAACTCTAACCTCTAGTATATAAAAAAGGTTAGGGTCCCCTTGTATTGATACATTCTGATTAATAAAGTCTCGCTTATTGTTGTCTCTCATACCTCTCTCTATATTTATACATATGTCTATATATATCTATAACGAGCTAATATGTCACACAACAAAGGTGAATTTATAACTAAAAATTTACAAAATACGGTGAGTTTATTTCTATTTATAAGCGGCAGAATAATGACAAAGGTTATTCGATATATATATAATACAAAATGTCAATTATTATTATATGAAGGTGAATTTATAACTAAAAATTTATAAAACACGATGAGTTTATTTTTATTTATAAGCGGCAGAGTAATGACAAAGGTTATTCGTATAGATTAGATAAGTTAAAATTTGATTATCGAACTCCAATTATGACTTCACGGCAACATAACACGAGTCGCGAACCTTCTTTAGTTCGTAGTAGGCAAAACAATAATTTCGTAAACAACGATAAATAAAATAGAATACAATACAATACAAAAGGAAACGAAATATAAAAAAGAAAAGGAAAGCAAAAATCCACACGACACGACTCTCTGCTTTCTCTCTCATCAAAATCACAAATTAAGAGAGAGAGAGAGAGAGAAATACACCCACCTATCTATCTATCTATATATATATATATATATCTTTATATCTATATCTATATATCTATATCTTTATATCCGTGTTTATTTTAATTCGGATCTGTGTTTTTCTCTCCCTCTGTAAGTTGTCTCTTTTACAGATTTATTATTACATCTTGTTACCTTTTTTTCCGGTTTTATTTAGTGTTTTGATTTTGAAACCGATTTTGAGTATAACCGATTGTTTGGAAGACTGATTTTCTCAGGAATTAGGGCTTTTAATTAATTGATGTGCGTGTCTGTTGATTTGCGTGTTTTTGGTTGAATTAGCGGGTTTTCGATTTTAGTTTTTTTTATGTATTTGGTTAGAGATGTTAATAGTTTTGGTTAATTTCGACGACGTTGTTTATGATCTTGATTTTTATTTTTATTTTGAATCAGGTTTGTGTATGCTGATTTAGGGTGGTGATCGGTACGAATTTGTTGATTGTATGTGTGTTTGGTTTATTTTAGTTGTTTTTTATGTAATTGGTTAGTTTTGGTTTCAACATAAATTTTGAAATTTTGATTCAGAAACTGGTTAGTGTATGCTGAATTAGGGTTTGATTGACGTGGATTTGTCAATTGTAGTCTTGATTTATTTAATCTCTTTTATGTTCTTGGGAAGGGAATTTAATAGTTTTGTATTCTCATGACTCTTAATTCGATGTTTAGTGTTTTTATGTATTGGTTTGTAGAGCTATATGACTTGTTGGTTGTGTTAAAAAAAAGGCCTTTTACAGTTATACAAGAAAAGGCCGTAAATAATTTGGTAGAGGTCTGATATTTGTTTATTCTGATGTGATTTGGCAAAATGGTGAATTTGTTTGGTTTACCTAGAGCAGCAATTTATTTGTGATAAGTGTGTAATTATCAATGAATATGGGAGACTAAATTGATCCTTGTACACTCGGTTTGCTGATTCAAGAATATAATCAAGTTCTTTTTGAGTTTTTTTTGTTCTTTATAAATTTTATTGAGTATTACTAAATGATATATCTCGACTGTTTTACAAAATCTGATTGAGAGACAAATTTCTATATACTTTTGCAATTTTTGTATTTTTCGATTTTAATACTTCTTGATATGCAACAAGAAGTTGCTTCTATATTGTTTAGAGATGATTTGTCGTTAGCTCGTCTTTTGTGAATGCTGAAAATAGATTGTCCCAGTGTTCCATAGCTTAGAATTAATTAAAAGTTGTTTGAGAACATTAATTAAAAGTTGTTTGAGAACATTTAGCTTAGAATTAATTAAAATGAGATAATTTTTGTGACTTCGTTTACATTTTCCCTTTAAGTCAGTGTTTCGGAAAATCTTTTCTACTATCTAGTAAATGGAAAACAAAGACCAGGATGATTTATTGATGTGGTCTTTTTCTGAGTATGCCGCCTCTGCTTAATATCTAATATTTTGATCTAGTCATTATCAGGTGTTCTTAGCTTTCATTGCTTATTACATGGATTTATTTTTTAAACAACAAAGGTTCGCGTTGTTTCTTTCATAATTTTAGTGTGCCAAAGGGTCATGTTTACACGTGTAGTAAATAGTCTCTTCTGGGTGATTATGTTGTAGATGTCTGAGCAATCAAGGTAATTTACATGGTAGTTCAACAAAAATTTGACACTTTAAACGATGGGAAAATGCATCAGAATTCAGGAGAGGTCTTTATACAGATTTAATGGGAAAGAATGAATCTTATCACGTTATTTACGTTACAGAATTGAGAATTCAGATTACTTAAGACAAAAGAATGAATCTTCTTGTGACTAGATGAACATAGTATGCGTGCTATGTCTGTCAGGTTTTTATGATATAGATGCGACCTGAGGGTATATAGTAGGTTAGGACTTAGGAGTATTATGTTATTTAACTCGAGGAATAGTCTTTGGGGACACTGTCTAGTACTCGTTATTGTATCTTAGGGTGGGTAGATGAAGAATAGCTTGTCATACGTCGCTGAATTGTCATTTTATTGTAGTACTTGTTCTCATCGTACCTTAGGGTGGGTAGCTGAAGATCTTCTTAGTGTTTATTGGTTTTTGATGCCCTCAATGGTTGAATTATGGTGGTGTTTGTGTTGGGTATTCCAAAGTTAATTGGCTCGTAGTTTTTTCTTCTGTGGATATTGTTATTGCAATGGAAGTGTTACGGGTTTGTGGAAATAAAGCGTTTTTTGTAGAATCAAGTTTCCTGTTGATGTTATGACAGTTATGCAATATTCTTTTTCTTGTTAGAACAGGAAGTGAAACAAAACGAGAGCGTTTATGCCCTTTTAATCTGTTGGTTTCATTAATACCGGCTAACCATGTCCCAGTGCCTTTCTGTCTTGAGCCTTTTTCTCGCCTCACTCATTCTTTTTAAAGAATTAATTATGGATCACAGAAAGAGGATACTATTAGAAGTGGTTCGCTGATGTGTTTGCCTTTCTTTCTTTGATGATCTTGATTTAGTTCTTGTATTTGTTTGTGTCTCCTGGGTTTACTACTTTTACTCTTTTGGAATTGTTATAAGTTGGGTCCATTTCTTATAACTTTGCTTTTGATTTAGTTATTGGGTTAACTTTCTTGCTAGAGGAGGTCTGTGTTTTGAGTGTGTTTGATCCTTTGTTGTGTTGCGTAACCAGATTGGTGGGATGTGTAGTGTGGTGAGTGGATTGGTACTATCTAACATTTCTACTGATATATTCTTGGAAATCCTTATGTTTTTTTTTTCTTTTTCTTTGCTTCTTTGGATTGTGCAGAATCGTTTACTATGGATCACGATGAGACTGGATGCCAATCTGCACCAGAAGGCCCAATCTTGTGCATCAATAACTGCGGTTTCTTTGGAAGTGCAGCAACCTCAAACATGTGTTCGAAGTGTCATAAAGATTTGGTCTTAGAAGAAGAACAAACCAAACTTGCCCAAACATCGTATGAAAACATTGTTAACAGAGGAGCATCATCATCGAGTGCCAACGTCAAAGAACATTCACTTAAAAGTCCCGTTGATGAATTATACGTTGCCCCAACCGAATTAAAAGAAATAGTTTCTTTGCCAGTTACGCCTTTGGTGGAAAAAGTGAAAATTGGACCTAGTAGATGCACTACTTGCAATAAACGAGTCGGGTTGACCGGGTTTAAATGCCGTTGCGGTGACCTATTTTGTGGGTCTCATCGTTACTCTGAGAAACATGATTGCCCGTTTGATTACCGCGCTGCAGGAAGGGATGAGATTGCAAAAAATAATCCCCTTGTGAAGGCAGAAAAACTCGATAAAATATAAGCTGCTTTTCTCATTTCAGGGTTGAAGTGTGATGTTGCTTGGTCATGTCATATCACATGATCATATAAGTTTCAACTTGATGCAATATCCTAATCGTCAAATATTCACCGTGCTAGGAGAGGGCGTGAGAGCTCTGTTGTTATGATCGGTGAAGATTGATTGTTTGTTGGGTTTGCTTTCTTTATGCTGGTATGGTATTTCTTATAAGTTTCGTAAGAGTTGTAAAGATGTTATTCTCGTTAACTGGCCTCTTGGTTTATGTTAGATGCGTGCTTTTAATTCCTGTTGTATCTTTCTTATATTGAAATCTTTGTTCACAACTCTTTGATTCCGTTTGGGCTATGGACTTGCTGAATTTATATGTTCAATCATCTCATTGACTTCGCCTTTTTACTGGATTAAAGAAGTCCTCATATCATTTCCATGTAGTGTATGCTCTGGTTACTTTACATAGTTCGTTTTGATATAAGCTTTACATAGTTAATGGCTGGTTAATTCTACAATATCTGGATCTTGCTTTTGTTATCGCATTTTCTAGTCATCTTATTGTTTTCTTCAATGGATACATGTCTGGTGAAACATAAAAAAACACATGTATTATGCAGTGCTACTTTTTCACCACTAAAATGGTGAAGTTGTGAACAGTGAATACCAAAAACTAACAAGTATGTGTAAGAAGTTTTACACGAATAGTGGATATTTTTCTTTGTTGAAAAGGTTACAAGACTTTATTTGCAAGAAACTAAATGGTGTAGTTTTTTTTTTTTTTTTTTTTGTTTGAAATGATAAAATGGTGTAGTTTCTTATGGATTATGGTACCAGAATTGAACAAATAGTAGTAGTATTATTCTAGGTTGGCAGCTAGCTGATATTCTTCAAGACCTTTAAACTGATCGTTCGTCCTTGTATTTTCACTAGTCTCCAATACTATTGATATTTTATACGTGTATATGAATAATATATATTTGAATGGGTTACATCCGTCACTTTATTTTTGTCGATTTTAATTTCCAAAATTGAAAAGGACAATCAACCAATTTTTTGCCCATGATAAAGTTGTGTTGTGACTCACCTTCTAACCATAATTGCATAAGCATAATCCTCTCATTTTAGGTATTTGACAATGTTTGGTTGATGTCTATGACAAAACGTCTTTTTAACAAAATACTACTTATTGTTTCATTTTGATCTCAATTAAACCATTGAGAATGCAATTGAGGTTTATGAATCCAAAATGAAACCGTTGAAAATTAAAACCGATTCTCATTGTATATAATAGGGTCATTACAAGTCATTATTAAAAAAAAAATGGTGAAATAAAAATATTTTCAGAACTCCACAGTCAGATGAACCAAGGACCTAGCCTTGTTTTGTTGTGTATCATATTTTATACAAAATTATACTCTTTTGTATTGCAAGTGAAAAACTACACTTCTAATAATTTAGACCGTACATGTAATCAGGGGCGGAGCCAATTAAGGTTTAGCGGATTTAGATTATATACCAAGTATTGCATATGTTGTATAAATTCTTGTAGCTCAGTTCGTAAAAACTCTCGTATAGCCATCTTGGGATACGAGTTCAAAGCTTAGCTGTTGCTTTTTTAAAACAATTTCTCTCTCTATACACTTGCAATAATTATATGCATAAAATTATAACTTGTTTGGTTTAGTTTTCTTTTAATCAATAGTATAAAACTTAAAATCTGTTCCACAAGTCTTCTTATTTTATTTGTATATTGGTAAGTATTCTAAAAGTTTCTTTTTTATTTTATTTCATTAGCATATTGATTATTTTATCTATTACTATTTGGTTTTAGTTTTAGTTAATAAGATTGTTAATAATCAATATAAGTGGGTTTGTCATAAATTTTTATCTTTAACATATAAATTAATACATGTTAATTCACCCAAATGACCATTTACTTTATATTTGTTGCTTAAAATACTAAATTCCTTTTTCTTTTTTTTTTTTGAATCAAAACTAAGTAAGTTGTTTATAAAATTTAGTTTGTTTGAACAATACCCAAATGACCATTTATTATTTTTCAATTTTTCAATATATTGTTCACTTACGAGATATACCGCTCACATATGTTGTAATTGACAAATTGTGTCCCCACTAAACCAAATTTCTGGGTCCGCTCCTGCATGTAATTTATTTGGTACAAGTTAAAAAACAATGTTCTTCCTATCAAAATTAATTAAAACACGGAGGAAGCTACTAGCATACAAACTTGGGAGTACTAGAATTCTGACTAGGGATATTAATTCACTATTTTTAATAAATTTTATGTAGTATTTACGTGGGTGGGAAAAAATAGTTGGTAGTATCAAAATAGTTCGTTCGTTTCCAATTATTTGTCGTTCATGAAATTACGTATAATTTTAATTGACAAAAAACTATTACGTAAAATGCTGAAATGGAAATTTTTAAAAGTTAGTCATAACGTTTAAATATTAAACTATGTGATTCAATTTAAAAAAAATTATGTCTATAATTTAAACACTAGTTTTAAATCGGTCAAAATTACACGTTGTTTCGTGATGGACAAATAATTTGAAATGGATGTAGTATATATTTTCAATAAACATGGTAATATATATATATTTTTTCCATACTGTTACTCGCTCCGTTCACTTTTAATTGTCCACTACGAAACTACGTGCAATTTTGACCGACTTATAACTTATATCAAAATTGTAGAAATGAATTTTTTTTAAATCTAATAATAAAATTTAACATTTGAACTATATAATCAAATTTTAAAAATCATTCCGACAACATTTATATAAGTTATTGACCGATCAAAATTACACGTAGTTTCGTAATGAATAATTAAATAGTAACTGCATGGAGTATTAAATAACTAATTAAGTGAAAAAAAAAGTATAGTTTTCGGTAGGCATTTTTACTTTATGTACTTATGAGCAGAAAGTAGAAAGTAATGGTGATGCCAAACAAATCCAATAATTGTGTGATGAAAGTGTTGTTTTTATGGTCCCCACACTCGTTATCTCTTCAACTAACAGCCATTACCACTGACAATGAGTCCGTGATTCCTTTACTATTATTTTATTTGCATTATTTATAATTAGCTGTGTTACTAAAATAATTCTTTGAAAATTAAATCACATAGTTGATAGTTAACTCTATGATGTAACTTTTAGATTTTTGATTCAGTTTATTTAGATATTTTAAATTGGTTGATTAAAATTGGACGTATTTGTGTAGTATACTTTAATAATATACTATTACAAGTTACAAGAATGACGAATCCGTGATTTGCCGATTTTCTATTCTATTCTATTCTATATATATATATATATCCATTTTACTCATCTCAAATCCCTCCCTTTGTAACTATACGTTTATAATTATACCACATGCACATTATTCCTTCTTATGAGTGTTACTGTTTATATATTTGATCATCGTAACTATAAAATTGTCTTTTTTCCTATCTACTTTATAGTCACTGTCTCATAATTTACCAACTTAATAGCATTCATTCGGTGCTGTTTGTTACTTGTGTTATTTACTCAATATTAGTGCTCTTTCACACGTTTGTAAATAATCATGATCCTTTCCTTTTAAGTCACTATTTGGTTTCTACACTCAATAGTTAGCTTCTGTGTAAACTTATAGCTATAAATAAGGAATTGCGTTTTTTTTTGTATTTCTATCTTTTCCTTTTTAAATTAGGATATAATTAGGGAAAAGGGCTTTCTTGTATGTATTGTAATTTTTGGCTTGTAACTTAGGATTAAACAGGGAAAGAGTTTTTATTTATTTATTTATTATTATAATAGCAATTTTTTGCTTGTATAAATATACACAGTCCAGTTTCGGTTTTTAATCATGTTTATGAGTAAGGTGAATATGAAGTCTATCGGGATTTCAAATGTTTCTTTTTCTTTAGTTCTTGCTTTGTTTTTGTTATCTGGAAATTATGTCATTTGTAAAGAGTGCACGAATGTTCCTACCGAAATATCCTCACACACGTTTCGATACGAGCTTTTATCGTCCAAAAACGAAACATGGAGAAACGAGGTTTTTTCAGAACACAACCATTTGACCCCAACGGACGAGACCGCTTGGTCGAATTTAATCCCACGGAAAATATTAAGGGAAGAGGATAAATATGGTTGGGTGATGATGTATAGAAACATGAAAAATACAAATGAAGGGAATTTCTTGAAGGAAATGTCCCTTCAAGATGTGAGATTGGACCCTGACTCTAAGCACTTTGAGGCTCAGAATACGAATTTGGAGTATTTGTTAATGTTGGATGTTGATAGTTTGGTTTGGAGCTTTAGGAAGACAGCTGGGTTGGCAACACCTGGAAAGGCGTATGGGGGTTGGGAGGCTGCGGATTGTGAACTTCGTGGCCATTTTGTTGGTTAGTTGAGCTACTTTAAATATTTCTTTTGTAGTTTTCCTTAAATGTCGTTGTTTGTCGTGATTATTATTATGATATAATCTTATCTTTTTGCAATGATAGTTCTGCTTATTCTCATCAAATCAGTTTCTGTCTTTAACCTATTCTAGTTTCCTTGAAAATTTTAAAATGAGGCCTGCTCTGCAGATTTCACCAGTAAACTTCTGTCAAGGAAATTGATATGCTAGTGTGACATGAAACTTAGCTTTACATTTTGTAGCTTGTTAAGCTAATTTAGCAATAGATTTTGACGTTTTGCTTATATATCTTTGTTTGGCAAATATAATACGATCCTATAGTTTTACCTGCTGTGTGATCCTATCTTTTTGCCTGCTTATTCACGTCATATTAGTTGGCTGGTAAGTTTTGATTAGGGACCTTTCCATGAAATTCATACTTTTATCCAGGAAATTGATATACTGGTTTGGCATGTATACCAGTTTAGAGGTATAAGTGTGAAGCATAGTTTTCTCACCACAATAATATCCTTGGATTTCTGTATGCGTGTTTGACAAATATTTGAATTTATTTGAATTCTGCAAGTATAAAAGGTTCCTGTTTGTATCTTATACTTTGATGAATATTTCTTTGCGTTTCTGCTTTCTTTTTCACTTCTCTTCGTAGCAACCGGTGATCAATTTATTACCTCATCTAGTTACTTAATAGGAACGAAGATCAATTTGTATCTTATACTTTTATGAAAATTTAGGACATTACCTGAGTGCATCTGCACAAATGTGGGCAAGCACTAATAGTGACAGTCTTAAAGAGAAGATGTTTGCAGTTGTTTCCGCTTTATCCGATAGTCAGAATAAAATGGGTTCGGGATATCTCTCTGCTTTTCCTTCTGAGCTTTTCGACCGTTTTGAAGCTATAAAGCCTGTTTGGGCACCATATTACACCATTCACAAGGTAAATACTTAAAGCCGCATTTTAACTATTAATTTGTTTTCCCGTGACGCCTTTTTCTGTAACAGATCATGGCTGGGCTTCTGGATCAACACATATATGCTAATAACCCCCAAGCTCTAAAGATGCTGACGTGGATGGTTGACTATTTCTACAACCGTGTCCAGAATGTGATATTAAAATACAGTGTTGAAAAACACTGGCTCTCTCTAAATGAAGAAACTGGTGGAATGAACGATGTCCTCTATAAGTTGTACACAGTAACGGTGTGTAGATATCTCTCCATTGTTTTCTGCAATTCTCTTTGGGTGTTTGATGAATTTACAATATAGTAAAAATTTCTAACAGCCCTGAGATCAGAAGAACCTGAACATTTTCTGAATATCAACGTCACATATACAGCAGTTGTGTTATTTATATGATCATCCTGGTAGCTTTCTGATGGAACCTATGTGTAGTACTGTCATTATACATTTACATTCTGCATTTCTGCAAAATATCTGCATCGTCTTTTGCTTCAAAAGATGTTTTCAAGAGACAAGTGCAAGAAATCTGAAATGCACTGCCAAATTTTGACTTTAGTTTTTATGAAGCTATAAAATTCTCATATTTTCTCTTTTTAGTCCATTCCACTGAGCTGCTTCTTGACATTTCTACTGTATTGCTGTTAATAGTAATCAGTAAGCAAACCTTTACATACCCGGCAACAAAAACTAATCAAGCGAATTGAAACTTGACATGCATAAGAAACTATATATATAATTTTCCAATTGCCTTCTTCTGTAACTGTCCACAGGGAGACTCTAAACACTTATTGTTGGCCCACCTTTTTGATAAACCCTGCTTTCTAGGATTGCTTGCAGTAAAGGTATGTTAATTTTTTGTGCAATTAGTATGTTTAATATTTAGCCTATACTTATATATCTGTCTTTTACCCCAAATCAGTTGGGGTATAAAACTTACGTGATCGTCTATATTGATTTTGATCTTCACATCTAATAACTTCTTTCCTTGTAGGCTGATGATATTTCTGGATTTCATGCCAATACGCATATTCCAATTGTAATTGGAGCTCAAATGCGCTATGAAGTTACCGGTGATCCACTGTATAAGGTAATAGCTTTATTGATATAAATTAAGTCTTTGTTGAAGTTACGATATCTTTGAGAAGTAGGTGAAACTATCATTGTCGATTTGTTAGGAAATAGGGTCTTTCTTCATGGATGTCGTGAACGCTTCTCATGCCTATGCAACAGGAGGCACATCAGTTAGCGAGTTCTGGTAAATCTTGTATAGATAATTTTATACGAATAAAATGAATATGTCGGAATAGTCTTCTTCACCTGACCTTGATGAAATATTCTCTGGATTTTACATACATAGTACTTGAGTCTTCTCAAACTATCTGCAGGTCAGACCCTAAACGTTTAGCTACGACCCTACAGACTGAAAATGAAGAATCGTGTACTACTTACAATATGCTTAAGGTATACCAGTTTTTATCTATCAGGAAATAATAGGACAAAGTTCAAACAATATAACTTGGCGTTTCAGAATTTTCCAGATATACATAAATCCGACATTTCCCTTAAATTTCTATATTATAGGTTTCACGGCACTTGTTCAGGTGGACGAAAGAAATGGCATATGCAGATTATTATGAAAGGAGTTTAACAAATGGTGTGCTTAGTATTCAAAGAGGGACAGACCCTGGAGTGATGATTTACATGTTACCATTGGGTCGTGGTAAATCCAAGGCCAAAAGCTACCATGGCTGGGGAACTAAGTTCGATTCTTTCTGGTGCTGCTATGGAACAGGTAAAAGACCTATGTTCTTAAATAAAAATTGTTAGTATTAGGGTCAATTACATACTGTCACGATTTTCCGGTTTAATGAACTTTATGCTTTATTCTCAGTTAATACACTCTGGTCAATTTTTGGAGTGAGATTGGTTGTCAATTGTCATGTGAAGTCAGTCGCATGGATGTTTTTTGCTTCTATTAGTTACACTTCCGTACATAGAACTGTGATTAAAACTCTAAGGATTATGAATGAGTCTGGTGAAAATAGTGAATTATTTGTTTTCGTATTTGGAGCAGTGATAAGTAATTGAAACTGGAAAGTAGATTAAAGCATGAAAATTGTTTAATTAATTAACAAAACATACATAATTTTACATAGAGGTCGCAATTATAAACAGATTGACCAATTTACTAGGTTTGATTATTTGCTTGTTTTTGTTTGCTGAAATATGGTATTAAATGACATACATCAGATGTGGGACTCGACGAAAAATTTACTTCTCAACTTTTTGTGGGAAGTGTCTGTTTTATGTTTCTTTTAAAGATACTACCAAGATAGTTATTTTATCCATTGCAGTACTACTGTAATTACCTTAGTTTTTGACTCTTCCAAATCAGTCTCTCTGCTGATTTTTAATTGAATTACTTACATGATCCATCACAAATGATTTAGGAATTGAGTCCTTTTCGAAATTGGGAGACTCGATTTATTTTGAAGAAGAGGGCCACGTTCCCGGGTTATACATTATCCAGTACATATCTAGCTCCCTTAATTGGAGATCAGGAAAAATCTTAATTAATCAGAAAGTAGAGCCTGCGGTTTCGTGGAATCCTCTCCTACGAATGACATTCACAGTATCATCGTCTGAGGTAAAGCTCACCACTACTTTCAGATAAGGAAATTGAGAGATGATTAATCTTTGTATCTGCATCATATGCTGCACGAGTAATTGACTTGTTAGCCTTTTGTTTTCTGCATATTGTTGGAAAAATGTCCTGATTCCTTGGTAATTATCTCTATTAACGTTTAGTGGACAAATACCTCAAGAGTAACCGACTTGATAACTGCTTGGTCTTTTAACCATGTGGGGAGAATATTTACGTACAATCATAGTCCTGAGTGTATGTTCCGATAATTTGACCCTGATTCAGTGATGGAGGCTAGTTTAACATTTTTATGAGCTTTAAATGATTTGATGTAAGATACTGGTAATGAAAAGTCACGATCGGATAAACAATTACTGATTGAAACTAATTTTGTAGGAAGGGGAAAGCTTGACCTCTACATTGCATTTCCGCATACCACCCTGGACAGAGTCGAGTGATGCAAAAGCATTGTTAAACGGCCAGGATTATACGCTACCATCTCCAGGTATAAAGCATTTGTAGCAGATTGTTTAAAACGACAATTTTATCTATTTTAAATGATAGTTTTAAAAAAATTATAAATGTTGGTCATACAGCAGATTTTTTTTAAATACATCTATTCTAAATGAGATTTTTTAAATAGATATTATAGAACACATATCCTTTATATTCAGAAAATCTATATTCTCTCTCATCTATTTTAAAAACTTCTCACAATTCTCCTAAATTCGTGAGCACTCTTCTTTCCCATGTTCTCATATACCGAATGAATTGTGCTTCATTCAAAGATTTTAATGCACCATTAATGTTGCAAGGCCATTGAATCGTTTTTTATTTATGTTATGAAAAGTTCAAATTTATTATTTCCCTCACATACAAAATTAATTATGGTCATTTCTCGCAGAAAAAAAAAATCCATAAATAATCCACTTAATATTTTTCCATCAAAAAGCAGTTTCCTCGAAATGATTAACTAATACAGAATAGGATAAACCTGAAAATACAAGTATGAAATATACAAGTCACCTAGTAAAAGTAAGGTTAATCATTTGATTATTTTTTAACATTTAGTGGAACATAATTAAAAAGAATGCTTTATGATTAATTAATAACTTAATTTCTATTTTAGGTAATATGGATAGATTTGTAAATTTCAAAATATGTATTTAGATAATCTGCTGCAGTATTAATTTCTATATTAGAATTCTGTACTTTAGATAATCTAAATGTGTAGAATGTAAATATAGAAAGTCTGTAAAATATAAATAACGAGTTTATTTATGTAAAATAGATAACCAAATTAAATAAGCTGCTGTGAATGCTCCGTGTGACCTCTCTTGTGCTCTACATTTTTTCCTGTTATTGTCGATTTTGACACATCTGCATAAAAAGCCAGAATATCATTATAATTTATTCATCACCCTTCATGCAGGTAACTTCCTATCAATCACTAGAAAATGGATCCCTGGCGATAAAATCGCTCTTGAACTGCCATTCGGTATAAGAACTGAACCCATTAAAGGTATTACAGTCCTTCTGTAATATAATGCTATATGTATTATAAGCGTTTAATTAAGCATCTAGAGTCAAATGCATACTGTTGCGACAGTACATAAGCACTTTTTTTTTTATTCAATATTCGGTCCATTTTATTAATAAAATAGCAAAAATATTCTTTCATGAGCCACGCCCCCATGATAGCGTTTCCGATCAAAAAACATTAACGGGAAATGATGGCATTACGACCTACAATCCACTATTCCATCTTTAAAGGTTTAAAATTTCATTATATTGTCTCATGATCTTGATATATACAGTACATTACCACATGTTTATATGCACATGCAAGAACTTTTCTAGCTTCTTACTGCAAAATTAAATTAAGGGAACTTTTTTTAATCTTACAGATGATCGGCCAGAATTTTCTTCATTCCAAGCAATTTTTTCGGGGCCCTACCTTCTTGCGGGACTTACCAATGGAGATTGGGACATCCAAAAACAAGCATCTTCCTCCATTTCAGATTCCATAATTTCAATTCCATCTTCATATAATTCTCACCTAATTTCGCTCTACCAATATTCTGGGAATTCTATGTTTGCCCTCACAAACTCAGACAATACGGTCATATTAGGAGATGTACCTGAACCTGGCACCAATACTTCTGTTCAAGCCACATTCAGAATTATCCTAAAAGATTCCACTTTATCACACATTTCAAAATTGAAAGATGCGGTTGGGGAAACCGTCATGCTTGAACCTTTTGATATGCCTGGTATGGTTTTGTCTTATTCAGGGGAAGACAAAAGCATCTCGATTGTGAGTTTTTCTGATAAAGTTGGTTCTGTTTTCCGATTGATTCCTGGATTGGATGGCAAAGCCGGATCTGTTTCCTTAGAATCTGAAACTGACAAAGGTTGCTACTTGTCTAGTGGTGCGAATTATAAATTGGGCTCAAAAATTAACCTGAGTTGCAAATCGGAATCAAGTGATGCGGAATTTGAAGCAGGAGCTAGTTTTATAATGAAAAATGGAACAAGTAAATATCACCCCTTGAGTTTTGTGGTAAAAGGAGCAAAAAGGAACTTTCTCCTTATGCCATTATTTAGCTTAAGGGATGAATATTACACTGTCTATTTTAACATCCAATCTTGAGGGATTAAAGTTTAATATGATATCAGTGTAATGGTGTCTACTTGTATCTAAATAGTTCCTTGTTTTAGTATTATCTTTCTATCCATACCATACTTGTTCAAGAGGTTCCTATTGATTGTGTATCTCCATAGTCTTTAGCTTCAAACGAGATGAATTCGTGTCCAGACTTGAAGCCATTGTTAAAACTCGATATATGCCGATTCTTTCTTATTAAAACTCGATCTTGCACATTACACACTAGCGAACTCCTGGCTCCAGTGGGAATGCATTAATATTAGTTATAGTCAATGGACTAAATTATTTATACATGATATGCCATGTCCGCTCATTCTTGCAAGATAATCCTCACGATCGTGTTATATCAAGTGTTCTGTCACAAAGTGTATTCAATTTGCCAGGCTTGGTCTTGAATGTTGAAAACTTGAAGTCATATTAACTGACAGATTTGTTATAATATAATAGCTTATTTTCATTTTTTCTGTCTATATATAGAAATAATAGAATCAGTCATTGACTTATTGTGCGCGCCTTTCGGCCAAATAAGATATCCAGGTGACAATTTAGTGGGTTTAATACCTTCTAGTATAGTACCTTGGTTTGTTCACTTTTTTCTGTTTTGTACAATTCAGTATCTTCGTTTTTTTTTTTTTCCATTTAACCAATATCTGACTAATTCAAACTTTTTTTTTTCAGAATATTGATAAAAAAAAACAACTGTAAAGGGCATGCGCAATAAGATGCCTGAGTTCCAGATAAACTTAAGGGCATTTGTCTCGCGCCCCAAAATCCGTAAAGGATATCGAGGTATAACCTTTTTAAATAAAAGGAAAACGAAACCTGTTGATACAAAATTAAAATTTTTAAAAGAAAACATTTGCGAGCTAAAGGAACAATCAATCAATCAATTACATAAAAAAAAAAAAGTTTGTCAAACACGGCTACAAAACGTAATGATTTTAACAAAGTTATAAGAAAAGAAAAACAACGAATGTAATTTGCTCGTAGGCTACAACCTTAAAAAGATAGTCTAGAAAAAAGAAAGCAATAGAAAGAAGCCCCGAGCCCATGCGATATCTTGCTAATGCTCCTAACCAAACGCCTCAGCCTAAGTTGTATGAAATACAAAACTGTAACGGCGAGTCCCACGCACATACCTAGACGGGACGGCACCACAAATACTGTCACTCCATCCCATAAATGCAAGAACTCACAGACAACAACTACGATAATCAACGTATAAAAGAACTAATAATAACATCGAACAACGAAATAAATTAAATAAACATCTATAGCAAACATGGACCTCTCATGCCACCTACCCCAGTCCGTAAGGTAGGTCATTTCCTATCCCCTCGGCCATCTTCTGTTTCCGGAATTAGGAAGAGACAGAGACCATTGCTAACATAAAAGTAGATTTAAATTGCACATTTGGACCTCTCATGCCACCTACCCCAGTCCGTAAGGTAGGTCATTTCCTATCCCCTCGGCCATCTTCTGTTCCCGGAATTAGGAAGAGACAGAGACCATTGCTAACATAAAAGTAGATTTAAAGTGCGCATTTGGACCTCTCATGCCACTCGTCCCAGTTCGTAAGACGAGTCATTCCCTATCCCCTCGGCCGTCTTCTGTCCCCGGAATTAGGAAGAGACACAGACCATATCTAACATAAAAATAAATATAGTGCAGACTAGGACTCCTCATGCCACTCGCCCCAGTCCGTAAGACGAGTCATTTCCTATCCCCTCGGCCGTCTTCTGTCCCCGGAATTAGGAAGAAACAGATATCATTGCCACTACAGCTAAATCATAAGGCATCGGCCAATAATATAAAATCATTCAACTAATCACATCTCATACGGCCTCGGCCAATAATATAAATCCACGCAAATAACACATTCTCATACGTCACTTTGACGCAATTCAACAAAGCAAATAAGCATAGGTACTAGATTCACAACTAGCCAATCAACTATATCAATATAAAATTTCATTCAGTCATTTTAACAAACACCTTGTATACGCAATATAAAATCCATCATTATTCAACAATAATTTATCAAATTCTATCAACATCCATAATAACACATAATCAACGTATAAAACACGCAACCCATTAATATTCTCATTAATCCGAAATTAAAAGACTAAATCCTCAACTACTCCAAAATCAAATAAGTGAATTAAACGTACAACAAATAAACCCAATTATCAATTTAAGAACATAATTAAGATAAAAGGCAAAAACCCCCCAATTTATAATAAACACGAAACCAAAACCTAACATACACCCTCGTCTAGGCGCAATGGATAACTCCCGTTACCTTAGAGCGTAGAGAAGATGCTTCCGGTATGAACCCGCTAACGTGGTTTCTTCTTCTTCTTCTTCTCCTTTTTCTCTCTTTTCTCTCTTGTATTTTGCTGGTTTTAGGTTTAAAGAATTGAAGATGGGCTGATTTTTTGTTTAAAAAAAACTGTTTTTAGATAGTTTGTGGAAGCGAATTATTTGGTCCCCAAAGTTGTAAAAGCTAACTATTAATCCAAAAATATTGTTTTACTACTCAAAAATAACAAATCTTTAGAAATAAATATATTGAGTACTTTTTATTAGTAAAATTAGTAACAGGTTTTTAAAATAAAGTTTTTCGGAAGAGTTTCGGTTTTTGGTAAAATTTTGTATAAAACGTTTTTGGATAAATTAAATCATAAATAAAACCATTGATAAAAATACGGGATGTTACAATTTCTGTCATTTTACACACAAAAAAAAACAATTAAAACTAATATTTTAAGAGGGAAACAGTTGGATTTTTTTTATTAATATTCTGAAAAAAAGAAGTTTGAATGAGTCAAAATTGGTTAAAATGAAAAAAAAAAGAAACTAATGTACTCAATAGAAAAAAATAAGAAACAGTGGTACAAAACAAGGAACTATTTAGATACAAGTTTGATACTATCAGAATTGAAAAAAAAATTAATATAACAATAAATTGGTGTGCTTGGCGGATCTACTTTGGGGCATGGGCTGACACACGTCCTTCCAAATTTTTTTCATTTACTATTATACCCTTATGCATGGAACTAGCTACCAAACAATTCCTGGATCCGCCCAAAAGAATTCGATATACAGTACATGATTACATAAAAATAAAAGATCTGAAAAAGACCTGTCGTGGGAGCTCAGTTTTAAACAAAATGAAAATAATGTTAAATACATGCTTGATTCTCTTTCATATTAATAATTAACAATCTTTAAGAGTCTTCCTCGAAAGGCAATCGCTGTATAAGAATGATGATTTGTTGAGATGATCCAATGGCCATGGCCCCATGGTTAGCTTTCTACAAAGGTGGCTGTGACTTGTGGAACGGTGGTTTGCTAGCAAATACTAGCTCTTCTCTTATAGCAGATGTTATGACTCTTCGTATCACATGTTCTCGTACGTACTAATGAGATGCAACAAGATGAGTTTATTTTCCAAACGGATTGTAATCTTAGCAAAAGAACATCAACCTACATGCACTGTGGAGATCCCAACGACCAAACGATTCTGGAAGATTTTAGTGAAATTCAATGTAGTTTTGCCAGGAAGTTTGTGGGATCCAAGATCAACAAACCGTGTTCCCTCTATTTAGCTAAATTAGCAAAAAATAATATAGTTTGACTTGACCAGTTATGCTCTTTAATTTTAATATATCCTCTTTTCGCAACAAAAAATAAAACATCCGTGCATATACATGTGGATGGAGTTGTTATAGGTCATTCCGGAAAAAAACTGTGGTTTATATAAATAATGGCAGAACTTTCATATATGAACCAAGTCGTCGACTTGTTTGGTTGTCTATGACATTATACATGTGTTCGTGGTAAAAAAAAAATTACTTTGAAAATTTATGTAGAAGTTTGTTTGGAAAGTTGGAAACAGTTAAAAAGTTAACTTTTTTGTATCAGACTTGATGGAAAAAAAGTTGGCAGTCGTTTAAATTTGATGAAAAGTAAAAAAAAAAAAAAAAAAACACTAGTCAACTTTTCCGGACTATACTTTTTCATACTAATATTTGACAAAAATAATATATATTTTTGGGTGTTCCCGATGGTCAAGTAAACATTTCTTACTTTATACTGTTGCCAAAAGTAACGAAGTTACCAATGAATTTTCGTGATTCGTCTTTTGTTATATTGTTTCTAAGAGCTTACAAGAAAATAAAGAATACGTGATTTGCCGCTTTTGTCTATAGGTTTCTATTTATTTCATTTTATTTAAATCTCAAATCCCTCCCACTACATACATACATACATTTACACCACATTCACGTTATGTCTTTTTTATGCGTGTTACTGTTTATAGATTTGATCATCACAACTAATAATTTGTACTTTTTCATACTCTGGTGATCATATATTCGTTACTAACTATTTTCGGAGTAAAAAATTAGTGCTCTTTCACACGTTTGTATAAAATCATGATCCTTTCCTTTTAAGTCACTGTTTGATTTTTACACTCACTAGTTAGCTTCTTGTCTAAATTTATTTATTTCTTGGGCTGCATACGTTTTGTTTGTATGCAATCTTTTGCTTGTAAATTGAGAAAAAGTAGGGATTTTATTCTTTTTTGGTTTGTACTGCAATCTTTTGCTTGTAAATTAGGATATAAGTAGGGAGAAGCTTTGTTTGTTTGTATTGCAGTCTTTTGCTAGCTAGTATTTATATGAACACAGTCAAGTTTAGGTTCTTACATATTTCTTCTTGAGTGAGGTGAATATGAAGTCTATTGGGGTTTTGAACGTTTCCTTTGCATTAGTTCTTGCTTTGTTTTTGTTATCTGGAAATTATGTTTTTGGTAAGGAATGCACGGACATTACTACCGAAATATCCTCACACACATTTCAAGCCAAGCTTTTATCGTCCGAAAACGAAACATGGAAAAATGAAGTTTTTTCAGAACACTACCATTTGACCCCAATGGACGAGACCGCTTGGTCGAGTTTAATCCCACGGAAAATATTAAGGGAAGAGGATGAATATGGATGGGTGATGACATATAGAAACATGAAGTATAAAAATGAGGGTAACTTCTTGAAGGAGGTGTCTCTTCATGATGTGAGATTGAGCCCCGATTCTAAGCACTTTGAAGCTCAACAAACAAATTTGGAGTATTTGTTAATGTTAGACGTTGATAGCTTGGTGTGGAGCTTTAGGAAGACAGCTGGCTTGGCGACACCCGGTAAGCCCTATGACGGTCGGAATTCTTGGGAGGCACCGAATTGGGAACTTCGCGGACATTTTGTAGGTTAGTTAATCCAATTTAGCAGAAAAAAGGTTTTTATTATTGCTTTCGCATCGTTTCTGTTGTGAGTATCTCAGTTTTTTTTATTGTTTTGTAACATCAAATGATCATAAAATTTATATGATGTAGCGTACAATGTTTTGTATTTAGTACATACTGCTCAATGAATACACACCCTTTGTTTTTAGTATTTTAAGTAAGTGTACAAAAGGTAGTGAACATGAGTTATAATAGAAATTATTGAGGTTTTCATTATATTTAGGCAAAGGTACCCTTGATTGATCTATATTCCTTTGCATTTTATTAAATTCATGTGGAAGATTGAAGTGCTCCTGTTGTTATCAAACAGTGATTAATATTCCTTTGCATTTGTGCTTTCCCGATTCCAGTTTTCTTTCTAGCAGCCGATGACTCAATCTATTACCTAATCTGGTTATTTATTCTGAACTATATGATATCTTCAGGACATTTCCTGAGTGCATCTGCACTAATGTGGGCAAGCACAAATAACGATAGTCTCAAAGAGAAGATGTTTGCAGTTGTTTCCGCTTTATCCGACTGTCAGAATAAAATGGGATTGGGATACCTTTCTGCTTTTCCTACTGAGTTTTTTGACCGTTTTGAAGCTATAAAGCGTGTCTGGGCACCATATTACACCATTCATAAGGTAAATATTTTGATCCACATTTGATTATTAATTTGTTTACTCGTGGAACTAACTTGACCCAAGATTCTTTCCTGTAAACAGATAATGGCTGGGCTTCTGGATCAACACATATATGCTAATAACCCGCAAGCTCTAAATATGGTGATGTGGATGGCTGACTATTTTTACAATCGTGTAAAGAATGTGATAGCAAAATTCAGCATTGAGAGACACTGGCTCTCACTAAATGACGAAACCGGTGGAATGAATGATGTCCTCTATAAGTTGTACACATTAACGGTGCGTAAATTTGTTTCCACTTCCGTTTCTTTTTGCTTTTCTCTCTCGAGTGTTTGATGAATTTACAATATACATTAGAAATTTCAAACAGCCACCAAGTTCACAAAAACTGAACATTTTAGCTTATATCAACATCGCATATTTTGCAGTTATGTTAGTTATATGATCGTCTTAATAGCTTCCCATGGAAACTATGTCTAGTACTAACCCAATCCTTTCTGCGCTTTTGCAAAATATCTGCATCTTCTTTTTCTTCAAAAATAGCTTCAAGAGAGAATAGCAAGAAATCTGATATGCGCATACAAATTTTCACATTCATTTTCCGTTTTATTATTTTTTGCTTCCTTAACCAAGGAGCACTAATATTCTCATCTTTCTCTTTTTAGTCCATTTAGCTCAGCTGCTTCTTCACATTTCTAACTGTATTGCAGTTAATAATCATGCCTAGCATTACTGGATTTTGAATATTGATATTCAGAAGAGAGGCTATTTATAAATCTTCTAATTAGTTGTCTTCTTTTGTAACTATCCACACCACAGGGAGATTCGGAGCATTTATGGCTGGCTCACCTTTTTGATAAACCCTGCTTTCTGGGAATACTTGCAGTAAAGGTTTGCTATTTTTTTGTGCAATTATTAATTTAATCATTTCTTATACTTATTTTTCTGTCTTTTACATCTAACCAGTTTTGGTTTAAATGATAACGTGCTTGCCCATGTTGATTTTGATCTTCACATCTTATATTTTCTATCCTTGCAGGCTGATGATATTTCTGGATTTCATGCCAATACTCATATTCCAGTCGTAATTGGAGCTCAAATGCGTTATGAAGTTACCGGTGATCCACTGTATAAGGTAATAGCATATTGATAATTGTATAAGTTTTTTCTGTAGTTACAGTATTTTTGAGAAGTAAATTTCATTATTGATTTCTTAGGAAATAGGGTCTTTCTTCATGGATATCGTGAACGCTTCTCACACCTATGCAACAGGCGGTACATCAGTCAAAGAGCACTGGTAAGTTGTGTATCTAGATGATTTGCTATGCACCCAATTGATATATAATAGTCTCCTTTTTCACCTGATGCAGATCAACTATTTACTGGATATAGTTTCATATATAAATGTAAAATGCTCAAGTCTTTGTCAAATTATCTGCAGGTCAGACCCTAAACGTTTAGCGACAACCCTAGAGGCCGAGAATGAAGAAACATGTACTACCTACAATATGCTTAAGGTATGCCAGTTTATTTTTATCAGGAAAGAATATGACCAGGTTAAAATATGATTGTATGACTTGTTGTTTCAGAGTTTTGTGTACATTCAAAGAAAAAAATTAAAATGGTTAATTCTTTTAGCATTGTAACTTTGATATTTTCTCACTTCTGTCCCTATGATTTTGTTTCATTGTTTCAAGCAGTTTGGTCGCTAAAAATACCAATTGTGCAATTTGTTCCCTTATGCCGAACACAAAGTTTTTCCAATGAATTAACTGTATGGGATACTCCTCTTCAAAACTCGTTTGCATCTACCTAATCATGTTTTCTCCCAATCTCCAAGTCCAACTTCCTTTAAAGTTGAGAAGTAACAGTTTTTTAGAAGTGGTTACCACTCCTTTACAAACCATCGGTGTGGAATAAGTAAAGTTCAGTGATAAAACTGCATTATACAGACTATTAGGGAGAAACGTGGGACATGGACTAAAGTTCAAGGATCAAAAGTGTAATTACCCAAACTTTCATACTTTAAGTGATTACGGAATGCTAACGTGAATTTGTACAGAAATACCAGTCATCACCTTAGGATCCTTTTCCAGGGACTTGTTAATCCAGCATTTCTCATAAATTTCTACCATATTTTAGGTGTCACGAAACTTATTTAGGTGGACAAAAGAAATGGCGTATGCGGATTATTACGAGAGGACTTTGACGAATGGCGTGCTTAGCATTCAAAGAGGGACACAGCCTGGGGTGATGATTTACATGTTACCCTTAGGCCGTGGGAAATCCAAAGCCATAAGCTACCATCGCTGGGGAACTAAATTCGATTCTTTCTGGTGCTGCTATGGAACAGGTACGGAGAACTCTAATTTAGTAATCAGTTAATTAAGTATAAATGTCAATTACAGTTTTGTACAAACTACCATCATGGTATCAGTATAGTACACTCGACAAACAGTTAATTTATTCGCTATACTTCTCTTTTTATCTCATTTAATACATTCTTGTCCCTTTACCCGTTAATTTGGATGGCATGTGATCTCTCATGGATGCTTTTAGATTAATTACAGCCCCAATTTTCTAAGTTTGTACATCCAGCTTGATACAAAACTATAAGGGGTATAAGAAGTGGAAGAAGTATGAAAGACTGGTGCATCATTTAGAAAAGAGTGTTAGTTTTGGTATAATAAATCAAAAAAATATGAACGTGGTGCACTAATCTATAATTTATCCTAAGGATTCAAATGTGTCTGGTGTGATTTGTGAAGTGGAAATAGTAGTTTACTCCATATTTGTTTCTGTATTAGGAGCAGTGATAAGTTGTTTAAATTAGTTTAAAATGGGTGAAATTTTGAAAAGGTATGAATGGGGAACTATATAATTATTTGAAGTTTGAACAACATACATAAATTTTACACAGATGCCGCAATTTTGAACAAATTGACCAGTTTACTAGGTAACCGATTACTTGCATGTTTCTGTTAAGGGTTGAAATTTGGAATTGCATGTAATTCATCAGAAGTCAGAACATGACTCAATGAAGCCATTTTAAATTTAATTTTTAATGGATTAGATTGTGTTGTACTCCTTTTGTGGGAAGGACCTGTTTTATGTCTCATCTATCGAGATAATTGTTTTCACCAATTACAGTTATAACTGTTATTACCATAGCAAGTTGGTTGGTCCAAGTGATTGAGACCCTAACTTAGTATGCTCGTCATCAGGGTTCGAATCCTGGTGCCCATAAAGTGGGTTACTGGATTGTTACTATAAAAAAAAATGTTATCACCATCATCTTTGATTGTACCAAATCCAACTCTCTGCTAATCAGTAAATTATTTATTTACATGATTTAGGAATCGAGTCCTTTTCGAAATTGGGAGATTCAATTTATTTTGAAGCAGAGAGCAAAATTCCCGGGCTATACATTATCCAGTACATATCCAGTTCCCTTAATTGGAGATCAGGAAAAATCGTAATTAATCAGAAAGTAGAACCTGCAGTTTCGTGGGATCCTCTCCTGCGAGTGACATTCACAGTAGTATCATTGCTTGAGGTAAAGTTCACCACTATTTCCTTATCAGGAAAATGTGAAAGGATTTATCTTTGTGCCTGCATCATATTCTGGGAGTAAATGACTTGTTAGCATTTAGTTTTCTGCATAACATTGGGAAAATGTCCCTTCGGTAAAAATTTATATTATTGTTTGATAAACACTAGACAAATACCTCAACTGTAAATGACCTGATAACTGCTTGGTTTTTAAACAATGTGAAGAAAATTATTCAAGTACAACCAAAGTCCTGATTTTCTATTCTCGGTAAAGTTTGTTAAACACCGCTATTCGAATTTAACCCTGGTTCTATGTTTGGAGACTACTTCCACAAATTTATGAAATATACATGATGTGACATAAACACTATAAGATATTGGTACCGAAAAGGTCAGTAGCATATTAGCATATAGTATTCTGCCCTTGTCCTAAAATTTTCTCTTTCCTTTTTTCTTGTTCTTTTAGTTGGATAAAGCACTTGCTGAATAATTTTAATGTTGTAGGAAGAAGAAAGCTTGACCTCTACATTGTATTTTCGTATACCACCCTGGACAGACTCGAATGGTGCAAAAGCATTGTTAAACGACCAAGACTATACACTACCATCTCCAGGTGTGAATTGCTAATTGTGACATCTCTTCTGCTTGCAAAAAACCAGAATATCATTATTCATTGCCCTTCTTGCAGGTAACTTCCTATCAATCACTAGAAAATGGATCGCTGACGACAAAGTAGTTCTTGAACTGCCATTCGGTTTAAGAACTGATCCCATTAACGGTATTATAGTCCTTCTGTAGTATAATGCCATATGAATTATTAGCGTTTAGTTATTTAAAAAAAAAATCAAATGCATAACAGCAAGAGTACAGAAGCACATCACTCAAAACCATGCCACTATCCCTCCTGTAAAGTTAAAAAAAATCTCATTATATTGCCTCAGTATCCTGAATTAGACAGGTACATTGCCATATGTTTAAAACTTAATATGCACAGCGGCACATGCAAGAATTTTTTACAGCTTCTTTCTGCAAAAATAAAATAAGGGTCTTTTTTTATTTTTTTATTTTACAGATAATAGGCCAGAGTTTTCATCACTTCAGGCAATTTTTTTCGGACCCTACCTACTTGCGGGACTTACCAATAGAGACTGGGATATCCAAAAAGGAGCATCCTCGTCCATTTCAGATTTAACAATTCCCATTCCATCGACATTTAATTCTCAACTAATTTCAATCTACCAATATTCTGGAAATTCCACGTTTGCCCTCACATTCTCGGACAATACGATCACTTTAGGAGATGTACCTGAACCTGGCACCAGTACTTCTGTTCAAGCCACATTCAGAATTATCCTACAAGATTCCACTTTATCAAACATTTCAAAATTGGAAGATGCTGTTGGGGAAACAGTCAAGCTTGAACCATTTGATATGCCTGGTATGGTTTTGTCTTATTCAGGTCAAGACGTCTCGGTTGCGAGATTTTCTAATAATATTGGTTCTGTTTTCCGACTGATTCCTGGATTGGACGGAAAAACCGGATCTGTTTCCTTAGAATCTGAAATTGACAAGGGTTGCTACATATATAGTGGTGCGAATTATAAACTGGGCTCAAGTATTACCGTGAGTTGCAAATCAGAATCAAGTGATCCGGAATTCGAAGCAGGAGCTAGTTTCATTATGAAAAATGGAATAAGTAATTATCACCCGTTGAGTTTTGCGGTAAATGGAGCAAACAGAAACTATCTCCTTATGCCATTATATAGCTTGATGGATGAATATTACACTGTCTACTTCAACATTACATCTTAAGGACTTATAGTTCAATATACGAAATGTCAGTGTTATGATGTCTACTCGTATCTAAATATTGTCGTGTTTTAGTATTCTCTCTCTGTTCAAGAGGTTCTGATTGGTTCTGTATCTCCTTATATGTGTCTATAGCTTCAAACAAGATGAATCTCTATCTAGACATGAGGGATTGCTAATATTTAATACTCAATTTTATGAATTCTTGTATTTCTGAAACCACTCATTGGCTTAATTTCATTTTAATCATCGAAAGATCTTGAACATTACATTACACATTAGCTGAACACCTGGCTCCAGTGGGATTGCATTAATTTGTTATAGTCAATGGACTAAATTATTTATGCATGATATCATGTCATGTGCACTCATTCTTGCAAGAAAACCTTCGAGATCGTGTTATCAATTGTGCCATCACAATAAGCGATTCTATTTGCCAGGTTTTTATGTATGTTAAGTCATATTGGTTGACTGATTTACCATAAGAGTTAATTGTTGATAGGTTCAACTTTTTAAGTTTTAGTTCAGGCTTAAACTTATTTAAGTTTTAGTTCAAACATAATACAAAACTCATGATTTTCATCTTTTTTTAAAATACAAATTATTGACTTATAGTAACAGATTTTACGTCTAAAATTAAGATTTTACGTTTAAATAAACTTTTACATGTAAAATATAGATTATAGACTCAAAACTCATGATTTTCATCTATTTTTTTAAAATACAAATTATTGACTTTTAGTAACTGATTTTACATCTAAAATTAAGATTTCATGTTTAAATAAATACATGTAAAATATAGATTATTGACTCAAAACTCATTATTTTCATCTATTTTTATATTTTTATTTGTTTTTTAAAATAAAATTTATTGACTTCCAGTAACATATTTTACATTTAAAATTAAGCTTTCACGTTTAAATAAACTTGTATATGTAAAATATAGCCTATTGACTTGTACAAATACAAATTTTAACGTTTTATCTGTTTTATATTTTCATCTGTTTTTATTTTTTGGACTAAAAGTTAAATAAGTTGTATTTTTTAATCCTACACTTAATAAAAGATCAAAAATTGAAGTAAACATGAAATTACCCCTATCTTATTTTTAATTTTTCTGTCTATAAAAGCAGTCCTTGACGGGTAAATTTTGGATTGGTTCATGAAAACAAAAGTATTTAAGAATTGGTCCATGAAACTGAAACTAATTAAGTATTGGTCCATTTCCCCTAACTAACCAATAAAAATGTAAAAAATCAGAAAAAATTCCAGAAAATAAAAATACAAAAATAAAAAAATAAAAAAAATATGAAAAAATAAAAAAAAAAATAAAAGAGGCAAAACCCCGAAAAAACACGAATTTTTTTAAAAAAATCAAAAAAAATCCCAAAAAATCAACAAAAATCTAAAATCAACAAAAATTCAGAAACGTAAAAAAAAACAGTCTGAAAACGTAAAAAAAAAATCTGAAAAAAAAATCCAAAAACGTAAAAAAAAAAAAAAAAACAGTCTGAAAACAGTTTTAAAAAAACAGTCTGAAAAAAACAGTCTGAAAAAAAACAGTCTGAAAAAAACAGTCTGAAAACAGTCTGAAAACAGTTTTAAAAAAACAGTCTGAAAAAAACAGTCTGAAAAAAAACAGTCTGAAAAAAAACAGTCTGAAAAATAAATTAACTAAAAAACAGTCTGAAAAAAAAACAGTCTGAAAAATAAAAAAAAACAGTCTGAACAATTAACAACAACAAGAAGATTGGGCAAAGCTGCAACTAAACAAGGCCTTGCTCTTAAGTTACTTCTGTAACTTAGTTTTTGCTCACATGTCAAAGCTGATGCTGGTCATGTGAGTGTCGAAAAGTACATCTCAGAGATTTTCAGTAGTTGGGCTTCTTTTCGCCCACAATACATGATTGGGTCCGGTAACAACAATAGAGAGAGAGAGATTGTGGGTATGTATGTATAACAGTAAAAATTAAAAAAAAAAACAGTAAAACAGTAGAGAGAGAGATTAAACAGTCTGAAAAACAGCAAAATATATATATATATATATATTTTTTGATGTTTTCCAGACTGTTTAATCTCTCTCTACTGTTTTATATATATATATATATATATATATATATATATATATATATATATATATATATTATGTGGGTATGTACGTAGAGAGAGAGATTTGGGGAATAAAATGTTTTCTCTGGAATCTGTTTTTTTTTTTTTTTTAGAGAGAGAATGATTAATTAAATAAATAGAATTGGGAGAGCTTTTATATTGGACCAATCCTTAATTAGTTTCATAAATAATGGACCAATCCTTAAATGAATTTTATAGCCGGACCAATCCTTAAATAATTTTGTTTTCGTGGACCAATCCTTAATTTTCTCTTTAAGGTACTTAAAGAAAGGAAAATTTCATTTATACTAATTTGCAGAATTGTCACGTAAGATGAACCTTGAACTATATGAAGCAGCTCTGTTGTAATAAAACGCTAAACGGGATTATAAAAAGATTAATATAACGAAAATATAGAGTACAAGAATTCGACATACAGTATAGGTTACATACATAAATAAAAGATCCGAAAATACTTGTCTTTCGAGTTTAGTTATAAAAAAATAAAAAAGAAGAAGTTAATTACAAGTTTTTTTTATCTTTCATATTTTTATTTTTTAGCAATCTTTAAGAGGTTTCCCGCAAAGGCAATCGTTGTATACAAACGATGACTCGTCGAGATGATCCAATGTAGGCCCTGCCGGAATCTTTCCACAAAGGTGGTTGTGGCTAAAATCGAGGTGACCTATATAAGCAGCGTCCAAGATAGTGGTTGGGACTGGACCTCGTAACTTATTATACGAAAAATCTATTTCTGTAAAATAGGATCTCTGTCCAAACACATTTGGTATAGTCCCTGCTAACCCATTCTTACTCAAATTCAATATAGTAATACTTGAATTTAATAGTGTAGGCGGTATATATCCCGTTAACATGTTCCCATCTAAATTTAATATCGATAAACCCGATATTTTCCCTAAAGTTTCGGGTATACTTCCAGAAAGTCTATTAAAAGATAGATCCAGATCCGCAAGCCTCTTTGTGGAAGATAGAGAATCGGGAATTGTTCCGTTGAATTGGTTTCGGCTCAATAAAAGACGGCTTAACATATGTAGTTTTCCAATATTTTGAACGATTGGACCGGTAAGCCGATTGTTTTGTAAATCTAAGTGCATTAATGAAGATAAGTTTGTAATGGACTGGGGTATTTTACCGGTCAATTTGTTATCCGCGACATTCAACACAGTGAGCCGACTCAGTCGGCCAATATCCTTTGGGATATTTCCAGAAATTTTATTTCCTATTAAATCCATTGTTCGGAGTAAAGGGAGGGTGGTGATACAAGTTGGAATAATACCGGAAATGCCCTTCCAGTCGGCTATGGTTAGGCTCGAGAGGCGGCTAAGCCTGCATAAGGAGGAGGAGATTGTACCTAGTAAAAGGGGAAAAAATAAGGTCTTGTATAAAGAGATCGATTCGAAGCTCAAAAAACTAGTTTTTGCTCTTTCAGAAGAAAAAAAATTATCCTTCTGCAAAAACGCTTTACCTACGGTACTTTTATGTTACATGACACACTTGTTACATAGTGTATTTTATTACTTTTTAAAACTCTGGTTCTTACTGATCCTGATACTATTGAGACAATAGTTATTGTACAACATAATAACCGATTGATAAACAATCCAATCTAATAATATTTCAACATGGAATATATGATTTGTTCAAAACTCTAGTAATACCGTTCATGAAACCGGTATGGTTGGCTTTTTGGAATATCTCATCTTCAGATTCTCCACGTAGGTTGATGCTAGCTACCCGGTTAGTGTCTTGGTCGCAGCTCACGCCATACCAGTTGTGACAGCAGTCCTGACCGGTCCATGATTTGAAAATGCCTATGTAGGGTTCGGTCAGGGCGGCCCGAAAGGATAAGAGGGCTGCCCTCTCTGGCTCTGGGCAGGAGTTTACAACGACGATAATAGAAATTAATAAGAGGATTGTGTTGAAGAATGTGGGCATTTTTTTTTATAGTGCTATTTTTTTTTTCGAATTTGGTTCGGCCTTAATATTTGTGTCTAATTGATGTTTTGTAAATTTTGGGTTGCCAACTTATAGTCCTTAAATAGATTCCCCTTAAAATGTTTTTTTTATCAATGCAGATGTATTTTTCCGAAGAATACGTGAAATGTAATGACATTATTATATCATCTATCACGGTTAACAAAGAATTAAATGTAATTGAGAATCTGAGATAATGCTTCACCCCCTTTGTTAGGAAGATGGATCGAGTAAAGCCATGTGTATTTGTTTTATATGTTACTTATGATTACTTAAAATTTAAAATTAAACACACGTTCATGACAGCTTGAAATTTTGGGTAAGAACAAATGTATATTCTTGTTATCATGTTTGCTTTGTCTACTGTAATTAAGTTCTTGTTAGATTACATAAAAGACAAATTCCCTAAATTAACTACATAAACCAACTGTTAGGAAATTAGGCGAGCAGAAATACAAACCGTACACACAATTTGATAACGGAGTTCACCCAACAATGGGTACGTCTCCGGGCTGCTACACGTGGCACTGATATATATTATAAGGAGGATTACAAACGTAATCTAGCTTGATCACAAAGCTATTGTTCTCTCACAACTAGAACTCTTTCTTTACAATATTCTCTTTTTGAATATGTGATTATTAAAATAAAAGATAGGTGGAACATATATATATATAACCCATAGTGGCTCTTATTACAATTCTTAGTGATGTGAGATAATTAGTGAACATGACCAAAACACATTTGACTTTACAACTCAACAATCTCCCACTTAGAGTCAAATGTCGAGTGCTTCAAAAGAACTCCGATTATCCCCGACCACCGAACTCACTGTGCTCCCCCGAGCAGAATGCTCCCATCGGCATCCTTGTATAGTAATTGATACTCTTCCGTCATCGGTGAGTTACCCATCCTTCCAGTGTAGCGACGATCATGAGTCTCAAGCTCGGAGTCCTACTGAGGTCGCACATAACCTCAGTTTGTTGATTATAACGGCCTTCGTTAGCATATCGGCGGGGTTCTTAGCGCCCTCAATCTTTTCTAGCACGAAAATTCCATATTCTAAAACATCTCGGATAAAATGGTAACAGATCTGTATGTGCTTTGTGCGTGAATGAAATACAAGATTCTTAGCTAGCTGAACTGCACTTTGACTATCACAGTGCAGAACTCCCTTGTCGGTTTTCTGACCGAGCTCCTCTAAGAAACCTTGCAACCATATCATCTCTTTGCTTGCTTCAGTCATCGCGACGTACTCAGCCTCTGTGTTCGACAGTGCACCGATCTTTTGCAGCTTAGATGTTCAACTCACAGCAGTACCGCCGTAGGTACAAACACATCACGTTGTGCTCTTTCGGCTATCCAGATCACCGGCCATGTCAGCATCCACATAGCCGTGCAGGCTTACCGAGGTCTTTCGGAAACATAATGCCGAACTCACTGTACCCGAGAGATATCTCAATATCCACTTCACAGCTTCCCAATGGTGCTTGCCCGGGTTACTCATGTAACGACTGACAACTCCCACTGCGTGGGCAATGTCAGGTCTTGTACACACCATAGCGTACATCAAGCTACCAATTGCTGAAGCGTAGGGAAATCCTCATACCGAGGATCTGATTCGCGGCACCCAAATCCTTCATCTCAAAGTGTTTCGCCAACTGTTGCTTCACCTTGTTAATTTCTACAACGCTCGACCCGGCGAGCAACATGTCATCTACGTAAAGAAGTAGAATGACGCACGAAGAGTTCTCGAATCTCTTCACGAAACAGCAGTGATCACTATCACTTCTTTCGAACCTGGTACCCATCATGAAACTGTCAAACTTTTTATACCGCTGCCGTTGTGCTTGTTTTAGCCCGTACAAGCTCTTCTTTAATTTGCAGACTAGTTTCTCTTTTTCCTTTTCGGCAAAGCCTTCAGGTTGGAGCATGTAAATTTCTTCTTCAAGATCTTCATGGAGAAAAGCAGTTTTCACATCTAACTGCTCAAGATGAAGATTCTCATTTACAACAATGCTCAACAACAGCCGAACAATAGTCAACTTTACGACTGGAGAAAAGATCTCGGTGTAGTCAATTCCTTCCTTTTACTAGAACCCTTTGACTACTAATCATGCCTTGTACCGTTTCGAGCCATCTTGTTCCTCCTTTAGTCGGAACACCCATTTGTTACTCAGTGCCCTTTTCCCCTTGGGCAGTTCGGCTAACTGCCACGGCACATTCTCCTTCAGTGACTTCATCTCATCCTTCATGGCGAGCTCCCACTTGCTCGAGTCTTTTAGCTCCAGAGCTTCCTCTCTACTCTCGGACTCACCTGCATCACTGAGTAATATGTAATGCAGGGAAGGAGAGTAGCGAACAGTGGGTCTCCTTTTGCGACGTCATCGGCCCAATTCAGGTTGAGGAGTTGGGGGCAACTTCTCGTCCTCCTCAGCATGTGCTGCTAGGTTGTCGAGCACCACTGGCTCATCTTCATCATTTTCCAACTCCATTCTTGGAAGCGCATTCATGTCGACTCTACCACTTTCCCCGGTCGGGAGCGCGTGTTCTTCCACCACCGCATTTTGTCGATCTTTATACAAAATGCTTTCGTTGAAGATGACATCCTTGTTGCGAATGATCCTCTTTGTTTGACCATCCCAGAAGCGATATCCGAACTCAGCTCCACCGTACCCCACAAAGTAACAAACTTTGGATTTCGAGTCAAGCTTGGTACGCCCGTTTATGTCGATGTGAATATATGATAGACAACCAAAAACTCGCATGTGTTCATAAAAGATAGTCTTTCCTATCCAGACTTCCTCGGGAATTCTCTTTTCGAATGGCACTGAGGGTCCGCGGTTAATGAGATAAACCGTCGTGCTTACTGCATGTGCCCACAGGGCTTTGGACAGACCACTTTGCAGCCTCATACTCCTAGCACGCTCATTGATTGTTCGGTTCATTCGCTCAACCACACCATTTTGTTGCGGCATTCTTCGGATGTTCTTCTCCATCCAAATGCCTCTTTGAGCACAGAACTCTACGAACTTCACATCAATGTACTCTCCGCCGTTATCGGACCTCAAACATTTCAGTTTATTCCCGGTCTCTAGTTCGACCATAGCCTTCCATTCTTGAAATTTCTTAAACACATCAGACTTGTGTTTCAAGAAGTAGATCCATGTCTTTCTCGTCGAATCGTCGATGAAGGTTACATAGTACTGAGATCCTCCCAGTGAGGTTACCGGGGATGGCCCCCATACATCGGAGTGGACCAATGCTAGCTTTTCCATCTTGGGAATTTTTCCACCTTTCTGGAAGCTCACCTTCTTTTACTTCCCGAAGATGCAACCTTCACACATGTCGAGGTTGACAGACTTCGAGCCTAAAAGTTTGCTGTCATTTGCTAACACATTCATCCCCTTCTCACTTATGTGACCCAAACGTCGATGCCACAGTTCTGAGCAGTTCTGCGACACAGCTGCCGCAATTATACACTCCTCATTGGTCGTCATGTACAGTGTACCGACCTTGCTCCCTCAGGCTATCACCATAGCTCATCGTGAAACTTTCCAAGCTCCATTGCTGAACGAAATGGAGTGTCTTTCTGTATCGAGTTGACCCACTGAGATCAGATTCTTGGTCAACCTCGGAACATGTCTCACTTTCGTTAGCATCCATACCGAACCATTTGGAATGCGAATCTTCACATCCCCCATTCCAACAACATCCAACGCTTCTCCGTCGGCTAGATACATTTTACCGAAATTACCCGCAATGTAATTTTCGAATAAATCCTTCTGAGCGGTCGTGTGAAATGATGCCACAGAGTCTAGAACCCACGAATCTATATTTCTCTGTACGGAAAGCATTAAATAGTCACCTGAATCCTCGTCGCTCGCAACATTTGCCACATGACATCTGCCGGTTTCCTTCTTCGGCTACTGGCACTCATGGGCGAAGTGCCCCATACCCTGTCAGTTATAGCATCGAAGATTCTTCTTTCTTCGATCGCTATTTTTGCCACCTCGGCTCTGTCCTCTTATTCCTTTGGATTTCGAATGAGCTCTTTTGTCCAATATGTCCTTACCCCGGTATCTTGAACCGACGTTCAAGGCTGCTCCATCATTTGAGCATTCACCCATATCTTGTCTCCTGAGTTCCTCAGCGAGTATTTGATCTCGGATGCCGTTGTAAGTCAGTTTCTCCTTTGCAATTGAGTTGCTGACAGCAGCTCGCATGAACTCCCAACTGTTCGGTAGAGAGGCTAGCAATATTATGACTCTTACCTCGTCTTCAAAAGTTATCTCAACCGCATCCAACTGATTTACGGTGTCGATGAACTTATTTACGTGGTTTGCGACAAGTGTGTTCTCAGCCATGCGTAGGTTGAACAACTTACGCATGAGATGTACCTTGTTGTTTGCGGATGGTTTTTCATACATGTCGGTGAGGACCTTCATCATCCCCATCGTCGTCGTCTCTCTTGCGATGTTGTGCGCCACGCTCCTAGATAGTGTTAGTCAGATCACTCCCAACACTTGTCGGTCTAAGAGTTTTCACGCCTCCTCGGTGGTCGTGGTCGGCCTATCCTCGAGAAGAAGTGGTTGATGCATCTTCCTCCCGTACAGATAGTCTTCTATTTGCATTCTCCATAATGCGAAATCCTTTCCGTCGAACTTCTCAATCCCATGTGCGCCTCTGTCTTCTTTTGCCATTGATCTTCCTCCCGATCTTCGACCTTAATTCTACAAAGCTCGGGCTCTGATACCACTTGTTAGGAAATCGGACAAGCAGAAATACAAACCGCACACACAATTTGATAACGGAGTTCACCCAACGATGACTACGTCTCCGGGTCGCTACACGTGGCACTGGTATATATTATAAGGAGGATTACAAACGTAATTTAGCTTGATCACAAAGCTATGGTTCTCTCACAACTAGAACTCTCTATTTACAATATTCTCTTTCTGAATATGTGATTATTAAAATACAAGATAGGTGGAGCATATATATATATAGAACTCGTAATGACTCTTATTACAATTTTTAATGATGTGATATAATTAGTGAACATGACCAAAAAATATTTGGCTCCACAACTCAACACCATGGTCGTTTTATTTAAAATTAAACTTTTGTTTAATTAATCAAATAGTGTTGTGTAAGAATTAATATCTATCTTTATTCTTTTGGACTTATTACTGTATTGTGTAATTCGTTGCTAAATCTAAGGACTTATACCGTGTTAATATTTAAATACTTTGATAATTAATAGTACTAAATACAATTGTGTGTTGTGTATTGACAAACATATGTTTAACCTAATTTCTACAAGTGTCTTCACAATTTAACTGACTGGGCAAGTTCATGCAAATGATGATGCATGCATCCCTTTCTTAAAAATTGACAAATGCAATATTAATTAATCCATTTTGAGTCTCTTACTTCAATAACCAATTAAGATAATGCTCACATTACTTCCATTCTCCAACTAAAAGGTCCATCGTACTAATAACTTAGCTAGCATTTTGATGGTCCGTTCTGATACCATGTTAAAACTCCATATAATTTACCATTAAAATGCCTCATCGTAATGGTAAAGATGGGTAACTCGTTATAAATCACAAGACTATATCATATTTTAGTCAATATGGAATAATTACTCGGTTAGCCAACTTTTTTTCTTGACTCTTTAAATGCGGTTCCATCGTAATTTTGAGCGACTGACAATCTCATTACAAATGCCTAAGTTATCGTAAATTATGCAGTACTCTGGGACTGAGATTAACTCATGCTCTATGTCCTGGAAATTTATTTCTCTTTTCATGTCTAATATGAAGTACTTGGTAAGTATATTTTATCACGTAACACAATGAGGATTGGCATTGTGTAGTTGATATCAATGTTAATTAGGAGTCCTTATAAAAAGAAGACAACGTTATAATTCTCTTATCTATAGGCGCAATCCTCGTCTTCATGTGGGATTTCCAGGTCCAAATTCCAATTTAGTGTTTTTTTTTATCTAAAGGATTTTAAAATAATAATTAATCCTCACTTTAGAGGCCATATGAATCGAGCTATGGTGGTGAATGAGGTACCGAGGTTAGGTATATTAAGGTGTATATTAACCACGTTATACAATCCGCCTTGCTCGGTTTAGTGATCTATAAGTCTCTCCAAATTACTTAGTGATTTGTAATTATGCTTATTTATACTATTAAGCAGGTGCATAAGATGAACTATATATATATCAGTTTAGTGATTTATAAGTCTCTCCAAATTACTTAAAGAAAGGAAAGTTCTAATCATATGAATTAGCAGGTGCCTAAGACGAACCTTAAACCATATCATATGTAGCAGGTTGAATGTAACAAGGGCTAAACTGAATTGAAAGAGATTACTAACAAGATATCGATATACATGAAATTTGATATGTATGACAACATACATGCATGAAAAAGGAAACAGATTCCGAAAGGACCTAGCGATGTGTCTTGGGGGAGCTCGAATCTCCAGAATATTAGAATAATGTCACTTCAGATGCGCTTGTTTTTCTTTCACATTATTTTTTAACAACCCTTAAGAGGCTTCCCGCAAAGGCAGTCATTGTATAAGAACGATGACTCGTCGAGATGATCAAGTGTGGGCCCCATGGGAATCTTTCCACAAAGGTGGTTGTGGCTAAAATCTAGGTGACCTATATAAGAAGCGTCCAAGATAGTTCTCGGGACTGGACCTCGTAACTTATTATGCGAAAAATCTATAGCCGTAAAATAAGATCTGTGTCCAAACACATTTGGTATAGTCCCCGTTAGCTTATTTCTACTCAAATTTAATATTGAAGTACTTGAACTCAAGAGTGCAGCCGGAATATTTCCCGTTAACCTGTTCCCATCTAAATATATTGTTGATAAAGAGGACATTTTCCCTAAAGTCTTCGGTATCATCCCAGAGAGTTTATTAAAAGACAGATCCAAATCCGCAAGCCTATAGATTGAAGAGATTGAAGTAGGTATTGTACCGGTCAATTGGTTATGGCTTAATAAAACCCGGCTTAACATATGTAGCTTTCCAATATTATGGGGAATTCGTCCACTGAGCTGGTTGTTACGTAAATTTATACGCATTAATGAAGATAAATTTGTAACTGACTCGGGTATTTTCCCGGTCAACTTGTTATCAGTCGCTTTCAACATGGCGAGTCGACTGAGCCGGCCTATATCCTTTGGGATATTGCCAGAAATTTTATTCCCGCTTAGATCTAGTGTTCGGAGTAAATAGAGGGTTGTGACACAAGGGGGGATAATACCGGAAATGCCCTTCCAGTCGGCTATGGTTAGGCTCCAGAGGTGACTGAGCTGGCATATAGATGAAGAGATTCGACCTGTTAAAATAAAAATAAAATGAGAAAATTTAATTTTAGCTATGCTAGAAAAACTCGAGTCAATGCCTGTTAGAAATAATGTTATAGCCATCTAAAAATTTTACCCAAAATTTTTACCCGCTGACGTGGCGGACTAGGTGAACCAATTATGGATTAAATGAAAATATGATTTTAATATCGAAACAAAAAAGATTGGTACACTTAGCCCGCCATATCATCGGGTAAGGTTTTTGGGTAAGTTTTTTGGGTGGTTATATCATTTCTCTTGTAAAAATGGAAAATTAATTAATTTTTGCTATGATAGAAAAACTCGAGTCAAGACCTGTTAAAATTACAAAAATGGGAAATAAGATTAATTTTCGCTATGCTAGAAAAACTCGACTAAAAGCTCAAAGAAACTGTTTCTACTCGTTGAGACATATACACAAAGAAGTGAAATTAAGTGAAAAGCGCAAAAATGCTTTAATAACGCTCTTGGAAAAACGGTTGATCAGCTACGGTTTTGCATTTCATAACATTGATTCGTAGTGCCGTTAGCAAGTGTATGAGCAAGGAATTAAAAGAATAGTTTGTTGAAAAATAAATGTGATCAAATCTATTCCATTCTTCTCAAAATAAAATTTGTTTTATCTAGAATTCCAGTAGTACCAGTCATGAAACCGGTTTGGTTGGCTTTTTGGAAAATCAGATCTTCAGCTTCGCCACGTAGCTGAATGCCTGCGACCCGGTGAGTGGTCGGGTCGCAACTCACGCCATACCACTTGTTACAGCAGTCCTGACCGGTCCATGATTTGAAAATGCCTATGTTGGGTTCAATCAGAGCTGCCCGGAAGGATAGGAGAGCTGCCCGCTCTGACTTCATGCAGGAGTCGACGGTGACGATTATAGGAAACAGTAAGATGATTGTAATGAAGAATTTGTGCATCTCTTTTTTGTTTTCTGCTATATCTTTCCTAAATCTTTTTTCCGAAGAGTACGTGAAATGTCCTTAAAATGTAAAGACAATATAACATCTAAACAAAGTATTAAATGAAATGGAGATAATGGTTCACCCTCTTTGCTAGGAAGGTGGATCGAGTAAAGCCATGTGTAAACATGTTTTTTATGTCATTGATAATATAATTAAACACACGTTCAAGAGAGTTTGGGTAAGCACAGATGTTTATGTTTGTTAAATATGCTTCGTCTTCTCCTAGCTTTTGCCATATTATTAAGGTGTCATCAAGAAATACTAATACAATCTTCATTAAGCAGGGTTTGAAAATAGTATTGATCACGACAATTTGAATCACGCAAACAATTTTAACCAAGTTTTATTGAAAAAAATATGTAGACAATAACTCAAGTTATTCAAAGAACCCGAAAGTAATACACCGTATGTGTAGTACACAAAAATTACAACAAAAGCTAGAGAAAGAATTTTACAAATGTTCTTGGAACACTGAACAGTTATGTCAAACAGTTTTTGCAGGTCATCAAAGACTTATCCGGTGCACCATTTCAATGGTGCAATATTGATCGTATGGGATCCTCCAATTCAATTTACAATTCGCAGCCAATATGGTGATCATTACTTTTTCGAACCATATAGCTTCAGCTGAGTAATTGATGCGATAACAGCATAGAATACAGCTTAATTAGCGTATTCTTTCATCAGTTACTGTTATAAGACTTTTTGATGCATGATAGAATACAGCTCTTTTGCTGTCCATGTAACTTCTGCAAGATCCCTCAGGGGACCTACGATTTCCTTCGCAAACGTCATCAACAGGATCTTGCACTCTGTAACTCGACCCGAGAGAATATTATTTAGGAGGGTGAAAATGATAAATGTCTGGTAACACTTTAATAATCTTTTTACATAAAATTATAAATTGACAACTATTTGTGCACAAGTGACACACAGTACATTTCTGAGACATAAAACATAGTAAACCGAAATGCACAAGGGAACCACCCATGACATTACGAACATCTTATACCAAAATGAAACCACGTCCAATTTTGCTATTTTCCGAAGTATGAACTACTAGTCTAGTAGTACGTTTTTTGGTCTGTATTAAGGATCTCCCAAAATCCGGATTTGTAAATAAGCAGAGATCTTTTATTATTTCTATCTTTACATAATATTCTGTTAAAGTCTTGTTATAGTATGTTTTGAAGTTTGAACAAGTAAATATATATATATCCCACAGACAGATATTATATAGAGTCCAGTCCAATTTCAGTGAGCAAGAGCACAAAAGTGTTCACTCCAGCACGGGAACAACATGAAGATCAAATTTCATCTTTACCATTTTTCAAGTATAAAATGTTTTCTTATCAATGGAACCGGCATATAGTGATTATTGCTTCTAAATAGCAAATTATTTGGACTGATTTTATTAAGAGATGCATTACAAAAAAAAGGCTCCTAGGAAGGAAAGGCAACATACCTGGAATTTTGCTGAAATTAAACAATGACACAGAAGCAAGAATCTTATGTTCAACCAAATCGCAATTCTCGAGGGTTTCTATCAACCTTGAGATGAGAAATGAGAAGGCAGCAAGTGGAAATTCATTATCGGAAAATGAAGCAAGTGCAGAGCTCAACCATGCCACTGTAGTTAAACATACTCTCACGATATCCGAGTTTGTACTACCTAAGCACTTGCTTATACACAGCAAGAATGATTTTTTGCCATCACAGAGCAGTGATACCGATAATCTCCTCAACCACTCCTCAATTTCAGAGTCTTCATCCTTGTCCTGTATTCAGTACCCCAAACATCAAAATAAGAAAGAAAAAGAACTGTCTTATTTCCGTGAAAACAAATTGTGCAATGTCAATTATAATCTGAAATGGTAACTTCAAGTTTTATGAAAATGTTTATTGCTAGCAGTAGTAAGGCACCTAAGTTGTGACATCCACAATTAAATTGTGGGCACAGTACTTGATCTTAAGTTTGACCTATATGTCAGAAAAATTACTGTAGCCTTGAGTGAGATGTTCCTCTTGAAACTTGATAATACTTCAAGAACTTGCATAGTGTCATTACTTGGTTTCTTATTGTAGTTTTTTTCTCCTTTTTGGGGCTTCTGTGGGTATAGTTATCGGTACTCAAATGTATCATTTCTTTTGAAAAAGGTGTCACTTTCCTTTTGAAAGATTGGTTAGGAAACAGCAATACAAATGTAGTAAATTTACGAAATCCGAGTGCACATCGGTACACATGATTTCATGAGCTTCTTGTATAGAATTTAAACATAATCTGGACAATTACCAATACATAGCTTTCTTCAGTTATTAAATCAGCATCATCAGGGTCGTTTGAAATGGAATCAGTATTACCAAGATACCCAGATTGCTTAAGAATCCAGTTCTCAGTTATTATTTTCCCGGAGGAAGAGAAACGGCCTCCCAGGATTAAGAGAGCTTTGCAACAACTGGCTCTTAAATTGTCCACGAATGAGATATCATCTAAAGCCATAATAATGGCGTCAACAGCCTCCTCTCTGTATACACTGTACTTCTGAGGTTCTACCTGCATATACATATATGTTTTTTAGACAATGAGATAACTTACAATTTGCAGAAACGCAGGCAAGGAAAAGGAACACTAATCCCATAAAGACGTTTAGAAAAATTAAATATAAGGTAGGAGAGGAGTATTTATTTTATGATTTACAATAACAAAATATATTAACCATCGAAAAGATTAAAGAAGTTGCACCAACAGGAAGGCCAGGCCTTTTGTTCTGATTACCTTTGGTCATGGATCCCAAGTCAATAATAGTAGTGATTTGTTTTTAGAAAACCTACGTCCATGAATACGCTTACAAGAATAAAAGGAAGAGCACTTGGGCAGATCAGAATCGCAGCCACAAGGTACAATATCTCTATATATCTGCATATATATTTTAGTATGGGGTCAGGTCAACTGACCCAATAATCATAACAGGTATTTTGGCGCCTAAATTATACAATATATAGGCCTGATAAGTGATAACAACTTTACGATTCTCGTTACCGCATTGTCATTTATTTTTCTTTAAAAAAAATAACTTTAATCGAGTAACATTACCAGAAGATCAAAGTGTAACAGAAGAATAGCAACCAAAGGTTTTTGCTCAGGTGGAGAGCTGCGAAGATAGATAGAGATAGCTTGAAGTGTCTCCACAATTCCTTCATCTTTTAAGCCATTTAGAAATGAATTGATATCCTTCCTCCTGGAATGAGGAAAACCAATACAAAATTTCATGGTCACAGACTAATGATTGAATAACCATAATTAATGTAAATTCCCTTACGGACTCCTCTCATTTTGGCATTAATAGATATGCTGTTCAGGATCATATTAAACATTTTCACTGATACTCGGTATCTGGTAAGAACCATCTCATGTTTATGTCAAAAATGTCATTACTTGAAGCAAGTGGTACAATTACAATATTGTTTGTTAGCTATATGTACTGACTTAGATGGTAAGGATTAACAACCCATACATTTAAAAGCAAAGTCTGAAAATTTCATGCATTACAAAGAAATAAACAACATACCTATTCAGGCACATCATTTCCACTAGCAGCAACACAACGCTTTCCTTTGATTTAATATGCTCACTTCGAATTAACTCCACAAGACACGATATTGTAATGTTCTTTGCTATGAAATATCTGCAACCACTATGTGCTTCTATACAATAAGAAAATACCGTAACCATACGTGACTTTTCCTCCAAGTTCCCGTATTGAAACTTCCGTACAAGAAAACGCAACCCCCCCAGCGACAAAAGGTGTTTGGCATTTGCAATTCTTTCCTCTAAATCAAAACCATTTAGAAGCCGACGTATTACCAGAAGGGCTTCTTCATTTTGAATTTTAGAGCTGTTTTCTGATTTCCAGCTATCTATAACACGTTTCAGAATGAAATTGGTGAGAGGAACAAATTGACACTCCAGTTTCTTACCACTTACAGGACATTCTTTGTTTCCTTGGTATAACCATTCGGTTATAGCTTCTCGTTCGTATGTATGGCCCGTTTCTAATGTAACTGGGTCTTCAAATACAAGCCCAGTTAGAGGGCATACAAAATCCTTGGGGATGCTTGAAGAAGATTCCTTATCAAAGTTTTCATAAACTGGATGCGACTCTGCATCAACAAAAGTATAAGCTAATTCTCAAAGACATCAAATTTAATATCCCAATTGAGAAATATTAATTGAGTAAACTTCAAATAACTTCATGAGTAATGTGTGTTTTGCACATAACCCCATGTACTTTCTGTAGTTGCATTTTCTCCCATTTCCATATAAAGTTTACAATCAACCGCCATATCAAATTTTGATATCCATAATATTGCACTATTTCGTCCTTCTTGGATAATAATTTTTCTATTCTATACTATTATAAAAAGTTTATACACCACAAGTAGCTGCTCTGAATTTCCTTTTTTTGTCAAGCAATCTTACATACATGGATATTAATAAAGTTTAAATCAAACAATAATTATCCACAACGGACCGTCAAACACAAAACTACATTTTATTGTTGATGATGTGGGTTATTTGGAGAAATAGATAGTATGTAGTAAGATTCAAAATTTAACAATGAAAATTAAAAGTTACCTTCAACAACGGACTTCAATCTGATTGACTGCAAAAAAAAAAAACCCATTAATAATCATGAGTAAAGCCAATGATGTGTCATTATATAAGATTTGGGGGGGAAACTAGTACTGTGAAATCATTACATTTTTATAAGAATTAGGATTTGGTCCATCATTAGTTGTTGATGATGATAATATGGTTGCTTTGGGATTCCCGTCTATGTTTGCCTGAGTAAGAACAGATCTTGCCATTTGCTTAAGAGTCGGTTCAATTTCTTCTTCATTTACCAAGGGGGGAGAAAATTTACCAGAATTTTCAATCATATGTCCTTCAACCAGAATGTTATCTTGATCTACTATCCACATATCCTTATCTTCTAGATCATCTGCCTATATAAATTACAAACATTAGTTCTAATTAAGCATGCATATTGACATAAATGTAAAATATCTTTTGTCATCCTCATTGTATAATCCAGTAAAAAATAGAAAACAGCTTAACTCAATCTTATTATCATTTGCAAAAGTAAATCAGAGTAACTATTTCCTTACAGTTGTCATAATCATTCTGTCAAAAAGGGGTATACTAAGAAGTTAGTACTTCAGACCCACAAGTCAATCGAAGTGTAAGGCCTTAAATGAATGGCTGTTATACTTTAGTAAAAGTACTTTTCTTCTTTTTGTCTGAGTGTGTTTATGTGATAATGTGTGTGTTGCGATTTATAGTTGCCAGTTGCCAGTTTGGGAGAAGGATGTGGGAGAAACAGTATGAAATGAGAAACATTGCCATGAAAATATAATTAAACGGGAAAGGACGTTTTTATATATGGTTGACTAAGTATGATATGATTTGGAAAAACACTAAAACATAGATAATTTTTTATAAAATAAGCTACTATTATTAATATGAAAAAAAAACACTGTTAGGTGCAAGTAATAAAAAAAAATATTTATCTGTTAATTTTCCAGTTTCCGAAAATAATGGGAATTTTTCAGAATGAAGTTCCTGGAAAATTAGATCTCCCTGTCAGAAAGAGTCGGTAAAGTTGCAATTTGGAGGAATAACTCACAGAATGCGATGCATCATGGCTCTCATCAGTATGTTTCGTGTGCGTATCTGCAGTGTGACTATGTGGTAATGCCTGTTTTTCTTCAATTGGAGAACTCCCAGAACTTGACAAAATATCAGGAAATATTTCAGACTCCCTTTGTGATTCCAATTCATCAACTTCTGGTTTACGTGACCGACCAAATACTGCATCATATAATTTTCTACTCACCATAGGCTGTGGTGGAATGGAATGACTATTACTCACCTCAAAAGAGTCATTACTAGAACCAGTTTCATAGTTCCTTAAATCTTGTTTTGGCCTCGCAAATGAAGTGGAAGGGATGTCAATCAACGGTATCGAAGGAGCTTCAACACCCTCCGATAACCAGTTTTTGTAATAAACTGCAAATTGATAAGTCCCAGAATCGATAATGTCATTGTATACTTTCTCAAGAACCTTTAGTTTTCTTTTTTTGCTTAGTGTATCTCCTAAAAAATCAATCTCTTGATCATACCACTCCCTTAAATGAAAAATATGTGGTAGAAACATACATTCCCATAACTCGGGTAACAAAATTTCCCTAGCCTGAAAGGGCGAATCGCAAAAGACCTGCAAAACATGCTTTGCTGCTATTTTGTCTTTCTTCTGTAACTTATACACAACACTTAGATACATATGAGCGCAAGCTGATAGCTTATTATTTGGTATTCCAGATGTAAACCCATCTTTTAATTCGTTGGAATTCAACCCTGTGATTACACTAAGCTGAAGAGAAGCCTTTTTGAGCTCTCTCTCGCTAGCTCTTTCCTCAGCAGCCTTTTCTACAACTTCTATGGCTTGTTCAAGATTTGCTATGACCTTACTCTCGGTTATAGTATCATCCTCTAATGCAGAAAAATTTAAAGAAGAAAAACAATTGTGATGAAAAGATGTTCGAAAATCCTCATCTTTGAGGAAGCGCTTGATATACCCGCTAAAAATAGATATAACGGCCTGTATAGCCGCCTCATCGATAGAAGGCTCAGAATTTCGATTATCTTCAATATTTTCCCTCAGTTTTATAGTTTTGGATTGGTCATATGATCTCTCAACATGTACCATACTATTGCTGTTATCTAACTTTGTTCCATTCCGAAGTCTCCTCCTTTCCATCTCATTTTCTTTAGTCTGAGGGCTATATATATCATTAGAATAAATGTCCTTATACGTGTCTGTTGAGGCGAGTTTACCCTCAACTTTTTCATCATCTTTAACAATTAGTTGTTGAGCATCGCGCAAATAATTGCCAACTCGTTCTGATTTTTCTATACTCTCTTGGCTTGGTCCTTGATCCATAATTTCTTTTCTACTTAGAAGACCATTTGCCTTTCTCCCCTTAGTTCTATGAGTCGGTATGTTAGATTTTACACTGTCGGTTTTCATAGAAGATGATGAAATCTTCGATTTTCGTTTATCTTGATATTGGTACCGTGCCAAACTTTCGGAATGAAAGGAAGACCTTGTGGAAACTCTAGACTTTCTCTCAGTAAAACCTTCCTTCGCAAGAAGCTCCTCTAACGACATCGCCATATCCAATACGAACAATCAATTTCCTATTAATAGGACTCAATCGGTCAAGATAATAACAGTCATCACGAATAATAGGAAAATAGAAACCACTCTACAATCTGCTGTGACCGAAAGTAGCCACATTAAAATGGTTACAGAAAGTATTAGCAACTAAAATGTTAGTTTTCAATATAAAAAAATGCATTCAAGAAGAAGTCATGTACTAAAGTTTGGAACTTTGGAATTTGATGAAAAACGTATCATGAACCAAGAACCCCTCATTTTTTTGGTTCTAGCCTAAATCACACTTTATAAACGCAATATCCCAAAGGCACAATTATCCTTACTACTCTTTGTGAACCTTTATAAACTTCCACAGAACAAATCAGCTCCGACTTCTTATGCATTACAACCAAATATATAAAAGGCATTATTGCATTCAATTCTGCAAAATCCTACTAATAGACCCAGGGGGGAAGTTAAGTGGGGACGATCGGGTGCCACGGCACCCCCCATAATTTTAGAAATCCCAAGTGACGCAATTTTTTTTTAGTACAATTCTTTTTAGGTGTAGATTTGGCACCCCCATAAAAATATGTTACTTGTACATATATTTTGGTACCCCCCATTTACACATCCTGGCTTCGCCCCTGAATTATAGACCGGTAGGAGTAGTACCAAGAAAAAACCGATTTTTACCATGTCTTTTTAACAAAAAAGCCCACAATTTTAGGCTTTCATCTCCATAATATTTACAAAAAGAAATCTCCTAGCTCCGCCGCTACTCCAAAAAATACTAAATTAAAAAACAAAATCGCAGTGAAACACTGAAGTAGTTTTTTATTTATTTATTAAATAGCTTATATGCATAAACTGATAAACCCAATTACCCAAATATCTTACTCCTTCCAAAACACTAATTTCCTATCCTAGTATTACACAGATTATAAAAAATATAGTTATTGTACATAAGCAAAAGTTGATACCTGTTAGTTTCTTTTTTCTTTTACTATATTCTAAGTAACTGAACCATTGCTAAAGAAACAAGAGAAGCTATCTGGAATTGACTCAAAATGAATATATATATGAGTAATAAGTGAGAATGATATATAGCAGCGGAACAATTGAGGTGACCAAGTGATAAAAGCCATGAAATGAGAGAATATTTAACTGTAAAAAATCTTTAAAATGACAAAAATAAAATAAAATAGTAGTAAGTCAAGAAAACACGGAGAAATTAATAATTTGTTTGGACAAAAAATAACAAATGAGAAGCTGAAAATGAAAATTGACAAAATGAAAAATGAAAAAACATAGTATTTTTTAGTGTTCTATTCTTTATTACTACAAATTATTTTGCAGGCCAACCGTTTTTCTATTAAGGTAAATTGCAAATAAACGCCTCGTGGACTATGAGTGTTTTATAAATAGGCCCATAAAGTATGAAAACTTGTATTCGAACGACAAAAGTTAATTTTCAAATTGTTGTAAATAAACCCCTAGCCATTTTTTTAAGAATGGTAAAATGTGTTTAGGACGGGAAGAAAGTAGGTGTATACAGCCGGAGGCTGCGCCTTCCCCGTCATTTCGATAAAAAAAAATTATGAAAAATGTTTTTCTATGGATTTTGATTAAAATTTTAAAAAAATCAGTGTTTTTGGCTCTTATTTACCAAAAGTAGCGTTTTAGTCCCTCGTCATTTATGGAGGCTATTTGGTAAACACTAATGTTGTTATTTGGGGTTAATACTCAATTAATATCCTAGGGTATCAAAAACTACCGATTAAGACCGTGTACTATTGACATTCCCAATTTAGGACGTGACTATTAACAATTGACCCGATTTGGACAAATTCCGTTAAATAAAAAAATTGAAGAGAATTGAAGATTTACATGTTAAATAAAAAAACGAGAAACAAAGACGGAAAGACGGATTTGAAAAGAAAAAAGAGTTTCCCGATAACTATATTTTCTAAATTATACGTAATATTTAGTCCACCAATTCTTAATATGGAGTATTATTTATTGATATATTTGAAAATTGAAACCGCGTTCCTTGATCAATACATGTAATAATTTCTTTTGTTGAAGATCTTTAGTGATTTGATAGCGAGTTGTTAAATCTCGCTCTAAATTTTGTTGTATTTTAGGAAGTATATATTGTCTTAGTTTGCTTCTAATTATTTTAGCTCATTGCCTATCAGAGATTGGATAAAATTTACAAATATCTTTGATTTGTATTTGTCTCGTTAATTATATAATCTGAATTTGACACTTTCAAACATGTATTACTTCCATGCTCTTTAGCATTTAACGTACAAAATGCCAAATGAAACCTTATCGATACACTTGTGTGTGCTTATATATATTAATATTTGTAATTTTGTACTCTTATAAATTCAGTGGCGAATTTAGGATTTCGAAAAAAGGGGCAAACTCAAATAAAATACGAAAATATTGGAAATTAGAAATACGCATAAGTTTTTAAACATTTTTTTTCGATATCAAAATTACAATTGACCTTAACAGTTTGTCATGTCTTATAAATATTTCATGATGAACACTGAACACACTAGGCAGTATCCCAAGTATATTTGATTTAATTGCACAATCAAACAATCACTTCGAAAAAGTCACTCATTTAGTTGATAAGTTGATATTGTTTAATCTTTACTATATTTCTAACGTTATTCATAATCAATGAAGGGTTATTTTATCTTTAAAAAAATTATAGATAGTATTCATTAAAACTATCTAAATTTTACTTAGGTTTGATTACCTACAAGCTATTAAAACGCTGTCAATTTAAAAAATCGGAAACTAATTTTATTTATTGAAAATCATAAGGACCCAGTAGATATATTAATAGGTTTGGGAGCTAGACGTGGTAAAATCTCAAATGATGAAAGTAAACTAAGTATATTTCTAAATTCCAAAAACCCCGCAATACTTGTATTCAATTTTTTTTTGTTAAACAACAATGTGTGTATATTAAAGCCACATATGCATGTTAACTATAACAACCATATAAGTCTTACATTAATGTATTCATTTACCCTTTTTATTAACAACGTTATCTATTAATTTGTAATAAATAATTGATTTTGGATAAAAAATAATATTATTGTAAATAAAAAAGCAAGAAAGAATGTGTTATTTTTGCTTTAATTTATGATTTAATATAGGAGTTAGTCAACTAAAATATCATGTAATAAGTTAACAATGTTAATTTTGTTGTTATAACAAGAATGTTAAAAACATTATTGTTATACGTCAACTAAAATATCATGTAATAAAGTTAACAATGTTAACTCCTATATTAAATCATACAATAAAGCAAAAAGAACACATTCTCCCTTTCTTATTTATTTACTATAATATTTTTCTTTATCCAAAATCAATTATTTATTATAAATCAATAGATAATGTTGTTAAAAAAATGCATTAAGGTGACACTTGTATGCTTGTTAAGATTAACATATATTTGTGGCATTTAACATCACATGTGTCAATATTTAACTATAAAAATTTAACACAACCATTGTAAATGCTCTAACAATTTTATCTAACAAGTAACTTAATAACAATAAGGCAAACCAAGTCAAATGAGTCTGTCCAATTTAGTCAATTTTTTTCAAAAATACCCCTACACATTTATATATTAATTACAATAATAGCATACTCCAATAAAAATATAAAAAGTAAAAACTAATAAAACTATTTATCGCTCTTTTAACAACCAAACATTATTTTAAATATTAAACTATGTTTTTTTATTATATACATATTTATATCATAACTATATCTATTTTTTATATTTTTATTCTAGTACTGTCCATAAACAAACCTATAGTATTATCCTAATAATCCGGGGGGCATTTTCGTCATTTTTTAGTTTCAAAATTTAATGTTTTTACAAGTTTGACCGGGTAATTTGTGACTAAATCTTAATTTCGTAGGATCGAGTATATATTAGGGATCAACTTAATAACAGTTACGTTTCTGCTTAATATTATATTTGTGTGCACTAGTGGTGATTGATATATTCTCAGCCATTACCCTAATGTATCTTTCAATATTTATGTGACTGACTTGTCGATTATGTATTTAATTAGTTGTGACAACTGTTTTTATTTCGATTTATCTATTGACGTGATATATATATTAATTTTCTTTGTGGAGAGACGGATGGGAGTTTTGCCTACGTCCACACTCACAGCCATATTTTTATAAATATCACTATGTATACATGATTTTAAATGGTAGCATATTTAAATTTAATTGTAAATTTCATACATTTTCATGTATGTAAATTTGTAAATATACCAACTTTTTTCTTTGTTTTTGTTTATTTGACTGATGTACCAACTATCGTTGCCGTGGGAGAAGTTCAACCTCATAATGTATGAAAATGTTATATTTTTAGTAACGATTTAATTTAAAATAAATAAATAATAAATGACGTGTCTTGCAACCCTGTAAAATAACATTTACATTTCATCAAAGCCCATAAAGTCATAATATTAGTGATTCCTCCGCTACTCATTGCTAATTTATAGGAGTATTACAATTCACTACAATATTATTGTATATTGGGTAAAAAATTCCTCTACATGATCGATTAATTCTTTAAGGTAAAGTATTAAAATTCATTCTTTCTGTATTATATAACTCAAAAACATTTTTTAAATCGAAACACAAAACGACAGGGATAACTATGGACTTGGTCCGTTCGCAACAACAACAAAATACAGTTTTTTTTTTTCGTTTCCTAATTTAAGCTTCCAGGTGATAATATGTGCCCAGTCAATAGTATGGTTATGTAGTTAACCGCGGTGTTGCAGCCAAAAATAGAGCTGCGACTTAGCTAAAGTACTGATTTATATATGGTCCTATGGACAAGCACATAGATAAAAGAAATACTATTGAAGATTTAGTATATACACATTCTCAATAATTTGCGACCAAAACATAACTCGGTCAATTTAGTCTTTTAAAGCATTGATAATATAGTAAATACAAAAAAAAATAAAAATCGGAAGACAGATTAGGAAGAAGGGCGCCATATTATAAACAATTTGACAACTACATAAGCATTACATTCGTATTCGTTATTGGGACGGTCGGACGGATTTTTGAAATCTTAGCGAAACACTGGATTGTTAGTTCATGTCTGATTTTCGTGAAAATGTACACAAAGGAAGTGGAGAGTTTCTCAAAAGTTGAATTAACGATCCAATCAAATGATATTGAGTGTGCGCCAAGCACCATCAATTAAGATCTCTAGACGAACACATAGACTATGCTTTTTGCTCTTCCTATATATAATTTGGATGTAAGAGTAAAAGTTACACGTAAAAAAATAATTAAAACAATTCGTACATGACTAATTAACTTCATCGTGCAATAGTGGAATTCAATTAGTAAGTATAGAACTAACTAGTGGACACCACTCGGATCACAGTGGGGAAGATTAGTACTATATAGAACTTATTATAACTACCGGTGTATCTGGTGGAACGAGAATTGTAAAATGAGTGGGGCTAATTTTTTATAAAAATAAAATAAAATCATACCTTATATGGATTTATTTTACAGAAAAAGAGAGATGAAATAATAAAATTTAAATGTTTTAATCAAAATATATAGAAAAAATCTGTTTTTTCATCAAACTTTTTTAAAATGGGGACTGCAGTCACCAACTGTCCCGACCTATTTACTCTGTTGAGTGTATCAACCCACTTAATGTGATATATATCGAGTAGCATTAAATCATGTAGTTGTCAAACAAATAAAAAAAAAACTCTTATCTGTTAGGTTAAAATGAAAATAACGTGTATAACTAGAAAAATGGAATAATTAATCGATTAAATACATGAACTAACTTTTTGTTGAAAAAAAAACCATGAAACATGATGTTTTTCGAATTGGTCACGAGTCCAAAAGGTTGGTCAAATTTCATGCGAATGATCTAAAGTTTAGACTCTGTACTCAAATAGTTTGAGTAGCTTGTGTGACAAGTTTCGAAACGGTATATCGCATGACCAATTCGGTGAATGGGTGTGAATGAAAATTGGCTCTGAAGTTGGACCATGGAGAGACGAAATCTGAAAATTTGGGAGAGGAAGTGGGAAATCAAATGGATGGGAAAGCCACCCAAATGATTATCCCAAATCAAAAAGGAAAAACTATTTTGAATAGTTTATATACATATTCACCACTAGAGAGTGGTAATAGTGTGTAGCCTCATAGGTGTGTGTATGCAAGTGTACCACTCACGCGCCCGCTCGCTCGGTCTCGGGCTCGGGACTTGGGAAATGTTCCGGTTCCAAGAAAGTCTGAGAGTTTTGAATAATAACAAAACAGTCCCAAAAATTCCAGCAAGCTTGTAACTGATGCAATTAAATTCAGCAGTTTCGAATACTGAATTAAGTGACCATTAAGCATACATTTTTTCTCATAGCATCCTAGAAAGAAAGAGAAAAATTCCAGCAAGCTTGTAACTGATGCAATTAAATTCAGCAGTTTCGAATACTGAATTAAGTGACCATTAAGCATACATTTTTTCTCATAGCATCCTAGAAAGAAAGAGAACCACCCACCAACAGCTCGACCTTGACTCGTCGCCAGTTTCCGGCGAGTCATTTAATACGTTGTACCTTGGGACTCGGGTCTCGGGTAGCGGACTTGGGACTTGGGGAATGTTTCGGTTCTGGTTCTGGTTCCAAGAAAGTCAGAGAGTTTTGAATAATAACAAAACAGTCCCAAAAATTCCAGCAAGCTTGTAACTGATGCAATTAAATGAGAATAATTGCATCATTAATTCAGCAGTTTCGAATACTGAATTAAGTGACCATTATGGCTGAGATTTTAGGTTAGCCTATATATAGGCAGCTCTCCCCCACTCTCTAAGTATACTTTTCCATTCTGAAAACCAGCATACATTTTTTCTCATAGCATCCTAGAAAGAGAGAGAACCACCCACCAACAGCTCGACTTTGACTCGTCGCCAGTTTTTGGCGAGTCATCCGAGACGTTGTACCTTGGGATCGAAGCGTCAATGCAACCAGAAACCTTAAGGTGGTTGGGCGAATATCGGTTAAGGGCAGACTGTTTACAGTCGCCTCGTCTTTTAATTTTTCTGTCTTTTTTTCATTTAAGTATTTTAAATTCTGCAATTTACAATTCTGTAATTTTATTTCAGTATTTTAATTTGCTGTAGTTAGCTGTAATTTTCTATTCTGTTTTTACTTTTCTGTAATTTATTTAAAGTACTGTTTTTATTCTGTAATTCAATTTTGTTATTTAATTCTGTAATTAGAATAGTTTCAATTCAGTCCTGTAATTTACATTTCAATCAGAACAGTCCGGCTGTTAAAACAACCTAGTACACGGCTACATGATCTATGCTTTTATTTTATTTTTCTTGGTATTTTTTATTACAGGAAGCACTAAAACAACTTGAGGATTAATCTTTTATAAATGGAGAAGAACTTTCACCCGCAGAATTGTCTCAAAAAGTATTTGGGAAAATTTTTTATCTTAAAGGACTTGGACCTAACATGAAGCTGAAGAAATTTTTTTATTGCAAGCCGAATTCGATTCATAGCGGTGAGATGCAAGCTGAGTTGGAGACCCTTCGAAGTTTAAACAAAGAAAATGAAGAAAAATTTGTTTCGCAAGATGCCATGAATAAGTTACTTCGAGTGCAAATCGAATCTCAAAACAAAAAAATCGAAGCCCTTCAAATTCGGCATACAAGATTTGTAGATCTCATCTTATCAGGCGGTTCTTCGGTTGATCTGAATTTGATCCGGTAAGTTGACTCCGATTGAAGGTATTTTTTTCTATGAAAAACTTGTGATTATGTTGTTCAAATGGATTTAAAAATTCGTATTTGACAAAATTTGTCATTTTCTACTCTTTGTTTTCAGAATATCGATACATGATGCTATTTGACTTGATTAAGCATTTCCAAATTCGTAATCAAGTTGCATGTACTTCATCTCTATTGCAATCAGCTGCAGTTATAACCAGTGTTTTTCTTTCTTTTTATGTACATATATGTTCTATGATCAAAGAATGTTCGTAGTGATTACTCTTGTAATATGTTACATTTTATTTTATTAAATGTTTATGATGAATATTTTAGTTATTGTGTGTTGAATGATTCTAGCAATTGAAACTTAATTTAATTTATAATATTTGTATTATATATGAGTGAAATTGAATTAAAATTTTAAAATTATTTTTTTGCATTTTGCAACAAAAATTGATTATGAATTTGCAACAGTAGAGATTCAAATCAGCAACAACCATTGTTGTCTTTTGCAATGATTTTTTCCCATATTTGGCAACACTTTATTTCTCAAATGCAACAACTTAATTAAAAAATCAGCAACGGAATTGTAACCTTTAACAACGAAAAAATTTAAGGATTGACAACAACTTATTTTCATTTGGCAACAATATTATTTCGAAATGGCAACACATGTTTTTGTTGCAAAATAATTATTTTAAGCAACGATGTTTCAAGTTGTTGCCATAAACTTTCAGTAACGGGACGTCCGCAACGGCATGACAACGACAATAATTTGTTGCCGATCTATTTTAACAACGAAAAATAAATTTTAAGCAACAAAATTTTTCATTGCCAAAGACGTATTTTCTTGTAATGTTGTAACTCATAAACATTTTTTAAATCGAAACACAAAACGACAGGGATAACTATGGACTTGGTCCGTTCGCAACAACAACAAAATACAGTTTTTTTTTTTTCGTTTCCTAATTTAAGCTTCCAGGTGATAATATGTCCCTAGTCAATAATATGGTTATGTAGTTAACCGCGGTGTTGCAGCCAAAAATAGAGCTGCGACTTAGCTAGAGTACTATATGGTCCTATGGACAAGCACATAGATAAAAGGAATACTATTGAAGATGGGTGATGCTATACACACAATTTGCACAAAAGTCCTATACTCACTAGTTAATGAAAGACATATGTATCCTTTCAAATGTACATAAAACACAATTTATAATTATATAAACCAAAATATAAATATTCAACATAATAAAAACTCAACCTACTAAAAACCCAAATAAAAATATAGCAGAACCCTAGTTGAGACTACCCTAAATTTAAATGTTAATTAAAAATAAGAAAAATTATTAAATTTAGTATTACTAATATATATATACATATATATATATATATATATATAACTCACACACTCCATACATGTATATTTGGAGAGATAAAAATGTATTTTTTAACAAAAATATATTATTATACATGTAAGGGAGTGTGCAATACATGTAAGGGAGTGTGTAAGGGAGTGGCAAAATTGTGTGAATATCTTTTTCCATTGAGGATTTAGTATATACACATTCTCAATAACTTGTGACCAAAACATAACTCGGTCAATTTAGTCTTTTAAAGCATTGATAATATAGTAAATACCAAAATAAAAATAAAAACGGAAGACAGATTAGGAAGAAGGGCGCCATATTATAAACAATTTGGCAACTACATAAGCATTACATTCGTATTCGTTATTGCGACGGTCGGACGGATTTTTGAAATCTTAGCGAAACACTGGATTGTTAGTTCATGTCTGATTTTCGTGAAAATGTACACAAAGCAAGTGGAGAGTTTCTCAAAAGTTGAATTAACGATCCAATCAAATGATATTGAGCGTGCGCCAAGCACGATCAATTAAGATATCTAGACGAACACATAGGCTATGCTTTTTGCTCTTCCTATATATAATTTGGATGTAAGAGTAAAAGTTATGTTGGAAAAAAAATCTTTGGTTTTGTTTTGTTTTGAATGCAATTAAGTTGTAGGAATTTCAAAATATTTATATCCCCATATTGATGGCTTTCATGAGTTACATTTTTAAAAGACTTTTTCCATGACAAAGAAAAGACATGTCATTATACACACATTCACACACAAACACATATGCATACATATAGAGAGAGAGTACCGCACCACCAACGGCCCGACCGTGGTTCGGTGCCGTTTCCGTCGAGTCACATGCGATAGACGTTGTAACTTGGGAACGAAGTGCCCCATTTAGCCAGAAGTAGAGGTGGCGGGGCAAATATCGTTTAAGGGAAACTGCTTGCAGTTATCTCGTCTCGGACTTTAGTCCATTTCGGTATCATCTACATTATTTTATGTTAAATCTTGTATTTGATATTTTTATATTTGAGGAAACCATTTTCTGTTTATTTGTCCATTTCTTTTCTGTAGAAATTATTGTGTTTATTTACAACGTACCCAACAATCTTAAACGATATTCTTTTATGTTTCGTACATTAATACAATAATTTTGGTGTTTGGATAAACAGAAAATTATTTCCATGGTAAGACAATTCTTTGGAAAATCATTTTCTAACAAACTTTGGTTTTAAGAAATTGGTGTTTCCGATTGAATTGTTGAAAGCGTTTTTCGTTTACTTTACCTTGTTTGGGATTTTTGTGAAATTCCAATTTTTCGGTTTTTAACCGTATCATATGTATGTTTATGATATATATTATTGTTCGCATATGAGCATGTTGATTGCGTTTTGATAATATGTTTTATCATCGTTTGGACTTTGAGTAAATAAAAAACAGAAATTATATAGTCATGTACTAAATGTTTATACTTGTATTTATAGTGTAAGTATTACGTTCAGGAAAGTTATTTATATTACTATCCTTAGTAGCATTCCTATATCTACCTCATGCGTATACCACGTCAGAGAGTCACCTAGACACTCAGGGAAGTGTTCGAATGTTAAATATCAGTTCTTGATCATCCAGTAGTGTTCCAGCAGACTGTCGTTGACGTCATTATTTTGTTCATAGACGTCATTAAAATATTTTTATATATTTTGAGAATATATTGTTGATGCATGCATGATTGGATCTAATTTATTTCATATATTGGAATTCATTTTCTCATGTTAAGGTGTGTCCAAGGTAGTACGGTTCTTAATATATTATATGATTAAAAGGTTAATACTTGCTTGTTATTAAATAATCATATTTTTCCGTTTTATCTACCTGGTTACTGTAATTAATGTTTGCATGAGTGGTCATGAATTGGGTGAACTAATTAATTACGGTTTTATAATTAATTGGGATTATTGGCTGTTTTAATTCATGAACAATGTGATTAGAGACTTAGATTTATATTGGTAGTGTTTTATACATGCTTATTATTTTCATGTTAATAATGTCTACCAATTTCCGATGAGTATTTGTGTTGACATGTATCTCTACAATGGAATTGGAGAATCGGTGATTATTCGAAACAATTCTAGTAAAAACCATTAACTTGGGGATTACGACAGAAATGGTTTCGAAATAGTTCTTGTAAAACCATTTTCTGATTTTTCAGAATTTGGGGCTTACGACAGAACTGGTTGAATTCTGAGATTGTTCTGTGTAAAATCAGATTTATCTGGTGTTTACGGCTGAATAAATCTTTCAGAATTTGATAATTTTTTTCGGGAATGAACTAGAATACTCTTGCAAAATCAGTTTCTTGAAACCGTGCGTGGTTGTAGAAATTTGGTGTTTGCGAAGGAGGAGTTTTAGTTTTATTTTTCGAAATTAGATTGTGCGTGTTTGTTATTTGAGATAACGAACAGTTTCCTGCGGGAAATGTTCGGAACACAGTGGGTGCTGAAACTGACCAGAACATTGTGGGTGCCGGTGTAACTCCTATTAATTTTGCATGTGTGCATATTAATGAGGGGGGTTACAAATTTGTAACGACCATTATTAAATGCATTTATTTGGTGAAATAATGGGTCATAACTCCTTTTAGTTGTGATTTATTGCAATTTAATTTGGAGGTTTACAAATTTTGTAACGGTGATCATTAATGAGATTAATGACGAATATTTATAACTTCTTATTAATTGTGTTTTAACACAATTTAATTTGGAGAGTTATAAAATATTGTAACGATGCACATTGATGACAATTATTAAGAGTTTATTAGCTCGATATTAATTGCATGAATTGATCGGTTACATAATTGGATGAAAGGTTATTTGATAATCAATTTGTTTATCCAAGATCAAATAATTTGATGATTAAACAAATTATAAATGGCCGTTGAGTTTTATTTTAAGAATAAACAAATATTGGCTATTTTATTATTTGTTGAAATAATATTTTATTAATTTGCTGAAAGAACATTTAATAATTTGTTGAAATTAATATCTTATTTATTTGTTGGAAAAACATTTAATAATTTGTTGAAATAACATATTATTAATTTGTTAGTAAAACATATTGTGAATATGTTGAGGTTGCTATTATTGAGAATGGTAATTTAGTAATATTATATTACTATTATTGGGGGAGAACCCCAAGGGTCCCATAAATGTGGGGGTAACCCGTTGATCCTGTAGATCGAGAATCTAAACGTATCCCATAACGTCTGCGGACGAGTGGAAGAATATCTAACGGTTTATTGGTATGGATTTAAAACGTCTAAAATAAATGATATTGTTTATTTACCATCTTGAAACCGATTAAGTTTCTCTATAACAGTGTGCATGTTCTGAGTGAGCACAAAGGAAATGCACGAACTGTGGGGGCGTTAATCTGTGGAAACGTTTGAAAATCCACTAACAAGTGTAAGCATACAAATCTGAATCATGACTAGCGGTTTTTGAAACCTAAAGGGCAGTAGCCTTTCGGTAGCCAAAACACTAGGATCAAATTGTGATAAGTTTGCTTGTTTGTGGCAATACATGAGTGACAATTTGTTCAAAATGAGCATTTTAGTCGATACTCTTGTGGTCAATAATGACATGTTGAATTATTCAACCAAGTCACTGATTTGACATGATATAGTAGGTGATGAAAATATAAAAGTTTAAATGTTTTATTTTTCTAAATCTATTATTTAAATTGAAACACAAATATCAGTTTGTGTTTGAAGCAATGTATTGCTAAGTCTTCAGTTCGAAGTTTCGAACGGAGTACATAAACAAATGGTTTGATGCATTTGAGATGCGTGCAAAACCAAGAAGGGTTTAAAAGGTATTTCCTCAATTTGTTGATGGTTGTACTAAACACTGATATGTCTACTTGATGAGAAGTAAAGATAAATCAGTCGAGATATTCATTCAAGTAAGAATGAATACGTGAATTCTATTGTTGAGAATTAAGGCTTGTCAGAAAACATGTTTAATCATGGGTGTTCTGTTGTGTTAATCTACCAACTTTAATCCAATGATTAAGTGTTAATCATTAAATGATAGACTATTCTTGGACGTGTTAGATATTGTCTAACTAGTTCCGAAATGGTATATTCACACGAAAATGAATACATGATCAGTGTAAATCAAACGGTGAATATGAGACGTCATTCGCACAATTGTGTGGTTGGAATGTCATGTTGATAAGTTCAGGGTTAAACTCTGAATTTGTGCGGGAAGTGAGCTTTCCGCAAGATATATGTTGAACAAACTACCTCTTAGGAAGTTGGAGCAAACAGTCAGAATTATAGAAAGTATGGTGCCTGACTATAAGTTTGTGAAAGTTTGGTGCTACCTAAGAAAGGTCTCAATCTTGTTCCTTGAAGGACTTGGATAGGATCGAAAACGGTAGATTGTGTGTTCTTCGGATAAGAACAAAATATAGTGCCGATCGGTTTTTAGTGCATAAGGCACACGGCTTTAAAGTGCATATAGAACATTGTTCTATGCCCGAGAAGCATACTTTCTAAAAGAGAAGTTTTTCGCAAAACTCTAATGCCTGGCGAGTGTGACCAATACGTTGAGGGTTCAAAGCATTACACTACCCAAGACAAATGAACACTCAAACGGTGCTGGAAAAATATGGAAAGTGAATCTTTTAAGGAAGATGAAATGCATCGGCATGGTAAAATGGTAAGTAATGAAACTTCCTTTGTCCCTTGACCTTCATGAGTGAAGGTGAATCGACGACATTGAAATAATCAATGTTTTCCATATAATGTGTATATGGGAAGATGCCATCAACAATGAGGTTGATAGGCACGTGAGAAATAAAGTCAATTACTTTAAGTAAACTGACGGTTTTGATAATTTTAATGTCTATACTCTAATCTCTATAAAAAAGGACGCATCATTAATTAATGAGAACTGTGTTTTATAAATGGAGATCTAGAGAATTAGGAACAACCCATTGGGTCGTGGTTCCGTGTAAAGTAAGCCAAGATGCGAAAACTTGTTAAGTCGTTATATGGACTAAAACAAACATCTAACTTATCATAGATAGTCTCTTGTGCGTCAAGAACTGCATTAGACCAGTTATAGCCAACTCAGTGAGCAGACTCAGTAGGTTTGCCAATGACGCTTCTCAGATACATGAGGTATACTGCCAATCATGAACTGCATTATACGAGATGTCCAAAATGTTTGGAGGGTATTTAGATACCAAGTGTATCTCGAACTTTAACAGTACAAGGTCCATTAGTGGATATGTTTGTACTTAAAGAGGTTACAATCTTACGGAGGTCTGTAAAATAGACCTACATAGTTGGAGAAACTGTAGAGTTAGAATTTATAACGTTGAATCAAGCTACAGAAGAGGCAGATTGGCTGAGAAGTCTTGAGAGGTATTCCAAGTGGCCAAAATCTGTTCTCGTAATAAACGTGTACTGCTGCAGTCAGTCAGTTATTAAACGGGATCAGAATAATTTGTATAATGGAAAGTCTCGACAAAGTCATGACATATTCGTCGGAGACACAAATCCGTAAGAGGAATTGCTAGCAAAATTGTGGTATCCTTAGACTTTGCAAGGTCTAACGATAATAATACGGATCCATATACAAAATGCTTGACTCGTGGAGGAGTCGGAGCATCATCGAGGGAAATGGGGTTGAAGCCCAATAAATTGGAAACCTTCACATAAGCTACCCAACATGTACTAGAAATTTCAGTCTCAGGTTCAATGGGAAAACTGAACTGTGCGGGTTACCGAACAAAGCACTCGAGAACATAAGTTCTCAGCCCATTTCTATGATGAAAGAGTGAAAGACCTGTACCATTTTAAGGGTGGGCATACGGCTCTTAATGAATCAAGTATCTCGAAGGTCGAGTGGGGTGAGTCAGGACACCTTTGACTTGAAAATCACCTATAACGAGTGTGTATGGCCGATACTATGTGATGAGCTAGGGCTAAATCACTAGAGCACTCGGTTGAATTTTCCAAGGCAGTCCAGGGCCAAATATGGACAACAACCAAAGGGCTTAGTAAGTGGTGTATAGAGGACACTGTATGAGTATTACCCTGGTATGCACAAACGCTAAAGGGTTCAAGGCTTTAAGGCTACCCAATAGTAGCATATCAGATTTTACATCACTATGGCAGGTTCAAGGCGCGCGCTACCTGTCCTTATGCAGTGAATTCTCATGGTTCTCTCGATTGTATTTAGTTGCACTGTGCATGTTTAGTGATTGCATTCATGAGGGGGATTGTTGAAAAAAAAACCTTTGGTTTTGTTTTGTTTTGAATGCAATTAAGTTGTAGGAGTTTCAAAATATTTATATCCCCATATTGATGGCTTTCATGAGTTACATTTTTAAAAGACTTTTTCCATAACAAAGAAAATACATGTCATCATACACACATTCACACACAAACACATATGCATACATATAGAGAGAGAGTACCGCACCACCAACGGCCCGACCGTGGTTCGGTGCCGTTTCCGCCGAGTCACATGCGATAGACGTTGTACCTTGGGAACGAAGTGCCCCATTTAGCCAGAAGCAGAGGTGGCGGGGCAAATATCGTTTAACGGAAACTGCTTGCAGTTATCTCGTCTCGGACTTTAGTCTATTTCGGTATCATCTACATTATTTTATGTTAAATCTTGTATTTGATATTTTTATATTTGAGGAAACCATTTTCTGTTTATTAGTCCATTTCTTTTCCGTAGAAATTATTGTATTTATTTACAACGTACCCAACAAGTTACACTTAAAAAAATAATTAAAACAATTCGTACATGGCTAATTAACTTCATCGTGCAATAGTGGAATTCAATTAGTAAGTATAGAACTAACTAGTGGACACCACTCGGATCACAGTGGGGAAGATTAGTACTATATAGAACTTATTATAACTACCGGTGTATCTGGTGGAACAAGAATTGTAAAATGATTGGGGCTGATTTTTTATAAAAATAAAATAAAATCATACCTTATATGGATTTATTTTACGGAAGAAGAGAGATGAAACAATAAAATTTAAATGTTTTAATCAAAATACATAGAAAAAATCTGTTTTTTCATCAAACTTTTTTAAAATTGGGCTGCAGTCACCGACTGTCCCGACCTATTTACTCTCTGTTGAGTGTATCAACCCACTTAGTGTGATTTATATCGAGTAGCATTGAAATCATGTAGTTGTCAAACAAATAAAAAAAACTCTTATCTGTTAGGTTAAAATGAAAATAACGTGTATAACTAGAAAAAATGAATAATTAATTGATTAAATACATGAACTAACTTTTTCCCATACTTATGAACCCACCATAGACTACAAAATAAGTTCTTTCCAAAAAAACAAAAAACAAAATAAGTCTTCATTTTTCGAAGTTATATAACGTATATACGTACTAAGTCTTTAATTCACTTTGTCCCGTATGTGTACAATTTAGTTTATACGTATAGGGTTCGACTAACATGTTGCCCAAAAGTGATTAAAAGGTATTGGATAAGAGTATTTATAATGCTAAAACGCAATAAGTTTAAAATGTTTAAATATGCATTAAGCGTCGGTTAGATAGATATACCACATTTTAAATATAAAGGCTTGTATATGATCATTAGCACGATAATTCCGAAAACTTTACCAACTGAATGTTATGTAAAATTAGTGTCCACAAGTGACAATGTTTAGTACCCATGAAAATGCAATTATGAATTTTCCCCATATTTTTCATTCATTAAAAAAAAAAACTAAACTTAAGTCCTTGGAAGTTTCTGTTTAAAACCTTCTTCAACACTACAATTATAGAACCACCAATGTAGCCGAGGTGATAGAAAAATTGTGATAGTTCTTTAGGATTTAATTGAATGTTTTAAAGTAGTATCAAACAAACCATGAACCAACATCAACTACCAATTTTAGGAATATTAGAAATGCTAATATAAGAGAGAAATGTTGGTTTCCGTGTACGAAATAACAATTAAATAATAATAAAGGCTTAAAAAGAAATAATCAAAAATCAGTGTAATCTTTATTAATTCAGAATTAAAACTGAAATTACAGATTACAACATATATGTACTGAATAGAAATTAAAGCAAACGTTATTCAGATTATTATTAATTAATAATCTGATGTACTGAATTGCAATAAATAGAAACTGCGGACTGGAAAGTATAAACTTAACAGCCAGACTGTTCTGATTGAAATAGAAATTACATGACTGAAATGAAACTATTCTAATTACATAATTGAAATTACAGAATAGAAACAGTATTTTAAAGAAATTACAGAAAGGTAAAAAACAGAATTGAAAATTACAGCTAAGTATAGCAAATTAAAATACTGAATAGAAAAGACATAAATGTAAATTGCAGAATTTAAATTGCGTTATTAAAATACTGAATTGAAAAGACAGAAAAATAAAAGACGAGGTGACTGTTAAACAGTCTGCCCTTAACCGATATTCGCCCAATCACCTTAAGATTTCTGGTTGCGTTGGCGCTTCGATACCAAGGTACAACGTCTCAGATGACTCGTCGGAAACCGGCAACGAATCAAGGTCGAGCCGTTGGTGGATGGTTCTCTATCTTTCTAATATGCTATGGAAAAAATATCAATGCTGTTTTCAGAATGTAAAAGTATGTGTTTAGAGAGTGGGGGAGAGCTGCCTACTTATAAGCTAAGCTGAAATCTCAGTCATAATGCTCACTTAATTTAGTTTTCAAAACTGCTGAATTAATGATGCAATTATTCTCATTTAATTGCATCAGTTACAAGCTTGCTAGAATTTTTGGGATTGTTTTGTTATTATTCAAAACTCTCAGACTTTCTCGGAAACAATCCGGTTCCGGAATCCGGTTCACACCCATTCACCGAATAGGTCATGCGATATACCGTTTCGAAACTTGTCATACTAGCTACTCAAACCACTTGAGTACGGAGTCTAAAATTTAGATTATTTGCATGGAATTTGGCCAAACTTTTGGACTCGTGACCAATTCGAAAAACACCATGTTTCATGGTTTTTCCAACAAAAAATTATGATATACTACATATTTTCTTAGCAGACGATATCGACCCAGTCGTCTTACCAATTGAATACTCAAACATGTATCTAAGGTCTGGGTCATCAGATTCCAATGCAGTCATGAAATGTGGCTATACATTATGAGTAGATATTAGATATATGACTTGTTTACTGCAATGTCTACTTTTTAAAGAATTATGAACAAGGTATTCAAGCTACTTTTTTGCATATATAATGTCAAATGACAAACTTAATTAGGCTTCGTGAATAATCGATCAGGCAGAATATTATAGAGCTTTTACAAGTTAACCCAGTAAGCTAAAAGTACTTGTACATATATAACTAGTTTCGACAAGGGTCTAAAATATGGATGGCACAGGCGAGATAGTTCGATTACAAAGGGATACAGATATCGCTTCAATTTTTATTTTTATTTTTATTTTGTTTAGCTACATGAGCCGCCTATAGTGTATATGGAGTCACTTTTATCACTAAGCTTTTAACAAGAATATCCACAATCTTTTACATTATCTTATGCATATGTTAAATGGTAACTTTCCCCACACTTTGGTTATAAATAGACCTTCGCTTCCTAGATTCTTGGACATCCTCAGCTAGCTAGACTATTTTTATGCAAATCTCTCTTGCAATATAGTAAATTATTATGAGTATGAAGAATCTCAGTAGCTCTTACGGGTACCGTTTGTTCATAATTTCCTTGCTCATGTCTTTCATGGTTGTAAGATCACAGTTGGACCCTAATTTTTATTCGACTACGTGCCCAAACCTTCTCAAAATTGTACGCAAAGAGATTACAAAAGCTATCAAGGCCGAAACACGAATGGCAGCTTCTTTGCTTAGGCTTCACTTCCATGATTGCTTTGTAAATGTAAGTGGTATAATTAACGTGAGTTTATATATAGCTATGCAACATAACAGGATAGATACATACACTTTCATGTGGCTAAATAGCATCATAAGATGTTAAGATTTCAATTTGCCTTGAAACTCGTTTTACTCGTCAAGAAACACTTTGCTGAAAAGCTCATAAACATATGTTTTTCATGAAACGTTCCTTGTGCTCCATAAAATAAGAAATTAAGTTTTCTCTTTAGAGTATCTTTTGAAAAAAGGCATAAATAGTTTCGCTTTTACTTTGTTCAACATTCCTTGAGAATCATCCTCATAATTATGGAGCACAAACTTACTCTTTTTTTCAATATTAGGAGTAAGAAAAACCATATTAAGAATCTATCGTATCTTTCTTGATACATTTTCATTTTATGCTCTTAAATTGGGTATATTTATTTTGTTCATGTTTCTCGGGTAAAATGATGCCTAAATAGTTTAAACAACGTCCGATAAAGATATTTTTTGTAATAAAAATGTCATAAGAAAACTAATTATATCATAAATGATTTTTACTACTGTGAGTAAGAAAATTTAAGGACAAACTTGAAAGCTCAATGGTGAAAATATGTAAATTATTATTTTTAATGAAGCATTCTTTTCTGAATCATTTACAAATTGTGGTATTATATATATGTAATGTTCAGGGATGTGATGCATCGCTTCTGTTGGATGGAGAAGATGGTGAGAAATTTGCGGTCCCTAATAGAAACTCGGCTAGAGGGTTCGAAGTTATAGACACAATCAAGAGTGCAGTGGAAAGCTCATGTTCCGGAGTTGTATCTTGTGCAGACTTATTAGCCATTGCCGCTCGAGATGCCGTACTATTAGTAAGTATAAATGCCACTAAAAACATTTTGTCAATGTATTGTTTAAAGCCATAAGCTATCCCGCAGCTCAAATTATTGTTGGTAAAGATATAAATAATCACAAGTGCAAAGTTTGAGTAAATGAATATTTATCAATAGTGAGACTTCACGTTTAGTAGAATCAGAAACTATAAGTTCTGGTTTAAATTGAATAAGGACGTTATATATAGACTTGTAATTAGGGGGAAATAATAGTTTTAAGAAGAATTACTATAGTCGTACATAGTAAGGGTCTAATTGTGCAAGTTTTTTTTATAAACAAGGGATTAAAAAGATTTTAGAGCACTCAAAAGTCAAAACTCAGTTTTTCTCTAAAAATGTAAAAATTCATGATTTACAAGTCATATTGCTTATGCAATACACAAGCCAAACGTCGAGCAGCCTACTCATGTTTACTCTGTCTCTACTCACCACTCCCCAGAACGAAGAATTTTCTAAACGGTTTATATGGAAACATCGCATTTTACAACATTGCTAAGTATAAATGTTTGTGGTTTTAGTTTTTTTGGTTAGTCCATCTTTAGTCTTTACCATCATATATTCTCATGAGATAAAACTGAACTTTCAAAACAATATTCGTTATTCAGAGTGGTGGAAATGGGTGGAAAGTACCACTAGGAAGGAGGGACGGGCTCGTAGCCAACCAATCGGGAGCTAACACGGGTCTACCAGCTCCCTTCCATCCAATCGATACAATCTCTCTCTTATTCGCTAATGTTGGCCTTAACCTCACTGATGTTGTCGTTCTTTCAGGTACCCAAACCTTGGCATCCAAAGTTTAAAATTTTTGTTTGGGCTAGAAAGAAATGCTTTAGAAGATCTTAAGAAAGCATTTTGTTTGCGCTTTTTACACGTTTTACGCTACCTAGACTAGGTGAATCTCTTGAAGAAAAGTTTTAGCTACTCTCAGGATTTTAAAAACTTCTGAATAAAAAGTTTTACCAGCAGTGTCCCATAATTGATATTTATACATTATGCTATACTGTACCTATAGTGATTAAACGGCAAATATGGGTTACAACGCTTTTTTTGAACAGGTGGTCATACGATTGGGTTAGCAAAATGCTCAACATTCAGCAACCGATTGACCAACTTCTCGGGTACGGGAGCACCTGATACAACACTGAACACCACACTAGTGACAAACCTTCAAAACAAATGCCCAACAACAGGAGATGGGAACAATACGGCCCCACTGGACATAAACTCGATAGATTTATTCGACAACCATTATTTCAAGAATTTGATGTTGCAACAGGGTCTTCTTGAGTCCGATCAGATATTGTATTCAAGCGCTGCTGCTGTATCCACCACCAAAGCCTTGGTTGAACTTTATGGGAATAATCCTAATGTTTTTCTTGCTGATTTTGCTAGTTCTATGATCAAGATGGGGAACATTAGTCCTTTGACGGGGTCGAGTGGAGAGATACGAAAGAACTGCAGGGTAGTTAATTCGTAACTCACATATGGGAAATGAAGATCCGATATCTGAAAGGTTATGTATGTGAAATATCAATATATGTAAAACGTAAATCGTTGCGTTGTGTCATGATGGATAATAAATTGGGTAATGTGTAGTTCATAATTGTATTAGTAAAAATCTAATAAATTGATGTCGTATCATTCTAATTTCTCAGTCTCCCAACCAATATTGTTAGACTCCAGGTATATCCAGATACGACCACAAAATATGCTTCCTTAAATGAAAACAGTGAATAGAGCCTGCGGCCATTTACTGAACGAATTGTGACGTCAAAAGCAAAAGGACTCATTGACAGAATATTTATAACGACTGAATTGCAACCGAAATTGAAGAGAGAATTTATTTGTCAAACTAAATTCCCAGTTATATCTGAGATGAGTTTACTAAAACAAAATGCAAGGGATTTTGCTACAATACATCCGCAGAAACTTTGCTTGATTACGTTCACAGAATTGAGAGGCTGTTATTAAAGGAAGAATCGAATTTCTACTTCACCGTAAACTTTGCTCAAGGCTTCTTGGGGATGCACATGCATACAAACATTTTACTTTTCCTGAGTGCAATCTGATAAATTCTTAAGTTTTCGGAAAATATTTGGGCCTAAACTATAAAAAATAAAAACATACACATATATAGCACATAGTTTCTTTCTGCCACTGTTTTACGGCTCCTATCTGTAACCCCGCTTGCTTAATTGTGGCTCTGCTCTACTTATATACTATCAGTACATCAATAGAAGAAGTTTCATGACCGCCTTTTCCCTTTGCTTGGTACTAATAAGAATTGTAAAGTACACTGGAATCAGCTTTAAAAAATAAACATTAGGCTGAAGAACCAAGTTTTTCTCGTCCACAAATTTCCAGCTTATTTGCTTAAAAGCTGCAAGCAAACAAGCCAGTAATTTGTACTTTACCAGTGATTAATCAAGAGTATATACCAATAATAAGCACCATTTATTAAGGTTTCTCCACAGGAGGCTGATGAAATGTACAATGTACACGATCAACTTAATTTCAACAACATTAGAGTTTATGGCAAAAATTAACTCATAAAAGTTCGAGTAACTGCTTTATTAGTAGCAAAACTTTTCAAAGTGCTATCCACCAAGTGCCCAAAAAATTTCATTACAAAATAAAACAAGAGGTTGACTTAAACATGCAACTTACATACAACTCATATATTTTGATGCTCAAAGTAAACAAAATTACCTCGCAAATGAATATAAATCTACAGTTCTATAAACTGAAACAAGCAGTAGCTCCTTTTATGACACGATAATAATTGAACCCATACAAATTAGAAGCTTTCTGTTTTTTCCATAAGGGTTGTCCACTAAATTTCCCTTCTATCGGGGTTTGTTTCTTTGTAGTAAATTCTAGACACAAGCTATCCTTTACCTGCATAAAGTCGCAACAAAATAGAAAGTGGTTCTTTAAAATAGTCCGTGTGAACTCGAAGTAGCTAATAATACAAAATGAGCATGAGAAACAGTAATCACCAAAAGTTGGCCATTCAAATATCTTGAATCTAGTACATCTTGAAGGATAAAAAGTTATTCTTACGAGTTTGGTAACAGCCTGCCATTATACATTTTATCAAGCAATTGCTTAGCGTCGGGTCTTCTAAGAAGACCTTTGTTGTTTGGTAAACCAGTTCCTAAACAAACAGGACACACCAGTTTCCCTCTACCTGCAACACAGATCACAAAGATTTTGCACAAATAAATAAATTTGATTTTGTAAAAAAGGAAAATAAAAATTAACATACCATAACAATTAGGACATTCAGTGAACTCATAAACGTCTTTGGCACGTTTTCTGTTGAGAGCCTTCCACTTTCCTGTACCACCACACATATCACCTATATCCAAACAAATGAATATCTCTATCAACCAGAGATAGTGACGATGATATAGACAACGTTTAACCATAAAACTTATTTAACTATTAATAGATATCACATTTAACATAACATTTTTCGTTCCAACAGAGGTAGAGAAATAATCAAAAACGGCTGACAAAGGCTAACATCAAATTGCTAGTAAATTTTGTTACAATGCAAGTCTTTTTGTCAAATATGATTCTTCAAAATCAAAGCGGAAAAAATTCCATGGGGGTTGAACATCAGCCTTTGGAAAATACAAACAACCTTCAGAATTAATATTAGAGAAAAGGGGGAAAATACATGTCTACCGGACATCAAATTACGTATTTTAACTTCTGGAAAAGAACCTTACATATAATGGCACCACCACCAAGACAGTTTCGGCAATAAGATCTCTCTGTTCCATCAGAAGCAACTGCCTTTGATCCAGAAGATGAGTCACCTGTATGTATTAAGGCTGCAGTTGAACACAAACATGCCATACATTTCCTTCGAGATGTCAATATTTTCGATCCCTGTAAACAAAGTAGGTTGTTATTAGCCTCAGATAGACTGTTATTGTCCTAGAATTGATGTTTGCTCATTTATTATAAATTGAATGACAATTTCCAGTTTTAAAATGATTAAAGTTGGTCTTAGTTGCCATCAAATAGGCCAACATATTTTCCTGTTGCGAGTCGATTGTAGTTTTAGAAAAGGACCACGCGATAATAATCAAAAAAGCATTTAAACACAATCAAATCAGTTTCCGCCAATCATGTCGTGTCCAATGAAGGGCGAGAACTTTTCTCCATCTGTACAAACTAAATGAAAATCAAAATGCAAATAATAATTAGAAGTACCTCGTGCTTGATCTGATCAGGTACTTGTTCTAGATCCTCTGGAGAATCACTATTCTCTTTCAAGCTTGAATTAACATGAAAGCGTACTGACTTCAAGTTGGTCGTTGCTAGTATAAATACAAAACAGAAAGAAAAAAATTGTAAGCATCCACAACAATCCTGGACAAAAATCAAGAGTTTAAATTACATAATCTATCAACGCATAATTCATCGAATTGCCATGATCCGTGTTGTAAATTTCTTTATAGCACCTATTCTACAAATTAAACTGTCAAATTTTCACTTGCTTGATACTTGATACAACAGATTACAAGACAATTATCTTAATTTCCATAATTTTGCAGATCCCACAAATTTTACACCTAGATTTTTAGATAAAAGTAGTCTGTGTACCAGAGAGAAATATCACATCAATGCTTTCGGCCCCATTTGAAGCAATACCTATTTCAGCCCCTGTCATGTTGCACAGACATATTATTGATGTTTAGAGAGTTTTGTCTGTTATTTGTTACTTTACCAATTTGTAATTCTCTGTAAATAGTTAGTTACGAGTTGGCAAGTAGTTATGCCAGTTGGACCAATTATCTTTCTCTCTCTGTATATATCATTTCTCAGTGTAAACATTGACAGTTAATGAATATATAAAATTACACTCGTTTTCTCTCTCTAAATTTGTCTTCAATGGCGATTTGCTTGTAGTTCAATATGGTATCAGAGCCCGGTTAGTCCCAAGTGATGTTGGGTCACTTCCCCCGTCCCAGAATGGACGTTATATTACACTTGTTGGGCCTGTTCGGATTTAGTCCAGCCCACAAGTGAGAGGAAGTGTTGAGTGTTATTATCTCACATCACTTGTGGATAGATCGTGGCATGTGTTTAAAATGTGTTACTCATCTTACTTGCTATAAGATGAATTGTACGTATTAAGAAATGAAGTACACATTTTATTGACATTAGTCTGCTCTATATATATACAATACAAAAGATAACCGATATCTTAGTTATTATTAGAATCAATTAAATAGAATGATTCAAGGAGTAAATTAAGGAACATTTACATGTAATATTATCTATAACGAAAAGCATAAGATTAGGAGGGAATTGATCAAGAGATTGATTTGATGTATCTCTATCATGCCCCCGCAAGATGGAAGATCGGTTAGTGAGACCAATCTTGGATATGAGCTCATGGAACCGGGTGTGAGCAAGCGGCTTAGTGAGAGCATCTGCTAGTTGATCATTGCCGGAAATATATGGCACGTAGGTTTTGATTCTGAACATTCTCACGAACAAAGTGGTAGTCAAGTCCTAAATGTTTCATTTTTGAGTGGAACTTTGGATTTGCAGCAACATATGTAGCTCCCATATTATCACAGTAGAGGATTGGTTTGTTTGTGGGTAGATATCCCAACTCACGAAGTAAGTTTTGGACCCATAAGACCTCAGCAGTAGTCGCAGCAACAACAGCTTGGTACTCGGCTTCAGTGGAAGATCGAGCAAGAGTTCGTTGTTTGCGGGAACTCCATGATATAGGATTTCGACCCAAGTAGACAATGAAACCAGTTGTGGAAATATAGTCATCTTTATCACCGGCCCAATCAGCATCCGTAAAAGCATGAAGAGTGGTGGGTGAATCTCGGCAAAGTAGTAAACCTTGTGTAGTAGTTCCTGCTAGATAGCGTAATAGACGTTTCAGAGCGGCCCAATGATCTTCAGTAGGTTTGTGCATGTATTGAGATAGTTTGTTTACAGCAAAAGAGATGTCAAGTCTTGTTAAAGAGAGATATTGTAGGCTTCCCATAAGTGCTCGGTATTCGGTTGGGTTGGCTAGTGGAGTTCCGGTTTGTGTGGAGAGGGGAGGATGCGTGACCATATAAGTGGGTACATGTTTGGCATTACACATATGTGCACAGGTTAAAAGGTCTTGGATATATTTGTGTTGGCTAAGAAAGATGCCTTCAGGATGAGTGAACACTTCGACTCCAAGAAAATAGCATAGGTTACCAAGATCTTTAAGAGAGAAACGGGAGGAGAATTGAGAGATGAACTTGTTTACGAGTAGAATTTGAGCCAGTAATGATGATATTATCAACATAGACAAGTAGGTAGATTAAATCATGATTATGACGTAGAGTAAATAAAGATGTGTCTGAGACTGAATTTATGAATCCAAGAGTCAGAAGATACGATTTGAGTTCATTATACCAAGCTCGGGGAGCTTGTTTAAGACCATAGAGGGCTTGGCGAAGTTTGCAAACATGCGTAGGATGAGATTGACTAACAAAACCAGGGGGTTGAACCATAAATACGTCCTCCATGAAAGAACCTTGGAGAAAAGCATTGTTAATGTCAATTTGACGAAGAGACCACCCATAGATTATGGCTAGAGAAAGAACGGTACGGACAGTAGCGGGTTTAACTACGGGGCTGAAAGTTTCAGTATAGTCTAGGCCGGGACGTTGGTGGAACCCTTTAGCTACTAGACGAGCCTTGTAACGAGATATGGATCCATCCGGGTTATACTTAGTTCTAAATACCCACTTACAGCCGATAATGTTTTGTGATGGAGGGGAGGGAACAAGGTCCCATGTTTTATTTTTAAGTAATGCATTGTATTCAGATTACATGGCATCGCGCAAAACTGGGCTTTTGAGGGCTTGGGTGACGGTGGTAGGCTCGGCAGAAGAGGGTTGGAGAGAAACATGGAGGTTCATTTTATTAATAAGTTTGCGAATATTGTTTCGTAGGCAAGTGAGAGGACGTGGTGGAGGGGGAGGTGGGGGTGGAGGTGGAGGTGGGGGAGAATGAGAGGGAATTGAGGAAACCGATATCTGGGAAGGGGTTGGGGATTCGTCTGGAGTAGTCGAGGGAGGAGCTTGCGGGTTTTGGAAGGAAGTTGGGGTTTCGGCTGTAGTAGTCGAGTGGGGAGCTTGCGGGTTTTCGAAGGGGGTAGCTGGTGTAGGTGATGCAGCGGGAATAATGGGGAGAGAATGCACACCATTTGTCCGATTCTGTGGACGTGTGCGGTGGTGCTGACATAGAAGAGGAGGAAAATGGGAATTCATGCTCAATGAATTTGACATGTCGAGAAACAAAAATTTTGTTTGAGTTAGGAACAAGACAATAGTAGGCGCTTTGGGGAGCGGAAAAGCCAACAAAGACACAAGGAGAGGAGCGGGGATCGAGTTTATTTGATCTATAAGGACGTAGCCATAGATAACAAAGACATCCGAAACTACGAAATTTTAGATAATTAGGTGTGTGGCCATGAAGTTTGGAGTAAGGAGATTGAAGCTAAAGCGTAGGAGTAGGCATACGATTAATTAAATAGGAAGCAGTAGCGACGAAGGCAAGAGGCCAATATTTTCGTGGCATAGTGGAATGGGTGAGTAAGGAAAGACATGTTTCAACAATATGACGATGACGACGCTCTGAATAGCCATTGTGCTCGGGAGTATGAGGAGGGGAAGTGAGGTGAGTTATGCCATGAGATTGAAGTGTTGGATCTAAGCCAGTATATTCACCACCATTATCACTAAAAATTGTAATTATGGGACGTTTAAAGAATTTTTCAACTAATAGTTTGAATTTATTGAAACTTGGAGTAGCATCATTTTTGTGTTTGAGAGGATAAAACCACACATATTTGGAATAATGATCAACGAATATAATATAATATTTATAGCCATCATAAGAAAGGATGGGGGATGTCCACACATCACTATAAATAACATCAAGAGGGCCATGGGACTGAATTGTATTTTGATAGAATGACAATTTGTGACTCTTATTACAGTCGCATGAATTACAATGAAAAGAAACTGACTTTGGAATATTTAAATTAAAAACATTGCTAATATGACAGAGAATAAAATCAGATGGATGACCTAGTTTATGATGCCAATCGGTAGTAGATGTCAATTTGACGGAGTGAATAGCAGGCTGAGTGGGATGCCATTCATAGATTCCAGATTTAGTTGGGACTTGAAAAATAAGTGCCCCCGTGCGAATATCCTTCACAAGATAGGAATTAGGTAAGAAAGTGATATAAGTATTATTATCATGACAGAACTTAGAATAGAAATAATGTTGCGAGAAACAGAAGGCACGTGAAGAATATGATTAAGATTAAATTTAATAGTAGGGTTAAGAAGAGAAGTTGAACCAGTGTTTGAGATGGTTAGGCCCGAGCCATCTTCAATAATGAGTTCCTCAATACCATCATAGGGGGAGTGAAATGCAAGTTTGTCAAGGTCATGGGTGACATGAAGAGTAGCACCACTGTCGAGTAGCCAACCCTTAGAGGAGGATTCGGTAGCGGTGGCAGCATAAGCACGAGGAAACGGATATTGATAGCATTTGTTGACTAAGCGAGTTTGAGCATGGGAGGGGACCACGGGTGGGTTGGATTGTTGGGGAGGCAGTTTGGCATATGGATATCGGTAGCGGAAGGTGGGACATTGGAAGACATAATGACCTTGGTTTCGGCACCACTGACACCGTCCTTTGAAGGTTGTAGAAAAACGAGTAGGTGGAGGGGAGTTGAATTGGGTTGGAGTGGGGAGAAGGCCGACACCGGAGGAGTGAGGACGAGTTTGATAGTTGCGGTTTTGGTGTTTGGATGCATAGTTGACAGTGGCAGGGAAAGTATGGGATGAATTGGTTTTACGTTTGAGAGAGAGTTCACGATTGATGAGTTTCTCATGTAACTCATCAAACGTGATAGGAGTCTCACGACTTTGGATAGCATTGATGACACTATCGTAGTCGGGATCGTTGAATTGATCAAGGACCTTGTCAACGATGTCTTCTGGATCAATGGGACGACCAAGAGAGGCTAGTTGGTCAGTACAACACTTGATTTCTTACATATAGTCAAAAATGGAACGAGTACCCTTGGTAATATTGGGAAGATGATCTTTTATTTGTTTGAGATGGCCTTTTGAGGAATTGGCATAGGTCTTGGCAAGAGTTTGCCAAGCATCACGACTAGTGGAACATTGTGAAATGAGATGAACGAGTGGGCTGGAAAGCGTGCCAGCAAGAGCTCCAAGAATGAGCTTGTCTTGACGGAACCATGTGGTGTAGGCAGGATTAGCAGTGGTAGTGTTATTTTGGGTAATGGTTTCAGTTGGAGCGTGATGAGAACCATCCATGAATTTATGTAGATCATGGTCAAGGAGGGTAGCTTCAAGTTGAGTTTTCCATGATATATAGTTTGTGGGGGTGAGTTTGAGGATGTGGGAAAGAGAGATGACGATAAAAGGTTTGGTGGGTTCAGCATTGTTAGCTAGAAGAGGTCCAACAGTGTTATTGTTAACTAAAGTAGATTAATCATTGGGTGCCATTGGGGAAGAAGGAGGTTGAAAAGTTGTAGGAGAATAGGAAAAAAAAAAGTTGGATCTATGCTCTAGATACCATATAAGATGAATTGTACGTAGTAAGAAATGAAGCACACATTTGATTGACATTAGTCTGCTGTATATATATACAATACAAAAGATAACCGATATCTTAGCTATTATTACAATCAATTAAATAGAATGAATCAATGAGTAAATTAAGGAACATTTACATGTAATATTATCTATAAACGGAAAGCATAAGATTAGGAGGGAATTGATCAAGAAATTGATTTGATGTATCTCTATCAAGATCGTAACATGTGTTTAAAATGTGTTACTCATCTTATTTGTTATGAGTACTTTTAGTGGATAAGGGTAGGAGCTTCAATACATATCCATGGATTTTCTTGTTTTTATTTTTACTAGTACTCAAAACTTATAATTTGGCATAAATAAGCAGAGTAAACTCAAGTAGTGGCCTATCATGCTATATTGTAGTTACATCAGATTTTCTTAGCATCAAATTTAAGTTTTAACATAAAGTTACTGATTACATCCTTTTTCACCACCTTGCATAATAATCAAAAAGTCCATACGAGTTTCCGCCAACGAAGGACCAGTAACTTAAAGTAGGAAGGGGGAATATTCTATATATTCTTTTTATAGTTCATAATCTTGGAAGGTGAAACGCTAAAACTTAAGATTTTAATTAAAATATATAGAAAAAAACACTACTATTTTATCAACTTTGAAGTTTTGTCAAAATGAGCGGGGTAGACGGTCTGACTGTCTTAGCCTAATTCCTTCCCGGGTTCATGCTAGTTCATGAACTAGAAAAGAAGAAAGAAATGTTGAAAACAGTGTGTAAAATAATATATAAAAAAAAAAAGAATGAAAGAGCTTACTGTTTGGTGTTGTTCTTAGGAAAGAAAAATGAGGAGATACAACTGAAAGGGATGAAGTTGAGAAAGGAGACACCATTTTCTATCTCTCTCTCTCTTTTTCACTCTTTTTCTCTTCTATGGGAAGAGAAGAGATAAAGTGGGGATATTCTTTCAGCTGGGAGACGTGTCATCATTCAAGGTTAAGGAAATAATCAAGTTTCTATACCTACAAAAAATCCACTTTTTGTTGACCATGAGTAAATGTTAAAAGGGATATTATGACATAAGGTAAAAAAACCGTGAATCGATGAATCCGTCCCGAATCGTTGGTTAAGTTTGGTTAAGTTTGGTCTGCTCTGAGTTTATGATCTATATGATTTGAGATTGGGTTATTAAAATTCAAAACCGTTCTTAATGGTCTGAACTAGGGTTAATTAATCAAAATTCCGATCAAACCGTCAAAACCGAACCGCAAAAACCATTTAGTACACTTAAACCGCTTAAGTATAAATATTAAATACTCCACTAAGTAGTAATTATATACTATATGAAATATAGTAAATATAAATTAATCTCATCCATTAATTATTAGAATTAATAAATGAATCCTGACCATTAAGTAATACTACAACCGCTTATAAACTGTTCTTTTTTAATTGCAACTATGACACATTTGTTTGAGTTTTATTGGATTTTGTTTTGACTATCATTTTCGGATACAATTTATTATGCTGTATTTATTGTAAAACCAGGACTCAACCCGAAACCAAACTGGACCGTTAAACCAGAAACTCAATCCGAAACTGAACCGGACCGTTGTTCTGGTCTGGTTTGGTCTTTAGAGTTACATTGGTCCGGTCCGGATTATATTTTCTCAGCCCGTTCCAACATGGTCCGGGCTTGGTTTTGGCTAAAACAGTTCAAACCAATCCCTATTATCATGTGACACTAAATTTTAGTAAAAAATAACTTTATATACAAGACTATCTCTTGCTAACTATTACTATAAACATTCACAACTCACAAATGAGCTGTTTTGAACTTCAAGTTTTTTCATACCAAAAAATAGTTTCATCGTGTTAAGGGAGTAATTAATTGGGGGAAGGTAGTTTCAAATTTTAGATTGGTCTTGAACTTTGTCATATTGACGAATTTAATCCAAATTGTCTTAAGGGATTTAGATTTTAGACTGGGGCTGAAAGCTGCTGATGAATCTTAAGAGATCATAAGAATTTTTTTAAAAAGCTACAGTAATAAATTTTTTACATATCTTGTCCTGTAGTTCTTTTCAGATTGAATATTTGGGGGAACATTTTGTGGATTTTCGGTGATTTGTCCCTGATGTTTGGTCCAAATTGAAAACCTCTTTCTCAGACTTGTTCCGAGACTTCTGAGTAACAGTGAACACTTAACTGTAGATTCCAAAATTATGTTAGCCCCCTTTGAGGTTAGGTTTGGGGAGCGCAAGCGAATAGTTCACATAAAAATAGGACGATATCAACTTATGTTTTTTCACAAAACTAACAGCCTTCTCATAATAGAATCAGCACACGGATATAAATATTATCCATATTTCATGACATCCCTTCATACAATAACAATTACAAAATGGACACCAAATTGTACAGACATCATTGTTTAGGGAGACTAGAAGGCCTCCAATTCTCCAGTCTCGTCCATTTGCAATGCCCACAGAGTTGCCCGTCGTTGATACAATGAGACCTGAAAGCAAAATGATGCTATATGTTAACTGGATTTTCGAAAAATAGCAAAAGAAAAAATAGAAACGATCTTGGGTCAAGCAACGTAAAAAAAGTGTTCAGGCTTGTTTCAGTTATACATGGAAATCTTAATGAAGAAAAGTACAGTGTAAACAATGGTTTTTAGTTAAACCACGGTGAAAAGTCCTTGAACCATAGAAAGAAGAAGAAAAAACAAAGAAAATGAAAGGAAGCAATAACAATCGATGCTTCTCTATAAGGATCAACCTCAAACTTAATTTGATATAAAAGATGTTCTGCTAGCTCTGTGCATTCTCCAGCTAAAAAGTCTGTAAAATATTTGCATAAACTATGGTAAAGTTCTAACTATCTACAAGTATTTTAACCCAACTAAACTCCAATTCAGGCAGCAGAAAATGATGCTAAAAGTTAAACTGTTTTCATTGACCGTAAGAAATAAAATGATAATGCCATCTAACAATTTTTCAAAATGTCAACTATATTAGCGCTGACAACATTGTATTTTGAGTGAGGCTTAATTCCAGTGATTTATTCACTAAGGTGAAAATTTTATTAACTTTACTGGCTATACTTTTAAATTATAATGAGGCTAGTTTATTTCCAGTGTGCCCAATCCCGTTACAACTGGTGTTCAGTGCTTATAGTATTAAAGTGTTATAATGTCTCTTCTGTCGGCTAAGAATGGAAGAATGAGTTAAAACATAGTCTTCCCATCTCTCTAACGCTCTCTCAACTCTACCAGAGTCTCTCTAATTCTTAACCTCTTCTGATCTCTATGCTAGTCTAGTATTTTTCTGATTTATGAGAAGATATATGATGGACTGAACCCGGTTCCATCATTTAGTATCAAAACAGCTGGCCTCCAAATTATATTGACGATAGTGCCATTTCAAGTGTGGACACGATATTCCTAATGATTTAGCAGTTTATAAGCTAATTAGATTTTTGAAGTGGTTTATTAGCTTTTAATGAAAAATCGGTTTACGCTATTGTTAGTGAACTAAGCCCGTTAAAGCTAATAATCTTAATATCTAACTAGACAAGTGTGTGCGCATTTCTCGTTTGTTTATAATGAATGAAGTTGAGTTATAACTTAATCTCTCTTGTCCTTAATCTCTCTCAACTCTTCAGAATCTCCTCTCTATTTTTCAACGAATCTCTTTTTTATTTTGAAAAATACTAGATTGAACCTGTTTCATCACATAGCTAGCTATGAGTCTATGACATCAAACAAAGATATAAACTTTGCCCAAAACAAAGCTTAGTGGGGACTTACAGTTTGCATTAGAAAAAAATATAAGCAAGTCTATGGTAATCTGGAGACAATTAATCATGACCCGAGTAAAAAGGTGCAAAACTGGCCATGAATATGGAACTAATTGAGTTCAGAAAGTACATACATCTTACTGCAATCAGGATTTTGATCCAAAGATGGGAAAAGAAGGTAATCGTAGCACCGCTTCCTCGGTCTCAATTGGGTCTGATCTCAGTATCTACCAAATAAAATAAATAAAACTCTATGAAAATATGTACATATGACTGTCATTGTGATGAGGGTAGATTTGCTTATACAGTATAGCAGAAAAATGAATAAATTCTTCCTTAATTACCTAAAATAAATTGGCACCAAAGAAAATGAATTGCACAGGTAAAGAAAAAAACAACCTTCTTGCTTTCTTTGAAATTCCTTATAATAATGTTTTGTTGTTCTTAACCCATGTTTGGTGTAAAATGGTGGATTTGCACAAGAAAAGAAAGGAAAAGAGGATGCTCATTGTATCGTAATACAATTTTTATGTACCTTTTTTTTTTGCATGAATATTCTTATTCCGTTGACTGATTAAATATATACACAAGAAACTCGGGAGGAATGTCCTTTGATTGATCATGAATTCACAATGCCAATGATCCCATAACTACAATACTAAAAGCTAAAGAGTATGCATCTAGTGCTTTTCAAATCATAATAAAATCCAGTAAGAGTCTGAATTTGTTCATTCCAAATCTGCCCTTACAATTTTCTTAAAACAGCCCTTTTGGCCAAACATAGCTTTAACTAAAACCAATCACAAAAAAATTACTTTTCTTTTTCATTTTAAGTAGTAAGTAATAAAACAACCATTCCATGGAAGAATTTGAACACTGTTTTAAAAAGCGCGCTTTGTAGTGAAAGAGCTCGATTCAATACTTAAAAATCTCGCTTTTCCGTATTTTAGGCCGCTGAAAGCTTACACTTTTTTACGCTTTTTGCGTCGCTTCTACAAAAAAGCTTTAGCTAAGATTTCGCTTTTCAAAACACTGGATTTAAGTAGGCATTCAACATATGAACTTCAAATAATGGATATATATCAAATTATTTTCCAACCCAAAGAAACCACATACAAAAAACTTCATATTAAGAATCCAATCACTTCCAAACTTCCAAATCCTAGTTTCTCGGAAAAAAAACTAGTTTCGCAAAAGAAAGCTAAGGTGAGTAAAAAAGAAACCAAATTACCCAATACTAATACGGGAAAACATTTTTTTATTCAGTCTAAATAATCCAAAAATATTTTCTGGAAAAAACTAGTTTCGCAAAAGAAAGCTAAAGTGAGTAAAAAAGGAGACTAAATCACCCAATACTAATACAAGAAAGCATTTTTACTCGGTCTAAATAACCCAAAACTATTTCTTGGAAAATGTCAAATCTGTCTCTAAATGGGTTCTACTAATTTTTGATTCTTCTCTACCTAGGTATATCTCCAAAATTTATATAACAAAAAAAAAGTGCATATACATAATGATATATATAAATATATATAGAGAGAGAGCATGCATACGGATGACTCCTAATTTTCTCAAAAAAACTAGTTTCGCAAAAAGAAAGCTTACCCAATACTAATACAAGGAAGCATTTTTATTCGGTGTAAATAATCCAAAACTATTTTCTCAAAAAAAACCAGTTTGGCAAAAGAAAAGCTAAAGTGAATCAAAAAGAGACTAAATTACACAATACTAATACAAGAAAGCTTTTTACTCACATCTAAATATTCCAATACTAATTTATTGGAAAATATCAGTCATTGATTCTTCTCTGTCGCTATCTCCATAATCTATTTAACAATCCAATTCCATTACATTAAAATCCTAATTTTCTAGGAAAAAACTAGTTTGGCAAAAGAAAGGTCAAGTAAATTAAAAAGAGACTAAATTATGCAATGGAGTACTAAATTACTAATAGAAGAAAGCATTTTTACTCAAGTCTAAATATTCCAATACTAATTTATTGGATGAAAAAACAGTGTCTCTAAATGGGTTCTACCAATGTTTGATTCTTCTCTGCCTAGGCATCTCCAATTTTTATTTAACAAAAAATAAAATAAAAATTACAACTACATATACATAATGAAATAGATAGATACATATATATATATATAGAGAGAGAGAGAGCTAACTGGGTCTTGAAGGAGTGGTTTAGTATCATCTTTAGCTAGTCTGAAAGGGGGTTTCTTATTATTATTATTATTATTATTATTATTATTATTATTATTATTATTATTATTATTATTATTAATATTTTCTCTTATAGTTTCTTTTTCCCCATTGTTGTCTCTTGTTACTGATATCTCTATACCCTTCATCTTCTTCTCTCTCTCTCTCTACACTTAAAATAAATTAAAATGGTTTCTTTTTTACTGTTTATTTGTGCACTGTGCTTTGAGTTTGAGATAAAGTCTGGATTTTTCAACTGAAAAAAAAAACAAAAAAAAACATCAAAACGTAATTTCAAAGTACACATTGTAATTCATAATTACGGATTATTTATTTTTTTTGAAAAATAAAATAAAAGACTAAACCGTAAATCAGAATTACAGTTTGTAATTAATATTTACGGTCGTGAAAACAGAATTTTTACAGTCGAAACATCAAGTTTTTTGACACATGAAAAATTACACTTAAATACACATGATGGTATATTTATTCCAAAAAAAAAAAACAAGGCTTTTAAAATGTTTCCCATTAAATACATTTTATCAATAAAAATATTAAAGAAGGTCAAAATAGTCGAGCCTTTGAGAAACACGACTTGTTATTTGGAAAAGCAAGTTTGTTTTTGTAACTAGACTCTTAGATTGTATTCAGAAAAGTTCGAGTGTATAAACAGTACGCTACCTTGCAATGAAGGCTTTCAATGGAAAATTTAAGGTTGTTTACCCTATTTATTAAACTCATTAAGAAATATTATTTGTTCCCTAGCTTGACTTGCTCCTTTAATTTATAATTTTACTTGCACCTTTGATATCTTGGTTGCATCCATATATCACTCCATTATTCGGATATAATATGTTTATAAATTTATATTGTTAGTAATTACATGTTTTCTAAATAACTATATATATATATATATATATGGAGGTTTGATTTTGGGGTTTTGTCACTCATTCCTGGAAAAGTTGTGTAACTTTTGTCTTCTTTTCTGCTTCTAAGGGAGCTAAAGAAGTGTTTTACAAAACGCGTTATGATGGACATACTGTGATATAGCGGTTTTTAAAAAAAAAATGCATACGTTAAAACACTATTCGGGTGGAATTGCGAAAAAAACGCGCTATTGGGTCCAGAAGCGCAAAAAGCGCAATATTTTGGACCAAAAGCGTAAATAGCGAGTTTTTTAAAAGGGAAAAAAAACATGTAATGGTTATTTGAAATAAATAATATATGTTGTATAGTTTTTATAATTAAATGTTTATTCCGGATGGTTGTGACACTATACTGCCTTTCACGAGACCCAAGTTTGAGACTCATGCATAAATTTAAGTCTGAATATTTACTAATTATTTGTTTATCTTTATTTAAAAACATATTTATTATATATTTCGATTTTTTATTAACTATCTAATGCTATATTGTTATATTTAGGTAAAACAAATTTACACCGCAAAGCGCTATTTTGCTACGTTATTTGCGTTTTTAGGGTACTTCTCGAAAAAACGCTATGTTAGCGATAACGCTATTTAAAACATTAATTTAACGTAGCAGCCCTGGAACTTGGTAAAGTCATTAGGGGAAATTTCTTTGACCGCGGTTGGCCGCTGTATTACTTGACCTTCGATGCAAGAAAACTCCATAAGAGCGGTTTTAAGACTTACCAAGCAATAGTACATATTGAACATTCTCGGTCTACGGAGATTACAGTGGAAGCTTTCAGGCCCGAGCCTCTTCCCTTATCAGGTATAGCCAGGGGGAAGCTAAGTGGGGACGATCGGGTGCCACGGCACCCCTCATAATTTTAGAAATCCCAAGTGACGCAATTTTTTTTTAGTACAATTTCTTTTTAGGTGTAGATTTGGCACCCCCATAAAAATATGTTACTTGTACATATATTTTGACACCCCCATTTACACATCCTGGCTTCGTCCCTGGTATAGCAACTCGTTTCATTTTAATTATGATAAAAGGTGCATATAGTGACATTTTACTTTAGGCAGGTGATTGGATTGCCTTGTGTATGTTTAATTTAATTACCAGAGTATAAAATGGCCCAAAAATCACTTTTTTCTCAATAACGAACAGTTCAGAATTTTTCAAAAAGATATGGGGTTTGTTGATTCTTCTAGAGTTAATGCCTTAACATTTTATTTATTTATTACTACTGAAGGTGAGTTCTTGAGTCGTAATGGTTGCAACTGTAGCAGTAGTTCTAAGCAATGGTACCGGGGTGATTGTAATCAAAGGTACGTTTGTTGCTCAAGTATAATGCAGTTCGCCATTTGGGATGAGATTAGCTTTGTGCATTTATTTTGTGTGTTTGGATTGGCATAACTTATACGTATGGTTGGTTGAAGCAATTATAAAATTGAAATTAATGCTAATTCGGACTACGACTAGCTAAAATGAAATTAATATTTTGGACCGTGAGTAAATCCCATTATTCGTTTTTTTCTGAAATGACCTCAGATCGCAGCCGATCCTGGCTCCCATGGCTCGAATCCCGCTAAAGACAGTCTTCGAACATTTGAAGACGGCAGCTCATCTATAGAGAGAGAAAGAGCTTGCGGGGTCTTGAAGGAGTGGTTTAGCTTTGTCTTTAGCTGATCTGAAGAAGGGTTTCTTCTGCTCTTTCCTTATTGTCTCACTTTACCCATTGTTGTCTCTTGTTACAGGTAGATCTTAAAAATTTGGAACTTTATGAATGCTTCACTGTAAATTGTTTGGTGGTGTTTTTATACCGATAGAATAATCTGAATTCAGTTTCAGACTCGTAGTTTGGAAAACAAATTTGTAGTTTTGAAGTCAATTTCGTTGTTCTGAAGTACAAGGCTTGACTTTTCTGAAAATATTGATTTTTTTTGCTATTTACTGCATTTCGCAGCGAGACACACAAATTATATTGGTGAGATTTTACTGGTCACTATTTGAGCTCAAACTTATTTTATTTTTGCTTTTAACCTGCTTAACAATTTAGTCGGTACACTGTAAAACATTTTATTATTTTTTCGTATTATTTTGCATTATAGTATAGCGGTATTAAGATAAGCCAATTTATCTACCTAATTGTCATAAACACACACAACCCAACAACGGATCAATAAAATGTGTGTTAGTTTGCTTTTTTTTTTTTTTACTGTTACAGTATATAAGCCAACTTATCTCTGTACGGGAAATGATGATCCGACCAAAAAAAGTGTTATCAAATAACAGTAAATAGCGAATATGTAAACGGAAAAGTGTTGTCAAATCTGGAGTTAGAGACGTAATTTGCAAAACATACTCGTTAATAAAAGTAACGATATAGCATTACGAATCAAGAAAAATTAACATTTTCATAAAGTCAATGCACGTACTTCAGAAGTATGAGATTGATTTAAGAACAACGAGTTTGAATTCGGAACTACGGTTATGTTTTCCAAACTACGAGTTTCTGACTGAATTCAGATTATACTAACCAAATAAAGATGCCACCAAATGTGTGTGTGTGTGTGTGTGTGTGTGTGTGTGTGTGTGTGTGTGTGTGTGTGTGTGTGTGTGTGTGTGTGTGTGTGTGTGTTAGAACTGTGTTTTTTCTCCAAAAATACAAACTCTTAACACAACTGTTAATTATAATCTTGCGTTTGAGCATAACTCATAATTAAAATGAGTAACTTTTTAAAATTTATATTAACTGATGGCTTCTATTCTTACCATTTTCATATTGATTGTCAATATAGAATACTTAATTTTAGTATTCGCTAGCATTATATATATGATTTCTAATTGGTAGTGTAAGAAGATTTAGGTGTTAGTAGAACACTACTCTCGTATGAAAATTCTACAAACCGATAAATGATTCAAAGTGAAATCTTTAGTTTTAAATCGTCCCACCTAGTATCAATATTGATCAACAAAATATATTCTAAAAGATAAGAAACAAAACACATAAACAGTGCTCATGCATACATGTTACAAAACTTATGTAGTCATGTATATATCACCCACTTATCCTCATCTTCTTCTAGTCATTAAAGGAAACCAACTTACATGGGTCTTATTAGACTGATAAGAAATCAAAAACATAAGAAATATAAGCAAAGCCGCGACGCCCCATGGAGATCCCCCTGCTCTGTGAAGGGAGTCTTTTTCCGGCAAGGATATAGCAAAAGGGACACGATGATGATCATCTTTCGATATCGACAGCCAATGAACAAGAAGAAGTAGAACTATCGGGATGATCATGAGGAAAAGCTTGAGTTGGTTCAATAAGGAAACGAACTTGGTCTCGTAGTTAAGGTACCAAGTGAAGCTCAAGGAGAGAAAGAACACCAAAAGGAAGAATGAGAAGTAGAGGGGGAGTGAGAATAATAAGAGGTAGTCATAGTAAGTGGAGTTGTAGTACCTTGCCATGGTTTATAATTTGATGGTGTTATTTGCTATGGCTTTTGGCTAGTGAGAGCTGAGAAGGTTATGGACAAATTTAACTGAAATTGGTTCGCTATTTTTATTGTGTGGAGAAAGCTGTTGCATGTGTAGATGCTTAAATAGAATACTCCTATTTTCTCCCTGAAGAAATTGCATGCCAAAAGTATTTTTTTAAGACCTAAATCATGGGTTTTCAGAGTTTTGGAGCCTAAAATCGTCTTAGAAATAGGACTTTTCTTTCTCCGTAAAAAAAAAAGAAAATTATTTAAATAAAACGTATAAGATACAATTAATAAAGTTATTTAACAAATCAGGTCATTTCCTGATTTTTTTTTTATATAAGAGATCACATAAAAACTTACATAAAATTAAATACTTGATTAATGTACTAAATTCTATAATGAAATTAAAAAACAATTTTTTTATCACCGTAAATATTCGAACACGGATTGACTAGACTTTTTAGTTAGTATACCAACCACTCGGCCAAAAATAACTATTGATTAGAGAAAAAAAATAATTATATATATATATATATATATATATTTAATATTTTATTAAACGGGACCTTAAAAATATACGTTTTTTAAAAAATTTAGACCTGTGTATACTAGGTATAGCTAAAAATCCGGCCATGAAATCACGTGAAGTAGTGCATACTTAAGAAACATGTCTATCTTTTCACTCAATCAACGTTTGAGATGGTGACGATAGTTGCAAGCACGTATTTTCTTATATCCAGTAATCGGTATTTATTAAAAAACATAAATTACAAACGTACGTATTTTCCTCACATATACAGTAATTATATCATATTCCAAAAAAACGTGTTAATTATATACTAATATATATACCTACTTTTAAATGCTTTGAATTAGTAATATTTTATTTCAATTTCAACTGGTTTATTATGTTGGTAGACAGACTGGTAGTTTGATTCTCCTCGAGGTACATGAAAATGCGACTTATACAAATAAGGACAGTTGTGAATAATGATCTAGTTTAGTTTAAATTAATTATATCCATAATTGTGACCACTTGTCAAATACTTACCACACACAAGTTTTAAATGGTGGCAAAACTCTCGATCAAATATTCTGTTATCCTATACATGTGAGGATGTTGCCAAAACTTTGTACAAGTAAATACAAAATTTACTCTTAAAACATAGATTAATTTGTTTAATTGTGCCAAGTAGATGGCTTTCACTAGATAATGAAAATATTTCCGAGTATTGCGCTTTGGACTGCTGACACAAACAACACACACTCCATTAACATATACAGAAAAAACAGTAATTATGATCAATTTATATCCTTAGAGATTCTCATAAACAGAAATTTTAACTTTTTCAATGGTTACGATTCATGGACCATAACATGTGACTAGACACGAATAACTTGAAAACGTCTTGGGTTTAGTGAAGAAAGTGGAATATTGCCATAATGGCATGGGTGTAACCACATTGAATATAGTTGTTGAAGAGGAAAAACGAAAAAAGGTAACGGAACGGACAACAGAAGCGTGAAACATAAAAATATTAAACAAAAAAAAAAACTAAATGTTACACATGAAATAATAGGAAGCGGAACACGAGAGGCGGAAAACAATAAACAGGAAACGTGATTTTTTAAAGGAGAAACGAGTTTTTTTCCGGTAACTATGAATTGAACCCGTTATAAGGAAAAATAAAACAATTTAAAAAAAAATCCATAAGACGTATGTAAAGGCACAAATCAATTAGTAGAAAGAAGAAAAAAGATATTAGTAGAGTGATGCTATCAGCTCGAACAATATAATACTGGACCATTTCTGTAATGGCTATCTCGTGACCTTTTTACTCTTTATACTTTGATACCTTCATCTTGTGACCTTTATTCTTACTACTTCTATACGTTCTTGTACGTGACATTGATACTTTGATACGTTGCTGGACCATTTATTTGAAATATAGAAAGTATTTTGTTTTAAAAAAAGATAGAAATACTTACTGGCCTAAGCATATAATTGGTGCATGTAAAAATAACCGGATGGTAGAATTTTGTTTACACAAATTGGACAGGAGTTACACGTACGACAGCTAATTAACTGAATTTTAACTTTGTTGTGTCCCCTATGTTTTGTTAAACAGAACAAAAACTGAATAAACACATCATATTTTGAAGCCTTTTCAGCAGAAATTTATAAAGAGAGCGTAAACAAGGCACTGTTTGGCTTTAGATCATCTAATAACACCTCAATCATTCAGTGTCACAACTGAAAATAAAAGGGTACATGAATTTCAAGGGAAGCGAATAAAAAAAAAGTGAATGAAAAAACACACTAAAAGTTCCATGCTGGAGATATAAATGGTCACTGGTTGGTAACCATGCATATATATCCTACCTTAAACTTTCGTCTAATGGCTAAGCCTTTGAGATTTAAACTTGCAAACCCTAATTGGAAGCACAGATGAGATGACCACTTCGTCGTGCTATACATAGGCACATCTAATATCTATATTAGAGCATGAAGTGCATAAAGCAGTCGAAAACACTTCAAACATAAAAAGGTAGGAAATAGAGTTTCTAAAAGGTGACTATTAACCTTACCACTGTCATAACTCATAAGTTCTCAACTAGAACCTCAAACCCATAATTTACATCATTAAATAAAAAGTATAAGACGAATTAGCATATTCTGTTATGTTGGTGAATGCCAAGAAAACGATACTTATCTCAGAAGGGAAAACAAATGCCTGAGAAAAGGTTGAAACATTATGAACATGGGGATAACACTAAGTCCCGCGTGTAATCAGCAAATTTAAACGCTGAAGTGTTTAAATGGGCTCATCAGAATGCATAAGCGATCAACTATCCCCAACTCATTACATAATTATATCAGATACAGCTTGAGAGAGAACTGCCGAACTAATTCAAGTAAAGGGATAGAAGTTTGAGAAAAACAAACTTCCCAGTAAAATGTAGGCTGCACTGTAAATCCATATTATATACCCCAGTCTCTTTCTTATCCCTCGAGATTCCATTAAATATGAAGCAAACCAATAGAGAGGAGGACTAGCGGATAGAAAACGAGTTGACACCTGTCCAGAATAGTGTCTTAAACAGGGGAAAAAGACCTCTAAAGTTTATTGAAAGAATAAACATAGCATTTGAAACTTGAAAGAACAAGGTACAGAAGAAACTAAAAATTATGTTACAATATCACTACTTTTTGTCCTCAAGGAGGAAATTCATCAACACCATCCTCCAGTACTCGTCAACTTTTAATGATGTACTGCTGAAATACACAACTTAGACACCGATCCACACAATATGAAACAATTTGTACACTGGCTTTACAATTTAAACTCACACGCACTAGTTATGCATTGAATGTTCGATTATGCTGGTCTACTAAGCACCAATAATAAAAAAATCAATCAAATACTGCGCCAACAATAAAATTTAAAGTTCTCGTAACATGTCTGTCTATTAATTCTTCAATTTTGTTTAGACTGGTATCTTAAGTGTAAATTTTCATAGGTCATTAGGTTGTTTAACTGTTTGTTCAATTTTGTATAAATTTGTATCTAAAATGTGAACTTTGATAGGTTGGTGTACTAATTAATCAAAGCTGATAGTGCACAAATGTGATATTTTACCAAACAAGTGTGTAGCATTAGAAAATCAAATAGAACTGTTACTAACCTGAACATACATGACAAAAAATGCTGTGGCTGTCAAGAAGGACAAGTGCAGAATAACAGGTACAATATAAAATGACGACTTTTGCGAATCGTAATATGATAGATCTGTGGAAAATATAACACGCCGATTGTCCTTTATTGTTTGTTTTCTCCGTCTAAGAATGTGATCACCTATTACAACAAAGTAAGAATGGAAACAATCAACTAACAGCAACAGCATTTCAAAAGATGTGAGAAGAAACAAAAGTTTATACATAAAAAAAACACCTCTAGAGTTTTGAGGGGAAATGTTCACCAGAACAACAGGTATTTCCAAAATCTAAATGTTTAAGAAGTGCATGGAGGAACATATCCCCATGAATCAAACTTTAATATATATGTAAATTAAACAAAAGAAGTGCAAAAATAGAGTCCTCACTCCTCAAGTAGTCAATACAATACATTTAATTAGAAGATAACGTAGTTTAAATTACCTTGACCTGTTGTAGAACATTCCCTTTCCGAGTTGAAGAGCACCTCCTTGTCAGAAGATAAATAAGTTCTTCTATAATCGGGTGAAGATCTGAAACCTAGTGTCAGAAAACTTCTAGGTGATACCTTTACGTAGTATGTTATTGCACCAAGTGCAAGAGATAATATCGGAAATGCAAGGATAAAATTTGGCAATTGTTTTAGCTCAAAGTATCTCAGAAACCCCACTCCCCTGCAAAAAGAAAATCATTAAATATTAGCCTAAAATGCGAATATCAGCAGCCATACTCTATCTGAATAATTTGTTAGCATCTACTTGTGGCATTGAGACCTCAGACCACATATAAAGGAGACGTGTCTTAAAAATCTCGCTTCAAATCTCAAAAAGCTGTTTCAAATCGCCTGTGTAAAAAAAACGGTTTGCTGACAAGTTCAAAAACCCAAATGCTTCTTTATGCTCAAAAAGGTTATTCTTTAGTAAAGCTCTTACAAAGAGACTTTAGTTATGCTGTCAGTTGTGATAACTAGAACTGACTAACAAAAATTGTAAATGTACATGTGCTTGTATGCTAATTCGCACTAATATCACCAGTGCTTAATAATGTGAGATTTTATGACAATCCACATCGTCAAAAAGGTCTAAAATAGTAGTTGATAGTGCTCTTGTTTAAGAACAATGCTAATTAAACTGAATAACAAAATGATACACTATAAACATGTCAAAGACATACCAATAGTGACTTTGAACATAATTGTAAAGTAATGGAATTCTTGCTTTGCACCAAGAACTTAGTCCATCTTCATCATGTCCCAGACAAATGTTGTTATAACCATAAGCTTGGAAAGCTATAAACGGAAGAAAAATACAGAGACAACTCAATGCCCCAGCAGTTAAAACTTGAACAGCCAACTATGACAAAATGGAGAAAAGGAAAAGAACTATTAGCATGACTGCTGTTCAGGATTTAAAAAGGTTATATAGATGACACTCCTGATTCCAAATCATCGCAGACAATTTAAAAACCAAGTATTATTGGCCACGGATAAAAACTTACTTGAGAAACCAACAAATAAAATATGAAATCATACCAGAGCTATAAACGAATGTTAAAGTAACAAAGAAGCTAACTTAGGATCGGACTTCTTAATATGATAGAAAATAAAGGACCAGGATTAAACACAAATTGGTGCATACCTGATTCTTTTTTAAAGTACATAAAAATGGTGAAGATCATATTAACATCATGGTATTTACTAAATCATCAAAAATAAAGATTGACACTGGCATATGTCCTCAACAATAAGCATTATTTGTTTCAGTTTTAACTAAATGAATCTATTTTTGACAGGGTAGGCCATTTTATTATCCAGTGATTTATCGGAAGCTTCAATGTAATGTAAATGCATTTAACAAAATTAAAATATATAGAGATTGTTTACCATAATATGATTATGATCATCATTGCTGCAGGTTTAAAATTTGTTTGGCTGCTGCTTATAAGCTCAGATGTTTTTATTTAGTATTTTTTGCTTCAAAGTTCAAACTGGACTGTAATTGGTTGGCCAACCTAAACTCTGAGCTTCTCTGGTCTTTAGCTAAGATAAGCTAAAACAGAAGAAACCTAGCTTTTGCTGAACCTTGAAAAATCCAGCATCTTTACTCAAAAGTCGCAACCATACTTAATATGAGAGAGCAAAGAAGGAATAAACTACAGAATTGAACAAATGTAAACTTACAAAGAAATTTCTTTCACAAAAGACGGCATCAAAAGTCTTGTGCATAGTCTGATAGCAGATATAACCTGCATTTATCACTCCATTTGACCTCGCAGCACCAGATAGAGCAAAAAAAATCATGGAAAAACCCTTGGAACCAGATACTAAATGGTATAATCCCCCAATTGATAAGAACGAATACAAACTTTCGGTGTATCTGTAAAAATACGAAATCACACATCAGTAATATCCATATAACTTAATCATTTTACCAAAAAATAAAGAGTAAAATTAAGATTTTTTACATCGATGAGTAGAATACTGAAGCTGGATTAAAGCAAAACAAAACTGCTGCTCTTACTGCTCTCTCTTCGTCCTCCAAAATGATGAGTGAAAGCCTGTTAAATTAAAAATATAGATTGTTTTAATCAAAACTCAATAAAATGAAATTCTTTTTGAATTATTGCAATTCTTACAAACGTTCAGAGGAGAAACAGCAACAACACTTAAAATCCTATTGCTGTTGATCACAGCTAAGGATAAGCAATACTTAAAGTTGATGCACCACTAAGTTCTGCTCAATAATGGAATAGATTGTCTACTAAACAAAGAGAAAGAACCACATACCAAAGGCATACACGGAAATAATAAAAATGCCAAGAATTTAACTAGGAGATGGCAGTTAAGACCAGGGCACCACTCTTAATTAAATCGCTAAAACGTCTAGATGACTTTTTACCTATATAATTTAGATACAATGGTAAGACACCTCACAAATTATTTCAAATTCCCCAAATGCAACCTTTTTGCATAATAAAAACAAATCTCAACAACTCACGGTACTCACCTGTAGAGATAAATTGCAGCAAGAACAAAAGAAATGCTACTGATTACATAGCCAGACAATCCCAGCACAGCTCTATATCCGATCAGCGGGACCAATGGCGCAAACACTAAAGAAAAGGAATTGATAAAACGGATCAGCATGTACTAACCATTAATTTTCCTGCTCATAACTGCAATGACAGCCAAACAGAGTTTAGCCTCCATTACAGATGGATTTACATCTTTCAAAAACAACTCTATGTAATACCAACTGAAAGGGTGCTTAATTTTAAAGTAGATAGTCGGTGTAAATAATGTTCTTCTCACATCGGGATTCCTCGTAGGTGCCTAAATATTCAGGGTTGAGGAAGTTTTCCCCAGTTAAAAAACTACCAGCATCTCTGAGAGCTTAAAATGGTACTAAATATTTATCACAACCTAATTATATACAGTAATAATTATTTACTGAAGTTCAGGATTCCTACTAGCTCAACCAACCCATTTGGCTACACCACGTTTTGATGGGTGATCTAGGGCTACAAAAGGACCGATTAGTTCACGAAAATCTCAAGGCTCAATTCATGTTCGTTGATGAATAAACAAACCAAATATGAGCAAAACTATAATGTTTATTTTTGCAATAGTACTGAATTTGAGCATAGCCATATTGGGATCGTTAATAACTCATCTAGTTTGACAAATATTATATATATACAAATTAATATACCAGTGTATGCTAATGGCTCAAACATGTTGCTTATGATAAAACTATGTGCAAATCATGGGAATCTGGTGAAAATTTTCAGTCATTATACAGTTTGGTAAATGGAGTTAGATTTCACGAGCTGAACCAAACACAAGCCAAACTAACTTGTAATGCTCGAGCTCAGCTCATTAGAGTTCACGAGCCAAACGCACCCTGAACATTTTCAATTTTGCAACTGATATTCTCTAACAACACGTTGTCGCTCACTAAGAACAAATTTCGGCACATAATCTAAATAAATAAGAATTTAGCCCCGTAATTCTTTTAATAAAGTCTGAAACTTCGTACTAAACTATAAATTCCCTTTAAGATGGAAAACCCAATTCCCATTTAGAAAAATTCCAATTCCTACTAAAACAAACCAATTCCCATTAAAAAACCCAATTCTCATTTTTTTTTTTAAAACAATTCCCATTTCAAAAACCCAGTTTCCATTTAGGAAGAAAAAAACTCCCATATAGAAAAAAAAAAAAAAAACTAATTCCATCTAGGAAAAAGAATCCCAATTCCTCTCTCTCTCTCTCTCTCTCTCTCTATATATATATATATATATATATAACTCCCACTTACAAAACCCAATTCCCTTCTAAAAAAATCCATTTCCAACAAAACAACACTCAAAATTAGAATTCCAATTAATGAAAAACATAACGCTATCAATACAAATAAAAAACCAAAGTACCTGAATTAGAGATGAGATAAATAGCAGAAGGCAGCAAAGGAAAAAAAGCGAAATAATGCTCATACTCGTAACCACATTCCGCAATCCTAACAAAATAGACCCCGTCCCATACTACGCTCTCCTCGACCGCTGACCCTACACGTGGAAACAACATTACCAGCCCTTGATTGTTTTTGACTGAATGTGAAGATGAAGAGGAAGAAAGGCAGGCGGGGTTTATGGATGATGACGTGTCGTAAGGTCGGAGGAGAGATCTCCATAGAAGTATTAGAAGTGTTAATAGGATCCGAGATGAGATTGCTGATTTTAGTATTATTGTTATTTGGTGGTGATTTTGTTTAGCTGGTTTTCTCACCATTTTTGGTATGTTATTTCAGACTTGAGAGAGATGAGAGAGAGAGAGAGAGAGAGAAAGTGTGACGAATCAGTCACCAGACTGTTGTTTCATGTAAGGTATGCATTTAAAAGATTTATTTTTTATATTTTCAAAAGATTTAAATTAAAAATAAATTATAATTATATTAAAAACTTAAATAAAAATATAAGAGTGATTATTCTAAAATTAAATATTAATAAAAATAAATAAAAATTATACATTTGATATTTTTTTTATGTAAACAGACCGTAAACCAGTCATATAGTGTGATTGTTCTTAGTAATTCCTGTGATCGAATAGTGAATGACTAGGTGCTTAAATAGTTTTTAGGATGCTTAACAATCAATCAAATTAATTACAAAAAACACACAAATGCGTACTTATTTATAATTATGTACATATAATTATATATATATATATATGTCATAAAAAAATATACAAAAATAAATCAAAAAATCAAAAATCAAAAATCAAAAAATATTTTTAAAAATTTTAAAAAATCAAAAAAATTGTACGTTCAAACAGGATTGAACATGATTAGATACGATTAAACATGATTAGACATACAAGATTGGACAGTATTTGACATAATTAGACATAATCAAACATGATTAGACATGATCATACAGAATCGCACATATATTTTGTATAAAAAATATATTTTTAAAAAAAAATGGTTTTTTTAATTTTTTATTTAATTTGTTTTTTTTTTTTGAATTTTTTAATGACATGTATCTATTTGTAAATAAGTTCACAAAATATGTAATTTTTTTGTAAAAGAGTCGTCAAATTCAAAACAACCGATTTTTTTTAAAATAAATTTATAAATATATACTAAATTATCATATTCACTACTTTTTACAAATTTTTGTATGATGCAAAGCGGTGAGAATTTAGAATTAAATTACCTTCCCCTTCACAAATTTCAAGTTTATTTTTTTCCTCTCCTCATTTTTCACTCCCTGTTACAGATTTTAAAATTTTCATTTTTCTTGCGTTTCAGACTTTTTTTTTTCCTTGTTTCTCCTCTGACAATTATGAAATTTGACTCGCATTAAATTTCGTATGACGTAGTTTAAAGATGAATTATGTTGTTAACTTTTGAAATTTACGACTTTAATAATTAAAAACACAAATTTACAATTCATAATTGCATGTTACTATTTGGTAAAGAATGCTTATCGAGGTACATAGAGTATATTTGATTTGGTATCTATATTAGACTACCAACATCTGTAACACCGGAATTAGGTCTGTAATTTAAGTTCTGGCACATGACGACATGTCTTTTTATGATGTATGCTCCAGCAATATTGTACAATATGGTCATGCCGGTCAAAGGGGGGTCAAACAGCCGCAACAAATGCACAAAATGTGATGAAAGCGAAGCCAATAAATGCACACGAGTTGTGCGGAATTTACATAAAAGATAATATATCGGGCTAAATCGAATGACCTTGCAAAAATTTCTATTCAGTAGAGTTTTTAGACGATCTTAACTATTAACTAATTATTAATGATTTCCTAGTGAACGTTCCAATGACACTTGATGGAAATTACAGGAAGATTATAGCTGCCTTCAACCGGCTCGTGCTATAACTTGCCAAAGAAAGCTACTGTTGTTTGAAAGCAATCATAGTACTTTTTTGTTAAATCTATTTTTTGCAGCACCAAAAGACTATTGTTCTTTGGTATATAATCTATATTTTGCATGAATGGTCTCATAAGGCTGACTTCTTTGGGACTCGACGCAAATAATGTAGAATTGTAAACATTTGATGTTCGAACTTACGCAATTTGGGTTTTCACCTTTGAATTTTTACATTGCCCAACTTACAACAATTTTTACTTGAGTATATTACTCTGTTAGAGTACCAAAGATCTTGGTTCGCACGAGGTTCTCGAAAGTATCGGGCCGCCTCTGCTTGTACTGGTGTCGTACCATTCCTTTGTCTGACTTGCCATTGAACTCCTTAGTGGAGTCTTACCATACCTGGCCTCTAGCTTTATAAAAGTAACAAATAAAGTTACTTAAAAAAACTCACCCCAAAAAAAAAAAAGTTATTTCAAAATGTTACTATAACTGGAGAAGTAATCAGAATTTCACACAACAAAGCCTTGTAATACTTGTAACATGACTAACCTGCCGTGGAAGAACAAGATTCCTCACTGTCAAAAAGAAGCATTAAATCATTTCAGATGATGAACAAAAAGGAGAAATAATAAGACAATAAGAAAAGGATGAAAAATACCAACCTACGCAAACTCAAACTGTCTTCTGCATCTTCTGTTAGATATGAAGGCCATGCTGCGGATGCTCTCAGATCGCTGTCTTTCTCAATTTTTTGTTGTTTACAGTATGGATTTGCCAACTCTAATTAACAGAAAATTAAAACAGATTCTCATTCTGTAGTTAGAACTAGTATATGTAAATATTAATAGGAAAATCAGGAGGAAAGTTAAAATGAAAAGAGGAAGTATATACCCAGTCAATTGATTACTATACAAAATTACAAATGCAGCTTTGAAATGATTAGTCTGCTTAGTGGACCTTTATTAACTGCATTTTAGTGTTCTCCGAAAAATGACAATACTCTGGCAAGACATCACTTAGCTTAACAAGGTTACAAAACAGTTAACTACAGTTAAAGATATACTTCTTCTTAACCAAAGCAAACATAATCCATTTCCAACCCAAATTCAAGGAGATTACAAGGTAAACTGAACTCTGACTCTCAAACTTTTCTTTATTTATTTATACGCATTAGTGACATTCACTTTGATGCTAGAATTAACAAAGATGAAAAGCCATCCATTCATGTGCACGCTCAGACAGGATAACATGCACAGATGAGTGAACATGACCTCACGGTCAGATATGACTTGTAAGGGGTATTAGAAATTACGATTATACTTTATAATTATGGTGGCATTATCTAACATCCAAATTATAGACGACTAAAAGTAGAGGGAGGGAGGGTAGATATTTTCCAAAACGATAAATGAGTATAAAAGACATTATAACTTGATCTCAGATCTTTATTAGATGTAAAAAATAAATAGCACGGTGATGAAAGCTATAATATTCGTAATCATAACCTGAGATGCTGAAGTTCCTTGTTTTCTCCGATACCCTGAACAGATACAGCACTGATTATAATTTATAATGCATTAACATGTGACGAGGTTATAGAAGGGACCTAATCATGTACCTAATTTTGGGCACTGGGTCCAGAGAGTTGAAGTCTGATGCCTCTTGAATTCCAATATTCCAATAATCAGCAGAAATTTCATCCTTTCTTAATGGTGAATTCTTCCGAGATGTATAACAATCTACAGGGGGACCTGTGCCATCATGGTAATCTATTTACGACTAACAAAAAGAAGACAATGAAACACTCTTCAAGTATATTTGAAATCATTTTAAGGGGTAAACCTTAGAAGTTAAAGCGTTTATTGTAAAGCTTATCAGTATCCTACCATTTAAGAAATCGATCCAACACTGGATGACGTATTTGAAGTCGATGAAATTTATTGAGGTCATTATTGATAAATGCATGCTAACAGTGATGGAACTGTAGAAGAGACGGGACCAGAAAATTAAAGACTTATGCTTAAATTATCTAACTATTTATTAAAGTTTACTTTGAGTTGATAGACTTAGTCAAACACATAGATCTTTGGCTTCTCCAGGTCAAAATGTCGACAACATAAAGGTTGATGGTTTCTAAATCTCTGTTTTAAAAAGATCGCTTCAAACCCCCAAAAGATTCATTTTTACTCGCCTCGGGAAAAAAAGAGGGCTTCGCTAGAAAGCTCAAAAAGCTTACCCTTTAGTGAAACTCTTGCAAACACGCTTATTTCTCATTTTAAAACACTGCTTTAAATATAAATCTTCTACACAGAAGTACAAAGCAACTTCTAAAGATCAGGTGAATATAAACCAGCTGAAACAGGCATATCCATTTTAACCCCACAAATTTGAAGTTGACATAAGATTAAACTTTCATACATCTTTAAGTATCGAACATATTGAGAAAAGAACATTTTCATAATTATTTAATGTTATTACCATTCCATTTATCATCAGTCCCATCGTCAATCTCCCAAAACGTCTCATCATCAGCAAAATAATTCTTTGATTTACCCCCATCTTTAGTAAATCGCCAGGGGTCACTGCAAGAGGACATCTTTTCTGCTTTTTCAAATGGATTATATATGCCTTCAGAAAATAACGGTGCCTCAAAGGAACTTCCATATAGGGGTAACTCAATATTTTGTGCTACTGCAGCCTGTTTATGGCACAAATTGCAATGTCACCACAAAGAACTCAAATTGTACAGAAGAGGCAAGTGGGTGCTTTTATTCATAAGCAGCAAAAAGTTGTGCAAAAGAGGCATCCAACCAAAAAAATATACTTAGACAGTGTTTACAAATTTTGATAAATTGCATTACTAAAATCTATTTTCCACTTAAAAGTGAGATTACATGAAAACAAGATAACTAAGTTTCCTCAAATCCCAAGTTTGGTCAATATTGGGTAACTAAAAGACTTCTCAAACCCCATGCGTGCCTAGTCCCCTATGCAAACATAAACTACAACTGGGAATTTAGAGAAAAATTTGGTCGGTAATATTTAATGGACACAACACCAAAATCAGATGTGGATATAAACTCACAGTTTCAACTTCAAGATCGTACAATATGTCGTCGAGGTTCTTGGAAAATTTTAGTTGCTTTCGAGACTTTACGGGGGAGACATCACCGTAGGAAAACATCCTACAATAGTGAAAAGGCGAGTTTTATTTGGATAAGCAAATTTATCTAAGTAATAACGGTATACTTAAAAGACACTACAACCAAGTAATCCAGATACGCATTTTACTTGTTCGTAGATGTAGGGGAATATATATAATAACCATTTAAGTCAAGTCGATAAACAATCATAACACAGTTTGTCTGTTGAAAAATGTATATATCCTGACATAATGAATGCAAATTGCTAGTTGAATGGATTACTTCTTCCAGAGGTAAAGAAACTGGAAAACCACAAATTGATTAAATTGCTCTCAGCAACATAGAACATAGAAGAAAGAATGACTAATAATCATAAGTTCACAGCTCTTAAGTTTTATCACTTTTATACTATCTTATGTTGAAAAATATAGAACCATATCCTTGGACAATAAGTTGAAACTACAAACATTATCTGCAATTGTAATCTGACAAAAAGAAATAACAAGCGAAATTACTATCTCACTCGGAATCAAGCTGCAGGATAGAAACGTACTCAAGGACAGTACCGACATTGAGGATGGCTTGTAACATAAAATGGGAGCACTGCTATAAGCCTATAATATACGTACCATTACCAAACATGCCATAAAAGTATAACGTAAAGAACATTTTGAGAACGAATTTTGACCATCTTAAATTTACCCAAAAGGCTGTTCTGGTGAATGGACAGGTGTTTCTGTCCCCATTTCACCTAAACCTAATGAAGAAGAGCAAATCAATTACAAAAATGCTCAGACAAAAAAGGAAAACCTCTTCATGTACTAATTTTTTTCATTTTGTATTAGCTTTTAATCATTTATAATTTCAAAAAGGATAAGTTACCTATTAAACAGAATTAGGAAACGAGGACTAGCACATATAACAACCAAAAGATACGAGTTCCACACGAAATAAAAATAGAAGAACAAATATTTGGATCTCTAGCTGAATAGAGACTTGTATATTTTATATACTGAAAATTTTATATGATTTTTATCAGAGATTTATTAATTGCTTTGTTTATTGTAGCTTACTTTCTCCAGAAAAATTAATTATCTGATCTGACTGTTGCTAAATGCCACAAATCAATTACAATTAACTCTTAAGCAATTAGTTTTACTTTTAAAAAGATGTTTTTATTTAAAACTTATCGCAACAAAAAACGTATTTAAACAAACCTTTCATCGAAAATGCTACGTGAGCTTCACAGGAGGGATTATCTTCCTCATTACTATTTGATCCATTATCCCCAAGTAAATCAAACATAGATAACTCTGGAAAATAATGAGCAAAATCATAGTACAAACATTAAAGCGCATTAATACTAACTACTTATAATACTTGACAAAAGAAAAATGTGTTTCTATTTAGAGATATCACCAATAAGTTACTCACGCGACCCATTAGCCTTCTTCCACTTGTTCCTTCTATCACCGGGTCTGATTGGTTCGACTGTTTCACCTTCAGACGTCCTTGAGAAATCCAATCAAATCATTGGGATTATTTCATTTCCTTTTTCAGTAAATACAGAAACTAACAACAAAATTCACTGGACCACTACTCAATCAAATCATAATAAATGATTGGAGGAAAATGGAGGTCCACAGTATAAACCTTCCTCTTATAGTTGTGACCTTGTCCATATTTTTGTGCAATTTTTTAAACTCTAAATTTACTCATAGACTTGCCTTTGTAAAACTAAAAAATATATATGAAATATCATTTAAGGAACAAAGAAATCTAATGAAATTCTTAAAATCAGCCTGATAAAAGAAAATTAATCATATAGATAAGCTTGACATGCTAATATGCTATGTTTTTCGATTGGCCATGAAAATAAGATATTTTGATCAATAAATGCGAGAGAGAAATAATTAAGTTGGTTGTTGTAGTTACTAGTTACATAAATATTTACATATTTATAACGTTGTCAAACAAAACTAATACTAGTATCCAACATTATCCTCATACCTGGACCTTAACAGTAATTTGTAATTTGTGTTTTATCATCTTAACAGTTTAATTTTTCATATTATAGCTGGTGCTATGTAGATCTTTTTTCTCCAGATGGATACAATTTACTATCATCATACTTATTTTAGTACAATATATGGAAAGATCATTGATATCAACTGTAAATGTAAATAAACAAAAATACAATAATTACATCGGTACAATTGCATCAACCAATAATTTAATCATGATCGCACACACAAGCACAAAAGCACGTGCTAATACACAGACACACAAACAAAATGAAACATGGAAATGCGTGAAAGAGATATTTAGGGGCTCTATAATACTTACTTCTTTTCGCATTTAGTCTCTGCTTGGCAGCCTGATGTCCAAAAAAATAAAATAATGGTTAATAACACTCACGGCCAAGTACTCCTAAATAAAAGTGAATATTATTCGATGTCACTCCCGATGCTCATTACCCAACTTCAGTTTGCCTATTCTGTCATGATTTGCAATTAAATCTCTGGTTTGAATATCATGATCACCTGACAGATATCTATGAAATGAAAACAGCAAATTATAACCCAAATTCATTTAAAACGGCCTTTAAGTATACGAGGAGTTGAAAGATACATCATTTCCAAACATGGCTTTTAGATAGAAAAACAGTTATCTATATGTCACCTAGTAGAGCTCTTTACCATGTCAGCAAAATTGTGCCCGAATAGTTTTAGGATACTTTTCCGTCCTCGAAAGGTGGTCAAATTTTGCTTTTGTTTGCTTGTCCCAAAATATACGGTCATCTTAATTATAAAACGTGATGGTTTATTTCCCTAGACACCCCTATTGAGCGAGTAATGATATTTGCAACTGCTCACTAGCACTATGTTATTAAAGTTATATTCATAACATTATAAGCAACATTTGATATTCTTACCAACTTTATTTAATATTGTTTGTGAAAAACAAAGTGGACTATCTTTATGGGACGAAAAGAGTATTATTATTTTTTTTGGAAAATCACTGAAGTTGACGCAACCTAAAGCCAGCAATAAGTATTAAGCCTTATAAGTAGGCAAATTGTTAGAAACGTACTCCGTAGGGTAAAGATTTTCCACTTGGCCAGCCGGTTGATATTCTGTTTCATTATGAAGTAATGATATGAGATATCATACACCATTTAAAACAAAACAAACCAAAGCGGGATTAATGTTGAAAAACTTACCTTCCTCTCTAAATCCAGAAGGGTCTTTCGGTGTCCCTTTAACAGTCTGGATTATTGGTTGACCCTTTGACCTATGACAATCCAGCGCCAAATTGCCTCCATCTATATCTTCTCCTGTTGGTGTCATTAATTGAATTAAAGAAAACTCAGTTATCTTTAGAAAACTTAAAAGAGGTCCACTAAGGCAACCAGTATATACTTTTGCTGCACACAATTTCATTAAGCTTAGTGCATATGACTTCAATATGCTTCCATTTTCATGAATACTTCTTACAACAACTTCAAACTAAAGCAAGCTTTTGACTAATTTAAAGCAGAAAATTATAACAGTTTCAAATTTGTGAGGATCTCTCAGCTGCATACTCACACTGGTCTCTTTTTGGCACTATAATTATCTCTGATACATGTAACTAAACTAGATTCCATGACAGTTATATATAGTAAATACCTTTACTCAATCTAAACAAGGGAGAAAAAATCTAAGAAAGAGGACTACTAATAGCAAATAAAAAATATATATACGCTGTTCAGTGCTTCCTGATTGTGAGAAGGTGATACCATCCAGTTTCATCAAAAAGAGAATTTTAAAAGCAAAGGAACTGATGAACCAAAGAAGTATCGTTTATCCAATTTCAAAGGGAAGAAATATTAACATGTACCTATAGTCTCCAGGGTCAGAAAAATAGATATAGAAGGATGTTAGATGAATAAGTTTAGCATCATGAACAATTATTTACAAGCTAGTAGAACTTACCACTGTAACAACTTGAATTAAAATTTTGAACAACGGTTGGTACGTTCAACAAGCTAAGAATGTCCAATGATCGATTATTCGCTTGATGCGTAAATGGATTACTTCCATCTGTAAATCTCTCTTCTCCAGATTGCTGCTTTAGTTGTTGCCGTTTTCTTTGATCAAAGTATTGCTTCTGCCTTCAAAATAAAGCGAAAAAAATGCGTCAATATAACACTTTACGCCATCTTCTCTACAAACTAAGATAATATATGATGTTTCTGCACCTTTTCTGTGTTGACAATCTTGACTGAGATTTCATCCATCCAATAGCACATAATTAGAAATATCATGCAAAAGAGAAAAGCTATCATTTAATTCAAATCTAAAAACAGTTAGATAAAAACATACACCATATTTCCTTGAGGAAAATACTAAAAGGCTCAGGAAAATATAATCCACATGCTCCTTATTAATGTTATAAAAAAAACTTTTTTTTAATTTGACTGGGCTCATTCAGAAACTAAAAAGGCATCCGAACCTAGCATTAACAAATAGAACCCTAACCTTATTTACGAATATGGTAAAAGAAAAGGACAACTCTAAATTAGGGGATCAAGACTACATTGCGCTTTTTAAAAAAAAAACTATAAATAAAAGAAGCCCAATCTGTTACTCCTGCATTTTTATCACGAAGAATGATGCTAAAGTAGGAAAAAGGAATCTAAAACGTTTAGAAACATACATGCATACTATATGCAGAACAACGAGCATGCTAAGAGCTCAATGGGCTCCAATACTTGAACTTAAAAGAAAGAGGCGGAAGCAAAACAAGAAAAGAATGCAAATGCAAGAAAGACATACTGTATGTGAGGGAAAATTGGACTTACTGTTGTTACTTTACGCCTCGATCCTCCCATCCATTGCAACATTGTGAAAATGAAAAATTATGCGGCACTTCCTAATGAAGACAGGCTACTATGTCAATTAATCATCAGCTAACATAACTTAGGAAAGCTTAAAATACAGAGTTATGCTAACGCTATTTAAAAAGTGATAAATGCAATGAAATCGGACCGTTAAACAAGTTAGACGTCATAATTCGTAAAAAATATATAACTTCCTTTTATAAATTCAAGAAGGTTTAGCCGAATTATCTTAGTACTATTGTGCTTCTTTGCCTCTTAAAGTAGAACATATTTTGGTCCCACAACATGGAGTGTTTGAGAGAGTTAGATAACAATTTCTTAAACCAAAAATATAACAAACTCTAAACCATTTATAAAGGGATGGAACATAACTCACAAACAAGACCAAAAATCATGAAACCAGTCGCTTTGGAACTTCAATTAAGAACAAACAAGCACTCATCAATTCGCAATGGAATGTGTAGATAAAGAACGAACATCCGTTATCTGTCATGGGCTCGTCATAATTTATAGCACTCAATACTAGCTTTAATGAAATAAAGTAGATCTTTTCAGCAGTCTATATTACCGTCTCCAACAAAACCCGAGCTTTACACAGAAAAGAGAAAACTCTATTTAACATAGGTTCCGTATTATCAAACAATTGATTCTACAAAGAGAACTCTATTGAACCGTAGGTTCATTTTTCACCAATCAATGGAGCTCGCTTTCTAATTATCAACCCTAAAACTCAAACTCTTCGGCAACAAGCTGAAAGCCTGAAACTGTATGGCATGTGCTCAAAATTTCTTGAAAATCAGGATTATAAAAAACTGATACGAACAGGCACCTTTTTTTCACAAACTCTAGTAATAAATTGATTTATTTCCAAAAAAACAACCCTGTAACGCATAGAAACCAAGCTGAAACAATATGGCATGTATTTAAAAATCTCGACAATCAGGAATATATTTTTTTTAAGTAAAAAAACGATACAAACGTACAGTTTTTTTCTCAAAAATTCTAGTAATCAGTTGAAATTCTTTTCCAATAACCAACCCTGTAACTCTTTGAAAACAGGATGATACTATTATAACACGTATTAAAAATATCTTGACAATATTAGTAAAAAATACAAAAGGACACAAGTTTTCCTCAAATTCGACTAAATAATTGAGATTTTTTTCCAATTCTCAACTGAATACCACTTTTAGCAACTAAATGAAACTGTATAGCCTGTACTAAAAAAATCAACATTTAATTTAATAAAAACGGATACAAACAGACACAAATTTCACACAATCTGCTAATTAAGACCCAATCAAGATACACTTAACGAGTACACCCTTACGATTAACTTCAATTATTTTGATAATTTAGCAATCTCTCTCATTTCAAAATAAAATAGAAAAGCTAGGGTTTTAAAATAAAATAATAGAAAATGTGTTAAAAAAAATCTGTATTCAAAAAACTCCAACAATTAATTTAATAAAAGTGGATACAAACAGACAAAAAAATTCACAAATTCTAAGAATCAAGACCCAACCAAGCTACAGTTACGAGTATCTTTACGATTAACTTCAAATCTTCAACTAATTTGATAATTTAGCAATCTCTCTGAATTAAAAAAAGAAAAGAAAAAACTAGATTGGGGAATCTAGGGTTTGAAGTTTCTCAAAAAAAAACATGTTAGAAAATAAAATAATAGAAATGTGTTAACAAAAAATACCTGAGTGGAGAAAAAGAGCGGTTAGAGAGAGAGAGAATGTTCGTCACGGTCTTATTTATAGACGGATAAATTATCCCCCGCCAAAAGATAAATAAATGTAAATAACCGAGCGTTTTTCTTATGACAGAGTTTTTTTTAGCATCCAAAATACTTTTCTGAGCATCCAAATTACTCTTTTAAAGACCTGTATAAAATTACAACTACACGTCACATATTATTTTTATTTAATTTTTTAATTCATTTCACTCAATTTCATTACAAAATAAATAACTCTAACACTATTTTATTACATATCATTACACTTCATTTATCTACAAAATAAATAAATTTACCCACTCTATCACACTATTAATTAATACATTCCTCTGTTTTTTTTCTACTCAAACTAAATACAAAATTAAAATATTTTATAATCATAATATTATATCAAGTTAACATTTTCAAGTAATTTATATTTTGTACTTTTTTATTTATTAATTTTGTTATTTTCGAGTAAATAATTAAATTGTCACCAAAAACCATACACGTCATTATTTTCTTTCACATTTACATACCGACACTTCTAAAAACATTAGTCGGCTTAACTTGAAAGTGGTTAAATGTTTTTTTTTAGAGGTGTGGGTAGGTAAATGTGAAAGAAAATAATGACGTGTATGGTTTTTGGTGACAATTTAATTATTTATTCGGAAGTAACAAAATTAATAAATAAAAAATTGCAAAATATAAATTATTTGAAAATGTTAACTTGATATAATATTATGATTATAAAATATTTTAATTTTGTATTTAGTTTGAGTGGAAAAAAAAACAGATGAATGTATTAATTAATAGTGTGATAGAGTGGGTAAATTTATTTATTTTGTAGATAAATGAAGTGTAATGAAATAGTATTAGAGTTATTTTTTTTGTAGTGAAATTGACTGGAATGAATTAGAAAAATAAATAAAAATAATATGTGACGTGTATTTATACAGATCCTCAAAAAAGTAATTTGGATGCTCAGAAAAGTACTTTGGGTGCTAAAAAAAACTCTGCCCATTAACCCGGGGGAGTGTCTTTTGAGGTGTCAAATCACTCAAATGAGACTCCAAATTACTCAAATGAGGAAGTGGTTAAAAACCAGGTCCACGCCACATCTTATTTTTATTTATTTTTTCAATTCATTCCACTCAATTTCATTACAAAATAAATAACTCTAATACCACTTCATTACAGCTTATTACACTTCATTTATATACAAAATAAATAAATTTACCCACTCTATCACACTATTAATTAATACATTCCTCTGTTTTTTTTTCACTCAAACTAAATACAAAATTAAAATATTTTATAATCATAATATTATATCAAGTTAACACTTTCAAGTAATTTATATTTTGCACTTTTTTATTTATTAATTTTGTTACTTCCGAGTAAATAATTAAATTGTCTCCAAAAACCATACACGTCATTATTTTCTTCCGTCATTTTAAATAGTACGTCCGTGATTTTTTAAATTCCTATTTGATTTGATTTCAAATAGTACGTCCGTGATTTCAACTCCATTCCATTACAAAATAAATAACCCTAATATCAATTCATTATACCTCCGAGTAAATATTTTAAAATATTATATCAAGTTAACACTTTCAAGTAATTTATATTTTGCACTTTTTTATTTATTAATTTTGTTACTTCCGAGTAAATAATTAAATTGTCTTCAAAAACCATACACGTCATTATTTTCTTCCGTGATTTCAAATGGTTTTTGGAGACAATTTAATTATTTACTCGTAAGTAACAAAATTAATAAATAAAAAAGTGCAAAATATAAATTACTTGAAAGTGTTAACTTGATATAATATTTTAAAATATTTACTCGGAGGTATAATGAATTGGTGTTAGGGTTATTTATTTTGTAATGGAATGGAGTTGAAATCACGGACGTACTATTTGAAATCAAATCAAATACGAATTTAAAAAATCACGGACATACTATTTGAAATCACGGAAGAAAATAATGACGTGTATGGTTTTTGAAGACAATTTAATTATTTACTCGGAAGTAACAAAATTAATAAATAAAAAAGTGCAAAATATAAATTACTTGAAAGTGTTAACTTGATATAATATTATGATTATAAAATATTTTAATTTTGTATTTAGTTTAAGTGGAAAAAAAAAAGCAGAGGAATGTATTAATTAATAGTGTGATAGAGTGGGTAAATTTATTTATTTTGTATATAAATGAAGTGTAATGAACTGTAATGAAGTGGTATTAGAGTTATTTATTTTGTAATGAAATTGAGTGGAATGAATTGAAAAAATAAATAAAAATAAGATGTGACGTGGACCTGGTTAAAAAACCAGATCCTCATTTGAGTAATTTGGAGTCTCATTTGATTGATTTGACACCTCAATAGAGACTCCCCCTTTTCTTATACCATAATTCATTCGTATTAACTTTTCATTGGGAAAATTACCAAATCTTACTAATGTGTAGTCGGTATATTACTATTTCGTCCCTAACCATTTAATTATTCATTACGAAATTACGTGTAATTTTGACCCATTTATAACTTATATCAAAATTGTCGAAATAATATTTTTTTAAATCTAATAATAAAATTTAACATTTGAACGATTAACTTTTAAAAAAAATTCATTCCGACAATTTTGATACAAATTTTTGGCCGGTTAAAATTACACGTAGTTTAGTAATAGACAATTAAATAGGAACGGAGGAAGTATTATTTAAGTGAAAACTGGTACATTTATTTTCAAAATAACCTCTGTTAAAAAATATAATTACAAAATACACTTGGAATAACTTACATACGTTCCCACTTGGAATAACAAAATACACTCCTGTTAAAAAATAACTGTAACAAAAAAACTGTTAGAAGAGTTTACATGTATTTTTCCCCTCCTCTTTGTATAAGTAACCAAGAGAGAAATTCAAAACATATAAAGAGATGGACGGGACAGACCGGTTAAAACATAAAGAGGCTGTATTTTTCCGCTCCAATTTATCTATTTACACACACAAACACTATTTTGAAAAACACGAACCGTGCTTTCAAAATACGGTTTACACTAAGGTAAAATTTTACATAGAGACACTGAGATAATTTAACTCAGTGCAAAACGTACTTTCAAAGTACGAACCGAACTTTGAAAGTACGGTTTGTGCGTGAAAACGGATAAATTGTGGAAAAATCCGGCCTCAAAAAGAAAAGAAGGACATAGAAAGAGAGAGAAATTGGGATAAACTCGTACCATAACATTGAGGTTGAGTTTAGTAAACTTGATCAATGATATAACAAACATCAACTCACGCGTTACATCGCGTATTGTGCTCATGTCCGTTAGTTAAATTATATCTAAAAATAAATCACGAACAGTTGAACTAGTTGACATCCTATTTATAGGAGTTTTATTGTAGGTAAATTTTCTGGCTATTCGACTATTATTGAATGTAGATCTATAAAATACAATTTATTTAAGTTTTAGTACAAAATATAAAAAAATATATATGAATATATAAAATAAATGAAACGTTAAAATTTGTATTTATACGATTCAATAATTTATATTTTACATGTATAAGTTTATTTAAACGTGAAAGATTAATTTTAAACGTAAAATTTGTTACTATATAAGTCAATAATTTGTATTTTAAAAAACATATGAAAATATTAAAGCAAATAAAAATTATGAGTTTTGAGTCAATAATCTATATTTTACACGTATACGTTTAATTAAACGTGAAATCTTAATTTTCGATGTAAATTATGTTACTAGAAGTCAATAATTTATATTTTAATAAATAGATGAAAATTAGGAGTTACGTATTAGATTTGGAATAAAATTTAAATAAGTTTAGAGCATGTAGTTTTTTTTTAAGAACTTCCAAAAATTAACTCACGGAGCAGGTACAATAAAATCTTACTATTAGATTAAATTATGCTAGACCTTAATTTATTTATAACCAATGTTTTCCAATAAAACACGATCAAGTCAACTACAAGTCAAGTTAGTAAAAACTAATTTTCCGTCTTAATGCAAAATTCGATATTTAGCTGATCAGCTCTTGTATCATCCCTCCTCCTAATTTATCTCCTTTTCTTATACTCCAAGGCATTGTGCAATTCCAGTTTTTATTTTATTCGATGTTCCCGAGTGACCATTATATGGGTATACTCTTTTTACATAAAAGAGATGTAAATTTGAACACGATTCACGTCGTGTTCGGTTTCCCCTAAAGAGATATCTGTACATCTCCAAAATTAAACTAAATAGAATTCTGTCATTTTATGTTTTTGATCTCAGTACTCCCTTCTCATAGGGAATGTAAGGAAAATTGTAAGGTGAGTCGACATGGTATTGTTCTGGAAAGAATATTAACCAAAACAAAATGATATATGATTCAGATCAAGAAATTACTATAGCGAGGTAAGGAAATTGGAGTTTCACTCTACTTTGTGCACACAATTTAATTTAAATTTCCATTACCGTAGCAGAAAATGGAAATATATGGTAGAGCTGCACTCATACAACACCAGTTTTGTCTCTATTGATGTATACAATACAAAAACATTAGGTGGCAAGTACAGCATAGTAAACCTCGACCGTGACACATTGACCATAAGTAGATTACAATGGCGTCGTATTACTGTACATAAAATAACCACGTACTTCGTAATCAAAAGTACAAAAATCCAGGTCATTACATCGCATTTTAAATTAAATTAAATTAAATTAAAAGCCGAAACCATACAAACAGACTAGTCTTCCTAAACATCTTACAGAAGAATTGGCAACCTTTCAGTCAAGACGGTCTACAACAACATAAGAGCCCTAACTAAAGTGACATACTAGCCAACCACCACGTAATTTAATCTGATATTCACTGCGACCGCCTAAATCCACCAAGAGGTAGGAAATAACTAACAACATAAATTATATGAAGTACATTGTTTTTATATCTTTCTCTTACCACGTCTTCCAATGTCAACATCCAAGAGCCTCGATGATGCAGGAGCTGAGGTTGAGATACCAATAGACTCCGGAATGTCAAGATTGGCGCTCATTTGCTGGCCAACCATCACATGTTTAATCTCATTCTCATTAAGTTGTTTTGTTTGTGTTCTGGTTGCCTCGATCTGTTCAAGAAAAATAGAGAATTTATATATGGGGACCCGTGTCTATAGTAGGGAGGCATCTTTGTACGCAAACTAGGTCCTGGAACTCGTGTCATTTATATAAGGGGAAATATAATTTGTTTACCCAACTAATGATTTTTTAACAGATAGTACATGTGCTTTACGTTTCACAATTTTACACACCAATCTGTACAAAATCGAACATTTAGCACACCAGTACTTAAATTTCAACTCAAAAGGCAATAGGTATATACTAATTGTTAGAATATGTTGTTGTACTGAGACCCAGTTTGCATAAAAAGGACAATTAGTAAATTAAAATTTTAACTTTTCAGATACATTTGAAATATGATATGTTGGTGCACTATTGTAAAATGTGTAGATCGATGTCTAAATTATGCATTTTGATAGGTTGGTGCAGTAATTGTTCAATATTTTGTAGGCTGGTGACAAATTTGTGGTGTACTAGTGTACTGATGTGACAAAATGATAATTTCCCGTCATAAATTAGTTTACTGATGTGTACCAACACATCTAAACGAGGAGGATGGCCATTTCAACAAAAAAAAACCTGGCTCGACATGATAGGGATGAAGGTCAAAATAAATAATGATCAGGTCAAACTTTTTGGTGACAGTTAAGTTCTACGAAACGTATGATCTTACTAGTTCAAGATGATGCATGGATGATCGTGCATCATTTAGTCTATTTTGCAGATCTTGCGTTTTTCTATTTTGGTATTCAGTATTTTCCGCTTCATTTTCTCTCTCACCAAGCTGTTGATATAAAGCTGAAAACCAAATAGAATAAACCAAAAAACTTCAGAACAAGAAATACGTAAACGAAATTGTATAAAGTTTGACGGAACGCAATCATAGATACCCCTCCATTTTTGTGAATCATCTTTCCTTTTTTTCCCCTGTCATGCTCATGTTATCTTTTTCACATTTCTTAGCTCCAGGAGAAGATCAAAACTATTTGTATGATTATTTCTTTACTGCAACTTTACCAAACTCGTTCTCCAATATATTGTTGGACAGTAGAATATCAGTACTTATAAAGGTGAAAAATGTAATGAACAAATCAAGTCACAACCGAGTACTGCTGCTTTATTTTATCAGACGGTTTTAAAATTTATTTAGGTTTTCACTTTCCACATCAAAAAACATTTAAATCGATTGTTATCTATATCCTATGGGAAAGCCAATGGGATAGGTAAACTGTGAAAAGGAGAAATGGTTATTGTGCATTACGTTCTACAGAAACACTAGCTTGTATATTGTGGCTTTACATATAATTGCTAGATCATCTTGTTTACAATCTAGGTGAGCACCCTCTACAGTTCCTCACCCGAAAAAAGTTTCCCAAATACTACTTTTTATTTTATTTTGCATACCCATTGTGCATTTACGCAAACCATCAGTTTCCCTATCAACTTTTTTATATCTATACCTAATAACATCTTCTCTTTCCTTGATGGAGTATTTTTTTTCCTACACATAATCAAATGGGTTCCAATATATTCGATTCTTAAGGAACTGTTTCAACTCCTCATTGTTGAGGAACAATATTGTTGTTATGTAATTTTACGGAAAGAATAGGGAAACAATTAGTTAAAATTCTTTAACAAAAATATATGTTGGTTCCTCAAATTTTGGATAAAATGGCGTACATGGTTTCTATTGTAGTTGAGCTCCCGAAAAAAGGAAGAAAGTGGTTAAACATGTGTTACTTTATAAGGTTATACCTGTCAAGTTCGTGAGAACCCAAGTTTGAGTTGGTATATCATACAGTTTTTTTGCCAATGTTAGAGCTGATCTCAAAATCTCCCTGGCTTGTCCCGTGTCATGTAGTGCAAGAGCCAAATTTCCAAGTACAGTTAAATACTGCGACACAAGTTGAAGATTTCCCAAATGAGTGTGTGCAACTTGCAAGCCTGAGGCAAGTCGAACCCTGTAAAATAAATAGCAGATATTAAATGGAAAAGAGAACAGGAAGAAGTGGGCAAGGTTGTCAAGCTTATTTTTAAGAGAATTTATCATTTGCAGGATTTTGTTCCCCCATTGTATTAAAGTTTACAATACCAATCATCTTATAACAAACTACTGTTTTTCGATGTACTGCTAAACTCATAGTTAAGATTAAGAAAGTCACAAGACGGAAATTGGACGATTGGAGCCCTGTTTAGCACCAAGGCCGTCTAGCGCGCACCATCTAGAAGTTATGTCGACATTGTGCTTTTATAGGTGTTGGTGTTTTGGGTAATCTCTTTAAGAGTTTTTTTTGCCACAGTTTAGACATAACAGGTGATTTACAAAAATTATTTGTAAACTTAAGTGCTTAAAGTAACTAATCAAAAAAGCTGTAATAACTAATAACCCTAATACTCCTCTTACTCATCCCGCCGCCTGTAGATACTCCTTTTTTTTTGTAATCTTCTGTAGATACTCCTATTCTCTATGTCTCTCTCTCCCCCCCTTTCTCTCTAATCTCCATCGGTTCCTCTGTCAATCAATGTTAGCTACCACCAGCAGGCTGGCTGACTTGCCTAGGTATCTAAAGGAAAATATTTTTTTCTGAAAAAACAAAAAAAACTATGCCTCTGTTTGGTTGCACCCCAGCAGGCTGGCTGACTTGCCTAGCCACTGGGCAGGCCCAGTATAGTTTTATACACTCATCTGCATAATGGAAACAACTAGTATACCGGCATGGCGGCATTGTGATATTAACTTAAAAGCACTAGCTATGTATAGCTACTTGATTACGCTGATGTACTAAACGCCAAAAGGCACAAAATCAAACAATTTGTACACCAATATTAACTTAAAAAATTTAACACGTGTAAAGATTCTGATAGGTCGATGTACTAGGTTTTAAGTTTTGCGTAGATTGGTATCTAAATTGTGAATTTTCATATTTTGGTGCACTAGTTTTTCGATTATGTGTAGATTCATTATTGATGTATATATTGTGACTTGAGGTTGATGTACTAATTATTAAAAGCTGGTAGATCGGTGTATAAAAGTGATATTTTCCCCCTGGGTATAGCGTAAACATGACAGCAATGAATGAGAAAGGCATCGGTGGGAAGATAGGCATAACCACCAAAGCAGATATGTCATAGGCACTACTACTATACTAAATTCATGGCATATGTCATCAGGAAAATCGAACACGAAATGTCCACTTCGCAATCGTTTTAAAGAAACCTAACTTAGTGAAATAAAAACCTTTTAAGATCCAGTAAATTATGGTGCTATGTATGACCAGTCATTTATCATTTTACATTTTTCACTGGGTCATTTTACATGCTTCAAGACAGTTTCCATGAAAGGGTTAATTCCCCAAAAAATTGTGAAACCTATTTCACTTCCTCTTGAATTTGCAAAGGACACAAAAAAAGCATGTTGAGAATTCACTACAAGAGTTGGGCAAAATTTTGCTGGGAAGCCAATTAAAGGGCAGACAACAGTTTAATAGAATGAAATTCTACAAGGCAATGAAGCTGATCTGTCTATAATACCTTGAAGTAATCCTTACGTAAAGATTAGAGCAGCCAAAGTGAAGAAACTTATAATTTACCGTGCTTCTTGAAGATTATTCTGCCTCATTAATAGAAAGCCATAAGCAAAAAGAACACCGGTTTTCTCACGTACACCAACAAAAGAGTCCATCATACTGTACACTGGTCCAATCAAATCTATAGCCTGCACTCAAAAGGTAAAATATTTTACATAAAACTTGCAAAACTGGACTGGCGTTAGCTCAAGAAAAATGCAATTTACTCAATATAATCTTTCATAGCGCTACCTAAAAAACCTCTTTACTAGTCCTTCAGAAATTTGAATTTAATTAATTCACGTGTTAAAATCAGATCAAAAGATAATTTTTGGTATAAAATAGATAAATACATAATTAGACAGATAATTGTGGTTAAATCAAGACAAAAAAATACACAGAGAAAGAAAACCTGAGCAGAAGATTCTGGACCACCTATGCAAATATATGAAACCGCCGCATAAATTTGGCACATAGCTTGGCTTGATTTGCTTTGTGTCAGCTGAGAGCAGAATATTTAACGGTAGTTAATTTTAAATATTTCAAAGAAAGGTCAAAAACAGTAGGAAAGGTTTATAAAGCAGGTACATTAGTCTGCTGGAAAAAAGGGAACCACCAAGAAAATTGGACCAGATTGTAGTAAAATTTTCACTCCAAGCTCATTGACAAGTCTTTAACTTTGAACCTTTAGGACTGATATGTGGTTGTTGATGCACAAATACCAACTACAAGAGAACCTAGCTTGCTAGATAAAAGATTCATAAGGAACCACATTTCACAAAAGAAAAAATGGGAAGAAGAGGATAACAAGAACTTTGTATCACTATTAGGAGATTTGGCATTTAAACTAAAATAATAAATTAGTTTTTACGCTTCATATTCAGAATCTTATTGGTATGCTTGTAGGAAGTATATTATTTATTTAGAAAAGCCGAATTTCTACATCGCTTTTCAGTCTTTATATGAGCCCAGTATTTACACATTTAACACAAGAACCTAATAAAGATTATGACTAATGTTCTCAATTTAATTTGCATTTCAAACCATCAAACCTTGGTGGGAGCACACCCCTTTCCATTGTGGGTTTATATTACCATATTAGAACAATATTAGCTGTGAACGATATACCTTAGCTGACTCGTGAAAATGAAAAATGGCTTCATTATAAGCCCCCACAGAATGAGCATACTGTCCTCTAAGCATCTCTATTATACTCTCACATGCCTGTAAGATAGTTGGAAAACGACTGAACCAATTTCTCATTTGCACCAAAGCCTGCAAAGCCCAGTAAACCATGATTTTATATCTATTCTTCTCTCCAAAACTAGGTGTCAAAAGAAAAGGACTATTATTACAAAAGTGTCACATATAGTACTAAAGCAACAGCATCACAATGAGGGTCTAAATTAAAATTCATCAACTAAAGTCCACGCATCATAAAAAAAGAGAGAAATTCAAACGCCTCACCGCAGAAAAAAAAAAAACTGTAGCCAGCATGCTTGTCATTTGTAATAATCAAAATAAAGATGGTCACTGTTAGAACTTATGAAAACTGAGAAAGGAATCAAACTTCTAATGTAGCATTCAGGAAAATTAGAACCAACTATTATGATTTCATTAAAAGCTAAAAACAACAATCGTATCCACCAAAGTTAATGTATTTACTTCTTTTATAAAATACAATGAATTAATTAACTCCAAAGATTCAATAACGCAAAGCCTCTGAAGTCAAGCCACTAAGCATTGGTGTCCTTTACTCCTACTGTTTGTCTAAAAGGAACTAAGAAAGAAAAAAATAATAAAGATCACATGCAACTCATTTATTATTGCATATGTACAAGTCGACCAAAAACAAATAATTTGTCTCACAACAATTATTTCAATTCAAAGGTAAACAGCTATCAAATCACATGTTTGTAATCAGAGATCTATAGCAACTCCTGTCATAGCAAGTAACTTAAATTTTTACAATTTTAATCAAATTATTTGGTTCCATGAGACCAGCATCCAGTTATAAAGCAACAACTATCAATATCCTTGCAACTACTCAAATCAATTCAAGTGTTTCTGGGATCACTAGCTATTGACGTGGATTTTTTTCCATCTCATTATTTAAGAGCTGAAAAACGTCTGATCTTTCAAGCAAAATGCCAAAATTTAACTATTTGCAATTTTGTACACATGACAACTAGTTGCTGCAACATAATGTTCAATAAAAATCTACTTTATCTAACTACCTAAAACGAAATTGTTCTCTCCCCAATACTATATTCCTGTTCAGCATACATTTCTTCAAATAAAGCTATTATAGTGAAGAGTCTGAAGACATAAAGTGGTGTAGCAGGTGGACTTGAAAATAACATACGAAAGGGAAAAACTTAAAATTGGAAAAAGACAATGGTTGGACAGATTATGGAAAAAGACTAATGATGATATAATAGAAAAACAAAAATCTGTAACTTACCTCCTGAGCTTCAACAAATTCAGATCTTGTGAGATCCACACATACTTTATTTTCAAGAAACTGCATAAGAAGCATTAAATATACACCAGCAATCCAGATAGCAGAGTGCTGCAAATCAACTTCTGCTGGGCCAAAATGATTATCATGTTAGTCAAATATTAGGGGAAAACCAGCAAAAAGACTTCAAAATATTGGTTGCCACACCAATGAAAAGACTTCTTTTTCTTTTAGAATTTGTAATCAAAAGTTGCACTGTTTGACCCATTCTTTTTATTTTATTTTTTAGGATATAATTACCTCTTGCATTGTCGTCGATTCCAAGTTTCACCAGCTCGTCTGCGGAAAAAAGCAATGTATTTTAAGTCTTACAAATTGCAGTCCTTAAGCCAAAGGGAAATCGGAATAAAAATCCTAATAGTTAAATTTTTTTTTTCATATATACAGCATATCCATATTTCGACCAGGGTTAGTACATACTAGATGGAGTCTTAAACCAAATTTGACCACATCAACAAGTCATACTGGCTCCCTTTAACAAGGCGACAAATGAAAGAAATAATAGGAATTGGATCCACGAGATAGAGCAAACTTTAACAGGTTAACTACTTTACAGCCACAAGCTACGTGGGGGGTGCGGGTCACAGATTTTCATTTCATTTGAAGGAAACCTATGTTGCAAGGATACTGTTATGGGTATAGTATATGATACCTGTAGCCGATACAATTTTTTCTTGAAGCATAGGACACGATACGGCAAGTATACGACAAGCATTTCTTCTCCATTTATCTATGTGTGTGTGTATTAAGCTTTATACAATAATCTATCAAAGCTACAATTTTTTAGCGAAAGAACATTCAAATTCAAGCATCTTCAGAGGTAATCAAATTGTCTATCAACTCTTTGGGGGTGATCGTAGACTCGTATTCCAACGACTTTTATTCTATTTGATTACTGTAACATATTTATCAACATTTAACATTTTAATTACTCAATATACAGATCAAACAATGACCCATCATATAATCAAACTATTTTAGGTGGTAGTAAAATCTTATTCCCACGACTTCTAATCTATTTGATTACTGTAACATTTATCAACTTTTAATCTTTTAATGACTCAATAAAAAGATCAAACAGTGACCCATCATATAACTAAATTATAATATATTCACCTTCTAACGTTTATAAAATTAAAGTTTTAAGTAACTTATGAGAAAGAGTTGTTCAATTTTGACCCACCTGTATCAATCAGTCAAAAACAGGAAAAGTTAATAATACTCCGAAATGCCTATCTGATACTCATATCCCGTTATCCCTCCCTATCGTAGTCATATTGGATACTTAAAAAAAGGAGTACCGGTGCTAAATAGAAGGAAACCAACCTTGGATACTTTGTAGACCAGATTGTATCCTTTTCCCACATTCCTTAAATAGCCCCTTAGGACGACTGAAAACAACCATCATAAGATCAACAAGTGCATATACAGCACTTTTTGGTAGCCATTCCCCACCAATAGGAGGTGGCGCCAACTCGAGTTTATCTTCCCATACCCTTCTCACATTCCCGAAATATGCTGGTTCTAACAACTCTCTTTCGAGCAGATCACTCGAGCCGGTAATGGTAGTGAGCTGTTCTTCAAGCTGTGATTTCTTTTTAGACAGTAGTGACTTATCTTTATAGTTTAATTCAGGCGCAGAGAGGCTGAGATTTAAGGCATCGAGGTCTTTTTTAAGGCTCTGAATACGCCGCATTTGCTGCTTATCGGCTTTCATTGCAGCATCTAAGTTTTCAACATGTTGAGCAGTATTCTTGTAGTCACATATCCGGAGAAGATAAAATATGCTTAATAATTCACTGTAGAAGCGTAAACCGGTACATTGTTGCCTCTTCACATAGTACCAAAATAAACATAAAATGTAAATTAGTAAGACGTGGAAACGAAATAATGAAGCAGTTATAAAACACATAGCAACAACAGTGTCCTTTATACATTATTATATAAAGGACACTGTTGCTGCTATGGTTTTGACTTTTGAGGCAGGTATTTAATTGAAAACAAAATTCAAAACTACGGTCCCCCAGTGATTATGAAATACAACTCTTTAACTTCTATACAATTGTCACAAAATCCTTTTTGCAGCACCTAAGAAATCTGTAGGCTGAAATAGTTACGATAACAAAAAAAACAAACACAGAACTTTGATAGTTCCCTAGGACAAATAATTTTTCATTTTTTTGAAACCAAATACATTGATGTGACTCTTAATATAAATTTCAAGATTTCCTTATTTAAAGATCACATAGAATGGAATTCTTATTATATGTATCAGAAAACCTACAGGGACGTTATAAGAGGAAAAAAATCCCATATACATTATGCAGGGGAAATTTGCAGTTGATCCTAGTATATGGACTGTAAGACATGCTACTAACAAATCTGAGCACCTCACAATGGCATCAAATAGAAAAAAAAACTAATGCACATGTAAGACCCTGTTAATAATGAAGAACAAAAGACCTGGTGTACCAAAGTGCTCAAAGCTAATCAAAACAGCTTAAACCAACTTCATAGACACTATAATTCCACTAATTCAGTATACAGAACCTACCATGTAAGTATCGTTGATTATTTGTCAATCTAGAGAGAATGCAATACTTAAAATTTGTAACATAATTTCCAATTTAACAACTCATGCTTAAACTTTATCAACACTTCATCTCGCTATTTTGGTGAAAATTCTTTTTTTACAGTAGCAAACACCAATTCCTGAGGGACTGTTATTCATCATATGATACTCGTAAGAACTGACGACAAGTAAGGTGTAATTCTGTGGTCGACAGGTAGCCCTGCTTTTGTTACCAAACAATACAAAGAGATGAATTAACAGCCACGCGCAACCAGCTTGTGAGCCGCTGATATAACATGTAAATTATCAATGGCTGCTAGATATTGGATAAAAATACACTCCAATAAGGTCCGAACAGTAAGATGATCCCGATAACGGAAATTGCAAAACATTTCCCAGAGTAGATCAAGAATAATCATAAATTACACCTCCCTGTATTATAGGGATGTGAATTTGTAAATTTGCAGTCATGGTTTGCATCTTACAGACACTAGTCAACCATGAGGTTATATGGGGAAAGTAATAGTTACCTTGTCAGGCTGAATCGACTCCCAAATTTCATCGCATTTGTTGACAGCTCTCTCCACACAGCTTACATCGTCCCATTGCATGAGGTGGACATGCAAGCTAGAGGTTGCAAAAAACAGCTGACATATGAATTGAATAAAACAATTGAGTTCAAATACATAGTTCAAAGACTTGAGAAGAGAGTGTTATCTTCAGTAACATATACAAAGCAATGTGAGAATACCACAATTAACTTAAAACCACAAACCTGTAACTCTGGATAAAATATTTCAGATGCGCAGATATATCCAGTTTCCAAAGCAGATAGGGAACCAAGATAATCTCCTTCAATAATTAAAGCGTTTGCAAGCTGTGAGCAAAAGTTGCAAGACCATAACTTGGCAGCAAACCTTCAGGACAAATTACAATTTTCCGTGTCAACTGTAAAAAAATTATTATCGCTAATTGATAACAAACACTATAGGGTATATTGCAGATAACCCAAATGCACCATGGGTGTTTTGCAAATAACCCCCATGTACTTTGGAAACTTGCACTTAACACCTAAGAACTATCTATATTTTGCAACTAACCCTTTTGACAACTTTAAAAGGGAATAAATTTGAAAATGTTCCCTTTTGGGTAATTATTTTTTAAAAAACTATCCACCTAAGAACTATCCAAAGAATAGATTATTTACGATAAATTGTCTGCAATCAAAAAATTGCGGAAAATACGGTTTTCTGCTGTAATAAGAGAATATGGTGTAAAATTGCTCCTATAAAACTTCTTTCATTAACCACTATCATCCGTGCCACACATTGGTAAAATATATGTATTGAAAGAACACAATAGGGTTATTTGCAAAACATAGATAGTTCACGGGAGTTAATTGCAAGTTCTTGAGTTACATGAGAATTATATGCAAAACAGCCGTAGAACACGGGAGTTACTTTTAAATTACCTAATCTATACATGCAAACAATGTAAATCTCAATTCAATATTTATTTCAAATCCATTGATGTGAAAAAAATGAAAATTTGATTAAAAAAAGCTTCATACCCCTGTCCAGATGAAGCTGAATGGGCTAAACCCTTGTTTAATAATTGCACTTGTGAAGTAATAGCTCCCACGAGGTGATAACACTGGCTGAGTAAGCTGTATGCTCTGCACTTCAACTCGAAGCATGAAGGAATAGACATCAAGAGCAGTTGCTGAAAAGAAACTAACAATTTTAGTAATCACATAAAAATCATTTTCTATTCTCGCAATGTGTTTTAACAAATCTTTCAATCATAGATGATATTAAATGGCCACAAAAATATAAATAATGTGCCCGCCACAGGGAGAGGAGGAAAATAATTTTTCTGGCATCTAGGTGGAACTCCTTTAAGAAAAGGTGATTATACAATGCAATCTTTAGCTTAAGGACTGAGTAATAATAGATAATCACTAGCATACACCGTAAATTATACGACTGTTCTCCATGAATATGTACACTGTAGCTTTATACTGTAAAGAAACCTATCTAATCGCAAACCTAAGAAGTGATGAGAGAGGAACATGCACCGTCATATTGTACCCTTATCATGGCATTTAAAAAGCCCTATATGAGAGACAAACAAAGGTAACTGTAATTTAGCAATCACATTAAGAACTTCAGCATTTATTTTATGAAGATAATGGGGCAGCTAGCATTAATTTCACTTGGTAAGATTGTTTCATCTACAGTTTCAGATTTCAGGTCTAGCAATGGAAACAAGAAATATAAATTTCTTAGTCGAATGATTAGAAATATAACTTATATGAAAGCTTCCGAAGAACTAATTACCAATTTAGAGTGTAAAGTTTAACAATTAACAGGATACTCGTTCAAATTTGTGTAAACTGTAGCTTAGTTCACCGGGTAAATCTGGAAACTAGCACATAACTAGTCATAAATCTAGTAACTTTTAACATTTATTACACCATATTATTAAAATTTCACAATTAAAGGTCCGTCTCTCTCCCTCACTAAAACCCCTCTCTAAACCTAATTCCTTACATTTTCCCCCTAGTTGTGGTCTTGTTTTATCCTCAATGTGGACGTAAATAGACACTAAGCCCCCAATAGCGATGCAATTATACAACTAAAACCCATAAAATACCTATCTTTTGCAGTTAAGCGATAACGAGAGAGAGAAATATACAGCGATAGAGAGAGAGAGAAGTAGCGTTCACTTAACAATAGAGCTAATAATAAAAGCAGCAGGTATAATCATAAATCAAAACATAAATTCTGAATAAAACCGAAACAACTCCAGCTCAAATAACCGAATTAAATAACACAATTAGAAATACATACGGAGCGTTCGAGGTGTGATTTGGCGTGATTAACGTTATGAGAGTGGTTAAGCAGAAGATCGGCTATTCGGAGACGGGTTTTGACTTCGATAATCGGTAAAAACGACACATGGCTCTGGCAAATGGATTCTAGGCACTTGACCGCCTTTGCGATATCTCCGTTTTCCTCGTGGTAGTCTGCTAGTATCCATACCCCCTCCGCCACCACCTCCATCTCTCTCTATATCTTTCTCTCTCTCTCACTAAAAACCCTCGCGTTTTCCTTTCATTTTTTTGCACTTTCTCACTTCACCTGATTTGTGGTTTTTCTAACTTTGTTTTATTCTCAATTGCGTAAAATACAAATAGATCCAAGAGCTATGCATTTATGCAATTAAACCCCGTTAACTATCTAGATTTTGCAGTTAACCCTTAAGGCCGTCTTTTAAGTTTTAAATGGTGCAACTTTTTGTGATCGATGTCTTGCTTAAATTATTATTTATTCTATTCAACTATTTGATATCTATACATTTCATATGAGTTTTCTTTTTTATTCAATGACAAAAAAAAATAGTTTTTCTTATCAATTAATTGTTTATTTATGTGAAACAACTATTGGTGATTTGTTTTTACGATAATTGTTATGTCACACGTGTGTATTGACAAACTACGTATATCAAACTTATTGAGACTATAGTCTTTTTATGTGAAACCGTGTGATTGTTTTTACAATGACTGCGTATCGACAAGCTATTTCCAACTATGTAGTTTGTAAAACAAACAAATCAATACAAAGGTATATGCATAATAACTATAGGTGTAATTTTGTACCAATGGTAATTATCTTACATGTCGTACCACTTGTACCGCACTTGCGGTACCACCACGCATACGGTACGGTATTATCGTACCATTCAATTTAGTGGTACGGTAATTGTAATCGAATTTTCATGGTATTGTACCATTTGTACCGTATTACCATTTATATATACAATACTCACATTAAAAAATAATTATTAATATTCTTCAACATTTAAGATACAAAACAAGTTACAAAAATTATGATCATATATGTTTATAATCTTGTTAAAGTATTCATAAATAAAGTGTTATCTTTACACTTTCTTGCTAATGTGATATTTTTCATAACATTGTGTGTTGTTGTTCGAATTTGGTAATATACCATACTATAACATTATCGTACCGCACTTGTTGTATACGATAGTGTGGTACAGTAATTATATTGAAATTTAGTATACCGTACATGTGCGGTACGGTAATAGTATCACGGAAATTCTCACGATATTATACAATTTTCATTCCTGATAGCTAACAAAAGCATCTAACCCCCGTAAAGTATGTGGCTTTTGCAAGTTGGAGCTATATTATCACATGATCTATTTCATAATTAGTGAAAATAATCAATTCTCCAAGTCGTTAATGAAATCGGTATTCTATGATTTCAAATAATGTGCGCAGTCAAACTTTGGACAGCAAATGAGAAAGTTTAATGAAATCGGTATTCTATGATTTCAAAGAATGTGCGCAGTCAAACTTTGGACAACAAATGAGAAAGTACATTTGACTGAATCCCGGTAGAAATATTGGTTATCTTAGCGAAACATATCTCGTTCACACGTCTTCATTATTTACTTTCCGTTATGTTAGAAACCGTTACCAACCGATTTTATAAATGTATCACATGTTATTGAAGTGATGACACAACATTCCACAAAATCTATTTCTTAAACTAATGTGTTTTACACATGTGACAAATGGATTAACATGTGTCAACAATATATTAACTTTTATTTATAAACTTTTACTATAAATATTAAATACCTATGCAATAAGTTACACCATTTTGAAAATACAAAGCTGTAACTAAGTGAGAGAAATAGAGCGATCGTCAAAATTGTACTAGTAAATTTCTCCTTTCATAAATAAAAAACAATAGTAATAATTTTTCATGAAGTAGTAGTCAATTCCAAATAGTTGAGATATCGAATCGGATTCAAATTATTTAGAGTTAGTGTAATCACATACTTTTGAGTTTCATCTAACGGATGAAATTAAAACAATCAAATGGTTTACATTTATGTGTGGGTTTTGTAATTTTATTTTTATATAATTTTATTCTATAAAATAAGATATATTAAAATCATTGATTTTTTTACTATTTTTAAATAATACTTAAATTAATGTAGTCAATCTCAACTAGTGTTCTATATTTTTTTTTGGGTTTTTATTGTGTTGTAAAATTAATTTTTAATTTACAAAATCATAATTTGTATTTTATATATTAAAACTATATAAAAAATTTACAAAACTCACGCGTAAATCTAGAGCATTGAAATATTTTAATTTTATTCGTTAGATGAAACTCTAAAGAAAATGAATACATTATGAACTCTATAGAATTTGAATAGGATCGAACCATGATACCTTATTTATTTTTACATCTTTTATGCTTATTTTATTTATATATCAATCAATGATGTTTTATATAATACGATCGAACCATGATATCTTATTTATTTTTACATCTTTTATGCTTATTTTATTTATATATCAATCAACATGTTTTATATAACCAACCAAATGTGGAATTTGGCAATGATAATAGATACTACTATCTCTTTCATAACAGAAAGTAACAAATAGCTGAACAATTATTCAACAAAAAGTAACAAAGCTGCCAGAATCCAAAGATCGAAATCGAAAAGCCGAAATTTTTTTGGATCGATTTCGGTTTACAATAAAACCGAACCGAAAAAGACCAAAAAACTAAAAATAAAACCCAAAAAACCGTTTCGGTTCGATCAAAAAATAAGGCCAAAACCGAAAAAAAATCGAATTGAAAAATCTACTCGGTTTCGGTTTTGTTAAAAATCACCGAACCGAAAAAGACTGAAATCGAAAAGCCGAAATTTTTTTGGATCGATTTCGGTTTACAATAAAACCGAACCGAAAAAGACCAAAAAACTAAAAATAAAACCCAAAAAACCGTTTCGGTTCGATCAAAAAATAAGGCCAAAACCGAAAAAAAATCGAATTGAAAAATCTATTCGGTTTCGGTTTTGTTAAAAATCAGAGGGAAGACACCAATATATAGTGTCAGAATAAAAGACAATTTGAAGAAGATTCAACTGAAAGACCTACGAATATTTGATCCAATTAGTCAAAAAGTAATGAATATACATATAATTATTCATGAATCTAAAAAAACATGGAACAAAACACACGTGCCACAACCAAGATCCAAAACAAGTCAAAACTAGTGAGAGTACATACTACATACTACTTATATATATCAGAAACTAATCTTATTTCCACCGTTAAATCAAATCCTTATATATTTATTTATTTATTTATATATATAGAGAGAAAAGATAAACTAAATTCTACATACGATGTCTTGGTTGAAAAGCTTAACAAGAAACTCTAATTATTTATCCAAACCTATTAATTCTTCTTCAATATTAGCTAAATGGAGCCTCATCACCACTCAATCAGAGGGTAGTTTTTTTTTAAAATACTTTTCTACCATTTTACTTTTTGGCTTCTTCTACACTTTTTTTTTTGCTTTTTTTTTTTTACCCATTTTTTTAAAATACTTTTCTGATTTGCAGTTAATCGGGGAATAATTAGCAGCATTTGAAGGGTTCATTTTTGGCCTTTTTTTAATACTTTTTAAGCTTGTTGACTTCTTACCTCCTCTTACATTTTTACTTTTCTTTTTTGATTGTATTAATTTTTTTTAATGCTAATTTATTGTTCCTTTTTGAATTTTAGTTTCTTCCTAATATTTCCCTTTTATTGCTGTTTCTCTTTTATTTTCTCCAGTAAGTCAGAGAGTAATCACTAATCAGCAGCGTATCGGAGGATTTTCGGAAATTTTATTTAGTTTACAACTTTTTTAACTTATTGGCTCTTTTTACATTTTTGAGTTATCTATTTTATGTTTTTTATTTTATTTAGGGTGAATCATTGTATCTTTTCTGACTTTTAGTTTTTTTCTAACATTTCCGTTTTATGTTGCTGTTTTATTATTTATCTATTTTTCCTGATTAGCATCGAATCAGAGAGTATCAGCAGTAAATTTGGCTTTCATCTTACTTTTCAAAAAATTCGACTTCTTGGCTTCTTTTACATTTTCTTAATCAAAAAAACTTATTTTGATTTTTTTTTGGATTTTTCACGAGTTTTTCCTAACATTTCCATTTTTTTGTTTTTGTATATTCTGATTAGCAGTGAACCGGAGACAATTCAGCAGCCAATCAGAAGGTCCATACGTAGGCCTGGGAGCTACAAAAAAAGACGAGAAGCCGAGGGTGGTGGTATTAGGCTCTGGTTGGGCAGCTTGTAGGCTAATGAAAGGGATAGATACAAAACTATACGATGTCGTATGCGTATCTCCTAGGAACCATATGGTGTTTACTCCCTTATTGGCGTCTACATGTGTTGGTACCCTCGAGTTTCGCTCTGTTGCTGAACCGATTGCGAGAATTCAACCTGCTATTTCGCGTGAGCCTGGCTCTTATTTCTTTCTTGCGAATTGCCAAAGCGTCGATACGAAAAATCATCAGGTTTTGATATTAAATCCACTTTAATGTTTTATGCTTATTGCTTTTATTGGGGTTCGATTGTCTCGCTGTACTAAATTATCTGAATCGTTTAGCTGCTCCATTAATAGCCTGGAGACTAACTTTTTAATTTATAATTAAGGTGTGTAAAAAAGGCGTATTTTTTACGAGCTTGTATTTGTGGCCGGTAGGCGAATTTACATCACTAATTCTTCAAAGCAAATTAGCCTCGTATATGGTGTTGAAACGCGAAAGATTGACATATTCCATTTCATAAATGATAATACAAACTGAGCTGTTAGGGAATGGCAATGATCAAAAGTTTGGTGCATATGAGCTTAGAATTGGTGACAGATCTAGGCTAAAACCTGGTTAGGTGTAAGCCTGTAAGCATGTTCCTCGAGAAAACGAAGTATTGTGCTATAAAGCCAGTTGAGAAAATGATGCTATAGTATAGGGTAATTCTTATCTCACAGTAACCACCTATGAGATGGTGACCGTGTTTAAACTGTTACTATGGTAGATATAATGAAGGAAAGTGAAACTATTAACACCTCAAATTTGGATGAAGTCATTCTCTCACCAGAGAAGATACATTGGACGCTTTGGCAAGTGAGCGCTGGTATGCACCGTCCACTGGCAAATCGTAGATTTTGATTTTTCGTTATCTTGATTTGATGCTAAAATTTCTTATAAAATAATCATGGGGTCCAAGTTCTTTGGTTTGCATTTTCTTCCATACAGCACATGAGCTCATAATTTTGAAAATAGATAGTGCTGAAATTGACTAAATGCCAATTACAGATCAGCTGTTATTGGCCATGCTTATCTATCAATTACAAAAATAATTAGTATAAATCAATCTTCATACAAACTACCTGGAAAACATAGAAGGGGTACTTAGGCTTCAGTAAAAATATACTGAGTACCAAAGGTAGTTTTCCCCACTGTATATAATCAGGTATTTATTGCAAGTTACCACTCCTGCTGTATAACCTTGTCGATCATCTGAAATTTGCCTCAATGGTTTAACATTGGTATTTATTTGTTGCGCTTAAAGAGCGTGATGAGTGATTCCAGAAGAAATGCAATTGAACAAAGCTAAAATAGAGTAAAGCAATAGGCCCTGAACTTGCACATTTAGTATCGACAACCTTACCTCTATGGCTCTATGAGGATAGGAGCAAATAATTTCAATTTATCAGTCCAGAACCTATCAGAAGCAGAGTTTAGCTGGACTTGCAGGCCCACCATTTGATGACACCGAACCTTGATTTTAATGTATTTAAAAAGAAAAAAAATCCATCTACTTGATTTTTTTAGTTCCCAGCTTAATTGTTAAGATAGAGTTGCTAAGTTATGTCATTTTACTCTTACAACGGCCACATAGGTGCATTGTCAAACTGTGACTGATGGAGCAGATACTTTAAAACCGTGGGATTTTAAGATCTCATACGATAAGTTAGTTATTGCATCTGGAGCACATCCTCTGACATTTGGAATTAAAGGTGTAAATGAGCATGCGATTTTCCTTCGTGAAGTATACCATGCTCAAGAAATTCGAAGGAGGCTGCTTCTTAATTTAATGCTTTCTGACGTCCCAGGTATGTAATTAAGTTGGTTGTTTTCCCAAACTTATATGAACAAATCAATTAGTGTGATTTTGTCAACTCTCTAAGGGTAATTTCTTTTTTTCCTACACCGGATTGTGGACTTTCTACTGTTTTTGCAATAAGTACACCAAGCTATTAAGTTTCATCGCTTAAACAACAGTGTACATAAAATGGAAAAGTTAGTAATCGGGCGGTGAAATCATTTTAAAAGCAACAGTAATTTAATAACTGTTCGAATATTTTGGTGTATAAAGACCCAATATGTATAAATCGGACAATTAATATAATATAGTTAAAATTTCAAATTCTTATCAATTTAAATAGATTGGTCTATTAATTGTTCGATCTTGTGTAACTTAGTGTCAAAGTTGTGAAACTTTTAAAATCGTCAATTGTTTTTTTGAGTGGTGACTGAAATATGAATCTTAATAGTATGGTGTACTAATTGTTAAAAAATTCTAGGTACAAAAATAATATTTTTGCAATACTTAACATGCTGAGATATTACATCAGGGGTCACAGAGGAAGAAAAGCGTAGACTCCTACATTGTGTTGTTGTTGGTGGTGGGCCAACTGGAGTGGAGTTTAGTGGTGAACTTAGCGATTTCATCATCAAAGATGTGCATCAAAGATATGCTCACGTCAAAGATTACATACACGTTACACTAATTGAGGTTTGTTTTGCGATTATCTTAGCTTTTCTAAGGTAATACAAAGTTTAAAACGCGAGCGCATAGTGAAAGTGTTCCTGCATGAGCTTTAGTAAAGCATAACGCGATAAGAGATCCTTAAAGCGTGCAAAGCGCAAGCTTTTTTGGAGTTACAGCAATGTGTTTCTTTTTGTCTCTACAAGTAAGAGTGAGCTTTAAGGCTCTGCTTTGAAGCTAGTTTTTCAAAATGGTGGGATTTCTTACGTTCTTTTCTGCACTAGTTAGTAATGAGTGATGATCTAATATATGGACTGCCTCTAAGGTTCATCCGATTTATCTTACATGAATGGGGACATTAGAATGTGACGAATTGTTTGTTTTTGTTTCTGGTATGCCACTGCTGTTTTCATGAAATTTGGAGTTCTATCATTTTTGCAGGCAAATGAGATATTATCTTCTTTTGATGATCGCCTCCGGAAATATGCAATAAAGCAGTTAGTAAAGGTGAAATTTCTTTATTTAATACATGTAGTCCATAAAGGTCGATCTTTGAGTTTGTTTGTTTTGCACAATACTGTTTCAGAGCTCAAAAAGTCTCCTTATGCGTTGTGAGAAAAATCTACTTTTTTTTCAAATCAAACTAACATTCCGAGTTTCTTTTTTATGAACTTGGAGGACAATCGAGTAGAAAATAGATGACAACCTTATTCACATTCACGCACTAAAATTCTGTTCAGTTATCTGTCTTTTTTGTTTGGAGTGGATGTTTGTACAATGATAGTAATGAAGAGCGGAATGTAAGTTTAACAGTATATTCAATGTACATTCTTTTAAAAGTTCGTCTGTATACAACTATGTCACGTCAAAGTTGAAAGAGGGGTGTGTTTGGGGTGGGCACCATTCTCACATTCTATTATAGGCGAACTTCTGGAAAGATCATACTTTACCAAACTTGGAGTCAATCCTTTTAAAGTAATTAGAGAGAACAAAAAAAAAAAAAAACTATTTATGGGTACATGGTTGCATTTTTATATTCAGATCTTAATTTTACTTCTTTCCTGTTTAGTTTTTACTTTTTAGTAAGATGTATGTTTCTTACGCCCTCCAAAACATATGCATCTAAAAAATGTTCCAATTTTTTTTGAAGCTGAAAGGGTTATATATGGTCCTTTTTTATAGTAGCCATTGACCATTGGTAATAAAGTATTTCACCTTCCAATATGATCTTAACTCTTAAGCAAACCAAGTAAATGACGTACTTTAAAAAAACACAATGCCTTCAAGCTTCAGTTTTCTCCCGAAAAACTTCAATGTCCATTCTCAGTTAAGGGCTTGGTCCAGTAATATATATGTAGGTTGCACAGTTCTTTTCATTTCTGTAGGTGTACACAATTTCCGGTTTGAAAAGAACATTTTTTTTTTTGGTGAAACGGCTCACTTATTAATAAAAGAAAGAAATGTCATTATCGTGGAACAAGGCTTCCACGATGGCTTGCAAATCTAGTCCAAAAATTATAAGAAAATGATACGAAAAGAACATTCTACTTATTCTCCGGTTCATTCGTTTTGAACATTTTCTCATATAAGGAGTGTAGAATTTACGTAGTTCAGTAAACATACTATATACTCCTTCCGTTCCTATTTAATTGTTTACTACGAAACTACGTGCAATTTTGACCGGCCAAGATCTTGTATTAAAATTGTCGGAATGAATTTTTTTAAAAGTTAATCATGTAGTTTAAATGTTAAATTTTATGAATATATTTTAAAAAAATTCATTTCGACAATTTTGATACAAGTTATAAGCCGGTCAAAATTGCACGTAGTTTCGTAGTGGACACTTAAATGGGAACGGAGGGAGTATCACATTATTGCTCTGTCATCTATATGAATCAGTGAAAAATAAACCAAATTAACCAAAATTGAGATGGAAACTTGGACAAAGAAAACAATATTAAAAAGATTCCCGTGTTCCTTGGTTTTTCAGTGTATTTTCACACACTCTGGTTATGAGCTATCAAAACAGTAAAACTACCACTCACCAAACCTTGGTTTATACTTTATCATAGTGTCTCATTCCTACATATCATTTTCCAATCGGTTTGGTTTTTCTCTCTTAGACAGGAGTTCGTCTTGTTCGTGGAGTTGTTAAGGATGTTCAACCTCAAAAGATTGTACTAAGTGATGGTACGGATGTTCCATATGGCCTGTTAGTGTGGTCTACTGGAGTTGGTCCTTCACCTTTTGTTCACAACCTTGAACTTCCAAAAGCTCCTGGTGGAAGGTAATCTTGTATATTTCATTTTCATCCTTGCATGTCAAAGACAAATACACACAACCACCACCACCATGCGTACATGCATAAGTAATTTACTGGGGTCAATTCACTAATGTATGATTCTGATCCTGTACCTGTAAAAGTGAGCAATTAGTACCCAAACCTATATTTTTTTTTCCAGTTTTCTGCACTACATAGAAAAAGATGCACAGTCCCAACAAATAATTGTGGCAGGATAGTACAAGAAAACATTAAAAGATTATCGAAAGGTTTATTTGTATTTGGTTTTCTCATCTACTCAGTTGCTCGGTAGTACCTCAACCAATACCGTTTCATCAATCTGGTACACTAACTGAGTAACTGCACTAAATTGCTGAGAAATGTAACTTAGTGTGATGATTGCTATTTTTGTAGGTTAGTGTACAAAATCGAACACCGAGGATAAGATTATGTGCAAAACTGTAACTAACTCTAATTTATTGCCCATCCATGTTTTCTGTAATTGTTACTTCCCCATAGAAATTTAATCTTTAGGGCATGAAAATCCTTCTGATGATTTATATTCAGAGGATGTGGCTTTTGAAAGATTTATTAGGGCCATATTATCGAGCTGTGATTGTTATTCTGGAAAATTAGGAATATATTTATGACTCGGTATACTCTTTGAAACTGTTTTTATTTTTTATTTTTGTGCTTTATCCTTTGTAGTGAATTTTCTTCTTTTATGGTGATTTACTTTTGGGTTATAAAACACAGGGTTGGTGTTGATGAGTGGCTACGTGTCCCATCTGCCCAAGATGTTTACTCCATCGGTGATTGTTGTGGATTCCTTGAAAGTACAGGAAAACCCACCCTTCCAGCTTTGGCCCAGGTAATATTCAAAAAATCCGTCTTAATCTAGCTCTAAATAATTGAAGTAAGTAATCTCTGTAAGTCAAATATTCGATATGGATTGAAGATCTCTTTTGTTCAAAAAATTGAAATAATCTCTCCAGGTTGCGGAGAGGCAAGGGAAATATCTAGCTCATCAGTTGAATATAGTCGGAAAAGCTGGTGGAGGTCATGCAGGTGCTGCAAAAGATGCAGCTTTGGGAGATCCGTTTGTATATAGGCATTTAGGAAGCATGGCAACTATTGGTAGATACAAGGCTCTCGTGGATCTTAGGCAGAGTAAAGTGAGTTTCCATTTACTTTTTTTGTTGATTTAGTTGTAGTTTTGAGTATTTTGTTTCTTGCTTAAAAGGTATTTGGTTATTTTATTTTTAATCCTTGAACTTTTTTCTCTGTCCCACTTTTGTCCTATACGCCTGAATTACGTAGTTTTAGTACCTGAACTTTGAATTGTAGATTTTTCATCTCTTGAGCTAATGCTGTTATTTTTTCTGTTTAGTAAGCGTACTAATAACTTGTGAAACAAAATTACTTCTATTAGATGAGAATTTGACATGAGACAAATTTGTGTCAAAAGTGTATAATATCAAAATATTTAGTGGAGAAACAAGCTGCCTTAGGTTTAGAGACGAAAACCCCCGCGCATAGCCGGAGCTTTAGCAGGTTTGCCCTTTTATGAACTAAAACTGCTTAAAACAAAGTAGACGGACTAAAATGAGACAAATACCAAAATTTAAGGACTGCAGATGAATTTAACCCTATGCTAAAAGAATTGTTATGTAAATTTAGATAGAAACAGAATTAAATATTTCCTTTCATAGAAGAACGTTAACCATATAAAAATCTTCTTGCAGGAGGCAAAAGGATTATCTATGGCAGGATTTCCTAGTTGGTTTATATGGAGATCAGCATATCTCACCCGAGTAGTGAGTTGGAGAAACCGATTCTACGTGGCAATAAACTGGGCTACAACTTTTGTCTTTGGCCGTGATATAAGCCGGATATAAGATTGTTTAAATCAATCTCATTTCCGAACCTTTTAGTAAACTTTAATTTTTTCAATTTTTTAAAGAAAATAAAGCGTCCATGGAAAATATCGGAACTTTGATAAGGCTTACTCCTGGTTTGCCAAAAATGAGATATGGTGAAATGGCTCTTTTGTAAAAAAGATTTCTCGTGATGACATTTTTAAGGCTGTATATCTATCTGAGTTCATACGAATGAACAAGGTTGATTTCTATAGAGATGTGTACCGGTAGTATGTGTATCTTTGTGCTTATTAAATTTTGTGGGTTATGTATCTACATACAAACAGGAATCTTAAGTGGTGAACTTTTGACTGATTTGTTCCGGATGTGTCAGTTTAAAATAGCGCTTACGATTTTATCTCCTCCTTTTCCTGTCATTGACCTTTTTGTGTCGAAAAAAGGAACATGCATAGTGCTACATCTTTTCGAATTTATGTTGGTGAAAACAGAAAAGTTTTGTGTCTTCGCCTTTCAGTGTAGAAAAACTAGCAATGTGCAAATCATATTTGGATGCGCATTCTGAATAAACCTGCTCTAAGCTGCAACACGCTATCCTGGCAGTTGCCACGGAGAATTTGCTACAATACGGTTCAGCTTTTCCTCTTATTTTGGAGGGGTTGGTGTTTTTTGTTGAGGGGATGTAAAACCATATCAAAATCAATTTGCTGTTCGTCTTTCAGTTTTGCTCAGAGTTTTCAAACTTTATTAATTTGTTTTGTGGGGGCTTTTTTTGTGTTGTATTGAAGTCTATGATGCTTTATAGTAATTCAAAAGAGGTCCTTCAAGAGTAAGAAGAGATCACCATGTTTTAACATACTAAATCTGTAACGAATGTGTTAACTGAGTACCATTGTTACAATATAAATGTGGAACAAGGGTTGCACAAATAAGTTCTTTTTATAGTCAGTAGCCGAACGGGGTGGGGGTGGTGTCACCGTCACCCAAAAAAAAATGTTTTTTTTATATAGAAAAATTCAGAAATTTAAGGTTTTATACATTAACAGCCGCCAAATAAAATTCAAATGGTAAACATAAAGTTTTTGTGTCATAAACTCCCTAGTTCGAATCTTGTGGCTATTTTTTGGGTACACATTCTTTCAAGTTTCTCATTATTTTATGTTACTGCTACTATTATTTTAGTTTCATAGTCATATTAAAACAAAGTTTAAATTAATAAATTCGTATTTATAGTCAATTTTTCTGTATCGTTTGAAATTTTTAGATCAATGGACAAGTCAGCTAAGTTTTAAACTCTAATTTTTTTTTATTTTTTATACCGTTTATTGTTGTTGTAATAACAACAAAAATTCAACGTTTTAAAATTTTATATCAACGAACAAGTCAGCTAAGTTTTTAAACTCCATGTTTTTTTTAGTTTTTATACCGTTTATTTTTATTATACTAAAAAAAAAAAAAAAAACTAAAAAATTGAATAGTTCTGCCACAGTTTATACAGTAGTCACGAAGTGTAGAAATTGACTAAAGTATTGAATCTCTTTTGAAAAATCCGCGGTTGGTATCCATGGAAGAAAGTGGATTTTAAGTCTTTTTGTACTTGTGAACTGTTTCATGGAAGACTATCTTGTTTCTTTATGTTAATAAATTGAACTCCCAAGTCTTTTTCAAAACTGTTCCATGGAAGAATATTTTTCTTCTTTGTATTAACATTTAAAAATAAAAGGAGTCCAGTTCACACCAAAATTAACAATAATACTGAGCCCTTTTATAGGTATAGAAAAGACCATCATTACATAAATACTTTTCGTAGTTGGTGTTCTATAATAGCGACTTGAAAATCTCATCCAAAAAGGGTTTTATTTTTATTTTATCTCATTCAAAAAGGTTATACCCATACCATCCATATAAAACATTCCTGGGCTAAACTAACGAATGTAGGCGCTATAGTATTTTAAACTTTTGAAATATTGTGAGCAGTACCGGTATGAATTTATATGTGTTGGAAAAAAATATGTAAGAAAACATGTTTTAAACATGATTGTTTCAAAGTGGTCAGGGACCATCTTTGAGTCAATTTTTAATACGATTCCTCAGTTTTTCTGAGGCCATACTCTATGCGTTTGAGTAGCTCGTGCGACGAGCTTCGCAACGATATATCGCATGACCTATTCGGAGAAATGGTGTGAATGATAATTGGACTCGAATGTTGGTACTCGAAAGAGGGAAAAACCGAAATCTGAAAAATGGAGCAGAGAGTGGGAATAAACCATGAGGGTTATCACACATTGGAAAATCAAGGTTGATTTTTACTCTATATATACAAGTCAATCCCATGTAGTTGGTAAACTAATAAAGTCCACATACCCATGAGTGGGTCAGTGTGTACCACACACGCGCGTGCTCACTCGGGTCGCGGGATGTGGGATTTGTCTCGAGTTTCGGGTCTCGTACTAATCTGAAAAGGGATTTTTGCATATTTGCAAGAGCAGTCCCTAGATTTTCAGAAAGTTTGAAACTCCATCCCCTCACATTCTAATTGTTATTTCGTACACGGAAACCAACAATATGTTATATACAAAATCCTGTCCAACTTTAACCGATTTTAAATATTTAACTAAATTGTCGAAATAATTTAAAAAAAAAATTCTATTATATAGTTTAACATTTTAAAAAATTTCGTTTCGACAATTTAATAACATGTTCAAAACCGGTTAAAGTTGTGCGTGATTTCGTATAGAACATATAAATTGATACGGAAGGAGTATAATTTAAAGGTTGCGAAACAATACTCCAGGTCAAGATACACATTTTATCTTTGAGGTCAAGAAAGTTGCATATACGGAAATATACTCTCTGCGTTCCTATTTAATTATCCATTACGAAACTACGTACAATTTTGACCGGCCAAAACTTGTATCAAAATTGTCGGAATAAAAATTTTCAAAAGTTAATCATATAGTTCAATTGTTAAATTTTTAAAAAATTCATTTCAAAATTTTTGTTACAAGTTATAAACCGATTAAAATTATATGTAGTTTCATAGTAGATAATTAAAGGATAGATGGACTACCAACCTAACAAAGATTTACAAAAATATTTCTACAAAGAAACTGAGTAGGATTTTAGACGGTGTACCAACATTTTATACTTTTAATAAAATAAAGTATGTTTTTAAACAACAAAGTTGCATGAAAGAGACTGCTTGGGAACTTTCTCTGTCCAATCCACGTGCAAGACTCTGAGTTTATTTTATTATTAATAAATGCATGAGTGTAACAAGCATGGTTTTTTTGGGTACACAGTCTTTCAAGTTTCTCATTATTTTATGTTACTACTACTATTATTTGACTTATAATATTTTATTTAACACACCTATGATCAATGTTACGCGTAAGTACAGCTATGGAGCTACCAATTGAATGAGAATAAAGAGACAACCCACACTAATATTTTTCCACTCTCTCCTCTTGCACTTCACATTCAGGTAAATGCATAAACCTTAATGCTGTTATTTTTTCAACTTGATAATTGCTACTTAGTATATTACTTAGACAATTCTCTAGTTTGGTCATTGCAATGAATGAGCCTCCTGACAATGTTTGGTTTGTAGAGATCTTGCTTAAGACTTCTTATATTTTGGTATCTGCATTGGCCATCTTTTGTCAATTGTTGGATGTTATACATCAATATTTTGAGCTTATAGATAATTAAATCTACATTTTTTGTAACCCATATAAGTTCTTAGATTAATTTAAGATCCAGCATTATTACAGCTCTGATGTAGCATTTTTGTGGATGTGGCTGTATCTTTCCTACAATATACTTTCATATAGAGTTGTATATGGCCATTGGCCAATATATATTGTTTTGAACAAGTAGCAGGTGTAGTAGAACCCCGAGTACCCAAGAATTTTCAGTCTTCAGTTTAGTCCCTTATATCTTCATGAGCTCAATCTGAGTTTTCTGGAAAATTTCTTTTAGCTCCTCAGTGACGTAATTACCATTATCGTTCATCCAAACTTGCCTTTTATCCAAAAACATGTAAATTAGACATTAAAGCAAGTAGTTTCGAACAAACAATAGGATTTTTTTGCAATAAGTATCCCCAATAAATATATTACTAACACATTAGTACCACTAAATTAATACCCTACAGTTCATGCCTGTTTGCTACTGTAGTATTTTGAGGAGAAATCAGAGGGCAAACCAAAATTTATTAAATTGCATTTATCTTTGATAGATTTAGATTTTTTTTTTAATAATGTAGTTTCATGTGTTTACAGGGATCTAATTCTTACAAGCCGATCAAATCCTGCTGAACTATGGGAGTTTCTTTTTCGTGCCCATTTGCTGTTTTCAGTGATCCAGAGAATGGAGTTGAATATGAAATTAGAAATTCCTTTAAATTTTTGGACAGAGATATGGGAGCTTGTGAGGCTAAAACTCCTCCAACTAAAGGAGACGATGTATTCACCAGATCCACTAGTATTGAGTTCACAGAAATAAGTGGACCTGACAAGAGTATCACAAATAATTTTGATTTGGAATTAATGTCTCCAAAACATGAAGCAGCCACAAAGTTGCAAATAAGCGGACCTGATAAGACTATCACAAGTGATTCTGATTTGGAATTAATGTCACCAAAACATGAAGCAGCCACTAAATTGCAAAAAGTCTACAAAAGCTTTCGAACGAGAAGAAAGCTAGCAGATTGTGCAGTTGTCATTGAGCAAAGCTGGTGCGTTTTTTTTACTTTTTGTTTATTCAAATGTTTGCCTTTGAAATTGTTTGGAACAGTTTTATAAGATTCGGTTGATTGTAGGTGGAAGCTGTTGGATTTTGCAGAACTGAAGAGAAGTTCTATATCGTTTTTCGACGTAGAAAAACACGAGACTGCTATTTCCCGTTGGTCAAGAGCAAGAACTAGAGCTGCAAAAGTATGTATCCTATCTTCTATTTTTCTCCTTTACTTTTTAGACTTTAGATCTGACGGTCAGTTTTTCATAGACAGTACCTGGTTTTTACAGGTTGGAAAAGGTCTTTTGAAGAATTCTAAAGCCCAAAAACTTGCTCTTCAACACTGGCTTGAGGCTGTATGTAAATCTTTCAAGGCTGGACTTTCACTTTCAAATGCATTAATCAAATTCAACACTTTTAGGCTCCGTCTGGCACAATATTTGTATACGGAGAAATGTAAAGGAAAAAAATGTCTTCTCAAAATATCATGAACCAGTAATAACATTATCTTTTCCATCACAAAGATTCCATGCACAAGCTTTAGTCGCAATCTCAACTTTTTTCCGTATTTGAAATGGAAAATGTGGTGCTGCTGAGTTTTTCATTTCATCCAATGTACCTCAGTAATCAATATTTCGGTTGAGATAAGGCAAAAGCCAAGTCGTCAAATCTTCAATAAGTTACAACAAGCTGTAACCAATTCTCTGATAGGGCTTGATTACTACAATAAAATAGTGAAGGACCAAACTGAGATCAAATATAATGTTTGTGTAGAAACTTGCATTTATTGTTTTTGTATATATCTTATCAACTTTTTGTATTTTGGTTATTGACAACACCTTTTATGTTGGTTTTGCAGATCGACCCTCGACATCGTTACGGACACAATCTTCACCCGTACTTTAATAAATGGCTTCAATCTCAGAGCCTAGAGCCTTTCTTCTATTGGTATGTTATTTCGATTTTTAACTGAATGTAGTTTCATACTACTGTGTTTTTTTCTTCAAAAATTATAATCATGGTCTCTAAACATATTTATATGGAAATACAGGCTTGACATTGGAGAAGGCAAGCAAATTAATCTTATCGAAGAAATCCCCCGATCTAAACTTCAGTACCAATGCATCAAATATCTTGGTCCGGTGAGTCATTAAGTACCATGTTCATTATTTCTATATGAGTTAATATCCAGGGCAAAATTGTTCCGGTTACATAAAAGAGTTAAATCTAAAATTACGGTTCTCTCATTTTTTTTATAAAAATGTGTTGCCAAACAACATCACCATTGTAAAAGCTTGAAAATCCGTCAAATCCAAAATAACATCACTGGAAGTCGCACTAATATACAAGGAAGATTGAGCGCATGATTATATTACATTTTAGGTCTAAACACGTCTATGCTATCCAATGCAATTTTCCCCAAATTTATCAATGTGCCAAATATTGATAGTAGAATCGGGTACTCAAACTCTCTCCACCGTCATATCGCTAGACGTGCAGATAAACATCTTTAAAGTTTTAGTTCTTTTCCCTTATGTGACTTATTAGGGATTATGCCCGTCATTTTCTTGCAGTTGGAGAGATTGAATTATGAAGTTGTGGTGAATAATGGGAAGTTCATATACAAAAAATCTGGTATACTGGTTGATACATTCGGAGAAACTGACAGTGTTAAATGGATTTTTGTATTAAGTACTTCTATGAGCTTATATATTGGGCGAAAAAGAAAAGGCGTTTTTCAGCATTCGAGCTTCTTAGCTGGTGGAGCCACATCTTCAGCAGGAAGAATAGTTGTTCAACAAGGTTCTCTGAAGGTAATAAGATGTGAAATGCCTTTTTGAAATATCATAATTAGTTGAGCACTTAATTTTCAGATCAAATATTGTTTTTGATTTTGTCTAACATTAAGTTGGCAATGTTTTTGTAACTGAAATTTGTTTCGGCTTCTAATAGGCAATTTGGCCTCACAGTGGGCACTATAGGCCAACAGCTGAGAACTTTCAGGATTTCGTGTCGTTTCTCAGGAGGAACAATGTGGATCTCACCAACGTTAAGGTATAACTGAACCAGTGATTAGCAAAGCTTCGTTATTTAGGCTTGTTCAGATGACGCTTCTAAGCAAATAAGCTTAATTATTATTGTTGCAACTTCTAATTTCCTTGTATCGCCAGAAAAGGTCAGCTTTTAAGCTGGTCAATCGCGTGCCTTCTTTTTTTTAAGAGAAAAAGGTCAGCCTATAAGCTGCAACCAAACAACTTTTTTTTTATGTCGCAGCGTAATCTAAGGATCTCCCTGAAATGAATATGGTTGGATTAGGGGAGAGATAAATTCTGTCTTAAAAAACTGTACTTGCTAGTTTTGATTATAACATACACACATTCGCAATCAGAATGTTTGTAATCTGTTCAAGATGTATACCCTAAAGAAGTTTCTTCCATTATTAATAGTTAGACTTATTCGAGGAGTTTTTTTTTTTTTTTGCGGAGATTTAATAAAGCATTTTTTTGTCAAATGTTGCAGTACCATAAGTAATAGCTAAAAAACCTTCTATATTTCAAATTTGTGATTAAACCTGCTATTAATCTACATATGTACTACTATTTAGAGATCTAATCTACCTTATGTCTCATCAGATGGACCCAGAAGATGACGAGAACTCCGTTAGCAAACGTGACAATCTTCATCCAAGAAGTAACTCATCTCAAGACTTTCAGCTTGATACACAAACCGTTGAGTTGGACCAATTATCATTAGACTCTAATATTTTATCAACATCCAATTCTACACCTGAGCCTTCCTGTCCAATGCCAATTCTAAGAAAATTGTCTAAATTCTCTATTCGGAATGGGAATGTTTTTCTTGAAACATCAAGTTTCGAGAATCAGTCTTCTGATTCATGTACCGATAACTTGACAACTAGATCCCCGTCTTATGATATAGTTGAAGCTCTATTTGATGGTGATGAAAACAATGAAGAGATTATTTCCAAAGAATGTATTATGAAAAGGATTAATTCGCATAAAGATATGGAATCATTTCAACTTGGAAAACAATTATCTTGCAAATGGAGTACGGGAGCAGGACCTCGCATAGGTTGTATGAGAGACTATCCTTCCAAGCTCCAGTCACATGCCCTGGAGCAGTTGGATTTATCTCCGAGAAAAAATGTTTCATCTCCGAGAAAAAATGTTTTATCTCCGAGAAGTGGTTTCCATTCGAGTCCAAACTCATCTCCACGATCAACGCCGAATAGCTTTGATGAAGAGTTTCTTCCGAAAAGGCGGTTTACAACAGACCCGTCTCCCCTTTGTAAATAAGTTTTGGTAATTAAATTTGCCAAATAGTTTGAGGTTAATTATTTGATTCATTAATTCTTTTGAGCAACTACAGAAGAGGATAAAAATTCATTGTCATTCTGTTTGTTCGTTACCATACAATAGTGGATATTATATTGTACGATTTTTTGTTGACATTTCAAAGTTTATTAATCATTTGGGTACTTTTACTTTAGGTTCTTAGCACCTTTAATTGGAGTCTGGACTCTTTGGAAAACTTGTTGTGGTCTGATTTTTTTTAGGATCTTATAGGGGAAATATGGTTTTCTATAATCAAACAATATTTATTTAACAAATTCTCAAGAGACTAACTAACGTTTTCTATCTACTCCATTGATTGTGAACATAGGATGGAAACTCTTCGATGACACTTGCAAGTAGCGATGGGTGCACTTCCCCTCCCTAGTCGCCCGATATTTGTATACCGTGACCGTATTAGGCGTCATAAAATGAAAATTTGGAGGAAAAACATCACCTTTTGACTTATTGATAAAAAAAATCTTGTAAATTATATTTTTCTAATTTTCCTCATTTAACTACTACCCCCATCGTTAAATAAGTTATCTTGCTGACAAATCAACCTGTTTTGAGGCAAATTCATGTACATTAATAAAATTTTTATAAAAAATTAGAAATTAAGACAATGTTAAATTATATCATTGTTTAGTTAGTTAATAGTCGCCTATAGATAAGAAAAGATAAGAGGTTCAAATAAGTATATACTGGTATAGTATAAAGTAATTTTACTCAATATACCCTGCTCATTGTCACCAAACTCACTATTTAGTTCCACGATTTTAAGGGCATCTACGTAAGTTAGTTGTGACTTCATTGTTTTCCAATTACTTTTTCAATAATCCAAATTTGTTGTAGAACTCAGTGGCGGAATTAGAGCTTTGTTTGAGTAGGGACACGACTCTTATTTACAAATAAACAAAGGCAAAATAAATTTTTAAAGTCAAAATCAAAGTAGGAGTCCATCAACATTTGTTACAATAATATTGATAAACATTTTAATCGTGGAAAGGGTTTCGAAAAACCAATATAAGACAATTCAAATTTATGTTAACTACTTATTAAAAAAAATACTGCATTAATTTGGAATTGAAAATTTTAATACTCACAATTTAAGTATATGGTTGGCTAGAAATCTAATAGACCTATATGTTTTTTTTAATATTTGGTGTCCAATGCTATTGAACTTAAAAAATATAGGGATACACTAAATGTGACATTGAAATTATGGTTTTTTTATTGCAATTCTCTTAATATAATCTCACAATCAGATAGCATAAGTTTACACTAAACTAACTACTAAAAATCAATATCTAACATTTGTATTTACATATGCTACATTATACAAAGTAGGGGTATAATTTTCATAATTTAAGGGTGTCATGTGACCCCTTTAGCTCTATGTTGGTTCCGCCCCTTGGTTCAACTCTAATAAAATTTTGATATTTTTTGCAACTTTTATGCTTACCCTTATAACAAATACGGTACATGTTTACCTTGCAATATATAGTTTTCCCTATAACAAATACATTTAGGGAACAAAAATATTTGTGTCACTAAAAATTTATTTTTGTCTTCAAAAAATACAATTTAGAGACAAATTTTGATTGTTTCTAAATAAATTGTCCCTAAATCTCAATTTTGTTGTAGTGGTATGATACGTTCAAAGCGAAGGTTCATAATTAAAAAAAATACAATTAATCAATTTTTATCATGTTTAATGCTTATTAAGAAAAAGTCCATGTAATTTACCAATTAGCTTTTGGAGGACCATTTCTCCTTAATCGAATGAGGAAGGCAATTTCAGGTCATGCCCAATGTAGATCTAGAGGGGTCACATTCTATCATATTTCCATCATGTTGCACAACACATGAAAAAATAACACCTAAATTAGAGTTTGTGAACACAACAAAAAGTCTTCTCCCTTCTTTCTTAATTAGATCACACATTTTCCATTCGTTTCCTTGTTTTTTTTTTTTTTTTTTTATCTTTACTAAAGATCTAAAACTAAAACCTTTAATTGAAACATACATATTTCAATTTTCTAGGTGATAAAGTATACAGCGAAAAAAATATTAAAACTTTAATTCAATCGGCCACCACATATTTATTACATATTGATAAAAAAGAATCCATGTGTATGGTATAGTTATACACTTGTACCTTTAAGAAAAACATCAAATTTAATCATTGCAATTTGCAAGATTACATGATAAATTGTGAACTAAACACGGATTGTAATTGGGTGAATCTTAAAAATTTCCATATCATTAAAATTTAGGTGGATGGAAAGAGGGGATACAGATGAAAGAGCAAATATTTTGTTAAATGTGTGAGTTGTCCTCACCACACACACATTTTTAAATACACAACCATTATCTTGTTATTCATTCCGGTTCCATTTAATTGTTCATTACGAAACTACGTGCAATTTTGACCGACTTATAACTTGTATCAAAATAGTCGAAATGAAACAAGAGAAGAGATAGAGAGAGATATATTATGGCAGAAAAAGGATGGCACACACAAATAAAGAGAATAAGGATGCTCTCTCAATGTAATGTGATTGGGATATATTGTTGTTTTAAATGTAGTACTACTATAATCCTTTTAATTCTAACCAAATGCTCTTAGTATTCAACTTTATCATTCAATAGCAATAATATGTTATGTGCATGCACAACAAAAAAAAAACTAGATTTATATACTTTGTACAGGTGGTCCCTAAAAGGCTAAAATATAATTCAAAATCTGGTGCACATCATGGCACACACATACTAATCTGGTTTTTGAGTTGTGTACTAATTAACATTATTGATTGAATAGTGATTGTGGAAGAATTTTTGATTTTTGTTTTTTTTTACTGTGTTTAATTTCCCGATTTTGTGATGTTTTGAACATGACACTCATAGTATTCAACTTATAGTTCCAAAGCTGGATCTATAAATTTTGATGTTTTTTTCTTTCTTTTTGGCAATTGATGACGTTTTTGTGTAACTTCAAATCATAATCTTACAATTGTAGTTATTAGTTTATTTATGTGTTAGGCAGTTTCTCCATTTCAGGATGTAATTAGTTGCATAGGGATGGAATCTAAGTTTGGTAGTCAATTTGAGTTTTACATGATTGTTGAAATAAATGGAGAGGACTGGTGGTGATGCTATCGTTCATGATTATATCATCAATTTTTTTGTCCAAAGGTAAAACCTTAATAAGACCCGGTTTGGGATATTTATTCTTATCGATTATATTCATGATAAAGATCGTTAGCAACTAAGCACTGATGTTTACTGTTTCTAGAGATTGATCGAATCTTTTGGTTAAATCCATTTATTCGTATTCTTCTTCTTCTGCTTATAAGTTATATATGCTTATAATTGGTTTGTTCTCACAAAAAATTTGATAAAATCATAACATAAAGTAAACTATTAAGGTATGAATACTTGAGAAACTTCAAGGGTATTATTTGAAAGAGAAATTTATTTATAGGTACAAGTTTCCCAATCTCCTCTATTTTGTTTGCCTTTGAAACACCAGTTGCTAGAACAATGGTGAGAAAACAAACCTCGAAGAGGCAAAGATCGTACACCAATGGTTTGCGAAGATAGACACACAGGTATGGATATTGTGTTATCCATACCCGTGTGTATAAATTATCTCTAGATGTAATGATTGGTAGTGTGTTATGGCTCATTATTACTTTATTGTGTTAATGGTATAGATTTAACTCACATATTTGTTTGCAAAACTTTATAACTATATTTGTAAATTATATTTATGATATTTAAAAATATATAGGCAATTGATTCGGTTCAGTTATATTTGAGTAATGTTACGTAAATTACAACACAACCCAACTCTATCACTTGTTATATGTGCTCACTTTATTATCATTAAACATATAAAAAAATGATTGGTTATAATTTAATAATTGTGTCTAGGAGCATTTTCAACTATGTTAGAGCATTCACATCTCACTTTTCATAATTCACTTTCTTAAAAATTTGAGAAGTTTAGGTATAAAAATCATTCACATCAAACTCATAATTCACTCTTTATTTTTAGAGAGAACCATGACATCTCTTTATAAATAAAGAATAAATTATTGAACCCAACTTAATTAACTTATTGCTTTTGTACTTCAAAAAATAATAATAATATATAAATAGATAAATGTTTTAGAAAGACTATAAAATTATATGATAATAATAATATATAAATAGATAAATGTTTTAGAAAGATTATAAAATTATATGAATTGTAAATGACTTTTTAAATAATAAAAAATAAAATTTTCACTCTTGAAGAAAATTATGCACATATCGACGTGAATGCTCTTGAAGTCTCTATATTTATATGTAGAGCGTAATATGTTGGAAAAACCAAGTGGTTTTATTTGAGTGAATGCTCTCTTAATTTAGTGGTTACAAAAACCACCCATTCTCCCCATTTATGTGGGTCTTTAAATTGTAAAATGATTTACAAATTGCATGTTTACAAAATAATGGTCTTGGTCCCTTTTTTGGCATAATCTTTCCAAGACAACTTTTATACATGGCATATACACATATTCACAGAAAAATACACATGCATACATATAGAGATAGAGTACCGCACCACCAACGGCCCGACCGTGGCTCGGTGCCGTTTCCGCCGAGTCACATGCGATAGACGTTGTACCTTGGGAACGAAGTGCCCCATTTAGCCAGAAGCAGAGGTGACGGAGCAAATATCGTTTAAGGAAAACTGCTTGCAGTTACCTCGTCTCGGACTTTAGTCGATTTCGGTATCATTTACATACTCTTAATTTTGAAGTTTGTAATTGATAATTATATATTTGAGGAAACCATTTTCTGTTTATTTGTCCATTTCTTTTCCGTAGAAATTATTGTGTTTATTTACAACGTACCCAACAATCTTAAACGATAGTTGTATGTTTGGTACGTTAATACAATAATTTCGGTGTATGGATTTACAGAAAATTATTTCTTTATCCGTAATCGTTCTTAGTAAAATTATTTTCTCTTAATCTTTGGTTTCGGGAATTTGTTGTTTATGGCTATAATGGTTTCGGTTTGTTATAATCATTATTATTTTTAAAGGGTTTATTTGTTTTCACAAAACAAAGACGTGAATTTTGTAAAAAAGGTTTCTGCTTTGTCTGGTAACGGTGCAGTTCACAGCTCTTACCCTGACCCGGTCAGTTTTTATCCATCCCTTCTGTTATATATATTATGTATGTGTAGTTTTGTTGTATTAATGTGGTTTGAGGAATTCTAGGTAGACAGGGTGACCATGAGAAAAAAAGTAGACAAAAAGCCCAATCAGTGGCGGAAATAAGATTTAGATATGGATGGGGCTGAATTATATGTATATAGTACTATTTTATAATTATTGAGGCGGAAATAAGATTTAGATATGGATGGGGCTGAATTATATGTATATAGTACTATTTTATAATTATTGAGTGTGATCTAAGAATGTTATAAGCCAAATGTATAATTCTTGTATGAATTGGTTTAGATGGGTATTCGACAATTTCCTTGTTAAGACCATAATTCCTAATTGGAAGGTAGTGGCTTCAGCCAGTGACTTGTATTGCATGCATTTGTATTCTACATTTTGTATTTTATAAATACTACATGTTAATTATGTGAGATGGTTCTGTTATACTAAATTACTAATGGTCTATAAGAATTTTTCACTTTCTGTAATATCCTCGTGTGTATGTATGGAAGCATATTAAGCATGTACATGTCCGGACATAGACTTTTTTTTGCCCAGGAGATAGTTTCATTTGATTTGATCGGGGACTATGTTCAAAAGGAAGTGTTATTAAGGAATTACATGGATTAAATTATTATTCAGTTTGTTATTCCAGAGGATATAATACACAGATTGTGTAACCGTTTTAAAGTCAGGAAATAATAGAGTTTAATTTTGGACTTAAATGGTGATTAATTTTTTGTTGTAATGGGTATTGAGACACATTACGAAACCGTTTCTTTTTGCACTATTAATATAATAAGTCATGTGAATAATTTACTAATAAATGGATTTATTATCATTCATATTATGAGTAATCTCGTTACATTATATTGTTAGTGAATTTTATACATGTTTATTATTTTCATGTTAATAAATTACTAACAATTTCCAATGAGTATTTGTGTAGACATGGATCTTTAACATGGAATTGGAGGATTGGTGATTATTCGAAACAATTCTAGTAAAAGCCATTAAATTGGGGATTACGACAGAACTGGTTTCGAAATAGTTCTTGTAAAACCATTTTCTGATTTTCAGAATTTGGGGCTTACGACAGACATTGTTTAAATTCTGAGATTATTCTTTGTAAAATCAGATTTATCTGGTGTTTACAGTTGAATAAATCTTTCAGAATTTGATAATCTTTCTCGGGAATGAACTATAATACTCTTGCAAAATCAGTTTCTTGAAACCATGCGTGGTTATAGAAATTTGGTGTTTGCGAAGGATGAGTTTTAGTTTCATTTTTCAAAATTAGATTGTGCATGTTTGTTATTTGAGATAACAAACAGTTTCATGCGGGAAATGTCCGGAACACAGTGGGTGCTGGAACTGACCAGAACATTGTGGGTGCCGGTGTAACTCCTATTAATTTTGCATGAGTGCATATTAACGACGGAGGTTACAAATTTGAAACCACCATTATTAAAACCACTAATGTGGTGATATAATGGGTGATATCCTTATTAATTGTGATTTATTGCAATTTAATTTGGAGGGTTAAAAAAATTTATAACGGTAATCATTAATAAGATTAATGACGAGTATTTATAACTTCTTATTAATTGTGATTAATCGTAATTTAATTTGGAGAGTTATAAATTATTGTAACGACAGTCGTTGTTGTCATTTATGGAGAACTTTATTAGCTATCTACGAATTGCAATGACGAATCGGTTACATATTTGGATGAAAGGTTATTTAATAACCAACTTTGTTCATCCAAGAGCAAATAATTTGATGATTAAACAAATTATAAATGACCGTTGAGTTTTATTTTAATAATAAACAAATATCGGCTAATTTATTACTCGTTGAAATATTATCTTATTAATTTGCTGAAAGAACATTTAATAATTTGTTGAAATTAACATCTTATTTATTTGTTGGAAAAACATTTAATAATTTGTTGAAATAACATATTATTAATTTGTTAGTAAAACATATTGTGAATATATTGAGCTTGCTATTATTGAGAATAGTAATGTAATATTATATTACTATTATTGGGAGAGGACCCCAAGGGTCCCACAAATGTGGGGGTAACCCGTTGATCCTGTAGATCGAGAATCTAAACGTAACTCATAACGTCTGCGGGCGAGTGGAAGAATATTTAACGATTTATTGGTATGGATTTAAAACGTCTAAAATAAATGATATTGTTCATTTACCATCTTGAAACCGATTAAGTTTCTCTATAACAGTGTGCATGTTCTGAGTGAGAACAAAGGGAATGCACAAACTGTGGGGGCGTTAATGTGTGAAAACGTTTGAAATCTACTAACAAGTGCAATCATACAAATCTGAATCATGACTAGTGGTTTTTGAAACCTAAAGGGCAATAGCCTTTCAGTAGCCAAAACACTAGGATCAAATTGTGATAAGTTTGCTTGTTTGTGGCAATATATGAGTGACTATTTGTTCAAAATGAGCATTTTAGTCGATACTTTTGTGGTCAATAATGACATGTTGAATTATTCAACCAAGTCACTGATTTGACATGATATAGTAGGTGATGAAAATATAAAAGGTTAAATGTTTTATTTTTCTAAATCTATTATTTAAATTGAAACACAAATATGAGTTTGTGTTTGAAGAAATGTATTGCTAAGCCTTCAGTTCGAAGTTTCGAACGGAGTACATAACCAAATGGTTCGATGCATTTGAGATAAGTGCAAAACCAAAAAGGGTTTAAAAGATATTTCCTCAATTTATTGATGGATGTATTAAACACTGATATGTCTACTTGATGAGAAGTAAAGATAAATCAGTCGAGATATTCATTCAAGTAAGAATGAATACGTGAATTCTATTGTTGAGGATTAAGGCTTATCAGAAAACATGTTTAATCATGGGTGTTCTGTTGTGTTAATCTACCAACTTTAATCCAATGATTAAGTGTTAATCATTAAATGATAGACTATTTTTGGAAGTGTTAGATATTGTCTAACTAGTTTCGAAATGGTATATTCACATGGATATGAATACATGATAAGTGTGATTGAAACGGTGAATATGAGACACCGTTCACATAATTGTGTTGATGGAATGACACCAATCGTTAAAGAACGACTTATTATGCTCTCGAGCAAAAATGTAGTTCTTAAACGATGAATATCATGTTGAGAAGTTCAGGATTAAACTCTGAATTTGTACGGAAAGTGAGCTTTCCGCAAGCTATGTGTTGAACAAACTATCGCTTAGGAAGTTGGACCAAACAGTCAGAATTATAGAAGGCATGGTGTCTGACTATAAGTTCGTGAAAGTTTGGTGCTACCTAAGAAAGGTCTCAATTCTTGTTCCTTAAAAGATTTGGATAGGATCGAAAATGGTAGATTGTGTGTTCTTCGGATAAGCACAAAATATAGTGTTGATCGGTTTCTAGTGAATAAGGCACATGGCTTTAAAGTGCATATAGAACATTGTTCTATGCCCGAGAAGCGTATTTTCTAAAAGAGAAATTTTTCCGCAAAAACTCTTAACGCCTGGCGAGTGTGATCAATACGTTGAGGGTTCAAAGCATTACGCTACCCAAGACAAGTGAACACTCTAACGGTGCTGGAAAATTGGGGAAAGTGAATCTTTTAAGGAAGATGAAGTGCATCGACATTGTAAAAGGGTAAGTAATGAAACTTCCTTTGTCCCTTGACCTTCATGAGTGAAGGTGAATCGACGACATTGAAATAATCAATGTTATCCATATAATGTGTATATGGGAAGATGCCATCAACAATGAGTTTGATAGGCACGTGAGAAATAAAGTCAATTACTTTAAGTAAACTGACGGTTTTGATAATTTTAATGTCTATACTCTAATCTCTATAAAAAGGACGCATCATTAATTAATGAGAACATGTGTTTTATAAATGGAGATCTAGAGAATTAGGAACAACCCATTGGGTCGTGGTTCCGTGTAAAGTAAGCCAAGGTGCGAAAACTTGTTAAGTCGTTATATGGACTAAAACAAACACCTAACTTATCCTAGGTAGTCTCTTGTGCGTCAAGAACTGCACTAGACCAGTTATAGCCAACTCAGTGAGCAGACTCAGTAAGTTTGCCAATGAGGCTTCTCAGATACATGAGGTATACTGCCAATCATGAACTGCATTATACGAGATGTCCAAAATGTTTGGAGGGTATTTAGATACCAAGTGTATCTCAAACTTTAACAGTACAAGGTCCATTAGTGGATATGTTTGTAGTTAAAGAGGTTGCAGTCTTATGGAGGTCTGTAAAATAGACCTGCATAGTTGGAGAAACTGTAGAGTTAGAATTCATAACGTCAAGCTACAGAAGAGGCAGATTGGCTGAGAAGTCTTGGGAGGTATTCCAAGTGGCCAAAATCTATTCCCGCAATAGACGTGTACTGCTGCAGTCAGTCAGTTATTAAACGGGATCAGAATAATTTGTATAATGGAAAGTCCCGACAAAGTCAAGACATATTCGTCGGAGACACAAATCCGTAAGAGGAATTGCTAGCAAAAATTGTGGTATCCCTAAACTTTGAAAGGTCTAAGGATAATAATGCGGATCCATATACAAAATGCTTGACTCGTGGAGGAGTTAGAGCATCATCGAGGGAAATGGGGGGTTTGAAGCCCAATAAATTGGAAATCTTCGCATAGGCAACCCAACCTGAACTGGAAACTTCAGTCTCGGGTTCAATGGGAAACTGAATTGTGCGGGTAACCGAACAAAGCACTCGGGAACATAAGTTCTCAGCCCATTTCTATGATGAAAGAGTGATAGACCTGTACCATTTTATGGGTGAGTATGAGTCTCTTAATGAATCAAGCATCTCGAAGGTCGAGTGGGGTGAGTCAGGACACCCTTGACTTGAAAATCACGTATAACGAGTGTGTATGGCCGATACTATGTGATGATCTAGGGCTAAATCACTAGAGCACTCGGTTGAATTTGCCAAGGCAGTCCAGAGCCAAATATGGACAACAACCAAAGGGCTTAGTAAGCGGTGTAGAGAGGACACTGTGTGAGTATTACCCTGGTATGCACAAACGCTAAAGGGTTCAAGGCTTTAAGGCTACCCAATAGTAGAATATCAGATTTTACATCACTATGGCAGGTTCAATGCACGCGCTACCTGTCCTTATGCAGTGAATTCTCGTGGTTCTCTCGATTGCATTTAGTTGCACGTTGCATGTTTTAGATCGCATTCATGTGGGGGATTGTTGGAAAAACCAAGTGATTTTATTTGAGTGAATGCTCTCTTAATTTAGTGGTTACAAAAACCACTCATTCTCCCCATTTATGTGGGTCTTTAAATTGTAAAATGAGTTACACATTGCATGTTTACAAAATAATGGTCTTGGTCCCTTTTTTGGCCTAATCTTTCCAAGACAACTTTTATACATGGCATATACACATATTCACAGAAAAATACACATGCATACATATAGAGAGAGAGTACCGCACCACCAACGGCCCGACCGTGGCTCGGTGCCGTTTCCGCCGAGTCACATGCGATAGACGTTGTACCTTGGGAACGAAGTGCCCCATTTAGCCAGAAGCAGAGGTGGCGGAGCAAATATCGTTTAAGGGAAACTGCTTGCAGTTACCTCGTCTCGGACTTTAGTCCATTTCGGTATCATTTACATACTCTTAATTTTGAAGGTTGTAATTGATAATTATATATTTGAGGAAACCATTTTCTGTTTATTTGTCCATTTCTTTTATGTAGAAATTATTGTGTTTATTTACAACGTACCCAACATAATATTCAGACGGGTATTTGCACCGGGAATTACACCGATTAGAGTTAAATGATTTTGCAATTTTCTAATAAAGATCCATAAGTTTCATTAAATTAGTCAAAATCTCTTAGCCCACAAATGAAGTAGTGAACAGGCACATCACTCAGGATAAGAATTGTGTGCATATTTCCACTGCATTAATCATTTTTCTTATATCTATTCACGTATACAGATTTTAGAAATGTTGTTGCGTATCAGTTATATTGAAAAACACATGTTAAGCTGTAAATGAATTACCAAAAATGTGATAAATATATTTTTAAATATCAAATGATATTAAAATATGGTAAGTAAATAAGGTGTGACATTAAATAAACACATATCATATTAACATCATAAATGCTTATTTAACATTATATTAGAAAATAAAATGGATTTTAAAATATGTCCGGAGTCACATGTTAGCAATACCGTAACAAATTTATGGAGATTCAAATATATATTATGAAACGTAACTACATATTAAAGTGAAAGTTATATAGTGTATACATGTCAAACTTAGTGTCACGCCCCAAAATCCTAAAAACGGACATCAAGGCGTGACCTTTTTAAACAAAAGGAAAAGAAACCTGTTAGTACAAAATTAAAATTTTAAAAGAAAACACTTGTGAGCTAAAGGAACAATCAAATGAATAAATATAAAGTTTGTCAAACGCGGCTACAAGACAAATGGTTTTAACAAAATTATATAAAAAGAAATGAGCAAATGTAATTCGCCCGTAGGCTACAACCTCAAATGAAAACTAGTCTAATCGAAAATAAAGCAACTGAAAGATGCCCGAGCCCATGCGATACTTCGCTAATGCTTTTAACCGAACGTGCCAACCTAAGTTGTACCTGTAAGACAAAACTGTAACGGTGAGTCCCACGCACATGCATAGACAGGACGACACCATATACCGTCACTCCATCCCATAAATGCAAAAACTCACAAACGACAACTACGATAATCAACATATAAAAAGAAATATAATAACATGCTACAACGGGATAAATTAAATAAGTTCAACACACATTTATAGCATACATGGACCTCTCACGCCACCTACCCCAGTCCGTAAGGTAGATCATTCTCTATCTCTTCGGCCGTCTTATGTCCCCGGAATCAGGGAGAGACATACACCATTGCTAACATAAAAATAGATTTATAGTGCGCACTTGGACCTCTCACGCCACTCGTCCCAGTCTGAAGACGAGTCATTCCTTATCCCTTCGGCCATCTTATGTCCCCGGAATTAGGGAGAGACATAGACCATTGCTAACAATAAAATAAATATAGTGCACACTGGGACCTCTCACGCCACTCGTCCCAGTCCGTAAGACGAGTCATTCCCTATCCCCTCGGCCGTCTTATGTCCCCGGAATTAGGAAGAGACATAGACCATTGCCACTATTCTAAATCACAAGGCCTCGGCCAATAATAATAAACCATTCAATTATCACATTCTCATACGTCACTCTAACGTAATTCAACATAACCTATAAGCATAGATGGTAGATTCACAACTAGCCACACGAGTCTAACAACATAAATCTCATTCAGGCATTTTAACAAACAACCTGTATGGATAAACTACAATTCATCTTTATTCAACATAATTTTACCCAATTTCATCAACAACTATATAATCACATAATCAACTCATAAAACATGCAAACCCATCCATAGTCTCATTAATTCAAAATTAATATGTCTAAGGTCTCAACCTCTACAATTCAAAAAATGGAATTAAAAGTGCAACCAATAAAACTCAATTAACAATTTAAGAACATAATTAAGATGAAAGGCAAAAACCCCCAATTTAAAATGAACGCAAGACCTAATCCTAACATACACCATCGTCTAGTCGCAATGGATAACTCCCGTTACCTTAGTGCGTAGAGGAGATGCTTCCGGTAAGAACCCGCTAATGGTGGTTTCCTCTTCTTCTTCTTCTTCTTCTCTCTTTTCTCTCTTTTTTTCTCTTGTTTTAGATTACTGTTTTGAAAGAAGTGGGTTGATTTGAAAATGTAAAAACTGTTTTGAGAAAGTTTGTGGTAACGAACTATTTGGTCCCCAAAGTTCTAAAAGTTAACTCTTAATCAAGAATATTAATTTACTGCTAAAAAATAACCAATATTTAGAAACAAAACTATTGGGTCCTTTTTATTTATAAAATTAGTAACATGTTTTAAAAATAAAGTTTTTCGGAAGAGTTTCGGTTTTTGGCTAAAAATTAGTCGAGTGACCGATTTTTGATAAAATTTGCATAAAACGTTTTTGGATAAATTAATTACTAATTAAAAATCACTTATAAAAATACGAGATGTTAAACTTAGTGAGAACATACTATGGATAAGATTTGAAATGTATAAAAAATGATATAAAGAATATCAAATATCAAATATACTATTAAAATAAGGGGCAATTAACAAAAACATAGCCTATCCCTATTATATTAACAAAAACATACCATAATAATTTAACTTATTTATGAATAATAAATACAATAACAAGAAAATAACCCATATAAGAAAATAATAAAGTGACTAGATTGAAAGTAATCCAAGTATAACTTATTTGTTTTATATTGAGCCATTTGTATCGATCTCATTCTTAGCCTTGAAACCTAATGATAACATAACAAAAGTTTAAGCTAAAACATTCATTTGTGCAACGACTTAAAAATTGTAATCACAAGCAAGCTGCAGCTTCACAAATGTTTGTCTCTCTCCCTTGAAATTGGATATTCGCTTGATCCTGACCCTTATCATTCTCCTCATCTCTGTTGTTGCTCACGATGACAACCTGATCCAGCAAGTGGTATCCCAGGGTTCCCAACACCATGTTGACATTGACATTCTCAACACTGAACACCACTTCTCTGTAGGACTGTATTCAAGGCCAAGTTTGATAAGGCGTATTGTACCCAAGAAGAAAACGACTATATGCTATCAGTTTCCAATACTAACATGCGTCGGGCTGTCGTAACAAGCACAGGAGACCCTTCTGCCGTCCATGGAGTTGGCAAGTTCTCAAATCTTATCTTCGTCTGAGTCAGTGAAAACTTTCTAGGCCTTAAGAAGAAAGGTGTCAGGTTTCAAGAGGATGCTCAGAAAGCTCATTAATCATATCAAGGGTGTTGCGTATACATAATTTCACATCAAAGTGACACAATAAATTATGTTCATCAATATACACTAATAAAACATCATACTATTAGTTTGACAATGGGTGGAACTATCATATGACTAGTGGTTGAAACGGTAACCTCACAATTTTAAACAATATTTTTTTTATTAGTGTTTTTAAAAATAATTTATATATAAGTTATTCTGTCAACCGTTTAAATATTTTTTTGGCAAATTCTTTCAAAAATATATATTGTTAGTGCAATAACATAATGTGATTTTGTATGTGATGATAATATATAAATACTACTTAAAAACTAACACGTAGGCAAATGATAATAAAAGACATTTTACACCAACGTACCATGTTGACACGTAACACACATCTTGAAAAATTTGTAAAAAATAATAATAATTAGAACAACAGATAGTGGTGAGTACAAATAAAATTTATAAAAAAACTTTTTGTGGTTTTTATTTTAATTAAGTGAATTGAGTACAATGAAATTGTGTATTACATATTTGATTGTTTGTATATATCTATTATTAAATATATGTTTGGTTTTTTCAGGTTTTATATTTTTTTACATTCGTATCTTAATCTTCTTACTCTTGATTCTTAACTTTACCTTTTTGTATCGTTTAGTTTTCTATTTTATTTATTTTTTAGTTAATTTTGAAAACCTGAAACTTTCGAGACGTGACTGCACGTGATGTTACTATTGTGGATTTTTTTAGAAGTTTGAAAAAAAAGTCGTAATTGTCAAAATTGAGCGAAAAGGAAAAAAAATTAGAAACCAAATACATTTTAATTAAGAAACTAAGGCTTAAAAATGAAGAAAAAATGGTAAAAAAATGTTTAAAAATTCTGGTTTCTCCGTGTTTATATTTTGAAAAATATTATGTGTTTTTATTAATTATTTTGGCAACCCCATGCATTTGGTTATGGTTTCGCCCCTGAGTTTGACCTTTTAGTAAAAATATGGGTTCAAATTGTATATTGGGTCGTCTGAAACAGTGTGTGTGGATCGCCCCTAACATGATAATCTCCCAACATATTGTGAATGGAGAATATTAGTCATATGTCACCGTTTACAATATTTTTTAAATTGAGGTTCTCGGCCGAATTTTTTTTAAATTCCAGTCACCCGACTCAATAAAAAAGTGCTTAAAATCTGTTTTTAAGCTTAAAAAATAACTTATAATCTATACTAATCAGATATAAATATGTGAAAAGAGCTTAAAAGTTATTTTTAAGTTTAAAAAAAATTTATAATGTACACGAGAAAAATATCAAATTTTTTAAAAAATAACTTAAAAGCTATTTATTTTAGCTTTCTTAGTTTTTTTAGTGTTTATTTGAATTATTAATGAAAAAAAAGATATTAAAAAGTTATGAAAATAATTTATTTTTTATCACTTGTAAGTTAAGGTCGCCTACACTTAAAAAATTTATGAGAGTAGTGACCTATGAACAAAAATATTATTAAAATGTGAGCTCCCACCAATCAGGCCTTGTGAATGCACCACCGGAGGCCCTAAACTTTGGAAGTAGTTCATTTTATTGTGTTCCTGTAGTCTGCAGAGAGCTCCTGAGCCTCTGCGAGCAACACCTTGTCGATTGTGTGAATGAGTGCGACCCGTATAAGAAAGAGATTCATGTGATTCAGGATGCAATGGTGGGCTGATAAACAACGGTTTCGAGTACATATGCACTCAAGTCTTGGTGAGGTTCAAAGAGAATTGGATTATCCTAATACTGGTAGAGATGTTAATTAAATGCCAATTTGACAAAAGCAAAATTGATGCAATCAGTTTCAAACATTGTCGTTGTTTCTGTTGATCTCCAAGTCACAAAATCTGGTCAAGAATGGCCCTCTTATAGTGGAATCAATGATTATCTTATCCATTTATATGTTCAATGAGCTTTTGGTGGGATACGGTTCATCCACTAATATTTGGTTTTTCGTCTTGAGGACAAACCTTAATGTATAGTTTAGAACTCGTAAGAAGAAAATCGAGGAGATGATGGATATATTATTGTCAATGCAGAGGAAAATCGGATAGATGATGGAAATTAGAGGCCCACATTTTTTGAACGTGTAATTAATGTGGTATTGATACCATGGTTTCATGCTTGTTCCATTCCATCGTTTCATTTGGCTGCATTCAATTTTATTTTGTTAGAGTTTATAAAAACATCTGCAATATCGTTGTTATCTTTATTATTAACTAAAATACTTACCTAACAATACATTTTTTTGTCTCCATTAATTATGTTAAATCATGTGTTATCTTTATAGATGTTAAAAAAGTTGTTAAATATAACAATATTTTTAATGTTGTTAATGAATTATGTGGCAAAATACGATTAATTAAAACATGAACTATGTTTCAAATACTTCTAGTTTAGTTACTATATTAATGGGGCTTACAAAATGACTAATTAATGAGATTTCACTTAATAATTAATTTTAATTAAAATTAGATAATTTTGTTAAGTTAATGCACTGATGTGAATGTTAAATTTAAGTTACATTAACATGCAATTAAATGATGATGTGTCAAAATTAATATTGTTAAAATTAACACAACTATTGTGGATGATCTAATATATTCATATACTTTGGAGTCTAATTGAACACACGAAATAAACACAATCCAATGGTTCAGATTTAGACATTAGTTTGTAAATTTTTTATATATAATTTTAATATATAAAATAAGATATAAAATCATTGACCTTTTTTATTATTTTTTATTAATACTTAAGTTTATTATGGTCTTAACTATGCTTCTATAATTTTATTTGAGTTTTTATTGTATTGTAAAATTAGTTTTAATTTACAAAATCATAATTTGTATTTTATATATTAAAATTATATATTTTTTTTTTTACAAAACATACGTCTAGATCTAAACGGTTGGATTGTTATTATTTTCTCCGTTAGACTATGTGTGCATTATATAATTTATAGAATTTGAATCCGGCATTAAAGACTACTTTTTAGGTAAATAAGGTGTGATGATTCCATAATCCATATATTAATTTTGTTGGACCAAGTATTTGAAGTCTTAAGGATACATTCCCATACCAATCTCATTAAGTCTTTAGATGTGACAATTCCCATAAGAGAAAATTAAGGATTGGATCATGAAAACAATAGTATTTAAGGATTGGCCCGTCTATAAAATGTAAAAAATCAGAAAAAATGAAAAAATTCCAGAAAATAAAAATACAAAAATCAAAAAATCAAAAAAATATGAAAAAATCAAAAAATAAATAAAAGAGGCAAAACCCCAAAAAAACATGACTTTTTTTTTTCTAAAAATCCCAAAAAATAAAAAAAAATCCCAAAAAATCAAAAAAAAATCCCAAAAAAAAAAATAAAAAAATCTAAACTCAACAAAAATCCAAAAACGCAAAAAAAAAAAAACCCCAGTCTGAACCATTTTAAGTCATTTTGGTTCAGATTGTTTTGGTTTACACTGTTTTATAAATGACTTAAAATGGTTCAGACTGTTTTTAAAATGATTTAAAATAGTTTAGACTGTTTTTAAAATGACTTAAAAATAGTTCAGACTGTTTTTAAAATGACTTAAAATAGTTCAGACTGTTTTTAAAATGACTTAAAAAAGTTCAGACTATTTCTGGTTCAGACTGTTTTTAAAATGATTTAAAATGGTTCAGACTGTTTTTAAAATGACTTAAAAAAGTTCAGACTGTTTTTGGTTCAGACTATTTTTAAAATGATTTAAAATAGTTCAGACTGTTTTTAAAATGACTTAAAAAAGTTCAGACTGTTTTTGGTTTAGACTGTTTTTAAAATGACTTAAAATGGTTCAGACTGTTTTTAAAATGACTTAAAAAAGTTCAGACTGTTTTTGGTTTAGACTGTTTTTAAAATGACTTAAAATGGTTCAGACTGTTTTTAAAATGACTTAAAATAGTTCAGACTGTTTTTAAAAATGACTTAAAATGGTTCAGACTGTTTTTTTCTTGTTACGTTTTTGGATTTTTGTAGATTTTATGGGATTTTAAAAAAAAATTCATATTTTTTTGGGGTTTTGCCTTTTTAAATTTTTTTTGCATTTTTGCATTTTTTCATTTTTTTTTATTTTTTCATTTTTGCATTTTTATTTTCTGGAATTTTTTCATTTTTTTCTGATTTTTTACATTTTTATTTGTTAGTTAGGAAAAATGGATCAAACATTAAATACTTTCAGTTTTATGGACCAAACATTAAATACTTTTTTTTTTTCGTGGAATACAAAATCTAACATGTTTGCATACGTGAGGATAATTTTTTCAAAAAAGTAAACAAAGATACATAAGGATTAGGAACCAAATTACTTCTCACATATAACCTAGTATATATATATCATCAAACAAGGCGTAATCATCCTATAAACCAAATTACTTCTCACATAACCTAGTATATATAAATCATCAAACAAGGCGTAATCATCCTATACATAGGGACCTTGCAAGTCTTCTCGTCTCCAGGAGAACCATTTTTTCATTATTGCGGAATACGGTGTCGCAACGTCACGACCTAGACGGATCAAGAGCAAGTATAATTAGCTCTTCTTATTCTTTTTTGACTCTCCTATTTTATTTTTTCCTATTGCTTTTAATCTATGTAATTATGATCTGCTTTTGTCTTCGCAACTTTTTGATAATGGTTCATGGTGGTATTGCAGATATTCGGTATGTCGGAGAAGGAGATGGATCATGGAGTGAAGTTGTTTAACAAGTAAGTAATTTGATCTTATTTTTGGTAATGGTTTATTTTGTTCAATTAGATTTAAATTAAAACAATTATAAGTAGGTTGATTATGAAATTCAGCACTTGCAAATCTTTCATCTGTACATATCATAATTAGGTAATAATTAACTTTGGTGTAAAAGTTGGCGAATAACGCTTGTAGGATTCAGTTGCCATAAAATTTTGAAATCAATCACCATGTAATCGCGGAGAAATCGCGGAGAAATCAAGGGAAATCCTATAAATGGATAGTTACATAGACATTATTTTAGTTATGTTCAGCACGATACTGGATTTTTATTGTCGACTGGGGATTTTTGAAGACAAATTTAGGAAATTCTGTTAATTATATGTTGTTATTCCAGTCATAAGATATCGTTGCTTGTTGTATATAGAATATAAAGAAATTATTATATATATATATATATATATATATATATATATATATATATATATATAGCTAAAAAGGAAAAAATACATCAATGAAAACTGAATGCTGTATCTCTGATTTTAGAGTTAGTATATACTAAGTATCTACTCCTATATATATGATAATTTTTGTTGTTATTGTTTCTATGAACACGGCAGCAACTTTAAAATTAGAATAAAACATATTTCAACAACATAATTAAGCTGATTGATATTTTAAGGGTTTTAATTGAAACAGAAATATAAGAATCTAAAAACCATAATATTACATTATTACTAGTATATAATTACTAGATATAGTTCAAACCATAAGATTGCATATTTACGAAAAGAATTAAAAATATCACCTATCATCTGTAGTTTGAACTCACTTATTAAGCTAACCAAATTAAACACAACGAAAAATCTAACCATTTGAACTTTGAAGATTTGTTTTAATAATCTTAAGCTGACATTACATATAATGATAAGGGAGCATATTTTTCCAAAGCAAAATTCTGATCCCAGTGTAAACCGTAACTTTGAGTTACTGTTTTGACCATTGACTTTTTAGAAGAAAAAGTAGAAAAAAGTCATAAATGTATAAAATTTGGTTATAATTGTTAGAAACTGAGTTAAAATTTTACAATGTCAATTTTATTTTATTTTTTTATTGATTTTTTGACTTTTTTTTTGCTCTTTATTAAAGAAAATAAAAAAAAATATCATTAAAACTGTAAAATTAGAACAATATGCTATAAACTAAGTTTCAAAATTTACAAAGTCATTTTTTATATTTTTTAATCTTTTCGGTCTTTTTTAAAAAATAAAGTAAAAAAAATGACTGTAAAAGCTCATTCATAATGTTTTTTATTTTGTTTAAACAATTTCAAATATTTTTAGAAAAGAAATAAAAAATCAACAAAAAAACAAACACAAGTTTGGAAATTTTCAACCCAGTTTTTAACTAGAATAAACAAATTTTATACAAATACAATTTGTTTTTCCCAATAAATCATAAAAAGTAGAAGAAGTCAACCGTCAAAACCGAAATGTAACTATGAGCTATGATTTTACACTGGAATCAGTATTTTTACTTTGGAAAAACGGCATCCTAAATCCTAATGATCATAAAACTGTTCTAAAACCAACTTAGGAGGTTCAATGAGCCTTTTAATTTGCTTTTAAAAACCCCGCTGCCTTCGCCCTTATATGCAATGTTGGAATTAACTAACAGTATCTGTATTTGTGTACGTGGATGCAAGGGGCCGCTTTTTATATGAACTCTTTCTTTTTTGTTATTATGTGGAATGCTGAAAGGATGATTTATGCCTAGCAAAAAAATTTTGGTTAAAATACATGGCAGTATATTGGTTTAGGCGCCCTTAATTCAGTCTACTTTATGAATTGACTTGCTTTTGGCAGTAATAGAAGAGGAGCACAAGAAGTTCAAGCAACTTGCAATGGTTCTTTCGGTACTTTGCTAATAGATCTTCCTTCTCACCTTCTCGCCAGTATTATGTCCCGCATACCAATGAAGTCCCTTTTTATGTGTAAGTGTGTTTGCAAATCATTTCTTTCTGTAATCTCCGACCCTTGTTCTTTCAACATACTATCACCGGCGGTTCTTTTTCATACACCTTGCGGATTCTTCTGTTTGGACGAGTTGACAACTAAAAATGATAAATGTATCGGTTGGCCAATCAAGTTCAAGCTCGGTGTCAATCTTCCTAACGTTAAACTTTATTTTGTTGGTGCGTGTGAAGGCTTGTTGTGCTTCTGTGATCGTCGTCATGATGGTGATTCCACTGCTATGTGCAATAACCGGGTGTGCTTGTGTGATAGTATGCATCCCAAGGACACTATTTACATATGCAATCCATTAACAAGAGAATATGTTATGCTCCCTGAACGGAACTATCACGAACATTGTCCTGTCGTATATGGATTTGGTTTTTGTACAACCACTAAGAAGTATAAAATACTAAGAATAGCGGGAAATAGGTGGTGGTGTAATAATAAAGTAGAGGTTGAGATATTCACTCTTGGCGAAGAGACATGGAGACCTTTAGGAATTAAACCATTTCGACATGACTCAACTATTTCCGTGTATAATTTGAATGGCGCTCTTCATTGGTTAGATAATGGTTACATACAGGCATTTGATCTTGCACAAGAATGTTTGCGGTGCATTCCAATGCCTGATAGTAATGATTCTATGTACGAATGCATGAGATTGCAAGTCATTGGAGGTTTCCTCTCCATTATTGATGATCATCGTGATTGGTTCGATATGTGGTCAATGAAGGACTATGGAGTTGAGAGCTCATGGAGCCAACTTCGCATCATGAAAGAGTATGAACGTTGTTTCCATCAGCCTGTTGTCTCTTGGAAAAATGGGGATATATTCTTCGGAATTGAATACGGAAAGGGTTTTGAGTTATTTTTGTGTTATGATCCCAAAGCCGGCAAATCTAGAGATGCTAAGATTCATCGCACCAGTAGCAGTGGTGTCGGAAAGAAGGCATATAGTTACATACCTAGTTTGATTAAACTCGAAGATATTTTCAAGGGAAACCTACCGATTATAATGAAGCTTCGATAGAATATAGCAACCTAGAGAGCTCTTATTTTTGCTTAATTTCATGAAGGCACTCGCCCTATGACTGATGTTTTTTTTCCCCAAGTAGCAGATGTTTTTATTTACTATTTTGATTATTAATAACCTTTACTTTTGATCTCTTCTTGTTGGTTTCATTAAATTATTTAATATCATATCTAGCGAGTGAGATTTATCCATCCATCCTTTTTTTTTTTTAAACTAAAGCAGCCTTTTTGTTTTCTAATGTCGTTTTCCAGATTAGAACTTGTTTATCAGTCTTAAACTTGATTCAATATTCTCTCTTTTAGTGTAAAAAAACGGTACTAGTTATTTTTATATTAGAGTTTAACGTACGCTATAAAAAACTTAGGCTTTGGAGACAATTTATTTAGATGCAATCAAAATTTGTCTCCAAATGATAATTTTTGAGGACAAAAATATTTTTTTTGTCTTCAAAAACAATCATATACCAAGAGACAGTTTAATTTTGTCTCCAAATATATTTTGAGACAAAATTAAATTATCTACTTATATTAGTATGAAACTGTATTTGAAGTTTTGTCCCTCTCAAACCTAGCGATAAAGAGTCAAATGGGAATAACTCACTAAAAAAAACAGACAATGAAGTGAATTTTCCTTTAAAAGAATTTTTCACGAACAAGCGATGTTGGACGAGTATGAGTACACGTATTATACTAGTTACAATGCGGGTTCGTCTATTCCGTAAAATCCCAAAATTGCGTTATTGTATAACTATGGTACATCAATTTAAATATATAACGACACATGACATATACACACACAATATATATTTAAATTTAACTGTTGGTTTCTATATAACACACACATATACTTACACACATGCACACACTCAATATAATGATAAATCTAATCGTTTTTTTCTATTCAACTTTTGGGTCTTATTGTAAATCTTAATTTACTAAGGGAAAATACTGTAAAACATTTAGATTTTAGAGTGCATAGTGTATTTTTAATTGGTTGTTTTTTAAAAAATATGAATTTAAAAAATCTAATTTTGGATCAAAAAATCTGGCTAAACGGACCTTAAAAAATTTGTTAATAAAAAATCAGCCTCCTGACCAAGATAAATTATTTACTATAAAAGAAAATAAACAACAATAAATATGTAACTGGATGAGTCATCTGAGAGGACTAAATAATTTGAGTAACACTATCGTACACTCGGTGCATTATAATTTAATGAACCTAAAAATAACTATCTTAAAATTAATTCAAAATTAAAACTAATTTTTTTTATTAATTAACACACCCTTAATTATAAGCACTAAATGTCATTTATTAAATTGACACGTAATAATATTAAATTGACAAGTATAGTCAAAGCTCCTGCCTAAAGCCCCATAGATATAAAAATATATGTATTATTTGTTGGTTAAGTTTTAACCACAACAAAAAAATATTATTGTTCCTGAGATTTATCCTTTTCAAGAAACACTACATTGCGCCACTTGAATCTGGAAAACTGAAGAAAATTTCCCATGGAAGCTCTCAGGTTCACTTCATTTCATCTTAGTACAAAAACACCAACAAAGTACTCCAAAACCCAACTTCAAAAATCTAAACTCACTATTCCCTTTACTCAAAAACCAAGTTCATCATCATCTTCCTCATTCAAGACAAAAAGAGCAAACTTTTGCCTTTCTACATCCTTATCTTCATCTGTTTCCACTGAACCCATAAGTCCAAATGAAAACGATGAGAAATTCGACTGGTATGCGCAATGGTATCCGGTCATGCCGGTGTGTGACTTGGACAAGAGGGCCCCACATGGTAAAAGAGTAATGGGGATAGATGTAGTGGTGTGGTGGGATAAGAATGAAAATTCATGGAAGGTTTTTGATGACATGTGTCCGCATAGATTAGCGCCACTTTCTGAGGGTCGGATCGATCAATGGGGGAGATTGCTATGTGTTTATCATGGTTGGTGTTTTAGTGGCAGTGGTGATTGTAAATTCATCCCTCAAGCACCCCCTGATGGCCCCCCTGTAAGGTCTTAAAACATAATATTTTAGTATTTGTTGTATGTGTGTGATGAAATGAATTCGGTATTGTTAATACTGTATCTGTTAAGTTGGTTACAACTTTTACAACATTTGTTATCAACTTAAAATCTTGTTATAGGATTACATGCAGTGGCGGGACCAAGTAATTCGTTTTATTTAATCATTGTGCAAGGTGTTGTCTGTACAAATTTTGCTATAGTAGTAAAAATGGAAATCTCTTAATATGGAGGATGTTGCAATCTGTCATACTACTCCTAGTTCCTTCCCTACCTACATGGTCACTCAGAGATATTGCCTTCGATCGTGCATTTTTGTGAATGTTGACAAATGAACCAGTTATAAAGACAATTCAGATGAGTTGAGAACTACTGTAGATAGCTTGGCGATTACCGTATTGCTCAAGACTTTAAATGCAGGTGTGGAAATAATATTCCGCAAGCGACGTGGGACAAATAACAAGTTCTAAAATTAGTTTATGATTTATGATAATGAGGACTGTATAAGATGTTTCTTCGGCTGCTAAATTAGATCCAAGGATATACATTTTACAGTTACAATTTAGTAAATTACTGAAGATTTAAGAGTCACAACTCACAACACATATCCCTGTGATTTTTCATTTTAAATCTTTTCTAAAATAAATTAAGCTACTTCCCCTTTCTTGTTGGCGTGGTTTAATAACTTTAAGTATATCTTCATTTTACTAATTTAGGGTCTTCTTCTTCTGTTTATTCTGATCTCTGACAAGAAATGCAGGTTCATACATTCAAAAAAGCATGTGCTGCTGTTTATCCAAGTACAGTACAGAATGACATTGTTTGGTTCTGGCCAAACTCTGATCCTCAGTATAAAGATATACTTTCGGAGAAAAAGCCACCGTTTATTCCAGAACTGGATGATCCTTCATTTACTAAACCGTTGGCGAACAGAGATCTACCTTATGGGTATGAAAAGTTTCACTCTGCCCAACCTAAAATTTGTTACAGTTTCATTTCAAAATATCACTAACTTTATACCACTTGGTTTTTTTCCCTTCAGATATGAAGTTTTGATAGAAAACCTTATGGATCCTGCTCATGTTTATTATGCACATTATGGAATCATGCCTCTCCCAAAACGCAAAGAAAGATAAGAATTTTGGTTGTTGCTATTATCATCATATCCATGTTTTTGTGTAGCTCTTGCTTAGGTTTCCATTCGTCCTGTTGAGTTTTTGTTTTGTTTTTTCCTCTTCACTGAGAAGGCTGATAGAGAAGGTGGTCGACCAAGTGAATTCACTGCAGGGAAAGTAGGGGCAAACGGGTTCTCTGGAAACCAAGTGTGGGCCTTAACCAAATTTATGGCACCTTGTGTTTTTTATGTGTACCCTCCTCCTGTTGCTGAGGTACGAAGCAAGTATGTCATTCTTATTTGTTTTTTTTTCCAGATTCTATTAGTTTGATACTCAAATCATTTCTTAATTTTCTCTGCTGATAATTTAATTGCACTACGATTTTGATTCCGTTGTTCTTTTTTAGCTTGAATTGAGATCAACATTAATGTTTTGGTTTGACAGGGAGCATCACAAGCAACACAGCGTAGATTTATTACGGTTGCTATTTGTGTGCCAGTTAGTCCGGGACATAGTAGGATTATTTGGAGCTTTCCGAGGAATTTTGGCGTTTGGATTGATAAAATGATTCCCCAATGGATTTTTCACATGGCACAGAATTTGGTTCTTGATTCGGATCTGCGTCTTCTCCATGCTGAGGTAGGTTCATTCATTCTCTCCTCTCATTTGAGCATTGATATCCATCTTAACAATTTTTTTATTTGTTTTCTTTTATCCTTGTCTTTCCATTAATGGGATCGAGAATTTAAAAGTCTATGACCCCTTGTATTTATTAAGAAGAGATGTTTCTTTTTTGTTTATAATCGTCAACCCACTGCTTACTTGTGGTCAAGTGATTTAGGCTTTCAGCCAAAAAAAACAGCAACTTCTTATATAATCAAGTAACAACGAGAATTAAGTCAAGATCTCTGCCTTCTCTAGTACAAATTATCATGTTATATCATGTGGTAAAAGCTTAAGCTATTTGGTAGAGACGATTTTGTTATCGATTATCTTCACTGATATAACTAGAATCATGTTTGTTGTCGATTATTTTCACTGATATAATTAGAATCATGTGTTCTGTACCTACAAATCAACAGATTAGCTTTTTGGGGTTTTTCAGCCTACTATTTGAGAAGGTGGATTCTGGCCCATTCGTCACCTTTTTTTTTCGTTTTTTATGGATTTCAATAAATATCTTGAACAGCAATGAGCGGACATTTTGCTATTGTATTGATTCTCTTATTTTAAATTAATAGGAGCGCAAGATAAAGGAATTGGGACCTTCTAACTGGCAAAAGATTTGCTTTGTTCCGACGAAATCAGATGCTCAAGTAGTTGCTTTTAGAAAGTGGTTTAACGAGTATGCAGGTGGCGAGGTTGATTGGGGAACCAAGTTTAGCCAAACTCTTCCTGCTACTCCTCCTAGAGAACAGCTACTGGACAGGTAAATAAATATTTTGTTATCTTGAATTTGCGAATATAATAGGGATGTTAGCAATAAAAGATGAAAGCTTTGGGTAAGCTATAACTTGATTAGTTTATGATTTTTTTTGTATAAAGCAGTTGGAATATATGTACCGGAGTGGAGGAATTAGTTGGTGACACGAAAGAGGCATAGCCTCCTAATGTGTATATACATCAGTGATGTTTCACTTGCATTTTCCCCAAAAATATTTTATTACAATAATTTTACCCCCAATCAACACAAATATATATGCATTTCAGCCCCCTACTAAGTGAATCCTGATTCCGCCATTGCTTATGTGCCATATATAGCTTGCACAGTATCTGAGCCACTTGTAGTGGATAAAATTTTGATTGATTGGTGTATTAATTGTTTGATTTTCTAAAGATTGTGTTTGAATTGGTATTTTGTTAGGTTGGTGTCGTAACTGTTTGATTATTTGTAAAAGTTCATAGCTATGTGAAATTTCTATCCGCTGTTCTAGTTGCAGTTTTGCAGTTGGGTTCCAAGTGAAGTTGCAACCACAGTTGAAATCTAACTATATTGATGGACAGAACAGTAAAGTTAAATGTACTTGAATTAAATCACACGCACATTTAACAACGGAGTTCACCCAACTGGACTACGTCTCCGGGACACTCACTATTATAAAAGCTTACAATATAAGATTCAAATATTAATAAAAAACTCTCAGACTCCCACTAGCTTTTTCTGCCTATCTCTATATTGCTCCACCTTATAACTATCACTCAAAATATCAATGACATCCCACCATTGCTTTCTTTTAAAAGCTCACTGTGCATTCTCTCAAGAATGAGTTCTTTATAATTTTGAGCACACACTTTTTACACTTTTTACAAGGATGGTTATCAACTATATAAAGAAGTAAAAACAATCTTCTTTCTTCAAGATCGATTGATTTTGACTCTTTTGATTGACTTCAATCCTTCCATATTGCACGAGATACTTCAGCATATGATTGATCTCAATCTTCATAAGATAGTACATGTTAATAACTAGATTGGAAATTCTATTCCTTAAACAAGGAACATATAAGATAGTATCTTTTAGAGATAAAATATTTCTAAATATACATATGAAACATTAACTCCATATTTCATTTAATTATCATATTGATTTTGATAAAGATTATAGATTGAAACAAGTGATAAAAATTTTCATAAGAATAGAGATCTAGATTGTCTAGTTTAAAGTAAACATATCTTTAAAAACTAATCTCAATATACATAAACTAAATCTTTAAGAACATATGAGAATATATCCTGTATATTTTAAAACAAATAATCATCATTAAAGAATAGTAATGCAGAATTAAATAACTGAACAGAATCCTGCAGAACAGCAGGTTGGAACTGTGGTTGCAACTTAGGTTGCAACCTAACTTGAAACCAAGAGGTTGTCTCAATTATTAACATACAACTAGAATTATTTAGTTCAAACCAATAGACAATAAATAATATATGGGCCAAAAATCTGGTCCTAACACTATGTCCAGGGGACTCGGTTATTTTTAGTTGTCAAACACAAGGTCTTGTGTGTTGTGATAATGTCAAAAATATAAGCTAGAACTAAATAAATTGTTAATTTTTGTTATCCACGAGTTTGATTTTCTATTCTATCTATTTCCCCAGGTACTGGACCCATGTAGTCAATTGCCGAAGTTGTAGCGTGGCATATAAAGGTCTCAATGCCCTTGAAATTGCTTTACAAGTCATATCCGTCGCGCTAATTGGAATCACTGCTGCAACTAAGCATAAGATGTTATTATCAGTCGTCCAAAGAAGTGCTCTAATCTCTGTTGCTGTTTTATGCTTTGTGGGATCGAGGTGGTTGTCTCACTTTGTTTACAAAAACTTCCGCTTCCACGACTACTATCATGCCTTTCGCTGAGCCTTTCTTCCATATAAAACATGACATGTAAATATGATTAATGTTTTAAGTATTACTGTAATAGTATTGTTTCAGAAGCTGAGGATTATATATCTTGTTGGAGTGTATCTATGAACAGTCGTCAGTTTTTTTAAGAAACAAAGATGAATTTTTTTTCCTTGAATAGAAATACCTACTACATATGCAATCAAAAGCTTTGATCAGCTGCATCATCATACATGCAGAGTTAATAATTTCCAGCAGAATTTGGATTTTACTAAATAACTGAGTTCTCAAAATTTTTGACTCACAACTACTCCATCCGTATCATGGAGTATTTCATTGCATTGTAGGCCCCACATGGAAATCACCCATAACTGACCGTCCCAAATTGTCGGGGCTATATGAAAGTACGTGCAATTTTGACCGACAAATAACTCTTATTTAAATTGTCGAAATCGAATTTTTCAAAAGTTAATCACATAGTTCGAATGTTCAACTATATGAATAATTTTATAAATTTAAATTTCAACAATTTTAATACGGTATATTTGTCGATAAAAATTGCATTTAGATATGAATATTTATTTGGGACGGAGGTAAGCAAGATGCATAATATAGAAGCCCGGATTGTGGACAATTCCAACGCATAATGCATACGTATATATTTTGTTGGTTAAATCTCAACCACAAAGACTCTATTACTCTCTTTATCTATTTCAAATTGGTGACAGTTTTGAACTTATTGGAAAACCATAACCTTGATCTAGGGAACTCCCATGGAAGCTCTAAATTTTTTTTCATTTCAATTCACCACAATATTACCAAAACCCCAAGTTGGGAAACTCATACCAACTCCCTTTCACCAGAATCCACATTTTTTTAACTCACCATTACAAATAAAAAGCAAATCGAAGTTTAGTCTTTTCACTGCTTTATCTTCCTCCCCCACAACAGAACAAGAAGATGAAACTGAGACCGAAAACGATAAATTTGACTGGTATGCGCAATGGTATCCGGTCATGCCGCTATGTGACCTGGACAAGAAGGCCCCACATGGGAAAAGAGTAATGGGGATAGATATTGTGGTATGGTGGGATAAGAATGAGAATTCATGGAAGGTGTTTGAGGACATGTGTCCACATAGATTAGCGCCACTTTCCGAGGGTCGGATCGATCAATGGGGAAGATTGCAGTGTGTATATCATGGTTGGTGTTTTAGTGGCAGTGGTGATTGTAAATTTATCCCTCAAGCACCCCTTGATGGTCCCCCGGTAAGTTTTCTTATATTTCTCTTGTAATAAAGCATACTTTTAAAGAAAACTCGACCCATATCTTTTTCAAAGATGATACTTTTTGTAGCGTCTTTAACTATATCTTAAAGTGTACGTTTGTAATTACAAAATACAACCATATACGCTCTAATATGCGAATGGAATACTAATAAATAGAGAGGATGGTTTTTAGAGGCGTAGCCGATCTTTCCTTCATTCACAAGGTGGAGTTCTCATGATGCTATTCATTTGATTTCTGTTACGTATAAACACAGAACACTCCAATCCTCTTTGCTGACTACAAACATTAATGTTGAGATACAATTTATTTTATAGGTTAGATAATTATTTCGTTATACATGTATTATCATTTGTTTGAGAGTACGGGTGTGTTCTTCGGTTGCTAAGAAGAATTTTAGGTTTAGCCTTGATATGTTATAAAGCCTATTTGTGATGCACTCATTTGTGAATGCTCAATTGTTCATATAGTAATTTAGTGTGGACATACAAGCCAATGCAATTTTGACTTTCAATTTAGTTTTTGTTTGTTCCAGAGTTACTTTGGTTGTTCTGAATCCAACGCCATTGAAAGCCGTAGATTTTAGGAAGTGAGGAAAATTTTAGTTTTGGGTGTAGAAATTCGTTTTCGCTTATTTTCCTTGTTAATAAAATAGCTTAATCTTATTGTATTTAGACTTGGCTTTTTGCGGACAGAAAATCGGCGATTGCATAAATTTTCATATTCACCTTAACAGCTAAGGAAATTACTAAAATATGTACTATTTATGATGGTAATTCTGATCTGACAAAAAGTGCAGATTCATACAAACAAAAAAGCATGTGCAATTGTTTATCCAAGTGTAGTACAACACGACATCGTTTGGTTCTGGCCAAACTCTGATCCTAAATACAGTGATATCCTTTCCGAAAAAAAGCCCCCATATATTCCTGAACTTGATGACCCTTCGTTTACTAAGTTGATGGGAAACAGAGATATACCTTACGGGTATGCTTTGAAAATATACAGGCACTGCCAATTTCCACTTTATACATATTCTGCTATTTCCCATTGCTGTGGACCGTAGCTCTAATCGTTTTGCTTCGTTGTTTGTCCAGATATGACGTATTGATTGATAACCTTATGGACCCCGCTCATGTTCCTTACGCTCATTATGGAGTTATGGGACTTCCAAAACGAAAAGACAGATAAGAGAATTGATTATTATTTTTCATATTTTATTCTGTAAAGCAACTGTTATAAGCTTTAATACATTTTGCTAAATTCAGTTACTTTATTTCCTGCACTGAGAAGGCTGATAGAGAAGGCGGGTGCCCACTTGAAATAAGTGTAGAAAAAATAGATGTCAACGGATTTTCGGGAAACCAGGGTGGATTTGATTCAAAATTTATCGCACCGTGTGTATTTTACGCTTGTACCCCACTTGCGGCCGGTTCAGTTAAGGGATCTGTTTCATCAGCTGGAATAAAAGAGGTGAGGGGTAAATCAGTTAGGTTTCTGTTTCGTATACCAACCTATCAATGTTGTGTTTGCTTTTTTGTTCACTTAAAAGTACACTAACCTAACGATGGCTGTGAAATCAGTACAAAAGTTATATTTTACGATTTTAGCATATTAGGCCTCGTTTGGTTGCGGTATTTGTAATCCCGGGACTATGAATACCAATTGGTTGCGAAATCAGTTCATAAGTAGTAATAATTACCAATTGGTAAGCGTAGAGAAGTGATATTTTACGAATTGGTTAGTGTAGAGAAGTGATAATTACGGAAGTTTTTCTACAACAGTGATTTTAAAAACCGTAAGGCTTTCAGTTAAATTTACACTTACCCTGATCGGTATGTTAGGTTGGAGTACAAAACAGTACAAACCCCATAGATATGTTTGGTATTCTTTAATTACTTTGATTGATGACTGAAATCATGTTTGGTTATCATTTTTTCTGAAATCATTTTTGTTTGCTAGAAATTTTCATGTATATTGTAATTCAGACTCTTTCTCTCGGTAGTTTTCTCCTGATCAGTAATTGTATATAACATCAGGGCTTTTGTTTGACAGGGATCATCAGGTATTTCACAAAAGAGAGTCTTCTTAATTTTTATCTGCATTCCAGTTAGTCCCGGAAATAGTAGGGTGATATGGAGTTTTCCAAGGAATTTTGCACTTTGGATTGATCAAATTATCCCGCGGTGGATTTTCCATGTCAAACAAAATTTGGTAGTTCTTGATTCAGATCTCTTTCTTCTCCATGCAGAGGTAAGTTCTTTTTCTAATGTATATTCTCTCTCAAATCAATCGACACTCAGATTTTCTTGACGTTCCCTGGAAACTTTATTTAGTTGGGAAGGGCGTTTTAATATAGAATTATTTATTTTTCTTTGCAAATTTATCTGTATTTTGCTCAAAGTAAAATCCTGTTAAAATATGGCAGTTCTTCCTGAGAAAATTTATCAAAATTTTACCTGACAAAGATTGTAGGCTTTAAACTTCTTTTCTAACGATGGCACGTCACATCTCAGATTCTTACTTGACACGAGGATTGCTCGAAGTTCTAACTTCGTACCTTTTGAAGATAAATGTTATCTTAAGACATAATATTAACTCGCTCTGTCTCAGTTTTCCTTCAAAAACGAAAATGAAAATTAGTAAACAACTTGATGTAATGGGGCATGATAAAAGAATAATAATTGTTTTTGGATTCCTTAACAAACTGTATCCGTTTGTAGTCCACATTTTGTTTTCGGGAACGCTTTACATCTATCGGAAACCGGGTCAATTGTAGCTTTATACACCCCATAATTCCGCATCCTTGATTTTGTACACCCACTAACAAGGTTTTTAGTAAGTACATCAGCCTTTTTTTTCTCTCATTTAGTTCCACTCACGTTTCGGTTAAGTTGGGTATACAAAATCAAAAAATCATGATAGTTGGTATACAGAACCGCATTCAATCGTAATGGTAAACATTCATGCGATGTCACATGCAGATTTGACTGGAAAGTGAAGGGACTCTATAAGTAACTGTTAGTAATTTGGTGTACTTAATTAGAAAACTTACGGTATAAAAAAAACTTACAACCCGTGAAAATCTTTACAAGGCCATTCTATTACTGCTTTGTGATTAATGTTTTTATTTCTTTTAGGAGCGCAAGTTAATGGAAATAGGTCAATCGAACTGGAAAAAGGCTTGTTTTTTGCCGACTAAGGCAGATGCTCAGGTAATTGCTTTTCGAAAGTGGTTAAACAAGTACGCAGGTGGTCAAGTTGATTGGGGAACCAAATTTACCAGTGCCCTCCCCCCTACACCTCCCCGAGAACAGCTAATGGACAGGTAGTCAATTTTTTCCATTCTTTGCAAATTTTCAGTTAATCATTTCATAAATGTTTTGTAAATCACTTTTCATAGCCTTAAAGCTCCGTTTTCCACCGTAGAGATAAATTAATTTATTCACATTTGCTGAAAACTCAAAAAACAAAAAACTCAGACTTCTTACGCTTCTAAGAGCTTTTCCTTTCTTTTTGCGCTTCAAAGATAGAGGGTAACTTTCATAACTTTTTAAAAAAACCCAAAAAACGCTCTAGTATCTTGTTTTCTTACTACTTGTTTTCCAGGTATTGGACCCATGTGGTAAATTGCCGGAGTTGCAACAGAGCATATAACTTTCTCAATTCCCTCGAAGTTGTTCTACAAGTAGCCTCAATTGCTTTGATTGGATTTACCGCTGCGACTAAGCAGGGTATGCTTTCAGTCGTTCAAAGAAATACCCTTATCTCCATCGCAATCATATGTTTTGTGGGTTCAAGGTGGCTGTCTCACTTCGTATACAAAAACTTCCGTTTCCATGACTATAATCATGCATTTCGTTGATGTATTGATAACTCATGGATGTCATGATAATTGATACACAATGTGTTATTACCATGAATTGTTATTTGTTACAGTATGTGTGTAAGGTTTTCAGAAGGCTACATGGTTCAAGAAATGCTTAGAAACATACGTATTTATAAGTTGTAACTCATGTTTTTCCCATGCTAATAAGCTGAGCTTTATAACTGCTCCTAGTAGTAGAAGTTTTCTAACATGAGTAGCGAGTAACTGGGTAAGAATAGAAAATTCACATAATTACTCCCTCCGCTTCATATCAACCGTCCACTCTCTCAAATATATATGAGTTATATTATAATAAAAGTGGACATTTGTTTCAAGACAGGGGAGTATGAGACAGGACTATAGGATTCACTTCTATTCGCCAAACGAACAAACACCTTAGAAAGATTTACTTGAAAAAAACACTGCATCTCTTACCTGATATGCTACCTTTTCCCCCATGATCACTTGGTTATTCATAATTTAAGTACTAATATTAGTCACTTTGTAAAATTTTAAAATATTGTGGCTGTATATGTGAATAATTAAAGTTTAACTGTACTAACATTAGTCACTTTGTACATTTTTAGAATCTTGTGGTTGTCTATGTGAATAATTAAAATGATAACTAACATTATTAATGAAAGAAAGTAATTAAAAAGAAACCTGATGAAAAGGTAAAAATCTCAATGCATAAATCTCCCGTTATGCACCAAGTCCATGAAAAAGTAGACTTATATAGTCGAGCCCCCATGACCTTGTCGTATGCAACGTTTTCTTACAGTTATTGCAAGGTGCTAATTCCACGACTCGGAGTCATGACCTACAAGTCACACGATATCAATGTTGTCCAACTTTTTAAAATGGGAGCCTAGACGTCTATGGCCAACTATGCAAATTTAGATATTCATTAAATTAAAAGAGACTAAAGAGATCATACCCCATACGGTGACTAAACGAGAATAAACGCTAAACGACTTAATTTTCTGTTCCATATTAAGTCTATATACTAAAAATCCGTGCATTGTTAGTTGAGACTTGAGTGGCTCTATATTTCCCAAATGACAACTTTGAAAAGATAAACCCATACTCAATCAGATTTGAGAAAATGAATAATATGACAAATTTACTTTTGATCAATTTAATCATAAGTATTTTGTATATTAACAATTAACATGCACATATCTTGAGACCGAACATGACCATAAATTATAATATATAATATTTTTTATTTATTTTTTAGAGCATTGGACAATAGTTGGTAGCTCAGGAAACGAAAGATAAAAACGAAACTAGAAATGAGAACATGAAAAAAAAAAACTGAATTAAGACGTAAAATAATACGAAGCAAAGAACAAAAAGCGGGAAACTAAAGCTGAATTTAGTAATTAACCATCTCGCCGATCACTAACAAAAGAAAGACTCCGACTGATACAATCGTAACCGTCCATTCATTCTCCATCGAACGGCCCACAATCACTTAAACAAACCCCGCCAAATCTCATCAAACTTTTTCATTTACCGCCCTTGACATCACCACGTGTCTCTTTCCCATTGGTGTAAACACCATCACGCGGATCATAAACAAAATACTCCCCTTCCTATAATCACAACCGTCCATTCATTCCCAATCTAACGGTCCACAATCACTTCAACAAACACACCCTCAAAATGCAAATAATCCCCTGAAACTATGGCCTATTAACTAATATTTACCATGAACTATTAGTTCTTGCAACTAACTTCCATTAACTTTCAAATTTTTGCAATTAGTCCCCAAGTACATATTTATAATGAGATAACTTTTTATTCATTTGTTCATTTTACGAATTATTTGTTTCATACATCTATTTTTCCAATGCACATGAGTTATAAGATGCCAATGACCTTAAAATTCCATCACAATATATAAGAAAATATTGTCTTAGTGAGAAAAAACTATTTTTGTGTGTCATTACATAAATTTTTTATGGAAAATTCACTTGATATGCATGAATATAGAATACGTGACTATAATAAATGAAATTAAACCAAAATGGATCATCGAGCACAAAGTTATATCATTTAAATAAAAGCATTGGGGGTTAATTACAAAGGTATAATAGTTTGTAGGTGTTAGTCACAAGAAGTGGTAGTTAATGGGGGTTATTTGCAAATTACTATAGTTGGAGGGGGCTATTTGCATTTTACACAATCCCCAGTCTATAAATTAAGCCCTCCCCATCACATTCTCAAACAAATCATCCAAAAATCGAAACCTTAGTAATTTCTATTATTCTTATATATACTAATCAATTATAAAATTATAGTAGATTAATTAGTAAATTGAAGAGAAATAAAATGGCAAGAACAAAGCAAACAGCGAGGAAATCGACCGGAGGAAAGGCGCCGAGGAAACAGCTAGCGACGAAGGCTGCTCGGAAATCCGCTCCCGCTACTGGTGGTGTGAAGAAGCCCCATAGGTATATATTTATTTATATATCTTATTAATTTAATTTTGTTACTGTTACTATTTTCTGTGTTTGTAATTCTCAATATATTAATTATTCATGGTTTTTACAAAGTTTAACTGTTAGTAATACATATCTCAATAGTTTTAAATTAGATTCCCAATAATATGCTTTTATCTGTTTATAGTGTTACACTAATATTGATGTAATGATTAATCTCCTTAACTGAAAGCAATTAAATACTACAGTATCAATTAAAAAAAATAAGTTGTTTATTTTAGCTTAAAATCTTAAATAGTTTCACAAAAAACTGTAATATCTAGGCTTTGTTTGAAACTAGACTTCCATGATTCAGTCAATACACAGTATTAAAAATACTAACAATTTTTATCCATTTTTGTTTCTTAAAACTGAATTTTATGATCTGTTTCAAATCAGATTCCAATTTCATGGTTTGAACTGTTTAATAGTTTATCTTGATATTAATCCAGTTGATATTGTAGTATTGAAATTAGGGCTGAGAGAAAAGCCGGAAAAACCGAATTGGATTGATAACCGAACTGAAAAAGCCTAAAAAAGACCGGAAAATAACTGAAAAATTGAAAAAAACTGAAACTGGACTGAAAAAAACTGGTCCGGTTTAGTCCAAAAAATAAAAAGACCGAAACCGAAAAATATGCTTGGTTTCGGTTTCGGTTTTGCTAAAAACTGAATCAGACCGGACTGAACCCAAACCGAATAAAACTGAAACTGGACTGAAAAAAACTGCTCTGGTTTGGTCTAAAAAATAAAAAGACCGAAACCGAAAAATATGCTCGGTTTTGGTTTTGGTTTTGCTAAAAACTGAATCATACCGGACCGAACCCAGCCCTAATTGAAATGCCTAATCAATCTCCTAACTGATTTCAATTAAATGCTAAAACAATTACTGTTAAATTTTAATAACAGGTTCAGGCCAGGAACAGTGGCGTTGCGTGAGATAAGGAAGTACCAGAAGAGCACAGAGCTGCTAATAAGGAAGCTCCCGTTCCAGAGGCTAGTGAGGGAGATTGCTCAGGACTTCAAAACCGATCTCCGTTTCCAGAGCACTGCTGTTTCTGCTCTCCAGGAGGCTGCTGAGGCTTACTTGGTTGGTCTGTTTGAGGACACCAATCTCTGTGCCATTCACGCCAAGAGGGTCACTATCATGCCTAAGGATATCCAGCTTGCTAGGAGGATTAGGGGTGAGAGGGCTTAGTCAGTTTGTTTTGTTGGGTTGGATCTGTTATGATTTGAATTTGAAGGGTCTTTTATGTAAGAAAAAAAGTATTATCCTGGTTTTAGCTCAGTTGTTGGTGATGAATGAAAATGCTATCCTTTATTTCTTCACTTATTTTTCTGTGTTTTTATATGTTATTTGTTGAGGTATACTTGTAAATTAGTTGTGGGTTTGTATGTTAATTTAAGATTTTTCTCAAAGTGTTGGTTAAATTGGATGCAACTGACGAATGATTCTTTCATTTTCGGGCTAAAGTATAATTATGTTCCTCTTTTCGCTTAACATTATTCCATTTTGGGAGTTAAAAGAAGTTAAGTTACCAAATTGAATGGTTCATTCAACTCTGGAAAGGAAATTTGTCGTTGCTGTCGTTGACTTGTTATTATGTTGGCTGTAAAAAAGCCTTGAAAGGAATTTGTTGGCCTATCAGCGTTGGGGATAACGTTAATATTTGGTTTTACCATTTTATATCTTCTTTAGAGAAGTTCAAACTGGGATCGACAGCGAACCTGATAGAGGTCTGGTACGAGTTTCCAATTAATAGTAACAGAACAAGGACCTGGAAATCGGATGATATAAGAATTTGTTTGATGTTGATTTTTGGATGAAACTACAAAAACTTGGTATTTCGAACGTCGTAATCTATTTGTTTGGAGAGTATCAACAGCTCTTAACTGCAGCATGGTTACGAACAGTATTTCAAATCTCAGATGAAGCTAGTTATTGTGTACTGTGCAATGTTCGAAAAGAAACAATCACCCACTTATTTATTGATTGCAACGTTTCTCAATCTCTAGTCAGTTACAAAAAGCCGATTAAGTACCTTGAAAAGTGATATGGACGGTTATCATAAATTTCCCGCCGTAAGAGGAGTATACTTTTTTGTTACATGTTATAAATAATTAGAATCGGTTATTACTAAAAGAAACAGAAAAAAATCAATCGAAAACTTTATAGAGTTAGCCTCTCTACAAAAATTATAAATAGAGTTTGGCATAACATAAATTTCCCTTAAAACTACACCATTTTTATAATTTCAAACAGAAAATATATCAGACGGTGCCAATGCTCTCGTTAGCCAGACGACTGATCCACACATCCCCACCACCGTTTCTCTGCCGCTTCTGCACAGAGTCCGTCCCCTCTCCGGCTGTGCGGCGGCGGTGGAAAACAATCGGTGGAGGAGAGGAGGAGAAGACGGAGTGGTGGGTGGTGGACAGAGATGCACGATGTAGGGAAAACCGTTCCGGTTAGAGAGACGTTTGTTGTTTCGAGAAATAATGTGCCAAGTAAGAGGAGGTAATAGCTCAGTGACCAGTAAATGCGTCGTACTCGTAACTTATGGCAGATTTAAGTAAATGAATAGCTTGGCAGATTTACTTTTGGTCAGCTTAATCATCACTATTTTAAATATTAATATGCTATTACTCCTAGTATTAATTTTGGGAGTGTCGGACACGTAGTTGCCAGCCAGCTCGGGAAGCGAAAACATGAAACGGTGACAAAAACAAAACGAAGGCAGAAAACAAGAAACCAAAAAGGTAATTATATAAGCGGAAGTGAGTTTTGTGTAATTATGGTGTAAAACAAGTTTAGACCGAAATTGATCGTGCAATGCCTAATACCATCTAATTTTATTTAATCCCACCTGATCTGCTATGTTTTTAGCATAAGATACCACACGACTAATTTCTGTCTGGACTCGTTTTTACTTACACTAGCAGAGGTGGACGGGGTCCGGTTTGTTGCGTTTTGAGGTCAACCAAAACCAATGCACGTAAAAAATGAGCAGTTTGGTTTGGTGCGGGTTGGTGAAATTTCAAATTTTAAACCAAGCCAACCCAATCCATTTTAAACTGTTTGGGTTCGGATTTGTTCAATTTAGTTCTTAAACTTATATAACATGTAATTTTAACCTCAAAAATAGAAAAAAAGAGTCGAAAAAATAAAAGCCAAAAATTTCAAATTAAACATTCCTAAAACAAATCATAGTTACATACTACATGCACGAGACTAATAGTTTGACATAATATTTGTATTCACTATAACAAAATAGAAACGAACAATAACAATTTAAACGTTTAATATAAAACAATTTAGTACGGTTTGGTCCGGGTTAATATTGTAATATTAATTGAGCAAATACATAAAGTTTCCCTGAGTACACCTATTTTATAAATAAAACATTCCACTTTAAAACAAAATAAAAAATATCCATCAGACCCTCTCCCAATGCTCTCCATCGCAAGGCGCCTCCACATCCAAAAACTCCCACCGCCGTTCCTCCGCCACTTCCGTACAGATTCCGTCCCATATCCGGCGGTGCGTCGGCGGAGGAAAACGATCGGGGCGACGGTGAAGATGTTAAACAATAAAAGAGGAGATGATGAGAAGACGGAGTGGTGGGCGGTGGACGGAGAGATGCATGAGGTTGGGGAAAATGTTCCGGTTAGAGAGAGGTTTGTGATACCGAGAGATAATTTACCGAATAAACGGAGGAAACAGCTTCGGGATCAGTATATGCGCCGGACTCGCCTCGTCATCAAAGATTCCGTGAGCTTCCCTTCCCAGCCTATTTTGAGAAAAAAAAGATGGAAATATAATTCTAAGTACATCGATCAAAATCGTCTAAAAATAATATATTACAAAAATATGAAAACAAAAAATCGATAGAAAATCGGCCCCTCACATTTGATATTTCTAGTTCCGCCACTGAATAGGATACAATTTTATTATTACTATTAGTAGTAGTAGTAGTGTTAGTACGGAGAGATTCAGTTTTATTGTTATTATTATTATTATTATTATCGTGGAATTAACTAGGGGGATACAGCACCTCATTTTGAGAAAAAAACTGATAGAAAAAGTAAACTTTTCCAAGTATTCCGATCAAAATCGTCAAAAAACAACATATTACGGAAGAAAACTCATACTCCCTCCGTTTCTATTTAATTGTCCACTACGACATTACGTGCCATTTTGACCGGCCAATAACTTGTATCAAAATTGTCGGAATGAAAATTTTCAAAAGTTGATCCTATAGTTCAAATGTTAAATTTTATGACTAGATTTAAAAAAAATTCATTTCGACAATTTTGATATAATTTATAAGCCAGTCAAAATTGCACGTAGTTTCGTAATGGACAATTAAATGGGAACGGAGGGAGTATATGTTATGAAAAGAAATATATAGAAAACTGGCCCCTCCAATTTGGTATTTAGTTCTGCCTGATTAATTACTATTATTAGCACTATTAGTAGTGCGGTAATGGTAGTATTAGGACGGAGAGATTCGGTCTTCTCCTCCCTTCTTATTTATTTATTGTTATTATTATTTCTATTATTATTAGGGGAGTGACTAGTAGTAGGCTAACACTAGAAGAAAAAGTTTGAACAAACAGACGCTTTTTTGTTATTCTGACGCTATAGTGGTTGTGGCTAAATTCGTAACGGATTATCATGAGTTTTTATGTTGATGTCTGTGTTACCAATTTAGTCACATTCACTTTAGCGTCAGAATAGCAAGAGGGCGTCTGTCGCTGTTCAGACTTTTTCTTGTATTGTAAGAACCAATATCTTATCATGTATCTTGAACTTTTTTTTATAGATTTAAAACTTTTAGCAACCCCCGAATTACGGAAAAAAACAGTTCTAGTTCCTCCTCTGATTTAATATTATTATTACTAGTATTAGTAGTAGTTTGTACTTTTATCCATAGTTCCAAGGAGAGGAAACGAAATCGGAAAACAAAACAGGAAACGGAAACGTGAAACGTGAAAAATAATAATGAAAAAGGTCTAAAATATACACATGAGATAATAGAAAGCGGGAAACGAGATGCGGAAAGCGGAAAACGCGATTTTTGAAAGTGGAAATGAGTTTCCCGATAACTATGTTTATATCTATAGTTATTGGAAAATTTGTTTCCCTTTTCGAAAATCACGTTTTTCATTTCCCGCTTCTCGTTTCCCGCTTTCTATTGTTTCACGTGTAAATTTTAGATTTTATTTTATTCTTTTCACGTTTGATGTTTCGGTTTCCGGTTTTGTTTCCCGCTTATGTTTCCCCTCCTGGTGACTATGCAGTTTTATCTAGTAAACATGGTTTGGTATGAAAAACTAGGGTTACTTTTATATGCAAAACTTTGTATCTGATTTTTCAAAATGATCGTTTTCAGAAGTTAATCAACTGTATTTTAATGAGATGGTCTTATGAATTTGGTCACTTTGACGATTTAAGTACAAATGTTTTGCTAACCCTAATTTTGTATCCAAAAAATTGGTTCGCCTTTAATTTTAATAGTTAAGCCTTTCGTCCCGTAAAAATGGTCCACTACAAAAAACCATTATGAAAAACTAGGGTTAATCTAGTATGCAAATAATTTGTATATCAATAGTCAAAATGATCATATTCAAATGCTCATTATATGTATAATAATGTGATTAGCTTATGAATTTAGGCAAAGAATCAGTTTTTTTTAGTAGTTATTCCTTTTGTCCAGTACAAAAAATTAGGGTTTGTTTAATATGCAAAGAATTTGTATCTAAATTGTCACATTTGCAAATTTAGAAGTTAATCAGGTGGATAATTATGCATTTAGCTTATGAATTTAGCCGTTTTTACAATTTAAGTGCAAGTGCTTCACTTACTAATTTGTATCCTAAAGAATCAGCTCAACTTTTACTAATATTTTATCCTTTCGTCCTGTAAAAATGGTTCAGTATGAAAACCAGGGTTAATTTAGTTTCCAAACTTTGTATCTGAATTTTCAAAATGATCGTATTCAGAGAAGTTAATCAACTATAGAATTATTTGATTAGCTTATGGATTTGGTCATTTTGACAGTTAACCCTAATTTTACATCGTAGATGAAATTGGTTTTGCTTTTTTCTATCATTCAATTATATAGTTGCTTTGACAGTTACTCGGTAGGGCTTGTTTGTTTGCAATTTGAGTTTTAAGTTTATTTTGTTTTCTCACCTATAAGCTGCGCCTGTAGGGGAAATTTGCAAGAACTCCCATTTACCCAACTTTATTAAGGAAGAATCCCTTTTTACCCATCGTCTCCTGAGACACTATGTTCTAAAATATAATGTACAGACAAATTAAATAGTTGCAAATGATTGTTTATATACACATTTTTCATCTTCATTTTGCCTTCTTTGTCGGTCACGAATTTATGCTCTAGTCAAATTGAAAAGTTACAGTTTTGTTACTGAGGCTTGTTTATCTGCAAAAGTTTAGATTAGCTTAAATTGTTCTTTCACTTATTAGCTACATTGTATTCGTTCATAAATTGATGCTGTGGTCAAATTGAAAAGTCACAGTTTTGTACTGCGGGCTTGTCTGTTGGCAAATTTTCAGTTTAGCGTGGATGTTCTTTTTACATGTTAAGCTGGAAGCTATTTGGTTGGGCAGCTTTTGCCTTTTAGTTTTCTGGCATGGGAACCTTCTTTTGTTAATCAACCTTAAATAAGCTTAACTTACTTGTTACAGCTTGCAGTCAAACACACCTTTACATCATATTATTTTCCCATATCTACCAGTTTGGTACGAGATTTATGTTGTGGATATTTCAAAGGGGGCTTTGTTACCTAGTCGAGTTCATTAGTTGCAATGTTCTAATTAGGGCTTGTATATTTGCAATTTTTGGTTGTAGTCTAAAATGTTTTTTTTACTTGCGAGCTGCAATGTTTTGGTTCGTTGGATTTAGAACATCCACTGTAGCATCTCTATTCTGTCTCCTAGATTAATGGTAAAACATCACCTTTTCAGTTTTACATAATCAATAGTTTTGTATGTTTGCATTACCTTTTGTAATATTTACTCATAGGAGTATTTAAGGATGTGAGAGAGAAGAAATGAGTGAGGGAGGGAAAAAGAAAGTTTAGGCAACCAATTTTTTTTTTATTAAGTTTGAAAGTTGGAACAATCAATTTTTTTTAGCACAAGTTTAGGCAACCAAATTTGTTTTCTTAAGTTTGAAAAACCAATATATTTTTGGTGAAGTTCTCTAAGTTTGTGGTAAGTGTATATTCTGAGAAGGTATAGTGGGTACTCAAATGCTGTAGTATAAGTCTATAGATTCTAATTATTTTCCAACTCATCCATCAGTTTCTTACAAGCTTTTGTTTGATTTTCTCAGAACAGTATATGCCCTTTGTTGCCATTTTTTTTTTGCTCTCACTAGACTGTTTGACCTGGTGTTAGGCTTTGAAAATTAGTTTGTGAAACTATATATTGAAATACATTATGTATGTTGTCATTTGTATTATTTTATCTTATAGACTGATTATTTTTTTATGTGGCAAAGAACTATGGAAGGGAAAAAGGGTTGGATATATTAAATTCCAATTTTTTAATCTTACTCAGATGTTTAGAGTACTCAGGTAACTAGAATTATTAGCTAATATAAATTGGACTAGATAGAAAGCTTAAGCTAAGGGAAATTGAATCTAATGATGTGAACCTGACATGATTTTTACATATGAAGATTGAAATCTGGAAATAAAAACCGTGTTAAAAAAAAATGAATCCTTCTTTTTCTTTTCCCCTTGCTTACTTATATAGTTATATCCATGTAAATAGATTTTGGATTTTAATAATTTTACTTTCATGTTGGAAAGAAATGTTTTGGAACTAGATTTCACCTTATATACTGCCACAAGCAATTACCAATGTAGTCTAGTATCCCAACATATCATCAGTACCCACAACATCTTCATAAATAATATAATGACTAAATAAAGGGTCAAAACTATTATTGAGGTTATAATATTATCAAAACCCCAACAAAAATATAAGAGTCGCAAATTACATTCAACATAGTCGCAGTTATTACTGTGAAGAGGACAATGAGTAAATAATACAGTTCAGCGTATTTAAATTACTAGTATAGTAGTATGTAAGTAACTATGTCTTTAAAAAAACTCAACTCTGCTTACTGTAAAATTTAGTTCCCCGCCAGATTTCATTACAACATTTCTATCTCCCATGTCCTTGACAGTTGCCGTCCGCATTGGCTATTATGGTAAAATTACACCTCACAATAGTTTGGGCAGAAATTGGAAAAAGGTTCCATATTTTGTGTTTTTGTCGCAAGTTGTTGTCTGCTTGATGTGAAGTGCTTTATATTTTTGAGTTGTCTTTTGCGTAAGTTAGTTGGTCTTACTAACGAAACTCGTATTGTATAACATAACAGGAACATGAACCCTGGTGCAAAAAGTACATGGAACTATATCAGGAGCTTAGAGAAAACTGGGAGAGGCTTTATTGGGATGAGGGTTACTCCAAAAAACTAGCTCAAGATCATGCTAACTATGACTCTGCTGAGGATGACGATCTGGATTTTTCACCTTACCAGTGAGTATATATAGATTTTTTTCCTACTTTACTTAATTATTGTCAAGTGATTAGGAATACTGGCATTTCAACATTAACAATGATGTGGTGGAAAAAAACTACTCCATTCTACTAATGATGCTTTTTATACTCTCCAGGAGGAGACAACCGTATGCTGAGCAGCTGAAGGTACTAATGTCAATCTTTTGCATGTGCTAAATTCGTTGTGCATAATTTTTTCAGCATATATTTGGTGATTTAGCTGTTAAATTTTTTCCTGGGAGATGTTGATATTTTGTAGTATAAATATATATTTCCTACAAGTTGTTCTGTACATTTAATTCACACTAACAAGGATATTATGTTTATCGCGTGAAGAGAAGGAACTTTGGATATATGTTTATTTGTCTTATCCCAAACTTCCCAGACAGAAAAAAAGCTTCAGTGTCATATTCTAAATGTATGTCATGTGTTAGTCTTTTCAATTGTGTGATTTTACTGAATGCAGGAACAAATTGTTGGGAAAAACCTCCAAGATGATGGATGGGCTAAGGTTGATCAGATTCGAGATAAATTCGAGTATGATAGAGAGAAAAGAATGAAAGAGAAAGGTTAGTCTAATTATTGATTTTTTTTTTTAAATTTTGTTTGCCAGTTCTCTTCGTCGTCAATGTTTACACGGGTTTTCCAAATTTCAGCACACGTTAATACTAGCATCTTTCTACAGATCTTAGATTTGTCACTGTAGTTAGTTTTTTAAGAATTAACAAGTAGGAGTTTTATCAGCTTCCTTATCTATTTAGAGCTGCCGACCCGACCCAATATGAACTACCCATAGTTGGTTTGGTCCGTGTAATTTGATTAAGTTTAAACTTCAAATATGAAGTTCTTACTAACAAAAAAGAAGTATGCCGGTACTACTTTAAAAATTCAAGATAACATGTGCTCATTTAGATTTTCATATGTACCATCGAAACATATGGAATTCCATAACATGCAGTTTCTTTTGTCTGCTACTGTTTCATGAGGACAACAAGAAAGGCAGTAAACCACTTCTATTTGAACAAAATTATCCCATGCCAGACCAGCGAAGATTTAAACTAAGCTAGTTGGTTATTTTTGAGTTAACCGGCTTTGTCGAGTTGGTTTGAATTCCGAAGAGCCATCTCATTCTGTTTGTATATGGAAAGATATTGGTGTAAATATTTAGTATATGGTGCAAGTAGAACCGATTTTGAGTTTTATAAAATGTCATATTAAACCCTGAACAATTTTGAATTTTTTTTATTATCGTAGAATTCAAAGGGAATCAAAGGCTATAATACGTACTTTGACCCCACATTAGACTCTTCGCATCCTCAGTAACGGCTCTAAGACACAATTTAAGAAGTGTAAAATTGGGGCCTCTATTATGTAGAGGGACCCCAAATTTTCATACAATACATTGATATGTCTATATGCAAAATAAATACTCCTTAGTAAAACTTTCTGCAACTATTTACTATATGGTGACTATGGTGTCTATATTTTCAAGTGGAGAACTAGAGGACTCATTTGTTATAATTAAATTGATGGTCCATGTATATGTTTATGTATGCCATTTGGTTTATATAGTGTTTGCAATGATATATAGCTCTTATGTCTTTATACAATTAAAATCAACTAGTGTGCTCTCATATGTTTTCAAATATGTTGGTTTTACTCCCTTGTATTTTTATCAAATTCCAATGCTATCGGAAGATTATGAACGAATACAAAAATCTATAAACACATGTAGAGTTGTTTTATATATGTTTTCTTAGTATGATTTTTTCTATATATAGCTGATATACCTTTGAGTAATTAATTTAAAAAAACCCAAAAAATTGTATTGTATTATTGTACAGTTTTGAGTTTTATAACGTAATAGAAGGGCCTATTTTTAAAATTTTATTTGGGCCTCCGAAATACTGGAGACCGCACTGCGCATCCTATGCCAAAAGCTTGCAAGGGAAAGTAAGCTGAACAAGCAGTGCTTAAGCATTTTCTTTAGTAATAAAACAAGATTACTTAAATTTTAGATTAAAAGCCCTTTTTGGAAACTATGTAGAACATTGTAGTGCTAGAATGGGTGTTTTTAGAATAATGTGGCATAACTATGTTCTGGAATGTTTAGTGTACATTTATGTCAAAAATACAAGTTAGGCATTATTGCTTGTGACCAAGTTAGTAAACTGTATATAAAGACCCATTTTCGTGCAACCTGTTATCATCCTATCTTAGTAAGATATTTCCTTTATTTATTTCCTCTTATTTAAACAATCATTAGAATATTCCTTAATTGTTTATTAATCTTATCTTGTTGAGAATTCTGGAATAAATATCTATTGTAAAATTGTCAGGAAAAAATTAAGACAGATCTTAAAAAATGTAAGGTACGGCTTAAGGTGAGAACAAATAACTTCATGACATGAGTGGTAGTGGACTTGAAGTTGAAATTATAGAGTAAGAATAAGACAGCAAATTAGTATGATAGTAGCTTTGAAGTAAGGATTTATTTGCCTAATGCTCATTCCGCCACCAGCTTGTTTGAGTTTATAAATTCTTTTCGAGGGAAACTAGGGAGAGAATGGTAGTCTCATGTATTTTATTTTCTCTCTTGTTCAACAGCCTTCATTGTGAACTAGAAATGCTTGTGACAAGGTCTTAAGACATTAAAAGAACATGCAATAATTAAATAATGTTGCCACCGTGAAAACTAGTTAGTACCATTACATGTACTCCTCGTTTCGGTTAAAAGATTTATGGTTATATGCAAAATCGAATGAGATGATTAGTTCAGCTCAGTAAATCAGATCTATTTGCCATATTGGTGCTAAGCCAAAAAACTGCGGTAATCATGTGTACACACTGCGACTTACCCTGCTTTATGTGATTGGTTTCTTTTCCCTAGTTCAGGTTCTACTATTCTCATTTGTTTGAAAAGTTTTACAAAATGATACTTTTGTAGTAGGTGGAGTATAGTATTTTTAACCTTTGATCTTTTTCCAGCTTTTGCTCCCATGAACCGAGGGTTGAGCTTTGTCACGGATAATGCATCTTCCAGGCCCCGACAGTTTGATTCTCCGAGATACTCACCTCACTTTGATGGAGACAGATGAAACTATTACTGAAATATTTTTGAAAATTAAGTTCCTTCGACTTATGTATGAATTCTAAATGTAATACTGCTGTGTTTAGTTTGGTACACAATATTGGGACGATGTTCTGATTTATCGTAGGGAAGTCCTGGATCTGCCGTTATGAGGCCGTGTCCAATGCACGACTGACATTATTTTTGGCAGTTTAACTAAAAATATGTACATATGTGGGTTTTGAATTATAGTTGTAATCTTTTTCGATTAGTATTGATGTGGTAGTTTTTGTAGCAACTACTTTTAGTATGGTGCAAGAGAGAGGAAATGAATTAATTTTTGGTGTAAACTTGTTATGTTTAAACGGTAAGGAAGACGTCAATGATTGAGGTTATTTCATTTTGTTTCCACAATCTGATTCTTGTTTCGAAGGGGAAAATGTTCTTTTACATTTGGCTTTTGTAAATTTCTGTTTTCATTTTAGTTTAATCTCCGTGTCATCGTGTTTGACTCATTCAATCAGTACGAAAGAAATATGATCAAGAACTCAAATCTTTACAGGCTCCGACGTTGCCCAATTCTCTCCCAATTCTTGCCTTCTCTACTAACAAGCATTTTAATTTGGCTGTCAAAAAGGAATTCTGTGAGATTTACATGAGAAAATTTACGAGGCTCATTTGAGATTAAATTGGTTTTTGAAGATCCCTTATTACTCAGATATCCTAAAAAGGGAAGTAAAGATAAATGCAATACTGAAATTTTGAATTGGCTGTTAATTACAAAATTCGTGTATTTTAAATCTATATATATTTTGTTATTCCTGTTCAGTGTTTTCAGTGACCTGGCCCTGCCATGGCGAAAGATTGATTGGGCAAAACCTTTGTGCCTCAACCTGGCATTGTACGCAGATATAAAACTTTATCATCTTTTGAATCTTTGACCATTTCTTTTACATGTTGTCATGTTCACTTGAAACAAATTGTTCAGAATCATTTTCCTTCTTTTCTATCGAGTGCCATTGTGCTTTAGGAAAGAAAAGGTGCAATTTTTGTTTCTTATAATGATACAAAACTCTTTTACATCATTCCATCTTATCAAACACTCTTTCTGTATACGTTTTATAGAGATCATGCTTTTAAAAATAACTTGGATGAATTTACATTAAATTTCGAGCAAATTTCATTACCCCTTGTCGTTTTTATTTCATTCAATTTAGGCTCCACTTTAATTTGTTTCAGAATCTTCTTATCATTTTGTTATGTTTTTCATACAATACTAAGCACTGTTGGAAAATACGTTTTCTTTTCTTCTGGGACAACTGTAAATCAAGGAAAACTGGAAATATTTTTCACCAAAGGTGAAGTTTCTTTCTAGAGATAGTCACTCATTTTAACTCCTCTTTTAGAAGATTTTTGGTGGAGTTGGGTATTAACAACTGGGTAAATTTGATTAACAATATAAAAGGATAAGTTTAAATTCAAACAAGCTAAAATAGATTTATGTAAATTTCTTTGACACTGAAAGGATAGGAGCAAAAATATTATCGTCCCCCTTTAATTTCAAAAAGAGTATTATTATAGCCATCCGAAAATATTACCCAAAAATCTTACCCGCTGATATAGCTGATTATGTGGACTAATTATAATTTGTAAATAAAAATATGTTTTCAATATCATCTACTCGAGACAAGTATGTTAACTTTTGGGTAGCTTAAAAATGAACTTTGCTTACTCTATGCACAGTACAAAACATTGGAACAACAACAATTTGAGTATAATAATCTAAATGATATATTTTTTTTAATACTCGGGACAAGTATTTAAACTTTAGGTGGAAGAACGGAGCTAACACCTCAAGAATGGTGTCACGTGACACTCTGAACTTTTAAATTCATGTAAACATAGTTTTTTTTCTTTTTTTTTTTTGTCAAACCATACTGTAAATCCGCAAGTTATACGTTAGTTTTTTTTGTTTTGAATTTTTTTACTGTCTCATAATTTCTTGGATTTAGTTGTGTTTTGCGATATTTTTAAAACCTAAAATTCAAAAAAAAATATAAAAACAATAAATCCGCAAGTTATACGTTAGTTTTTTTTGTTTTGAATTTTTTTACTTTCTCATAATTTCTTGGATTTAGTTGTGTTTTGCGATATTTTTAAAACCTAAAATTCAAAAAAAATATAAAAACAACATATTTTTCAAATCTAAAAATACTAGCGTATAATTTGCGGATTGATAGTATGGTTTGAAAAAAAAAAAAATATATATGTTTACATGAGCTTAAAAGCCCAGAGTGTCACGTAACACTATATTTTAGGGTGTTAGCCCTCTTTCATTTTACGCGGCTTAAAAATGAACTTGCTTATTACTCCTTAGTACATAACATTGGGCAAGTGGGCACCAAGGAGTGCACCAATTTGAACATGAAAATATAATTTATTAAGTTGCACGGTGTAGCAAAACACGTACATTTGCAGTCACACTGAAAATATACAGTATTACTCTACTTAGCTTTAATAAACTAATTCTCAGGTGAGTGTTAAATTTGAACTTCAATGTTAAACCAAAACATGTGTTTTTCACAGCTTACATACTGCAATAATACCTTATTGTGATTATAGATACGTTCTCTAAGTTATTGTGACAAAATATTTGGAATATTTCAGGAACAAAATTGAAAGGAATATGCACACATCTGAAAAGAGAGGGATAACATGAAGTACAAAATCTCTTTAACGTGGCTCTTCTCCACTCAATTCTACTTTCTGGCCTTTTGTTGAACGAATGCAATTTTTATTGCCACGCAGTATAATGAGAAAACACTATTTGAAAACGTCGAAAAGGTCACATAAAGATCATCAAACGGATGGATTACATCAATAAAAGAAGGCCATTGTAACAATTGTTAACAGCCGTTCCAGAAATAACACAAAAAACATGAAACGGAAACATCTATAAGTGCTTAATATTTTAGTCACACAAGACACCTAGTAATTGAGCCTCACATCTATTCATAAGAAGCACACGGCGCTAAGCAGATGGAAAAGAAGCTCCTTAAACTCAACTGCAAAAAGTAATTCTATAAATTAGTTAGTATCAGAGTAAACTTTGATGATATAAAAGTAATTCGATAAAATAGTTAAGACTCAACAAGCTTAGCTGCAACTATTTGATGATATACATATACATTATTGCAGCTAAATTTCTCTCTGTAATATGACATTTTATAAAATTTCACCTTTTTGGGTTTGAAGCGGAGAAATTCCGGTGATATCTTGTACAGATCATCATCCACCGGTTTTCTTGGTTTTGCGGAAACATAGCTTAGTGGTTGTTTCACTGGACAGACCACCCAACCTTGTCTATTCGGGTCTTTTACATAGTGGTAACAAGTTTTTCCCTGTTGCAATTAAATCATCAAATTTATCCATTATAGATCCCAAAAGTTCGTTAGCCTTTATAGAAAATGATAACCATTAGTGAAGTGAATACAAACAAGTGTACGTAAGAGGGTCATATTAAGGGGTAGACGATCAACATCGTGGTGTATATTTTGAATATCATTTGTTTACCACAATAATTTGGCAACCTTGGCTTCAAATTTATTTGAATTTCAAGCTAGTTTGGACATGGAACTAACCACTTTGTTTTCATACAATTTGCTAGTCATGAAAAAGTCATGACGTTCGGAATGACTACGACGGACCAACTTGTTTTCTGCAGACAAATCAAAGCACTGAGAGTAAGGCAAATGCTCGTATTCATCAATGAGAACATGATCCCAGCTCCCGAAAGCACGCACTTGGCTTTTCAAGATTTCCTATAATAAACATTACAAAATGTCAAACAATGCAGTTAAAAACTTAAATAAGCTAGTGTCACACTTGTAGCACAGGGTAAATAGAGCAATAAAATAGACAGAAAAATACTTACATCCATGGCTTATGAAGAGGAGAGGTAATAGGTAAGTGAATATGAAAGAAATATATAGGGAATTAGGAAGATCTTATAGGTCTCAAAAGGCTATGCTGGGCGTGTATATAGCATAGCTGAACATAAAGGGAGATGTACACATTGTTAGGTGATGTGATATCATTTTTTTAGGTTACTAAGGTAGAAAAAAAATACGAGTGGGATAAAAAGTGGAAAGGTCTGATAAACTAAAGTCTAAAGCAACCCTGTATATTCCAAATGGGTCCAAGGAACCTTTGGCTAATCTCTCCGACACATGGTGGGTCAAACTATACATTTTTATATAGTTATGCTAAAAATACTTTTTTTTTCATATTAAATTATTGTATTTTTTTTCAATTTTTTTAAATAATCTCTAGTTATTGTATTATTGTATTCTAAGAGCAACATCACTAGTATTCAAAAAAACAGATGGCTCTTTTCTTAATAATTTTGAGGATATCCAAAAAGAAGCTGAGAATTTTTTCAAAGCTCAATTTACTGAAAATGGCACCTTTTGTGACCCTGCTCTTTTGGATTGCATACCTTCTTTGGTTACTATCTCTGATAATAATATGCTCAAAGGGTTGCCTACCATGGACGAGATTAAATCAGCTACTTTTGCTATTCCCCTTGACTCTGCTCCAGACCCTGATGGGTTTTCATCTAGTTTTTTTGTGGACTGTTGGGAGATTATTAAGGATGATTTACTTTTGGCTATACATGATATCTTTACAGGGGGATTTTCCCTAATGCTGTCATTTCTGCCATGCTTGTTCTTATTCCTAAAGTCAAAGACTCTTTGGATTTTTCTCATTTCAGACCCATTAGTCTCTGTCAAGTGATTTATAAAATTATTTCTAAAATTACCACTGCCAGGCTGGCTACAATTCTTCCCAGAATAATCTCCCCTCAACAAAGTGGTTTTGTGGAGGGAAGGTCCATTTCTGATGCAATTCTACTTTCACAAGAGCTCCTTAGGCATATTGATGAAAGTGTGAGAGGAGAAAATGTAGTTTTTAAGATTGACATGGCTAAAGCTTTTGACAGATTAAATTGGGTGTTTTTGGGAAAAGTACTTAGTGCTTTTGGTTTTCATGATGATTGGATTGAGTTTATTTTTAATTGTGTTACTAATGCTAGATATTCTATCTGCATTAATGGTGTCACTTCTGGTTTTTTCTCCTCTAATAGAGGATTAAAGCAAGGAGATCCTCTATCACCTCTCATTTTCATTATAGCTGTGGAGTTACTTAGTAGAGGTTTAAATAATCTTATTGGTACTAATAAGCTTACACCCTATAAAACTTTTAATAATGCTGCTCCTATCTCTCACATCCTGTTTGCTGATGATGTACTTTTTTTTGCTAATGGGTGTAAGAAAAATCTTGATACTTTAATGAATTTTATTAATGCTTATGAGCTTACTTCAGGCCAACTCCTTAATAGGAGTAAGAGTGTTTTTCTCACTCATAGGAATACTCTGCATAGTAGGAAGAGTATTATTGCTAATGTAACTGGTTTCAAGGAGGGTACTTTTCCTACTAAATACTTAGGAATCCCATTACACTATGCTAAATTGACTGCTAACATGTATGAACCTTTAATTGAGAAAATCTGTAAAAAAGCTGCATGTTGGAAAAATGGCTTATTATCTCCTGGGGATAAGGTTATCTTAATTAAACATGTTTTGTCCTCTATTCTTATGCATTTACTGGCTGTTCTTCAACCTCCCCAACTTGTCATTGATAAAATTAAAAGAGCGTTTGCTAACTTTTTTGGGGGGGAGCATGAGGGTAGAAATAAGCATCACTGGCTCAAATGGTCCAAATTAGCTTGCCCTGTAGCTGAGGGGGGTTTAGGCATTAAGAGTTTAAATGGTACCATGAAAGCACTTCATAGCAAGATGAGCTGGAGGTTAATTGATACTATAACACCTTGGACAACTTTCATGTTCCACAAATACTTTATAACTTCTGCTAATTGGGGGAGCCCTGTGGTACATCCCTCACATTCCACTGCTTGGAAGATTTTTAGCTCAAACTTTAAATTTTTAATGGCAAATAGCAGGTGGAATTTAAAAGAAGGTGCTATTAGTTTTTGGTTTGAAAACTGGATGGGGGAGGGCCCTCTTTTTAATAACTTTGCTGTCACTTATCCTCATGTACTTCTTAATCAGGTTTATAAAACAGGTGGTTGGGACTATGACCTACTTCACACTATGGGAGGTAATGACCTTATTGCTAAAGTGTCTAATTGTAATTTCCTTTTCACAAAGGGAGATGACACTAGATACTGGCCTAATACTCTTAATGGAGTTTTCACTACTAAAAATGCTTTTGAGTTTTTTTAGAACCAAAAAAGATTTTCTCCCTATGGCTAAACATATTTGGAACCAGATTTTACCTTCCAAAATTAGCATTTATTTCTGGAAACTTTGGTGCAATGCTATTAAACTGGATGAGGATGTTAAAAAATATGGCATTATCATTGCTACTAAATGTTGCTGTTGTATTTCTCATTCCACAGACTCCATTGAACACCTCATGAGCCATAGTGATATTGCTTTTGAGGTCTGGAATCACTTTGCTAAAAAATTTGGCTACCCTAAGTATGCGAAAGGTACATGGAAAAGTTATGTGGTAAATTGGTGCAATAGCTGTGACAATACTCAGGTTGGGTTGCTAGCAGCATTAGTTCCATTCCTGATAAGCTGGGAAATTTGGCTCAGCAAGAACATCTACAGGTTTGATAATGACTGTATGAGTTCTGAGAGGATCATTAATAAGGTTAATAAGTGGTTAAGGGAACTTAACATGCTCATCAAACCTAAATTCCCAAATGTCAATTTTCAAGCTCTTACTATTAATGTTTTACATGTTAATAATATCAGTTGTAGAATGAAGAGACCAAAGCTAGTCTCTTGGCTTTGTCCCCCCTCAGGAAAGCTAAAACTTAGATGTGATGGTTCTGCATATGGCAACCCTGGTCCTAGTGGTTGTGGTGGTATTTTGAGAAATGATAAAGGCATTATGCTCTTTGCTTTCTCTTATAACTTAGGCAATCATACTAACAATTTTGCAGAACTTATGGCTTTGAGAAATGGACTGTTCATTTGCTACAGTTTGGGTTTCTTTAATGTTCTTATTGAAACTGATTATGAGATAATGGTTAACTGGTGGAAAAAGAATACATCTCCTGGCCCCAAATTTGATTACATTTGGCATGATATTTTATCACTAATGAGTTTTGTTGGCACCAATATTTGTCATGTATACAGGGAACAAAACCAAGTGGCAGATAGCCTTGCAAAAAAAGGCGCTCAAGGGCAGAATGAGACCTTCATTTTCCCTAGAGAACTTTCAAGTGATACGTACGCAGTATATTGGCTGGATCAAAAGCAAACAGCTTGCCTCAGAGGGAGTGTTTTTGTTTACTAATATTTAGCTAATGATGCATAATGGTTGAAGCTAACGAGTAGATTTCCCGTCCCTTAACTAAGATTTTGGTTTCCAAGATCTTTTCTGCTAATGATGAATTTTTTCTGAAGCTTTTGCATATAAGACCCCCATACTTTGGTGCCTTTACAAGTTACTAGCTTTTAATAAAGCATGATCACCTACTTATTTCCAGAAGACTACAGCTGCAACATTGAAGAGCCCAGTTTTCATTTCTCTTGATAGCTTTTGGGCAGTTTTTTCTTTTATGGAAGGCTTTAGCCTTTGTTTCTATACTGATTGGCACTTTTATTGATCTTAATTTTGAGTTTTACTGGAATAATCCCCTTGCGTTTACTCTGTTTTGGTAAATGTGCATACCAACCGGGTTGGTGATTTGAGAAGTGTCTCAAGACACCTCTGCTTTGGCAAGTTTAAATCTTGACGAACTTCTCATATCTGCATTCATTTTGTTTACTAAACATGATAAGAGGTGAGGGTAGCATTAGGAAAGTTTCCCAAAATAAAGTTTCAATAAAGGTCTTGCTTTCTCAGGTTTTTGTCTGTAATTTCCCTTTGTTCTGGTCAACGGTTTTTCTTTTGTAAGACATTTCGGTTATTTTATAAAGGTTGGTCCAGTGCTTAAAAAAAATATATATATATTTATAACTTGAAATTGATTTTTTTTCAAAAAAAGTAAATATTTATATATTTTTTGAATTATATTTCTTTAAAATGTCAAATAATGCCAAATAAACAAATTAATTGTCAAAATGTTATAAAAACATGAAAATCAAATTTTTTTAAAGTAACTATTAACAAAATGATGAAATCATTGACTTTACAAAAAAATTTAAAATTTTAATAACATTTATTAGTGAAAACAATGTATAGTTAGAAAAACTATACAAAAATGTGTAGTTAGTTAAGCTCCCCTATTGATTTCTCCATGGCTTTATTGCTACATTCCCAAATATTTCATTTTTTATGTAATTGTTTTAGCAAAAACCCTCATGGTAATATTTTGAGTTTTATCATCTTTTGTATCCTGTATTATGTCGCCTTTTCAATTTTGTGACTTGATTTTCTTTTCATTTTAGTTTTATACCCTCAAATCATGCTTTTGTTTGATTCTAATCGATTCCGTCAGTTTTTGGAGGGAAAACTTACACATGGTATGCACATATGATGTACATGCCTATTTTTAGTTAGATTCAAGGGAATTGTTGATTTTACATGACTTATTTTTGTTAGTGTAATGGGTATTACCGTCTTTCTACAAATAACATTTTGATTTTTACCATTTATATATGGATGGACGGTCACACCCAACAATCTCAATAGCTTAGACCATTTTTATTCAGGTAAGCGGGTTGTACAACGTGGTTGACCATCTTCGTAGTTCAATATCTAAAACATCCAAAATTGGTATATCTTCAAATTGAGTGTTAATATTTGAGTTGCTCGTTATCAAGGGTGGGAAACTTAGAGTACAAATTGATATTTTGTCATACAAATAATTACTGCACATATATGATAACTGTTTTTTTTTATTATCAACACCGGTTCATTGTATTAAGAAATAAAGAGTTAAGGTCGTGGGCTAGGCCCCATGGAAGCCATTCTGTTGTAAAACGGTAACAGAACAACAAGTCTAATACAAAACACGACTAAAGAGATCAAATTACATGGTCTGTTAAACTAGAAAACATGATAAAAAAAAAACTTTATATTAAAATTTAAAAACTCCCAAGCTTAAATCAAAATTTAACTACGATGATTTACCCCTTACTCTTTATACTCTATAACCTTATGTCTCCTAACACATGATCAAGATGATCTAAGCAGCAAATTCAATAGCCAAATTCCGATTTAAGATGAAAGTTTTACCATGTTAATGAAACGTAAAAACCCATTTTCATAGTGAACTACTAATACAGCGGATTTTATTAATATTATTGTGTTGGGCCTTCGAACACAATGTACTCTTTACATATTTAAGATCTTCGACTTCCTAACGCTTCTTTGTCCTTTATTCGTTTTAACGCCGGTTATAATTTTTTATAACTTTATATTATATACATGTCAATTCTTATTTAAGTTTTACTATGTGTTAATGAATTTTATTTGTTCATTTTAACATACCAAACAAATTATTAAAATAATTATTACCCTGATTTTTCCATCTATTTCGTTGGATCCTTTTGAACATTTTTTTTTTTAATATAATGGTTGGGATATATATCATTTATAACTTTTAAGTCGAAAGTAAAACCTACGATTTTACGATTCAATTTCTAGATTCTAATCCTACGGAAGGTAGAGAAGCGATTTTAACAACTCTCATGAGTTCTAGTACGATTCGATTTTAACATTCGGATTATACCCAAGGGTTCTAGAAAATCGATTTTAACAACCCACATCAGTTTAGTTTTTATTTTTGTAATCAACCCTCGTTAGTTGTAGTAACATACACTAGTACTTTTTTTTATCGGGAAAAAGCTATTTAGTACCTCGTAATATTAGCTTTCACCAATTTGGCACTCAACCATTAAATTTTACCAATTAGGGTCCCAATGTACCAATTTTAATCTAATCAGGGAACTCGTATTTAAAAAATGATGTAAATTACAGTCATGTTTTCTCGCCTATCACATGGTGAATGCAATTCCGTCAATATACTTCAAAAATATATCTCAAAATGTGATAATATATATATAATAATTGTAATTTCACCGATTTATAATGTTAGACTCTCGATTAGATAAAAATGAATAGATTTTATACTAAATTGTTAAAACTTAAAGATTCCATATTAAATTAGTAAAAGTGAAAAGGAGAGTATTTTTTCCCTTATTTATTTATCTATCTTACTACAAGTAGTTAGCAGTGAGTACTATATTTAATTTAATTTTAATGGCTTTTTTCCTCCTAAAACCCCAAACCTCACCCTTCTCTAACTTTCTCTCTCTGCCACGTGTCCTTCCCACAACCCACCACCACCACCACCACCACCACATAAACAAACCCAGAAAATTTAAATCATCAACATTAATAATAAATCCATGTGCAACTAATAATAACACCAATGGTTATGTTGTGGGTGGAGGATACGAAAAAGAAAAAGAAGAAAATGAAAATAATAACAATAATAAAAAAGAGGAAAATAAAATGGCAGCTTCTGAGATTGAAGCACTTCTTAAAGGGGGTGACCAAGTTACTTCTGTTCTTCAAGAGATGTCTAAGCTAGTAAGCTATTTTTATTTTTATTTTATTTAAATTTTAAGCCTTTTTTTATTTTGTTATAAGTAGAAGACTAACAAGTACAATTTTTCTGGCCAAGTTTGGAGCTTTTTATTATTTGGGTTGGTTTAGGATAATGGGTATTTGATGTACTTTTACTAAGTGCTTCTTTGTCTTGGTTTTCTTTATTTTACTGTATTTTTAAGTTCCATCTTCTTTTTTTGTGTGTGTGTGTGAACATTAATAATAAACCCCTCTGCAACTATTAATAATAATAATAATAATAACACCAATGGTTATGTTGTTGGTGGAGGATACTCTGAACAAAATGAAGAAAATAACAATAGTAATAATATTAAAAAAAGGGGAAAATAAAATGGCAGCTGCTGAGATTGAGGTAATTCTTAAAGGGGGTGACCAAGTTACTTCTGTTCTTCTAGAGATGTTCAAGCTAGTAAGCTATTTTTATTTGAATTTGAATTTTAAATTTAAGTTTTGAACCTTTTATTTTATTATAAGTAGAAGACTAACAAGATTTTTCGGGCCAAGTTAGGAGCTTTTTTTTATTTAGGTTTAAGGGTTTAGGAGATGGGTATTTGCTGTAATTTTACCAAGTGCTTCTTTGTTTTGGTTGTATTTATTTTACTGTATTTTAAATTAAGTTTTTTTTCTTTGGGAAATTTAATGTTTAATGCATACTTTCGGACTTAATTGTCAAAAACCACAATTCGTGTTTTTTGTCTGTTTAAGAATGTGTGCATATCAACGTAGCATTAGCGAGCATGTGTAAAAAAATAAAAATTAGAAGAGATTTTAACCATGGGATTTTTATAATTAAGTCTCAAGAAATACAAAATGTGTAATAAATAATCATTTTACTTTTCTTTGTCTTTTTAAGTTTAGTAATACGGTAGCAGTTTATTGTTCTGGCAATTTAGGAGGTGGGTGTATACTGTACTTTTACTGAGTGCTTCTCACTTGGTTGTCTAAATTTTATTGTTTTTTTCAAGTTCAGCTCTTTTATCCATCTTTAAAAGTAGTACATGGTAATTTTTTGGCCAATTAAGGAGGTGTTTTTTTTAATAGTTTTTCCTCAATTGAGACTAACAAGTAAAATGTGCTCTAAAATAGTAAAATGTGCTCTAAAATAGTAAAATGTAATAAAACAGGCCTTAAGCGAGTTACATTCATTAAGAAGTGTTTTTTAGTTGGTGTCCTTTACTTTACTGTACTTATAAGTTCAGGTTTTTCTCCTGTCTTTTTAGTAGTACATTAGCTAGCAGAGTATTTTTCTGGCTAATTTAGGAGTTTTTTTTTTTTTTGGTTTCACAGTTGATACTAACTAGTCAATGTGCTTCAAACTCTAATAGAACAAGCCTTACATGAGTTAGATTCATAACTAAGTGATTCTTTGATTGCTTGCCCTTATTTTACTGTACCTTTAAGTTCATTTTTTTTAGTTCCCGTCTTTTAGCCAAATTTAGGAGTTTTTGTTGTTTATTTTTGGCTTTCCATGATTGAGACTAACTAGTAAATTGTGCTTGAAACTGTATCAGAACAAGCCTTAGATGAACTACATTCATTATGTTCGAGAAAATTTAAAGAATCTGCGGTTACCTATAAACTATTGATGGCTGTTTCTGCAGCTTCACGTTGAATTCTAGACAGTGCTTGGTTCTAACAGGGAAATGTGCTTGTGAATTTTTTTCATGTTCCTTTATCGGAAATTCGATCACCTTTATTGGTATTTATTGGAAATTTAATTGCTTTGGGGGCATTTAGTACCGTTTGAATTCCAGTTTTCATGTGCTCTAATTGTATCAGTGTTGAAAAGGTAGATTTTTACCCAAGAAAATTGGTATAGAAATCCAAAATGTTGTAAAAACAATGTTTGGGTGGTTTATTCGACATTCTTTTGTGGTCGTTTTGCATAATTTTAAAAAATGAATACTTGTGTTTGACCAATTTCTGTTTTGTTTAGGGTTTTATGGTTATGGGGGAACAAAGAAGTGGCGGAACCGGGATACTTGTATGCTAACTCCCAGTTCCTTCACTGGGAAACTGGGTTTAGAGTTTGTTAAGAAAGTAGTTCTAAGGATATTATTGTGTCTATGACTGCGTATAATTGTGTGTTTCTGTTTTGGAGTTCGGCACTGATTCTTCTGTTGATTGCGTGGTTGTTCTTGTAGCTTGGCGTTGTACCCTTTAGACATTTAGGTTTTTTGTTTTTCTGAAATGTAGTTGTGATTATTGTGCTATAAAAGTTGTGATGTATCATTAACTATTTTTTTTTTAACTTGAAAAAATGCTAAACAATTTATATTAGGGTCAATGCCCAAAACATACAATTAACCAAAACATACAACACCTCAAAATTTCTTCTCAAAACATACAAACATACAATTACACATATTTATTAGAGTTGTATGTTTTGGGAAGAAAAGTTTTGGTTTGTAGTTTTTGGTAATTAGACTTTGAAAAGTTGTATGTTTTGGTAATTTTCCCTTTATATTATGATGTGCTTTTTTTCCTAGTTTTGGAAACTGTCTCACAAAATCATTTCTTGGACCATTTTCTCTTGTCCTGTTGCTCAGAAAAATGAATGGATTTCCAGAACACTGAATACAGTAAAAATATTGAAATAAATGTGTTTTTCTTGTTTGTATTTTTGACTTGTAATTTCAATTATGTGGATGTTTGGTTTTCTTTTACATTACTAAAAGTGTAATAGTAAACTGGAAGCAGACCTTGAAAATGAAAACAAAAGCTATATATTCACCCCATTATCAAACAACTCTTAAATATTGAAATCATTGATTTCAACTTCGTACTTACTTGTGTACATGAGTCTACATGACGACCTTGATATGAGATTGCAATTTGCTTGAGATGTTTTCAGGTCTTTTATTTTTTCAATATCAGAGTCCTTTTCCGATGCGAGGATACCAATAACTCAGTTAACTTTGCTCTCACTGCTCATATAAACTTGATAATGTTTACATTGTGTGTTCAAAAATTGCCGTGTGGTGTTGAACACTAACGAGTTTATTCCTTTTTTTAGGGTTCTTATTCCGAAATAGGAAATACTAATTACTGTGGAAAAAATGGTTTTTTAGCAGCATGATTAAGATTAGATCAAGGTCAGTTAGTTAGTACCTCAATTTTCGGAGATGAATGTGAAGTTTTGGGTCACTGATATAAGAAAAGAGTTATTAATTCAAGAAGGGCGGACGGCTTAATTATAAGTATATGGCAATGAAAATGGTTCTTTTTAATTGAAAAAAATATATTTGATTTGGAAATATAATAGATGTACTGTGTTGAATGCCACAACTAGGTTAGCTGGTTACCCTTTTGCTCTAGTATAACCTATTTCAACATTAGTATTCCAAAACATGTGTGGCTTTATCTTTTGGGTTATTACTTCTTTTCTTTATTTCATGTTTTATATGTGGTGCAGTTGGAAGATATGAATATGAATGAAGCATCCGAGGAGGTGGCGGTGCAGATAGCTGCACATGGTGTTATAGGCAAAAGAGTTGATGAAATGGAATCTGGGTTTATGATGGCACTGGATTACATGATCCAACTTGCTGAGAAGGACCAAGATGAAAAGGTATTATTCTTTCTGGACCTTTTTGTCGTTCCTACTGAACTTCTTAATATTCTTATGATTATTCCAGTCGTTACTGATGAGTGAAGTTGAGGAAAATTACCCACAGAAACTCATATTTTAATTTGCTAAAGGTCTATAATGAAAAGTAACTTGTAGCATAAAACAATATTCTGTTATTTTCTATCTTTAACACAAAACTGATGAAAACAAGTTTTTTAGCAGAAATTTTACATATTGATAAGACAAGTCCGAGTACACCTGGGTCCTAGTCTCCTAGACATTTGAAATTCGAAAATCTTATCAGGTTACTATTTCTTGGATCCTGGGTAAGTACAGGAAAACCAAAATTATAATTTTATGAAGAACGGGACATATATAAATTTTGAAATTTAACAAAATGGTTTAAGTCAATGATAAAGCACGCTTACTTGAGATTGAGGTCTTGTGTTTGAGTCCCATATGGGGTAGTTGTGAAACCCTGAGAGATCTAATTTTTTAGGAAGAAAAAAAACGACAACTTCTGAGATATTGAGACAACCCGAAGTTCTCTATGAAAATACTTCTCCTATCTTTATTTGCTTTTTCAGTTTTTGTTCCATTTTCTTTGCATATTTTATGGTTTTATATTATGTTAGTTTATCCCATGCAGAGAAAGACCCTCTTGGAGAGTATCAAGGAGACTGTACTGTCCCATCTTACCAAAAAATGCCCGCCACATGTAAGTAAGCTTATTAACACAGAATCACAATATTGGTTTTGTGAAGAAAATACATTATCAATCAATTCACTCTTTTTTTCATGTTGTAGGTCCAAGTGGTAGGTCTTCTCTGCAGAACCCCTCAAAAAGAGAGCCGACAAGAATTATTGCGACGAGTTGCGGCAGGTGGTGGTGTTTTTCAAGCTGAAAATGGCACAAAAGTTCATCTTCCAGGTGCAAATTTAAATGATATAGCTAACCAAGCTGATGATATACTTGAGGTAACTACTTATTTGGCTATATACATTGTTTCCATTTATCCATAAATCATATGATTAGAGTATCTTTTGGTTTATATTTGGAAAAATACAAAAATTAATAGCATTTCAAACATTCCCGCTAGCCTTTGTTACCATAGGTTCCTGAAACCAACCCCTTAACAGGCTATGCGGAGTATAGCCAAGTGGCAAGGCATCAGTTTTTGGTACTAAATCATGAAAACTATTGACAACAATAAAATGATGGCATTCTCAACATTATAAAATGGAATGTTGTAACTAAATGTTCCCGCGGAGACTTTTGATGAGATGTGAGTTGATGTCGGATCTCAAGCTCTAGTAGACTAAGATATGGGAAAATATAGTCAACTGAAGGAATATTGGTACTTTTTTTCATTTGGATCAGTTAAAAGTATTCCACGTATAGCTAACGAATTTTATTGCTGCACCTAAAATGTACTATTTGTTTGATGAATAAACCGGTAAGATGGATAATTCCCCACCCTGTCATGGACCTGATATTCTTGGAGAAAATGACCATGCATTCATTTCACAAGTTAAATCCATTCATTATTTTCTGTAAATTTAATGTCCACCATAGGCATCCAAGTTTCTAGGCTGCTTTTTTCGCAGCATGACATAGCCACCTTAAGTTTTAGTGGTTTAAAGAGTTGATATATTTTCCTTTACCGAATTCACTAGGATATTGATTCTCGTCTCTGAAAATAAACCCCACAAAACTGAGATTGAAATAAAGCAATTTATGCAATTTTTATTATGAATAGAAAAATCACGCTGTCCCTTTCTCTGGAAAGTGAAAACCAATGGCAGGTTGGTGAGGGGCCTCTTGCTCTCTTTGATTTGCTTTTAGTAATAAAAGAAAATCTCTATAACAGCTTTCATGTTATAAAAATTTCTTTGTTCACCATTATATCAATGACTTAATCCGTCCAAAGTCTGAGATTGCTTTGAATCAGAAAGAAACCGTGTTTGTATATAGTCAAGTCATTTTCTTGAGGCTTTCATCCTGGTTCCAGTTATATCAATCGTTAGTTCTCCCATTCTTGATTTTATTTCTTCGCGGCATGGAATCTTAATCACTTGACTGTTCTTAAGGAAACGATTTCTGATATATTGCATTTTGCAGACAATGGAAACTCGACCTGTGATCCCTGATAGAAAGCTACTAGCAAGGCTAGTTCTGATCAGAGAAGAAGCTCGGAATATGATGGGAGGCGGCATACTGGATGAAAGAAATGATCGTGGATTTAACACGCTTCCTGAATCAGAGGTACAAACTTTTTCTAAAATTCTCATTTCTTTATAATGGACTCTAGATATTTTTGCTCAACCGTAGCTGATATTAATCTCTGAATAACTTTCTGTCTACCCTGTCCTGGGGAAAAGAACCCCACCAAACTACTCACTTATAAATTTTTGGGAAAATATCACTTTTGTTCACTAAATTATCGGATATTAACAACTAGTACTCCATAGTAAAATTTTCACAATTAATGGACTCTAGATATTTTTGATCAACCCTACATGATATAAATTTCTACGTAATTTACTTCGTGTCTACTCTGTTCCCAGAGAAAGAGCCCCACCAAAGTAGTCACTTACAATTTTTTTACAGGAAACACTTCTGTTCATCAAACTATCAAATGTTAACAACTAGTAAACCATAGTAAAAATCTCACAAGTCTATGCACCAATCTAAACAAAACCTAACAATAAAGCACCACCACTTAAAATCAAGTTAATAGCAATAGTTATGTACTAATCATGAAATCGGAACTTTTAAACGTTACTTTACATATTAAGTCCCACGTTTCATGAAATCGGAACTTTTAAATACTTGTTAATTTGAAAAGAGTTGGCATACTAAATGTTCGATTTTGTGTAGATTGGTTTGCTAATCATGTTTTGATAGGTTGGTGTAATAATTCTATAATATTTTCTAGACCGGTGACAAAATTGTGAACTTAAATAGTATGCTGTACTATTTGTTAAAAAATGATAGGTTGGTGTAAAAAAATGATATTTTTCTTAAAACGTTTTTATGAGGACCCTGGCCCACTTGACCAAATGGGACATTTATGTTATATTCCTTTCCATATCCTACCTTATGAACATTGCTAATTTGCAATATTTTGTCAGAGCAGGTCAACTTTTTAACGAAGCTTGTTGCTCTGAAGCCTGGTAAAACTGTACAAGAGATGATTAAAAACGTAATGCAAGGAAAAGATGAAGGTGCAGAAGACACTAATTCAAGTGGAATAACAGGAAAGGTGAGTTATATTACATTATTACTTGCACCTTTTAAGCTGACATAATTTATTTTTTCCATCTTTACTGTTGATGCTAATTTAGTTTGGTTGCTCATTTATTTTACAAACAATCACCCCTAACTTTTCCAATTGACTTTGATATGGCCCTTTAAAAAATAGTTTAGAAACAGCGTCATTAAAACCATTTCTTCCTACATTTATTTATTCAATTGCCTCTAATTTATATTGAAATATTAAAAGGTGTTGTCTCTTGATCTCCAGGCTAGTGTTTCTGGGCGTAAACCATTACCTGTTCGTCCTGGCATGTTTCTCGAAACTGTTTCTAAGGTACTTCTTGTATTCATGTATAAGTAGGCTGTTTTAACCCTCTGGTAAACTAAAAATTTCTCAAAAACACCTCTTAACAAGAATATCTTTTGGTACATTGAGCATCCTAACAGCCATATGCCAATATGAAAGCACTTTTTTCAGTCTGGTGTTTTCTTATTGGTTGTGTGACCTTCATCAGGTTTTAGGTGGCATATATGGTGGAAACGTATCTGGCATAACAGCACAACATCTAGAATGGGTAATATATCTACTTATAAACTTTGAACAGCTTTTCTTATTCTAAAAGTTGCTCGACTTCTACTACATTAAAATGTTTTTCATTTCCTTCTTCGTTTTTGATCACCTTCCATTATTATTTAGGAAAATTACTATCTCGACTCATAGGAGACTTATATACCTTTTAGTCATCGCCCAAAAACTTGACTAGTTTCATTCACAATTGACATATTAGGCCACTTGTTAGTGTCAAACGTTAGCTGGTGGGTATTCATTCTCCACATTAGACATGTCAGTACTTACACCCATTAAATGTAATATTTGGCTGACTTTTTAACACAACCATGCAATACTTTCTTGAACGCACATAACTTGTTTTCCTTCACATTTCTTTATATTATCTGACATGTCTCAATTTCCTTGCTCCATTGTTTTCCTTCACAAATTATAGAAATTTCTTTATATAATTTCCTTGATCCATTGATCTATCATAGGTGCATTCCAAGACGCTTCAAGTTCTTCAAGAAATAGCATATTAGCATCTGATGATGAAAGTATATTTTCGGCCAATTTTTGAAGTGTAGAGAAGAAGATAATGTACTGAATGAATCTTGTGAATATGAAAACTGAGAGTAGATTGTAAACTGGTTATAGAGCAGTCTTGTCATTCTTAAAAGTTATCATCTCCCATTTCTATAAGAATAAACCTGGTTGCGATGATCGTGTTTTGAAAGCTTGACATTCATTTATAATGCTTATAGTTTTGGGATGATTGTCATAGTTGTCGCCATCTTTACACCATTTGCTTCTTTTGTAAAGCACTACACACAGAATTAACTCGAGCCTCCTTTCTTTCAATAACTTTTCATACCACTGGTTCACAAAAAATACTACTTCCTTGTCGGCCCCTAGCAAAGAACCTTCTAACTTTTGTTGGGACTAGAACTTAGCGAGAACAATTGGTGGAAATTACTGAATATAGATTTAAATTCATGATACTGAAACTAAAGAGAAGTATATATATTTTTAAGCAATAGACACCTTCGAAGGGGTGGTGTGGGTTTCGATTGGGACTGTAGGTAGAAAATGAAAGATGTTTGGTATTTAGGCCGATGCATCACTTAAATGAAGCCCTAGTTTGGAAAATGTCATTTAAAAATCAGAGAAAGTAAATGCAGAAAGAAAAGTACCAACAATATGAAGGGTGGAATTTAACTTGTGACAGTTGAGGCTGGTTAGAGCATGTTAGAAAAGATAAATTAGGATACTATTGATGTGAAAACTATTGGAAGTTGAACTTGTTAGTAGATCTTGTAGCATCTGATATATATTGGAGGCTATGTGATGCACGAATGGTCGACTCTTCAAATATGTTTATTACTAGGAAACAATACTTGAATGGAAATTTTACGGTTCAATATACTTGCCATTTATTTTCCTACAAAGACCTATAGTTTAATGATGCAGGACAATGATCTGAAATTTGAAACTACCAACTGAGATGCATTTTATATGGAAAAACAATGTTTGGCTTGTCAAAAACATCATTTCTTACCTATGAACGGGAGTAAATGTTTCGTGTGGCACGAGATTGTGGGATTGCAAAACGATTTGGAGACTGACTTTTAAAGCATCTCCTTTTCTCAGAACTACGGTTAATCTAAGCTTTAATGCAGCAAGATTGACCTGATGCCTATGTTATTTCGAAGTCTTATCATTATGTCATGATACTGGATTTACCTAAAATATGCCATGATATTTATACAGCATTTTTTCAACCAAGATGTTGGTCTTAATTGACAGGTTCCTATGACTTGTTGATTTCACTGAAGTGTGGGTTACGCTTGCAAGTGAATGTAATTCAACCCCGTGAGAGTTAGCTAGTCCGTCTGTAATTTTGGGTTTTCTGGATTTTGTTGTTTGCTATCAATTTTTCTGGCTTAGACCACTATCATGCCCAGAAGACTATGAAGGGCATAACACTGCCATCATATTATGTTCTTTCCCAGTTTTCATTTCTTTCGTGTTCAGGATACTGAATCCAAAACTATACACAAAATTCTATACTATATTTCGGCATAATAAAACGAGCTCTTCTAATCTATAAACTATTTCCAACCCGGCACGACCATCTTCGCCGCTTTACATCCCATCCTCTCTGTGCTCCGGCATACATGACACTAGTTTGGTGTTTCCACATCCAAAAGCCCCGGGATAGCCCCATATAATCTCATCTAATCACCATAACATCATATGTATCTCTATACATAATGAATTAGCTCCCAGTCCTAAAAGTGTTTCACTCGCAAAGCCTCGACGTTGGTGTTGCTTTGTGAACTTGTAAGAGATGGTAAATCTCTAATTCGGGACCCATTACCCCAAAAGGAGGCAAGACAAAGACCCATTATGGCCATCGCTACGACCGAACACGCTGCTGGAACGGCTTGGGTGCTACCGAGGAACTGTGTGGCTAGAAGACCCGCCAAAGTGGAACTCTGCATTCCAGTGCATAAAGATATTGTTCTACATACTTCTTCTTCTTGCCTGTCACAACCGAAAAAATTAAAACATAAGACTTCGCATTAGATCCAGGAACTTAGTTTATACTAAAAGGAAGGGCCAGTCCAACAATGCGGGTTCTCTAAGATAAAATTTGACTTTATTGTTATAAGCTCAGGAAATTAGTAAAGCTTACTCGATCTTTCTCATCAGCATGATACTTATACTGTAGTATCTATACTACATAAGTATTCTATTTAGAAAACAATGTGTTTTAAGTATTTCAGTTATCATGAGAAATCATTTCATCAAAATTATTGAAGATTATTCATGTGAGAATTGATTAGTACTAGTAACAGATAAAGGAGTGACTAGAAATAAAAACTCATGTCATGCATGAAGTTCCAGACTACCATTACAGATAGAGGAGCAACTAGGAAGGAAGAAAAGATAAAAACAAATAGTAGTCTCGAATCCAATACCCGGGGCTTAAAACTTTTTGAGGGACGCCGGAACCAACTACACTAAAATGTTTTTTTTCTAAGAATTACCAATAAAAAGAATAGGTATAATGAGTCGGGCCATGGGAATGATGAGATTGGTGACAATTTTTTATATTCGCTGTTGCCTGAACCCAGAGCCACCTGCCTCGCCTCTGGGGTCAGTCCTGCTGAAGGACCGACTATGGTTAAACTTACAGTTTTGTAAGTAGAAGCTCATTAGCTAAGCATTTTAAATGTTATTTTAGAACCTTACTTAAAAATGCAATATGGATTGTCTAAAAAGGGCGTAAAAGGTGAGTTTGCTAAAAGTAGGTTATGTATAGTATATGCACGAATAGTTCGATCACTAAACAAGATGTCAAGGAAAAGAATACCTCAGAAGTGGGATTTTGGAGATCCAATATCCTAAGGTGAATGCAACCCCATGAAAAGTCAAAACCGGAGCAACCAACTTTAGACCCTCAAGAGAGAGAATTTGACTGCGATTAATTGCAAGTGGGCTACCGATACACAAAGAGGTACAAACCATAGCAACAAACGGCATTATTGGTCGAATAATATTCACCAAGGGTTTAAAGTAAGTATTCAAGACGAGCCCAAGAGTGACGGGAACTAGAACCACCTGATGGATCCAAAAAGATAGTTATCATCAAAATATAGAGAAAAATGCAACAAATAAACAACACATTTGTAAAAAAAACAACATAAACATTGCATTAGAAGGATTTAGTAAATACTTCAGTTTTGGAAACTAAACTCTGGTTTAATGATTTTCTCAACTTCCGATGATTGGCTTAATGCAGCCACATGATGGTGTATAATTTCTCTAAGACAAGGGATTCTTACTGATACACTAACATGCAACAAAATTTCAATTTTTAACACAAACCTATCAATTTCCCGACCCGACAAACTTCGGGATTGGGTGTCCCAACCCGACCCAATTTTTTAATTAATTTATATTTTATATTATATAACATGATTTTTTTTATTTTAACACTATAATATAAATTAATTTATATCAAATGCAAGTGCCGAGAATCGAACCTTGTACCTCTAACATACAATGTAAGCACTCTACCATATGAGATACAATCTTTTTTGTTTCATATATCAGTTATAATTAGATAAGTATAATATATGTTTGTAGTTTTGAATATGTGAAACTATTAAAATAAAAAAATACTTAAATAAAAAAGTTATATTGTTACTTCAAAAAAGATAAATGATCATTATTTTCCGACTATAAAAATTATAATGATAATGTATCTCATTTAGTATGATAATTGTTGCTTGTGTGAATAAAACTAAATATTAAAAGAATCTGATAAAAAACGTATCAATTTTTTTATCTACTCAATTATTTGTAGTTTCACACTATTTTTTCTACTACATGTTAATTCTTTTTTTCATTTATTAGGAATGTTATTTTTAAACTATGATTATGTTTCGTGTTAATAGCATGTTTAGACTTCTCAAATGCAAATTGTTAATAAAAAATGAAGTTGTCATAAAATAAAAAAAATATGTCGGGAGATTCGGGATAAACCTATCCCACTACGGGATCCCGAAAATTCGGGTTCCGAAAAAGTCGGGTCCGACTTTTGTCGGGTCGGGGTCGGGATTATTTTTTTACTCCAAAAATAATAGGGTCGGGATACGGATCAAGTGTTTACGGGTCAGGTCCCGACCCTAACCCACCCCTACCTCAAACTAATCAGTGTGTACTGACTGAGCAATACACAGCTTAGTGTACTAATTACAAAAAAAAAAAACAGGTTATACAAAATAATATATCACATTCGAAAGATTACCTGCAATATTGACCTGGACATTGCAAGTGCATCAACTGGAACAACAGAACCAATGAGAAGACCCGTTAGGACAGGAGTGATTATTACAGATGCGATTGTAGTTGAACTCGTCAAAAGAATGCTTAACGCAATATCTCCTTTGCCTAAAAAGCTACCATAGCTAGAGAGCTGAGCCCCTGCAACGCATGCCATGAGGACAAAACCGGAATAAAACGTTGGTGGCACACGAAATGCCATTGCCACTACCACTCCAAGAACTGGTTTTAACACATATTGCCCAATCACCCCGACAGATAAGGGTAGAGGTCTGAAAAACAGAAACATGCACACAAAATTTACTGAAAATTTGAATTCCATACTTTAAATAAAATAGATTAATCATGGGGCCGAGAAATATCATGAAAGGCTACCTTTTTAATGCAAGCGAAAAGTCCTGCAGTGATAGTTGTATTCCTATTGATAGCATGATCCCTCCTAGTGCAGGGGCATACAATTCCTTTGAGACCCTGCAAATTCGTAATTTATTATCAGTTTCGACAACTTTAAATAAACTTGTAAAAAAGTTTTTAAGTCTGCATGCAAATATATCATTTAAAATTGATACAAGCAGCTAAAGAAAATTATAATATGCAAATGATTTTGCTATCCATAACAAGTGCCACTACATCACATTTTAATGCCAGGGATGTGTCAAAACAGCTTGACTCCTATTATGTAACAGCAAAATTTAAAATTTTAATGGCTAAAACTCAAAATGAAAAAAAAAACAGAAAAAAGTTCAAATATTGGAAATTCACACCCAACCATTTTTAGAAGAAGAAGTGACAACATATCAAGTTCAAACATCACATTGGTAAATGAATACATTTTAGTTGATGACAGTCCATTATTAAAAATAAAGGGAGAGCATATTAAAAAAGTTTGTTTTTTAAACAATTACGGAAACCGTTTATTCTTTTGTCTTCCTCGTGTCTATCATCAGCACTTATAATATTAACAATAAAGTGAGAATTAGTAAACAATTGATGGTTGACTAGGTAAAAAACTGAAAGCATTAAGAAATAAACAATGACACATGGAAAGAATATATTGAACAATTGATGGTTAAGTAATAGATTAAGTGCCACTTTGGCAGACTGGTAATAAAAAAAAGAAGGAAGAATATCATGGTTGTACACATAACTACCTGTATTTACAAGTGCTTAATACTTTAAATGTAAAACTAGCTACCTATTTGTTCCATTAATATAGATTGCTTCTTAATAAACAAACGATATAACAGCAACACAAACGATATAACTAAATCATTAATATAGATTGCTTCTTAACACCTAACCAAATCATTTTCTCAATAAACGAACGATATAACAGCAACACGAACGACAACCAGAGTGGACTTGTAACAAATAGTAATTAAAAAAGCAATAAAAACATATGCATTTTCCATTTACTTGTTTTACTATAAGGTTTACGTGTAAATGGGTTGCTGATATACCAATGATCATCGTTTTCACTCACTAGAATATTAAAACTAGTATTTTAGTATTTTGTTAATCTAAAAATACCGAAAAATCATTTACTAAACCTACACTTTGCGCCTATTTTATTAATATTGTAAGCAACAGAGTGGACTCTAAACAAACACGACAATAAAACCAACAAAAAAGAGAGAGATTAGAGTATAGTAATAACCAAGAAAAAGTGGAGGGCCGCGTAAGGGCCGCAACAGCCGTAGCGGCCACAACAAACGGCAACAAAGACGATAGAGACTGAGAAGACTCTCCCTCCTCATCTTCCCTATCTTCTTCGCTAATGTCGCTCGGGCAAATCCCGAACGACAATAGAGACAAGTTGCCTTCTCTCCGGTGCAAACCCACTTTCCCTATCAACGGTGCTGACGTGGAACACGCACGTGCCGATAATACCCTGCCACCTGTACAACAAACTCTAATTGATGATGACGTAATAATTTTGACACGTGTGTATGGAATTAAGCAAGTGGGTTTAGTAAGGGGAGAGAGAGATAGGATTGGAGTTGAGGCCATTTTTGAGGTGATCGGAGTTGGAGATAAGGTGTTACAGAGGGAGTACACCAACTGCTTTTAATTTTTAACAAAATTATGTTATCTAAGTCCTGATTTATATTAATAAATTACGGTAACAAATTGCGTCGCTAATACTCTTTAAATACCAAATACTAACATAAAACATATTCAGTCGAGCATATAGTTAATATATTTATATTTATAACTTTCAGCACACTCCTCGAAAGCTCAATACACTCGCTAGCTAAAAACTAAAATGTATCAAACGCAAAATATACGAAACTGTGCTAATTGTCTAATAATTTTTAAAGTAAAATGCAAATCACCCCCTAGTTACCCCTATAACTATGGGTCATTTGCAAATAACCCCCATAAACTATCCATTCTTTCAATAGGGAAGGGGAGAGAAATATGATTGGATGTGAGGTCATTTTTGACATGGTCGGAGTTGGAGGTTAGGCGTAACAAAAGGAGTAGACGGAGTATATATTTATCTATATAGTATTTTTTAAAGTAAAATGCAAATAATCCTCTAGAACCATGTGTCATTTGCAAATAACCCTGATAAATTATCCATTATTGTAATTAACCCTCGTAACTATCAAACTTTTGCAATTAATTCTTAAAACGACGTAACTTTTTATTTATTTGTTCATTTTACTAAATTATTTGTTTGATATATATAGTTTGTCAATTATAGATTAGTTAAGATAACAATTATCATTAAAAAGCCACATGAAAAGGCTTTATATAAAAAAATACTATTATTTTAGTGAGAAAAACTATATCCTTAATGTACATGAATATCGAATAAATGATTATATTAAATGAAAAATCAATAAAAAACGGATCATCGAGCATAAAATTATATCATTTAAAAAGATGGAATTGGGGTTAAATTGCAAAAGTTTCATGGGGTTAATTGTAAGAATGGATAGTTTATGGGGGTTATTTGCATTTTACACTAATTTTTATTGATTTTTGTGATGGGTTAATAGGAAGAGAAAGGAGAGGGACCTTAGTGCCACACGTCACACAAAGAGGGAGTTTGAGAAATTGACGGTGCAAAATGATTTACATGTGAATGCTTTATTTTTATGTCGATGTGTAAAAATTGTTAAAATAAAACCTACGTGTACAAATATCTTCCAGGGAAAAGAAATACGTGTGACAGTGAAGGGGTATTTATCGTCCAGTGAGGAAGTACAATATTTCGTTCCTAGTAGGGTTTGTTTTGGTTTGGTTTGGTTTTGATTTAACGTTATAAATAAATATAGTATTAGATGACACCGAATTTTTAAGCTCATATCAAAATAGTTTTTTTTAATCAAATCATGCTTTAAACATGTAAGGTATACGTTTTAAATACGTTAGTATTTTTAGTTTAGAAAAATACGTTGTTTTTTCTTTTTTTTGACATCTTTTGACATTTTGGATTTAAAATTCTCGCAAGACACAACTAAATCAAAAAAAATTATAAGAACGTAAAATATCCTGAAACTAAAAATACTAACGTATACCTTGCGTATTTATAGGAGGATTTGATAGAAGAAAATGAAAAAAAAAAAAACTATTTTTATATTTGATTAAAAGATCGGAGCATCACGTGACACCATATTTTGAAGTGTTAGCCCCTCCTTTTACAGATGTGAACTGCTAGCATTGGTGTGTCAGAGCAAGCAACACAGATGCCCCATGATATTCCTCATATTCAGGAAAAAACTATAATCATTTGAGTTTTGCATTTACAAAACATAAGTTTGATTATAATTTCCCCATATATTCCAAAATACTTGATATTCATTTATTTATATTATTTAAATGTTAAGTCATATCTTTTAATTATATAAAACCAAATAAAACCATCAAAAAGTATTATAAAAAAGTATGAGCAACATTTTTGGTTTCTTATGTTTGATGAACATTTTCACTACATGTAAAATTTGGAAATTAACCAGGAAAGCTGATGTGATGTTTTTTTTCCTTCAAAAAAGTGAGTTTGTTCCTCGTAATATAGATAATTGATTCAAACATGCCTTTTATAATGCTTGTTGTTACTCAATCAATTGAAGTCATTTTTTCTACGGTTTAGTTTTTAATCAGAAAGTGGAAATTGCACATCGTATTCGGATGGTCCAGATAATAATCAATGGACAAATTTCATACCAAATACGATGTGAAATTTTCGATAGAGATGTTTCAATTTAGAATATGTTGGCATATTCCAAATGGCCTTTGTTTTCATAATAATACTAATGAGCAGGGGGAAGCTAAGTGGGGACGATCGGGTGCCACGGCACCCCCCATAATTTTAGAAATCCCAAGTGACGTAATTTTTTTTTAGTACAATTTCTTTTTAGGTGTAGATTTGGCACCCCCATAAAAATATGTTACTTGTACATATATTTTGGCACCCCCATAAAAATATGTTACTTGTACATATATTTTGGCACCCCCATTTACACATCCTGGCTTCGCCCCTGCTAATGAGTCAGATAAACTCAGTCAGACTCAATGTATATTTAGAATTTTATTTTCATCCTGAAATTTAAGAGTCTGCTATTCGGGTATATATTTAATATTTTTAATTAATATTTAACTTTATGATAGTATCAAATAAAGTTCTATAATATTATATTTAGGTTTTTATTTAGTTGAATCGTCAAATAAAATATATTAAAATCATTAAATTTTTAAAAAATTTTTAATTAATATTTAAGTCTAGAGTAGTACCAACTACGGTTCTAGAAGTATTACATTTGAGCTTTTATTTTTGTTTTGATTGGGATGTAAAAAGAATTCTAAAAATTATATAAAACACTGTCTGACAATTAGTCTAGTTGATTTAGTGTGATTCTATATCGTTACGGTTGTTTTCACTACTTACTAAAATACTGAAAACAATGCGTGCACCGGTATCTCCCAAAAATTGGTAATAGACGTGATGTACTAATAAGGACTCGTAAGGTAAACCGTGCTAATCATTCAACATGTTAAAAAGTACACTATAGCATAACTAATGGTGTCTTTTTCCAAAACATGAAAATGAAAAGTGTTTAATTATTAGAAAGAAAAATACAAACAAAGGGGAGTTGTGGGGTTGTAGTTCGAAAACTGACGGTGGAAAATGGTTGCCATGTGAGTATGTGACTGCTTCTGCCTAAAATATTACATTTATAAATTTTGCAATAATCGTTCAAAATGGCAAGGAAAAAACTCATGTGAACATGTTGAATAACTCGTTACAACTTAAACAATAAGTAACATCTACACACATAATGATTGGTCGCATCGTTTATGTTCAAAAATATTTTTTTTTTAAGTGGGTTGAAAAGCATATTTTTTCTGTTTACTTTTTAGTAAGTAAATGTTGTTTGGTGAACACCGTAAAAGTATATTTTTCATTAAAAATGTTGTTTGGTAAAATATATTTATTTTTACTTTTTGAGTAAAAATGAATTGTTTATTTCGATTAATAGAATAAAACAAAATAATTAACTAGCAAAAAAACATTTCATTATTTAAAGATTAAAAAATACAAAATTAGGAAAATATAATGATGATAGGAACTAGGTTTTGAACTGTACTTTAAAAGCACATTCAGATTAAAACATAAATTTTAATCTGCTTATGAAAACTTAAGTAATATAACAGATTTTATACATTCAGATTCAACAAGTTGGATTCAATACTGAAATAGGTTTATCATATAACATATATAAACAGTAGCAGTATTTTACTTACTAGTAAAAGTATCATCAAACTTATTTTTAAAAAGTCTACTTATAGACATTTACTTTTCACCAAAAATATACTTATGAGATGACATCCAAACAAACTAAATATAAGTATATGTAAAAGTAAGTAAATAAGTAAAAGTAAGTAAAAGTAAAAGTAAGTAAATAAGTATACTTATTTACACAACCAAACAAGGCCAAGATGAAAGCTAATTCCTGTGGTACCTACTATGTTTAGAACCATTATTAAAATGGCATTGGACTATTGGACGTAATGAGTGTGGAAAGTGAGTGATTATCCCAACAAAGAATGTTGAATCTGAGGTTTTATTCATCACCTGAAAGAAAAGCAGTTGACCAACGTGTCTGAGTTTTATCGGCCCAATAACTCTCATCAATCAAGTACAAGTCGACAACCAGTAAAAAGATAACTCAAGCAACAGTTACTAAAAAATATTGCAGTACGGCGTTATTATCTTTTTAAGTAATGCAAAAAATATAACAACTTTCCAAATATACTACTTTTATACTTGTAACATCCTGTGCAGAAACAAATGCAACAATACAAGATTTGCACGTAAGAATTCACTCCAAAAAGATAGGAATTTACAAGTTCTATAATTAAAGAACACAATCATTGCAATTCTAGGTTTAATTGTGTTTGGGAGACATTTGACACTTCAGCTTCGGCTTTCCTTACGTTATCAACAACAATTTGAATTTTGGAAGACAACTGGTCTGTTTGTTCTTCAATGCTACTCAGGAACGTAAAAAGTTTGTCTCTATATGAGTGACATCGCTCTTCTTGACGCTGCAACTCCCGAGTCAGAAACTCAATTTTCTTATCCTTGTCATCCTGAAAATGTTACAACATATCATCAGTATCTTATTGAACTAATCAGGCATCATTACAAAAACACTGAAAAAATGTAAAAGCCTATTGCATTAAGACAAATTGTAAATTGCTACTGCACAGAAGGCTCAATTTAGTAATGTTTTTTTTGCTTCTCTAAAAGTTACAAACTGTTTCAAGAGCCTTATTTTTTCCCCAAGCAGTTAGCCCGCTAGATAAGAAAAATGTCAGTGAAATTTATACTGAAGAGTTTAGATAAAAAAGATTTAGCAGATAATGTAATACTTACAGAGACTGAAGGTTACCCTAAGTTAAAAAGAAAAATAACCCTGACTACAAAGTTCTACATAAAACTTGAATTGCCTAAACAATAAAAGATGAAAATACCACCAGATTTATTTGCAAGATCCAAACACACGGTACAAGAGTGCATAAGTTAAACCCTTCGTCCTTCTTCTTAATAAACAAAAAAAACATCTTGATGCACCTAATGAATAGGCATCCACATTATGAAACCACCTTAAATTTCAGATTTAGCTGAGAAAATGCTACACACAATCTCCTTTAAGTGAGAAATTTGACATTAAACCTTTAGGCCTTGTTTGTTTGCAACTTTGATAGTCCCGGGACTAACAAACCCGGTCGGACTATGCTTGTATTAGAAATGATGTTTGGACTCACAAACCCGGGACTAACAAAACCCAACTCTCCCTAGTATTAGAAAAGATCCAATTTGGCATCATTTCTATTCCGGTCTTCACTAATAGTCCAACCCCAATTAAAACAATTGCAAACATCTTTTGTGGACCCAATATCTTTTACAATCCTATCCCACTAAAGAAAAGATGCAAACAAACATGGCCTTAATGTCCACTGATAATGTAATACTTACAGATCAGTGGACATTAAAGGTTTGATGTCAAATTTCTCACTTAAAGGAGATTGTCGTGGCATTTAATTGCATGCCACGGCAAAGAATTAACTGCTCCCGATCCAGACATTCCAAAACACTTAAAAATCTTTTACTCCTCATTCAAGGAAAGGTAGCATGAGACTGATACACTTCCGAATTAAGACAAGTCACCACTTAAACAAAAGCTACGCTCGCCAACAAATTACACCGTCATACTATATAGACAATGCACAAGGCTGATACAACAATTCCCGACCATTCTAAGGAACATAGAGCTAGCAGCTTACTACTATGACAACTTAATGAAGAAGTGTATTTTGCTAGATTCCAAGGGACGTCAAAAGGAAATCTTAAACCCTCCCCTCTCATTCAAATTAAGCAAGCAAAACAACCTTTCCCTAGCCAGAAAAGTTAGGAAAAAGTCAAAAAACCTCATAATGATTTTGCTGACCACATAACAAACCGTCAAAATTTGTTCAATTACCATAAAAATTTGTTGAATTCATCAACATTTCAGCCCCTTGAACTCTAAGCTTTCAAGATATAATAAGATTACTGCAGAAAAGTAGCTGCAATAGAGAACTAAGATTTAAGCGAAAAACATACTCTATCTGTGGTCGAAGGTATTACAAAGGAATTGTGGCTGCTTATCTAATGCAGATGGAGTGGAAGAATTCTGCTATGGAAACACACAATAAAGGCCTGACCCAAGTACATCTAAGATATGAATTCAATTTTTCTAGTCAAATTCAGAAGAGAAAGATTCTTACCGAATCACTTATCTCCTGCGACGTCACAACTAAGGGATGGTTATGCTCCTTCTCAAATCTCGACACAACCCATTTCCCATTTTTTTCCAATTTTGCAAGAAAAGTAGCCTTGCAACCCTCTCGTGCACAAGGCCGGGGTTTCATATCTGGCCCAACTGTGCCGTAATTAGGAGAAAATCCCTGTTTATTGCAACCAAGTCGACGAGCAATCGTTTTCCCATCACTCTCCGATTTTCGTCGTTGCATAATGCGTACAACAAAGCCTACACTTCTAGCATAATCGAAATAAAATTTCTTTGCATCATCTTCGGTTTCAAATTCCATACCAACGTACGGTTCTAACGCTTCATTTCCTTCACATGGAACTGCGTTTTCTTCAGGAGAGTTGTTTACTATCCCTTCTACCATGTCTACATCCACTATAAACACAGTATATATAGCACCTATTAGACTTTTAATTATTATCAAGCAACATTGTTCAGATTTTATAACAAGTAAAAGGGTAAAACTGTATTTTTTCCTGCTAGTTCCAGGGCCCAAATTTTTGACCTAAAACAGGCGGTGGAAAAGTGTACAACCCGGTACAACACTCATGCGTTCTTATCACATACATGCATATGTTAGAGAAGAATAATATCTATTTATTCTGTTCTGGAATACAGTAGAAACTAAATAATTTAAGGACAAGCAAGAGACAGCTACAAAGTGATGGAACCAATATATTAAGGACCTAGGATTCAGGTTACTTAGTTAGTCAACAGCTTTACAAACTATTGAATGAACTTGTGTTTGTGTTTATGTGTGTGTGTTTGTGTTTGTGTGTGTGTGTGTGTGTGTGGGGGGGGGGGGGGGGGGGGGGGGGGGGGGTGTGTGTGGGGGGTGAGAAGCAAGCATTTCTATGGCTTGACTCATAATTGAAGATTTGTTTCATTATTATCAGTACCACACACAGCAGGCGTCGTTATTCTCTCTATTTTAGTGCAAATACAAAACTGGGACCTATGCACAAGAACGTGAGCAGGATCGAGAGCCACAATTTGACAAAGTCATTCAAGCAACAAGGCAAAACTAGTGCATAGTGACTTGTGTAAATAAATAAATGATGTAATAACTATTTCAAAGATGTGTAAAATGAAACATGAAAATGTCAACAAGGGTGGTCGTTTGTATATCCAACTATAGGAAAGAGATCTTAAAAATGTTAATGAACGCAGTCTATGAATCACGATTGGCATAAGTCAAAGAGTACAAAGCTAAAGTTTCAAAGGATATAACAAGATAAGTATTAATTTCTGACCCAGTTTAACATTTACGGGAGACATTAACTTTGTCTGAAATTTTTGAATAATTGGTAATAGATATAGGATAATAAACTGCAAGTAATTCTAGTATTTATTGCAGCCTTTCATTGTTAACTGTAACTCCATATATTTTTAACCAAAAAAGAGGTTTACACATCAAAAACAGATTTCTCGAAAAGAGGGAGGAATTTTACGTTTCAATTTCCACAAATAGCGTTTTTTAACATATTAACCACATTCAGTGTTTTTTTAACATGAGCTAAATAATTTGATTTAGTGACGCACAGGCAATAACCCTGACTGAATAATCCAACAACAGATCTAATTCTCCACAAAAATTTAAGTCGTATTGTATCAGCATTTTCTTCATTTTTAGAGGGTTATAAGGCGATGTTGCAACGATTGCCATGCAAAAGAGAAAACAATACAAACACCTTCAACCATAAACCCTAGAAGAAGAACATAAACACCGTTCCCATCAGCAAAATATGATATGAATAGGGAACATACCAACAAGTGAAAAAGAAGCATTTTTCTATTGAAACAGAAAAAGGCATCTTGCAGTCTCAATGGCGTTTCAATGATTGAAAACAAGACAAAAGAAACTAGATTGCTTAAGCAAATGAGCATGCAATGACAGCTCATTTTCAATTGGGTTTTCTTTGTTACTACTACTTCCTCCTTCCCAAATTATTTGGGCGGGGCACATAAAAAGTTAAGGGAAGATCGTCATTACTTGCTTTTTGAGTTGAGTTTGATGATATTACCACTTCTGAACAGCATCTTTACATTAGAGTTTAAAATACAAAGGGTAAAAAGGGAAAATGTTACCATTCTTGTATCCTAATTAGGAAAAGTTCCTCAATAAATTGGGATACCCTAAAATATAATACTGCCCTACCGGGAGAGTATTATTTTCAGCATATTTACCGGGAAACTCGTTTCCCCTTTAACAAAATTGTGTTTCTAGTTTCCTTCTTCCGGCCTCACGTTTCATGCTTCCTATTATTTACCGTGTAAAAATTGAAATTTAGATTTTTTCTATTTTTTTCACGTTTCACATTTCTGTTTCCCCTACTGAAAAAACTATCTCGCCACTACCACGATGAACACAGACCGAACACATTTGTTAAGGACTCGGCTATTTTTCCATTACATAGCTAATATATAATTATATAAACAACCTTACTATATTCTGGTACTAAACATAACTTACGCTTGCCCCCCTTGCCATGAATTGCTTTCACCATGTTAAAACTCTAATTTTCAATTTTGGGTGTTCAACATTCGTCCACTAGCATCTCAAAAAAACAAAAACTAAAAAATGGTTATTTGTTTTACTATGCTGTTGTACAATGTGAATCAACTCTAATAAGCCTGTAGTATTTTTAAAATCTACTTGCGATATCAGCAATTTTATTCACAATATAATAATAGTTACTTAAACCCTAATAATGTCACTTCTTACAGAACATTATTAATGTAATTGGAATAAATAACTTGTTCTTTATTTTCCTAATAACTATTTTATTACTCCATAGAACAAGAATGAAATAGATCAATTGGCATCTTAGAAGCAAGCCCTAACACAAACAGATCAATTTTTAAACAATTGCTAAAAAAAAGATACAAATATATAATTGATTTTGTAAATAAACACGTGTGTAAAAGAAAGAGATAGATAGAGAGAGAGAGACTAACTGTTTGGAAGAGAGAAATTAAACACCAGAAAGGAGAGATTAGAGAGAGAGAGAGATTTGGAGATGGTAGAGATGAGCCAGGTTAGTGGACTAATAAAGTCACTCTCACAATTTGAGTGTCTAAAATGCAAATATGATCAAACATTAGATCCAATCTATGTTTGCTTAAAATTTATCATATACCTTATGCATTTTCTTTAGATTTTAAAGTGATAAATAAATATTTATATATTATAAGTAGGAAATGGTATATGGATATCAATTTGGATATTTTTTTTTGTAAAAACGCTGCAAATCTATACGGTTTCACGACGAAAACACAAATATGCGTCCTTTTTTTTTCCTCAGATGTATAATGACATGTTTTGAAAATTACGGTAAAATTTAAAAATTAAAAACATGTCATTATACATCTCGAAAAAAAACAAGACATATTTATGTTCTCGTCGTCAAACCGTAAAAATTTGCATTAATCAAATATTGAATTGGAGCGTTTTTATAAAAAAAAATGTCCAAGTTGATGTACATGTATCGTCTCCTTGTAAGTAAATGTTTCGATGTATACAAATTTTTATCTTTCTTATCAATTTCTATATCACAATTCACAACTATACATATTGTCCTTTTATTATTTTATTAATTATTGTGTAGAAAGTAGAAAAAAAAGAGAAAAAATAAAAGAAAAGAAGGAGAAAAGAAAATGTAATTTTTAATTATAAGGAGACCTATTGCTTCATTGTATTTGATAAAGATTTGACTTTGTATATATTTAAGGTTATTAATAAAAGAAGCTGATCAATGAACAATTTTAGAACAAATTCATGTATCTAAAGTGGTCATATAGGGAAATATATGTGGTTGGTCAATGACGGGGTTAAGTTTAATTAAAGCGAGCAATTAGCTGGATGAGTATGCATGATTTCCTAATAATATATAGCAAAGTCACATGAATACCACGAATAATCCTTATGCATGATTTCCTAATAATATATAGCAGTCACATGAATACCATGAATAATCCTTACTTTATAATATTCGTTACGTCACAAAACAAATGTTCACTTTTGTTACGACATACATCACAAATGTGTAAGAAAAAAGAACACACCATATGAAACGGATGAGGGAGTATAAAAAGAGTCGACTTAAAATGCAGGCCATGGTATGCTTTGAGACATGTTTATATATATGGTGTGATTATAACCCACTTATAACCTATATGTGTACTCCTTATTTTACGATTTCACCATTACCACTTCACAGAAGTATAACACGTTAGTCACCAACTCGGCTAAAAATTGAACACACATATTATTGAACTACATAAAGACGGAATAAAAGGTGGAAGGAATCAAACTCTTTTTTATAGAGAAAACATATATATACACCATATTTTCTCCATCACTTTGTAAAGTAACTATTGAGTATATACTTTCTTACTTGATTTTGTTCCCTTCCAAAATACTCCATAGTGGTGGGGTTAGTTAAACCAATGGAATAGCAAAGATACATTAGGAGGGGAACATAAAATCAAGCCTCTTATTAGTGAACTAATGAGTAAATGAAATACAAGAAATGAAAAAAAAACAAGTGGAAAAAATAAATCTAAGTATCCAACATCGTCGTTTAATCTGGGATATCTGTCTCGAATACAGTCTCGAATACAGAGCAAGAGCAAGTATCCACATGATCCTTTGTAAAATTTATGAAAGAGTATCAAAACCGTGAAATAACTGACCAATCATAGCCAATTTGCTATAAAAAATTCCACCTGGATCACTTCTCTAATTTAGGCATCATTTGCATTTGATTATCATGTAATAAATTTAAATTGTGTTTGATCAAATGGCATCTATGCATACCAAATTACTTACCACATATATTTGTATGTCAGCGTATTTTTACGGTTAACATAATCTGAATTCAGTACGAGACTCGTATTTTAAAAAATAAAGTCGTAGTTCCGAAGTCAAAGTCGTAGTTCTGAAATCAATCTCGTACTTCTGAAATACGAGGCTTGACTTTTCTAAAAAAGTTGATTTTTCTGGGTCGACTATTTAAATTATGAGTATGTAAAGTTATGATTAGTGTTGTTGATGTAGTTACGGTATTTTTAATATTTTATTACTGACGTTGTCAGTTGTCGCATTTGCTAAAAAAAAAAAAAAAAACATCTATTAAATATTTTGTTGCTTAATTAAGTACTCCTACTGACTATTTGAGAACATGAAAGCAATTTATCAACAAGTTGAAAGTTTCCGCGACCGATCACAAATAAACTTTGCTTATTTCTTCAAATCCTGCAACCAAATAAAACTAAAAGAATATTTCGTAGTTTCCAACATTATATGACTTAGACCGCTTGGTCATTTTTTGACGGTAATTTAAATTAACTAGGTACATTTCATTTTAACTGGAGTAATTTCAATATCGATAGTCATATTTCATCAAACTTGAAAATATTGTTCTAAGAGCCAAATTTTGAAAAATCCGATTCATCAGATCAAAATTTCAAAACCGTCAAATGTGCACTCTCAAACAAATTTGTGAAGATGGAGCCATTTCTTCAAAGTTTATGTCATCGAGGCTGCTCAATATAGAAAACATGCCTATGTAACAAACTAACACATAACAACAATTTAGATCTATGAAATAATTTCAATAACTATGTGATTGGATTAATTTCAGCACATAATATCATAATTTAAATAGTTAACCCAGAAAGTCAATTTTTTTTAGAAAAGTTAAGGCTCGTACTTCATAAGTATAAGATTGATTTCAAAACTACGAGTTTGACTTCGGAACTACGATTTTATTTTTCAAAATAAGAGTGTTAGACTGGATTCAGATTATATTTACGGTATAAACAGGCCGGCTATTTGTATACCAATTTAATTGAGCTGAAAACGGTAAATTTTCCTTTTTGTGTACGAAGCCATATACGATTTATTATGTTATGTTTAATGTTTTATTAACTTTGATCACTTATCCTGAGTTAATTGAATTGTAAATATCATGTGTTTGTGAAAATTCCCAGTGGTTCTTCTATGTAAAAGGAAATTACAAATTATATATGTTAATTATTGTCATATATGCCTTTAGCTTGTTTTCAATAATCTATTATGGATCATCATTTGTTTATTTTTTTTTAGGTGTAATTAGCACTTGTTTCCTCTATCAAAAGACATGAATCAATAGGAAATGGCGAGTGAATGTCAGCACCCTCTCGTTCGGACCAATACCATCACCACAGCAGGCTATCCGGGCCTGTCAACCATGGGTGACGCGTCGCCCCGGATCTTGAGGGGCCGAGCTGTGCTCAGGCCGGCCTAAAGAAGCGTGTCAAGTACGCTTTCCCAATTAATGTTGCTGCTCCCTTGGGGGACCCCTCTGGACATTATCGACGTGGCCCAATCACAGGCCATCAATTGTGGGCCCCGGAAAAGAACAGTACTCTTGTCAGAGTCATAAATGACCTAACGCCGTTGGATCAGTGTTTCACAGTACAGTAATCCAAGGGTTAATACACCTCTGGATCATACTATAAATACCCCCTCTAACACTACTTAGAGGGGGACACAGAAAAAGAGCGAGAAGAGAGATAAACTTGAAATAGCCCGGACCGCATATATACAACCTCCTACGCCCGAGGCCACGTTTTGTAACCGGTCCGATCCCACTCCCTTCATTACTTATTGTTGGTCCGTAGGAGTCTAAACCTTAGAGGGGGGGTGAATAAGGTTTTGGTACGTTTTTCGCGGAATTAAATCTATGGGTATTTAACTAAGTTAATTAGTGGTTTTTATAACCTAAACTCTTTCGTTACCAAATTATCGCTAAATAATCTAAACAAGCAATAAATATAAGCGATAAATAAATACGAAAAGTAAAAGTTAAGGGAAAGAGATAACGCAAGATTTATAGAGGTTCGGCAAAACGCGCCTACGTCCTCTCCTCGGTATTTTCACTACCGAGTATTTCACTAGAATCTCGTTCCAAAGGTTACAACCTAACGAGCTTAATCAACCGATTAAGCTCCCCCTCACTTAATGAGTATCCCGAAAGAAAAGCCTAGAACTTTTAAGCTACACTTGCTTGAAAAGCTTCTACCCGATCAATCGCTCACTAATGAGTTTATAATACACTCTTTTACAAGTTTGATTTGAATAAATTACTCACTAACAAATATTATCTCGATGTTTATAAGATTACAATGAGAATATAATCGAGAATAATTTATGAATAATAAGTGAGAAGTTGGAAGTATAAGCTTGAAGAATTTCTTAGTAGGATTTGCTTAATTGTTGTGTATGCTTCGATGAAAACTTCCTTGAAGATTTTGGGGCTCTTTGTAGGGTGAAAAAGTGCAGCAATTAATTTCAGACCGTTGCTGGTTGTTGAGTTCATTCAATGCAGTTTTGCAGCAGTTCGCCCCATTTTCAGGAATAGCTTAAAAGCTGGAATTTGAAATTATACAGAAACGATCGGTCGTTTCTGAAAAACGATCGGTCGTTTTTCATCTGTGCTCACTGGAAGGATTTCTGACTAAAACGATCGGTCGTTTTAGGGTAACGATCGGTCGTTTTTAGGTTGAGCTTACTGGAAGAATTTCTCACTTTGATGATCGATCGTTTATGGTATATGATCAGTCGTTTTCTGTGTTCTCGCAATTGTTTCGGTTTTCTCAACAAACTTCGAAACCCCGTAACTAACTCGTTTCAAATCCGATTTAGGTTCCGCTTGAACCATTGGCTTCGCAATTACGCAATTTATCATTTTAAACCTTTAATACACTCGATAAATGATTAGTACACAAAACGAGCTTTTATCATGTTTTACAATTTTTGTTATCATTAAAATAATCGAATTGAAGAACATCGTTCAACACTTATTATTGGTCAGTCGCCTTATACTGACTTGATCGTTAGAGAGGGTAAACATGGCACCAACCCCGGGCCCCTGTTCGTTTCTTGTGCAGGCACGAAGAGCATCCCGCCACCGCAGCAGATATAACCCACATCAGACACCTCGGAGAATTGGAGCCGACGCGAATTGATTCAGCCGAGTCTAGAAAGAAAATTAGGCTCGCCAGGAAATACGGCGAATCATGATAAACCATAATAGTCTCCTATACTTTTAATCATGGTATTTTCTTTCTCTATGGTTCAGTTCACTTTACACTGGCTTACTTTTGTTATGGTAATCTAGATATGAAAAAATTGTCCATTACAATACAATATTATTAAATGGTAATCTAGATTTGAAAAAATTATCGGTTAAATTTATATGTATTTTCGTAAGGCACATTTGTTTATGAACGGAATCATGCATGCATGGCGTGTAGTTCAAAAGAAAAAAACTGGTAGCACCCATATAATATTTCTTTTGTCTTATCTCTAATCCAACGACTTTTGTATTAACTATTACAGTATTTCATGCTATAATAAAAAATTATACAGTTGTGTTTGTAGAGTGGTTTGACAGGAAGTTTGGTCTCAAGTGGGTTAATTGTGAAGAGTTGTTGCGATTAGCTTTAGCTAATTATCGTTAATTCAACTGTTATTTGTTAGATTAGATCCTTAAATTTAGGGTTTGCTAAGTTTTATTCGATTAATTTTATAAAGAGACTTGGGTTAGTCACGTTTAAGCGAATTAAATATATAGGTGTACATACAATTTAAACTTTAGATCTGAAAGTTATCATTACTTGTAATGTTTTAGCTCGTATTCATGTGTTTGTTACAGTACAATTCACAATTCTTAAAAAATGTAGTCAACAATCAGTGAAGGGAAATTATTTTATAACATAGATATTCAGACGGGTTAACAATTTACTAAGTATAGTTAATGATTGAGATTGTGGGGTCACTTACACCAAAACTACAACATCGTTTGTGCCACTTAAAATTTAATCTCGACTTTTTAAGGGTCCGTTTCCTATCCGTTTTTTCAGTCAAAAAGGTTCTTTTAGAAAATAATAGGAAAAAAGTTTATTTCACAAAATATACATGGGTGTTTGACATAAATTTAAAAAGACTAACTTTCAACATATTTATTTTTGACATTAGCTAAATCTTTTGCTTTTTCAATAAAAATAACTTTATAAGACATTTTTTTGATAAATTTTTAAAATATCATATTTAACGAGCAAGTAACACGTCAAGTATACGAATAAAATTTTAGTTAAGATAACATAAATATTCATTTAAATTCTTCAAATGGTGACGATAAAATTACCAAAATATCTAAAATGTGTGATTTTTTTGCTTTTAGCTTTTCTAGTTATATTCCTTCAAAATCTAGATTTTTAAAAGATAAAAAAAACAGTGATACCAAACGTATGTGACTTTTTAAAATCAAAAAGCTAACAAAAAAAGTTGATGTCAAACATGCACCAAGTTTTCCTAATTATAGTTGTTTGTTTTGTGAATTTTTACTTTTTCATACACTACAAACTAATGTTTGATTTAGTGATAGTAAAAAGTTGTCACAAGTCTGTCACAAATTGACTAAACTGTCACAAAACCGTCACAAAAACCGCCGTTAATAAGCTCGTAACAAAAAATACCGTAACTATTTCGGTATTTTTTTTGTAGTGATATGTTTAATTCTTCTCCAAATGTTCGATTAACATTTTGTTGAGATCGGCAAATTTGCGGCGTAAATTAGCATGATGTTATCTTCACTCTATGTAGCACGAGATGAGAGTCAGTTTTATTCCATTGAATGAAGAGATTGTTAATTTCTAATCGAACTCATGGTATAATAGGATTCTCATCACTATGACAAACATGTGATCACCAGAGTGTCATTTGTCCATGTTATTATGACCACTTTGTTAAAATGTACTGTTTTTAAGACTTGTTCGACGATGTCTATAATCTGGATAATAAATTGATCCAGTATTAGATACACCTTGAATTTCGAAATGTTCCCTGAAAGAATTTTCTATTAAATTGCAAGAAGAAAGAAAAATAGTATAGAAAATATAGAAAGAAGGCGAATAAATCAACCTTGATTCATGCATTTTTTGACGTGAAGGACTTGAACACTTCTTGCACTGATGTGATTGCAAATTTTTTTAATACAAGTGACGGGGATGCCATTATTTTATTAATAATAATTAATGGTCAACGGACTTATTAGTGCAGAAATTAAATTAAAAATATTCAAAACTTTCCAGAATTATTATTAATGCAACTATAATAAACTTATGAACAATATTTTTAGAGAGGGTCAAATTTTTGTCTCTAAATGTTAACTTTTCAGGACAAAAAGAATATTTTAGATACAAAAATAAATTTTTTATTCTCAAATATAATTTTTAGTCACATAATTTGAATTTTTTTTTATTTTCAAAGACAATCTCATACGAACATAAGTAGACAATTAAAATTTGTCTCCAAATACTTTTTGAGACAAAATTAAATTATCTTCTTTTAGAGACAATTTATTTTTCAAATTATGTGGCTAAAAGTTCGATCTGGGAGACAACAAAATTATTTTTATCTTTAAAATATTATTTTTGTCCCGAAAAATAACCATTTATAGTCAAAATTTGATTGTTTTTAACAAAATTGTCCCTAATTATTAAATTTATTAGTGTGTGCTAAGGAAATAAAGTAATTTTCAATCCTTCTACACTTCAATTTCTTGTACGTTATTACGTATGTACAACCATTTATTTATACCTTACTGAAAGTTTGGCTTGTTCTTTAAATAAGGGTCACTCTCCTAGTTTCTTATGCAATGTAGACAATTAGAACCACAACCATTATACCCCCCCAAAAAAAAAAACGCAGGGCTGAAATGGATAGCCAAAACATATCTCGTAAAGCTCATTGTCTAGTGTTAACATACCCAATACAAGGACACATAAACCCCCTTCTCCAATTTGCTAAACGGTTACAACACAAAGGAGTTAAAGTCACACTTCTCACCACGAAATTTATGTTCAGTAAATATTTTCAACAGTTACCTGATTATATAAACATAAATATTGACAGTATTTCTGATGGTTATGATGATGGTGGCCGATCTTCTGCAGGCAACTCTGTTGAATATCGCGCCCGGTTTAAAGAAATTGGCTCGAAAACTCTATACGAGAAAGTGGTCGAATTTGGAAACACAAAATGGCCTGTCAATTGTATAGTGTATGATCCATTTTTGCCTTGGGCACTTGATGTGGCTAAAGGACTTGGATTAATAGGAGCTGCTTTTTTCACTCAATCTTGTGCTGTTGACAATATTTACTATCATGTTTATGAGGGGAAACTGAGCTTACCTATTACTGGGGATGAGTTTTTAGTTCCTGGGTTACCACCACTTCGGGTTTATGACTTGCCCTCTTTTGTCTATGATTCCGACACACCTTCTGTTTATATGGATCTAGTTTTAAATCAGTTTTCTAACTTGAGAAAAGCTGATTGGATATTCTGTAACAGCTTCCGCCAATTGGAGGAAGAGGTTTGTCAATCGCAACTCTACATACGATTATTTATATTCGTGCTCTCATAAAATAAATAAAAAATCTTGATGTCCATATTTCTTTAAACTGTGATTTTGTTCGTTAGAGGATGACAGTAGTAGTGATAAGCGAGTTTTGTGCTGCCATATAAGAGCGGAGGAGGAGAGCAGATGCACATAGCTAAAACATAAGGTGCCCACAAAAAAGTTACTCCATTTTGCAACTTTATATTAACATGATGATAGATTTCACAATTAGTAAGCTAGAAATCTGTACCCAACGGTGTTATATTTCTGTATTTGAATCGCAGCTTTCTAGTCGTGGTTATAAAATTCACCCTTTAAACTTTGCCAATAGTGTCTACACGTATTCAATTAAGCATTTTCCTTTCTCTTAACCATATCCATGTTTGATTGGAAGCTAAGAGGGATACCAATAACCATACGAATAGTGATACTAAGTTGCATGTTTCTCTTGTCCATGTTTGAGCAACCGAATCAGCAACCTTACCATTTACTCAAACCTAACACATTTTATATATTTTAATCAACCGTTTACATTTACATAAAATTTCAGCTTGCTTATTAATTTTCTTATAATAATCTTACATTATTTATTTTTATTTGTTTATTATCATTTAATAATCATAACAATATTACAATCACAAAAATATGGACCCTATGATAGTTTTTTTACTATTATATTCATCTAGAGAATCATATATACATTTTTCGTATATAAGGTGAATTTTGTGTTTCCGGAAATTTAGTGAATTTATATGGTTCCTGATACATGCCACTTTTTATACCATATTCATCAAATTTTAAGAAAAATTATGTTTTGAGATAGCATATGCGGATGCTCTTATATACACTTTGGAAGAAATACCTAAAGTGTATATAACATGAGAAATACCAATACAACGACGTATTGTACAATTGGGCTTAAGGAAGCTAATTACTTGAGAACAACTATTCTTTTTTCCTTTTTCTTAAGATTGCTAAACAAAAAACACATGAAGATGTTACTTGCATATGCAGGTAGAGGATTGGATGGCAAAATTATTTCATTTCAGGACAATCGGGCCAATGGTACCATCTATGTACTTAGACAAAAGACTCAAGGATGACAAAGACTATGGTGTCTCCATATTCAAGCCAAACACAAGTAATTACACAAACTGGCTTGACCAAAAACCGGACCGGTCAACCTTATACATATCCTTTGGTAGTATGGCCCAACTATCGGATTCCCAAATGGAAGAAATGGCAATGGGTCTCAAAAACAGCAATTTCCATTTCTTGTGGGTGGTGAGATCAACGGAACAAAACAAACTCCCAGCAAATTTTATAAACGAGACTAACGGGAAAGGCATGATAGTGTCATGGTGCTGTCAGTTGGAGGTGTTGTCACATAAGGCGATAGGGTGTTTTGTAACCCATTGTGGGTGGAACTCGACTCTAGAGGCACTGAGCTTAGGGGTGCCTATGGTGGCTTTACCACAATGGTCCGACCAACCGACAAATGCCAAATACATGGCCGATGTGTGGGGCGTTGGGATCCGTCCGGAGGAGAAAGATGGGATTATTAACAGAGAGAATGTGGAGAGATGCATAAGGGAAGTGATGGAGAGCGAAAAAGGTAACGAAATGAAAAGAAATGCGACGAAATGGAAGGCATTGGCAGTGCAGGCTGCTGATGAAGGTGGAAGTTCCGATAAGAACATTGATAAGTTTGTTGCTACTCTCTTGGATTACAATTAAAGGATTACTTGCAACTATGGGACTTCACTTATTTGATAACTTCTAGTTATGCTATATTGTTGTTTGAGAAATATTATGTTTTTACAAGCTTGTATACCCTCAACAATTTCTAATAACACTGCTATCTGTGGCAGTGGCTCTAGAGGAAACTGTATCTTTGTTTATCATCCACAGATTGATGATTGTTACCAAAAATGGCATCCCATTTAAATTGTGCAACACTTTAATTAAAAAACAGCTTTTTTCAAAGTTTATTTTGGTTTGAATAAGCTAGTAATTTTAAGCTAGAGAACCTACTTTTTTTTCGTCTAAAACATTCCAAAGACTGGTGGGAAAAACGGAGAAGAAAAAAAACCTGATGCTTTATTTAAGAGTTTAAAGAAAAGTTAAATACTAAAGGAATGTTTATTTATAATTACGTGAAGAGTAATAATATAAGAATAGACTAAAAACCAAGATAAATTATATAGACTTCTTACTACCCCAGGTAACACCAAGTTTATGCACTATATTTATTTGATCAGTTTTTGAATTTTTTTGATATTGGTTTTATTGAAGTTGGTTTTCTTGGTATGCTCTTGCCATTACAAGAAAAAGTTTATTTAATATGATAATTTCTTTTAATTTATGTTGGTAAAGTGTTTGTGTTTAAATTTTAGCAACAATTTATTGTTAAACAGTTGCTAAAATTTAACAACAGTCACTTTATCTTTGTAGATAATTATATCTTTGTTATTCATTTAGAGCCATTTCTACACTAGCACTGCTATTAGAAATTGCTCGAGGATCCTTACCCTTTATATATATATATACGCGTGTTTTTAATTACTTCGTTCTCATAATTAATACTTGAGATTCGTCATCAACTTAAGCTTACATAAGGGTGGCGTCTTTATCTAATCAGTCTTTTCTAAATCCAGCACGAATTTCGTATTTTTGAAAACAATATCGTGTTTTCTAAAACAGAGTCGCAGTTCACAGCTACGAAGCTTGACTTTTGACTTTTTTTAAAATTTTATTTTCCTTCCTCGTAACTTCAAGTAAGGAGCCTACACATATGTATATTTATTCAGCGAAATATTTTTGTCTAGTGCAAAATGGAATAAATTCTTCAAGAGTCTCAGGGGGGCAACGTGCATGTGCATAAGCCAATATAAAAACCTTGATTCACCCATTTTTTTAAGTGAACAACTTGAACACTTCCTACAATATTGATCTGTTCACAATTATTTAAAAAATCGTAAAGAAAGTTCTGAAGATCCAGAAGACAAAGAGTTAAAAAGTTAATTCTGTTTGAGAAAGTTCTTATGGGATGAGAGAGATTTTAACTATTAAGATATTGTTAAAGTTACGCATTATGTCGGAAGCAACGTATCTGACTCTGAGTCAGAGTGACTCAGAGTCCACAGTCATTGGATATTGCTACAGTACATTTCATATTTTAACTGTAGCAATATCCAATTACTGTGGACTCTGAGTCACCTTGACTCAGAATCAGATACGCTACATCCCATTACGTCACTATTTTTAGATTTATATGATCATCTTTCCAGGATCTATTTGTTGTGCCTGTTCGCAATTATTTATTTATTTATTTATATGTCACTATCTTGTTTACTTGTTAAAGCAAACATTTTAATTGTTTCTTTCGTTTGGGTGGTTTCCCTCATTTGTTGAAGTTTGACTAGGAGTATTTTGGTATGTATCATGTTATATATCGTATTTTTAATATTTATTTGTATTTTTTTGTTAAATCAACGTTTTATTTTATTTATAAAGTATTTGTTTAAAAAAATCGATAAATTTGGTTTTTTAATATATTTTTTTTGGTATTTATTGTTTGTTTTGATAAATTTTAATTTAGTAATATTAATAAATATCCAAAAAAATATTAAAAAAATCAAATTTTACCGATTTTTTTGAACAAATACTTTAAAAATAAAATAAAACGTTGATTTAAGAAAAAAATCGAAAAAAAAAATATTACGAATACATATTAAAAAAACGATAACATAACCAAAATATGATTTATTTATTTTTTAATTAACATCGGCATGCTCATTATTATTATAAATAACGTGCGCAATTATTACAAGAGTCACTGCCTTTGTAACAAGCTCCAATGGGTAAGAAAAAAAAATTTACATAGCACACAATACACCGTATAACTAAAGTTAATCTAAATCATCGCATACCAGACAAATTAAAAAGAATCCAACAAGACAAAATATGACCTTAATAACTAAATGTACACCCAACAAATATACCCAAAAAAAACGCAACACAGAGCTTAAGATTGTATTTTGAAAATGGACAGCCAAAACATATCTCATAAACCTCAGTGTCTAATGTTGACAAAGTCACTCTTTATCACCACGAAATCTATTCTATGTTCAGTAAATATTTTCAACGGCTACATGATAATATTAACATAAATATCGACATGATGCCGGAGGAGGAATTCCTTCAGGCTCTCTTGAAAATTTCCGAATGCGGATCATGTTAAAAATAAGCAACATCATTTAGACAATGATAAAATTAAAAATTTGAAATTTTAACACTTGTTTAGTTGTTTAGGCACACATGGATATTGATGTGTTGTGGCAATAATTAATATATAACTATGTAATTACCACGCGAGTCTAAACTCAATTCATAAGATTTATATAGTAAACAGAGCATTCGTAGAAAAATCGTGATTCGTTCGATAAATAACGAACGAACACGAATTAAACATGAACAATTACTATGAGTTCACCAACGAACATGAAACTCAGAGTCTCAGACACTAAAATCCCAAGAAACTCAAAAGTCAAAACTTGAGTTTCTTAATAATAAAAAAAAACTCTTGTTGTATTAAATTTGAGTTTTTGTATTTAGGGTGGGCACGGGGCGGATTGGGGCGGATTGGTCTTAATCATAACCTGCCCCGTAAAATAAATGGCGGGACGGATTGTGGCGGATTAGTGAAATTCAAATCCCAACCCAACCCAACCCAACCCATTATAATTAAAACTCCAACCCAACCCAACCCAATCCAAATCAAGCGGGACGGATTGGGTGCGGGTTGTTTCTTGAATTTTCATTTTAGTCATTAATTTTTTATTATTTCGTATAATTTATCTAAATATTTTTAAAAAAATAAATCTTTCAAATAGAAATATAAACTAAAAGTCAACCAAAATACGTTTAGAATGTTCGGAACAAGTAACAAAGCTAAAACAAAACAAAACAAAACAAAACAAAACAAAACAAATTGTTCTTCATCAACATAATCAAAATCAGAAAACTACGTAACAATTGAAATCAAAATTAATAATCCACTGAGTATGACCATCAACCGGGATTATTTAGGCAGTGTCGAACAATTGTTTAAAGCTTGAGGGTAGGGTAGTGACATCTTTGAACTGTAAAAATTTATAATGAAAAGTTGAATTGATATGTGACAACATATTGAAATTCAATTAAAAGTTTACATCAATTTTATTATCTTTTGCAACTCGTTTTGTTAAATAATAGATAGTAATTAAAAAAGATTTTGAGAAAATTTATATATATATATATATATATATATATATATATATATATGCGGATTGAAACGGATTGAGATAGATTAACCCGCGGTTTGAAAACCCCAACCCTAACCCAACCCACAAATTTTTTAACGGATTGGGACGGGGCGGATTTAACTTTTTTTTACACCCAACCCGCCCCAATCCGCACGGATTGGATTACGGGACGGATTTGCGGATTTTTTGCCCACCCCTATTCCACCAATATATCATCGGCTTGTTTCCTTGCGTATTATACTAGTAGTTAATTACTGTTTTCCTCAAATTACCGGTCATATATATCCTTCGAAAAGATATTGTTGCTCGGTAAAAAATTCGCAAATTCAACCCGTAACCCAACTCGGACGGATTATGACGGATTGGGGTGAGTTCAGTGTTAAAAAAAATTTAATCCGTTCCGCCCCAATCCGCTATACATTTTGCGGATTGGGTTAGAGTTGAGATTTTTAAACCGCGGGTTAATCCGTCCCAACTCGTTTCAATCCGTAATTTATATATAATTATAAATATATATTTATATATACATTGTGTGTATTTCAATATACCAACATTTCACTCTTGTTATATTTTAGTTTTGATACTTATTGGCGAATGTTTGTAAACGTATCTTGATTGTTTTTAAATTATATTTCTCTTTGAAAAATTCAATTTATTTTAAAATTTAGGTTAATTATGCAAACTATGAAAAATAAAATATCAAAATGAAAATTTAAGAATCAATCACAACCCAATCCGCCCCAACCCACAATTTATTTTGCGGGTTGGGTTGGATTGAGTTGAGGTTATAACTGTAACGGGTTGGTTTGAATTTGGTTAACATTTAAATTTTACCAACCCGTCCAAATCCGTCTCGTCATTTATTTTACGGGTTATGTTAGAATTGAGATCAATACACTACAATCCGTTCCGTGTGTTCATCCCTAATTTTTGTTATTTGTGTTTATCGTTTTTTTTTGCCATAAGCATCCTTTACTTTATAAAAGTCGTCAATAGTATCTTTAAGATATAAAAATAGAAAAACTGAACAAAACTGCTTAAAAAATAGTTTCTCACAAAACTATATATTTCTTATGGGACAAGATACACTTCCGTCGAAAGAAAAATGCTTCTACCTACAAAATTACTTTTCCCAAAAGCGTTTTTTTTTTGGCAAAAAGAATTGAAAAAAATCAAACAGTTTTATTTATTTTCTTGTTCAAGAAATGTTAATTTTACGTTTTTCGGCCTACTATGTACACAAAACAAATTAATTGAATCAAACAATATAAGAGAAACATGCTAAGACCTACTCCATAAAACAACAAATTTCAATACAAACATAATAGATTTCTGAATTAATTATCTTCAAATATCAAGTAAAGGAAATCACTTATACTAATAATTTTGGCAGTGGAAAAAAAAATAGCCTGAACGCATAAGAGCAAAAAATTATGGGAAATAATTATTAGTTGGGCCGGCCCGGTGATTTACGCACCTAAGTCCAATTTATTTTATAAATGAAAAAAACCTTCTTTTGAAGCTAAAAAATAAGTGCAAAACAAAGTACAAGATAAAAAAAAAAACTAAATATTTATAGACGTGGCATATTAGTTTAGTTGATTATGCTCGTCTCTTAAATGTACTAAGGTTCCGAATTCAATCCCTAGGAATAGCAACCTGGTGTCGTTTTTTTTTGTAACTTCAAAAAAATAAGAGTAAAAACAAAAACAAATCCCTTAAATTCAAACCACCACATGGTGCAAAGTGGTAGCAATCTCCACTACGCTATGAGTATATATAATCTATAAAAAAACGCTGAAATTTATATATATTACTAAAAATTGTATATAATATTTTTCATAAATTTAAAATTTTCAGTGTTTTTTAACCGGCCGACAGCTAAGCTCATGAGCTGATGTGGTTGTGGTCAGGGTCGGCCTATGAGAGAGTGATAAGTGAATGATTTCATATGGTAAATAGGAAAGCTTGTAAGTTGTAACCACAAAGTCCACAAAAACGGAGTTAGTTTATCCTTTGAGCAATTTTTTGAATGATATATTTTTCAAAAAAGAAACTTAAATCCAATTTAAAATTTAAAATTCTCTTAGAATCCAAATTGAGTTTCTATCACGGTTAGTCATTTGGGTATCTTGGTTTAGAACTTGAAGTAGTCATATTTCACTCGGGCTCCCTTATTGAAAGTTTGACTTGTTCTTTAAATAGAGGGCTTGTTTCTTATGTAATGTAGACAACTAGAACCACAACAAATCTTTTCAAAAAAAAAAAAAAACACACCGATCAAACGTTTAAGTTATGCTTGTCAACAATAATAATTAATATGATCGACTATAATGATTTGGACAATGTTATTTTTTTTATTGATTGGATAGATTGCAATGTTTTATTACAAATGTATTTAGTAGTTTAATGTTTGGTGTAATTTCTCGCTTTTATGACTTTGACTTATAATTGACATGTACTTATTTAGTGAGATAAGTTCTGAAAAGTCTTTATACTAATCTCTCTTTTTTTGTTTGGAAGTCAGATGATCTATTATACTGCTATTTGACTCTATTTATAGAGGTACGTGCTCTATAGTATGTTGACAAGTGTCGCTCTCATCTGTCAACTCATGAGGCTTTTGAATGTTGGGTATCTGTTAATTGGACTTTTAACTTCAGTAGATAATTACTCTCATATCTATTAAATGAAAAGACCACTATGTTATTATCTCAACTATATTTGCATTGAATATCCAGTAAAAACATACGGATCGGTTTACTACTGAATATCGCTTAACGGGTATTATTTATCTCTCTCTCCAACACAGAGCTTAAGACTGTAGTCGTATTTTAGAAAATGGACTCATAAAAGTCATTGTGTAGCTTGTTAATCTCTCTCTCTCTCTAACATAGAGCTCAAGAGTGTAGTCGTATTTTAGAAAATGGACTCATAAAAGTCATTTGTGGAGCTAGTATTAACATACCCCATTACAAGGACACATAAAGCTCATTGCTGGATAACGTGTTATTAATTTGTTATATTTATATTATTGAAGCTTTCTGGTTTTTGTTTGAAAACATAGAATTAAATATTATACTATTAAAATATTTTACTACAGAATTTTGTAATAACGAACCACAATTGAAAACAGGGAAACTTCGGGACCAGACATGATAATATTGATGTCAATAATAACTAATTTGGTATTGATACAACTTATATTACGAAATGTTCTCCTAAGGATTTATTTTATTTATTTTCTGTTATGTATATCTCATGTGCATTGGACTTAACTTAAAAAAGACCAAGGAAAAAAGTACAAAAACAATAGAAAGAAAGCGAATAATAAATAAGCCTTGCAGGCATTAACCAATTTTTTTGACGTGAAGAACTTGAACACTTAACATTTGAAATAAATGAGTCCTTCCACCAAAAAAAAACAAAACACTTATAACACTGACGTGACAGCGATTATTTCTTAGTAATATCTAGTTTGCTTGTTAAGCGAACATTTGAATTATTTGTTTATTTTCATGACTATTTCTAAACCAGACACTAGTTTATAATTAAAATTTTAAAACTCTTACTGTATTAAATGATTAAATCTGAGTTTTTGTGTTGAGTAATGTGTCACGTTATCGCTTGTTTCCTTGCGTACGTATTATGCTAGCTAATTATTTTTTCCCTCGAATTAGCCGACGTCATATGCATCCTTCGAAAGCTTAGCTAACTTGGAAAAAAAATACACCATTTAAAAGCATATTGTTGCTGTTATTTGTCTGTCCATTTTTGTGTGTCATAAGCATCCTTTTATAAAAGTAGTCAGTATCTTTTAAATAAAAATAAATAGCAAAATTAAACAAAACGGCTGAAAAATCAGTTTCTCACAGAACTATATCTTTTGGAAAAAATTATACACTTTTCCCAAAAAAAAAAATGCTCCTACGTACCTACAAAATTGCTTTTCCCAAAAACGTTTCTTTTTGTAGAAAATTGAAAAAATGCAAACAGTTTTAATATTATTTTCTCTTGTTCAAAAATTCTTAATTTTACGTATTTCGGCCTGCTATATATATGCACAAAACAAATTATTTAAATCAAACATAACAAAAAAACATGCTAGCTAAGACGGTAAGACCTACTTCATAAAATAACAAATTTCAATACAAACATAATAAATTTCCAAATTAATTATCTTCAAATTCCAAGTAACACTTATAGTAGAAATTTCAGTGGAAAGGGAAAATAGCCTGAACGCATGACAGGAGAAAATTATAGGAAATAATGAGAAAATGATGGGTGAATGTTGTTTGTTATAAGAAACTTTGTAAGTGTATGTTTAGGGATGGCGGAGGCGCACCGTCGACGTCGTCATCTTTAGCGGTAGGCGAAGGAGTTGGCATAGAGGAGAGCTCTACGTCTCCGCCGTGTTAGAGAAAGGACGAGAGGCGCTGATTGGAAAGAGAGAAACATGCGTTTCCGTTGGTTTTATATTTTTTTTAAAAAATCAATGTTTACTTTCATTTCATGAAACACCAATTTAGTCCATAATATTTTTTTTAAATAGTCTTTTGCTATAATTTAATTAATTAAATTCAGACAAAAATATATTTAAAAAGTTTTACAATGTAATTTTTTACTGAATCCTTATGTAATTCAAGTATTTTTAATGAAAATAGATTTTAATTTTTATATATCTTATTATTTTATATTAAAATAGTAGAAATGCGCACGGAACTCTGAACTGTTAAACTTGACAATTTACTCCTCGTAACAACGCTCGTTTCCTTCACATAAACTCCAGTTTATATTTTGAGCAACGTGCTTTTTGACTGATACATATTTCAATTCAGAAACTTAAATCCAATTTGAATTTATCTAAGAGACTCAAATCCAAATTTAGTTTCTATCTCTCTAAGTTTGACTTGTTCTTTAAATAAAGGGCCACTCTCCTAGTTACTTGGTATATATGAGTATGTAATGTAGTAGAACTACAATTACAAAGTAGAACCACTCAAATATAACAAAAAAAAAGGCAACACAGAGCTTAAAACTGTACTCATATTTTAGAAAATGGAGAGTCAAAAGATATCACGTAAAGTTCATTGTCTAGTGTTGACATACCCATTACAAGGACACATAAACCCCCTTCTCCAGTTTGCTAAACGGTTACAACACAAAGGAGTTAAAGTCACACTCCTCACCACGAAATTTATGTTCAGTAAATATTTTCAAGAACTACCCGATAATATTAACATAACTGTCGACACGATTTCTGATGGCTACGATGATGGAGGCGCTACACCTTCAGGAACCGGTCTTGAGTACTACGCGCAGTTTAAAGAAATTGGTTCGAGAACTCTGGCTAAGAAAGTGGTCGAATTTGGAAACACGGAATGGCCTGTAAATTGTATTGTGTATAATCCATTTATGCCTTGGGCTCTTGAGGTGGCTAAAGGACTTGGATTGGTAGGAGCTGCTTTTTTCACTCAATCTTGCGCTGTTGACAATATTTACTATCATGTTTATGAAGGGAAACTGAGCTTACCTATTACCGGGGATGAGTTTTTAGTTCCTGGGTTACCAACACTTCGGGTTTATGACTTGCCCTCTTTTGTCTATGATCCCGAGACGCCCACTGCTTATATGGATATCGTTTTGAATCAGTTTTCTAACTTGAGTAAAGCTGATTGGGTATTTTGTAACAGCTTCCACAAACTGGAGGAAGAGGTTTTTACATCTTTATCAACTTGTATGATTATTCATATTCGTGCACACTTCAAAAAATGGAAAGTTGTCCTAAACATTTTCTCCGTTATCTAACTATATGTAACTGTACCATTGGAAGCTATATAGTCGTACCAGTAATGTTACAAATACTGAGAAAATATATTATGATAGTATGATAATTTTCACTTTAGTGTCCTATGTTTTGACCGAATATTGATTTAGTGACCCGAGTTTACGAAATTTTGATTTAGTGAGCTAGATTTATTAAAATGATTGATTTGGTGACCTTTTTGACTTCACACGTTTTAAATAATTACAATTCAGCTAACATAGTTTACAAATTAATTGAAAAAACCACAGATTTGTTAAAATGACAATTTTAACTATTTAACAGTTTCTTTTAAAATACACATTTTCCAATAACCAATTTTTTTTATAATTTTTTCCAAGAAAATAGATATTTCTCTTGAAAAAAAAGTTGTTTATTATGATTAATATTACTGATTTTTTCCACTTTGCCAATAAAATTATGTCTCAAACATATTTTTTTAAACTGTTTACTCAATAGAAATTTTAATATATATAAAAAATACAAATTTGCAGAAAAAAATTCTTGAATTAAAAATTCTCCCATTGATTCAACAACTTATGAATAGTATATTTTAATTTTAAATTTTTGGAAAGATGTGAAATATACTGATTAACTTTTTAAAACAACTACTAGTTTATATAAACACTACAAGTAAATTTATTTTATTTCAAATTTAACAAAAATGCTTGCTTTCTTCAAAATTTTGCAAACAGGTGAGACATAATGTTATCAGTAAAAGGGAAAAAACTTTCAGTAATATTTTTTAATCATGATATGTAACTTAATTTTGTTTTGAGAAAAACTCCCACTTTCTTGTTTGAAAAATATTTATTTTAAAGAAATTTGGTTATCTAAAAATGTGTTTTTTTAAAGAATTAATTTTGTCAGTTTTAACAAATCAGTGGCTATTTTATTAATTTCTAAACTATGTGGGTTGGATTGTAATTGTATAAAACTTGTGAAGTTAAGTAGGTTACCAAATCAATCATTTTAATAAACCTAGGTCACTAAATCAAAATTTTATAGAGTCAGGTCACTAAATCAATATTCGTTCAAAACATAGGGCACAAAAGTGAAATTTTCCCGCAAGTTTATCTTGTTAGTTTAAATTTCAGTAAGCTGTCTATGGTTTTGCTTGATGTTTCTGTATCCATTCCCTAGTTATTAGTGACATAATTGGGGATAAAGAAGAACAACAAATCTTTTTTCTTTTTCTTTAGATTGCGAAACAATAATGTCAATAAATACTTATATTGTTACTTGCATATATAGGTAGAGGATTGGATGGCAAAAGTATTTCATTTAAAGACAATCGGACCAGCGGTACCATCTATGTACTTAGACAAAAGACTCAAAGATGACAAAGACTATGGTCTCTCCATGTTCAAGCCAAACAGAAATGATTACACATACTGGCTCAACCAAAAACCAAACGGATCTACTATATATGTATCCTTTGGGAGTATGGCTCAACTCGGAGACTCGCAAATGGAAGAAATAGCAATGGGTCTCAAAAATAGCAATTTCCATTTCTTGTGGGTAGTGAGATCAACGGAACAAAATAAACTCCCAGTGAATTTTATAAACGAGACTAACGGGAAAGGGTTGATAGTGTCATGGTGCTGTCAGTTGGAGGTGTTGTCACATAAGGCGATAGGGTGTTTTGTAACACATTGTGGGTGGAACTCGACTCTAGAGGCACTGAGCTTAGGGGTGCCTATGGTGGCTTTGCCACAGTGGTCCGATCAGTCGACGAATGCCAAGTACGTAGCGGATGTGTGGGGTGTTGGGGTCCGTCCAGAGGGGGAGGACGGGGAGCTAAAAAGAGAGAATGTGGAAAGATACATAAAGGAAGTGATGGAGGGCGAAAAAGGTATGGAGATTAGAAAAAATGCGACGAAATGGAAGGCATTGGCAGTGCAGGCTGCTGATGAAGGTGGAAGTTCAGATAAAAACATTGATGAGTTTGTTGCTAGTCTCATGGATTGCAATTAGGGCATAACATGCAATTGTTGGAGTTTAGTCAATTTCAATTATTTCAATTTCTTGACAAATGCTGCTGTTCTGGAATTTTTGTACCAAATGTTGTACAAACTTCCATTCCCATGTTCTTTACTTGATTTCCAGTGTACTACGTGATATTCTTAATAAATTTGTACTTTCATGTTTCGTAACTTAGAATATCATTCATGGACCGAAAATGCAACCTAGTGTTTTTTTTAACGAGTAAAATGCAATTTAGTACTGTTTTTTTGGGTAAGTAATCTAGTAGTGTTAAGTTGACGTTTGTGGCGAGGGAATGTCAGTGTCCCCTCGTCCGGACCGATATCACTACAGAAAGATACAATCCGGGGCCCTATACAGCGGATGTATCATCACCCCGGCTCAATACCAAACGGGGTGAAGCTAGGCCGGCCCAAAGAAGCGTGTCGAGTACGCTTCCCCAATTAATGCTGCTGACCCCCCCCTGGGGGACCCTCCTGGCGTTTCATCGACGTGGCCCAATCACAGGCCACCTCCCTGTGGGCCCCGGAAGAGGATAGTACCCTTGTCAGAGTCATAAATGACCTGACGCCGTTGGATCAGCATCTCACAGTACAGTGATCCAAGGGCTAATACGCCTCTGATCACACTATAAATACCCCCACTAATACCACTTAGAGGGGGACGCGAAAAGAGAGAGAAGAGAGATAAAGCCTACACAACCCGGATCCCCCCTTGAACACCGTCTGTACCACTCGATAGGACAGCTTGTAACCGGCCCGATCCCTCCCCCTTAACTATATTCCTACTTTCCGTTAATACCGATACTGACTTGATCGTCGGAGAGGGAAAACCCGGTACATACCCCGGGCCCCTGTTTGTTTCTTGCGCAGGCACGAAGGCCACCCCGTCACCCTAGCCGTCGTATATTACTCCGGATACCGTGAAAGATCGGAGCCGACGCGAATCGATTAAGCCGAGCTTGGGAAGAAAATCAGGCTCGCCAATTGGCGCCGTCTGTGGGAAAGAAAAACGCGTTAGCTTCGACACACAGGACCTAAATAAACATGTCTGGCAATAATCGCTTCGATACTCCGTCATCCCGACCCCCTCACGTCCTCGGAATGCCGAGGACACTCTCCTTTGATGAGACTCCCAGAACCGCGGGTACTAGTGGTCCGACCCCCTTAGCCGCGATAGCTGCGACCCCCCGAACGCGAGCCGAACTGACCGAAATGATGCTCGATATCCATCAAAAGGAACTCGTCGCGCTTGCAGCCCAGAAGGCACTGATAGCCACGCTGATGGCACCGGAACCCGAGCCCGTCCTCCAAGACGTAAGCCAAGGCGAACCGGCCCCCAGACCCACTAAGAGTGTGATGTCCCGACTAGGACCCCGCCGACGACCCCCCCTAGAGACTCCCAGGGAGCCAACTAGGGGTGAGGAGTCGGAGCACTCCCGCGAAGGGAATTCCCGTCAAAACGACGAGCGAAGCATACACTCCCGACTCCATAGGCACGAGGACAGCCGAAGCTCCCGACCGGAATCGAGTCGTGCCCATACTAACAAACCTCCCCGAACACGAAGAAGGGGACGCCGTGGACGACACGACGCTGCCGGTGAGGCAGCAATGAAGATCGTAGCCTCCACCCGTAGCACCCCGTTCTCGGATGATATCGAGTACAGTGCTCCCCCCAGAAACTTCGTCGCCCCCGTCTTCCAAACCTTCAATGCAGACTCCGATCCGGAAGCTCACCTTCGCCATTATCGATATCAGATGAACCATTGGTCCCACCTCGACCAACTGATGTGCCGGTGCTTTCCCGCCAGCCTGGGGAGGCTTGCTAGTAAATGGTTCCAGTCCCTGCCTGCCAACTCCGTCCATTGTTGGGACGATTTAGCCTACGACTTTGCTCATAGGTTCATAAACTTGAAAGAGAGGGTTACTCAGCCGGAACAGCTTTATCAAGTGAGGGTCCAATCAAAAGAAACCCTTGAGAACTACGATAGTCGGTTCTGGTTGAAACACGCGGAGTGCGCGGACTGCCCCGATTCCACCGCTATAGCTGCTTTCAGACAAAACATGGTCGTGGGCAGCAGAATCCGAAACGAGATGATAGCAACTCCACCCAGCTCCGTCCCCCAGCTCAGGTCCCTCATAAAGCAGCACATTGACATAGAGAAGGACATGAGGTCGGCTGGGGCGACGCGCTCCGTAGCTCTTATCGACCAGCCAAGGGATCGGTTCATCACGACGAGCCCTCGAAGAAACCGGCCTATAGCGGAAAGGATGGAGCGGCCGCGAACGGGAAGAAACCTTCAACCGGCCCCTAAAAGAAGAAAAGAGGATCCCCGACCTGGGCATCAAACCCCTGTCGTTTCGGGGTCGGACGCTGCCTATTCCACTACCTTTCGCCTACCTCTCGTCGACCTTCTTAACCAGATTGAGAACGAGCCTTTCTTCTCTTGGCCTCTCCCGCTACGGAACGAGCCGGCCCCTGGGCCTAACGACAAAATATGTGAATACCACAGGGGTCGAGGCCATCATACCAACGAGTGCCATGGCCTGAAGGCCAGGCTCGAGGGATGGGTCCGGGATGGCCTGATGGATAAATATGTCAAATCACGAAGAGAATCTGACCGAGATGGAGAAAGGGTCGACGAGAGCCAGCGGGACCTCCCCCCACCTGTGATGATCTGTCATGTCATTCACTCTGGGCCCAAGAGGTCAATCCAGAATGGGGCAGAAAGAACCTCAGCACGGGAAGCATTGATGAAGCAGCACGTCTGCCTCGCAGAAAGCTCAAGCCCTCGGAAAAAGTATAAGCGCAATTCCAAGCCGGATGTAAGCTTCACTGACTTCGACTTGGTGGGGGTGGACGTGCCCCACACTGATGCCCTCGTTATCTCGGCACAGATAGGCCTATGCGCAGTAGGACGGATCCTCGTTGATCAAGGAGCGTCGGTCAACATACTCTTTGAAGACCTCTTTCGAAAGATGGGACTCAAAGAGGAACAGTTGGAAACCGACGTCCCTCCCCTGTACGGATTCAACTCGGAGGCCGTCCGGCCCAAAGGTAACATAACCTTGCCCGTGAAAACTGGTACGAAAGTTATGAGCGTGGAGTTCACGGTGGTGAATGTCCCCTCTGTTTACAACGTGATATTGGGGCGCCCGTGGCTCCATGGAATGGATGGAATCTCCTCCACCTTACACCAAAAGGTTAAGTATCCAGCTGGTTCTGGTGTGGAAACCATCTCGGGAAACCAGAAAGTCTCAAGGAGCTGTGCCATGGCCGTGTATTCCGGCAAAAAGATGGTGTCGACCCAAAGTGCCATGAATATCGAGGCAGAAGATCCTAAGCTGCTAAAGGAACTAAATAAAAAGATGGGGCCTGAGGCCGAAGACAAGGTAGAGGAGGGACTGCTGAAGATCCGAATCCCGGGGTATGACGAGGACCACTTTTTTATGGTGGGTGAAAAGCTTACCAAACCTGAGGTCACCGACCTCGTCGAACTCCTTCTCCAATTCCTCGACAATTTTGCGTGGGGTCCAAGCGAAATGCCAGGCATCAGTTCCGACCTCGCTTGCCATCAATTAAACGTCAACCCGAATGCCAAGCCCGTGATGCAAAAGGGGCGCCGTGTCAGTCCAGAGCATGCCGATGCCATAAACGAGGAAGTAGAGAAGCTTCTTCTGGCCGGGGCCATCAGGGAGATTTATTACCCCAGATGGCTCGCCAATCCCGTAGTGGTCCCCAAAAAGAACGGAAAGTTGAGGGTGTGCATCGATTATACGAGCCTCAACAAGGCCTGCCCAAAGGATCCTTTCCCCTTGCCCAAAATCGATCAGATAGTGGACTCTACGGCCGGGGCCGCCAGAATGAGCTTCCTGGATGCCTGCTCCGGCTACCATCAAATACCTATGTCCGAGGCCGACCAAGAAAAGACTGCCTTCATCACCCCAAGGGGAAATTACTGCTACAAAGTGATGCCCTTCGGACTCAAGAACGCCGGGGCGACCTATCAGAGAATGGTCACCAAGATATTCTCTAAGAACATAGGCCGAACCATGGAGGTCTATATCGACGACATGGTGATAAAAAGTACCCAGGAGGGGGACCACCTATCCGACCTGAGAGAGGTGTTCGAGACAATACGAAGGCATGACCTGAAGCTGAACGCCTCTAAATGTGCCTTCGGGGTAGGCGCCGGCAAATTCCTGGGGTTCATGGTGACCCACCGCGGCATCGAAGCGAACCCGTCCCAGATCTCTGCCTTGAAGAATTTGAAAACACCTGAGAAGAGAAGGGACATACAAAAGCTAGCCGGCATGGCTGCCGCCCTCAACCGATTTATTGCCCGGTTCGGGGATCGATGCAAGCCGTTCTTTACGGCCTTGAAAGCTCAGAAAAAATTCGAATGGACCGATGAGTGCCGGCGTGCGTTCACTGAGCTGGCGGACTACCTCGGAAGTCCGCCCCTTCTAACCAAGCCGGATCCAGGCGACGTTCTTACCCTATACCTCGCCGTGTCCGAGATAGCCGTCAGCGCCGTTCTCATCAAGGAACTCGACCGGGAGCAAAGACCTATCTATTACGTGAGCAAAACTCTCCTCGATGCCGAGGCTAGGTATATGCCCTTGGAAAAACTCGTCCTGGCCCTCGTCGTGGCCTCACGAAAACTTGCTCACTATTTCTCTGCACACAGCATTGTGGTCTATACTGACCAGCCTGTGCGAGAAATACTCCAAAAGGGGGATCTCTCTCGACGAATGATGAAGTGGGCCTGCCACTTGAACGCCTACGACATCAGCTATGCGCCGCGAACGTCCGTCAAGGGACAGGCCCTGGCCGACTTCGTGGCAGAATTCACTGGGACGGCTCAATGCCCCGACATCACAGGTTGTGCCCCCGAGACCTGGACCTTGCACGCGGATGGAGCCGCAAATAAGAAAGGGTCCGGCCTCGGCGTCGTGCTCCGATCTCCACGAGGGGATGTGATCGAGAAGTCAATCCAACTTGGCTTCAGAGCCACCAATAACGAGGCCGAATATGAGGCCGTTATCGCCGGCTTAAAAATGGCCCGAAGCCTCGGAATCAAAAAGATACTGGTGCATACGGACTCCCAATTAGTCAGCAGCCAGATCAGTGGTGAATTTCAGACGAAGGACGAGAGAATGGCCAGCTACGTGGCCGTCGCTTCCGGAATACTCCAAAGCTTCGAATGCCAAGAAATCATCAACATCAATAGAAACGAGAACACCCACGCCGATGCACTAGCGACCTTAGCCTCGGTCATGAGCGACAAGGAAGAGAGAGTCATCACCATAGAATATGTCCCTTCGCCTAGCATCGAGGCAAAGGCAACAATTAACATGGTGACTGACCTTCCGCCGGAGCCGAGCTGGATGGACCCCATAATCGAATACCATCGCTCCGGTGATCTTCCAGATGATAAGAAAGAGGCCGAGAAAATAAGAAGAACGGCACCAGGATTCTGGATAGCTCCCAACGACAAGCTCTATAAAAGATCGTTTTCTGGCCCCTACTTACTCTGCGTCCACCCCGACGTGGTAGTAAGGGTCATGGAGGAAATTCACGAAGGAACGTGTGGGAGCCATACCGGGGGCAGATCGCTGGCCAACCGAGCCTTAACCCATGGATATTGGTGGCCCCTCATGCAGAAAGACGCTAAGGCTTTCGTGCTCAAGTGCGAGAAGTGTCAGAAGTACGCACCCATACCCCATGCCCCGGCGCAAAAAATGAGCAGCGTGACCTCGCCCTGGCCCTTTGCACAATGGGGCATGGACATCGTCGGACCATTCCCCGTGGCCCCGGGGGGGAAGAAGTTCCTCCTTATGGTCACCGATTACTTCTCAAAGTGGGTGGAGGCCGTGGCCTTAGCGAAAATAACGGAGGCCGAAGTGATACGTTTCCTCTGGAGAGACGTGATCACCAGATTCGGAATCCCCTACTCGATCGTCGCGGACAACGGGGGACAGTTCACCGGGGTCAAATTGAAAGCGATGTATGCAAAGTATCACATCAAGAACTACTATTCGACCCCGTCGTACCCCCAATGCAACGGACAAGCCGAGGTATCCAACAAGACCGTGCTCGACGGAATCAAAAAGAGGCTAGACGAGTCCAAAGGACGATGGGCCGCAGAACTGCATCACGTCCTATGGGCCTACCGAACGACAAGAAGACGGGGCACTCAACAGACACCCTATAGCCTCACTTACGGAATGGAAGCTATCATCCCGTTAGAAATCGGGCTTCCTTCTCTAAGGACGGACATGGTGGGAGACGGGCTGAACGAAAAGATGATGGGGCTCGAGCTAGACTATGCCGACGAAAGAAGAGAGGTTGCGGCCATCCGTAACGCCGAATATAAAAACGAACTGGGACGTTCCTATAACAAAAGAGTGAACGCCAGACGTTTCCAAGACGAAGACCTCGTGCTACGCAAAGTAAACAACAACACCAGGGTACAGTCCGACGGCAAGCTAGGCCCCAATTGGGAAGGCCCCTATCGAATCCTCGGTGCAGTAGGGAACGGGGCCTACCTGTTGGGTCGTCTTCCCAACGACGTCCCGGTAGACCGACCTTGGAACGTCAACAATCTAAGGAAGTACTACCAGTAGGGCTCGGCCGTTATGTCTTTGTGTAAATAAGAACGTGATGTAAATTTGTGCCTATGGGCTTCATAAATGAAAACTGTTGTTATAAATTCTCTTAAGTGTTTCAGAACACGAGCCTATACGGCACCCCGGTTCACATTTACTTGAATTTTTCAGTTCATTTAAATTTTCAGTGTTTCAGAACACGAGCCTATACGGCACCCCGGTTCACATTTACTTGAATTTTTCAGTTCATTTAAATTTTCTGTGTTTCAGAACACGAGCCTATACGGCACCCCGGTTCACATTTACTTGAATTTTTCAGTTCATTTAAATTTTCAATGTGTTTCAGAACACGAGCCTATACGGCACCCCGGTTCACATTTACTTGAATTTTTCAATTCATTTAAATTTTCTGTGTTTCTATGTGTTTCAGAACACGAGCCTATACGGCACCCCGGTTCATATTTACTTGAATTTTTTAGTTCATTTAAAATTCTCTAAGTGTTTCTACACGTGCCGACTCGGTTTATCATGTATATAAAATGAGAGCCCCAATGCCGAAGCATAAGGGCCCCCTCATTTGGGAGCATGCATATGAGGTATAAATCACAACGGGAATTAAAAACAAGAAACAAGAAATAGAGAAGAATAAAAGACAAGTCCAAAATTGTTTTCTCATTTCATTAATCAAAAGCTATTACAAGCTAAGTGCAGAAAAAAGATTACATCGAAAACAAAATAAAGAACTACAAAAAGCCCTAAGCAGCCCCCTCATCATCATCATCAGCTTCATCCTCGGAGAGGGCTCGAGGGGTTAAGGGAACCACCTCGGGAATGGGAGCAGAGGGGACGGGAACCAAGATGTTTTCTATGTTCCACACCGGATGATCCGGTCCCGCCCTCATAAAAGCTGCTGCCTCAGACCAGCCATCAACATAGAAGGAATTAAAGTCCTTCTGTGTTGATAGCTCCAAGGCGGCGCTCATCTCCGCCTCGGCGGCTAGAACCGCAGCCTTTACTTTTTCGGCCACTCCGGCCTCAGTGGCTTCGACTGCGGCTTTCACCTTGTCGGCCAAGCTCGCTTCAGCCTCCTTCAGAGCTGTAACCGCAGCTTGCTCACGCTCTTCGGCCTCAGCACTCGCCTTCGCGGCCTCAGCTCGCCGAGCTTCCAAGGACTCGACGAGGCCCTCGGCCCTCTCAGCCCTTATTTGGGCCTCCTCCGCCTTCTTTAGAGCGTCGTCGGCCTGCTTAGCGCTGGCCTCGGCCTTCGAAGCCCACGACCTCACCAGTTGCCCTTGCTGGTAGACATACTGGTTCATTGTTAAATAGGCCTACAAAAGAAGAGATATACTTAGCAGAATTTACAAAAGAAACAAATATCACTAAGAAGTAAACGAATACAACGTTTTACCTGCGGGATCATGGCCATGGCCGACGCCATGGCAGAAGCAAGGTCGCGACCACGTTGGTCGGCCTCGACAGTCTGCTGCTGAAGCGCGGCCAGAGCAAGCAGGCCAGCGGAGGGATGGCCCTCCATAATACTCCGAACCCCGGTCGCCGCCTTGACCTCCTCTGGAGTCTGGATAGGCATCCTTGGAAACGGGGAGCCAGAACCTGAGCTTGAGCCTGAAGCGCTAGGCGTCGGACCCTTTGCCTGAGCGGTTGACACCGCTCGCCCTTCATCTACAACCACGGGCTCCCTAGGCTTCGGGATTGTCACGATGCCCTCCCGTGGGTCAGATTCCCCAGTACGTGCCTTCTTCGCATCACGGGGGGCCTTCGCCTCCTCCCTCTTTCTCTTGGCAGCCTCGGCAAGCTCGGCTTTTCTAGCGGCTCGTTCACGCCTCAATTGCCCCGCCAAGCCCCCCAACCTTTCCAAGGTCTTCGCCTTAGCATCAGCAGGGGCCACCTCCACCACTTCTTCATCCTCTGCCTCGACCGCCCCCTCCTTAACGGCCTCATTGACCTCTTTCTCAACGACCTCGGGCTCGGGCTCCTCGACTTCATCCCCAACCTCAGCAGGAACCACCTCTTCCTCCTCCTCCTCGTCAGACCGGATCACCTATAGTGGCCAAACAGAGAATGAAGTTAGAAAAATTCGCAAAAACCACAAAATTTGTCTAAGTATAAAACTGTAAAGTTAAAGCTAACTCACCATAGTCCGTGAGGTGCCCAAGGCTGGCCCGGTTGGTGGGGCCTCAGGAGAGCTATCTTCCAGACGAAAGAGGCCCGTCGAATCCGGCGCCCTCGAGCTCAGGGGAGGAACATCCAGCAACGGTTTCCCATGCTGGTCGATATAGCTGCGGGTACCGTCCGCCCCCTCCCTATAATGGAGGACGGTACCATCAGGCCGGGTTTCAAACATAACCCCAGCCGACGCAGGAGCAAAGGAGGTAATCACCACGGCCTTCGCCCTGCCGCTTGACTTCGGCTTCGTGGCCTTCTTCGCCACGGTCACAACCTCGACCTCGGCCTCAGCTTCTTTGATGGCCTTAGGTGGGAGGGTGGATTCAAAACCCTTTTCTTTCTCCCACCGTTCCCGGGAGTACCCCACTGGACAGAAGGTCCTAGGAGGCCAAAGGAACTCATTCCCCTTACAACTGGTAGGGGAGCTACAGAGTAACAGACGCTCCGCATCGCGAGCGCCTGCGTCGGTCCCATCCGGACCCCACCAGTTCAACGCCAACTCTATGGACCTCACGTTCGGGTCCCCGAGACCCCTTAGACTCGCGGCCACAGTGGCCTTATTCTCTTTGTTGCTTAAGACCCTCCCCGGTCTGGTTGGGAGGGTCAAATCATCCCGGTGGAGCCAGTCACCCTCCACCACGATCACATCTTGTGTGTAACCCCGATTCGAATCGGAGTTACCCAAGATAAGCTGGTTGTGTGACCGACACCGCAGGTACGGCTGCCTGCTTTTGGCTTGGGAGCTAGGCTCGCTCTGTAAGAACTCGTAACAAGCGAGCAGCTCCCTTAGCCCCAATGGCTCCGGTAGAGTCGAGCCTAACAGCTCGTTTAGAGCCTCCATCCCGGCACAGATCCGGTGGGCTTGCAGAGGCCACTGACAAGGAAGAGTTTGCGTCCAGGCGCATAACTCCGCCAGCAGCTCCGGGATTGGGAGGTGAGTGCCCCCGTACAGAAGGGACGAGAGAGAGAGCGTCACCATGCTCTTCGGATCCGCTACGATCCCGTTCACCTCGTCGGAGTTCTGACACCTCCGAAGACGGAACCCTTCGCCGATCCCGCAGAGCTGTCGGAACTCTTCGAGATCGGACCCATGAGTCCGTATCATGATACTGCTGTCGTTGCTATCGACGCTCAGGGACGGGTCGAGGACCATGGCCCGGAATGGGAGCGCGTTGGCCATCACGGCCAAACGTTGAGGAGTAGGGGCAACCATCGGACCCTTGCCGGCTCCGTGTTTAATAACCATTTTCTGGCTTTGAGTATTCGAAGATGAAATTTGCTAAGGGAGAAGAAGGAGAGAGAGTATTTATACTGTGGAGGCTTGTAGAGAGAAGTTGAAAAAAGTGAAAAATGATTTTCACTGAGGGTATTTATAGACCCCCACCAGAAGGTGAAAAGACACTTACCAGAAGGTGAAAAGACGCGACGGCTCATTGCACGAACTCCCACAAAGGACAGCCGCCACTCAACCCACGCCCTCCACGTGTACAATGAGGAGAGGTCGTCTGCCAAGTGTCACCCTTCAGCCGTTTTAGTATTAATGGCATTGGAGAAACTGAAAAGACAGAGGCGGCGCCCCATAATTACAAGACTGGCATGCTCCACGTGTAAGAAATCCATGTATGGTTGAATACGTATCAAGAGACGAGTCACGCCGAGGTGCCTCTAGACAGCCAAATTTAAAGACAGAATGACCGGAGCCCCCGTAAAGTGAGGAAGATACTCACCGACATTGTCACTAACGACGACTCCGGACAGGGAGCTGTTGGCGAGGGAATGTCAGTGTCCCCTCGTCCGGACCGATATCACTACAGAAAGATACAATCCGGGGCCCTATACAGCGGATGTATCATCACCCCGGCTCAATACCAAACGGGGTGAAGCTAGGCCGGCCCAAAGAAGCGTGTCGAGTACGCTTCCCCAATTAATGCTGCTGACCCCCCCCTGGGGGACCCTCCTGGCGTTTCATCGACGTGGCCCAATCACAGGCCACCTCCCTGTGGGCCCCGGAAGAGGATAGTACCCTTGTCAGAGTCATAAATGACCTGACGCCGTTGGATCAGCATCTCACAGTACAGTGATCCAAGGGCTAATACGCCTCTGATCACACTATAAATACCCCCACTAATACCACTTAGAGGGGGACGCGAAAAGAGAGAGAAGAGAGATAAAGCCTACACAACCCGGATCCCCCCTTGAACACCGTCTGTACCACTCGATAGGACAGCTTGTAACCGGCCCGATCCCTCCCCCTTAACTATATTCCTACTTTCCGTTAATACCGATACTGACTTGATCGTCGGAGAGGGAAAACCCGGTACATACCCCGGGCCCCTGTTTGTTTCTTGCGCAGGCACGAAGGCCACCCCGTCACCCTAGCCGTCGTATATTACTCCGGATACCGTGAAAGATCGGAGCCGACGCGAATCGATTAAGCCGAGCTTGGGAAGAAAATCAGGCTCGCCAGTTTGTACTCCTTAGACCAATATGACATACCATTCTACTATAATAATGTGCATGAGTTTTGGTAGTAATTCAATTTAATACATAAGGGGTTGTAGTCATTGAATGAATTGGTTTGTAAGTCCCTATAAGTGAAGTAAACTAATTTATGTTCAGCATTCAATTCAACAACTGCGACTTTTCACAACCACTCATTTTTCATAACAAAAAAAAAAAAAAAAAAAAAAAAACCAATAGAATATGAGAGGAATAATTCTGGTTTGTCTAATCTTCTTTAAACATATGCCAGGTTGGGATAGCAACAAATATAACATACAAATTGATTTAATGTTAAATTGGTCGAGAATTACGAGAGGTTCGTTGCATAAGAATGTACGAACGATTTAAGTGTTTCCTTTTTACTTTTGTGTATGTCTATATTTTGGTTTATGCATATGTACTTATGACCGGGGTTTTGCAGCACCCAGAGCCATCTACAGTGTTTTGAAGGTCCGACGCAAACTCAAAATGCGATGCCCTTTTTATATCAATTGAAAAAAAATCAAAAATGAAATAAAAGCAAGATTCTATTTGGTTTTGTTTATTGAGTTAGTTTGGTTTTAGTGCAAATGATTACGCATTTGGTGGTCTTTGCAAGCTAAGTTTTTATTATGTACTACATGGAACAAACTCAAAAGAAAAATAACCATTTAGTTTGAAAATAAAATTGGTCCATATCAAACACAATGGGAGAAATAAGCAACTAAACATGCATCTATATCTAAGGAAAAAATACATTTATTGTCTTACGATTTAGTTACCAGACTAACAAAATTAACAATTAACGTACTGAACTATCATAATGTTCACAATTCAGGTACCGTCGTTAAATTAGTTGGATCGAATTTAGTTTCACTTTTCATTTTGGTCATATTCTTTGTAAATTACATAAATTCAACCATTAATTTTCTGAAATGTCTCATTTTAGTATAAATTCAAAAATATATAATACACACACATACATATACAGTAGAAACTCGATAAATTAATACTCGATTATTTAATAAACTCTCTAAGATAATATTTTTGGCCGGTCCCGACTCGGGGATAGGGTGCTAAATTAATAATTCGCTAAAATTATAAGATAATACATTTTTGATAATTTTTTTAGACCCCATATAAAATATAAATTAATAATTCCTTATATATAGCATATTACATGAATGATTTACGAAAGTTTCTTGAAAAATGACTCAATTGTCTTTTGTTTTTTGTTGAAATCAATTTTCCCTTGAATCTCGTCTCTAATTTTTCTTAGCATGGTAAGAACTTCTGGTGTTGTTTTCTCATAGCTCAACAAGAAATTGTTCAATGTGATTTCCGCTTTAATAGCTTCGTTTCGCGAAGGGGGCTCCATATTAAGTGGAAGCTTAATATTTTACTATAAATTAATAAAATATTAATTAATATATAAATTATTAATTATTAATTTATCGATTAATTAATAACTCTTTTAATTAATAAATTTTGGTGGTCCCAAGTGTATTATTTTATAGAGTTTCTACTGTATGTTATATTAATGTATGTATGAAAATATATATAATATAATGCATGTATATATATTATTACAAATAATGTAAATTATAGATGATGTTTGTGTGTAAAAAGAAATTATAAATATTTAACAAATATATTCTATTTATAAAAAAAATGAATACTTTTTTGAAAAAACTAACATTTTTCTTGCCGTTTTTTCATGAAAGTATTCAAATAGTGATGTATTTTGAATAATTTTTGCTCGAATGTCATAAATCTAAAATTTACTTTATTTTCGTTTTAGATAAAGTGTAAAAAAAATTTATTTATTTATTTTTTAGAAAAAAAATCAAAGAAAATCTAATCAAATAATATCTTTTTTAAACTGAGATAGTTATTATGTATGTATATATATATGTGTTTTAGTAGAAATATTGTAAATTGTAATATTTCGAAAATACATGATTAAATTTATACAAATTATAAAAAGTATGACCAAAATACAAAGTGAAACTAACTTTCATCCAATTAAATTAACGGCAGTACCTGAATTATGAATATTATGATAGTTCAGTAAGTCAATGGTTAATTTTGATTGTTTGGTGCCTAAATCGTTAAAAGCAGATAGTATAGTACAGTAAATGTATTTTTCCCCTCTATATCTAAATGAATAATAAAATTGGAATAAAATCTATTTATAAAACAAGTAGCAATTCCATGTAAGACATATAGATGTATTTATTATTCTAGGGATACACTTAGCTTATAAATTGTGAATAAAAAGATAGCTAACTTCTAACAAGTCAAATATATTACACCACAAAATTGACACCTTAATAGATTAGTAGTGGGATAGATTAGTAGCCTGAGATATTGGAGAAAAAAAATAGGAGCTACGTAAGTGAAAATCTTTTACATTCTATAGTGGTATTATAGTAATGATAATAATAATTTTTTTGAGGCCACATCCCCAACACATTAGCACGTGTTGTATGTGCGTAGAGCCCACACCGGCAGCAACCCACAATTTACAATTAAAAAAATATTAATAGTGTTTTCTAAAATAATTTAAAAATTAGTTATTATGGCAACCCTTCAATATTTATTTTTGTCAACGGCTTTCAAAATTATATATTATTTTTATAATTTTTTACGACGAATTTTCATTATACTAGTTAATAAATAGTAAATGTTGTAATTTGCAAGTAATGTCACAGGTGTGGCGTGTCATGGACACATGTAAGAGTAAGATTAGTCTGATTAGATCACTCAAGATTTGCACTAATCGTATTTTAATTTTGAAACTTTTTTTTTCATATATGGGAACTTTAGTATTTTTTTTAATATAAGTTTAGCTTTTCCGTTATATTTTGAATTATGTGTTTTTATTTTGACATCCCTAAACATTTAGTTCTGATTCCATTCCTACGTATATGCGTGATAATGATATGAATAATTTGTAATATGTTTATTTTGATAATCATGATGATCTCTTGTATATGTTGATGTATACATATTAACATTTTTATATTTTTGTTATTTTTATTTTGGATAATATACATATACCTCATTTGGCTGCAGTGTTAATAGTACTGAGACTATCAATACTTTCGGGCTATGACGGGATGACAAAAAAAGACGGTATTAATAGTACATACTTGAAATATCAATGAATTGTTTGATTAATTTTTATTTGAGTGAGACTATTTTACAACTTTAGCTTTTTATGCATAGTAATAAATCTAGTAAAATACGATCCATGAGACAAAGTATTTCCACTGTATATTCCATTATAATTGAAACATTTGTTTTAAATTTTAAAAATACATCTGATAGTTTAGTAGGATATGTAATATCAATATGTTTTTTTTAATCAGTGGGCCAAAATTGGATTTAAAAAAATATATATTTTGTTTTAAAAGTATTTCTTCTTTAAAATATAATATATGTGGTTGTTTTTTATTTTGATTGTTTTTAACAAGAAGCACCAGAATCATTTTTCTTTCTCAAAATCATACATTAACCACACTTCATTTTCTTAAAATCACAGTAGACCGTACTTGGTATGGTAATAACGAAGAAATTTTCGTGAAGACCAAATATTGGTACAAAAACAAAGGTCAAATAGGTAAAAAAAATATTTAAAGCAAGGCATGGACTAAAACAAATACCATCCTAATGTGATATTATAAATACCCTCCAATAGCCTCATTTCTAGTCCAATGTATTTCTAATACTAATCTAACATGCCACACCAAACACATTATAAGTGGCCCATATATTATTACCATGCAATCCCAATGATGCGTTTTTGCTGTACTTGATATATATTAGTGAGACTAAAGGTTAACAAAAACTATGAAGGGTTATGTGGTTTTTTTTGGTAACTAATTTTTTTTTTTTTAGCAAATTATGATTTGATAAATTAGAAACAAATTATAAAACACGCTAAAAATATGAAATCGGAGGGGTACAGGCTAAACTTAAATACTAATCATTAATCATACCGAGTATTTGATTAGTATTTAGATTTAGGGTAGGTTCTCTTAGAGTTTTATATTTTTATTTGAGTTTTTAATGTGTTTTACAATTTATTTTTAATTTATCAAATACTAATTTGTTGAAAATAGAAAATTTTAATTAGTTATTGAAAAAACCACGTAATCATCCATAGTTTTTGTTAACATTTGCTATAGATTGGATTGTTTTTAAATCTAATGGTTCATATAAGTATACACTACCCTAATAAACACTGTATCCGTTCCTATTTAATTGTCCACTACGAAACTATGTGTAATTTTGATCGGCTTATAACTTATATCAAAATTGTCGAAATAAATTTTTTTAAAATAATAATAAAATCTTAACATTTGAACTATATTATCAACTTTTAAAAATTTTCATTCCGACAATTTTGAAACAAATTCTGAAATTCTTAAACAGTCAAAATTGCACGTAATTTCGTAATGGATAATTAAATCGGAACAGACGCATTATATTACAGCAAAAACGGAACCCATCTCAACGGCAGAGTCAAGGACTCAAATTACTTTTTTTAGAACCTGGATAAAAGATTCAATTTCATGTCACATCTTATTTTTATTTATTTTTCTAATTCATTTCACTCAATTTCATTACAAAATAAATAACTCTAACACCACTTCATTACATCTCATTACACTTCATTTATCTACAAAATAAATAAATTTATCCACTCTATCACACTATTAATTAATACATTCATCTGATTTTTTTTCCACTCAAACTAAATGCAAAATTAAAATATTTTATAATCATAATATTATATCGAGTTAACACTTTCAAGTAATTTATATTTTGCACTTTTTTATTTATTAATTTTGTTACTTTCAAGTAAATAATTAAATTGTCCCCAAAAATCCTACACGTCATTATTTTATTCCATCTTTACCTACCCACATTGTCGAATAAAATAATGACGTGTAAGGTTTTTTGGGACAATTTAATTATTTACTCGGAAGTAACAAAATTAATAAATAAAAAAGTACAAAATATAAATTACTTGAAAGTGTTAACTTGATATAATATTATGATTATAAAATATTTTAATTTTGCATTTAGTTTGAGTGGAAAAAAAATCAGAGGAATGTATTAATTAATAGTATGATAAAGGGAGTAAATTTATTTATTAGATAGATAAATGAAATGTAATGAAATGGTTTTAAAATTATTTATTTAGTAATGAAATTGAGTTGAATGAATTGAAAAAATAAATAAAAATAAGATGTCACATCAGTTGGAATTTTTATCCATGTCCTAAAAAAAATGAGGTGCACTTAATACACTACATTTTTTCTTTTAAAACGCAATGACCGTAGATTTAATCTACGGTTTACATTCAATCACTGTAAACCGTAGATTAAATCTACGGTTTACAGCGTTTTTAAAAATTTACACATTAAAAATTAAAATTCAAATTCAAATAATTAAAATTAAAATACTGAATATTTTTTTCAAATTAAACATGATTTTTTTTTTAATAAAAAAACTAAATGCCTTATTTTTAAAATTTTACATATTATAAATTACCAATATTCTAACAATCTCTCAAAATAAACATAAAATTTACACAAATTTACACAAATAAAGTTGATTTGATAAAATTTATGCTTGATATTTATTGTATAAGTTCAAAATTTTACATGTTATATTTTTGTCAAGTGTATAAGTTGATATTTATTGAATTATTAACTAAATCGTCAATTTTTGTGAAGTACCTTTGGTTTGTTTTTAACAGTTGTATAACGCAATATGAAACATTAACTAAGTCGTCAATTTGGTGTCAATCGTCAATTTTCTTGAATGAAACAATCATAAATTATATAAATTTCATAAAAGAAATTAACTCAATATGCAAACATGAATATCAACTTATAAATTTCATAAAACAAATTTATTAAACAAAATTTACAACAAAATTAAACAAAATTTACAACAAAATTTCATAGAACTAAATTTCATAAAACAAATTTATTAAACATTTGTTTACATCATATAAATTTACAACAACTTGAAAAAAATAGTATTTTACATAAAATTAAAAATAAAAAACTGATTATGGACTTAGGTCTATAGCTTCTTCTTTATTTGCTTTTTTCTTTCCCGATTTCTTTTCCAGCGCCATATATAACTTGAAATTTGGTCGAAAAAGTTCCTTCCATGGCGCAGCTGTCTCAGTGCGTGTTTGTTCCCACCGTGCTATAATTCCTGGCATTGGGAAGATCCCTTCTTCTTTAGGAATAACCTGAGCATAGTGACAACTGTTGACGAACACCATTACAGTCGGGATGTAATTTGTCATTCCCCGAGGCGGACCAGTATAAAGAGGTAAAAAAGTACTGTTCCACACGTTTACCCCTCCATCATTATTTTGCCATGAGTACAACAATACAATTGGAATATTGTAATGAGAAGCAATTAAAAACCCATAAGACGAAAATCTCATCCATTTGTCAATAGGTGCGGGATTTGTAGGATGATAAAAATTTAAACTTGATAAAATATAATCATACCGGTAAGCTTCAAAGCCAACATTCTCAAACAGCTCATAATAAACACCTTTCATTTGCTGCAGCTCTTGAAACAACTCACATCTTACCGCATACCAATCATCTTCCCCATGCTGTTTACCCATCGCATTTGCAAGTACCCGGAACCCACAGTTACCATCCCCACGCACATCATAAACTGTTTCGATGTAACTATGTAACATGACCCATATTTGGTCACTGTACAGGAAGGTTGGCCTATTGGGGGTGGGTTTAGGGTTCTGGTTTCACGGCCTCCTAGTTGGGTTTACCCTTACCTCCGGTGTTTCATCCACCTTGCATTTGCCCTTGTTCCTACTAGCACCAGCACTCTGTTCCTCCACATACTCCCATCCTGACTTATCCCTCTTACTAGATTTGTCGCCTTTTCTAGGTCTCCCCCTATTTACTCTCACTTCGGGGTCACTGATGGATGTTCTGGCTGGTACGGTTATCTCTCGGAGTTGTGTTTTCATACGCCGTTTTTCAACATTAGTTTTGCTAGCATAAACACTTTTAAACTCTTCTAGATCACCCTCTACCCCATAATCATCGGTGTTCCCATTATCATCAATTACGTCTAATTTTTTCCAGAATGGATGAATATATTCTAGAGGAAGAGGCTTCCCGAATAAAATATGTTCACTCATAATATGATGACAAGGTAAACCGTGAGACAATTTGAAACCGCAAGAACAATTCTCATCAGTCTGGCCACTACATTTCTTGTGTTCTTGGAATAATAAATCAAATGCATAGTGTGTGATATACGACCTAAGATTTATAAACAGAGGTGTTCGTTCAGAATGTGGAAAATAAGACTTGCATTTATCCAACTTCATCTTAATATCCTCAAACTGTTTTTCTAGAATTCTATTGACCTCTACCCAAACGGTTTCAAGCGTGCCAGTATTTGTGGAAAGGGATCTTTTCAGCTTAGCATGTTGTTGTTCGGCTCGATTGCTAGTTCTGTTACCTAGATGTGTTGTATAGTTGGTATAGCATGCAACAAACTTTTCAGCATAATCATTTAAAAGCTTGTCTACATACTTAATCACAGCAGGGTACGATTTGTAAGAGGAATTGAAATTAGTTCGGTTATGAATGTACTCCTCTATTGACTCAGAATCAACCAATAAACCCTAATCATCTAGAAACGTTTGCCACTCCTCGTCAGGGATCTTTTTACGGCAGTTTTTCAAAACATTTTTTGCAATATGAAAAGTGCACAAAATATGATGAGAATCGGGAAAAACAACGGACAAAGCATTTGATAAGGCCATTTCTCTGTCGGTTACAAACACCCTAGGTAGTATACACCCCTCCAATGTAACTTTAAATTTTTCCAATGCCCATATATAACTTTCATTTGTCTCGTCACTCATGAAAACAAAACCTAAACAATATGTTTGGTTCGTTGATGTCATTCCTACGACTTCTAGAAATGACATATTAAAACGGTTTGTCCTATATGTACAATCCATTAACAAGACATCAGGAAAAGCTTTGAACATCCTTATAGAATCGGGGTGTGCAAAAAACAAGTTCTCAAGGCAATGGGTTGATGGGTTCATATTATAGTAGAATGTGTAGCGATGTCTATCCAACAAATTAAAAAGTTCCTGTATCGGGTTTCTACCATCGCGTTCTTTAAATTTCAGTCCGGCCAAAAAATTATGTATCGTTTTAGTGTTTGATACATTGTCAGGATTTCGATTTTTAATGGCCTCTAATATTGCACCAACTTTAAAACTACTTTGCCTTAAAGTTTTAACAATTTTTTTTTCATCTTGGGTTAAACGAGCACGTCGTGCTTGCCCTTGGAGGTAAGTTGGAGGTGGGTGGTTATGTTGTCCATTTTCTACGTGACACATCCATTCACCATTAACTACGTAACCTTTAATGAAAAATGGACAGTCTTTTTTCGTTGTACCTGAATTTACGGAAGATGGTTTCTTTTTTTCGTAAACCCCCGATTTATCACACACAATATCAACATACGGTGTTCTGCTCCCATCACCCCCTCCAGACCTACGAATCGTAAGGATGAAACCCCAATTCCCAGCCACATCAGCAAGATCAGCAAGCATTTCATCCCTTGTTTCCCAAGTCAATACATCAACTTCAAAGTGCTCTGAATAATCAGTTAGCTCATCGTTTGAGCCACTCGATGAATTCGCATTGTTGTTGTTATTCCATTGGTTGTTGTCATAACCATAGTTGTAATTCATTTTCGAAAAGTGGTTGTTTATATATTTTATTGGGGAGAAATGAGGATTTTTTTAGAGATTTCCGAAATGTGTTTGTGTTTGATTTTATGGTTTGTTAGAATTGGCAAAATGGAGTCATATTTATAGTGTTAATTTACACTACAAACCATAGATTACTTTTACGGTTTGTAGTGAATTTTTGGTGTAGTCATTTCCAAACTTTAATAATGCATTGAGTAGTCATTTTCGGATAGGGTTGTCAAATCATAATAATTCAAAAGTGATAAGGTGTTGTCGGATTTATTTTGATAGATATGGTATCCAATGTCATTTACACTACAAACCGTAGATTACTTTTACGGTTTGTAGTGTTTTTTTTGGTGTAGTCATTTCCAAACTTTAATAATGCATTGAGTAGTTATTTTCGGATAGGGTTGTCAAATCATAATAATTCAAAAGTGATAAGGTCTTGTCAGAATTATTTTGATAGATATGGTATCCAATGTCATTTACACTACAAAACGTAGATTATTTTTACGGTTTGTAATTTTATTTTTTTTACGTTATTAACGGTGATTCAGTGCAAAAAGTACATTTGTAAAATGACGCTGCTTAAATCAGGGGTACAAACCGTACATTTATTTTACGGTTTGCACAGAATACATGCAAACTGTAACGACCCGGTCCCACGGACCGAACCGCCACGCCCGTATCAACAATATTGTCCGCTTTGGCACAACTTCCCAGGGGGTCACCCATCCTGGTACTACTCCAAGTTAAGCACGCTTAACTGTGGAGTTCCGTCCTCGCTGTTGTGCCGCACGGTTTTAAAAGGCCTTGTTGATAGGAAATGGATCTTTAAGCTCATATACCACACGAGTACTCTCATATCTGGGCGATGTGGGACTGACGCACAACACCGCACCACAGAATTTCCTTCTGAGAAATCTGGGTCGTCACACAAACCGTACATTTAATGTACGGTTTGTATGAAATCTATACAAACCGTACATTAAATGTACGGTTTGTATGTATATTTCGGAATATTTAGGGTTTAGGTTTTAGGATTTAGGTTTTAGGGTTTATGGTCTGTAATTTAGGGTTTGTAATTTGTAATTTGTAATTTAGGGTTTAGGGTTTAGGATTTAGGGTTTAGGGTTTGTAATTTTGGGTATATGGTTTGTAATTTAGGGTTTAGGGTTTAGGGTTTAGGATTTGTAATTTAGGGTTTAGGGTTTGTAATTTGGGTATAGGGTTTGTAATTTAGGGGTTTAGGGTTTAGGGTTTGTAAAAACTCAATATTGGTCCTATTAATTAAAATACAGAATATTTTTTAGAAACATACAAATCAAACATACGACTCAAATTAAACTTACGAATTTATAATATTCCAACTCAGCTAAGAATAAAACTTACAAATCAAACATAGAAATCAAATACAAAAAACACAAATGTGCATTTTTTTTTTTGTAACGACTAAATGATTTAAAGTTGGACGTAGGGAGCATCTTTCCGGCCGATGTTAATCTATCCGATGACGGCTCAGCAGACTCTTCGATTTCGTTTAGCTCCGTACGCCGTCTCTGTCGATGCTGCGATTCTGGATACGGAGCACGCTCGTGGGATGTAAGTGCTAATCCGCGACTCCAACTTTCGGTTGAATGCTGACTATGATAATCGAACGGAACATCATCCTGAACGTACTCCGACCCAGCAAAAGAAGCACGACGACCATGACTGCTTGAACTCGGACCCGGACCCTGATCTGTAGTCGGGGGTCGACCTCCAGTCGATCTTCTACCCCGGCTACGCCCGCCGCTACTAGATTCGCCTTCCCATCTGCCTCTTTCGTCGGGACGCCGACAACTTGAAGCCCTAGTGTAAGTTCTTGGTTCGTAACGTAGGTCGTCATCACCATCGTCGTCGTCGTCGTCCTCGTCCTCGTCATCGTCATCCTCCTCATTCGACTGTTCATCAGCTGACCCATACGGATTCAATCCCATTTCAGCGAAGTCCTTTCGTAGTAAGTCCACTTCCGTTTTCAATTTATGCTGTTTGAACGATTTGAAATTTCGGCGCAATACCGCTTTCTGAAGAAAAAAAAACCAATCAAAAACGATTTATAAGTATTGAAATATACAAACAGAAAAATAACAATCAAATATTAATGAACTTTAATTAGTTGTTACCATTTTACTGAACAACCCTGTATGCTCCCGGAAACCGTGAGATGGCGGGGCAAGTTCAGGTGGGTTTATGAAGATGCGGGTCCTCTCTCTATACCATCTCATGTAATCCGGTGACGTCCCCGTACCAAATTCGCCGTTCACAAGCCGGTTGTGGCGGTCATTCCACACGATTATAAACTCTGCAAAAAGTGCAGGCCAATCGTGTTTTAGCCCAATCCCAAATCTTCTATCCTTGCCGTGACCATTTCTGGGTTTCCAAATATATGTAGGGACCTGCTGAACAAAACCGAACTGTCTCATGAACCTGTCCGCGGGATGGAACTCAATCTTTTCATTACAAATGAGAGGCACAGAACAATGCCACATATAACGGCCCCGCGTGCAGTATTCCGGATACTGATTGAGATTCCCGTAAGGTTGCCACACTATCTGTAATCAGCAAAATTAGAATATATAAACAAGGGTTTAAAAATACTAGTAATAAATTCTGCGAACATAAGACCAATGCAAACATATACAACATATAATACGTAAGTTACATATAATACGAAAGTTAAAATTTACCTGTTCAGGCGACATATTGTCAAACTGGTCACGTATGTGGACCACATTATGTCCGTAGACATATGGCGTAAGGTTAGTTATTGCCTCCAAATCTTCCATCTGTAATATACAAACAAAACCCGATAAACAATAAATATAACCGGCAGCTAAGTAAATGATAGATGACACAATAAAAAAAACCACAAATCCAAGACACAAAAACTAAATAATATCATACCTGTAACCGAGGGGGAACCTAGGCAAGCACTCAGGTGGCTCGATATCTTCCGGCAGCTCTTCACATGGTCTAACCGGCAGTAGTCTGGTAATCGCCCACATATCCAGAAACATCACCGCCCCGCTTACTCCGTTTGTCTTACAACGTACCACCCTGCATAGATTAGCCTCTAACCAGGCCAGAAGAGCTGATCCCCAACTATACTCAGCACACGTGCCAAAATCTTCCAGAAATGACAGAGGCCAGAGTGGAATCTGATCACTGCTCTTATCTGAAAATACATGTGCCGCCAGTAATAACAACATGGCAGCCCTAGACTGATATAGCAAACGCTCCTCACTAGGGTTGGGGGGTAATTCACCAAACGTGTGTAACATACAATCAAGTCTAACTGTCAGACAGTTTTTATCCACTTGATTGTCAGCCGGTCTAACACCCAACAAACTCTCTACCATATCTAACCTGCTCGCCCTGTTATCATTCCGCTCCGACCGGGTAACAGCAAGACCATCCACCCTGAGACCAAGCATAATCTCTACATCCTGTAAAGATATCCCCAACTCTCCACCGACAAAATGGAACGTGTGCGACTCATCACGCCACCTATCAACTAAGGCTGTAAGCAAGCCTCGGTCTACGGTATAATTACCTATACTGTGAATACCGTAAAACCAGCCCTAATCATATTTTGAACTACCCTTTCAGGCGTCGGTATCTGCCAACTATAATTATAAACCCTAATCTTATTGGCATCTCCTCTACCCGCTTCTCTTCCAGCATCCCAAGTCTGATTAGAAATGTGACCGGTCTGTCGTAAAATACCCAACCTGCCTTTAATATGTGGACCTGGATCTGCCATTCTAACTGTGATAACCAAATATAACTCGGTTAATGATAACCAAACAATGATAAAATAACCAATTAATAACCAAACAATGATAAAATAACCAATTAATAACCAATTAATGATAACCAAACAATGATAATCAATTAATGATAACCAAACAATCATAACCAATTAATGATAACCAAACAATGATAACTCAATTATAACCAATTAATGATAAACAATGATAACCAAACAATCATAATCAAACAATAATAACTCCATTTTTTAATCATAACCAAACACATTTAATCATAAACCAAACAATAATAATTCAATTTTTTAATCATAACCAAACACACATTTAATCATAAACCAAACAATAATAATTCAATTTTTTAATCATAACCAAACACACATTTAATCATAAACCAAACAATAATAACTCAATTTTTTAATCATAACCAAACACACATTTAATCATAAAACCAAACAATAATAATTCAAATTTTTAATCATAACCAAACACACATTTAATCATAAACCAAACAATAATAACTCCATTTTTTAATCATAACCAAACACACATTTAATCATAAAACAAACAATAATAACTCAATTTTTTAATCATAACCAAACACATTTAATCATAAACCAAACAATAATAATTCAATTTTTTAATCATAACCAAACACACATTTAATCATAAACCAAACAATAATAACTCCATTTTTTAATCATAACCAAACACATTTAATCATAAAACCAAACAATAATAACTCAATTTTTTAATCATAACCAAACACACATTTAATCATAAACCAAACAATAATAACTCAATTTTTTAATCATAACCAAACACATTTAATCATAAAACCAAACAATAATAACTCAATTTTTTAATCATAACCAAACACACATTTAATCATAAACCAAACAATAATAACTCAATTTTTTAATCATAACCAAACACACATTTAATCATAAACCAAACAATAATAACTCAATTTTTTAATCATAACCAAACACACATTTAATCATAAACCAAACAATAATAACTCAATTTTTTAATCATAACCAAACACACATTTAATCATAAACCAAACAATCATAACTCAATTTTTTAATCATAACCAAACACATTATCAACAATTATCAACAATTGAAATTAACCAAACACAAAATAAAAAAACATGCAAAAATGGGACAAATATCAACAATTATTATAATTTCTATAATTAATATAAACAAAAACAAACAATTATATATAGCTAAGTGAATTATGGTTTTGCATATTTTATATATTTTTTCCTGGTTTACAAATTAAAATTACACAAAAAAAAAACATGCAAAAATGAGACAAATATCAACAATTATTATAATTTCTATAATTAATATAAACAAACAACAAACAATTATATATAGATAAGTGAACAATCAATTTGCATATTTTATATATTTTTTCCTATTTTACAAATTGAAATTACACAAAATAAATAATAAATTAGAGAATAAAAGATATACTCTTGAATTATGGATAAATTTGATTGATGATTTGGGGTTTTTTGTTAATAAAGTTGATAGTTATTGTGGTTGATTGATTTTGGTGATTTTTTGGGTTGAAAATTGGAGGGTTTTTGAGAGAAACAGAGAGAGTGTAGAATAAAAGTTTATTTTTAAAAAAAAAAAAACATAACATTCTGTTTTTGCAGGGACTGTCTGTGTAATTTTCGTGCAGGGACTGACTGTGTAATTTTGAAAAGCAGGGACTGACTGTGTAATTTCTGCAGAAATTACACAGACCGTAGATTAAATCTACAGTTTACAGTGATTCACTGTAAACCGTAGATTTAATCTACGGTTTAGGCGTTAATCCACAAAATTTGAACTGTTTTAATCCAACCTCAAAAAAATTTGCGTTCTTGAAAAAGACGCTGCCCATCTCAACACCACACGTAGATTACATAAAACAAAGGAGCCCATGGTATTGTACTTACTTACAAAAAAGCATATTATAAGTTATTTTGTGGTCCCTCCAGTACAGACATCCATTCCATACTGGTTGTGGTGGCAAATAATGGGTTGAAGTCCAAATCCCACTCCCATAAGTCCAATCATAAAAAACTCTACTCAAATTTTGTGGTTGTGAATGTCTGTCTTGCTAAATGGGGAAGTGGACAAATTCCAAAATTCACACTTCTAACCACATACAAGAATTACCATGTTGTCTATTTTAATGATGTGAAACCTCATATTTTTATTTATTTGTTTATGATAAATAAAAATGTGGATGAAAAAAAAAACCCACAAACAAATGTATCAAAGTACTCTCAAACGGGATAGAAAACAGAAAGAAGACAACTGTTACAAATTGGTAAAACTTTAAATTTAATAAAAGCATTAAAACTTCTTGGAATTAATTGATTACTCCTGGAACTTCAGAGGGCTTTTTTCGTAATTTATCACAACATCTGATACCAGGAGTGGAATCGGAACGGGACCCGACCCGACCCGAAAAGATTAAATTTGTGTCCCGATCAGATAGTTTTCGAATGTCATTTAAAAGTCCTGATCCCGATCCGAAAATGGTCGGGTCCCGATAATATGGATTCCCGATAATTCGGGATCACGAAAGGTCGGGACGAGATGTTCCGATATTTCATACTCCTAAAAAAATATTAAAAAGTTCCAACATAACTAACAATTTTGTTAAAAAGTTCGTTAGATTTAAACAAAATCAAAAAGTGGGACAATACTATGTTGATATTGTATTCGTTTATAAGATTGATTATCAAACAAGACAACTAATTATAATTATTTTTTAAAAAAAATAAACAATAACATAATTGAAAATAAAAGTATGAACCAAATGTTATAATTTTAGTTATTCAAGATTAAGATAAATATACAAAATAAAAGTGTGTATTTATAAATAGAGCAGATTTGAGAGTAATTTCATTTTTTTTTAATAAATATAAATTGGTAATATTTATAATAAGTTTTTTTTTTAATGTATATTAATTCTATTGGGTCAGGAAATCCATCGGAATTGGAAATGAAAATCCGATCCCGAACCTAATTACTTCGGTACAGGATCGGGACAATATCGGGTCGGAAAAAAATCAGGTCGGGACCGGATCGGATGTCTAATCGGGTCAGAATTTCGGAAATTTTTACCCGCCGTATCTTAGACAGCCCTATCTTAGACAAGAGATTGCCAACATCCCCACCTTTCATTTCCACCACCTTCATTTTCAATCTCTCTCATCAATGGGGAAATAGCTTCCTCCAGATACTTTTACATAAAGATCATTTGTAAAATCATTTTAATCTTAGATTTGGATATTTTAAAGCGTCCATATGTAAAATCCCCTTCAGATTGATAGAAAAACCTTCAATACGACCTGAGATAAACATTTATTTATCTTTTCGAGTTTTCCCGGTTCGCAACACGGTCAGCAACTTGATTTCCCTTTCTATAGACATGGATCAATTACCAAGTTGTCTGATTATGTTTTTTCATACTTAAAAAAGATGATTAAAGAAAATTAATGTTTTGTTCTATTTTTTTTTTGATCTTTAATGATGAAAACTGCTTGTCACTCGCAAAAGTGCTGGCATGGTTCTACCAGACCTCGTTTGGTCGTAGAATTAAAGGGTCGGGATTAGACTGAAAATGCGAGTCTCACAGATGATGTGCTTGATATGCACATTTGTCATGAGACTTTTAGTACCAACCGAACGTATATAAAAAGCTCAAATTTTACATATTTTTTTGAAGAGACACTTTAGAAATAAAATAAAACGTTGATCGAAAGAATATAATTGAAAAATAATTGTAAATGCATGTGAAAAAACTTATAACATGTAAAAATATGATGTAATTAATTTGAGTAATATGCACCCCACCCCATATGTATACCTTAAATAAATAAATAAATAAATAAAACACACACACACAAATTGTTAATAAGCCTATTATTATTAAAAGACAATACAATTAAGGGGAATTTAAACGTTACGTCCAACCACGTTTTTCTTGCCTGGCCCTTTTTTCTCAAACGTTTGTCCTCATTATTCACAAGAATATATAGTAGTAACAAGAGTGGAAATTTATTTTACTCTAACCGAGTCATAATAAATCAACTATTAGCTGATTACAACAACGTCTGCCAAATGTTTGTAACAAAGATAAAATATTACGTTTCTAGTATTGTTGTTGTGATAAGTGAAAGTAAGTGGTCGTTGGTTGACAGGGTCGAAGCCATCAACCATAATATAGGGGGTGTCGAATTTGTATAAAAACTGATATTAAGTTGGGAGGGTGCCAGAATTAGTATTTTTAAGGAGCTTCAGTAAAAGTTTATGTAAAAACAATTTTTTTTGGTAAATTTTAGAGTTTTAGGGATGTCGTGGCCCCGAATGCCCAGTGATCACCATTTAGATTCGCTACTGCCGATTGACATTTTTCTTTTGAAGAGGGTACTTAAAAAGAGCTTCAGAAAAACTACGGTGTAAACAATACCATCTTAGACTTTTTACTTATTTACTCATAAACTAGTCATAACTTGTTTCTACTTATAGTTGTAAGTCATCTTTTACTTATAAAAGACTTTTATCTATACAAACAACTTTTACTAGAAAATTTTTTTGGTAAAAAAATCATCAAAAAAATAAGTACTATGCTTTTTTAGGGTTCTTTTAGACGTTTTCTAACTATTTTTTTTTAGAGCTAAAAGAGTTGGTAAACCAAACATAGTTACCATTGAACCAAGTGTAAAATGAGTGACCAAATGTTGTAATTAACTTAATAGTAACTGGTTGCTACATTTCAAAAGGTCGCTTGCTTCCATTGGACAGCGTCTCGTTTTTAGAGGCGGATTACTTTTTTTTGTTAGGACCTCGATAAAAAAATTCCAATTCACGTCCCATATTATTTTTATTTATTTTTTCAATTCATTCCACTCAATTTCATTACAAAATAAATAACTATAACACCACTTTATTATATCTCATTACACTTCATTTATCTACAAAATAAATAAATTTATCTACTCTATCACACTATTAATTAATACATTCCTATGTTTTTTTCCACTCAAACTAAATACAAAATTAAAATATTTTATAATCATAATATTATATCAATTTAACACTTTCAAGTAATTTATATTTTGCACTTTTTTATTTATTAATTTTGTTACTTCCGAGTAAATAATTAAATTGTCCTTAAAAACCATACACGTCATTGTTTTATTCTATCTTTACCTATTCACATTTAACCATTTTCAATTTAACCCAACTAATGTTTTTAGCCTAGTTAAAGGCGGAAGAAAATAATGATATGTATGCTTTTTGGGCGCAATTTAATTATTTACTCGGAAGTAACAAAATTAATAAATAAAAAAGTGCAAAATATAAATTACTTGAAAGTGTTAACTTCATATAATATTATGATTATAAAATATTTTAATTTTGCATTTAGTTTGAGTGAAAAAAAAAACCAGATGAATGTATTAATTAATAGTGTGATAGAGTGAGTAAATTTATTTATTTTGTTGATAAATGAAGTGTAATGATATGTAATGAAATGGTGTTAAAGTTATTTATTTTGTAATGAAATCATATTGTAATTAAAAAAATAAATAAAAATAAAATAGAATGGTAATTGCGTCCTAAAAAAAAAGACGCTGCACTTCCATTGCCCACCAACTATTTCCTGCATTTACAAACACAAGATATATAGTATAGTATAAAACAAAAGTTGCTAATTGTAATTGTTGTGATAATTAAAGTAAGAGTTGTAAAATGGGTGGTGGAGAAGAAGAAGAAATGAGCACTTTAGAGTTCACTCCCACTTGGGTGGTCGCTGGAGTTTGCACTGTTATCGTCGGCATTTCTCTAGCTGTCGAACGACTACTTCACTATACTGGAAAGGCAATATTTCTCTCTCGGTCTCAAGTGCGCTCATGTTTTTCTTGTGGGTTTTATTTTGTTTTTTTTGTTTGATGAATGAATGTTGAACGTGTGCAGTATTTGAAAAAGAAGAATCAAAAGCCACTCTTTGAAGCTCTGCAGAAAATTAAAGAAGGTTCTTTTCTCTGCCTTTCATTACTTTATTTTAGTATATTGAGTTCTATTCCTGTTCTTTTTCTATTTCCAGACTTGCAATATATTAGCTCTCTGTGACTGATGTTAACTGTATTAGTTTAACAACCTAAAATCGAGGGAAATTTATGGATAAGAGTAAAATTTGTGAACCGACCCCTGAGTTACTTATACTTATCGGAAACGTGTTACTTCATATTAATTGTTTAACATCCTAAAACCGAAAGAAACTATTTACTTCATATTATGCATTCAGGTTTTATGTTATTAAATCATAATTGTTGAGAAAGAAGAATTTTTCTTCACAAGAGCTAAGCTGCATAACATTTTTCAAAATGCTTATTAGTGTTGGACTGTTGGTTAAGGAGTTGCAGCTTCTTGTTGGAACGGACCGAAATCCAACTACGCCGTGTTTCCACTTACAAAATTAAGTAATGAGTGATCCCTGAGTATGTTGCTATTGTTGAGAACGAAGAATCTATATGTATATATGTTGCTATTGTTATAGTATGCAAATACTTTTAGAAGTTTGGTTTTTTAATTAGCTCTATTTATATCTCTGCCTAATTGCAGTATCTTAGATCTTATACTGATTTGACTTTACTAACTGCAGTATTTTTTTCCTTTTCTTATGACACAAGCTTATTTGAGTTACTACTTTTGATTAAATAACCATAATTAGTAATTTAGTATCCTTATAGAGTTCGTAGAGAATTCACTCGGGGCACTCTATGGATTTGCATATTAGTATTAATATCAAAGAAGATACCACTATTTGATACAAGAAATTTCCTAAAATAATAATGTGTTGAACTTTTTTTTTTATATCTAAACGAATGTTGAGGAAAAGTGAACAAGTCAGAAGTAATTTTGAAGATTTTGGATTAAGGTTCCAGGTTTTGGTTTTACAGAAATTAGGGATGTTTTATTTTTATTTTTATACCATTTAAATGAATTATGCATTCTAAAAATTAAGTGAAGTCAAATCTGCCATGCCCCATCTATGTATAGGAATAGGAGAGATTACTTTAAATGTTCAGCTAAACCAGCTACTCTATAGTATGGAGTATCTACTTTTACTATCTTCTACCGACAACTAAAAATCAATATACATACCGATTATTTGAATAAAAACTATCCCTGTTGATTTAATTAATAACTCCTTGGGGAATAGGAACAACAGTTTTAGGAATTATTTTCTTAATAGACTGAAGGAAAGCATTTTGTTAGCAAGAAGACATATTAATGACACCAAAGCATTGTTCATGTTGGTCTAAACTTTATACTTGGTCTGCCACTCTATCAAAACCGGTCGGTGTAAGAGTTACAGCCTTATGCGACATTAGACAGTTAAATAATTACCGATAGTCGAGATTAGTGCTAAGCTCCAATGCTGCTGCCTAAAATTGGAATTAATTTGAAGTAAAGGCTTTTTAACTTTAAAGTGACCACTGATCTAATTGTTTTTGTTCAGAGCTGATGCTTCTGGGATTTATATCTCTACTTCTGACTGTGTTTCAAAGCCGTATTGTTAAGATATGCGTTAAAGAGGGCATTACACATCACCTTCTTCCTTGTAAGTTCCCATCTGAATCTAGCAGTGGAGAAACTACCCATCACCGGCGTTTACTCGCTGGAGAATTTCATGGCTCTGATTACTGTGCTGCTAAGGTAATCAATATTTATTTTTCTTTCTTCTTAGTTCCGTGTTCGGTTTTATGTTTGTTGATATGTGTTCTTATTCTTTAGTGTACGCCTTTCTCGCTGGAATTCGATTAATGTGGTAGGATGGAAATGAAGCCTTTTCAGTAATAGTTCTTTATTAATTAGTATAAGTAGCATTACGGTAATCTACATTGGTGCAAATCTATTAGACACAGGATGTACTGTGTAAGTGATATTTTTTTTAAAGATCAATTGGAACCAAAGGAGGGGATTGTATCACGGTAATAGGAAAGGTAAATAGCAAAATCATGCTCATGGTTGTAATCTTTTTGTGCTTAAGAAACCAAATCTTTAAAAACTAGTTAATATTTGTTGAATGACAGTATATTCATGCTACACCATGGCGCCATTTTTCTCCTTGAAACAAATTATAACATGAATACTTGAATTAAGTTTATGATAGAAATATCGGATGTTTGGCTATTCGGTAGAGTCTATGTAGATTGGCATAAAAAAAATTTGTATGTAAATGTAATCAGTTCCTTCTTTGGGAGTTTTACTCCTGTTTTAGTCTTTTACTTGAGCTTTGCCTTGCACTTATTACCTGCTGAACTTTCTAATCATTTTCTTTCTTTTACAGCACAAGGTTCCATTGTTGTCTGTTGAAGCATTACATCATCTGCATATATTTATCTTCGTACTCGCCATTGTCCATGTAACTTTTTGTGTACTCACTGTTGTCATTGGAGGGGTAAAGGTGAGTTGTAATTTATTTTTGTTGGATAAATGTTGTTATTTAATTCATTACCAATTATTTTTTCTTTCCGTTAATGATTATCTATGTGGCCTTAGATTCGTCAATGGAAAAATTGGGAGGACTCCATTTTGAAAGAAAATTTTGATGCAGATAAAGGTAGAGTTTACTTGCATAACTAGTAATAGACATTTGACCTTTTGAATATATTGTGTGTGGATTGAATTAACAAATTTAAGAGGGACTTCGAGTTTTTACAAAGCTGGTTTCTCTCTCTTTCACTCGATGAAAACAGTTACCATTTAGTATAACATCAAAACTCAAAAAACGTAATGTTCAAACCGGCTCATTTTTCCAAATTAAGCCGAGATGGTGTAAGCAGAGTGGTCAATTTTGAAAAAATAAATATACACGACAAAAATATCTGATTTCTTTTGAAACATTAAGAAGTTGTAATTTTTGCTTTGTCATGCAGTTTTGAAACCAAAGCTTACTCAAGTCCATCAAAATGACTTCATTAAGGGCCGATTTCTTGGTATTGGTAAAAATTCGGCTATCATCGGTTGGCTGGTATGTAATTCCTATCTAAAATAAGTACTAGTTGTTTGTTCCTTATCCTACTTTATTTCTTCTGTGTCTTTGCTAAAACTTTGGATTCATTGTTTATTTTATTTTAGCATTCCTTCTTCAAACAATTTTATGCCTCCGTCACAAAGTCAGACTATGCCGCTCTAAGGCTTGGTTTTATCACAGTAAGTCTTTCCAAGTATATGTAATTTCTGATAAGTAATCTGGTGTACCCAACAATTTTTCTATATGGATTCTTTTGTTGCTGTTGGTGTCGATTTCTTTTTCTTTTTTGTTCTCTTTTTCTACCATAGACGCACTGCAGAGGAAACCCTAAGTTCAACTTTCACAAGTATATGATCCGAGCTCTTGAAGATGACTTTAGGGTAGTCGTTGGTATAAGGCAAGTGAAAAATGCTGATTTATTGTTAAATAGTCCTTTAATTTCTTTGATTTGTTAGTAGTGTGATGCATCTTAAAAATTAAGGTGAATTACAAGAATGATCCCCATACTTGGAGATCTTTGATGTAGTTCTCTGAAAATATGACTCTATGCCTAAAATGTATACCATCTGATAATGGATTTCGGTTGATGCAGTTGGTATCTATGGATATTTGTGGTTGTCTTCCTCTTGCTGAATATCAGTGGTATGCTACCTGTTAAATTGACTCGAAGTACTTCTAAGAAATTTATTTTAGTTAATTTAATATGTGGTCGTTATCTTTACTTAGACGATTGAGAAAGAAAAATAGGTGGAAATAGGTATTGCTTTTGGTTATTGTTAAATTTATTCGATTAAGCTACTTTGCGATTAGTAAAGCTTATTGCTTTTCTGGAGAAGATTAATGTTCAATACTGGAGTACAATATGTTTCTTCGATTTTGTTCCAGGATTATGTTTTTTGTTAACTTATTGCTTCGGCACATAAATCGGTCGTAGTTTGAGCATCAGATTGATGATTAACTGCTATGTTTAACAGGGTGGCATACATACTTCTGGATAGCTTTCATACCATTCATAGTGAGTTGTCCTATTTCCCATTTAATAGACTTGTTTTCCCGATATAAACATAATGTAATTCACTTCTAATAATTATTCGATTTAGGATTTTTTTTTAAATTGATTCTCCTTACTTTTTAGTTGTCTCTTCTGACTTCTGCATTGAGATCATCATAGTTTTTGCCTTTTAAGTCGTATCACTTTTATCTTCCCTGAAGCAACTTTTTTTGGAATTGCAGCTGTTAGTTTTTTCAGTGAACCATTTATAGTGATTCAGAAGATTTAACTATATTAAATTACAATAAACCCTAATTTGCAAAAGAATTTAATCCAAAAACTATAAAAGAAATTTTTGTAATGCATTTATTAATGTGATCTCTATGTAGGCAGATTATACGACATGTTTGATCTTTGATGGTAAATCGACATTTTTATGCACCTCTAACATCATTATGGTTTCAAGTATTAAAGAGTTCTATATTTATGCTTATTGTTTAATTTTGAAATTTCAGCTTTTACTTGCTGTGGGGACAAAGTTGGAGCATGTTATAACCCAATTGGCTCATGAGGTTGCCGAGAAGCATGTTGCAGTAGAAGGAGATATAGTAGTTAAACCTTCAGATGATCACTTTTGGTTTCATCGTCCCGGCATTGTCCTTTTGTTGATACATTTTATACTGTTCCAAAATGCTTTCGAGATTGGATTTTTTTTCTGGATATGGGTAATGTTAGATCCTTGATACATTTCACCCTAGTGTTCTAAACTATTATGTATATATGTGTGTAATCTGCACTTGTCAATGTAGGTTCAATATGGCTTCGACTCCTGCATAATGGGACAAGTTCGATATATTGTTCCCAGACTCGTTATAGGGTGAGAACTTCCACGAATTCATATTCATATACTAAGCTCCCACTTTTTACTGAACTTTCACTCCTTATAAAAAATAAAAAGTAGGTTTGATTTTGAATTTCTCTGGATACATTGTACAATACGTCTTGGATTATGTTATTAAATTTCATTAACGGGTATTGCAATATCTCGTTCCAGGGTCTTTATTCAAGTACTCTGCAGTTATAGCACCCTACCTCTCTATGCCATTGTGACACAAGTAAGGGAAACCCCAGCTCAATTAACATACTTTGTCTTTACTCTTTACCAAAAGAATAAGTGTCTCATTCTTATTTCGTTTTTCCTTTGTTTTTCTTTTTATTCTGTGATAATGAAATGAAGATGGGAAGCAATTTCAAAAAGTCAATATTTGATGAGCATGTTCAAGTTGGTCTTGTTGGTTGGGCACAGAAAGTGAAGGATAAGAAACAGCTGAAAACAGCAACTGATGGCTCTGGCCGACCAGAAACAACAAATGTTCCTTCAACAGGACTTCTGCAGTTAGCGAAACTTGGCAAAAGAGAAATAGTACAAGAGTCAAATAATCCGACTAATAGCGATCAAATTGTTTGAAATATTACGAAAACTAGAGGAAGTAACTCGTTTCATTTGTCATGTGGTTTACCGGATTACGTGTATAAGTGTACATATCTATATAAAGGATGCCTTGAACTGGCACCAGTCTCAGAAAGTATGTCTTCTTGTCGCCGTGAACATGAACACCACTCAATTTTCGGAAACTATCAACACATGGAACTTTGAGTAAAAATCTTAAAGTAAACTCGTTGTAAAAACTAAAAAGGCGCATTCTACTCTAAACAAGCATATATATACTATGATATTTCAATAAATTGGTATTTTTTTATTTTGATACCGTGTCTCAGGTATAAAATAAGTATATAAATTTGTTCATATTTTATTGTAAACTATAATTAAATAGGATGGAGCTTATAATCATATATGAAGGTTATTCTTAAGTAACCTCTAGTTTGTCGTAGTTGCAGTGATGTGAATGTACATTATGTTTTAATGTAGTATATGTTATGATTGGCACATCCCCTGAAATAGTTTTAAACTATGGTACAAATTGAGAGAATTTTATATTTAAATATTTAATTGTCCATGAAACTATGAGTAATTTTGATGACCGGGTAATTTTCACTAAATTACCAAACTATAAAAAATAAAAGGTTAATTATTTAGTTAAAATGTTAAATTTTGACAATAACTCCTATTTGACATCAACTTTTGAGGTCATAAAGCTGCTTTTAGAAATCAATCGTAAAAAAGCTGGATTTTAGAAAGTCGGTTAGTGTGTTCGGTAACAGATTTTTAAAAGCTAGATTAATTAAGATTTGCGTTTAGTTTAAAATTTTAGATTTCTGGTTTATTCATTCAAATTGGCCAGATAATCTAGTATATTTTAAAGATAATTTAGCTTTTTTAAACATAGTAATTGCTTTAGCATACAATTTCTGCTAAAGATTGAGGGTATTTTTGTCATAAAAAACTTTTTTTTAATCCGAAATTGATGATGAAAAAGCTAAAAAAAAAACATAGATTTTGGCTTTTTAATAATTTTATGCTTTTATAATCAAAATTTAGCTTTTTAAAAACTAGTATTATATAGTTAGCGGGTTCAAATTTCCTCAAGTTTCGATGGTCGGGCTTTTGTCAGGTTTACGGTTTTTTTTATATGTATTCATAAATTTTTTTCCTTTTTTTGTGTGAATTAATGTACTATTTTATTTCTAAATTGTGTGTTACAAAAATCTGTAAAATTTATTTATTTATTTTCGTATTTATTAATATTATTATTTTATAAATTATCAATTAAACAATTAAACATAAAAAAATGTAAAATATTAAAATTTACAGTTTTTTTAACAAAAACTTTATAAAAAAAATAGTAGTTTTGGTTTAAGAAAAAATTGTTTTTGTTTTAGCAATATGAAAAAGCCGAAACATAAACAGTATAAAAAGGCAGACCAGCTGGTTTGTAACTAATTTCATCATAAAAACTAAAAGAATGAGCAGAAGAAATACATATATGGTGAGAGACGATAAACGAATATCTCTCAAAACCAATCTATCAAATTGGAAATTAAAGGTAACGTTTTCTCAATCTCTATTTTATTGTTATATACTAACATCTCTCTAATTATTATTTACGTGTTTTGATAATTAAATTGTAGCTTAGAGAAAACTGTTACCGAAGGATAAAAGAAGACCGGTCTACCTTGCTTTGGAAATTTAGGTTAAATCATGATTATGATGATAAATCTCTCCACAATCAGGTTTTTTTATTTTATTTTAATTTTAATTCTTCTGATGTTTATTCTTAAGGATATTATGTGCAGCTTAAATGAATTGAAAATGTGTGTTATATAAGTTTATGGTATATTAAATTAATTTCCTGATAAATTACTAGATTTTAGTAGGGCTGGGCGAAAAACCGGAAAAACCGAACCGAACCGATAACCGAACCGGAAAAAACCAGGTCCGGTTCAGTCCAAAAAATAAAAAGCTCGATTTCGGTTTCGGTTTTGCTAAAAACCGAATTGAACCGGACCGAACACAGTCCTAGATTTTAGTATGAATTTATAGACCAGCTTAAAGGAAATGAAATTGTCTGTTACATGAGTTTATGGTATATTAAATTAATTTCCTGATAAATTACTAGATTTTAGTATGAATTTATAGACCAGCTTAAATGAAATGAAAATGTTTGTAATGAGTTTATGATATATCAAATTAATCTCTTAAAAATTAGATTTTAGTATGAGGTTATAAACTTTATTGTTAAAAACAACTGGGCTAAAATCTAATTTAGGATTAGGTAAGATACGGATTCTTATATAATAAAGTCTGTGAGAAAGTGCTAAACATTAACTTTTTCGCAATATGTTCGTATGTTTTGATTTTAGGTCGAAATTTAATATGATTATTGTATTCTGATTTTGTAATTTATTTTGGCCCGTAATGGGTCGTAACTTTTTACTCAAATTTATGAAAATGATATCCAAAACCAGGAAATAATTGGTTAACGTAAGGGACAACAAATAAAACGTATGATAAAAGAACAATGCGATAACGTTGATATGGAAAAGAGGGAGTATTTCCTTTTGGTTCAAAATATTGCGTGAAAGGCGTGTTAGCACTTAGGGCAGTGATGCTCGGAATGACCCACATAAAACAATTAATTTGTGTGCCTCAATAAAATTACAGTTTTCCTCAATATAATTATTCTTTGTGGAATCCCCTGTTTGTCTGTTATCCTTAGTTTTTGAGAAAAATTCCCGCCAATTATTTGTCCAAAATAAATAAATTCGGCATTTCGGTGCTTTTAATCATGAAGTAAGATTGTTCAGCAAGACCTTACTTTCAGTGCTCTAGTTACGTAGTCACGTTGACATGTTGCTTCATATAATCCTATGTAGATTTGACATCTATACTGCCATTTTGACATTGTTCGATATTTGTTTTACACAATCGATTATAAGTTGCTGCCCAGTAAAAACCGTTGATTTTGTTTTACAAAACAATTTTTTTTTATTGTTTGCAGGAGTTCATAAAATCTGCTTTTCAGAACATAGTTGCTGATGAGCTTAATAAAATTAGAGATATACAGCTGGATGAGAATTCGTCACCTAGAATAGATGATCTTGTATGGGAATATGAAGGCTTGCACACAACTTATCAAGGAGAATGTGAAGAAATATTATTAGAAATGCAAAGAATTTTTTATGAGGATATCAGAACACCGCCTGCAACAACAAGTATAAAAGATTTCTTCCTTTCGTTGATATTTTGCATTACCACATGGACTTAATATAACTGTGTGTGTTCTTTAGGCTTCCTATTCAAATCATATATTTGCTTAAGCATTTAAATAATCTTACAGTCATATTTATATCTAAAATTTTAATTTTCTCCTAAGCGTTATAAGCTGTATTTCCAGCACTATTTGGAACTTAACATTTCTTGGAACATGTTTATGACTTTCTGTATTTTTTTCTCACTGGTTTTGGTTTGCTTGTGTTTTTTTCCTTGATAAGCATTCATTTCTTACTCATTTAGTCTATGTGAAAACTTGGGAAGATGAAGAAGATGAGTTCTTAGCTCGTGCAGTATATGAGCATATGGAGTTAAACGAAAAGCAGGTACAATTCACATTCTCATATTCGAACTTCTATTTAATAATCTCCTTCTATTTTTGTGCGTAAAAATATGGTATCTATTTTAACAATAAGTATATGATAATATCTAATTTAATATTTTGTAATTAACAAAAACTAACACCATTAATATCGACCATACTTTAATGTCTGACTACAAGTTATTAGGGGCTCACATTTATTTCTTGAGTTTTAGTCTTGTAGCCCACCTCTCATCTTTGCAAGTGTCACATTAACTAATTTAAAGTATTAAGTATGGCAAAAGGGATAATTTCAAGAATCATTCGATGGAATAGCTACTGACTAACAAGTTATAGGAGTAACAAATTTTTATATAGGGGGCATACGGCAGAATACCAATTTTATAACTACGTGAACCGAATTTTGTTTAACAATGTCAAAAGATCAAATTGGACAAAATGCTAACTTTGAAGGATCTAAGAGCATGGACAAATGTCCTTATTAATCGTAGTACCATTATCATGTCTTATTTATGTTAATAATCGCTACTAGTGTGACAAGTGTTCTATCTTCGACTCCTAGCCACCTAAGATGCTTCAAAATTAGTTGTGAACTCTTGTAAACTATCATAGTAGTATTAAAAGATACGTAATTAATATTGTCGTCTTCTCTGCATATGGGTTTTGGTTATAGGAGCACAAGGCGGTCTGGTGTCCCATATGCAAGCATGGAGAATTGCAAGAAACACAATTGTTGATTCACTGCACTCTTTGTGACTTAAAACTTAATAAGGATGACGAGGTAATGATAAATTTCAGAATATCTGTTTCGGTTCCCTGGTGTGTGACATATTATTTTATATAAATTAGTTGGTGTGGAACATAGTAACGTGAGGTAGCAGTCATGTTAAAATTAGTCGGTGCCCAATTAACAAGGCAAGAACAGGACTACAAAGTTGCTTAGGATTATATTCTTGGTATACAATTATTCACGCAATTTTCTTTGCGTTGAAGATGAAATTATCTTTCTCTTGGAGCTTTTCTCATTTCGTCACCGGGTCTGGCAGATAATCTATGTGCATGTGTAGTATACATATAGATTCTAAGTTTACCCCATCTTTTGTTTTGGGCTGTGTAACTTCCTTAAATATGTTTCAGCACCTTTTGGTTCTACTTTGTGATTGCTTTTACTTTATCTTTTTTTGCTGCTTGCTCATTGACCCTTAAATCATACGATTGCCTGTTCAGTAACTTGGTCCTTTCCAAGTGAAGCTACCCTTTTTAGTAGTCTTTTTTGCTTCTCCCTAGAATAGTAAATTAAATTAAATTTCTTTCATTGCGAGAGTCATGCTGGGTAATACCTGTGATGGATGGTCTGTAACTTTGTTAATAAGTTTGCACAAGTACCATTCTGTAGTTTATCATAAGCAGATAAGGTTCCGATTCTTATAAGCTGGTTTAATCAGTTTATTCTTTTATAAGATGGCGTAATTTGGAGGGGAAAGTAAGTTTATGAACTTATATTGAATGTGGATTTTTTAGTCAATTCTATTGAAATACTGAGAGAAAGCACAGGGGAGGAACTAAGTAGTAACAGTAAGGTGCCACAGCACTTGCATAAATATAGAAAATTCATCTACCTTTACACATTCCTGGGTATAATTTGTTTAAAGTAGTTAATTGGCACTCCCCGGTTTTCTGTACTTGGCGTTAGTTTCTTAATTTAGTTTCCGCACCACCGATGAACAATTCCTGGTTTTTCCGCTGCATATCATCTCCCTTGTACTTGCTTCATTTCGTGGACCCATGTTTCTTATTATGATTTTTTTTGTCATTTTGTATGTCAGGTTAATTTAGTCCTGTTGGAGACTCGGTTAGGAGAAGCTCATGCAGAACATCTTGATAGAGGATGCAGATTAAAACCCAAGTTCTGTATTGACAGTAGATTTGGCCTAAATGCTCTCTATATTGTATGTCAAGGTTGCAGCACTTTTGAAGTAGTTTTGTAGTGAATATTTAGTTTTTGTGTATTCCATGAATAGTGGGTATTTTTCTTTTTTCTTACAACTCTCGCCTTCTCTTTTTCATATAGCAAGTTATTGGTTTACGTACTGTATGTATCTTATAGATGAGTTAGCAACAGTTTTGTGACCCTCTTTCGATGTCCAAAGAAAGAATAAATGTTTCGTGAGATTGTCATTTCAATTATATAATTCGTTACCGCCCCCATGAATCAAACCCACAAAGTCCTATTTGAGAGTCTGAATTATAGCCATGGGAGGTTTGTCAGTTTTAATGTCCTTTCCATTTGTATATTTGCAATGTGTTTATTTAACTTTGGCTTGTTCGAAAATGTGAGTGGCGTCTTTGTGATTGCATTTTCATGTGTCTATGTCAATGTACCCATTTTGATGTCACCATTCAATAGACAAAATTTAACCGTGCCCTTTGTAATATTGTATTGTCCGAACCTGTGAAAATGATCTTTCAGACTTTCAGTGCCCATCTTTTATATATGCGGTTGCTTTTAATCCAAACGAAACCTGATTTTATGTGTGGAAATATCTATAATTGCCTAATTGGTCATGCTTGTAAAAAATGATGACGATTTAATTGTAGGAAATCATATTTCAACCCAGAGTATGGAGTCTAAAACGCGGATTTTTTTCGCTGCTATCTATAGCTGATACCATGTTGAAACAGGGCAAGAAGAGACTTCATCCAATTGAATAGATACATCAATTGGACGGGTCTAGATTTTAGTGGGCTCGTAGATATGAATAGTTTGTGTTTTTGACAAATTCACTGAACTAAATTTATACTGCAATACTAATGGTTATGGTAGAGAAAGGGTCATAATTATAAAGTTGATGTTACTAGCTTATTATGCAATTTAGTCGTATATATTTAAACAAAGAGAGATTCAAATGCAAAACAATGGGACTTGGCATATTTTCAATCATTGGAGGAAACAATATTTTCATAAAAAAAAACGTGTTAATGCCATGTGTCTAATATTGTACACAGCATCATGCCGAAATAGAAGATCAAAATCACTACACGTCGAAAGAGTCTCATTTTCTTTTCTGATGGGTTGTTATAATAAAGGCTTATGCACTTAAGTACAAATCACACCATATATCAAAAACTAAACTTACTAAAAAGTCAAATAAATATATTGAAACATAGTTAAGTTTATCCTAAATTTAAATATTAATTAAAAAAAAATATATATTTTTTGTATTTTTAGTAGATTGAGTTTTTATTACGTGGCGTGACTTTTACCTTTTCTCACTAATACAGCTGCCGTCTATATCAAGCACAATAGTTCTGCATAAGCCTTCCAAATTGGTCCCACCCATGAAATCCAAAGGGAACTTAATAAAAATTGGAACTTGTGAATCATTTTGACGAGTTTTAATCTAAATCATCCATAGAATCATTTTGAAGTCTAGTTTGAACATGCCACAGGCTGCTGATGTCTCTTACAGGTACTTCTTTTTTGCATCTTGATTTAATCATCATGAACTGGTATCATGAAAATACCATAAGAAACCAATAAACCAAAATCATCAAATGATTCTCTCTATATTATCATGACAGTTAAATATGTTGGGTGTTATATTTGCTTTTCAAATCTGTTTTAAGAGTTTTGTTCAGTGGCTTGTCATTAACAGGTTTGTGAATACTGTTAGATTGTTAGGCTTTATTAATTGTTTCTGAGTTAAAAGGGTTCAACCGTTCAAAAGAGAGAATTTCAGAAAAAAAATCAGTTAGAAGTTTTTTAGTTTCTTCCTATCAGCCAACCAATTACTACTATAGCTAGGTTTAAATCCAAGATAATTCAAAAACCAAGTTTTGTCAGATTTTCAAAAAAATATTGAAAAACCCGATAAATGCTTAAAGACTCAATAAAAAAAAAAAAGTATCTAGCTAGTTTGCTATGCCCTCCAAAAGTTTCATCCTTTTTTTTTTCACATTTTCCCCGTACAACGTCCCTCCAACCACCAATTCTATCAGTCTTACAAAAGAAACCTTTTCTTTGTGTTATATTTTTGAAGGAAAAGGGACATGAAAATGTCATACTTCGTAATTATAAGTAGTAGCGGCATGATTTATTTTTTTCATTTAATGGATAATTGTAGTTGTAGCATGTACGTTTTTGACAGAGTGAATTATTAAAACAAATAAATATAAAAGCAGATGCCAACAATGTGTACACCACCTATTTTATATAGGGGTACGTGTGTTTTAGGGCCGTTATATTTTGTTTACTAAAAATTATTAAATATTTGAACAAGATCATGTTATTATAGGAAATAAGAATAAATCTTTAACCATTCTTTTAACCTTCTATATTACTTAACTAATGTTGTTGTATAATTTATATTCTGGACTAACATATATAAAAAAGAAAGAAATGTAAACATAATATTTTCAAATACAAAAAAAAATAGTTATCACTAACTAAGTTTTAGTTAACACACGTTTCATTTATAGTTTAGCTATTGAGTAAGACACTTAATTAGATGGACAAAATTATAGCGCTTTTAAAAAATGATTGTTTGATTACGTAAAATTGGAATAACCAATTAAATTGGTTCATGTTTTACAAATTAAAAGTTATGTCAAAGTATTTAAAACATATCAAACTGGAATTATATGATATATTGAGTGGTTAAATTAGTATAGATTACTATGAGTTATGTAGATTCTTTTTTACCTTTATGTAGTCACTAATAAAGCTATAAATTCTTATATGTACAAAGCTAAGAATTAAATATAATCAATAGTAAGGGCTATTGGTGTAAAACTTTAACCTATGTAAATAAAATGGACCCTAACTAATACATTTGGATTATACATGTAATTAATCCAAGTGCTTCAAACTAAACACTCAAAGTACGGGTGTGTACTGGAATGAGTGGTACTCATGCGTTTTTATAAATTTGGTCTGACCAACTGTGGTCGTTGATTGACTCTGATTTATTGTAACTTTTATTTATAAATACATCCCTTTCAAAAAGAGTACGGCTGTGTATGCAATTAAAGTACAGACTAATACACAGTTATATAGTAAGATATCCCTGTTATTGCTTGTTTGTGACCGTCATAATGTTATAATAAATAATTATGAAATGGAGCAAATAGATTAAGCCTTCATATATAGACTATACATTCAAGGACTAAATTTGTTATAATCTTCTTGGCAGTTGTGGTTCATGTGGTTACGCTCTGAACTTAACATCATCAAATCGAATAACTTCCGGGATAGGTTCTAAATATCGCAAATCTATTAGGAAAGGTTTCATATCATTCGTATGCATAGATATGAGCCGTTTTACACAAGTTGATAAGGTGAACTGTCTACCTATTAGTTGCAGCCTTTACCGTTCAAAAACAATTCTTCTTTGTCGTAATTGTGAGGTTCTAATAGGGTACGGATATACGGACTTGCCTACTCTATGTGGTTGTTACTTATCTGCACCTTCTAATGCTTCTGCTAGAATATTTGTCGTAAAGATCAGAGCTTTACAACCTTCCGAAAATGAATGCAAAGAGAATTAATGGGCCAAATGAAGACAATTTCACTTAAAGTGAACATCAGAAACCTTTATTTCGGCAAACAGTTTTGAGGCATAGTTCCAAGAGTCAGAATTTCGCAGTTTTAAGGCTAAGACTAAACTAATTTATGTATCTTTTATGTACAACTGTTTGCGATGTCTAATAACGTTTATAATAGTATTAGTTTTTGTTTATTTATTTATGTAAAACTACTTACAATGTATTTAAAATTATTTAATTTTAGATATGAATGAAATTGTACAATGTCAGTGTACGTTGTAATGCCATAGATCTTGCATTTCCCACTCAGTTATGAAACAAAATCTCCTTATGCCTATTTGAAAAATACGACTATGTATTGTGATGATGAAACTTCTAAGAAACGAGTCATACAATTGTTGATTACACACAAGAATATAATTATTGCTAATCTAAAATATGTCTACTGCAGCTACAAATGTTTACATTTGGACTTGTTATATGTCATGATTTTAGATTTATTTCTAGTTGTATAGGTATGGGGAATACTAAATGTTATAGACGAAAGTTTCTTAACTGCGTACATACTATACTTTGAATGAAGTTTCATAGTCAATTCGTTGAGAGTAATACAATACTTGGGGATTTAACTAGGGGATGCGAAGTGCAGAATATCGGGGGTAATGACACTTCTTATAATTCCGTTTTTTTCAATACATGACTATGCATATTCATTAATGAAACTTCCTATATGTCTAGTTGTCACCCATCATTTTTTTTTTATTTCACTACTTTAGTAGTTGGTGTATAATTTGACACCCCTATAAGTTATTTCTAGCTTCTCCTCTACATTTAACATGCTTTCTAACTTATGAGATACAGTAATATGTTAGAACAATTGTACACATTAATAATAATCATAGGATAAAACGAAAAAATTAGAAATGAATCGAATAATAGATTAAACGCATCCATAAACACGGAAAATCTTTACTAACGAGAAATAAAACCATTTATATATATAAAAATATGGTTTTAAGTGTGGTTATATGTGTTGGTTGATCATTCCCATAACATTTATATATTAAATTTAATATTTTAATAAAACAAGAAACCATAAAGCGACGTACATCTGATTCAACTAACGTTGATGCCTCAAAAAATTAGAAATGAATCGAATAATAGATTAAACGCATCCATAAACACGGAAAATCTTTACTAACGAGAAATAAAACCATTTATATATATAAAAATATGGTTTTAGGTGTGGTTATATGTGTTGGTTGATCATTCCCATAACATTTATATATTAAATTTAATATTTTAATAAAACCAAAAAACATAAACCGACGTACATCTGATTCAACTAACGTCGATGTCTCAATTATAATTTATTAATATACGAACTATAATTTACCAAAATTTTCCCCATACATCTAAGGATGAGTGTAAGTCGATAAATTTGTATAATGTTAATGCTAAATGAATTTTATCCCAAATAAAAACAAATAGACAACAAACAAAAAGTGTTTTTGATTGCAAATGAAACAATTCATAGCTAGCTTTAAAACGCTTTAATTACCATTTGTTATCGATAGTAAAAAAATAATGACCAAAACAAAAAAACGATAGAAAAAAACTCGTTAATTACATTTACAATCTCTCTCTCTCTCTCTCTCTCTCTCTACAATGGCGTCACCGAGCAAAATGGATATAGATTCTCCTAACAAAGAAGATCAGGAAGATGACAACCAGGTCCCTTCTCTTCTTTTCATTATCAAAATACACCACTGGTTCTGAATTTTATCAGTTTTAGTCCTAACTTATGTTTTTTTTTTATTTGATTTGGGGTCTCGTTAGGCATCAAATAGGTTCAATTACGGGAATAATACTATTTAGGTATTCATTTTTAAGGCTTCTTTGGTTTTTCTATTAGTTTTTAATTTCACATTTTTATTTATTTATTATAATTTGAAATGCGTCTTCTTTGAATGTTGGTTTTGTTTTATAGTTGGAATTTATTTTTGGTTATCTAATACTGTAAATGGTAACCAGGTACTTTCTCTTCTTTTCATTATCAAAATACACCACTGGTTTTGAATTTTATCAGTTTTAGTCCAGAGTTATGTTTTTTATTCGATTTTGTTCATATGAGGTCTCGTTCGGCATCTAATAGGTCCAATTACAGGAATACGACAACTGGGTACTCATTTTTAAGGATTGTTTGATTTTGTAGTAGTTTTTTATTTCACCTTTTTTCTTATTAAAATTTTAAATGAGTCTTCTTTTAAGGTTGATTCTGGTTTATAGGATTGTAGTTGGTATTTTTGTTATTTATTACTGTAAATGGTGTCTTGAATATAGTTATATCCAAAGTTATGGTGTATTTGATCAGTTTTAGTGGGAAGTTATGTTTTTTTATTCGATTTCATTCATATGAGGTCTCGTTAGGCATCAAATAGGTAAAATTACAGGAATAAGACAACTGGGTACTCCTTTCTAAGGCTTGTTTGGTTTTGTAGTAGTTTTTAATCTCAGTATTTTTGTTTAAAAATTAAAATGCGTCTGCTCTTAATGTTGATTTTGTTTTTTAGTTGGTATTCTTTTTTTGGTTATTTAATACTGTAAATGGTGTGGTGAATATAGTTTTATCCTTTTTTCCTAGTTACATGCATGCACATATGTTTTTTTATTCTGATTATCTAGAGCTTCTTTACTTTTTTAGTACTTTTAGTCCCAAGTTTTTTTTCTTAAAATTTGAATTTCATTTGCTTTGTATTTTGATTCTGATTATAGTTGTTTTTATTTGGAAATTTGATTATTATTACAGTAATTGGTGAGTGTAAATATAGCTTTATCGCATTTCTTCAGTAAAAAAATGCATACAAAATTACGTTTTTTTTCTTTAGTGAATTATAAACGAGTCACGGTCGTCTACAATGCCAATAACTTTGTTATGACTTTATAATAATATGTCAATAAATTTTTGGGATATATTTTTAAGTTTTATAAGTACGGATATTGTGTTGGTTCAAATAACTATCTTTCAGATTTTATATATAAATTGTATGGTTTCTTTTTTCCAAAATTTCTCTAATTTTTATAAATTGTCACCCGTTTCTGTGTGAAAAATTATTGAACTAGATGTATAATTATCTAACCAAAATTTTGGATCTTAGCACCCATTTTGCCCTTAAACTCCTCATTTTTCTTATCTTGGAATCGGATTTTTTGGTTAATTACAAGGGTTATAGAAAAGGGCAGAATAAGGTGGTAGACAATCGTTACTCGTCGTTAATAGTATACCAGAACAACTAATTTGGGTCTTATTTTGTTCAAAAGTTTCTGTTAGATTTCGTGCCTCAAGGCATTAAAGATAAATGGGCTTTTCTTTGCATAAACCAAGTGTAGAGTTTCTTATAAATATTTTTACATGTTGTCGAGTTATGACCTGCATTTAGTCTAGCTTGCTCTTGATTGAAGTCTAGCTGGCCATGTTTACTTAGCATCCTATTCATGGGATAATCCAACTCCCTAAAAGACAGAAGTTGTGTTCTTGTAGGAGAAAATGTTACTGTTAATTTGTTTGGTTAGGGGAATATGTTAATGACATAGGTTACAAAGGGAAGATACTACAAGGACTATAGTATGCTACGACGAACATGCTAATTTAAATTTAGCCTTTATTTTTTTACAGTTTGAGCGGTTTGATGATTTTACCCTCGCTTCTTCTTGGGAAAGGTAAACGAACCACAGATTATCTGCTTCAATTTATCTGTTCTTGTTCTCATATAAATTTTTTATTTTGATCATCAGATTGTTAGCTTGTCTGATTTGAATGCAGTGGTAAACATATTTTTTTTTTTGGGTTATTGTTTTTGTGTTCTAGGTTCATATCTGAAATAGAAGCTACTTGCCGGCAATGGTTGGCTGATGGTCCAAAAAATTTGATGGTAGCTTTCTTTGACTATTTTATAATGATCAACTTTTGCATTTTCTGAATAAGAAGAATAATGTGGCTTGTTTTTATTTAGGCCTTTTTGGGATTTTTGGTACTTTTCCTGACCTATGTACTTTATAGTAAATTGCATTCATACTGTTCGTTACTTTGTTTATATGAACTCTCCTAAATATGTGCGACTTAACCTGTTGGGAGGTTCGTAGTTTCCTCTATGAGGTCTGCTTCTTTTCTGTCACGATGGTAATTCTACACTATTCACCTTGCGATACCTTAAAGCTTGATATATATCTTAAAACTTAGGTGCCATATAGCTCCTAAGCAACTTCGAAATAGAGGATTGTAGGTGGCAATAAGCATAGAATTCTCAAAGAAGGTGGGATTAGTCTCTGTTTTAGGAACTGATTATGCAGATAGCCGAGTGACAACACTTCTTCTTAGATATTATTTTAGGATTTCTTTTTGGATTTTCAAATCTTAGGATGTGTTTGGTGCAATAAATCCTTGTTAGAAATGTGCTGGAAAAAAATGTTAATGTTGTATCCATGATTTTATGTAAAACATTTCTTTTCTTTTACATTTTCTTGCAAAACATCCCGACGCAGCCTAGATTTGAAACTTCTTGTGAAAAAAAATCATATTAACATCAAATTAATTTAGTTCTGATGATGAGCCCTGAGCTGATATGATTACCTGTAATCGCTACGGTTGGCTTGGAGATGGAGATGTTAGAAACAACTCCCTTGTGTGAGTCATTAGGCTATGACTTCAAACATATTTTTCATTTTCCAAGTTAATTTAAAAAATTGATTCACTTTGCTGTTACAACTGAAAGTCCTTATTTATACATAGTAAAAGTTCTACCGTTATTGTTATGTTTTTAATAATTTTGCATTGTTCTATTGTAGAAAAAGGGTGCAGTTTGTGTGGACGATTCGAAAAGCTTATGCATGGTCAGGTTTGAATTGAGATATGCTGCTAAAAGCTATAGTATGGAGTACTACTTTGAACACAATAATGATGGTATAATGTGTTTTTTCGTTTCCTTCAAATATCTGCATTTGTTGTACAGGGTTTATTTTCTTAAATAAACTGATGGCGTCTATTTTTAATACAGGAAAAATTCGTGATTGGTGTAGCACTTTGCATGACCTGCAGTTATCCTTTGGGGTGAAGGATTTTTTGGTATCTATCATCATCTTTCATTTCAGATTGTGTATTTACTGGGGAAATTATCACTTTTGTACACCAATGACCAACCTATCAGTTTTTGATAATTAGTTGGCCAACCCATCCGATTCGAAATTTAGACACTATACTGATATACAATTTTTGAAATCAAAAGAACTAGTTTTGTACTAATTATTCAACCAGGTGTGCTAAGCAGTAAGCAAGAAACTACAAATTTTAACATTAGTACAGCAGTACAGTGTTAAAGTTTAAGCCTTTAAGACCTCGTGAATTTGGGTAGTTTTGTGTAAAAAAAGGTTTGATTTTGTATGTTCTGGTGTTTAAATTGTGAATTTCGATATGTTGGTAAATTAATTGTTAAGAGCTGATAGTTAATAGGTTAATGTATATTGTGTATATTTTTCCTTTTCTTTTATGTCCACAAAAGTTTATTCAGAGCAGCTAATTAATTTTCCAGGTGATTTCTCCACAAAGTGCCAGCGGTGTAGTTCTAGATGCGCCGGAGGCCAGTAAGCTTTTGAGTGCTATAGCCATTGCTTTGTCAAATTGTGCAAGGTGAATTCCAACATATTATTTGAAAGAAAAATTCCTTTCTTCCCCAGTTTCCTTCTTGACCTTTTAAAAAATGAAAAAACTATCACATTTGTACACAACCTATTAACTGGTAACTATTAGTACAATATACTTTCCAATTTCATGTCTACGGGTCAATCTACACAACGTGAAACAAATAGTACACCGGCGTTTCGATTTCACCTCCAAACTACCAGTGATGTTTTTATTACCTTGCTGTAGTAAGCATCAATCTACTAGAAAATTGAAAATAATATTAAAATATCAACTTGGTATAAACTGGGATACTAATTGTTAGATTTTTTTTGTAGATTGGTATCTAAACTCTGAGTTTTGAATTTTTATAGGTCGTGCACTAATTGTTACTTTTTGTGTAGATTGGTCCGTAAACTGTGTTTATTGATAGGTTGATGTACTTATTGTTTAGGTTAGTGTAAGAAAGTGTCTATTTTCCTTTTGCAAACTTGCGCATTTCTTTACATGTTTAGCTTCATACATGCAGTATGGTACCCGAGTTCTATCGGTTTTCTTTTCAACCTGCTTTTAGATAGTCGATAAAAGATTATTTTGTTCACCTTTTATGTAGTTTGTGGCCCGCATTTGTTCCAGTACACGATCCTTCTCGTAAAGCATTTATCGGTATCCAGAGTATGGGGACAGTTTTTACAAGAAGATTCGAGGCAGATCGTATTGGTAGCCAGGTTCCAGTGAAACTCATGCATCTGGAGGGGTTGTATGAATTATTTGTTTCTAAATTTGTAAGTTTCTTATCCAATCTAGTTTTTTTGTAGCAAGTGAATAAATCTTTATCCTGTAGCTTTTTCTGTAAATTATATGCCATATACTCTTGTGTATTCAGTTCTCCTAGGCATTATTTTGTTGATGCAAGTATTTCGGGAAAAGATCACATGTGTAACACTAACTATAAGTTTTGTTAATATTACATAGCATGCTTAAAAAATTAGTATGTAGACAACATTTTAGACAAAGTTGAGCAGTTATCACACCAACCTATCAATATTGACAATCTAGATGCTAATCTATGAAAAGTCTATAGTATGCCAAGCTATCAATATCTAGGAGTGCTTAAAAGTTAAAATTCATTGTTTGTTTCTTCATTTGTGATTGTGTCGCTCGGTGCTGAATACACAAGTATGATGGAACAATAATGATATATCTATTGCGTTTTTCCTTGAAGTATTTAGGTTGGTGTTCTATTTATTTGATTTTCTGTAGATTGGCACTCAATTTGTTAATCAGTTTTCCTTTTGTCTTTCTATTTTACATGAAGGCATTTTCGACGTTAGACTTGTCAACGCATCAGTTTAGGGTTCAGTTTACGATGAAGCTAACGTATAGAAGCATTGCATATGATGATGGTGATGATGAAATACCAAAAGAGGACACAGGTACTAGCGAGTCTGGTGAAATTAATGGCGGCGGCAACCACTATAAAAGACAATGGGACGATAATTGTCCTTGGAGTGATTGGTATTCTGCAGAAGACCCTGTCAAAGGTAAATATTTTGTGCTCTATATATAATATGTATGTGTGTGTGTGTCCTTATTTCGGTTCTTATTCCTGTTTCTATTTATTCTGTTTTCTCTATACTGGAACTCAGGGAGTTTCTTTGCGGGTTATTTTAATGTTTTTATACTCTTAACCTATCATGAATATTCAATTTTGTATACTAACTTACTTCCTCAGTCCGGTAAAGATAGTTTTTTTTCTCTAATACTTCTATTTGTTATGCACTAATAACTACAATTATAGGAACCATGATTGATTCAGGGGTAAGAAATGAAAACATGAGCCTATTTATTGTTGTGACAGACTTTCTTAACCTGTAATCTGTGTGTAAGAAACATGCCTATTTTTTGCACAATGGACTGACGGAGGGAGTGTCATCTATCAGATTTGGTACACTTAGTTATGGTTACTAAGTCCTGGGTAATTAACGATAATGTGAACCTATTTATTTTTGCAACTAATTTTCTTAGCCTGTAATCTGTGTGTAAAAGAAACATGCCTATTTTTGCACGACAAAGGGAGTATCATCTTTGAGGTTTGGTACATTAACTAAACAGTTATTATATCAAATCAGGCTATTTGTCTAAATTAATGGAAAACCTCACGTTTTCTTAATCAAGCCCGACAATTTTTTTAGGGTGGTAAATGTCATTTTTGGACACCAACCTATAATCTTATGGTGTAATATCACTTTGTACACTAACCTTTATGCTAATAATAACATGGCTGTACTAATTAAGGCTACTACTTACAAGTTTACAAGATATTGTATGCTGGTGTATAAAATCGAAAAACCATGATAGGTTGGTGTACACTAGTAGTATTCCTCGTTTTTGCTGTGGGAGTAATCTCTACGGTTCTATATTGATATAAAATTCAGGAATTGACTTGCTTGCCGTATGGAGAGAGAAGACGGTTGAAAGCTCTCTAGAAATGGCTGAGATAGAAAATATTACTCCACATGAAGCTGAGAAGTGGTTCATTTGTCCAAACATATCTACAAATTCGTAAGGAGATTTTCTTTATATTCTATAACATAGGGATAATTATCGTTACAGTTCTGGTGTTTTCCCTTGAATCTTTAATGTTTTCTCTTTCAGTTATATCATATAACTTATATGCTTTTTAAAAAGTTGATTACACTGACACTTGTCAACTAAACAAGGTTAGGAAAATATATAATGGGCCATCAATACAAATTATAATTTATCTATCAAACAAATCTTTTCAAGTGCTATGTATTTACAAACAGCTTACCTTATAAATTTTCTGATTGTTTTGATAGTACACAATTGTATAATACTTGCAACCAGCGGTGTTTTCTATTCTACTTAAAAATCAACTATGCTAACATTTGACTTTTCAGCACTGATGGGGTCATCAACAGAATTGGATTTGCCTCACAATTGCAACTTTTGCTGAATGCTTTGAATAATTCCTTTCGGGCTCAATTTATGGAAGATTTTGTGTCAGGTTTGGAGAGACTGTAGTTGTCTTTTGTTCCCTATTGTATAGATTTCATTTCCGATACTTGCATTTTATTTTTCTGTTTTTATGTGAACTTAAGTTAGTTTTATCCTCTTTTTTATGGCAGTTGAGAACTCGGGGCCTAGCACTTTGAATTCTTCTGCTATAATACCGCCCCCGACTGTTCTTGATCGTGTTTTGAAAGATCTCTTCCATGAAGGTATTAATGCTTTTATTGTTCATAGGGGTATTTCTTATTTTTAGCCATTCTTACAATTCAACTTTGTAGTAGAGCTAAGTAAATGTGATCTTGTGTTAAATCTACCATTTAATATATAATTCCACATGTTTGACTGTCCGGTAGTTTGCTTCCTTTTTTTAATGCTAACATCTCATCATAAGGTTAACATCTTAGAAGATTGATGTAAGTGCATGGTTTACATCTTGAGAGGTGGATAAATTTGCTCCCCTATCAGAGCCTCTTTTAATTACTCTTATTTGATCTTTAGTTTTTTTATTTGATCTTTAGTTTTTTTTATTTGATAAGTTAATTCTTATTTTTTTTCCATTTTTTATTTTATCTAACGTGCAGGACATCTCTTTGATTCTACTGAGATTGAGCATATAAGTTCCCGGACTATTAAAGGCGCCCCACTTCAGTCACTTTTTGCACAGTTTTGTTTGCATTCACTATGGTTTGGAAACTGCAATATACGTGGTAGGATTATATTCTAATTATGATTTCTTATGCTTTTATTTATAGTGTCTAGTTATTTATCATGATTATGTTGTGTACACATGTGATTAGCTATAGCTGTGCTTTGGATTGAATTTGTGAGAGAAGTCCGTTGGTGCTGGGAAGAATCTCAACCTCTTCCATGGATGCCAATGGATGGTGTAATTAACCTGTCAACTTGTTTGGTCAATCAGAAATTACACATGGTACATTCACTCTTATAAGGAAATTAGTAAAATACATTCCTTTTCATATGTTTGAACTTTTGTTGCTTTATTATGGATTTTTAACATCGAGGGGCAGTCATCCCACTTAGGATTTAGAACTTGATTGAATCTACTTCTTGGTAGTATTTTATGTAGCACAATACTCCTTTTCTTTTGAGTCTCCTTCCTATAATGAATAAAGGTATGGATACGAATGATTCGGGGATTGGAGTATTAGATATGCATTTTGAAGTATCATTGACTTCTTCTATCTTTCATGAATCGGATATGGGAAAGATACGGGTGTCCAGTACCGTTGGGCCAACTTTCAGTTTTTTTTAGAAAACTAAAAAATAAACTAGCGTGGTTAATGTAAGAAAAAAAAAATCATATGTTGGGTCTAATTATATTTTATCCTAGTTTAATTATTTACAAATTAAAAAAAAAATGACAAGTTATTTACAAAACCGAGAAATAATCGATAGTACACATTATCGCATCTAACCCAATGCCTATCGACTAAGATGAATGCATTTGTATGGGATATGATACCCGTGTCGTACCCAGTATTTCAGAAGGCAGTCTAGACGGCCGCGTAGGCGGTGATTAAGCATTTGGCGGGGGCCAGACGCCTAGGCATTAGGTGGACCTAGGCAGGGAAAAGGGAAAAAGGCGGCCAATTAGGCTCCAGGCGGACCCTTCCCGCCTAGCACCTTTTAAAACCTTGATTGTACCCATCCAAATAATGTGTATTTATACTGCTACTACTGTGAATCCGTAAAGTTAAAGAGATCAACCCTTAACTTTTCAGTTCACAGGTTGTAACTCTCTATTTGTGATTTTTCTCTACCTGCAGCTGGCAATCTGCATTGAGAAGAAGCGTCACACTAGTCAAAATCCTGATAATGAAAACAGCAATCGACCTCTTGATCAAATGGTAGTTGTTACATGAAACCTTCCTCAGAATATACATAATTAAAATACTTTGAAGCAATAGCTCTATTCTTGTTGTGTCATGAAGCTATATGTATCTATTGTGCAGGAAGCTAGTGAAAAAGGGAAAACTCATGTTGAGTCACGAGACAGGTGAACTAAGCATGTGAGAGATTTATTTTTCTTTTCCTGATCTTTATAATATAAAAGGCACACTATATTTTCTGATTACTTTGCTGGATGCCTGGGTACTTCTTAAAAAATAATGTTTATAATTTTTGTTTAATTTGTTTAATTTGTTTATAATTTGTTACATAATATCTAGGTATAATTTGTTTATAATTTGTCTGTTTATAATTTGTTTAATTTCATATCTAGGTATAATATGTACATTCTCTAGGCTGAGTTAATGACTTTCAAATATGCAGTAAGAATAACTATGTTACATAATAAATTGATTAATCAGTTAGTTTGACCTCTGACGAGGTGAAGATATTGGCTTTTCTTGTTGAAGAACGTTGATGAGGTTCTTTCAGTTCCTATCAGATGTAGTATTTTATTTGTCGGTTTTATTCGATTTCATGATGCATTATATGTTTAATGTTATACTTATTTCCATATTTAATCACCGGTTATACTGCTTATTAAGTGGTATAGTGCCTAGCTATGAGTTATTATGTCATGAGATTTGTTGTGTAAGACCTTAAAAATTGAATAAGACTGTGGTTACTTAGTACAGCATTGTAATAAAGGTGGAAAAAATTGACGTGTTTTCGCATTACCTGTGGGTATGTCGTAGTTTCTTTTTGGTTGGACCAAGCGACTTTTCTTCTCTTATTTGATGATTTTCATTGACGATATTGCCGATGTCTTTAACCAGTGAAAAAGGGTTTGATGAATGATATTGTTTTAGGATGAGCCATTGTTCCCCAGATGATATTCTTTTAGTTCTTCTCTAGGCTTATAAATCCATGTATTGCACAACCATATCATTTCATTGGAAAATAGAAGAACTAAAGACTTGCAAAAAAAAAAAAAAACCTTGAAGAACTAATACGTTAGTCTGGATAGAGTGTTTATTGCCGTTGCTCCTTGTTTATTTTGGAGCAATCACATGGTGAAATTGATGGGCCATCAGCTTATTTTCAATAAAATTAATAAAGCAAATATTTTAAAATTTGATGCAGGACATTTGGAAATAAGAAGTTTTTGTATTTACTTTTGCTAAAAGTCGTTAGGATGAAATGATTTTTGAAAACATAAATAATATGTATGTGTGAATTTTTGTTATTCGTTTTCCCAAACTGCCCTTTTGGTTAACTAATTATGATTTCGTATGTTGTTGATTAATTAAGGCATCTAGATAATAGAAAAGGATCCAATGGCGTTACAAGTATGATGCTCTTGAAAACGTGCCAGAAAATGCATGTTCCTTTCACCCAGGTTTGCTTTACTTCTACCCATTACCTTATGTTTTTTTTTTATTCTTGCTGCTTTGAGAGTATTAATAAACAGAATGTTGAGTGATTTAAAATAATTTTTAGGAAGCACCACTTATGACAGAAGACATGCATGAAGAACGACTCCGTGCTATTGAAGCTCTTGGGGATTCATTTGTAAGCTTAGCTCTTTTTTGTATAAACTATTCACATTCCTTCATTCTAAAAAAAATTGTAATGGGCTACTTTTCTAATGGTCTCAGTCATTAGCTAGCTTTCTTCCACTTCTCCTATCTGCTATGTTCATCTTATATATGAGTGCGGCCTTTCGGTCATATTTGATTGTATCCTTTAAGGTACAGTAGATGACTTTATAACATATATTTAGTTTATCTAGTAAATGTTACCAAGGTTTTTCCATTTTAATAGTCTAATGCAAGCTTCACGCTTATCTTTGATAATATCACTTTCAGATAAAATATAGAGGTTACCAAGGAACAAGGTGTGTTATTAAGTTGTATAACAATTGGATTTTACTAAGTGTTTCCTAACTAAATCACGAATGAAGTAGGACGAAGGTCCTTCAAGTATCAGCAAAAGGTAAAAGTAATTATTGATCCTGAGCCAAAATAATAAAATCTATACAATAGTTCCTTTTCAAAATTGGTAACGCAGTCTCCAAACCTTGCGAATTTGTTGCCTGGAAGGTGATATCCGTTTCCATTTCTTATGACATTAGTGATACTTTTGCAAATTTTTAGTAAGCAGAATTCTTTTTGCATGTATGTCGTAGATATAAAGTACATAGACTCTGCAATACTACAAAAAGATGACATCTTATCTCTATTTCTGCTACTCATCGTCATCTTTGACTTTATTATCTATATTTAGTCGTGCGATCTTCTTGATTATGTTTATCTGGTGTCACGCCACATCTTGCAACTATTGATTGACTTTGTAAAATTTATTAGGTGAACTTTTGATTCTAGAGTTTTTTTTTTCTTCTCAAAATCTTGAATAATAAATGCCGCTGATCACTTTGCAAAATTACATGGTGTTCTTTTCATCTTCTCTTGAATCCTTTTATACAGCCTGTTTGCTCATTGTTTTCCTCTCTTTTCATTCTCTTTCATTTATAAATATAGGATGAGGACCACTGTCTCCTAATGTTTCTTGATTATTAGATCCTATTATTTCCAAAAATTCATTGATGTTAACAGCTAAACCTGTAATTTTGATTTTGTCGCAGAGTTTTACTGCCCAATTGGAGAAAGATATCTTAGCTTCAGGTAATAACTAATGTATTCAAATCATCTTTTGCTCCCTTCTCGTCTTTTCTCTGTTTTTCTCATGGCCACTTCTATCTTTTGCCCTATTAGATCAGCCTATCTCAAGGGGGGCATATAGTAATATTTTATTCGCTTAGCTTTTGGAATTTGACTTTTTAGTTTGCCAGATCTCATCACTGGAATTTATAAATTTAATACTTTATCTACCATTGGCTAGTTTTGGTTTCGCACATTTCTATTCTGTTTATGAGCAAAAAGTAAAGCCAGATTTTTAAGTCAATGGATGTATTTTTTGAATCTTTTTGTGAATTTTCGAATCAGATATGTCTGCTTTCAAAGCAGCAAATCCAGATGCTGTTTTTGAAGATTTTATAAGATGGCATTCACCGAGAGACTGGGAAAATGATGATTTTGAAGAAGATAATTGGCCTCCTCGAGGACGACTTTCAGATAGAATGGCTGAAAATGGGAATTTGTGGCGAAAGATTTGGAATGATGCACCTGTTTTGGCAGCTTCAGAGCAAAAACCCGTTTCGGATCCTAATCGAGAGGGAGAAAAGGTAATTCTGTTTTGCAAAAAAATCCTTTGTAAAAAATTATTTTGTTGTTGGAGGGTGGACACCGACTTTTGCCCCTTGCTATGGACTTTTTCCCTTCATAAATAATCTATGTCAAAATAAATAATCTAATTAATTAACAGGTATATAAACAATTAAGTCGGGCTGCTGGAGCTAGATCCGCACTATGGGTTATAAACATATTCTCTCAACTCTTAAGGGTATAATTTATAAGACAAAGTAAAAACAATTTTATTTATCCATATTTCGAAAAGTGTCACTATTAAAGACTTAAGAGTAATAAATTTAAAGGCTGAAGTTAGCATATTTTGTTAATTCATAGAATTGGTGTAAAAATCTTTTATAAGCTATTATTTTGAGTATGTACTTTTCCAGTAAAGGGAGAAAGAGTGGTTGGGTAGTGGTCATAATTTTGGTTCTGAAGGTCTTAGGGTCCATCTCGTATTGTTTGCTTCTGCTTGTTAGTGTATTTCTCCTTTGTTATCAGTGTACACAAATCTAGCGTATCTTTTCGTCCAGTCAACGTATACCAAGCAATGTTATTGTAAAGCATTTGAATTGTGTTGTTGCCCCCCAGTACCAAGAGACCAAGTAGTATGAGAACCAATGATCTAAGAAACCGAAGAAAATTATCTAATACACATTTTTTTGTAAAAAAAACACTCTGCCACATTGTAGACTTTACATTTTACAATAAGCAATTTTATGCATGTGGAAGTTCAGAATAGCTGCTAAGTTGATCTATTTTAATGTAGGTTCTTCATTATTTAGAAACTTTGAGACCTCATCTTTTGTTGGAACAAATGCTCTGTACTGCTTTCCGGGCTACAGCTGGTATTTTGAACCAGACTAGTTTTGGCACGTTAAAGCAAATGACCATCAACATAGATCAACTTTATCTCACTATGGCCTCTTCTCTAAAGAGTTTGCAAGGTATACGTTTTTTAGCTTTTACTTTGACTTTATAGTAAATTTTTAGACATTTATTTAGGAAAAACTTCTTTTTTGTTCATCAACATCTACTTTTAACAATTAGTAGACCATACGTTAAATCTTCACAGTTTATATACCAATTTAAACAAAATGAAATTATTTAGTACACTAAAACTACCACTCCAATTAAAAAGCACTAGTTATGTTCTTATTACTTATTAGATTACACCGATGTACTGAACATTAATTTATTCAAAATGCACCCTAAAATTTTAATTAAACTTTTAGACTCTTATAAATTCTTATAAGTTAGACGTGACTTGTGAGTGTACCAAATTTTGTAATTTTGTTTAGATTGGTTTCTAATTAAAGAACTTTGATAGGTTTGTGTAATAATTATTCAATATACGTAGATTGGTGGCTGAATTATGAATATTAGGTATCAACTACTAAGCTCGGTGTGCAAAAAATTATATTTTCTATTTATATAGTCTTCGTATCTTGCAGCAAATCTTCTCTCTGAGAACAGTGAGATGTTTGATGACATGCGACGACTATGTGTTGTTTTCGAACATGTTGAAAAGTTGCTTACGGTTGCAGCTTCTCTTCATCGCAAGTTCTTTCAATCACCAAGGTTGTCAGAAGCAATTTTCAATGACTACTACAACTATTACCAGCCTAATATGGGGATTAGTTCAGTGAAAGAGAGAGTTAATCTGGTAAAATTATACTCCGAATATAGCATTTTAAACTTTTCATTATAAGTTGTTCTTTCCTCTTCTATGGTTAATGCCTTTTTGTTTCCCTTCCTACAATCATCTTCTCTGCTCTAGCTAATCAAGTTCTGCATATTTACCACATATTTATGTTACCTTTTGGGGATTGTTTGGGTTAGACTTTTTACTATAAGTTTTATGCTTCTACGTTTTGGACTTTCTTTTGAAAAACTCGCTAAGAATCATCGCCTTACAGCTGCCTTCTACTCTTATTGGAAAAAAAACGTTATTTTCAGAAAAGCTTAATAATATTGTTCTGTTTCATGCTCCAGAATATAAAAAAGTCACACTATCACTAAAGCTTGTGCACAACGCTTTAGCTGCGCTTTATTGTTTGAAAACATCGATTTTGGAAAGCAGTCCGATGCTTTTTGGCTTACAAGATAGAGGTGTATTTTAAGGCTTTGCGTAGAAAAAGGAATGACAGGTTATGTAAAACTAGTTTTTTTCTCTATTTAGATTAGAAAAGACGGCAGTGCGAAAAGAGTTACAGTCATGAAATAATATTGGTTTTACTATATTGTTTCAGGTTTTTGACAAAAAGCAACAAGTGAGGGAACATGAGAGAGAAGTGGTGGCGAATCTGTTCACCCCACCCACAGCTAACCAGTCATGGAGAAAAGTGTTGAGTATGGGAAATCTTCTCAATGGGCATGAACCAATTCTTAGGGAGATCATTTTTTCTACGCGAGACAGCGTTAGAGGAAGTTATTTTGCTGCAACAAATGCCGTAGGTTATCACCAAGAAATAGAAACATATAGAATGTATACATGTGGAACCTCAAATGACCTTAGTGTAGCACTTTCTGTGTCATCTTGTGATTAATTCTACCAGATATACCTTTTTTTCTGTGTGGTTTTTCAATTTTGTATTTGTTCTCTCTTATTTCTATAATGGATGAATATAAGCCTTAGTATTAATTTTGCGCATGCAATATTTGTACATTTTGTAGATACATTTTTTTTATTTGTAAAGATACTCGTTTAGTGAAAAAAGGCCACTCGGCCATAATTATATATTTTATATGTTATGGGATACTCCTTTGCTGCATTTGGGTTAGTATAGAATTAAAGAAGAGTGGCTCTCAAGTAGAAAACGCTGCTAATTATAAATTTATTTACCACATTGGTCAATTTTGTTTCATTGATAACTTCAGTTGGTAATATGTTGGATTATACTAAAAAGATAGGCCCGTCCTTGTTGTGATTAGTAGCTAGATTGCTATTATGCAAATAAATTAATTCGACACGGGCATTGACATACCCAAGGACATGCACCGTCGATGAATGCTCTTCCAGGTCGATTGCTCATTTGAACATAAATTATACAATCTGAGAAACCATCACAAATACCTTACAAAATGCTTTGAAATGGTTGTTTAGTAAGTAAACTGTTAAAACTTAAAATGTCATTTTTGTTGTCAGCTAGTGGTTTTCTAGTTAACTTGCGTTAAATATTATCAGTTTACCAGTAGTTGCTAGTAAAATAAGGGGAAGTTGTAAGCAGTCAAATCCCAGAGTTTTGATATTTGGAATGTGTAGTACAACAAAATTTGATAACAGTAGTTGAATCCCAGAGTTGATAATTATAGTTAATAATTGTATAGTACAAGAAAGTTGCATAATTGTAATTAATAATTGTAAGCATGTGTAGTTAATAATTGGAGTGGGTTTAATAATTGTTTTCAAGAGTGATGTGTAGTCTCGACTCTCTATACTCAATTATTGGTTTTCTTACGTATGTTTCAATTAAAAAAAAATGTTTATTTAGCACTTTATACTTTTATGTGTATGATTTGCGGGGACGAATGATTTTTTCTTTTACTATTGTAGTGCGATTTTAATGTGAGACAAAGTAATAAGAAAAATAAAGAATCATAAAAGGAAAATCTTAAATTACAACGTGACATATGACTGACATTTTATCCAATGTTATGACTAGTATATATAGAATGACATTTAAATCTAATGTACTTGATAATTGAGAATATTTACCAAGATAATTCATCATTATTATATCAGCACTTAAATTTTCCTTTTAGTATAAATTAACCTAGCCTTTGCAAACTTTCATATCCACAGACTACAGCCACGTTAATTACGTGTTTGCAAGGTGAATAATTTAATTAAATATAAATTAACAAAACATAGTACTTTTTAAACAAAAATATATCCAAAAAATTTTAATTTACCTAATTTGTATATTTCATAGCCTTATTCAAAAAGTTCATACCCTTATTTTAAAAATTTATACCATAATTTTTATATTTTCATATCCTTATTCTAAAAGTTCATATCATCCACAATAGTTGTGTTAATTTTAACAATATTAACTTTGACACATCATTATTTAATTGCATGTTAAATGACATATGTGTAACTTAAATTTAACATTCACATTTATTAACTTAACAAAGTTATCTAAATTTAATTAAAATTAATTATTAATTGAAATCTCATTAATTAGTCATTTTGTAAACGCCACTAAAATAGGAATTAAAATAGTAATAGTTGAAATAGAGTTCACGTTATTTTGCCACATCATCGATTAACAACATTAAAAATATTGTTATATTTAACAACATTTTTAACATCTATAAAGATAACATATGATTTAACATAACTAATGAAGACAAAAAAATGTATTGTTAGCTAACTATTTTAGTTAACAATAGATATAACAACACTATTGTAGATGCTCTCAAATCCTTATTTCAAAAGTTCATACCATGACTGGTAATGTTCATTAGAACCATGAAATAATTACCGAACTACAAAATTGTTTGATGTAATCTAGTAGTTGACCTACACTACTCATAACCGGTAAATATAAAACAAATATGAGTGATATTAAGCATTAAGCAATGATTTTTTAATGCATGTAATTGAAAAAATGGGCCCCTTATGGGTTATATATAGGGCTCAATTTAATGCCTATCAAATTGGGCTCTAATGCCGTATGCTCTTATCAGCGATAGCTATGTCGTCTACTTAGTCTTTGCATGAGATCGCAAATTTGTTAGTATGGTTAGTTTTTTATGAATCGACGGTTTTTGAGAAATTATTACAAAGAACCTATTTAGACCGTCTTTATGATATCCACTTGTTTCATTATTTATATTTGAGCGGTGGCGAAACTTGTCTAGTAAGTTGTTGTTATCGGGGATTCATTTGTATTTAGGCTTGATTGGTGATCGCATGGCGTGTGCGGATGGATTCGGGTATGGGTTATGTTTTTATATTTTTATGCTTGGTAGGCTTGTTTAGATTGGCTTATTCGTGTGCTGGCACCCCGACACTGATTATGAAACCGTGCCGAGTTGAATACAAGAATTTTTTTCTAATTCCTATTTATCTGCACCTCTCGCTTTGCTACCTCTGCTTACTGCTCGTTGTCTCGCCCATTCAAATAATTTTTCACTACTTATTTATAGATTGTTAAGATAGGTTTTATTTTTACTTACGATTTATTTGGTTTTGTTTTAATTTCCTATGGATGGGATGATTCAGGTGGACTTTATAGAGTTACGGGCTATTTTGCCTATGTATTTTGTGTTCTTTATAGTCTTTTAGAGGTTGTTCCAATAGACAGTAAAACTTGTTCTAGCACATATTATTATTAATAATAATGAACATGTTTTTAGAAAAACAAAAAGGACTTGGAACACCTTTTTACAAAAAAGAAGAAGAGGGAATCAGAGATGTGTATTCAAAAGTTTCGGATTTGAAAGGGTCGAATTGATATTATTTTAAAAACTATATTCAAATAAATGACTAGTATATATAGAATGAAATTAGGTGTAATGTATTGACAGTATTATATCATCAAAATATATGACCAAGATAATCATCAAAATATATGACTAAAGATAAATCATTAAAATTAGATCAGCACAGCCCCTTTAAGATTTCCCAATTTACCTAAGCCTTTGCTAATTAGGAGTTAGCCGATCAAATATATATATATATTTCGTAATAGTAATATATATATATATTAGCATTAGTAACAAAATAGCTGGAGGTGTGTTAGAGTACGTAATCCTAGGAAACCTCTCATATCTACGTTACGTGTATGCATGCACAAGGTAATTTATTAGCCTTTAACGTATATTGGGTTGTTGTTTCCTCTTATTCTTCCTTGTTCAAATTTTCTCAATTTCCAAGGGTTACGTTTTCGTCAGTTTATCGGTTTTTTTTTATATGTATTCGATTTTATTTTTATTTTTGTACATTGTTGTTTCCTTTTATTCTTCCTGGTTCAAATTTTCTCAATTTCGAAGGATTACGCTTTCGTCAGTTTATCGGTTTTTTTTATATGCATTCGATTTTATTTTTATTTTTGTAAATCAATGTACTATTTTATTTCTAAATTGTTTATTCAAAAAAATCAATACAATTTGACCTTTTATATTTTTTTTGGTATTTATTAATGTTACTACCTCATAAATTGTTAAACAAATAATTAACCATAAAAAAATATATAAAATATCAAAATTTACAGGTTTTTTAACAAACATTTTAGAAATAAAATAATATTTTAATTTACATAAAAAAATTAAAATTTTTTTACAAATAAATATGAAAAAACCGAAAACCTGACGAATATTCTCTGATAACTTCACAAAGACTTAACTATTCTATACTGATTATTTTACACACTCCTATTGTTTCCTCGTAGTCTCTGATAGGATTATAGTTGTGTGTACAATTACGATCGCTGAACTTAAGAATTATGCATAATTTTTGTAGAGACAATAAAATTTTGTCTCAAAATAGTAATTTTTCGGGGCAAAACAATCTTTTATTAATTTTTTGTTCCCAAATCTAAATTTTAGGTACATAATTTGAAAAAAAAAATTGTCTCCAAAGACAATCAATCTCATACGGACATAAAAAGACAATTTAATTTCGTCTCAAAAAATATTTAAAGAAAAAATTTAATTGTCTTCTTATGTTCGTATGAGATTGTATTTGAAAAAAAAAAAAAAAAAATCAACTATGTGGTTAAAAGTTAGTTTTGAGGACAACAAATTTATTTTTGTATCAAAAAAATTATTTTTGTTCCGAAAAATTAAAATTTGGAGACAAAATTTGATTGTGTCTAAATATATTGTGATGAATCACTTAAAAAACAATATGTTATGTTTCGTATCTTATAACCCCCATACTATTTATGTCTATTGCTGACTTCCTTACATGCATTATTTTGTGTAACTCGATTCTTAGTAATTCATAACAGACTTTCTTTTTATTTATTTTTGTTTTCTATTTTCCAACGTGACAACGTACGTCTTTGCTGAACACTTTTTATCCTAAATGACTATAATAAAAGGTGGAACTGGTTCAAGTCAGCCAGCTCTATTTCCTATTTATCAGTATTTTCCTGCTTTGCTAATTTACTCAAGTGTGTTCACTTGTTAAATTTTAGTTCTTAGAAGTTTTCTTTTCGTATATAGAGTTCCATCGGTTATAGATTCATGGAATGATTGAATTTTTTGCTTCACTGAAAGTCGCAACTAGCCTTTCAAAATTGTGGGGTTGAGTTTTGGTCAGAACAATCTGCACTTAATTTCGAGCAAAATCTTTGGTAGAACCGTTTCAACGTATGTGTGTATATACAAATTAAGAATTAGTACAATTTAGAGTAAACTGTAAATATAATGATGGGTTATAAAGCACGGATGCGAAAAGAAGATTTGTGTTTTCCGGAATGGACCTTTAGCTTTGCTTGAGCTCTCTTGCCTTCAAATATTATAAAAACGTTCGTCATAGATTTGGTTAAGTTATGCATGAGACTGCTCGAAGTAAAAATCTGATAAAAGATTCTTTGCTTTCTATTTTATATTTTCAAAACCTAATAAATAGATGTGTCAAATTAGGTCTATATATGTTTATACTGGGCTTATAATTGTTTGTAGCCATAGTTCAACTTTTCTTACTTACATGTGTACTTGGTTGACCTGCTTAGCATCTAATAAACCGTTTTTTTCCAATGTTTTAAAAAGCTCGCAACGTTGCGCAACGTTGTGCGATATAGTGGTTTTTGAAAGAAAAACATAACGCTAAAACGCTATTTGGATGGAAAAACGCTAAATTCGCGCTATAGGAACGCTATTTACGTTATAGCAGACGCTATTTACGCTATAGCGGGTGCAGTCAAAAAAAAAAAAAATTATTTATTTATTTATTTTTATTTTTATTTTGTCAAAATTTTAATGAAATTATTGGAGGTTAAAGAGAATCAAACCCCAAAACTCTTGCAAACAAAGTAAATACTCTGGTATCTCAAGTATAATCATTTTGTGATTATTAGTTACAATTTTTTATATATATTTAGTTAATTTTTATCAGATGTTTTAAATAAAAAAAAATACACCGCAAAGCGCTATGTAGCAACGCTTTTAGCGTTTCTCTCGAAAAAACGCTACGGTAGCAATAACGCTATTTAAAACACTGTTTTTTTCCGACCCTGTGAAGCTAAGAATTAAGAGCATGACATATATACAAGCATGTTATGAGGAATAGAGACACAGTCCATACATAATGTATACACAATTATATATCCAATTTAATCTATGGCTCATGGGTTAAATTGTCTTTCTTGCAGGCAGTCGTTGGTTGGTAGTTGTTCAATTCAACTAAATAAACAGTATGACAATCAAAAAAGCTAAAACAAATGGAAATGGAGATGATATATCAGAAATTTCAATAGCATTGCAATCGGTAGAAACAGTTTTAGGTAACGAAGATCTTCTGGCACACATCCTAGTACGCGTGCCTGCAAAGTCATTGATCAAATGCAAGTCGGTTTGTAAAGATTGGCGTAGTGTAATCACAAACTCACAATTTGCATTCAATCAATATACGATAAGTCGAGACGTTGTATCCTCCATACACTTCCAAGAAGATTCTCGTGTAAAGACTCTATCTTATTGTGGCGACGTAAACCTTTTAGCTCTTCCTTTCTCCAAAGAGTTTCATCATCCAAATCAAGCTCTTCTCATGCACTCTTGCAATGGATTAGACTTATTTTCAGCTAAGCGTATAAATTTATTCGTGTGTAACTTGATCACACGGCAATATGCATCGCTTCCGCATAATCCTTACGACAAACATGGGTTCGGAAGTCATTTTTGGTTGGCTTTTGATCCAATAATATCTCCGTACTACAAAGTTTTACAAATGAAAAGTGGACAAATGGGACCAATTTATATATATAGTTCGAAGAACAAATCATGGAAGTGTGTTCACGGCAATGGAGTATGTACTAGTTATAAAGTGGCATTTATGGATGGAGCGATTCATTGGATAAATGAAAGTAACAACTACTTTCGATTTTTAATTGACGAGGAAAAGTTGATATCTACCCAAATGCCTCCAAAACCTAAAATACTTAAGTCATACAATATTCGTTATTTCGGGGAATGTAGTGGCAATCTAATTCTGATTCAGTGTCGAAGGCGCTCACTGAGGTTCAAGGTTCTTGAGATGAAAAAGGGAACATGTTGTTGGAAGGTGAAATATCAAGTAGATCTCAATCCCGTAACGCATTTAAGATTAATGGATGATCATGAATATTATTTGCTAGGTATTGTGAATGAATCCCCTACATGTGATCACATACTGCTGTTGGCTATTCGGGACAAGTTGATTTCCTACAATTTGAATAAGAAAACTCTGCATATCCTTCGTGAAATTTCTTTGAAGGAATTTCTAAACATTAAAAATTTGATATGGTTACCAGAGTTGCCATTTATTGAAACCCTACTTCCTGTTAATTAGTTTTAGCTTTTACACGAGATGGTAATATTTTTATAACACATGTTTTTGTGTTTGTATGTTTTCTTATATCGACACATATTTAGTCATTTTGAGTATCTTTCTTTTCAACAGTATTTTATTTTTTGTTTGGTGCAACTTTTATGTTTTGCTATTTTCTCTCTCATCTTTTTTTTTTTTTTTTTTCCGATGAAGCAGGAGAAATCTTAAATACATTTTTCATAAAATTCTTTGGGAATGTTCAGTGTGAAGAATAAGATATCAGTAAATCCTTGTTCAATTTACGATAATATTATCAACTAGAAGTCTAGAAGGAAAAAAAAAACTTGATAAGTTGATATGAACTTTTTACTGATCACGTCTACAAACTAATTGTTATATTGAAATACAAACCCGTTGCCATAATTGTATGGTGCTCAGGGGCGGACCGAGAGAGGGGTTGGGGGTGGCGTGATTTTCAAGTTTATTTATTTTATACATGTATTTGCAGTATTTTTGTGATATATATTGTACAATAAAACTACTTCTTAATCTTAAATAGTATTGCTAGCATAGTGGTAGTGTAGGACAATATTAAGTGGGACTTAAAAGAGTTCAATTCTTATAGATTACTAAAAAAGAAATAACTTTGAATTTTTACACAACGTCCCCGACGAATTTCATTCCGTATCCGCCTCTGATGGTGCTAAGATTTCTCGTGGAAAATGTGATAGAATATATGACGTTTTGTAAGCATAAAATCCTTAACAAACAAATCTAAAGGGCATGGAAATAGAGTGAGGTGATAGAAAATATAAATAATTTACAGTTTATTAGACTTTCAGAAATGACCTAGAGAATATGGCGAAGGATAATGCTTGTTATAAAATTCCTGATTTTCAAAGGGATTTGACAGCGGCGGAACTAGTATTTATGTATGCGTGTGGGTGAATTATATGTATATATTATTTTGTAATTATGCATGTGCTGAAATGCTATAATCATCAAATTTTCATCAAAATACATGAAAATCTTCATGTTTTTCGTAATATATGGGTGTTTTAGCCTTTTTTTAGCCCGTAGCTAGTTTCTTATCTAGATTTGAGTGACAGTCAGTAAATTTTGGTGTATTAGATATAGAGATATTTAAATCAGAGTCGGGTTCCAATGACGGGACCGGCAAGTTAAAATGGGAGGGACCGATTTTTTATAAGTTTTTTTGATACCATATATGAGTTTTTTTTCATAATATGGGAGCCGAACGCTAACTTTTAAATATTTTGATTAAAATAGATAAGGAAAAAAAATACTTTTTCTTGAAAAAAAATTGGGTGGGGGGGTTTGCTTTATCGGCTTCGGCAAGGTTTTGAAAAATGTTTTTTGCATCTACGGTGTATTGGATATGGAGAGAGAGGAACAACCATATATTTGGAAGCGAAAAATCTTGGGACAACCGTTTAGATATATAAAGTTTTTTTTGTTATGAATTGTATGAACAAGTATGGAAAATTTACCAATTCTTATCGGAATAGATTTTTAGTTAGTGTGCATAGGCCAAGTCCCAAACTTGCTAAGAGCTAGCCTTCAAGATCTTTTATTCTTTGTAGTCGTTTCCTCTCCCGGCGGGGTTCTCCCCTTTGTTTTTTTGTTTAACTATAGTTAGGTTCGTTTAATTGTAGAAAAAAAAAGTTTTCCATTCTTCTTCATAAATAAAAACCGACATCAAATACCATAAACACATATTCCTTTCATTTTCTTTCTTCTCCCTTCCTTTCCTGACCTAACGTGGCTGGCTCTTCCTCCCCCGTTAACTTATATACTTTGCTTACTGCACTATTGTTTTTAAATTCGCTCCAATACAAAACTTGATCAAAACTACCAACCATTTTAATTATATTAAAACAAAAGCACGACCCCTCAACCTCAAATGTAAGAAGTGTTCCCTAAAACTTGACACCAAAGTGTGGCTAGTAACCTATAACGAGATGATATGGGATGGTAAACAAGGCAAATTTCTTAAAACAACCGAAAACAAAAGCAAGATTTTAACAAGAACCCTTCCACAGTGGCAAAAAAAAAAAAAAAAAAAAAAAAAACGTGCAACAGTTCCAAATTTAAGAAGAGCTTGGCTAACTACTTGACAAATTGTCAAGTGAGAATGTTTTAACACAGCTCAATTTTGACAAGAAACTTTCATCATTTCCAGATGTAAGTAGCGTATAAAAGTGCTAACTTAGGTACTCGAAAATAATGGATGCAAACCACCTGTCAAATACTATGTTTAACACAGCTCAATTTTGACAAGAAACTTTCATCATTTCCAGATGTAAGTAGCGTATAAAAGTGCTAACTTAGGTACTCGAAAATAATGGATGCAAACCACCTGTCAAATACTATGTTTAACACAGCTCAATTTTGACAAGAAACTTTCATCATTTCCAAATGTAAGTAGCGTATAAAATGCTAACTTAGGTACTCGAAAATAATGGATGCAAACCACCTGTCAAATACTAAACAGGGATGAATGGTGAAAGTTACTCGAGAAATCTGGCTTCAAATATATTAAAACGTAAGAAGGAAAACAGAAGAAAATTTCATACTCAATTGTGTATCATAATAATCATCAGCAAAAAGATTGACCCAGTATATTGATACATAATAGTTAATACGTTCTACGCCACTCCTTAGAACTTACTGCTCTCTGTTAAATTTCTCCAAAGAAAACTAATTAGCAAAAGTAAGTACAGAAAAAAGAAAAGCAATAACAAAACAACTTTTTCTTGACTTTTAGAGTTCATCTAAGTCAAAAGACTGTGGGTACCTCCAGCCTCAGCTACTCCTTTACGTCTACTTTATATGGTTTGTGATGAGATACAATAGATAATCTGTGAAGAAATTTTCAAACGGCAAAAATATAAGAGAGAACCGGAATAAGTTTTAAGAAACAAAATCAAATAATTAACCTTGACAACACGGAAAGATAAGGAGAATACCGTTGACATTACCATTACAACCATGACTAATGACTATACCGGGTAATGTTCCTCCACTTGTCTTTTAAATCAACCTAAACAAAAAGCAAGGTATGGAGAATGAATTGCAACGCCGAAGACAAAAATATATAAACACATGAGAGAAAAAAGAAATTTGAAACCAAAATACATTAAATAAACAACATCCTTACATCAGTTCTTTCCTTGAATATGTCAGGGTAGGAATTTAAGATAGTCTTCCAGCACCCTTTACCATACCTTCAAATGTAATACACAAATGAAAGAGGACAGTTAATAACAACTGAGGAGTTAAAAATTCACCAAGTTAATCAGCAGTAACTCTCTCAAAAGATAAATACAATGGAACATCAACATGCAATAATTTAATCATGGAAAGATTAGTTTACTGTACAGATTGACCAAAAAGTTGATTTTTTGCTCTGGGTATACTAGATGCCTAAAGAAAAGATAAGACTTGAACATTGATGGAAATCTGGAAAATGTAAAAATAGTTGAAGAGTTAATGCCCTGTTAGATTGATGCTGAAAAGAAGGGGCACCACAACGTCATCACAAACCACAATAAAAGATGAAAACATAAAAGGCAAATTGCAAAAAACAAAAACAAAAAAAAAAAACCTATGGGTGTTTTGCAAATAGCACCCATGTACTTTTGATTTTTGCAATTGAACCCCATGAGCTATCTAAAGTTCGCAATTAACTCCCATTTCTACTTTTTGTACTATAAAGATGCTCTAAAGATCTTTTTCTGTTAAAAGCTGTTTTACACGCATAAATTTAACAACAAACGTCGATACAAAGACAAAAGTTCCAAAACAGACCGAAGAACACGAAGCTATACACTTTTAAATTGGTTATGGGGGCTATTGGCAAAGCATATATAGTACGTGGGTGTTAAGAGCAAAAATTATAAGTACACGGGGTATTTGCAAAACACCCAGTGTATAGGGGTTAGTTAATTGCATTATACCCAAAGAAACACTAAACGAATCCTAGATCATTAGCGACAGTAAAGACTAAAGAGTAAAAGGGTACTTACTTCTCCACTCCAGTCCTTAAAGTTGCTTCTTCAATAACACTCCATTTCTTGACTGTTCTCCTTCCATTAAAATTCTTCACAACATGTTTTTTTAAAGGAGAAACAACTATGTTTTTTGGAGGAGGCAACTTAATTCTACTTCTAATATCTGAATCACTTTCAGGTAAGTTCTCAATGGAATCACCCCGCTGTATAAAAAGGAAAAGTCCAAAAAAAAAGTATGTTAAATACTGTCACTTCAATCTGAATACGCTCTAAAGGAATAGCTAAATTAGTCAACCTAAACTGTAATGAAAAAATTAAAAGTACTTGGGTCGCAAAGAGCAATACTACTTCTTCAATTTCTTAGTCTTATTCAGTTTGTTTTCTCTTTTCCTAATGTTGTTGGAGTGCTATTATTTGATGGTTGGGTTAATAAACCCGTTTTAGCACTTTATGTTTCAAAGACTTGTCTTTAACATTTGAAGAGATTCCAAAAGTGGTATCAAAAGAGAGTTTCGATACGAAGTCAAAACTTAGTCAGAGGTTGAATCAGAGTTTATAACAGTTCCCTAACCTGACAAGCAATATTGATAGTATTTAGTACACGATACACCTAGCTATTAGTACACTTCTGCAAGACTTGGTGATGGAAGTGAGGTAAAGAAGATATATTACTAAACCACTCACACACATTACTAATTATCAGCGCCAAGAAACTCTTCACCCTTCCAACATTAACTGGTTTATGACAATGGTGCATGCTTCAAAAGAACTTCTATTTGGTGCCTCTACTTTAAGTTGAAACTGTAACAACTGCCCCAGTGTTTTGAGAAATATGATGCCGGTTCCCATTAGGGATGGAAAATCATCCTAAGGATGAATATTAAAAAAATTAGCATTTTTATAATCACTTATGTTATCGTAATAATCTATTATGACCATGGTAAAGATTTAAAATTCAGATAACAAATATAAAAAGACAAACTTATGATTAGAAAATAAATAAAAATAAAACTTAAATTTTTATAAAAGCTTGAGGGTCATGTGAGTCATTTTTCGAACAAACAAGGGATTACACAATGGACATAGCGTCCAAAAATGTTCCGTCCGCACCCAGCGGGACCATTAGTGTAACCTCCCCTAAAGTATCATATTGCCTATCATCTGGCTTCTTTCTTTTCACCAAAAGTCAAGAGTATAGCAAATGGTAAATTGATCAAGATGTCTAACAAGAATAATCTTATTACTAAATTAGAATAGAAAAGGTGAAAACACTTGAAAATGAATAAAGTTACTTTATTAAGCTCCCTCTACTTTGACAGTAACTCAATAGTTCTAAAAGATAACATAAGTGTTTCTTAACGTCAGCAATTTCAAATTTCTCTAGAAAAAATCTCAAAAGGAAAATGGAAGCATAAAAACATAGAAATTAGCTTATTAGCTTAACAAAGTTACCGGTTCGTTTAATGTTTTCTTCTGATGCTTTATAATGAGCAATTTCCTAGGAACCAACAAGTTTGAAATAGAGTATAATGGCTTATAATTTGTTGGTCGTTTGTCAGTAACTGTAGAAGCCCGTCAATTCCCCACTAAAAGGCCTATTAGTAAGGAAGGAGAGGAACATATATTAATCATTGGCTTTATCAATGCCTAAACGATGTGGGACAATTCCAACAGTAACCAGTATGCACTACTTCTTATCTCCTCTTTGTTACAATATTTCTTATAGTGGGTAAAAAAACAAATTGAAGGATAGGAAAACCGGATGTTTCAAAGCTAATGTCGAGCAGAATACGTTGGATATAAGTTGCTAAATTTAGTGTAATTAGACAAGACTACTACTAGACCAAGAAACAGAACAAATTACCCTTCAATTGGTTCTGGTTGTCTTCTGTTACATGATTGAGTAAGATATAATAGCAGCTAGCCAGTACACACAAACACTATTTCTCATAACAAGCCTACAAGTTAAAGCTTTCCATCCTTAAAACGATGTACATCGAAAATGATACTACATCAATGTCTAAGAGTTAACTAGTAGGTTTCTTTGCTAACATTTATATATAACCTACCAAAAAAAAAAACATAAAACTGTTACTGCAATATTCGAGTAGATCCGGGTTCGATAATACATAAACTCACTGTAGTACAATGACCATCATCCTTAAATAAATTCACATAACAAGTGAAACAATGACAAGCTAAAAAACTAGCTCAAATAAAAAGGTAACCCCGATAACAAGGCAGCAAGATAACAAAATTAAGCAGAAAAATCGCCAACAGTTTTAGAACATGACATTAGAATTTCGTAGTCAAATGATTGTATAGCAACACCATAAACCTTATGCACCCCTTCTATTAGTATACTTTTGTCTGATTTTTCCTTTCAAGTAAGACATGCCTTTGGTATACCCATAAAATGTATTGCTTGTTCATACTTTCCATGTAAATTGAAGTGCTTGTACACTTTTAAACAGTAACACTGTATTTTGTTCCATAAAAGTACACTTTTCGTCTAATCTACACTGCTATCAACTGCTTCTCACTACTCCAGATCAGTGTTTTACAAATCGAGAACTTAGTTAAACATTTTTGCTAGAGCTATGCTAAAAGCTTAGAAAACGTAAGCTCTATCGGTGTAAAAAAAGGAAAACGAGCATTTTCTGCTTTCTTTAAGTTTTGAATCGAGCTTTGAATCAGGCTTTTTTGCTTCGAAGCGAGTTTTTTTAAAACAATGCTCCAGATTCCAGATACGAAAAATTATACTGTCTATTTTTCACCAAGCTTATAAGATTATCTAAAAGTATAATTTTTCACCTCCACTCAAAACAATAGACCTTTTTACTTACGATACAACTAACGAGGCCATTGTGAAAGATAATCAGGTGGACGGAAAATAAATACCTCATAAGTGCAGGCAGTAGAATTCCGTGACTTTATGCTAGGCCTTGAAGCATTATTCGTAGGGCCCATTTTAACTTTTTGGTTACACGATATAACCCTTTCAGCAAATTGAAGTGCTTCAGGAAGAGAATCCTTCACAACGGCATGTAGCTCCAAAGAACTAGTGGTCAATGCTTCTTGTAATCTATCAACTACAGGTGTAGATACACAATCGTGTCTTTTCAACAAATCTTGATTTTTTACTTGCTCTGTCTCAGTAATCTTAGCTCCTCGAGAGCGTTTCTTAGTATGCTGTGAAACTATTATAATGACAAAGGAACCCCAGTGAGAGATTTCTATATAGAGCAGCAAGCTTTGAGAAAGGGTTTCGTTCACCAACTTATAAAGAAAGTATGCTTTTGTACACTAAGCAATGGCTTTTTAAGTTCTATACAATAACTCAGGGTACCTCTGCGGCTGCCTAAATTAACAGAAAAACTAGCTTTACTTTAATCACTTTTGTACATTAACTTTTTGGTAATTATCACTTTTGTATACTAACATATTGGTCAATTATCACTTTTGTTAGGCTAAAATTAAGCAATGACCATTAGGTTGTGTACAAAAATAAAAAATTCGTGATTGGTAAGAAAACAGTAAAACCCAATTTAAAAAGGTGTGAACCCACGATGCACCGCCCAATTCATTGAACATAAGACAGAGAGACATCATGTTACATAGAGCAATGAACGACTAATGCCGGCAGCCGCATTTTAATGTCAACATAAAGATACTCAGAAAAGAAAGGTAAGAGTACAGGAAAACCGAGAGGCAGAAAAAAAGTGAAAACATTAATTCCTTTCAGCGTGGGATTTCACAGTTATTTTTACAACAAGGATGCATTATTTCATATCCATCACTTTCTTCTTGCAAAATATTATGTCAAACAGTGGTAAATAATGAAGAAAGTCGTGTCTGAAGCACCTAATAGTTAATTAGTCAACTGCAGAACATAAAATAGAGGCAAGTACATAGTATATCTTACCGTTATTTCCATTATTACTCATCGAAAGTTCGTGTCGCACTTGATTATTCTCGGGGCAAGTCACTTCTTTTGTTATACCTGGTCATCGTCGATCACATTAATAAGTAACTAAACGATGAGGAAAAGTCACATCTGTGAAGTAAACCAAACAAACATTAAGGCAAAAGCAAAATTAAACCCAAATATTTAAAACATGAATCCGTGCGGATATTATTTGAAGTGCTTTGGCATAGCTACAACGTCTGAATATTGTAATCCGTTGTAAAAACAATACGCATTTAAAATTCAAACATGTCATAACTCCTAAGTAGTAAAGAGTATGATAAAAGGAAGACTAGAAGTATTTGATTTACTTATAATACAGTTGGTGATTAAAACAATTCGTCTTTCCATTCTAACTAAGTTCAACCAAACCAACTTTCTTTTATGTTTATTAGATCCCGAATATCTAACAGCATATTGGGGTCAGCCAATACACTAAAATGGAGTCTGATACGAGAGAATACCAGAATACCACGTTTCAGTTCATGTACTTACAGGGTACAAAGAATCAGGTAACAGTGCTCGACAAAAGAAATACACAAAATCCAACTTATCGAACTACCATGTCGTATACATTCAAAACTAAAAAAAACAAACCAAAATGGTGTAATAACATCCGACCAACTTGCTTTTATCGCCACTAATGACCATCTGGATATTTTGTAGCATTCCCCTTACATTCCAATTAAGTTGAACAAAATCATCTTAGTTCATCTAGAGTCGTTCTGTCTTCCAAAACCCAGATTCCGTTACATAATACTCCTCTGGTTTTACTTTGCTTATCCACTATGAGAATACGCGCATTTTGAGATAACAAACAATTCATACCTAAATTATCATGAAATTTGAAAAAACTTTTATTTACAGACTAATTTTGACTAAACCTCTGGTTTATATCTTAGTCGTGAAAAATAAGTGTCAGTAAAAAATAAAAAATAAATTGCCTTTACTCATCAATTTCGCCACACCAAGTATATTATGCTCATTTATAGTTACTTTGTATATCTAGGTTAGGTCTCACTTTCCGGTTCATGTTAGAATTAAATAAAAAATAAATAAAAATAGCGGACTTGCCTTCACTCTCTAACTCCACCACACCAAATATCCCAGCCACGACTTCCAAGAACGACGGCCCTAACTCCTCCCACGCCTCCGCCACGTATGCCCTAACCGCTCCCATCGCATCCTCCTCTCTCCTCTCTATCTCCACCCGCTTCTCCCTCTCTCTACCATCCCCTCTCTTTCTCTCCTCCAGCTTCTCCCTCTCTCTACCCTCCCCGATAGCGTCCACCTCCATCCTCTCTATCTCCTCCCCGATAGCATCCACCTCCCTCCTCTCTCTCTCCTCCCTGATTATGTCACCATTTCCCCTTTCTCTCTCATGACGAACTGCATCCCTCTCCTCCTCCGTAACCAACCCGCATCCCTTCACCATCCCCGACACCCTCTCCATCCACACACCGCACACATCTGCCACCCTCGAATACGCAATCCTCGACGAATCCTTCAAAGGAACCTTCGCAACATAATGAACCTCCTCAATAAGCTCGAGGATGTCTAAAACATCGGTGGAGGGATCGGTCTGGGAACGTAGGTGACGGAGGAGGAGGAGGTTGTAGAGAGAGAAGGAGGGAGAGAGAGGGAGGAATCGGGTTAAAAGAAGGTTAAGAGTAGGATCGGGTATAGTATCTTGCCGGAGAAGAAACTCTATTATCCACCCGCCCAAATCCCTTTCCTCCATCTCTCTCTCTCACTACACCACCTTACTACTATTATTATGGACTCTTCCTTTGTTAAATACTAATCAAAACATGTCAAAACAATTACAATTTTCCGCTGCAAACCGTTTTTTTACCGCCGTTTCACAAAATGCTCAAATACAATCTCTTATAAAATATATAAATAAAAGTCATTTATTCTCCTCTTTAAACAATTTGTGATGCATCGAAATATTGTTATAGACTCTCTGATGAATTTTGTTGAGTTTGTTGAAGTTGAGTAAAATTCTTCGGCTTTGATGAAGAATTTTGTACTTTTGTTGATTTCGTTGATGATCTTGACGACGCTGCTCAGATTTGTTTGGGGAAAAACTTGAAGATTTTCATCTAGAGAAACGTGTTTTTGCTTTTGTGTAGTCGTTCCCGAAGATCGAATGCCGGTTTGTTATAGATTTCTTGGATGGAGTTCTTCATATTTGTTGAAAAAGTTTGAAGATTTTGATTTGCAGAAACGTCTTGCTTATTGCTTATAGTCGTTCCTAAAGATCGAATGTCGATTTGTTGCCGAACTTGTTTAGATTTGGTGAAGAACTTTGAAAACTTTGATTTGCAGAAACGTCTTGCTTATTGCTTGTATTCGTTCCTGAAGATCGAAAGCAGATTTGTTGTAATAGTTCTTCAGATTTGGGAAAGAAATTGAAGATTTTGATCCGTAAAAACGTCTTACTTCATGCTTTTAGACGTTTTTGAAGATCGAATGTCAAGTTTATTGCAGATTTGTTGCAGACTTTTAAGGCGTTCGTTGAGGCCGGGGTGTGCAGAGCTTCCCCTGGGAGTTGATCCCCTGACGTTTGTGGAGTAGCAGAGCTGATTTTCTGGCGACCGTGGAGGAGCAGAGCTGATTTACTAGATGTTGTGGAGGAGCTTATCTCTCTAGTCTTCAAGGTTTTTTTTTATTGTTAGAATTATGGCACCTCCACGCCTCTATTTATAGCTTTTGGGGTGGAATTTTAATTGCAAATGCACTATGTAAGTTTCGGCTCATTATCATATAGTAGACTAACACTTGTCATTTGATTTAAATTTAGTATTTGTGCTTTGAAAACATTTTAATAAGTTCTATAATTTTAAGAAACTCTTTGTTTGCTCTATATTAAATGAGTTTTAACAAAATAAATACTTTTATTTTAATTTAATTTACTATCTTAATTTTATGTGATAATAAATTATAATTTCTTTTCTTTTAAATTACTAATAACTTATTTTCTATTTAAATTTAGAATTAGTAATCATTTTTTTTAATTTGGCTTAAAAAGGCATGTGGCTTATTTTTAGTGGCCGTAAATTTTACGTGTGACGATCTAGATTTCCAGGAAGGAATTTCTATGGTGCGGTGTTGTGCGTCAGTCTCATATCGCCCAGATATGACAGTACTCGTTTGGTATATGAGCTTAAAGATCCATTTACTATTAACAAGACCTTTTAAATCCGTGCGGCACAATAGCGAGGACGAAACTCCACAGTTAAGCATGCTTAGCTTGGAGTAGTACCAGGATGAGTGACCCCCCTGGAAAGTTGTGCCAAAGCGGACAACATTGTTGATACGGGCGTGGCGGTTCGGTCCGTGGGGCTAGGTCGTTACAGATGGTATCATAGCCTCTATCTGGCCGGAAATATGGGGACTAGCACGTGTGTGTGGACCCCTAAAGGACTAGGTGCCCGACGAGAACGCCGTGCCTAAAGAGGGTGATTGTGACGACCCAGATTTTCAGGAAGGAATTTCTGTGGTGCGGTATTGTGTGTCAGTCCCACATCGCCCAGATATGAGAGTACTCGTTTGGTATATGAGCTTAAAGATCCATTTTCTATTAATAAGGCCTTTTAAAGCCGTGCGGCACAATAGCGAGGACGGAACTCCACAGTTAAGCGTGTTTAGCTTAGAATAGTACCAGGATGGGTGACTCCCCTGGTAAGTTGTGCCAAAGCGGATAATATTGTTGATACAGACGTGACGGTTCGGTCCGTGAGGCAGGGTCGTTACATTACGTGTCAACAAACGCCAATCAGAATTACGATTTGGTATTCAGAATTACGGTTTTAACATGAAAATATATATTTTGTTGTTGAAAAATCCATCATCATCCTTATATCATCACTTTAAAATAAGACGTTTTTCTTAGGGAAGAAGCTGAGTGAAATATGCTGGGTTTTTTTTTGCATTTTCTACACATTTTTTGAATTTTATATATTATACTATAAGAATATTTAATTAGTAAATCATATTAACATTTTTCGATAATTTTATACACTTTCGTCCAATAAATTAAAAATTCCGTCCAACAAGAATCTGTGATATAAAAAGACTTCGTCATTTGCCTTAAATTTCAAGCTAAACTTGAAAATTTTAACAGGTTTGTACATAATTACTCAATAGTATGGAATGAGCACCGATAAGTTTAAGGTCATGAATAAGTATATGCAACTGATACTACGAGAGAACAAATATTGATATAAGATGTGACAGTCGATTGAGCAAAAATTATGTGACGTAAGTGTATAAAATTACCGAAAAATGGTAGTATGGTATACTAATTAAATAATTTGATAGTATGATTTTCAAAATCGCAATAAGTCAATAATATGGTGTATAAAAGTAGAAAAACCGGAAGTATGCTTAAAATTGTAAAATATTAGTGGAAAATGACAAAAGCATATAAATCCATTTACTTAATTACAAAAAAAAACTCATTTTTGGAAAAAAAATATTTACAACTAGCTACGTATATGTATCATTGATGTTCACTCTATTTATAAATAAAAAAAACGTTGAACTCTATTTACGAGGGATATATATATATATGTATGTATGTACTGCTAACGTTAAACTCTGGATGTGACAAGTTTGGGAGTTTAAATAGTCTCGAGTGTCTATTAATCTAAAGCATTAAGCCATTAACCAAAGCAAATGGAGAACTCACTGGTCATGCAAAACAAAACCATTCTTAACGTTTTTTATTTTGCTAATTGTTAAAATAGTCTGCGTCTTCACTTCCAAAGGGTCAAGCTTTTTCTTCATTAGCTATCTTGCTTATGGTTTGTTTTCCTCCCTGTAATCTGTTTTTTTTTTATTGTTTGTGGATCGCCTTTTGAGTTTAAATGAAGAAAGACTGTTTTCAGATTAATGGACAAATACGAGTCAAAACTTAACATGACTGTGCAAATTCGCTCGCAGTTTATCTTAGTGACTAATTTGAATATGAATTTGAGTAATGATGTATCTGAACTTAGAATTCCGTTTGAATTCCGTAAAAAGTTATTTCATTAAATTGTGAACTTGTCCTTTTGGTTTGCAATGCATGGAAATTTTCTTAGTTTTTCTTTTTTACATGGACATGGTAGCAGCTCAGCCTCAAGGTCCAAGTACATCAGCCATTTTGGTTAATCTCAATAGTCAAATTTATAAGGGGATTGGTGCTCAGCTCGTGTCCTCGGTTGCCCTATATAAAATTTCAATTTGACCGTAATTTTCCTCGCTTATCTATTAGGTCACTAAAAGCTATGACCCAATCTTTATTGCCTCCAAGGACTCCAGTGTTTGTCTTATTTGGTTGAATGAGAGAGCATGAAGTCGTTAAAAAAATTTAGACGACAAACTATATTGTATACTTAAAAGAATATAAAACTCAAGTATTGGTGTAGGCTACCCATAGTCCATTACAAATTAGGTCCTTGTTGCTCAGGACTCTTATCAAACTCGGGTTTCACATCTCCTTGTATGTTGCTCAGACCAAAATGTCTCTATTACTACATTACTGATTCGAGTTGAGCAATCCTACTGTTATCTACTCTGAAACTAGAATATCTGGTCTTTGTTGAAAATAGTTTGTTAATCCGTTGTTCAGACAACATGGAATATAGGGAAGGATAGAATTGAAGCTGGAACGAACCTTGATGCCTGTAAGTACTAGTCCTGTCTTTTTGTTTCTTCCCGAATGAAATTGATTCTTAGCTTTTTTGGCCGTAAATGGGTGTTTGCAATTGCACTACCTCTTAAGGATAGTTTTGACTTTTGATGGGGAGAGGGTCATTTGCAGTTTTTAGATAACTGCATCTGCTTAAGTTCTGAATATCAGACTCCTGGCAAGATCAATTGACTGAGATTCTCTAAGCCATGAATATCAGACTCTAAGCCATGCATGACCTTTGCTTAGTTAGCGGGAGCTGCGGGACCAAGGAGGCCAACGGCTGATGCACTGCCATTTTCAATAATACCTCTGAACTTGGGCTGGAATAAAATCAATAATGTGGTCAAAATAGGAAAACACAAGACAAATTACTATTGAAAGTACCGTTACTCCTTTATGTTATATATATAGGGAACATAGAAAAGGTTTGCATCCAAAAGCAGAACTAGTCAACTATTTCAACCTTCAAACATAAACCCTCCAAAGATAGATAGAAGTTAACCAGATTCAACACTGACAATTAAATTAATCATACAATACCAGAAGACCACCGTCATTCCCAGTACATGACTATACATAAGAAGGATTGTATCTTAATCAAAACAAACTAAAGCTTTAACAAACATGCTCAAAGGTCAGGGCGGTAGCTGCGTACGTGATATATCCAACAAGAGTACAAGTGCAGACCATATTCTGGGATCAATCACAACTAAAATCACTACACCTCCTCCCCTATAAATCAAGCGGAAGATGTACCCTTACTAAAGTATGAAGTTGGTCGTGATTAAATCAATTTTTTTATCCATGAAGGTCCGTAAGGGTTAAATTTTTTATTTCCATTTCATATTTCTCCTACATCACATATTAGCACAACTATAAGAATAATGGGAAAAGGATGTAAGATTTGCACCATCTTATGGGAAGACGGAAAAGGATGTATTATTTGAAAGGGGAGAAAGCCATATGTCCGAATCTTACTGCAAGGAATTAAAATTTTCCAAGGGAAACTGTAAAGGTGGATTATGAAAAAACAAAAAGAAGGCAGAGGTTTACAAGAGAGAAAAGATGTAGAAGTTGAAGGGCGATAAAAGCAAGTAAACCACACATTTCAGTCATACAATAACCAAGGAAACGTGAAGGTATGGAGAAGGAAACGAAAAAAAACACATAAATTAAACAAGATATAAAAGGAAGGCACGTGTGACTGGTACTCACCCTTCAATAGGCGTTTTCTTACTATGTTGAGGATTAATAAGAAATTCATAAGCTTTGTGGTTTCCCGAATGTCCCCTTCTTTAATTATCAAATAGCTTTATTGTAAGTTTGATCGCACTGAATAAAATTATCAACAATACCCTTCATAAATGTAAACTTGCCAAGGTTTCAAAAGACGCTAGGCGAGTTCTAGGCGGAAAGGGTTCGCCTGGCACCTAACTGGCCGCATAGGCCACCTTTTTCCCGCCTAGACCAGTTTTTTCTCGCCTAGGTCTGCCTAATGCCTAGGCGCCTAGTTCCCGCCTAGCGCTTAATCACCACGTAGGCCGCTTTTTGAACGGCTCAAATAGTTGTTCCCCAGTGCACAAGAAAGTAAATTAAAAATCCATTTTTTGAAATCTTTTCTTAAATCGCCCATTGCATTTTTTAAAATTCTTCATATTTACACGTCAAACACATAGTTTTGAACTGTGCCCAAAAATACTAAGCTAAAGAAAATAACGCAGTACCTCCTCATGAATCTTTGACAAGGAAAATGGTTCCTGCTCCCGAGTTCCACCACAGGATTCATATATTCTTTCTAAATCCTGCTTTTCAAGAACAGAGAGTGAATTATGAAACCAAATAAATACGAAGACAAAATAATTTGACATAACTCAGCAGTCTATCATACTTTACCTTTCCAGTCAAAATTTCAAACTCCAGCAACTCATCTACAATCTTCTCAAGCACTTGACGGTTTTTCCGAAGAATTTCCTTTGCTTTGTCATATGCTAAATCATATATCTATCATAAACAATGAAAACGTTTATTAGCAACAAAAAATAAATTACTGACATTTTTTTCACAATTCTACCAAAGTGTGATCTGACCTAGCAAACCGCATCTTCTTTTACACATGAACAACCAGAATAATCTTTGGAAGGTAAGGAAAAGAGAAAAAAAGACTTTCCCCTAAATATTAATCTACCGCCAACATGTTAACAAGCCTGGTACAATGCAAACCAGATCTTCTTTTACCCATGTACAACCAGAATAATATTTGGAAGTTAAGAAAGAAAAAAAAAAACTTCCACCCGAGTACTATTCTACCGCCAAAATGTTAGCAAGCCTGGTATAAACAAGTTTGTTCCCAAAAAAGCTAATTAAAAATCCAAATTGTAGAGATAATATCTGAAATGATCATATTAATTATTTTAACATACAAAATACTTGCAAAAGCACAACCATGATCAATTCAGATTTTGGTATATCACTTAACTCCGTCAAGGATGAGTGCAGCAAACTATATAGGAAGAACCCCTGATGAAAGTGAGAACTACAATATTTAGGTTTTTTCTTTTGCTCCCATGTAAGTTTGATTTCTTTCGCATTTGACACTTGTATCTCAGATTGGTGCACTTTTGGCCCAATCTTTTTGTGGGGTTTTCCCCCCACATTTTTATTTTCCATCATTTAATAATATAAAAATATGGGTTTTCCCCACCATTAAATTAAAAAAAAAAGTGAGAACTATAATATAGACAGATTGTAAACTACTCTTTTTTCCAGAAGTAAGAATTTTCTTTTCTTGCAGAATAAAATAAATATATACTCGTTGTAGACATGAAGATAAAACTTGACACATGATTGTATTGCAAAAAAGATGAACAGTTAATACTAAATTATTTTGGTCTAGCAATAACTCTTTTGCAATTATTTTCTTACTTGTATCTGTGTAATGATACCACTTGCGACTCCATCGAACAAATGAATGACACAAAGACAACGGTGAAGGGATTGACTTTTCTGATAAATCTCTTTGCACATACCAATACATAACCACGTGCAAAGACAATTCGAGATGGCTGATTCAAGATGGCTTAACCTCCGAATTTCAAAAAGGAAATTACTATCATATTTTTTTCATGCCTTCTAAGATTATACCGTATTATTTATAAAAGAAAACATAAATTAACCACCAGTAACTGCCATTTCAAAATAACATCTAAACAGATTTATTACAATCTGAGAGTCAAATATACAACTTTTATATAAGTTTTAAGAATAAAGGGGATATTAGTTGCAATGAGTACAACGTACAAACCTTTTCGACTTTAGCAGCCATCTCAAATTCATGGTTGTTTCCCATACTTAAAGCAGTTACCTGTGCCAACGAATATTAATGATTTATCGTGCAGCATAATAGAGATAAATCGACAAAATTTACATTAAATTATAATAAGCTCTGTATTGGTTGACCGAATTATGTTTTCGTTTTAAGTAAAGTGTCTTCCAAATTTGTAGTAAAAATCTACTTACCATGGCAAGGTATTGACTGTAAGTTAAAAGTACAGTTAGTGTTATTAATGTAACCTTTGTGAATTTTCATTTGAGTCAGAGTAATTCGATAATGTAAGTATTTATCTTTTGCAAAGGAGGTTAATTCGTAATTTGATAAGTGTGGTCCACTGAAACTGATATACTGTGTTTTAAGCTTTAATCATAGAATCCAACCTCATCTACTCATCTTAAGAAATGGATACCTTTAATTTTTATTTTTTTAAAAGTTCCGTCTCCCTAACACTAAATGACGTGAAGGGCCAAAATCTAGCATGCCATCAAAGCAGACAAAGACCCTCGATTTGAGATTCATCCTCAACATGCTTAGTGTGTTTGTTTTGGTGATCCAAAAGTGCTATCCACATGAAGTACTCGAATTTAATGATGAACGTCATTTTTTATACAAATAAAAAATTGAGAAAAGACAGCAATAGAATTCAGAGTGAGTTGCATACTGCATTTCCGTGGTGATAAATGGTCGGGTTATCATCTGGGCCCCACCCGTACTGAATAACCATACGTGTCGCTATCTGTTATATTAAAAAAGATTGTACCATTGGCATAGAAAAGAAAAATACAAATTTTACCACAAAAAACGGGCATACAAGATAAACTGAAAATTTTCTTATCAAAGAGACTTGAATTATATATATATATATACCTCTTGCGCCTGCTTCAACTCTGAAGAAGAGAGAATATTTTCTTCTCCAAAAGGAAGAAGCAATTGAGATGCCACATATGAACCAAAGCAAAAAACGAGTTTCTTTTCAAGGTACGATCTTGATTCTACATTTCCATTCATAGAACCTTCACCTTTAGCTTTTGTAATTTTCGTGCACCCTATACCCTGTATTGATATAAATCATTAATAATAACTCAGACAGTCATTGGTTTGCTTGAAAAAATAATCATCATATAAATAAATTAACTGGCAACATTTCCAGATTCTGTTCACTTGTAGAGGTAGTCAAGATTAAAAAAAATTATTACTCCTTCCGTTCCCTTTTTATGGTCCATTTTTAGGAAGTTCCCAAATTATTGTCCACTTCCCATAATTAGTAAGTCTAATCTTTACGCATATACCCATGATTCAAACATATTTTAATAAGTAAATGTTTATTTTATAAGGGCAAACCTTGGAAGAAACATAAAAAAATGTATGTCATCATTTTGTCCCCTTAATATGGATGATTCTCAAAGCAGGACAATAATTTGGGAACAGAGGGAGTAGAAAAATGCTCGTCATAAATACAAGAAAACAACATAAGTGATGTAGGATATCGGACCCTAAACACAAGTCTGATATAGTTTTCGAGATGAAACCTAATTGAATGAATTCGGGGAATCAAACTTTTACCAAAAAGGGAATCTTTGAGTATCAAACCCAAATGATTAAAGAGTACCCTCAATTTTAGTTGAATCTCCCATCTGAATTGTGTGTTCATAAGATTTTTTAAATTTACACTAATCGAACAAACAACTTTCAGAACCCTAAAAGACACAAACTATGAATGAAAGACACATTATTCAGAAAGGACACAACTATTCCCTAAAATTAAAATAACAACTTCGTTAGAAAATAAATAAAAACAAAATCATTATCTGTATCATACCAATAAGTGCGCAGAAGTAAGAATTAATGAAGAAATAACATTAGTTACCTCCCAAGAGAAACGCTCAAGCCATAGATTGTCAACAACATCGAAGTTCGGGAGCAGAAGTGTAACGAGCCCACGACCAGCAGCCCACACAGCATGGGGGAACTTTTTCTCTCTTGTCCACTTTCAAAAGAATTAAGAGAACGTTAGTTTTAAAAGCTTAAAGAAAAAGGAAAGAGCAGGTAAGAGATTGACAAGTAAAGTCTTAGTTCCATTTTCGGATAAAAGACGAAGAAAAGCTGAAAGATATGATACTTTCAAAAAGGAGGGATAAGTAATAAACACATAAGATACAATGAATGAATAAAGCCAGATTGTATTACTCCATTTGGAGTTCAAGATGCAGGTATAGCTACGAATCTTATCCCATATTATGCAAATCAAGCATCGATTTCAAGATAATCCTTAATTTTTATAAAATTAAATTATTTTTTCAAAAAATTATACATAGCTTTTAGCAAAACGAAAGCTAGAGCCCACTAAACCCCTAGGTAGGTGTGCAATGAATGGAGAGAAATTATGGAGACCATGCATAATACTATTGTGCAAGACAGGTGATTCTTTAAAATAGATTGTGATTAAGATAACTTACTTCAAGAGGTGGGTTTAGCATTTCAATTCCATTGTTGATCTGTCCGTATGGTTCCATTAGGTCAACCACACTTCGCAAATCTTCTTTGCTCAATGATAATCCGAGATGATTTACCAGCTTTCTACTTATCATCTTCATTAGTTTTGTTTTACGCACCCAGTTGGGGGTCATGCTACTGAATGTCTACAAAATTGACAAATAATAATAATATTACAGAAGCAATGTTTAGAGACTGCTTCACTTTCAAGTCCGGATACAATTAAACAACAGTTCTCAAGAGTTTACATGGAAACTAGCAGCGCAAATCTCGGCTAAAATCCAATATTCATTCACCCACTAGGTCGGCCAAGAGGAGTTAGTGAAAGGATTTATACAGAACAGTAGTAGTAAATGATATATCCTAACAAATGACAAATCTAAACTTGGGCATTGTTTTAAAGGACCTCCAACATCTCAAACATATTTAGCTTTTTAGGTGGAATAAAAAAAAACAATACCTAACAAGAGTTAAAAAGAGTTTTATTTAGTTGGAGTTGGACCCAAGAATGGAAACAATTTGATTTGATTTTGCTTTGAAACATTACTTTATGTTACCACTTTTGGACTGTACACAAATATCATCTCATTTTTTTTAATTAAATTCCCAGCTTTATGATAAAATTTAGATTGGAAACTTTCTGGAGGAAATCTTTATCGAAGAACTGCAAGTAACTTGGAAGAAAATAAAGTTACAATGGAACTACTTTCTTACCGCAAACCAGCTAACATAGCTCATAAGCTCGTCAGTGTCAAGGAATTTCCTTCTAAAAGCACTACCTTCAAGGGCCGCAGGAACAAGCTTGAGTTCTATTGGACGAAGAAGAGCTGTTTTCTCAGCAACCTGAACCAGTTCACATTGGTTAGAAAATATGATATACAGATACATATATATATATAAACATATATAGATACATATATATACACATACATAGATACATACATACATACATACACACACACATCATTCTATTATAATTTGAGGCTGCTAAATTTTGCCCATTTTTTCCCAAAAATACCACTACCACTTTTCTAAAATTTCGAAAATATATTTTAAATTTTTAAAAAAAATAACACGAAACTACCTTTTTAATTTTGAAAAAGCAAAAGAAAAACTGCACTGGGGTCTGGGGCACGCAATGCATGCAGTTATTTACTTAGTATATAAATATACATGCATAGAAATATATTTATCTATATATGCATGTATTGAAGACAGAATAATTATTTAACACATGACAAAATACGAAAAGGAGCAGTTTGACCACATGCAAAATTCACTCTAAAAGCAGAATAGGCTATCCTTGCTTTGAAAAATAATAACCAGGAAAAGGCAAAATAAATAAGTTTTATAGGACATAAAGACTGTAACTTATGAAATCAATGGGTAAATTCCTCACATTGTGTACTTATATGCCACCATATCAAAATATTCAAAATGCAGAACTGCAAAGAATAAGGGATGCAGTTTTTTATCAGTTCAATTAAGCTTACAAAAACCATGGAAAAACACCTCAATTTTAAACAAAAACCGTAATGTGTTTACAGCACTCCTGAACTAAAGAGCACAGGAAAAATAACATTTTAGCAAGTTCTGTGATAACTTTCCTATGAACTGATGTTGGCAATGCAGCAAAAATCTGTCATCTCCTTTATCATTTATTTTAAGTTTGTTAAATAATACTTATAATTTTCAGCAAACTAGTTATCGAAACTCAGACAAGCTCATACGACTAGCACCAATTATGGTTCATGGCATTACTTGTTTCCAGTCTACAAAATCAACCAGTTCTTCATCCATAGTTTCTTTAGCAGAAATTTGCAATATGTTCTCCCTTTCTATTTGAGTTGGCCGTTGAAGATGAAACACTCTATCCATCCGTCCAGGTCTCTGTAAAGCTTCATCAATTTGCTTAAGATTTCTGGTAGTTGCCATTAAAACGACCCCATCTTGTTTTTCAAACCTAATCAACAAAAGCGAAAAAGTTAATTTTTATCCCGCTCCAAAAATGGATCTGATATCTTCACGAAAAACTTGGACTAATTATGAAACTTATCAAAGACTAAATACATGGATGGTGTATTAGAGGTAAACAGAAAGAAAAAAAATACACGAAAATGCTGTTCTCATATATTGAGTATATAAATTGCACTCATAGAAGTTCAAATTTTCCTCATAAACCAGCACTCATGTATCTTGGCTTTGGTTTCCTTATTTAACCTGGTAGAAATTTGTAAGGTACAATGACCAGGTCATATATAAGCAACTTGTTCACATACAGTAGATCAAAAGAAATATAATCTATTTGCTCTAAAATCATACTCAAAAGCTTCTAAAGCCTTCTCTACATCAATAAAACAACATGAATGGCTTTACTTTACTTTTTCATTCGTCCCAAATAATAGTCCACATTCCATTTCAAGATATAATTAATTTTACTTTACCAATATTCCCCTATTTAATACTCTGGTATCACATCGTAATAGTTTCAGTGTAATATTAGTGGAGGAGCATATCAATATGAGTAAAAATGCATTGCACATTTTATCAGTTAATTGCATAAACTAATCATTTCTTCATTTGAGTGAAAATAACTATTGAAGTACTATTGCAGGACAGAGGGAGTATTTGTTAAATATAGGTTAGTAGCGTGTAAACTAAGTTATATGCCAACTGAAAAGATTAAATTTGAAAAGATTGATAAAGAATAAAACAGCCTATATAAACTCGAGAGAGACAGAAAGGTAAACATCTCGTGTAGATAACAAGTATTAAACCATATCTATCTAAAACACCTTGCTGACAAGGCAACAAGCCGATTAAAACTACATCTGATAATTAGTCTGTTTATCTAGTCAGATACCTAATTCTTATTGCCTCTTAAGATAGATTGTGATAGACTTGGGCTAAAAAAAGGATCATTGAATGTTTGATATACATTCTGTTTAATTGGGTAGTTATTCTGTCTTGAAGCCTAATATAAAAACAAATATGTTGAGCTGAGCACTAGAATTTTGAACCAAAGAGAAATTTACTGGAAATACATAAATCACATGCTAATGTCAAACAAAAGAACCTACCATAATTTGATTAGGTAACATCTATCAAATAAACCGAAGGTTAAGTAAGAATTACCCATCAAGTTCCACAAGGAGTTGATTGATAAAAGCCTCGTGGTCTTGCTTTTTGGTGTGAACAAATTTACCACGAACCCCAGCAAAAAGATCAAAATCCTCAACGAATATTATAACGGGCGCCTAGAAAAAGCACCCAGTGTTAGTATAAATGATTTGTGTGTAATACTGTTGGATTCTGGTAAATAAATTCGCTATAATTTAAAGCCAAAAATACACACTTGCAAATTTAAGCAGTGCCAAATTTTATTGACTACACATTAACACAACGAATTAAAGCTTTGGAATTTTTTCTTGGCAACAATTTATTTGCCACCTTTTGGAATGTTAAAGGGAAAGAATAAAATTTAAAAATTTAGAACAGACTAACTGGAAGGAACCATATTGGAAACCATAAGAAATTTAAGTAGACAGCAAGTATACATATGGTAGTCCAATCCAATAAAGGTACATCAACTCTTTCCAAGTTAGCATAGTACTCCAACAAAAATAAAGATAGCATACTCACTAAGTCATATTTATGTCCATAATCCACTATTAATAAAATATACGGAAGACTGGGTCACGATCTACTAGAAAGCAACTCCATAGGTAACCAAATTTAGGCGTTATAAATTCCCAGAACATCTTCTCTAAAGCTTTGCACAAAATATGTGATCAAAAGACTCTTAATAGCCATCAACAGTGGCAGAAAGTTACTCTCAACCCCTACCATAAAAAAGTGGTAGTTTCTCCATACCCGAATTCTATTTTTAACGACCCGGCGATCCCAAAATATTGCTAGTTTTTGAAGACAAGAAATCAAAAAACGACAGATAAACTGGTTTGATATATTTCATGGGTTATACAATAACCAAGTAAAACTCCCACATGAAATATATTTATTTGTTAAAGGCGGTAAGACCTAATTACCCTAGTCTCACTTTCTGAGGGAAGAAACGAGCTGTTAAGATGTTTAATATTACTGCATCATTCGATAAGCATGATTTATCAATAAATGCCGCCATTACAAAATAAGTATTACTTAAAATGCTACTAAAGGGGTGCAAAAAGTCTTAACAAAACATAATAGTAAGGTCCAAAAGAATCTAATCTCCACTTTCTTTGGCTCTGGAAATCGTCTGCTACAATCAACTAAACATGTTCTGGTATTTATCAAAAATCAGTTTTTACATATAATTAGCTTTATTTTTTAAGGAAATGACAAAATTGAGGACACGTACCAAATCTCTTGCTGTTTGAAACAATTCTCTCACATTAGATGCGCTTTGTCCTACCCATAACCCAGCTTCTAACTGTTGAGCTTTAACTTCAACAAGAGGAACCCTGGCCCGGGCAGCTATTGCTAGCGCTAAGGATGTTTTCCCAGTTCCCCTCTCTCCTACAATCAAAACTCCCTGCAATGACAACAAAAGGAAAATGTAACTTTTAACAACTAGTACAACCATACTATCAAATTTCGTAAGTTATACACCAATCTACACAAAACCAAACAATTGGTGTACCAAACTCCCGATTTAAGCGTCAACATGCACAAAATACAAGAATTGGTTCACTGACCTATCAAATTTTACGAGTAACTGGAATTTTTATATTTTAAGTTTGTCGTACAAACAGCTCAATTTTTTGGTTGGTGCTTTGAACACATGAATGATTGAACAATAAATACATCAAAAAGTGCTTCTGAGTTGGAAATTCTAAGTTGCTCACTTTTTTAGAGATTGGTGTAGTAAAATGATAATATCCTGATAACAAAAAAGGAAACAGGAGTGTAATATTAATTCTGCAACAACTCGAAGTCTCAAACAACCAGAACTGGAAAGGCCCATCAAGTGATGTAAGAGTTGGAAGAAAAACGAAAGGCATATATATGATATGAAGATGATGCTACCTTGTCTTTAACAAAAGTGCCATGGCTTCTCTACAATGACAAAAAAGCCAGTTTCTTTACCAAACTTTAATTCCAGTAAGATAATTGTGGACAACCTGGTTTTTTAATCGTTAGCAACTACTAATTTAAGCTGAAAGGAAACATGCAATCAGATATTTTATTTTATTTACTTGTTTATATATAATTCCGGCAGACTGCGTGGAGATTTATGATAGGTAATTACAGTTTGTCTTCTTTACTACCTAGTCATTGGCAGTTTGGGACTATAGATACAGGAGGTTACGGTGTAATCACCGATTCACAACAACAATACAATTCAAATTCAATTTTGTTCTTTGTTGCATCAGCAAATAGTCAGATTCATAGAACAGGGGAGCAAAAAAAAACAAGCATTCTATTTGGTTTGGTAAGAACTTACCTTAGGAGCACGAGCTCCCATTTCCTTGAATGCGCTGGGGTTTTGCAGAAATGCTACAACTTCATTAATTTCTTCTTTCATAGACTCAACGCTAGCAAAATCTTCCAACTTTATGGGGGGGTTCTTCACCCGCTATATATGTGAACGCCCCAAATATCTCAGAAATTGATTATTACAACATCCATAGATAACACAGCACGAAATTCAATTGAAAATAAAACCAACCTTCATTTGATCAAAAGCAGTACTGATTGGATCAACACCAGCCCTCTTCTTTTGTTTTACTTTCCTGACTCTGTATTTGAAATAAGCTTTCTGGATAAAAGAACAATTATCATCATTAATTAAGAAATTTTTCCATGTAATAACTTTAATAGTACATTTGATAAAAAAAAAGTTGGAATTTAAACATTTAATGTGCAATTAGTAGGTTACAGGTTGAGTGAACAACCATTTTTGCATCTGAGTTCTGCAACAAGACTTTAAACATGAAATATTTGAAATGATTCGATAGTAGTTCTCTGGAATTATTGGTTTCACAAAAATGCAACCACAATTAACACAACTTAAATCCACCAAAGAATATTTAAAAAAAAGAAGCTACACCTCACCCTAATAAAAAAAAATTTAAATTAACAGAAAACAACTGAAGTGTGGAAACACAAATATTAAGTAACAGCTAGAAAAATACACTATTTTATTCAACTCCAACATAGTGAAGATTACTAGAACTATAGAACTTAATTTGTAAAATAAAATTAGATTATTAAGGTTTCCTAACTTAGAAGATACAACATCCAAGCCTAGTCCAAGCAAGCAGCCGATAATAATTCCCCAAAGATACAGTCAACCACAGCGTTATCGCCGTTAGAGAAAATTTTGATTTTAAAACTGCCAGAAATTTTAATTATCTTATTATAACTTAAGGAATCGAAATAGTTCACTTCTAAAAGGAAATAATCACCAAATGTATAAGACGACGCAATTTATAGGCCGCTACTGTAAAAGGAACATTCAATTCAGTAAAGCAAAAAAACCTAGATCTATGTTTTTCAATTTCCGGTTACAAAAATATTAGCTTTACTTAGCATTTCATCAAAGATATCAACCTGTCCAAATGAAAGAAAAAATTCCCCTCCACTTAATTATGCGTATAGTTCTCTAAATAATGCATTTCAGAATAACAATCTATATTCTAATTAAATAAACAAAACAGAGCACTTCAGTTAGAAAGGATTTTCAGTCAAATCCATCTATGGTTACTATTTCAAGGTTCCCTTTCTAACTGCGATAATTTCCCATATTAGTATACAGGAAAAAATATATACTTACTACTCTCCGTAGCTTCCGAAAGTTTGGATCCCTGCGTATCGGCCCATAACCAAGGACCTTAGGAACATTTCTCTTCGTAAACCGGAATAAGTTAAACAACACATATCCGTACACACAAACCCTAATCAGAAACCAAAAATACCACTGAACTCCATCTCTTTTCCTTGCTTTAAAACTCATTTCCGCCTCAGACTGCCATTTCAGGTACCATGTTGAGCCCGCAGATTGATCCGTATACTCGGGCCAAGCCATTCCCAATTGCATCCTCATCTGTAGCACAATCGGAACGGAAAATAAACACACTGAAGCAAACAAATTTTTCACTACCAGCAAAAATCTTATAAGAATTAAAATTTGGTTTACATGTGATGTTCAGAAAGTATGACAAATAATTTCAGAAATTACAATCTTTCTTATTCATTATACAATTCCTCAATCATAAAGAAGATATTTTGCGCAATTTTACCACACGAAAGAGTATAACTTATTTTTTTTCATCAGAAATTTTATACAATGTGGACTAAAGGCATCAGCATACTTCTAATTCAGATAAATACATCTCAGAATGGTTCTTAGCTAGTAGCTCAACACATATGATTGAGCACATAAGCTTTAGAATGAATTTATCAGACAAAATTAACTGCTTTGAAAGGTGCCATGTATAGCTTTTTTGATAGAACTCTCTTCCTCCTATCAAAAGGAACTCATTTAAATTGACTTCGGGAATGAAAATATCATGTGTTTAAGCTATTCGAGTAATTACCTGGTAGGGAATAAGAATTTCCAATAGAGGGAAGACAATCATCATCATTATATCATCATTAACATGTTTTATTTTCTCCAAAGTCCACTCTCTAGCATACAATACAACTTTAGTTCCCCACAACCCAGTAACACATTGTCTGCCAATCCTCATTATCAAGAGAAACTGTTGATAAATATCCAATTCGGAGAAAGGGATCCACATGAGCTGCACAGCTGTTGGAATACCAGAGGCAATCATTCTCAAATACAATCCATCAAATCCTCCAAATTCCTCGAACAGCATATCGAACTCCTGAAAAAGTAAATATGAATGACTTTAACTACAAATTGTCTTTGAAGATTAAGAGACAGATTATTATCATTTACTACCCTTGAAGTTTGTGCTATTGTCGGTCAAAACGCACCAAATTCACAGAGATTGAAATAAGAGTGTTGACTGATAGTAAGCTGAACCTCAGGGTTAGTAGTATAGGATGCTAGTATAAAAATAACACTAAAGACGCAGAAGAAACAAAGGCATAAGTACATGTTCTGACCTTAAGATCGACGAAATAATTTTTCTCATCTCCCTTTAGTGAAATATACATGGCAGACCAATCATGCCTTATCCGAGCATGTTCCACAAGCTTTTTGGAAACAGCATAAGGAACCGCTATAGGGTCTATTTCCCACCTTTTATTTTCTTCATTGTACCAAGTTTTGGATGTCACTCTATCCCGATCCAGAAGAATCCGCTCCTGCAAATACCACACACAAAACACTAAACAGAAAAACCAAAACATGTTATGTGAAAAAGATGCTAAACATTGAGTGGAAAAATTAGCACAATCCTATGACTTCTATTCAAGTTTTTATCTGCGTGTTACAAATCTTCCAGAATTATGTCTTAAACTATAAAGAGACCTTTGAAAACCCATTAAAAAGACCCATAATAATATCCCAAGAGCCATTATCAGCATCAAACAAGCAAAATCAAACATCTACATTCATCAACTTTACTCTCGGGGCAATTATAAAACTGACTGAAAGATAAAGATCCAGTTTACCGAATATGAGGTGTGATTGATATTGAATGTAATGATGAATGTAGATGCTCACTTCCTTGATGAAAAGGTACGCTACTACTTTTCCACCTAGTTTACTTCAAAGAAAAGATCATTTCCATTGTCTCCATAATTAGACCATAAGAAAAATTCAAGAAGACTTGAAATGAAGGAAACAAAGACGGGTGGTTAATGCTTTAATATTTTACGTTGAGCTACTTGAGAGTTATCTAACTTGCTAGTAATGTCTAGCACAATTTTCACATAGCAACATGCTTCTAATCTGTGTGTTATGCCAAACTATAAAGACTTTCGCAAAACCATTAAAAAAGGCCTATAGTTTTAAGCCAAAAGCCATTATTAGCTTAAAAAACAAACAAAATCAAGCATCTTAAGTCGTCAACTTCGTCTTCGGAGCAATTATAAAACTGATTTAAGGATAAAGATCCAGTTCACCAAATATTAGATGTGATTAATATCGAGTCTAATAATGAACCGATCAATGTAAATGACTGGTTGCTTTATGGAAAGGTAAGGTACTACTTTTCCACCTCTAAAGAATTAAAGATTGATGCAGAAAATAATTTGTCTGCTCAAACTTGTTAGGTAACCTAATTCATGAATAATAAGAAATACTAAACAATATGGGAATGTGTTCTGATTGAATAAGATAGATAAGTGAAAAATCAATTTAACATTACTAAAGAAGTCCATACTGAGGACATCTTGGCACAACACACTTGCAAATAGGGAAGTTACGTCAATTGGATACTTATTTAACAATATATAGCTAACAATCATTATCCACCAAACAAAATTTGATTACAATATGGATCACAAAGTACAATGAAAATGTTAGTTTCAACTTCTCCAAGATGTATACATTATAAATATGTGCATGCATATCCTGAGAGGAACAAAAGGTACCTGTCTTTCTGCCACATACTTTTTGCCAAAATCAACATCTTCTAACAGCTTTTTTTTAAGTTCTTTCTTAGATTCTTCTCGCCATTTTTTCCAACCATGGAATAAATTTAGCCCAACGGCATTAGGTACAACAACCTCTTTATTTCCGAACATCCACTTTAATTCAACTTCTGGGAACCCCTTTACGACCTCATCTACAGGTGTGTTTACAACGAAACGCTTTTCCTCACCAAATTTCCTCATTTTCTTTCTAATATCAGCTTCCATTTTACTTTGCAGATCTCTAGAATATTTCATTGTTTGTTTTATACGTTTAGCAAGCTCAACCGAATCTTGGTCGAAAGGATATCCAATACCCTCAGATTCGACAACACTTGGAAGAATCATCTGCTCAAACAATTTTCTCGTTGCATTTTGCAACTCTTTTTGAACTTCAGAACTAGAGAGTTTAGTTGGTTCTTGTACCGTCACACTGCAACAGCAAAATACTAGAACTTAAAATAAAGACTATTCAGAGAACTTTATTACGTAATCAAGAAATGCAATAAAACATAGATAGAAAGAGCAAGTCAACAATGTCGTGGAAATCATCTTTTGCAACTTTTTTGTTGCATCAGGGCTAAGATTAACGCTAAAATTTACTCCCCAAAACAAACTCAGACTTTTATAAAGATAATTGCATGTAAATAAATGCAGACTTGCAAATCATTGATCATATGCGTAAAACAGTCGTCCAATTACAAATATAAAGGCCTCTGATCTAACACCAAACTTTCCTTATTTTACCTTTGCTTGCTTTTCAGCCTCATCTCCCGTTTGAACTTCTCGACCAAATCCTTGCACTCTCTCTCGATAAACGAAAGCTCCCTCACCCCAATGCTAAGAGCCATTGTCTCTCTTTTAAGTATCCGATCCTCAATCTCGCCGATTTTCTCCCAAATCTCATCGTATTTCTTGTCAATGCCGCTCAAATCCACTCTAATCTCCTTCCCCTTAGCCCCAACCGACTTTTTCTTCGCTCTCAAAACCGACTCGACTAATTCCTCAGATTCTCCAACCAACTCCTCTTTCTCACTCTTTAACTCCGTAAGCTCCTTATAAAGCCCACTCATAATCTCCTCTTGTAACTCCTTTTTCTTTGACTTAACCTCATTTAAAGCCAAATCGACCCCATTTATCTCCCTATTCCCTAGCCTTACTTCTTCCACAACTTTAATCAAAGATGACACCTTTTTTAGTAAAATTTTAGTATATCGTGAAAATTCATGATCTTTTCGCTTCAACACAAACTCCTCCGTTTGCGCCACGCTGGCAGCAATAACGGGTCGGGGTCGAAGCCCACAACACCCAATTGCAATGAATAAAAATGCATACGCAATCGGTTTGGCAACGTATTTGAGTAAATTACTGTTTTCTTCACCGTTTTCTTCGCCGTTCTTGGTGTTACGAAAAGGGTTGATAGTTTGGTGGAAAATATGAACTGGGTCGGTGTCGAAATGGGATTTCTGCGATGAGGATACGATTCGAAGACGAGGGTGATAATGATGGTGATTTGGGTAAGTGGGTTTATGTGGAAATGTGGAGATTTTGAGAGGGAGAGTAGAGATTAAAGTGATGAGCATGATTAATCAGTTAAAACAGTTATTTAAACATGTATGTGTATACTTAGGTGATATGATAGATATATATATATATACATACATACATAAATACATACATACATACATATAGAGAGAGAAAGTGAGGGGGTTTATCCTTACCTGGGGTTTTTTCTCTTACCAAACCAAATGCAAACAACTAAACACTGACAAATTGTGAAGTGAACTTGGAGCAATAATGTAATTTTGTTAAATATTTGCCATGAACAAATAGGTACCAAATGCTTTATGAAATAAGATGATGCAAGTTAATTATTTTAATTTTAACAATATTATTTTTTACACTTATTGTTTATAATTTAAATGGCACATGTATAACTTAAATTTAATATTTATATCAGTAAATTAACTTAATAAAATTATCGAATTTTAATTAAAATTAATTATTAATTAAAATATCATTAATTAGTCATTTTATAACTCCCACTAAAATAAGAACTAAAATAGTAATAGTTGAAATAGAGTTCGAATTAATGATATTTTGCCACATCATCAATTAAGAACATTAAAAATATTGTTATGTTTAACAACTTTTTTAATATCTATAAAGATAACACATAATTTAACATAGCTAATGGAAACAAAAAAAATGTATTGTTAAATAACTATTTTAGTTAACAATTGAGATAAGTTCTAAATTCTGTAAAACATTTCCAAAAAATGAAATACTATAAAAATCAGAAGCTATATGCGTTAATTACAATTGACTTTTAAAGTGCTCCCCTGTTTTCATTTAATTGTCTCCATTTAGATACTTCTAAATTTGGCCGATCAAAAACTTGTATCCTAATTGGTGAAATGTAAAATTTCAAAAATTATTCATGTTGTTCAAATTTTAAATTATATGATTAAAATTTAAAATAGCAATTTTGAAAATTTTCATTTTAACAATTTGTATATATTAAATAATAATTTTTCCTAAAATAATACGTTAAATATATGTTTGAAATTTATCACTTCTGACTAAATTCTTATGGTAGTCGCCGGCTTCTTTATTGTCGCTTGTCTTCTTCCTCTTTTCATAAGTATACCTTATCAAACTTTTATTTAGTAATTCTATGTGAATTTACATGTTTTGCTATCTTTCCTTTTTCTTTTCTTTAATCCAATGAATCAAAAACTCCAAAATATCTCTTTACATACCCATTAGGGACGGGTTCATTATTTTAGATTCGAAAGGGCACAATTTTATAATAATAACGGTGACTAGTGCTGAAAAATTTATAAGTTCATATGAAATTAGAATCATGTGTTATAATATTTGAATAAGTAAGTTCAGATATACTCTTTAAAATCAATATATATATATATATATATATCAATATATATATATATATATATATATATATATGCATATAATATTTGTATATAAATTAGAATAATCGATTTGGTTTGATTTAAATTGAAAACAAAACTAATGTATTTCGTTTACATAGCTGGTTTCCCCAAAAAACAAACCAATTAATAATTCATTCGACGTTTGTTGTTCGGTTTGTCCAGTTTGGTCGATTTTCTTACAAACAAAATAGACAGAACGAACATTGAATGTTATAAGAGTACAATAAAAACCGTCACGATATAATAGAAAGTAACAAAACAAAACAAACTATAAAATCTTATCAAACTCTAGAATAAACAGATTAATTTGTTTAGGAAAAATCTTCAATGTCTTCAGCCATCTTATCAAATGAATAAATGTTAATTATAAACAGTTCACTTCACGATTAAAGTACATCTAAGTTATATACGAGTTATAAGTATGTTTTGTGGTACATCATCACATTCACTTTCAATAAATAAATTAATTTGTTATGAAAAAACTTTCAATGCTTTTGAGACTATATGAATTTATTCACTTGTTTTTTGTTTATGATACTAGTATTGTTGTAAAGTTATAAGAAAATTCTTGATTAGAATACGAGTATTGTTGTAAACTTTTAGAAAATAAAACCATCTTACCAGATGAATAAAAATTAATTATAAGTATGATATATGTAAAAAAAAATAAAAAATATTATGAATTAATATAAATTTTAAAGACATTTTCGTAATTATATTTGGCATGCCCTGTCTGCATCCGTCCATGCATAAGAGGGGATGCGGTGGTTGTGGGCATCCTTCCAAGTATATGAAACTTATACCTTTAGTTATTATATGAAGGGGACTCGATATTTGTTGTTTGCTTTCTATCATACTAGTAGTTTTTATTTTCATTCGTGTAAATAGTTTTACCTTCTATTTGAATATGTGTGGGATTGAAATAATGTTTGGACTCGTCGTCGTTGTTTATAGTCAGTTAAAATTCCGAACGATTTTACGATTAAGTTGGTGAGGATCGATGTACACCAAGTTATTTGTGTGCTCAAACTAGTATTGCTACTATGCTAGCTATATCAATTCATTATATTTGTACGTGCAGAATGAGTGACCAGCAGTGGTTATTTTATGTATTATAAGTGGAGGATAGGTAATCTTAGTATTACGGATCCAATCGGGATAAAAAAGTGGTATTTGAAAGTATGTTTTGACTGCTAATACCGGACCATTAATACTAACTTCGCTTGACGTTTCAAATACATCTATCTATCTGGAGTCATTTATAGTCCGGACGGGCTGGGGCGGAACATAAATGTGACCAGTTGTTACCATCGTAACCCCACAATTTTCAGAAGTTAATTTTTTTTAGTAGTGCTTTTCAAAATAATTTAAATATCATGTATTCTAGTAGCCACTTAATTTATTTTTTTGACAAACACTTTCAAAATTATATATTTCTACTGTATTAACATACTCTTATTTTTTATTTGCGGCTAATAGTAGTGCTTAAAAAAAGAAGTAACAAGTAATTGAAGACAATATGATACTAATTTATATACTATATTGATACGTGACACATTGAAAAAAATAAAACATTATAATAATAATATCATATAATGGTGGTTGCAAATAAAATTGTGAGTATATGTAAACTTGAGTATTTAATAAAATAAGTTTATCTTTTTCGGGTTTTTAATATTTTTATACAGTTGTTTGTTCATATTTTTCATTTTAATAATTCTGTTTTTTAATTTTACCTTTTTATATATTCGTTTCTTTATACTTTTCCTTTTCGTACCATTTTTTTCTTAATTTTTATTTATTTATTTTACGTACCTTGGTTTCTAATTTTTATTTTATTTTTGGTCAATTTTCAAATGTTAAAATTTTCGCTACGTGACTGAACGTGACTTTATTGATGTGGTTTTTTTTAGAGTTGGAAAAAATGTTAAAATTGACCAAAAATGGAAAAGAAAAATAAAAACCATGTAAAAAAGGAAAAAAATAATAAATCACGGTACAAAAAAAAGATAAAACCCTGTTTTTCAGGATTTACAATTTGAAAAATATTATGTGCTGTCTTCGCCCCTGCAAACGGGACACATAATCCCAACACAAAAATGTATCTAAACACGTCCTTTTTATGAAGTTGATGGGATTTGAAATCCAATCATACTCACTCCCAAAGACATGCATGCAACCAAACATGACCTAGGTGTGCTATATTATACTTCATGGAGTATTAACTTAAATATAATAGGGTGTTAGGTGGTGTATATAGTTACATTTAATTACACCATGCTAGTAGTAAAGTAAACACAGGTCTATTTCTGGGCTCTGGGCATAATTATAATATTTTGTATAGTAAGTATACCTAGTTTTCACTACTAAATGTATAAATAAATAAAAACTAAAGTAGAATATTTCATTATTTTTTAATGATAAATTTTATATGTTTTGGTGCAAATGTGTATTACACTTTCTGATCTAAGGCCAATAAAGGAAGATCATATTTGTAATTTGTCCATTCAACTCTTCTTCAACATAATTTATACATACCCTTTAGCTTACTTCAATTCGAATCATTCTATGTCATTGGATCAATTTTGTCATTTGTGAGCCTGTGATCGATCTTCGATGGTACGGCAATATTAAGTGTAAAAGGTTTCCATCCTAGTCAACACCGGATGTGGAGCTCTAATTTCGCTATAAAAGACACCTTGTATTCGATTTCATACAAGCCAAGGCCTTAAAAGGTCCCAATTTGAATCCAGAAAATTGTAAAATGAGTGATGCTGTGAGTAACAAGCTAAGAAAGATAGATATTGAGGCGCAAAAGGGAAAGATAATTAATGATTAACGTAGCTGCTTTAAAACGACGAGTTCAAATAAATTTACATTCACATTATCGAAGTACAAATCAGAATTCTAGACACGAGGTAGGCTCATTAGCAGCTGACCGTTCACAACGCTGCATATCGGAAGAAGAAACAATCAATAATCGGATCAAAATAGGAAAACACGTACGTTATCTACAGAAACGCCAGAAAAAGATGTTGATAGTAGGAATTAGAAGTATAACCTTTTGACATAGTAGTAACAGAAATCAGCTAATATAAATGTTTGAACTATTTCTGCGATGAGAACCATGGGTAACCACAAGTACCCAGATCCATCCAAGAAGAGATATCTACCAGAGGTCTCGTAAACCTGTGCAACAGAGGAGTACAAAGAAGTTACGATCTTGATGAATAATAATAAAGATTAATTTTAATTACTATATTAGTTTCTACCTCCCAGTTGTTTATCCATGATGATCAAGTTCAAAGATTCCTATTATATGTAGTATAACTGTATATGTGTCATATGATATATATCTTTCCCTTGTGATCAATTTCCCAACATAAAACTCAATTGAAGTTCTTCCCACTTTCATTAATGAAAATGGATTAATGCATGCAAATGCATAATTCCATGGAATGAATTCCTTAAAAGGACATTACTGTTGTAATTAAAGCTTCTTAATATTAACTCCTTATAGACAATTGCATGAAGCTTCTCGTTTGAATCTAGATATAAATGATAAATGAAGAATGAATATACTGTAGAAATGCTCACTCAAACTGCAACAAAATGGTATAAAGAGACGAACCTGAATGATCCAATGAGCACATCCTAAAAATCTGGCAACCCCTAGTGCAAATACATAGTGGGAAGTGAATGGTTCCACCATCTAAAACAACATTTCCCAGAAATAAATATTATGTACTCACATCAAAGTGAACTGTTTTATTGTAAATATAAATGATTCAAGCACCACAACCCACCTTGGCTTTTTGCATTAGACGAAGTTGAGGCAACACAGAAACAGATTCCAAGTACGCACAGAAAGCCCATAGCATTCCGCTTGTACGGGAATGCAGTGTATAGGGGTGAACAATTATCGCAACAATTGCAGAAGGAATCACCTATCAGACCAAAAGCGTGAATTCAAAACTGAATGTTAGTGTTTTTTGGCAGAATGGGAGGGTTGTCGCCTCCTTTGGTCCTAGCCTAGTTACTCTGTTGTACAACTTTATAGGTACATGTAAGAACAAGCATAGTCGAAAACCGCACAAGTAAAGACTAAGAGAAATAATTTATTTAACCTTGATAAGAAACTAAAGCATGTGACGGAACAATTTTACAATTGGACATTATGCCAAAATCAGAACAAGACGGCAAAAATTAGCCTATTACACAGAAGTTTCCTTCATTTTTATGATACAACAATGCCCTATTGATCCTAATCTAATCTTGTAAAGAGAGCTAATTAAAGTAAAACGATCCACGACTTACTAAATAAATGAAGTGAAACAAAGCTAAATACTTAAATCTGCATTGTGTGGAGACGAAGAGCTTACCAGGTAATAAATCGGCATGTTGTCAAGCTCCTCATTATATGTCGACTTGCGCTTAAATCTTATCATATATATAACCCACAAAGTTGAAACAAGAGTTGCAAAATCAAGGATTGTGTGAATATCACCCTCCATTATAAAGCTGCAGTACAATCTTACAGCAAGAAATATGGCTGTAAGCTCTTGTGTCTTGAGTGAAAGGCCTGTACAAAGAGAGAATCAAAACTTAGCAGATGAGACCATATACGTACTTTGTAAAAAAAAAAAATACAGAAGGAGCAATGTATTACAAAATGCGAATATATATGTGCAATCCCATATATAATTTTTACATCATCTACAGTTGAAGATTTAATTTTAGACGAACTTTCACAAGAAAATTTGTCATAATAGTTTAAACATGTTACTCGATACATATTTGAGGGCAGAATGGTAGAAAATATGGTGGAAAAACACACCGCACAATTATTGCATTTCTATTATTCGATTTTGTTTTCAAGAAAACTCAAGAAACATAATACGCACAAATCCACAGCAACAATAAAAAATGACTAAGTTGAACATTTTAAATACAGAAAGAAAATTTTGAGACACTCGACGCCACATGATAAAAGTAGGAAAGTTTAGCCATGGGACATTTCTGGGCTATAAAATGCTTTGGTTCAGCTATAGTAGCGATTTATTTGGGTGGGACTAATTAATCCAAATTCAGTTCTACTTAATTTTTCACCAATTTATCCTCTCAAACTTGTCAAACTTTGTAATTTTGTCAATTTAATTCACGAAATGGTCATTCCCAAACTTCTGGCATGACGCATCAAATCTCAAAAGGGGATAACATGAAAGATAACTAATCTTTGTAGATGGAAAGTAACATTTCACACACGCTTGTTTTGTTGCAGTTTGCACTGCGCTTGTATGGCTACAGTTTTAAGCAAAATTCATATTTCCCCAAGTAATACTTATATGGAGCCTAAAATCTTTTCTTATTCTTACTCCAGAAAAACAAGTAGAAGTTTCACTCCGAATGAATTGTAGTCTAAAGGAACGGAACTTTTCTCTACCTCAATTAAGCTTAAAAGCTGCAGCCAAACAAGTCCATAACCTTATACTAGCTTCTATGAAATGATGTGTCAGTCACAAAACAATCATAGATGACTGAAGTAATATAAAAACAACAAATTATCTGAAATATATGTATAAATAGAATTTTCATAGTTTATTGTTAAAGTCGCCCCTCTTATCCTCTAGCTCCTCGAAACCTCAATACTGAAGTTGAAGGAGCCAAGACTCCATGTAACTTATTTTCATTGCTGAAAGTTAAAAATCATTAACTTATCTAAAATACATGTAAAAGGAAGAAATTTTCTAATATCTCTTTCATACTACTGATCTTAGTTCCTCCTTGATAAAGATGCAGTAACTTAACAAAAATGCAAAATCAAATTACTATAAAAACAACAATAAAATGTGGTAAAAAAAAAACAGTAAAAAGAATAAAACAAACCAGAAGAGCTGGTCCTGTGAGTGGTGAGCTTGTAAATAAGAAGAAATATCCCTGCCACGTGGACAGCCTCAGATGCAACAAAGAAATTGTCCACATCTTTAATGAGAAACTTAAGAGCTACCAAAGAGAAAACCACAGTAGTAACTCCCAAGAAAGTCTTAACTTTGGTATTTTGACTACGTACCCATGCAAACATTTTGTTCACTGATGAACCCCTCTTATGACCCATCCCAAAACCTCCCAAGAATGGACAATTATATGTATGTATATATATGTGTGTGTGTGTGTAGAGTGTGTGCATGAGTGTGTGTGTTTTTGTAGAGACAGGAACAATGCAGAGGTGTTATGGTGTAGTTGAAAGTTGGGCAGTTTTTGGTTGGAATATTTTGGTAATAAACGTTACTCCATTCTGATGTTGACACGTAATTAAATTGTTGAAGTATTGTCTTTTTTTTGGAATAGAATGTTTTAGTGGATTATTATGGTGATTAACATGCGTAGTTAGGCCGATGACTTGGACTTTTTCCATTGAGGACAAGTTTTTCTTCAAAATGGATGGGGTCAAATTAAAAGTAAACACTCATACTCGTTAGTCATGGTTTTGCAAAATAAATACTATATGTGTTGTGTAAGATATTAGCTCACATATAGATATATGGAGAGAATATAGAGAGAGACAACAATATGGTATTTATTAATCAGAATGTATGAATGAATGTCAAATATAAGACCCCTAACCCTCTTTATATAGATAGAGGGGTAGGGTTATAAGTCCACTTGGGTCCATAAAGTACAAGCCCAATAGTCCAATAATATCTTACAACAATATATATATTTTAAATTAATCCCTGTAATTAAACAACGTCTACAAAACGTTTTTTTCAAGAGTGATTAAAAGATGTAACTCGACATTCTTATGATAGATGAAATCGAATATCGCCCTGCATTATGTTTGCAAAAGAGTTGTGTATATAGCATAAATGAGATTGATCAATATCAAGAAACGAAATGCGTGATTGAACATGTTAGTGCAACGATAACTTGTCGCTATAAATATGAGCATCAATCGATTGTCCAGACATTACCATAATGATAGTCAAGTATACACTAGACCTTCTTCGAAAAAAATATAAGCGTGCATTTATACTTGGCATGTTAAGAACTCGACTGCTGGATTTAAAAATGGTAGATCAATTTGTAGATTTCGTATCTTGTAAATCGGTGTTCAATTAATATACAACGTTGAATAAAAATACAACAAGACTAGTTAGTTGACATGTGATTATGGTTTTAAACGAGCAAGCAACCCAAATTTAGATAGGTACGGATGTCTACTCCAAATGCAACCTGGGGCAAAGTCAATACACGAGGTGCCGAATTTATAAAAAAACTAATACTAATTGAAATCATAAATTATAGGGTGCCAAATAATCAGTTTTTAACAATTTTTCGTAAATTTTAGAGTTATGAACGGTGTCATCGTCCTTGGTGGTGGGCACTTAGGTTATCCCCTGCACATACCATATACTATTAGAAACCACACGATCAAACTTGTATTCATAATAATCCGTAGTCATCAAAATAACAATTTTCCATTAGTAACATAAACCCAAGAAAGTCCTTGCAAGTGATCTCGTGGAGTAATCTGTAATATTAGGATCTTATATGTAGATTAATAAAAGCAAAGGCGAAATGTGGGATTTCGGGCAATTTTCTGACTCGTTCAGTTTTTGATTTTTTTATTAACCGTAATAAGGGTAGACAAAAAATCAGTAAATCTGTCTCGTAACCCAACCCGCATGGATTGGGACGAGTTGGAGTGGGTTGAGTGTAAAAAAAAAAAATCAATCCGTCATGGCTCAATTCGCTATATATTTTACGGGTTGAGTTAGAGTTGAAGTTCACAAACAACGGGTTAATTCGCGTCAATCCGTTTCAACCCGCAATATTGGTATCTTAAAATACATATATGTATATATATTTATAATTATATATATATAATTATAAATATATATACATGTATTTTAAGATACCAACCTTTCATTCTTGTTATATTTTAGTTTTATTACTTATTCTCGAATGTTCTAAACGTATTTTTATTGGTTTTAATTTACAATTCTCTTTGAAATATTCGATTTATTTTAAAATTTAGGTTGATTATGAAAATTATGAAAAATAAATGACCAAAATACAAATTTATTTTGCGGGTTGAGCTGAGTTGGAGTTTTAATTGTAACGGGTTGGGTTGAGTTGCGTTGGGTTGGATTGAGATTTAATTTTATCAATCCGTCCCAATCCGTCCCGCCATTTATTTTACTGGTTGGATTAGGATTGAGGTCAATCCGCCTCAATCCGTCCCGTGCCCACCCATAAACCGTAGGTTTAAAAAATACAAATTATTTAAATTTTAGTCCAATGAAACATTAAAATTTGTATTTATACAAGTCAATACGAGTCAATATCTATATTTTAAATGTAAAATTTACCATTCTCATAAGATTTTTAATTGCAGTTGTGATAAAAATATATATTATTTTCGTAATTTTTTGATATTTTTTTTACTTAATAATTCAAACAAACACTACAAAAAACTAAAAAAAACATCTTTTAAGTTGTTGTTTTTACACTTTACTATCTTTCAAAAATAGATTATAATATTATTATTTTAGCTTAAAAACAGCTTTTAAGCTATTTATTATATTTTAATATCTTTCAAAAATATATCATAAGTTATTTTTATAAGGTTAAAAACAGTTTTTAAGTTTTTTTTCATTATGTCTGATGAGTAGAAATTAAAAAAAACTGGACTCATAATCTCCACTCAAAAAATATTACTACTTTCATTCCCATTTAATTTTTCACTACGAAACTACGTGCAATTTTGATTGGCTTATAATTTGTATCAAAATTGTCGAAATAATTTTTTATTTTGATACGTAGTTTCGTAATAAACAATTAAATAGTAACCGGGTAAGTAGGAACGAGACATAATTATCTCGTTTTTTTTTATATCAATACAATTAACTCAATTTAATAAATGTAAATCCAATCAAACGTTAAGAGGAAATAGCCCAGGCCTAAGACCACGCCCAAAAACTGGCCCATCGTTTTTTTGGGGAAAATATTGAAAGATAAAATAATAAAAATATAAAAATAATTTTCTTTTACAATATAATAATAGTAATAGGGTTTTCCCTCTCTCTTTCTCTCTCTCTTGACTGCTGTGTCTTTGCTGTTTTTAGGTAATGTTTTATTTTATTTTATTTCTGTTGCTTTAGTTTTTACTTATAAAAATCAAACCTTGTTACTACTATAATTATTGGTTCATCTAAGTAAGGTTATCAGATTATGTATGTTAGCTTATATTTAGTTAGTTGCTACTATTTCACCTATCTTGGCTGTTTTTCTATTTTTTTTAATAAGAATTATTTGCTCTAGTAATTAGTTAGTAACTAAGCTTTAATTATTGTTTTGGTACTTGTTACTTGCTACTTTAATGGAAAACCTGAGCTTATGAATCCTAATTTTGCACCAAATTAGTAGGGACACAAATAAAGTGTTAACAATAATGTATATTAGTGAAAATAGTATATTTTCTATGTGCGTGTTTGGTAACAACTTTTTTTCCTTGGCTTTTTGATTAAAAATTCCATGGGTATTTGGGATGTCAGCTTTTTTAGCTTTTAAAAAGCTATATTTTCGGTCAAAAAAGTTCTAAAACAGAGAAGCTAGGAATTTGTTTGTTTTTTAGGTTTTTCACATTAAAATTTCTAAAAATATAAACTTTCTACTAGGATGTGATAGTATATTTACAAGTCACTTATAAGTTAAAATACGTTACCAGTGACTTATCAATAAAATAAGTTATAAGTTACGTATAAGTAAAAAGTTACAGTGGTGCCAAGCACTACATTAGAGCTTTTTTAAAAGCAAGCTTTTTCTCGTTGCTTTTTTTTTAAAGCAAGCCTTTTCCTCGTTGCTTTTTTTTAAAAGCCGCTTTTTGACCAAAATATCTGATGCCAAAGAGCAGGGCCGTGTCTTTCAGTGTTTTAAAAATCGGCCTAGGCGGGGACTAGGCGCTTAGGCACCTGCCTAGGCGCGAGGCGGGGACTAGGCGCCTAGGCATTAGGCAGACCTAGGCGGGAAAAATCGGTCTAGGCGGGAAAAAGGCGGCCTAGGCGGCCAATTAGGCGCTAGGCGGACCCTTTCCACCTAGAACCCGTCTAGCACCTTTTGAAACACCTTGGTGCCTTTTTACACCTAAGACGTAGAATTTTTAGGCGCTTTTTTTAACTGTCTGTAAAAATTCATATCGTGATATTAAAAAAAAATCTCAGAAAAATTACAAAATCTGAGCTATTTTGATGTAAAATCAAAGTATTGTCTTTTACATTACACCAAATAAACCATCAAATAATGTAGGTTCTTCGTGTATTGTATCACAGTGTAAAAACGACCTATTTCTGCAAAAAAATAAAATACTTTTATTTTTTATTTTTCGCACCTATTCAGGGGCCGGCGCCTAAGTTAATAGCCTTACTTGCCTTATGCCCAAACCGTCCCTGCCAAAAAGGCCTTATAAGAATGAATGCTTGAGATTTATAGCCTTGATGATCTCAAGCTCTTGTTTATCTGACACAACTATGATGTTTATCTAACACAAACTCTTGTTTGCTAATATTGTACCAACAAGCCGACGTGGATTAATCTTGGAATACGAAAAAAGACTTGGAATGAATTCTATTTGTGAAACTTGGGCTCATTAGTTTTCATTTACATTTGTCAATCGAGTTATTGTGGGTTGGATGTGTTGTCTAATCTATCTTTTTCTGAAAACTCGCACCTTGAATAGAATTGATTATCATCAGTCACGGTAAGCATTATATATATTAAACCATTTGTTCTTTTTTACTAAATTACTAAATTATGCCTGTTAAGTGATATATCTAAATGCATGAGTAAAGAAGATTATGCTAGTATTTTGGAAATCAATTTGAGTAACAGACCATCCAATTCAAAAATAATAGGAATCGTGGAAAATCTGTGAAATCAACTATAAACTTTTGAAGCAGTAATTTTTACCCCTAGGTGTATTGGTAGACAAATCCAAACTTTAGTGTAATTAGAAACTTAAAACTAGAGAATGTATGTATTAGACCTGATTTGAACCTTTTTGGTCTTAGGCTCTTAGCTATTGAATCTGAAACAAGGCCCATGTGATAGAGCAGTCATCATAAAAACCCAAGGCCTGACTTTTTATCAATTTCAAACCTTTCTTTAATTAATTTAATCCTTGACATTTCATTAGCTCGTTAATTTGGTTTGGATCTTTTTGGTACCTTGCCAGTTAGATGCAAGGCTTACAAAACAGCTAGAGACTTGTTTAATATCTGTTTAAACCCAATCAATTCCGACTGAAACTGTTGCACCCGAATATTAATTTACGGATTATTCAAGCAATACGTCTTTTTAATATGTGCCAAATCGTTATTGTTGTTTCTTTGCTTTGAGCATTATTTAGTAGTGCGAGGTCTATAAAAACTTGAAACAGAAAAAGATCACATTCATCAGAAATGTTCTGTGCTGGAAAAGAAATTAAAATTAGGCATAGAACATTTTTCAATTTTCACCTATGTACTTATATTCTGTGTTCTTTCCTTTTTGCTGCTACTGATTCACTTAGAATAAGAGGAGAGGAAAATGATCATCCCAGTCCGCTGTTTCACCTGTGGAAAGGTATAACACATTAGTAATTTTAATTATACCAGTTGATAGTCATTATAACAGTTGATGCTGAATTTTGTCAACGATTGAAGAGACCTGTTTCCCTCAGTCTTTAGTTTTAAGGTTTATTTATTGATTTGACTTGTGTTTTTGTGTAGGTTATCGGGAACAAATGGGAACCATATCTTGATCTTCTTCAAGTTGATTACACAGAAGGGTAAGTACTCTTGAAGTAAATGAAACTACAAGATTTCTGATTACTATCATGTTGTGCATACTTTTTTGACGTGTTTCAAATTACAAAAAATTCCACTATGCAGTGCAGCCCCAAAAAGACCACATACTTAATACCACAAAGAAAAGGATCACATGCTTTTTATTGATAACATTTGTTCAGCATGACATGCATTGTTGTAGTCTTATTTTTTATACGCTCTCATTATTCATTTGTTAATATCTAAATGCCTAAATTTACAGGGATGCCCTTGATGCATTGGGGTTGGTTCGCTATTGCTGCAGAAGAATGCTTATGACTCATGTTGACCTCATTGAGAAGCTTCTGAACTACAACAGTAAGCTCTCTCTCTTTATATATTTGTCTCCATCTATCTATAATCTATCTACGTATCTAACAACCACCTCTTAAAAGGTCATGTCTAAGATGAAATTCGATGAACATTTATTCCTTTCTAATAAAGTACAGCTATGCATATACAAACTTTTCCACCAAAACTTGTAAAATGGTGGTAGGCTGATAGTCCCTTTTGAATACTTGCGGGTGACTGGTGATAATATCCATCTAGGAAGCACCTATACGGGTACGGGGTGCGAGTACAGTACGATAGGGGTAGTTATAATGATAGGTCTCCAAGATATGTTTCCCACTTGTTCCCGATAACCTACAAAAACATAAGGTTTATCCATCTAGACCTATCATTTACATTTGGATATTTTTTTTCTTTGCGATAGCTATGAATGTTTGGAGATCATTCTACTAGTCGTCACGGTACTCTGTACTTGAGAATTAAATTGAAAAAAGAAAAAAAAAAGCTTTTCTTATCAAGTGGCTGATTTAAGTTGGAAAATCTCTCTTTTCTGTGTTCCTAGTTGATTAAACTTTTTTAGGATGGTTAAAAGTAAATCTGAGATTCCAATCAATTGATACAATATAATTTTATTTTCTGTATGCCATTTTCTATTGCATATCTAGATAGATGGATATATTTCATTAATTCTCTTTTGGTTTACTGCTTGTGTACCGTTACAACTTACAATATAAACACGAGACAGTAAGCAGAATTTTCACAAGTCTTTTTTCTATTAACGAGATCCTTTGAAGCTAAAAGTGTAAAGTACATATATAAAATGGCTTAATTAAATATCTTTGATACTTGAATAATGAATATTAAAAGCAACAAAAGTTTCGGTTTAGCTTGGGACTAATCTTGAGAAAAACTTTTGGAAATCTTACATCGTTATATCGTCCATGGACTGGAATTTCATTTTTTTGGCAATCACAGTTGTATTAGATATTCGGATATATTTGTGCTTAATTCGCAAAATTTAATTTGCCAGCAGTGCTTTATTGAATTAATTTGGTTTTCTGTGAAATGATCACAAATATTTGCAGATGCGGACAAGTCAGAAGGTGCCTGAAGAACGAGGTGGCATATGGTGATACAAACTTGAACAAGTTTATATGTTCTGTGCTTAAATCATCTATCCTAGTGTGTGTATCGAGTTGAATGAACCAAACATATATATAGGAAAACCAAAATTTATATATGATTTTATGGATACCCTTAAAGGCATCTTTGCATTACAATGATACATTTCAGTTCACTTGACTGCTTTCTAAATTTGCTTCATATTCTAGGGTTTGGCCATAACTTTATATAGCATGATGTACAAATACCTTTTCTTTGGTTAGGTAATCTTGATCCAGTAGGCGCACAACAGTTTTTTGTTCCCCGAGAGTTTCCATTGTCGGTTATCCACTAAATTTGGGTATATATATATGATTGCGTTAAAACTTAAAAGATAAAAGTACAGTCTTTGTTTGTGTTAAGATGAGGAGTTGGTATCTGTGGGCATATTACAAGCTCATTTCAATGTGTTTTAGATGCATTGATCCAAGTAACACCATTTTGCCGCTAGTGTTTTAAGACTACAACGGCTTGCAAATTAATTTCTTCCATGATTATTTAATTTACATATGTATGGAACCCAAATTATTTCCATAAGTATTGATTTGGTTATGATATGTTGAACTACTGATGAAAAATAATAACAGTTTAACACAGGTTTTCTACTAAGCTTTTACATTTTGAGCATCAGGTGTCGCACATGTCAAAATATTACAATCACATCGCAAAATGTTCATGATGCTTCCGCTAACAATTTTCATATACGGCATTCACAAAACATTTGTTGAGAAAAATATGCAAGCTAGAATGCTACCAAGGCAGTGTAAACTGAAAAGCGTAATTTGTTCTACAAGCCAAAAATACTTCTACGTTCTTGCTATATCAAGTTTAAGAAGTGTTCCAGCACAATTTCATGTTGATCAACCAATCACGCTCTTTAACTTTGATCCCCAATCTCACAAAAATATAAAAATACGAACATCTATTTTTCCGTTTAGTACATTCAGTAAATACCAAATAGAAACAATTAACTCACTTTAGAATTTTAATCAAACAGTTGGCAAGAAACATTAACAGGGCAGTGATGATAAAGTAACAACTAACTCACAAATGATTTTAATCAAACAGTTGGTAAGCAACACTTAAAACAAACATAAAGCTCAAGCAATTGAAATTCCAAACAAGCAAGAGTTGCTTAATAGGCATATTGAAAAAATAACAATTCTCCGATGTTGACAAGGCAATAAAACCCTAAACATTTTCGCTCGTAAGATACTACTATTAAGTTACTTTGTACATGCTTAGAAGACTTTGTTCATATCCTTGATATTTAAGCTACTCCCTACTTTTAATATGCTCGTGTGAATATGATAAAGGGATGAAATGGGTATCAGTTCTCACCCCATTGCCCTTAAACTTGAAAATTCGAGGAACATATTTAAATTTCCAAATATTTAAAATTCAAAGGGATTTTTTTGTGTAATTAACCCAAAACGAAAATGCTTTTACGAGTACGAGCCCTATTTTAAGCCATAAAACTTTAACTTTTTTGTGTAATTAACCCAAAGCGAAAATGCTCTTACGAGTTACGAGCCCTATTTTAAGCCATAAAACTTTTAACTTTTCTTATATATAGTGCTATCAATTTAGACCAAAACTCTTTTTGGGCGATCATGTTGCTCACAATGTGTAGCTATCATCTACTATATTTTAAGATGGAAAACTACACTTTTCCCCAAGTCCCTCACAAATATAAACATTTACGTTTCTGCGCTCACCACCAAACCAACAAATAACAATTTATACACTTTCAGAAATAACATATACAAATTGATTTTTATACCAAAAAATGGAAAATCATTATTTACTACAAAAATATGGAGTGTAAAACTGAATTGAGGGTATCCTGTCACTATCCCATATCTGATCAGATGGAAACTGAAAAGCCACCAATTTAAATGCTTAAACTGCGGAAATTAATACCATATGCAGAATGCAAGAGGAAAAAAGAGCAAAAAAACACGTATGCTCTGGTAAAAGTTGATGGTGCATACTACATAATATCTCATCATGTAGGGGTAGCTTGTCGTCCAAAACGTTAATGAGTTCTCTCACATTACGCAAAAGATTTAGGAGTAAAAAAGAAAAGTGAGTAAATGAAAGGGTTTTGTAGCTACGTTACCAATTTACCAAACGATTGCCATTATCAAATTACGTTATATTACAAAAGTTTTCCAGGGGTTAGTCATGTTACACAGCAAGATACAAAATCAATAGAAGACTATCTCGAAAACATGCTGAAAATTGTAAATATATCTGCGACTACTACTACCACAACTACAAATGATCTTTAAAAAAGGTAAAAATAAAACGACCACGACTAAAGAACCATTCCTTATAAATTATTAAATAAAATTAGACATAAATGACTCTTTATAGCGATAACAATTAATCCAAGAGATGTTCGGGACTCTCATCTCACATCACCCAAATGCGGCAACTTTGTGAAGTATGTACCTCCATGCACATCGCCAAAGACAATCATGGTTCAGCTGAAAATGAAAGATTAAGAGAAAACACGGAAATAATTGATTAAAAGTTGTCAGAAGGATGAAAATTACATCAACTTTCAGAGGAAAACCAAAAGATTAATTAATAACATGAGTTGAATGTTACGGGGACCAAGTGAAATAAGAAGTTTGAGCCACTAAATTGGTTAAAAATCTAAAGCAAAACCTTCAAAATAATTTAACCCACCAACAAACTGATAGATATATTTTATCAACCAAGAATCAATTCCAATATATCATTACTAAGTACTATAAGAAAACACCTTGTCTATAAATTGGTTGTTCTTAAAGGTGAAATCATAAGCTGAACCATTATCAGAATTTTTAAATAAAAGTTCTTTTAGCATGAAAGACTTCAACTGTTCATTTCAATCATTTTAAGCTAAACAGGTGGAAAGAGTGCTTCGAGACATAGCCAAAAAAAAATTAAAAAAAATTAGAAGATATGATACTCACGATGCTGTTACATAACAAAAGCCAAACAATATCATCTACAAACTACATTCAATATCATTCTCCGAATTCATGTCGAAACTTTCAAGAAAAGTGCAGCAAAATTTACAAGGTTCATGAGTGGAAAATGTACCACCAGTGCACTAAATGTTTCATTTCATGTAGATTGGTGTATGAATCATAAATTTTTAATGCAATATGTCCTGATTGTGAATAGCTGATATGTTGGTGTAAAGAAGTGATATTTACCCAATAAAGAAATGGTGTATGAATCATAAATTTTTAATGCAAGATGTCATGATTATGACTGGCTGATATGTTGGTATAAAGAAGCGATATTTACCCAATAAATAAGTGGTGTATGAACCATAAATTACTAATGCAAGATGTCCGGATTCTGAATAGCTAATATGTTGGTCTAAAGAAGCAATGTTTACCCAATAAAGAAAAAAAGAGCTAGTCAACCTCCAAATCTCGTTCAATTGGTTGTTGGAAGATAGACTCTGAAGGTACTTTTCATAGAGGCGATCTTTGTGCGACAGGATGGGCATTTCTTCTGAGCAGTTAGTGCAGCTGTAAGGCATTTTTGACAGAAAATATGACCACATTTTGTAGACGTAGCCTCTTCTATCGAGCCCATGCATATAGGACAGCTAAAAGTAGGCTCCTTTGGTGGGGGAGGGGGTAGAGGTGGGGGTAGATTCTCTCTCTCCGAAGTCCGTTGCTGCCAAGAAAACAAAATATTCATTAATGCTTGACTGAACTTCAGAAGAACCCATTAAAAATAAAGGTGAACCTTTATCTAAGGTTCCTTATAGTTTGAACCATGCTCAGTGGGCACTAAAATGTCATCTATTTGTCCTTAAGATTGGAAGGCTTAGTATGCTTGCAATTTCCAAACTTTGAGAACTGTAAAATAGTTTATCTTAGTTAAGGTAAAAATGGTGATATAAACAACTTTGTGTTTCAAGTTTAAACAAGTTTAACCAAATTTTGATAACTACCTCGAACAGGTAACATAATGGTTACTCTAGCTGATGTACCATACAAATGCCTTTTGTTTACCTTTTAACTTCGGGATTTCCTAAAGTTTTCCATTTTCTACTTATTTATACATTTAGATATCTATTTCAGGTTTCAATTACTCGTGAGGCCAAAACTAACCAAAATAACTAAAAAAGAGAGAAAACTAGGATATCAATCATCACGTAAGCATAGACAACTAAGAAAAAAAGATAAACTATTTTTCTGTTATCTGATTTTCCATTTTTCCATTTTTCTTCCTCAACTAAAAATAGCATATCAGATAGCATATATTTCTTTTCCAAAAATCTCTTAAAACATAAACAACTATTTCGGAAAAGGGAAGGCTAGGAATATCAGAAGGCAATTACTTGTCGGTTTATATTAGTTTGCTATATTAACTATTCCAATCTAACTTTTTTCTCTATATTTTTTATTTATTTTCACAATTGAAAACCCGAGAAAATTTTGGCTTGCCTAAGATGGTATTCTGGAACTGGAGAGTAAGGTTTACAAATTAAAGGTAACAAACAGGAACGTGAAATGCAGGGGCGGGAAAATTAGATGACCATGATCAGTTTGTATATACATGTATGAAAATGTTTAAATTTGGGATTCCCACTTACTTTCATGCGGTTAGGACCTTCCACCCATACATGAAGATCGCAGTCTGTTTGACCAGAAGGAGCTCTCCTCCGTTTTCGTTCTTCTGCAGCGGCTATTCCTAAATTAGTATCCAAACAAAAAATGAGAAAAAAGGGAGTCAAAGAAGCATTAGGATTACTTAAAATGATGTTCTACTGCAAAAAAGAAAAGAAAATACTAACTTGATAGAGATGACAGGCTCTCAGCAGCTATCATCTGCTCGTCTGCAGCAATGCCTACATCAATACAAAATTTAGCAAAAAAAAAAGAAGGCAAGTACTTCAGTAATTCAATAACATAAATATTATTCTCCTAATGAGAAAAAAAAAATGGTGGTTAACTTGCTAGGATGACAAGCACTCATCTAACTTAAGCAATGCAAAGGCCAAGGAACTGTTTCGTTAAGCTTTCAATTTTCTTGATCTTTGTTGCAGACTACTTGTTTGGTGGATACTTCATTTCTTAAATACTAAAGTTCTGCGCTTCTTAAAACATTGTACATGGAATGAAATTTAAACAGATTTCTTAATTCTGTTAATTAAACCCAATGAAATTTCCATGAGAATTTGCTAACAGAATGACTATCAAAGTCATGGTAAATGTTTTTCTAGCATTCTTGATTTGAAAAATTCAGGTCTAAACTCAACTAAATATCAGGGTCTTCTTTTGGGGAATCTAATAAATATCTCAAATGTAATGACTAATCTCATATATAGAGGGAAGCATTCTTCTAATTAAACTCCAAACATGGCTTGCATGTTAGTATAATCATCAATAATTAACCGTAATTTCTGACTAATAATGATGTAAGCAAACAGTATATATGAAACGAACAAAGTCTTAAAAACTGGAGAATTCGTTCAGTAAACGAACCGGACTTGAGCAGACTTGCTAAGGGCATATTTCATTTCATTAATTAGTAAAAACGTAAAATATAGTTCACTTAATCTCTCTATAAACTTACTATGAATATTCACCAAACATCCACTAACCTGTTCTCAGTTAAAGTCTACATAATTACTCAATGAGTTTTATCAAAATAAAAAATAAAATACACAATGAGTAATGAAGTTGGTATAAATTGTAATGATATGCTTAATTTATAGTAACATTCTCCTCGTGTTGATGCTTATTTCAATCAGACATTTGAATAAAACTACTTCTTTCACACTGGAGACCGGTATTTAATCCAAAACGGGCCAAGTGAACAAAAGGAGCTGAGCCAAATTAGGCTCATTTCTATTCATAATAAACAAAAAGACATAAACAATAATGAAAGGAAAGGGCAAAGAAGCATTACCAGATTCTACATCAATTACATCCGTTCTTTCACGATTCCTTCTTGAGTTATTTCTTGCCTACCATCGTATTGAAGGAATCAAAAGTCAAACATAATAAGAAAAAAAGATTTTCTTTTAAGTAATCAAGACCCTTACTCAAAACGCAGAGACCAAACCTCCAAATATAGACAACTACAGGCTAAATCCCCAGATACACAGTAATAACAAAGCAAACGAAGGCATCACGGGCATAAACGCTAAGTTGTCCCCACAGTCTCTTCTCCAACTCACCACTGTCCACCTTAGATAAAGCAATAGTGGTTGGGTACAATAGTGAAGGTGTTGCTAACGAGTGCCCCTGAGGCATCGTTTAAGAAATATCTTTCCAAAATCAAGTTACATCTAATACGAAATAGTTGTATTTATATGATCCAATTGTTATATACTACCATACCATTATACCATTACCAAAATTATGTCTTTAGTTTACTTAAATAAAGGAAATGTTATTAACGGCTTATTATATAAACATTTTAAAACACAAACCAAACATCATTAACCAACGCCTACGGGGCATTGGTTAGCTTTTCCCTAATACTGAAACCCGTATCTATCAGATCCTATACAAGCACAAATAAGTGCAATAAGACATCCTATTTTCTCTACAATCTAAAAGATACTGCTGAAATATTGTCACATGATTCCATCAAAACCAATGACATTCTGGGATGTAAAATGATGATAAAAGTGTGAAGCCAGCCAGCGAATGGACAGGGGTGAAGGGTGCGGTGTTGTCTGAAAAAAGCGCAATAGTCCGTACTAGTTACCCAAACATCGACTATAGCCAATAATTACAGAGCTATAAGCACCAATCTATGATATTTTACACTCCAAATGAAATAAAGAACCAATAGCAGAAACTAAGGTACCATACTAAGGCAGAACAAAAAAGTCTGAACAGCTACAACTAATGTACCTCTAGAGAGTCAACAAAAAGAGAAACTACTTAAAATCAATGAGCTTACTTGTACAAAATTCACGTGCGAAGACACAACAACAACATCATCGTCGTCGTCCACTTCGATTGGTACATGTGGCATTGATCCTCTTGGTTCACAGGGTTCCACAGTTAGTCTGTTCATATTTGACGTAGAGTTTTCACTTGATGCTTTACTACGGTTGGCATCTCCAACCATCTTCCTCTTCTTAGAACTCCTTGCATGCCCTACTAATGGACGACTCTTTGATTCCCTGGTGCTGGTACTCATGTTTTTTCTAATCTACATGTTAAAAATACAGAACTATATGAATACGAATTTCAATATTGCATGGGAAATATCCATTTGTACACAAATCTATCCTCACTGAACTTTACAACTTAATCACCAGCCTACAAATGTCAAACAAACAATAAGAACAAAAAAATAAAAATGTCAAACAATGACGACACCGACCTCTAAAAAATTACAATGTAGAATTTCGATATCTACTCAAAGAATTGGTAGACCAATTTATCAAAATTACAAATATTAATAAGTTAGTATTAATGGTCCCATCTTATACAGATTAGGTCTCAGTCCCAACATATTCGAACAATTAGCACATAGCTATTGCTTTTAAGTTAAATTTTATAGCTGGTGAACTAGTTCTTCATTTTTGTATACATCGATTTTGTATAGCCTAGTGTACTTATTTTTAAAAGTCGATATATTGGTGTAAAAAAATGTTTTGTTTCTATATTGCAAATGAAAATTTCGGAATGACTTCATCTTAGATAACAAAAAACCTACTTAATTAATCATAATTGGCTGTAAACAAGTTTGTCTTGCTCATTTTTCATATCTCCTGACATAGAAGTGGTGTGATCACATAGCATTATTAAGTTTCTAACACTTAAAATTCCAACCTTTTACATCTTAGTGGGCGCTCAAATATCCAAATAACACAAAATTACTTAATTATAAACCATATAACTTTTATTACCATCAATCTGACTAACAAAAGTTTGTAAAGATTTTAGGGAAAAAACTATAATGGCGGTGACAGGAAAGGCAACAATTTTGGCATAATTGGTGTAATTTAAGGTCGTCTCTTGGTTGTGTTAGGTCGCTTTGATGGTGCTGTTTTCTAGAGCAAAACTACTTCACCCCAGTTATATTATTGTTTCATGTATAGCATACAACAAAAACTGAACTAGAAAAGCAAAATATGATCAATTCTAAACAAGAACCAGAAAAATATGTATTATCAAATGCCCCCTAATCAAACCTTTGTTCTTAAAACTTGCTTCAAGCTCAAAAGGCTCGTCTTTAGTTTATTTAGGGGAAAAAACAAAGCCACGCGGTAAAGCTTGAAAAGCTTACTCTTCTTACGATTTAGTGAAGCTCTTGCAAAAACAGTTTACCTATGCCTTCACGTTCTGAAAAGTTGAGAAAAATAATTGGACTGCCATCTTAGTAACAAGAAAAGAGACTAAGACCTTTATCTGTATTGAAATATAAACGACAACGAGTATTCATTTCCAATATAGTTTTAAGACCTAATGACACGTAAGACCAAAAAATTAAGGATTATACCTCCCAACTTGAAAAGGTTGTAGTACTTTTCAGACTTTTGATGTTGTTCTAAAAAAGTTTGGATCTTTCTGCTTCTTCCGCTAAAAGAAATTAGTTCATGGATACTTGTAAAAAGTAGAATTCATATTAGTAACTGCAAAAATATACTCTACATTTAGGTTTCCTCTCGGAAGTGAACATAATGTTATACTCAACCCTGATATTTCAAAAAAAATCATGATAAATTAGACAAATGTCTTCAAGCATTACAACTTCGTAGTCAACAATTCAACATAACCGCATAAATCAAAAGGTCAATCACATCATAACTCTGTTGTACTCTAAACCCTCACATTTAAAAAAAAAACATGTCAAATTATGCAAATGTCTCAGACAACCACATAGATTAAAAACTCGACCAATCACATCATAACCCTGTTATACTCTAAACCCTGATATTTAAAAAAAAATCATTTTGAGTAATTGCGAATGTCTCAGGAATTACAACTCCCTATTCAACAAAACCGCATAAATCAAAAACTCAAAACAAAAGATTATATTTTTTTTCCACAACTGTAAAACAAAACAAGATGGAATTCCTAATCAATAATCATGTAACCATTTTAAGCATAAAAAATCAACATTTCTGCAAATATCTCCAAAAACTCAACCAATTACATCACAGGAATTTTTTTAAAAAAAAACACACAAGGCCCACAACTGTAAAACAAAACAGTTAGTAAAATCATACAAAACCCAGTACCAGAAAGTATCCATAAAACAGAGAAACAACCCTATAAAACCAAATTAAAACAAACCAAAGACAAAAACTCGCATATCGAATAATTGAACAATTGAAAATCCTATTAAATTATTAATCATGAAAATGAAAAGAATTCAAATCGTACCCAGCTACTGTAAAACAAAACAATTAGTAAAATTAAACAAAACCCAGTACCAGAAAGTATCCATACAACAGAGTAACAACCCTATAAAACCAAATTAAAAACAAACCAAAAACAAAAACTCGCATGTAGAATAATTGAACAATTGAAAATCCTATTAATTATAGAACTGAGAGAAAATGAAAAGAATTCGAATCATACCCAATACAAGAATCTGAGTCTTGTTTGTTATGATGAGAAATGATATAAATATAGATAAAATTATAGATATAGATATAGATATAGAGATAGAGATAGAGATAGAATATAGAAGGGGCGGTGGTGTTTTTAGTCTCCGGCCCACACCACCAAGGCCCACCTCTCTCTGTCGGTAAAATTATTTTATACTATCAAATATTAATTTCTTGCTACCATCTCTTTTTTCTAATATTCATTTATCACTTGACTTTTTATTACTACTACATTTAAGGACCTTTATCTTTTTTGGAGAGACATGATCGAAGATCGGGACTTGTTAGGAGCAGAAATGGAAATGTACAAACGTGAGAAGAAGAAAAATGCGTGAAATAATAGGAAGCAAAAGACCGACAACACGGGTTTTAAAATGGGAAAATGAGTTTCTGTGGTAAATTTGGTCTATCGGCATGAAACACTTTTTGAAAAAAATATAAACGGACTTATGTTTGCAATATAGTACTATCTTGTGTGTGTTCATCCCTTACCATTTACACGTCTCGTTTGTTTGTAGGATTCGTAGTCCTATCACTTGAATACAACACATGTGATGATAAGCAGTACTAAGACTATTAATACTAGCTGCATATCACGTCATATTATTGCAAATTACCATATTTGGAGTTATTTTTATCCCGTTACAATAATATTATTAACCATGTTTGACTCAGAAACATATTATTTATACGATCCATCGCATTTAAAATCATGTTACACTTTAATCTCGTTATAAGAGCGTCCACTGCATTTAAAATCATGTTATACTTTAATCTCGTTATAAGAGCAAGCACTGCTGATGCCTTATATGGAGTTTTAATTCATATTTTGAGAAATTTTGTTAATTTTTAGCAAAAAAAATTCTAATTAGCAGGTTTCTCAAAAAATCTTTAAAATTTGATGGTGGTCCAATATTCCTTATATATAAGGAACCAAAAGTGTTCCTCATATTATTTACAAAAGTGATATGACATCATGATTATATAAAAAAATATTTAAAAAGAGAGAAATAGAAAATAAAGAGCTTTATAAGTAAGCTGATATTTTGTATAGATTTTAAAGTGTTATGTATAATAGGAAAATGTGTAATTTTTTATTGAATTTAAGAAAATTAGTGAGAAAGTTGGAGTACTTACTCTAACCAAACAAGGCATAAGGGTTTGTTTAGGGTTTGATTTGTATCATACTATATTATATATAAGGACCTGGACTTTCTTTACAAGTACCGATTTAAATATTAAACCCTTGCTGAAAAATTAAATTATACTACTACTACCCCATACATGGAGCTATATTACTTACAATTTAGTACATTGTTTAATTTGTTTTTCCGCTATCATTCACTTCTAATATTTTTGTTTGTAACATTTGACTCTGTTTACAAGTACATGCCTTGAACATAAAAAGGTGTCTGTTCTCTATTCGTTACTCCATCCGTTCCTATTTAATTGTCCATTATGAAACTACATGCAATTTTGACTGGTCAAAAACTTGTATCAAAATTATCGGAATGAAAATTTTTAAAAGTTGATCGTATAGTTTAAATGTTAAATTTTATGATTAGATTTTAAAAAAATTAATTTCAACAATTTTGATACAAGTTATAAGCCGGTCAAAATTGCACGTAGTTTCGTAGTGAACAATTAAATGGAAACGGATGGAGTATGAAATTTTAGGGACCGTGCATGTGTTTACATCTTTACAAGTACAGTACATGAGTTGAACATTAACACTTATATACCCCCCAATGTTTTTGTTTTTACTTAAATAAGGACCAGGATGTTTTAGGGAACTTTATTTACTCCCTCCGTCTCACTTTATAAGTCGTATGCGAAACCACGTGTAAATTTGACCGAATTTGAATATGTAACTAAATTTCTGAAACGAAAATTTTAAAATTTTGTTACATTGTTCAAATGTTAAACTATATGATAACATTTAAAAAAAAAACGATAATTTTGTTACGATCAAAATTGTGTGTGGTTTATTTATTATGCTTAAGAAGTACACGTCACTGAATCATGAGTCCATGACACTGGACATCAATCACCGATTTAAATAATATACAATGGAGCTATATTTACCATATGGTACTCTTATTTACATTTGTCAGTTCTCACACTCTTGTTTCTATGATCTTTTAGTTATTGAGAAAAAAGAGTCATATCCAGCTTCATAGTGTTTAAAACTTTGTGAAAAGAGGCTTAGTTGTAGACTTCTCTGGTGGAACCTTGCTAGAAGTTATTGTACCTAAAAATTGTTGATCAAATAGATGTAGACTAAAAGCCTCGAATCGAACCAAAGTTATCAGGTATTTCTCGGTAGAAGTGGAACCACAGCTTATTCAACTGTGATTGTAAAATATTTGGTTATTTTAAAAAGTAGTGTTAAACTTGTTTTGAACATTTTTAAACACCCAGTTCACCTCGCTCTTTTGTTTGCCTGTAGACCAACAACATGTATTTTACAGTGAGTATGTTCAAGTTCGTCCATATTGTTTCAGAATACGGTCATATTCAAAAGGTAAAGAGAGAAAGATATTTTCGTCGAATGGCTTTTCTTTATACAATAACTTCTAGACAGTTTAGGTTGAACTTCTATCGCACATGTTTACATATAAGCTCGGGCCAATGAGTGAACTCTATGCAAGCATATACCGAGAACCTAATCACGACCATGACCAAAATAACCCGCTTTTAATCAACTCCAAATACATCTATGATTTTCCTGGTGATATCAAGCATAAAGGCTCAACTTCAACACCACCATTTTATATGTATCAGGAACAAATACAACCCAAGCAAACAGCACAATTAGCCAAATAACTATATATAACAGAAACTTTTAATTCTGCCATAAGAGACTGTAAACAAACGAAAAATCTTAGCAAATATTTAGCAAAAGCTTAGCTATAGCAGACATATTGTCGTTAAAATCCTGAGCTGTTCTACCACATCTTCAAAATAAGCTTATTCCAAATTCAGCTCTCCTTCACTTCCTGTTCCACATGTAAATCTTAATTCTGCTTTTCTAGACTAATTTCCTTAGCTCCTACACCCATCCTGAAAGTTTAGCAGATTAAAGCTTGACATATACTTTGCTTAGATTCCAACTCGTTAGCGTATTCCAAACATAGACTAGATAATAATAATCAAATACGATATCTATTTCTAAAATTTACCTAAAACTTCAAGTGTGTGATAGCACAAAAGAGAAGTAATGAAAAAAATGTACTGGAAAAATAACCAAATACGATATGTAAACCACTACTTACTCTCTCCAATGAACTGTTTCTATCTCTGGGTCTCAAATTTGAAAATAGAGTTTATGTTTGAATGTAAAACTAGACTGATTAGAAGCAAAATATTAGCATTAGGACAGCTAATGAAACTCATAACATGTACGGAACTACAAATAGTTAAGGCAGCTATGGTGGCTGCTTATGTTTACATAATTTGGAGAAATTAAACATTTCATAGAATAACGCGAACTGTTTCAGTTGCAAAATTGTGGCATGTGCATTACTAAAGATCTGTCTCTTTGCTTAAATGGATTAACCTCGATCTTTGTGCACCGGATTTGCCCTAATATAACTAAAAGCTGTTAAACAAAGTCGTGCTATCACCAAATCACAAAAGAAGCAACAGGCGAGTTTGTTGTCAACTGAAGAACTAAGAAGCAACCTAATTCTCACAAATAATATCAATCTTGAGATATGCTGGTATTATGTTATGAACATCATTACTAGCTAAACATAGTATGTGTATCATTTAAAATTCAGAAGTTTCTAATACGACCAACATTAAACTTAAACATCTCTGTTTAGTAGCCTACCAAACAAGGTAATTTGCAGCACGAATGCCATGTTCATGCAGCTCTTCCTAGCCGGCTTTCTAATGAGGTTTTCTGGTTTAAATTTAGTCGAAAAGAAAAGAAATTTGCACAAAATGCAGAAGGGATCAAGAATGAAGCTGACAAATTAAAGTCACTTATGCAGCATAGATGAGAGGCATTTCATTATTCCCCCATTTATGAATAAATTAAAACCAATCATATGCAAGTTATCATGTACCAAGACCAAATAGAGCCTGAGAAAGCAAACTGCAAAATATAACAAGAATTTGGGTCTGTGTAGAAGTTCCAACATCCAGAAAGACAGTAAAAAGCCTGAAACTGTGACAAAGGGACTAATTTTCCATTAAGTTTGAAGTCCTTGCGGTATTAACTCATTGCTATAAAAAAAACCAGCATGCAAGATTTATCAAACTGTGAAATTTCAAAAGTGATTCACCATGATGTAATCCACATGCAAGAAGATACACAAATTAATCGCCAATGTATATCTTTATAATGTCAACTCCAAAGTCAGAAAATCACTAGCATACATTGATCAATCTGTAATATCCCGTAGAAAAGTAAAGTACATGATCATTACAAGAATGTTAAGAAAACACAAGCAAACAACTAGAACCACAACAATATATACCATCAAGACCCAATCAATATTGCAATTCTAATTTCGAGAAGAAAAAAAAAATACGTTTCTATTAAACTTGAGGGAAGTCAGAAGAATAAGTGATGTTTACATGTTACAAACAAATTATGGTTTCTCACACCACTGCCAAGCAGGAAAACGGATATTCTTTATCCGACAACTAGTTTCAAACTAACCCTGGAATAGAAAAAAAAACACATGTTACATTATTGCATAAATTCATTTCAGCAAAGCTTTTCCGTTAATCTTATCATAAAAGAATTCACTGCAAGTGAGTCCAACACAATCCATGACGACTCAAAAAGTTCATGAAAAAACTCAGCCCCCGTCTCTTCTGCCGCATTTCTGAATTTCTCACCAAATTTATTTCCTTTATCAGCTCCTAGCCGTGGCTTACCGCAGACTCCCACAATCAATACTCTCTCTCTCTCCTGCGTATAGCAGACGCATATCAAAGGCTTCATTTTCGCCCCTTTCTCCCTCAAAGCATCCATTAAAAAGTATCCAAATTTAGTTAAAGCCTGTGGGTACCCCAAAAGGTTAGTATCAAGCGAATTTTCGAGTTTCACCCACCTAAACTTGCTACCACTTCTAATAGACCCTCTTTTAGTTATAGCAGCACTTCCTTGTCTAAGAATCGCCCTTTGTACTTTAATAGCTTGTCGCATACCCTTTTCAAGCTTTTCAATTTTGTTCAATGACAAAGCATCATAAGCCACTCCAAACTGTTTCGAACCATCGTTTTCCAAATATGACTCCAAAAGTGCCGTCACGCCATACACTACATCGGCTGCAGATAATCTTGAATTATAGCCATGGAGGAGAGAGAAACCACGATAGTAGAAATCTGTGAGCCCGTATTCGGGTAAAAACTCTTCAAACTCGTCTTTCATTTTATGTTTTATTTTAACGTTCATGTATTCAAACTTTTGCTTACAATCTTCAAGCGGAAATCCCATACGAGCAAGTAAAAGCATGAGCTTCTTCATCCCGTTATCACTCCACGTTTTTAATTTAGTCGCGATATAAGACGAACACAGCATGGAATCGAATAAATTCCATTCTTGTAAAAGCATTAGCCTTGGTTCTTCTTCATAAATAATCCTAGAAGAACCAGGAGCTAAAACCTTAGTACCATCTTTTAATGTAACATTAGTAACAGCATCTGAATTCCCTGAACTGTTTATATGTTGTTCAAGCTCCATTACACCAGCTTGGTATCTCTCATTTGTTAACCTCTCGTGTACAAATTGGTCGGTTAAAGCCACACAAGCAAGCCATAATAACTCATTCGTGTTTTTCCTAAGCATATGAGAAATATCGAACATTAAACAGCCCGATGGTTTCCCGTGGAAAGTACCAACCCCGTAATATTCCTTTTTTAATTTTCTAAATATCTTCACAGGATCTTTCTCGGTTTCGTCCGAAACCCTTCTCCTCTTTTGAGTCCCACTCCCATCTTCCTCTTCGCTCTCACTCTCACTCTCACTTTCACTCTCACTCTCATCCTCACTCTCTTCTCTCTCTTCATCTTCGGCATCAATGTCACACGCATTCGCTAGATCCGCGACAGAGACCTCCAAATCATACGCCAGGTCAGCTTGGGCCTCGTCATCATGGGTGTAAAGCACGACCACACGATCATTATTATCACTCAGGTTGTGCAGATGGATAGGACGGTGACTATCGACCACAAAAACATTTGCTGAAGAACCCAATTTGAGGATCTTTTTAAGGTCCCTGTGGCAACCCCAATTGATAAGGAGAATCGTAATAGGGTCTACAGAAGAGGAGTTTAAACTGGGTCCGGTGTATTTCTGTATTTCTTTGAAAGTAGATACGGGGTAACACGCGTATCTAACGGAATCGGATTCAAGTACATGAGTAATAATTTTTAAGGCGCATAGAGAGTCGACATCGGATGTGGAGGGAAATATGAGTAAAGGGGTGGAAGGGGAAGATAATGATGACTTACGCAATCGATCATAGAATAATTGGATGCTTTGCTCTCTCACCATGATCAATGTGCAAATCTTCGAACCCCAAAATCAAACCTTGTTCAGTCGAAACTGTACAGGATTCATATGAGGGCAAAATTTTTAGATCTCAACCTGGAAAAAATATAAGTTTATTAGATTTAATAGATTCAAGTAACCAAAAAATCTCAGACCTGGTTTTTAGTAGCTGTTTTTTACATAGAGCCTAGCAAAGAGAAACTAAAAGAATTTACAGTTTGGGTTTCAATACACTAATTAACCCCTAGCCTATGGTAGCTGAATTAGTGACAAGAAATGAAAATTTAAAAATTTGAGGATAAAAATGCAATTAAAATAGAAAGCGAGAGAGACAAATTAACTCAAATGAATTGAGTTTTACTATTAGGCTTAGGGATTTTTAACTAACTAAGCTGTTTGAGAAAAATGTTTAATTGCTGCATTTATACAACAAAGAGATTTAACACAAAGAAACTAAACAAATCGTACTTTTGGCTCCGACTCACTAATCATTCCCTAGCTTTAATAACTACATTACTAAATCTGAGTAATTTTCTGATTATTTTGACTTTTTGAGTACCGATTCACTTGATTTACCGGAATAATCAAAGAGGGCTTTAACGAAAAATAACAATATTAAGCTCAACATGTATATTCAGAGATTGAAATGGAGATTAACCCCAAAAATTTAGGCTTTATCATTAGGTACAGAGTTTCAGTTTACAAATCAATTTCAGAAATAAAATTTAGCAACTTCACTTAAACCGAATAAACTAAAGCAAATCATAATTTGGGTTCCAATACACTAATCAGTCCCCAGTATTTATTAACCTATTCCTAGATTTGAAAATTCGATATTCAATTCCCACGATTAAACGGAGTAATCATAGCGGAATTTAACCTAAACAATATTAAGCTGAACATATAATTTTAGAGATAGAGCTATAGACCAGAGTCAATTTCAGATATAGTGTTTAGTAGCTTAATTACCAGTACAAAAAAAGTATTTGACCCATAAAAACTAAAGCAAATAAAAATCTGGGTCCAAACCCACTAACCAATCCCTACTCTTTAGTAACTTAATTACTAAAATTGACAAAATTAAGACCCAATTAGCTTAATTTAACATAGTACTCATAGAAAACTTTACCCTAAAATAACAATTTTAAACTGAACACATGTATCTCTCTCTATATATAGAGAGAGAATATATATATATATATAGAGAGAGAGAGTATCATAAATAGTGTATAGCAGCTTAATTACCACTACAAAGAGAATAGGAAATCAATTAGTAGAGTTGATAAAATAAAATGACCAATTTGAGATTCAATTTGCTCAATTTAACAGATTACTCATACAAGACTTTAACCTAAAATAACAACTTTAAAATGATATTATATATATATATATATATATGTATGTATATATATAGAGAGAGAGTTTTAGAAATAGTGTTTAGCAGCTTAATTACCAATTTGAGATTAAATTTGCTCAATTAAACAGCGTAACAAAATAAGACATTTAACCCATAAACGAATTCATCGACCCATATACACATACACATATATATATATAGAGAGAGAGTTTGATGAACCTGAGTTGGTCTTTGCTTTAGAGAGGGAGAGAGAGAGAGAGAGAATAAGAAGAAAAACAGATCTGTGTGACTTTTTAGTTTAAATCAAAATATTATTTTCGTTATTTTTGGGGATCATTTTGGTGTAACGAAAATTCTTTAAATTTTGAAACTCCCGCGACTTTTAAGCGGGTGAAATTTATTTTAGACCAAATAATCATATATACCATACGTTAATTTCTAGCCCTCCATATTTTTATAATACGATGGTCCCCAGTTTTTCATTTATTATACTCTCCACACTGGCCTTTCATTTTTTTTTTTCCACTTTGTTTATGAAGTTAGCTGAGTGGTGACTATAGTTATAACAAAAAATATCAGTTTATTGTTAGACTAATAAAAATTGTTGCTCAATTTAGCGATATTTGATTTGCCATCAGTTTAGCAACATCACTGCACATCCCATTCAAACCGGGATTTTTTCTTTCCATTTTACATACATTTTTAATTTTCCTCATAACCGTCCATATTATTCTTCCGTTTTATATCTTTGCAAGTTTTCTAGTTTTATAATCTGATGGTCCCCGGTTTTTCATTTATTATACTTTTAACGCTAGACTTTCATTCTTTTATTCCACTTTTTATTGACGGTGAAAGTTAAGCGGTGACTGTTAGAAACCACGACACCTCATTAGACTGCAAAATGTAAAAAAAAAATCAAATTAATTTACATACATTTTAAATATATTTTCTTGAAATTAATGATTGTGTCATGTGGCTTTGCTCTTATTATTCATAGTTAGGGCTGTAACTGAAACGAAACGAATCGAACAAAACTCTGTTCATATTCAGTTCATGAACTAAAACCCTTGTTTATGTTCGGTTCATGTTCATTTAAATACGAATGAACATTTGACGAACATGAACCGAGCATTTGACGAGCCGAACACGAGTTGTTCGTGAACATCTAATTTCTTCTAAATCATTTAATAATTGATTTTTTTTTATAATATATTTTAATTTCATCATATATTACTATATTGCTAACTATGATAAACTAGTTCACATATAACTTTAAGTTTATATATTGTATAATTTTCTTTTACATACGTATGATTATTTTAACGAGTTGAACACTTAACGATAAAATGAATGACTGTATTTATAGTATGATGATATAAATTGTCATAATAAGTTCGAAATAATACAAACATATCATTTATATTATTACAGCATAAATAAATTTATTAATTGTGTAGTGATATTAATTTTTGTTATATCATTAATAGATTTTTTTTTTTATCAAACTTTATATATAGTTACACGAACACGAGCTTAGACGAACCGAACAGAGACGTGTTCATGTTCAGTTCATTTAATAGACGAACAATATATTCTTGTTCATTATCGTGTTCATTTATAAATGAACGAACATGAACCGAGTATTAACCAAACCGAACACGAACGATTTTACGAACAACTCATCTCATTTACTTCATAGTACTAATGTTCAAATTTCCAATATTAGCAGCAATAGCAAGGGGAACCACAATGACTGTATTGGAAGTTTTGTGATGCTATCGATCTTCGGATCCTTTTTGCTGGGACGAATCACCTTATTATTCATAGTACTAGTGTTCAAGAGTTATTTCTGTTGTCCGTTCGTTTTTGGAAGTTTTGTTTTCGGGAATCACAATGACTGTCTTGGAAGTTTTGTGATGCTATCGATCTTCGGATCCTTTTTGTTGGGACGAATCACAATGACTATATTCAAAATTTCAATCCCAAAATGAACGAGGTTCATTGAAATAACAGTTTTCCTTTTCTGCAAAATAACCATTAAGTTTAAGTTGGAACATTCTTTCCATTTGAGTTCATTTACACTCCTAAAAATATAAACTACCATGCATAGTCCATACTTTGTATGTCCTTCGTCTAGTTTTCTGGCAGTCGCTATGTCGGGGAACCAAATATTATGGTATTTGCTCAACCAAATCTGATTATCGCTCAAACTATTTGACCCAGACATACAAGTTGCTCAAAGAAAGACACAAGCAACCAAACAAGTGGAAACCCATAAGCAAATATTGAAACAACCAAACTCTTTTGTTTTCCATTTCCAATTAGTTCTTTGTACGGTCCCCTTTTATATTTATACAATGACTGTAAAAGAAAATACTAACATGTATAACGCCATGGCTAGTCATTCCTAATAAGTCATGGCTATGAAAAAATTAAATATAAGTTGCAAAATAACTAACAACGATCCTGGCGAATGATGATAATTGACGGAATTCTTGAATATGCCTAAAATGTCATTACCTTCAAGGACTTCAACACAAAACTGACCGACAATAGCAGCATTAGACAGAGAAAAGGACAAGACGATAGTGTAAGTATGAAAGCAATCAGGCAAAGTTATCATTTCATTAAGAAAAATGGAATTACTTGACTTCTCAAGTTATGAATTCAAATCGTAGGAAAAAATGCTGATCGTGGGCATACCCAGTAGACCAGTAGTAGCTTTTTAAGCTTGACCTTAAAGCACCAAAAGGAAGAACTACAAAACCGTAGTTACTCAGTTGAGCGCAGTTTTTTCGGTTTTAGGTTTGAACAGCGCCTGGCAAAACTCAAAAGCAATATCATTTCAAAAGGATCAATCTAATTACAGTACCTTAGTACTCCTACAAGTTCTATGCTGAATTTGCTTTGTAAATTTAGCAAAACACCAAAACAGGTCCCAATGACTTAAAAAGCTTACTAATACCATATTATACACCGTAGCATTAAAGAAAGGCCACAACCTAGCTATTGCTTAATAAAGTTATGGCTCTCAACAATTAACGCATTACTAACAATTAAGGATTGTGAGAATACAAATATTTTATCCCTATTTTTTAGCTTCTTTCGTATTTTTTTGCTTATTTTTACTCAAATTTTAAATTTTCACAATTTATACTGTAACTTTATAAACTTTTATATTATATTGTATTCAAATTTTAAAACATTTGAACATAATATTGTTTTAGACAATTTTTTTAATATTCAATGTTTAATTTACACTAATTTATACATTTATTCCAAAATAAATTTTGTGTGGATTTTCTTTTAAAAATAATTATTGAAATGTATTGATACATGTATTATGGTAATTGTATAATTTTTTTCAAGTTTTTTAGAATTTTTTTTGGGATAAAATAAGCAAAGAAATACGAAAGGAGGTAGATAAATAGGATATAAGATTTAGACTCTATAATAAACAAAGTTTGTGAGCATGCCTGATGAGTTGTGACTTTCCACAACTTCCAGGAAAAAAACTATGATAGTTGTATCACAGACTTAATATGAAATGTCATGCCCCGACTTCTTCCATACTCCTCCACCATCGGCTTATAAATAAAACTTAGCGGCCTTTTCTTTAAGATCATCCTCAGTCAATTCTATGACGTCAAAGATCCGTTCACAATTGATGATCCACTCCTTAACCATCATTGGGTCACCTTCACCCTTGAACTCTTACGGCTCCATTCGTCGAAACTGTTTAATGGCTGCCGAAGCCCTCGTCTCTTGGTGGGAATGAATATCGCCAATGGCTTCTAGAAAAGTTTTTCTACGAAGCCCTTGTCTCTTGGCAGGAATGAAACGCAAAAACTAGTAACTTTTTTCAAATTACATGGTAAAGTATTGTTTTTTTTTCTACCTAATAGGTGTTGTAGTCAATTTAAACCAGATACTAATTACTCCACCCGGTAGCAGGGGCGGCCCAGACAAAAATCGAGTAAGACTTGGGCAATGCATTCGGAAAAAAAATTACGGGCAATATCCGACTATATTTTTAATATAATTAGTAGTTAAAATAAAAATATTAAACACTAATTTGTTTATAATTTATTGGAATAACTCAAATAATAGAGAAGTTTGATAGTTTACATATGAGATCATGGATTCAAAGCTCTTTAGTTACAATTTTCATTTTATTTTATTTTTGATTTGTTTTTATCGAGAAAAAAAAAACTTAAGCATTAGGTGTTCCGAATACCGGGCTGGCACTGCCTAATAGCATGTTAAAATCATCAATTCATCATAAAAAGAAAACAACTAGAGAAAAAAAAAAGTGGAACTAGAAACGTTTGTTGGGTCTATATATATATAAAAATAACACGCCAACACGGTCTATATATATATATATATCTATTCCCTGTTAATACGTTAAAATTACACTTAGTGTCATGTGTTTATATAAGTTCAATTTTACCAACCGTTGTCGTAAATTTGATTTCCTACACATGATGGAATGTTACTAAATTTTCTGAAGAACGAATAACTGAAAGACACGAGATTGGTTTAGCAGGTAAAAGCATAATACGTATGGTTGATGCGGTACCATACCAACTTTCAAGTGCAGATGGGATTGGTTGAGTAAAAGCTAGCATTTTGCTCGAAAAGTATCGGAATTGGCTGATCATTTTCGACTGCTTCTTTGATAGGTGAAAGATTTGATGGTAGCTTAAATAAAATACTAAACAGAGACATGTAAATATCTCTAAAATAACTCACAGAGTCAAGTAACCGGGGCATTCTTTATTAAATACTGTGGCACTGCCACGTTGCTCTGCTATTATTATTATTATTATTTTTTTTTATTTGTTCTAAAATATCAAAAACTTTTTCAATTTTATCCAAAAATTTCCCAAATTTTTTTCAATTTTATAAAAAAAAATAAAAATATCCATCAAACTTCTTCATTTAATATATTTTTTTATCAAATCAACGTCACTCTACCACTACAATTATCCCCAATTTTACCAAAAAAAAAACCTCTCCCAATTTACCAAAAAAAAACATTACAATTTTACTAAAAAAAAACCCTAACCATCAGCAATCAAACTCATTCGTATATCAAATTAATATATTTCTTTATCAAATCAATATCACTCTACCACTACATTTATCACCAATTTTACCAAAAAAAAAATATATCCCAATTTACCAAAATAAAACCTCCCACAATTTTACAAAAAATAAACTCTAACAATCAACCATCAAACTAATTCCTATATCAAACTAATTCTTATATAGGAATTAGTTTGGTGGTCGATAGTTAGAGTTTATTTTTTGTAAAATTGAGGCAGATTTTATTTTGGTAAATTGGAATATATATTTTTTTTTTTGGTAAAATTAGGGATAAATGTAGTGATAGAGTGATATTAATTTGAGAAAAAAATATATTAATTTGATATACGAATGAATTTGATTGTTGATGGTTAGGGTTTTTTTTTATAAAATTGAGGATGTTTTTTTTTGGTAAATTGGGAGTTTTTTTTGGGTAAAATTGGGGATAATTGTAGTGGTAGAGTGACGTTGATTTGATAAAAAAATATATTAATCTGAAATATGAAGAAGTTTGATGGATATATTTTTTTTTTTGGATAAAATTGGAAAATTTTTTGGATAAAATTAGGAAAATTTTTGGATAAAATTGAAAAAGTTTTGATATTTTAGAACAAATAAAAAAAAAATAATAAAAAAAATAAAAAAAATAGCAGAGCAACGTGGCAGTGCCTACATGGGATCCCACGTCTGTTATAGAAAAAAGTAAACAGCGTATTTAATAAAGAATCTCCCCAACTAACCTGCCCTGGTATTAGACTTGCACAAATCTCCCTAATCCAAAACTTTTAATTTTAGTTCTTTACATTAGAATTTAACGAGGAAAATTGGTCTGATAGCACACAGAAGAAATGTTTGTTACCTATTACACTTATTATCATTGGTACCATAACAACTTGTGGAAATAAAACATCTTCATCGTTCGGGTGTATTGATTGCTATTATGCGAAATAAAAGAGCGTTATCACTTGGAAGTACTTGAAAGACGGTAACTTTCTTGCCTTGAGTACTTCATTTTTTAAAAGAGGTAACTGAAAGTCTAATGCACAATAAGTCCTGGAAAGGAAGGTGCCCTGTAAACATATGACCAGAACTCTCAAGTGAATCGAACCCACAACGAGGTAATTAAAAGGCATGTGCTCTACCAGCTGAGTTAATACAGCTTGTAAAGAAAACAACAAGAAAATACATCAAAATTGCAAAACTGTTATGGCAGATTGGCAAATAACTTTTTAATAATATTGGACATTCCCATTACGAGATATCTAACTCACAAAAGCCTATTTACGTTGTTGAAGTTTGGATATTATAGCGCTATTAACTTGTGAACATGTAACAGACTAATAGTGTTAATATAATAGAAGTACAACTTCCGGTCCAAGTTCCATGTTGGAAGCTCATAGCTCTTTTTCCTTATAATCTTATCCCTTTTACAAGCAGTCATAACTCGTAACCATCTCATCTTCTCTTCTTCTTTTTTTATTGTTCACCCACAAGATTGCGCTGAAGATTGTCTTTCGTTAGCTGGGAAGAATGATTGAAAACAAACTAAAACAGCTAAACCATGACGAGTTGATTGATGCTTTTTATCAGTGTTTTAAATAGCGTTATCGCTATCATAGCGTTTTCTCTATATAACCATAAAAAAATATAGTTATATTAGATAGTAATAAAAAAAAATCAAAAAAAAAATTGTTGTTGGTGAGTTTCGAACCCAGGTCTGCCGGAAATTACAGCACAGTCTTAACCATCTGGACTGTAGACACTTTTATGAAAATTGCACAATATATATTTATTATTTAGATCCGCTGTTTTTTTTTAACTCGCTATTTACGTTTTTGGTCCAGAATTTCGCGATTTTTGCGCTTTTGGTCCCCTATAGCGCGATTTTAGCGCAATTCCACCCAAAATCGTGATTTTTCGTTGCGTTTTTTACCAAAAAAGCGCTATTTCGCGCTACATAGCGCTATGTAGCGCGAATTTTAAAACAGAGCTTTTTATAATCTAAACCTGTAGTTGGATAGCTTAGTTGTCTTATTTGATTGTTAATCTCTTCAAAGGGAAGAAGTCTTCCTGTTGTCGCTTCCTTTTCAAGCTAAAGCCATTGTCGATACTGACTTGGTCATTCCGATCAATATATTCTGGAAAAAAAAAACACAAAAATAAGCTACATATTGCATTTTCTCATTAGCTTTGGGGGAAAAAGAAGATAATATAGTATGATCATGTTACTGCGTGCATAAAAGAAAGACATAAAATTTAATGTTCTGGTAAAATAAATATTTCTCAGATTAACCAACAATAATTGTTCACATTTATATTTATAGCTTCCCAGATAAATGTCCTCCAGGACAGGGTATAATACATAGATCATATAAATAAAAAAGTGGGAAATTGATAGATCATATAAATAAATAGGTGGGAAATTGATAAAGGCAAATTGAAATGATAATTCAATAAACAACGAATGCACGCCATGGCTTGACATACCTGAACTGTTTCCTTTTAGCTTTTTATTCTTGACTAAGTTAATGTCTCCTAGCTGTATTCTCAAGTTTGCAATGATGCTACTGCTGTAGTAAATTTCATTGTCTGTGTCATCTATTTCTTGTGCTCCTGCAGAATTAAACAGGAAAACAGATGAGAAAAGTTCACAAAATATCTTATTAGAATAATATATGTTTCACCAGCTTTCTTGAACTAACACAGGAAAACATTTCATCATGCCAATAAGTCAAATAGAAAAGGTGAAGATGTCAATTTAAACAGGAAATGTAAACATGTCCAGTTTCAAAAATAAAAATAACTCTAAAACAGGAAATGTAAACATGTCCAGAAGATGCAAGTACTTCCCCACTTCCCAACACCCTAACAACCCTTAACATAACTCTTCCATATATTTTACTATGCCTTCTAGAATGAATCATGTACGCATATTCCTGGACAATTAGCCAAGATGCAATTAATCCAATACCTACTTTCAAAATTTTACCAAACAGTTAATGAAAGACACAGTCGAACAACAAAAGAGCAGATCTATAAATCAATGAATAAAAGACAAATAACTAACAAAGCTGGTTGAGAATGGCACCTTTGCAGTTGAAGTCATTGTTCATTATTGAAAAGTAAGCATACCGGAGTAGAAAAAGGTGGTTGGGAATTGCACCTCTGAAGTTTCAAGTCATTGTTCCGTTTTTCCTTTGATTATTGAAAAGTAGGCATAGCGGAGAAAATTTCAAAAAGCTAGAAGCCTAGAAGTCTAAATTTTTGCATTTACTAGATTGGGAAAACTATCTGGTGACTGGATCACACAACAAGCGAAAAGGGATATAGAGTATACAATCACACAGAATGCACCTTTGCTAGTCAAGAGAATTTTGTCAGGGCAATCTATAAATGGCATCTTAATAGAAATCATAAATGTTTTAGTTCATATATTCTTGTTTAATGATACTGTTATTTAGCACACAATGTGAAGAAAACTTGAAAGACGTAACATTATACTAAACACCAAGCAGGCAATCATTAATTCTTACAGTCGCAAGAACTAGCAACTGGCAAAAACAAGTTTCTGTAGTATAAACCATAGATAAATGTTCAAATCAACACGTTTCATATTTAAGTTAATTCTACTGATATTCTTAATGTATAATCAGAGCGGTCGAAAAATCCCAAATACTGAAGGGAGTAGGGGTGCCACCTAGAAAAACAAAGAAAGAGTGAACTCAAGTTCCTTTTTTCTTGAAGAGGATGTCATACAATTTGAAGGGTTATCTTTTTCCAAGGGTAGTTGGTTTCAACATATTCTTTTGTTAAAGTATATAGAAATCTCCAAACTCCAGCAAAGTGATGTAGCGTATTGAACATGAGATACAGATCTACGAAGTTTCTAAATGTACCTATTATTTAGAGGAAGCCTCAGTCATACTCATATCACAATGAAGTACCCTTACAAACCAAATAAATAAAAAACTTGACAATTTCTTTAAAAAAATGCGCACAGGAGTCAGAGAGTAAATGAAAATCCAATTCCCCTTTCTTGTCAGAAGCCAGTTTAGCAACATAAACGGAACAAAAGTTCCTCCAATCTTATGAAATCAATCAACAAAACATCACCATCAATTATACTTAATTCCGGGAAGTTTGAATTAGTCTATACGACGAGTTCCCAAACAAGACATCACAAGAAAATCACATCAACATCTAATACATTTAACTTAATATCAGCCACATGATAAGTCATAATGGGTAACTTTTACATGAGTATGTTGGATAATTATTGTTTGTTCAGTCCAATCTCCCTTTTTTATGTTTTCTACTTAGTTTTGTCTACCCCATTGCAATCAAGAAATTGTTTGCTTTCAGATTTTAAGCTCAACTATTTGCTCTTTTCTCCTCATAAGTTGCACGTACGCATTTGTTCGGCAAAATTAAAAGATGAGCATATGTGATTGTTTGGCTTGAATAAACTTTAAAGCTTAAGCTGATGGCCCCATCTTTTGATGTAGTTGTACAGTTTTAGTTCATCTAATTCAATAGCCCCTATTTATTTCCTACGGGATTACGCAAACAAGCCCTGAGTTGTCTAGAACACGTCGAATATACTTTGCATCTTTTTCCTTCGCCTTCCTGTTCATCGTCACCTAAGCAAAATTAGGAATTACTGATTTGGCTCATACTAAAGCCATCCCTGCTCCTAAAACCCACAACATTTTTTTCCCCTTACAAAAACAATCCAAAAAACTTTAAAAGGAACATATAGCAGCTACTCAAAGAGTTTAAAATAACTAATTAGTAAGCAAAATTACTAATTACTGTTTTGGCTAAGCCTATCAAAAACTATAATTTTTTCCATTAAAAAAACAAAAACAAAAACTAGAAAAAAAATAGCTGCTACTTACGCTTAGTTCCGGGTTTACAAAGCTTCCCATCAACAACCAAGGCACGGGACTCAGAATCTCCGGTAGACAAACCACGCGAACTAAAAAAAGAGATAAGTGACCGCCACGTCACCGAAGAGGAAACCAAGTCGGGTCCTCTACTTATAAAGTGCCCGTTTATCTTTACGCTTGCCGGGTCTAACCCGAATACCCGTGATATTGACCCGATATCTATTTTATAATTGTCATATATTATTAATTTTGTTGTTTTTGGGATTGAGGGGCAGGTTAGGGTCACTGTTCTCTTTCTCTCTCCTGACATTTTTTTTGTTTCTCTCTCTATATCTATATCTATATCTATCTATGTGTGTCTTCTTGAATGTTCTTGTCTTCTCTGGTCTTCTTTGGGTTTTGACAGGGTTTATAAATTTGGGGAAATTTTAAATTTTAACCCTATTGTTTTGTAAACTTATCACTTTTTGACTTGTATATTTTAATTTTTAACTTTGATTATGCGAGTGTGGGATAAAAACTCTGATTTTTTCCACCATTGCATAAACAAGCACAACAATTTGAATAGAATTACTTCCTTGCAAATCAACGAAACCACCACCGTTTCCGACCCTCCGTCCGTTAGCGTTGCGGTTGTAAATTTCTATAGAAATCTGTTGGGGCAAAGATCCACCGTTTTGTACCCTGGAAAAAGCACCCGTCGACACTATAGTCTCGAAAATAATAACTTGTCACATGGCTGCTTTTTTATTGGCCCCGTTCTCCGACGAAGAAATAAAAGAATGCATGTTTAGCCTACACCCAAATAAGGCTACGGGTCCCGATGGTTTCAATGCGACTTTCTTTAGAACGGCGTGGAATATAGTAGGGAGCGATATTATAGAAGCTATTAAGGAGTTTTTTTTGCTCGGGTTCGTTGTTAAGGCAAGCGAATGCCACTATTTTAACCTTAGCCCCTAAAACGCTAAACCCGACATCCCTCAAGGATTTTAGGCCGATTTCGTGTTGCAATACGATATACAAGTGCATCTCTAAACTCCTAGCGAATAGGCTAAAGCTACTTCTTCCCGAGATTATTGAGGAGAACCAATCCACTTTTGTTAAAGGAAGGCAAATAAGCGATAATATCTTTCTTGCCCAATAACTGCTCAAAGGCTACCACCTCGAAGGAGGACCTCCAAGACTAGCGGTTAAAGTCGACATTATGAAAGCATACGATTCGGTGAGATGGGAGTTCATATGGGACACACTTTGAGCTCTTGGCTTTCCGAACTCTTATATTCGTTGGGTTAAAGAATGTGTCACAACCCCGTCATTCTCCATCTCGTTGAATGAAGGACTTGAGGGATTCTTTAAGGGAGGGAGAGGGCTGCGTCAAGGAGACCCCCTCTCTTCATACCTCTTCGTTATATGTATGAATGTCCTCACCCGGATTTTATCTATTCAAACTACCTCTCCCGATTTTAGATATCATGCCAAATGCGATAAATTGAACTTGACGCATCTTTGCTTTGCCGACGATTTATTTCTATTTTCTATGGGTGACTTCACCTCCGCATCTACTTTGAATTCGTCCTTAAATGATTTCTCAAGCTTCCCTGGAATGGTTCCTAACGACGAAAAAAAGGAGGTGTTTACCGCGGGTATAGATAATGAGCTAGCTTACTATATTTCGGCTAGGTTAGGATTCAAAGCGGGAACCCTTCCTATAAAGTATCTTGGGGTCCTTCTTGTGTTGACGAGACTTAAATTAGGTGATTGTGTGATTTTAGTAGATAGAATCACTAGGAAAGTGACTTCTTGGACCATTCGGTTCCTTTCCTTTGCGGGTAGGCTCCAACTTATCAAATCGGTTTTGCTTAGTATCCAAGTCTATTGGAGTACCCACTTTATTCTCCCCACCTCAGTCATCAATTCCATAGAGAGGGTCTTACGGAAGGTCCTTTGGTCGGGGATGGAGCTTTCCAGTAAATGAGCGAATGTTTCTTGGGATAAAGTTACGAAACAATTTTGTGAAGGGGGCTTGGGAATTAAAAAAATCAAGGAGTGGAACAAAGCGTTAGTTTGCAAACACATTTGGTTTCTTTTGAATCCAATATACTCTTCCGTTTGAAAAACTTGGGTGGTAATCTATAGATTGAAAGGTCGTGATTTTTGGTCTCTTAGAGCTCACCTCTAAGTGTGTATGGTTTTGGCGCAATATTTTACTTATAAGACCGGTGTTTGAAAACTATTTTGTGTGTGTTTTTAAAAAATGTGTGTGTTGAGTGTGAATTATTTTTGTGTGCGTGTGTGTTGAACCCTATTCCCGGGTCCCCCTTTTTTCCGTCTCCGTCCCAGAGACACCATTCTGACATACCCCGAACTCTCATTAGCCACCAAAATGACCCAACACTAATGGACTCCTCTTATAATGTTAATTCTCATACTCAATGCCTTAGCCAAATTTTGGCCAGTAACCCCTCACTTTTTTCCCCATGCCTTAGCCAAAATTTTCCACCTATAGCAAATAGTGACTCACTAACTAACAAAAACACACCTCCTAATTTCGCAACACTACAACCTCCCTTTCATCTCATCACCACCATCAATGGACCCACTTTGTCGAACCGGTTCCCCCGAACCCATCTACATCTCCATTGGAGCACGACCATCTCGCCGGAGCTCCGGCCACCCCCTTCGTCGGAGCCAATGTCCTATCTACCACCCCCAACCACCTCCAATCAACGAGCTCTCAGACCTCCTACCCTTAGCCATCTCCAAAGCCACCGCCAAACGACGGAACAACACCGTCCGTCATCGTCGGAAAAACCCATCTTTGTCACCATTATCAAACCCCATACCCTCCTTGTCAGCCCATTTCCCACCTCCAAATAATAATACTAATCATTCTAATACCCCGGCCCCTCTTGTCCCCTTCTCCGATCCGAACCTAGAACCGTCCATTGTGTGGTCTTTAGACCCGGTTCATGGTTTCACCGTCAAATCCGCTTGGGACTCGATTCGTTTGACGAGTCCAAATGTGGACTGGTATTGTATTGTTTGGTCTAGTTACATCCCTTTGAAGTGTAGTTTTATTTGTTGGCTTGTTATTTTGAATCGTCTAGCAACGTCGGATAGACTTCAAAAGATGAATATCATAGGCGTTAACGGTTGCCCTCTTTCTCTCAAGCAAGCAGAAAGTATCGATCACTTATTCTTCGAATGCGAATTTTCGAAAAGGGTTTGGGCATTAGGAAGAGCCAAATCCGGGTTTATTGGATCGATGAATTTGTGGTCACAATGGTTAGAATGGGCTTCCGACATGTTCAAAGGAGAGTCGGCTTCAGTTAGGCTCGGGAAAATTTTATTTGCTTCAACGGTTTATTGGATTTGGAGAGAAAGAAACAATAGAATGTTTGGGAATGCAAAGTCGAGTTTCGGCAATACTTTTCGCTTGATTGAATTTTTTATAGTGAATTATATGAATAGATATGGAAAATTTAGTAGTTTTTGTCGAGATAGGTTTTTTATTAGAGTGTGGAGACTAAACCCCAAACTTGTTGTAAGTTAGCTTCGATTTTTCTCATTATCGTGTAATTGCTTCGCTTCCGGGCAAGTCACCCCTTTTTATTATTAATATAGTTGGTCCATTTAATTTTTTTTAAAAAAAGACGTGTTTTAGACGGAAATAAGATGTTCAACGTCTAATCATGCCTAGTTACATTTAATTACCGTTTAATTGTTTAATCCTTTTAATTTATTAGGCGTCATGTTCGTCTTTTAAAACACTAAATATTACAACATTATCAGTTTATCACTATCTATATTCGTGTGTTCTTTTATGGATTTTGACACTGGTTTATGGATTGAGAATATCTAAATTTACCCATATTGTTTGTAAACTTATCACCTTCATATTCTAACCGTAAGACGGGTATTAGCCGAAGATAGGTCGTCTATGATCAATCATGCATAATTCCGCTTAATTTACCAGCTATTATTTTCGCCAATTATCTAGGCCCCATCTAATTATCGCCTATATATTTGTATTTTAAATCATTGGATAATCGTATAGTATTAGCATGTGGGGGGTTTTCTGGTTGATGAAACTAAAATTTACCTAATATGGACGATAACATTCCTCGTGCTAAGATAAAAGAACGATTAATTTGATGAAGAACAAAAATTCAAACTTTAGCGTTCTAGTTCAACGAATAAATTAAGGTGAACTGTCATGAAATTCAGGCCCTCTCATTGTGGTTTTTACTACTATAACATTTTCTTCTTATATTTTTATAAATTCAAACAACAAATATGTCAATATTTTGTCACTATTTCTAGTTGCGATTTATTTATTTATTGTTATTCATACTTTTTAAGCATTTTAGAATCTAAAAACTCGACAAAACATCCAAAAATATTAATAAAATGTTTTAAATATTTTGAAACAATAACCAAATTAGAAGTACCTCCTCAATGGTGGGGAAAGCTACCACTAAGGAGTTACACATGAGGTAAAATGTTTTATGGATAGTGATGACAAATATAAGGATGAGTGTACTTCTATCCGATATTCTAATTTTGTTTTAAATTTCTCCGATTATCCATCCGACAAGTCTACAAAGAATGTTACTTATGAAGATAGTTAATAAAAAACATATGTTCGCTTAAAAATAATAGGAGAGACCCTACCTTAGTCTTCTTTGTTCTATATTGTGGCTATAAACTAGGTTTTATAGCTAAATTTACTTGTATAGTTTTTATTTTGGAAAGTTATCTAATCTAACTTACATAGAGGTCATTTACCTTATTGCTTGGAGGTTAATCCCCAATATTGTCGGTGACCAACCCTCGTATTTCGGATGCACATTTGGTCATGTTTCTAATGTTATATTTTGGTCTTTTTATCGTTTTTTTTCACATGTATTCATGATTTTTTTTTTCTTAAATCAAAGTTTTATTTTATTTCTAAAATATTTGTTCAAAAAAATCGGTAAATTTTGATTTTTTTGGAAATTTATTAATATTAACAGCTTATAAATTGTCAAAACAAGCAATAAATACCTAAAAAAATATTTAAAAAATTAAAATTTACCGATTTTTTGAACAAATACTTTAGAAATAAAATAAAACATTGATTTAAGAAAAAAAAAACAATCTTTTTTTACAAAAACTCCCTCCATTCCAATTTAATTGTCCACTACGAAACTACGTGTAATTTTGACCGGCTTATAACTTGTATCAAAATTGCCGAAATGAATATTTTTAAAATCTAATCATAAAATTTAACATTTGAACTATATGATCAATTTTTAAAAAAATTCATTATGACAATTTTGATACAAGTTTTTGGCCGGTCAAAATTACACGTAATTTCGTAATGAACAATAAAATAGGAACGGAGAAAGTACATATGAAAATAAAAATAAAAATAAAAAATGATAACATTAACAAAAACACAAGGGTAGAAACATAACCAAATGTGTTGTAGTTCCATTTAGGTTATCACGCAATAAATCTTATTTGTCTTTTTTTATGTTGTAGTTGTACTTTCAAGTTGACACGACGTGACCCATGGACAAAAGAAGTCTTCTTTAAAAAATAATAATAATGTTTTCTCATGCTATAAAAAGAAAATAGAAAATGATCAAATTGTGAACAGGAAAGACTTGTATAGTCAAGATGCAATTTGTCCTACTGATTTAATGATCAGAAGTTTACTATCAGAAGTTTACTGCTTATAGAAATAACTCAATAAGACAACCTTAATTAATATACTTATCATAGTAACCCCTTCTGTTTTTATAAGACAGAGAAAATCATCCCTGTGGCCAGATACGCTCATTTTGCACAAGAGAAATAAACCAGTCTCTAATAAACTAGTCATTAGTAAATAGAATGAAGTGATTAAAACATAAAAAATGCTTGTCTTAAGTTTGTAACAACAATTATTGCCTATAAAACATTGATTAAATAAAAGTATAAAAACCTACAAGGAAACATAAATAACGTGTATAGGCCCAATCTAATTAAGCTGAGGTTCATGTATATGACTTACCACTATACATTGTCTATAATGTGTTATCAATCTAGATTGTATCATTATATCTTGGACTACCATCAATGTGGGGTGGGGAGGAACTAAGTCTGAAGTGCTTGCCTATTTACGTGACCGTATATTAAGCAAAATACAAGGTTGGAAGAAAAACCTCATGTCCGAGACGGCTAGAGAGGTACTAGTCAAAGTGGTTGCACAAGCGATCCCAACATATCCCATGATGTGTTTTCTCATTCCTAAGGGGCTATGTAACAAGATTGACGGGTTGATATCGAGTTTTTGGTGGGGCGGAAATGGGGATGATAGAAAAATTCATTAGAAAAGTTGGAAACATCTTACACGCCCAAAAGAAATCAGGGGACTTGGTTTTCGTAATCTGTTTATTTTTAATTTTGCCCTGCTTGCAAAGCAGTTTTGGCAGCTAATGCACAATCAAGATCAATTGTGGGCTAAGGTTCTAAAAGCGTTATACTTCCCCAATGTTAACTCTCTTGATGCTAGAAAAGGAAATCGTGCGTGGTGGACGAGCGTTCTAAAAAGAAGAGAACGGTTGCAAAAAGGCCTAAGATGGTGCGTAAAAAATGGAGAATCGGTTATGTTTTGGGAGGATAAATGGCTACCCGAGGAGCCAAACTCCAATGTAGGGGCCTCAAAACTGTGACCTTGAAAGGATGAGTGAATTTATTAATCCGTCAACTAAAACCTGGGACTTTGATATTCTTTTAACAGTGGTCAATAGAGATAAAGCAAACCGGACAAGTAAGATTCCAGTGAGTCGGTGTGGAGGAAGTGACAAGGTTATTTGGCATTATTCTAAAGATGGGAAGTATACAGTCAAATCCGGTTACTGGCAAGAAAGCTCAAGGGTGTTAGTTGATGCTAGACCAGGCACATCTTTTTCGACGTCTCGCACGAGCTGGAAATTTGTATGGAACGCCAATGTTGCCCCTCGGGTCAAACACTTCTTCTGGAGGGCTTTGTCCAATTGTTTACCTACCAAAGAAAGTCTTTTCAAGAGAAAGTGTGGGACAAATCCTATATGCCGATGTAACAATTACAGGGAAACGACGGAGCATGTTCTATTACATTGTAGTTGGACGCGTGCTGTTTGGTTTGAATGTCCGTTAGGTCTTCATATCATCCGTGAAGAAACTGACTCTTTGGCCCAATGGTTTGAGCAAATAATTACAACGAAACCCTCGAAAAACAGTGTGGAATTAATTATGAATGTGTGTTGGAACCTATGGAAAGCAAGAAATGATGTGTGTTTAATGACACAAAACTGAGGCCCAATTATGTGATTGAAAAAGCGATGAGGTTGTACAAAGATTTTATTAAAGAATGCAGTGCGCGAAATGAACAACCAACAGTGACAAAGGATCCGATCTTGTGGTTTCGGCTGCCAATTGGGTGCCTAAAGGTTAATATTGATGCATCGTTTAAGGTCTCGAGTACTTGGGCTGTAGGAGGAACCATTACTCGAAACAACTTGGATGAAGTTGTGGATACCTGGAGTACACGCTTCAAAGTTTATATTCCGCTAGTGGCTGAATCTTATATTCTTCGATTGGCGTGTCTAAGGATGTTAGACAAAAATTGGAATAATATTATTTTTCAAACCGATAGTAGTGATCTGGCTAAGGTTTGTACAACACATACTAATCACCTACCTTGGGAAATAGAAGCAATAGTAGAAGATATTTATAAACTCGGAGAAGGTACGTACTGATTTTTTGTTTGGGGTCCCCGCGGAGCTAATAGGCCGGCTAACTTCTTGGCGAATCGTGCTAGACAAGAAAAATAACCTAGGTCGGCAAAAAATATTCGTCGCCACAGTTAAAATTTCATCGCCTAAAATTCAAGCCGACAAAAGTTTCGTCGGTAAGCCTCCATCGCGTATTCACTGTCGGACAGGGAACAGAGCGACGAAAAAGAAATTCGTCGATTAAGCTTGATTTTGCTTGACAAAATTACCGACAATTATATTCGTCACTAGATTTTTGGCGACGAAAAACTTCGCCGGTAAATGTGTTTGATAAGTTCAAGTAGCATAGATCTTCCGACGAATACTTCTTCGGCAGTAGATAATAAAAAGAACACTTGTTTGACAAAACATTTGTAGGCTCAACTCTTATTATTTATTATTTTAATTTTGATTTGATTTAGTATATTATAATTTATTATTAAAATGAATCATTACAAATTATATTTTTATTGAATAAATGAATATACAAATATTAAGATCAATATTATTAAAAACATTCAGTAAAAGAATTTCCATGTAAAATATCCAATCAACACATACTTACAAAACTAGTAACTATAAATGAATAATTCAAATATAAATTCTAAATCAGAAAAACAGGAAACGTCTATCATGGAGATGTACTATCATCACCGTCCTCATCCTCTACGATTTTTTCGAACCCGGCCTTCTTCTGAAAGTGTAAACCCTTGCCTGTAATAAGCTTCTGCTAACGCCACGTACATCATTCTATCCGATGCATCAAAACGTTGTTTCGTCTTTTCCCTAGCAAGTCCTCTATCGGCCAATTGTCGGTCTAACTTCTTGATACAAGACGATACACCGCCTTTTGTGGGTTTAAATGACTCAAGGTCTCGATACCTTCCGAAACCCAATCCACGAATTTTCTTTTCAGGCCTCGTGTCTAGCGTCTTCATTAGTATTTTTTGACCAGCATCATCGGGAACAATGATTTTCTTAACTTTGTTTCTTCGGGATATTAACAACTAATTCTTCGAGTAATGTTTTTGCTTGGAAAATCATCTCCTTCTAAGCACATGAAAAATAAGAAATAATAATCCATTAGAAGTATAAGATGAAAGAAACTAATCGGGGCTAAATTTATACTCATACATAATATTACAACCCATATTAACCCAAAGGAGTTTTACTTTATTATGAGAAAAATTCCCAACAACATGACTATTTTATTCATATACACCATGGTCGACTCATTTTTGAATCCAGCATACAATAATTAATCAAAACTAAATCTATTAATAATACAAGTTCCATGAAATCTAAAATATGTTTAAAATTTTACAAAGGGGATGAAGAGGGTTAAATTAAAAGACTTTCACTATCCACCGACAATACTGTAGTAGTATCTACTAGGAAAAAAATCTCTCGTCGATTATTTATAATTATATCGTACTCGAAATTCAGAAATTTCATAACATTCAAGCTTGACAGGCAAATGCAAAAGTAGCTTAAAAGCATAAACCAAACAAAACAACGTTGAATACGAGCCTTTTGTCATAGAAGCAGAGAATAACCCAAGTTGTTGAAGTAAACTATAAAATGTGAAGCATGTCATAATAAAACAAATATTGTTTTACATACCACACAAAATACTCTCTCAATAACAAAGGTTTTTATTAAATTGTTATTAGAAAAAAAACACCTATTTCTGAAAAAATAATAATAATGGTTTTTTCCTTATTATTGTGCCTATTCGGGGACCGACGTTTAAGCTAACGGGTTTATTTAACTTTGACCAGAACCGATCCTGATTGAAAGAAGAAACAATAATGCACGGAATTGTTTCTAAAAAATCTCGTGTTCAGCTCACAAATTGTTGAGTTTATGTTTGTTTAGCTTATAAACGAAAAAAAATCAATTATAACATATAACACGTTTAGTAGACATGACTATCATTAAAACACGCATTCAGCGAGTAAAGTATCAATCCACCCGGTCAAAAGAACATGAATACATGCAACCCTTCTTTTGCTATGTGTTTGCTTATTTATTGCTTCGTAGTAACAAAAATTCAGTATAAACTTCCTTAAAAATACTCTCTATAAGAATAGACTCTCCATAACAATAAAAATTCATGGTCCCGACTTGGTACCAATTATAAATAGGTATAAACTCCACATTGTAATAAGTCATACTTTTTTCGGGTTCCGCCTTAATAAAAATTCCTCCATATAATAATAAATGACATTATATTGAAAATATATATATATATAACCTCATGAGTATCTTCTAACCAATTGACAAGTTATTTTTGCGTCCAACTCGGATTTGATTCTTTCATTTTGCACAAATCGACGCGTATTTTTTCAGTGATTTGAGTTCGTTTACCAACTTTGGGTGCCATTATTGATTTGTTTAAAGATACAAAAAATATCTAGTATTTATATATGTAAAAAAAACATAAAAGAAGCTTGATGACTTTACAACTTTCAAAATACATGTATTTGTTCTCCAAAATACATGTATTTGTTCTAAACTATATACATGTATCTTGTTTATGTACATACATAATTATTTTGATATTTTCTATGTAAAACTTTACTTAAGAATAAACTCTCTGTATCATACTTTTAGTATGGTATCTAGGGTATGACTGTAGATAGTTTCTACTAATACTTTTTAATTTTTTCAAATAGTAATAAATACTCAGTGTTTATATTTTCAAATATAGCTTACCATAAAAGAGCATTGGTTATTAACAAGGACTAACTCGACTCATGTGAAACATTTTATGAGCTTAGTTCTCGCCAGTTAGATACGCCACAGTTTTATGTTTGTTTTATATTAAAGGAATATTAATCAAAAGTTCAAAACATATGACTCTCCTTAGAAAAACATAGTTTAGCAGGTAAAGTATTCGTTCACTCAATCAATCCCTTATACTAGTAAAAGCTTAGCTCGGACACTTATACTATAAATAACAATACAAAACTTCATATGATGATGAAAGTGTTAAAACTCTCAAATAAAAAATATAATAACAAAATAATTGAGTTCTTTATATTTATCTTTTATATACAAGTACGTTTATTGTTCATATATACTAAACCCTAAATCATAAACTCTAACCCCTAAACATGGTCTAATCCCTAAAACATGAATAAACTTTGCATCAAAAGAATATGAATACATACAAAGCCTCGTTTAGTTTGTGTTTGCTAATTTACTGTTCCGTAGTAAAAAAAAATTCAGAACGAGGGAAAGTTTAATTATCTTGAATGTCTGCAAAATAGTAACACGGGTTTATATTTTCAAATATAATCTTATGATAGTTATAATAGTCATGATTTGCAAAAAAAAAAAAAACGTTGATTATTAACGGGGCCAACCTGACTCAAGTGAAATATCTGATGAGCTTAGATGTCAGTGGTTAGAGACATCACATTTTATATTATTTAGAAAAAAAAAATATATGTAGCTTTTGATTTTATATTTATTAATTCTAGTGCATAATTTTGTACTTATAGCATTTGGTAGTGTGGTGGATCATTCAGTTTGGTATTTTGTTCTTTTTATTTATTTATTTATTTAATAGTTATTATATCAATGATAATGTATAGTACTCAAATTAGTACTATTTCTGTATTTCATGACTTCTCCACCATTCCTTATCTTTCTCAAAATTCACCTAAAATGTCTCCCATAACTACGTTTATCTCAATCAAGAATTTAAAATTGCGTCCAATCTCCTCAAAAAAGCTAATTATGAACGTTATACTATCAATAAAATAAAAATAGAGTACGTGCTTAATATTTTATACTGTAAAATTAAATTAATAACATAACTGTAGATTTTTATAGTTTTATTTAATCAATGTTTTATAGGCAATAATTGTTGTTACAAACTTAAGACAAATATTTTTTATGTTTTAATCACTTTTTTCTAATTACTAATGACTAGTTTATTAGAGAATGCTTTGTTCCTCTTGTGCAAAATGAGCGTATCTGGCCACAGGGATGATTTTATCTTTCTTATCAAAAACACGAGAGGTTACTATGATAAGTATATTAATTAAGCTCATCTTATTGAGTTATTTCTATAACCAGTAAACTTATGATCATTAAATCAGTGCTACAAATTGCATCTTGACTATACAAGTCTTTACTGTTCACAATTTGATCATTTTCTATTTTCTTTTTATAGCATGAGAAAATATTATTATTATTTTTTAACGAAGACTTATTTTGCCCATGGGCCATGTGTCAACTTGAAAGTACAACTGCAACATAAAAAGAGACAAATAAGATTTATTGCGTTGTGGACATACATGGCCTAGACATAAATGAAAGAATAGTAATACAATTGAAAGTTATATGAGAATAAATAAATATAAAGTCTAAGCAGTGACCAAGACTATCAATTCTCCACTAGTTTCTACTCCATGTTACGTAGAACTTTCATAAAATCACATATAAAAAAAAACGTTAAGGGTATGTTTTTATGTAATAATCAATGATTCTCCGTAAATATAATGTTACATTTACGGAGAATCATCCGCTACAACCCATATGAAAACCATTCAAGTTTTTATATTGTTTCACATTTAAGTTTACGATTTGCCTAACGAATGTTTCGGGGACACTCTATAATTTAATTGTAACATTTTCAAAATATGTATTTTGTTGTAAGATATGTAACCCTACCCTGTATTATATAAAAAAGGTTAGCGGTCTGTTGACTCGTATTAATAAACACTTCGTTTTAACGTCTCTCTATACATTCTCTCCCTATATATATATACATATATATATATATGTGACCTAATATGTCACACAACATATTTGATAAACTTTTATATGTTATTAATGAATTATCATAACATATACTAAAATAAAAAAATAAAAATGAATAACAAATGCTAGGAGGGCTTGGTTAGGTTTTCCCTTCACTTTACAATATAACCATATAAAATGAGATATTGGGTACTGCTTGTTTGAACTGCAGCTTTTAAGCCCATTTTAACTTTTTTTCTTATAGGTTGTATCATATTTTGTTGGGAATAATAGTAAGGTTTTATTATTTCTGTGAGCACTGAAATTAACTTCAGTACCTTTAAGACAGAACTCCTTTTCTTGTTATTTTTTTAATTTTTTGGTTTCAGTAGAAATTTGAAATGTGCAATGGAAAGGGTTATTATGTTTGAGATTTTAGTTGTGCTTATTTGATTGCAGCTTTTAAGCACAGTTTCACTTTTTTCCTTGTGTGTTTTACCTTATGTTGTTGGGATTAAATGAGATATAATACCCCCTGCTACCAATAAAATTAACTTAACTACATTTTAAATTAAACTGTTTATTTTCTTCGAAGTTCGAGTAATGAAAAGGTTGAATCGTAATGTGGAATGTGCAAGGTTTAAGGGTCTTAGATGAGTTCTAGTACTGCTTGTTTTACTGCAGATTTAATGCCCATTTGAGTTCTTGCCTTCTATGTTTGACCATCTATTGTACAGTTCTAAGGATTTAATGAGATTCCATACCCTATGTTACCATTAAAATTAGCCAAAGTACATTTAAGCTAAACTGCTTATCTGTCTTTATTTATTTATTGAATTTTAAGTAGAAATGGGTTGAATTGCCTTATGGAATGCGCAAAGCTAGAAGGGTTTACACTTGAGATTTTTGTTGTTTGAGTACAGCTGTTAAGCACATATTATTTTTTTTGCTTATAAGTTATATTATATTAGGTTGGGGTTAATAAGGATTTATACCCCCTGATAGCAATGAAACTAACTTCACTACTTTTTTAATTGAATTTTTTTTTAAAGTTTTGTTTATTAAATTTTAGTGGAAAAAATTGTGTTGCGTGGAGTTTGCAGCGGAAAAAGGTTCATGTTTGAGATTATGGTAGAACTTTGAGGCTTTTAATCTCATTTTCAAGCTTTGTTTATTAGGGCTTGTTTGGTTGCAGATAAGCTCAATTTCTTTCTTGTGTAAATGCTGGAAACCATTTAGCTGACCCCCTTGAGCGCTGAGCTTTTCTGATCTTTTAGCATGAATACGCTATAATCTTCAAGCTCATTTTTTGTGAAGCTAAAAATTTCGGCTAATTAGCTTAGATGCTGCAACCAGACAAGCCCTAGGATTTACTAAACTTAATAAGCCGAAGATCCCTAGAAATCTTAATTTGAACAATGCAACCTTTTTCTCAGACTGAAATAAGCCCGCTTATGATTTTCTATGTGATTTTGATTGTAGGGTGCAAAGATGTCTCAATTGCTTGGGTAAAGGCTATTACTAGCGAGTAACAACTGTTGTAAGGGTTATTCAGCTAAGACCTCATCTGATCTTGTCATATCATTAACTTCTTTGTAAAGAGATGCTAAATTTAAATATTACAGGATCCCATGATTTCATGTATGTTGGGTTTATGATGTAACATTTTTATCTATTTGTTCGGTGAAACTCTGCTTTGGATTTAGTCACGTCTTTGAGTTGTGGGTGAGCTATATTGCATAGCTGTATTGTAATTGATTACTTCTGGATTATATGGTTCTTGTTTGGTGTATCAAGTACGGAATGGTAGGCATGATAAGGTTTGCGACAATGAAGAAGATTGAGATTTCGCAACCACTACTATGCTTAGCTTTACCCTTGAGTGTTTTTCGTATTACTAATATCCTTTATAATACTAGTTCTAGTATGTTTATGTAGTACACCTACTTCCTATGAACATTTCTCTCTTGAACAAACCCTTGGGTCGTTACTTATTTACAACTTAATGGTATGGACGCAATCGACGGAGTGCTATTTTTTTGGCTTAGCAAGTTTAGTTTTCACGAACCCTTTGCGCTTGAGGCTTTCCATTCAAATTCATTAAATGATCATTTGATAAGTTGCACAAGTTTGCTCCTCAATTCAGTTTCGAAAGTCTTTAATCGAGAAAATCTTAAGTTTGTAACAACAATTATTGGCCATAAGAGCATCCACACCGGCTAACTCAAACATTTACTCAAACATAACACATTTTATACCTTTTAAGAAACCGTTTATATTTACATAAAATTTCAACTTACTTATTAATTTCCTTATAATAACCCTACATTTATTTTTATTTTTTTATTATCTTTTAATAATCATAACAATATTACAACCATAAAAATGTGGACCACATGATACTTTATTATTATTATACTCCATCCGTCCCTAAACAAACATCCCCTACGAAAATACATGCAACTTTGACCATCAAAATTTTTTATATCAAAATTACCGAAATGAAAAAATTGAAAATTTCATCATATAGTTATAACCATAAACTACGTGATTAACTTTTGAAATAATTTTTTTCGGCAATCTAAATATGAAAAAATTATCGGTCAAAATTGTATGTATTTTTGTATGAGACATTTGTTTAGGAACGGAAGGAGTATTAATCTAGGGAATCATATGCATTCATCATATAGTGAATTTTGTGTTTTCTTAAATTTAGAGAATTTATAGGGTTACTGATACATGTCACTTTTTATACCATAATCATCAAATTTTAAGAAAAAAATATATTTTGAGGAACCAGATGCGGATGCTCTAGCATTGCTTAAATTAAACTGTAAAAATCTGACAAGAAAACATAAATAACATAGCATAGGCACAACCTAATTAAGCTGAGGTTTATGTAGATGTCATACCACTATAGTGTGTCATCAATCTGGATAAGAAAACTAGCATTTTTGTGGTTAAGAGTTAGGCTTTAAGGTATTTGCGATGACTTTGTTGGTCTTCTTTGATTTTGTGATTGCAGTTCCAAGTTGATGCATTATGATGGACTAAGAAGTCTTCATATTTGAAATTAAGAAAAATATAATCATGGAATTGTCAGGTACCGCAGAACCTTTTTATAATAAAAATATTCGGTCCCGACTCGGAGCAGTTCAAAATAAGAATAACCTTCGTAATGTAATATTTCATGATTTTTTATGGTCCCGTCTTAATAAATTTACATTCATATAAGAATAAATTAAATAAAAGTGTAAAATTATATATGTAAAATTAAAGTTAAGACGATTTGAAATAAATGTAAAATTACACCTAATTTTTATATATGTAAAAAACAGTTTTAGATAAACTTTTAGATGATTTTTCAGCTTTCTAAATACATATACTTAATTTTTCAAATAAATATGTAATTATGTAGTTAAATTTTCTTAAATTCATCAATATGCTAGTTTCGTGACTTTCAACTTTTTTTGTATTTATGTGTTTGACTTCTTACATAAATACATATATTTGTCTCTTGAATATTTGTACTAATTATTTAAATTAGTTACACATATATATTTTATTATGCGAAACATTTATTTAAATATTTTTTTTTATATATATATCAACATCTAATTAGTAATAATCTACTTATAATAATATTTTATTTCGGTACCGAGATTATTTCTATAGAAAGATTCTATTGTATTTAAATGTTCAATAATGTTAAGCCAGGAAGACGTGTATCATACTATTAATATAAGTGAACAAAATAAAACTTAAGTCTGTCAAATTTTGCCTATTTTTTCCATAAATACTCATATTCCAATTTATTAATTACTTAAATATATTAATGCAATTCAAATAAATAAATAAATAAGTAAACAAATATGTCATTTTCCACACATCTCAATTCATCTCCCAAAAAAATTATCATATATGTATTTTTATATTGTTATAATAATAAAATATTATATTGCGGTTGTTAATTTACGATATTCATTCCACTATTTTTACGAATTTTTTAAAAATGTTAACTTTATTTGCCCGGTATCATATTTATACGATTACGTGTGGTACAGGTGACATAAGAATGGTATATATAATGCCATTTCTCACCATTACCATCGTACTCTCTCAAAAGATAAAAATAAAAATAAATAAATATGAGGCATTTGATATGGCTATCCCTTTTATTTATTTTCTATACTTTTCCACGTAGGCATGCTACACACCAATTGTGTCGTCATGACCAGATATATGCATTGTTACAGTTTAAGAATACGCTAACTATAGACGTGGAGGCATCTTCGTTCTGCGGCGCGCATGCGTATCCGAAGACTATATCTAGGAATAACAAGAGCGGTAATAATAGCAATTGCTGTGTGTGGGACGGGGTGACTTGTGATGAAGAGACGGGTCATGTGATCGAGCTTGACCTTAGTTGTAGTCAGCTCAACGGCACCATCAATTCCACTATCGGCGATGGCATATTCCATCTCACCCATCTTCAGCATCTCAACCTCGCTTACAATAACTTTCGTCACTCTCACATTTCACCTGCATTTGGACGCTTTACGAAGCTCACTCACCTCAACCTCTCTCATTCATCATTCGTTGGTTCGATCCCAAAAGAACTTTCGTTTCTGTCCAAACTGGTTTCCATTGATGTCTCGTACAACTTCGACTTAAGTGTTAAAGCAAATGATTTTGATTCGTTATTGAAAAACCTAACCCGCTTGAAATAACTTGTTTTTGAAAGTGTGGTAATTTCTTCAAGTATCCCAATTCATTGATGAACCTGTCCTCTTTGGAAATAATCAATCTTGAGGTAACTGATTTGCATGGGATCTTGCCCGGTCAGATTTCATGCTTCCAAATTTGCGAGAGATGAAGTTGGGATTTAATAATCTTACAGGCGATATTCCAGAAATAAATTCCACAAACACAAGTTCCCTTCAGATTTTAGATATGGGAGATAATGAATTATTTGGACAAAGAGGACTACCTGGCTCGATAGGAAATCTAAAATCTTTAAGATATTTAGATCTCTCTCAAACGAGTTTGGCAGGTGAACTATCAGATTCTTTTGGGAAGCTAAAATCTTTAAGATATTTAGATCTCTCTCAAACGAGTTTGGCAGGGGAACTACCAGACTCTTTTTGGAATCTAACATCTTTAAAATATTTAGATCTCTCTCAAACGAGTTTGGCAGTGGAACTACCAGATTCTTTTTGGAATCTAAAATCTTTAAGATGTTTATCTCTCTCTTATACGAATTTGGCAGGGAAACTACCAGATTCAATAGGAAGCCTGGAGTCATTAACTAGTCTACAGCTTAATAATTGCAATTTGTCTGGGTCTATTCCAAAATCAATTGGGAATCTAACAGAGCTTACTCACCTCGACTTTTCAGACAACAATTTCCATTCTAAGGTGCCAATCACAATCTCAAATCTGAAAAAACTTTATTATTTATATCTCTCTAAAAACCACCTCAATGGAACATTACCACCTTCGTTGTTTACTATTCCCTCTTTGTACTGGTTGGATATGAGTTATAATCAATTTACCGGCCCGATTTCCGACTTTCCAAACGAATCACCATTAATGTACGTTTATCTAAAAAACAATTGCCTCCAAGGTTCCATTCCTCATTCCATTGTAAACCTTGTGAACCTGTATGGTCTTTCTCTATCATCGAATAAGTTGAACGGTACTGTCGAACCGCTCTTATTCTCAAAATTTGAACACCTGTATCGCCTTGATCTCTCTCACAACTTTTTTCAAGGATCAGTCCCGGTCCTACCCGTGTCTCTTAATTACTTCATTATATCACATAATCAATTTTCAGGATTACTCCCAGTCCTACCCGTGTATCTCTCTACGCTTCTCACTTCACATAATCACTTATCCGGAGATATTCCTTCATCAATTTGCAATACAACATACCTTCTTAAGTATAATGTATTTTATAATGATTTTGGTGGAGAAATCCCACAATGTTTGGTTAAAAATAATATTCTCGAAGTGTTGGATTTACAAAAGAATAGATTTAGTGGCACCATTCTGCCAATATCTGAATATGTGTTGACAACACTGAACTTGAATGACAATCAGTTTGAAGGACCGATACCGGAATCTTTGAGCAAATGTAAAAAACTGGAATTGCTAGACCTTGGAAAAAACAAACTCAATGGGCCATTCCCACATTGGTTAGAGACATTTTCAGAGCTACAAGTACTTGTTCTAAAGTCCAACAAACTTCAAGGTCATGTAGGAACATCGAAAACCAAAAGTCATTACCCTAAGCTTCGAATATTTGATCTCTCTGATAACAAATTCACTGGTCTTCTGCCATCAAGATATTTTCAAGATTTCACAGCCATGAAAAATTTAAAAGAAACTGAAAAAGGACCAACATACATGGAAGGTGAGGATTCCTATTATCAAAACTCTATTGCAGTAGTGTGGAATGGCTTCGAGGTTGAAATCGAGCGTATCCTCACAACACTCGCAACAATCGACTTATATGCCAATAACTTTGAAGGTCAGATTCAGAGGCCCTTCAAGAGCTCAATTCACTTCGATTGTTAAATTTATCGCATAACAACCTCACAGGTCCTATCACAGCTTCTTTAGGAAATATTTTTAACCTTCAGATACTAGAACTCTCTTCCAATATACTTACAGGGACGATACCTATTCAACTCACAAGTTTACCAAACCTTGCAAACTTAAACGTTTCATATAACCATTTAGTTGGACGCATACCTCAAGGAAAACAGTTCAATACATTTGAAAATAATTTGTATATTGAGAATCCAGGATTATGCGGACTCCCATTGTCAAACTTATGTGGAGATAATAACAAACCACACTCACCAAAAGTGATAAAGCAAGAGGAAGACCAGTCAATTTTTTTCTAGCAGGTTTACCTGGAAAATTGTTGTGTTTGGTTATGGATGCGGAGTTCCATTCGGATTAATATTAGGATCTCTCGTGTTCTTTGTCGGATGGCCAAGATGGTTTCTAGGAATTGATGGGCCCCAAAATGGTAGGCCGAGAAGAAGAAGGAACCACATGTAAGTTAATTAAATTGATTGTACTTATTCCATAACTCAAAAGTTATGCTTTGATCTTTGCTAGATAATAACTTTTTGTACTTTTGTTTAGTTTGTTGGACAATTGACATGGTTAGTCGGTGACAATTAAACGAACTATTTTACATTGGAAATACGGCATGCATATTAAATGTCTATATCTTGATTAGCTGCTAAAACATCAAACTGTGTTGGTAATTTAAGTCTGCTTGTGTGTTTCCTATCATTTGCCTTTTGGACTTTTTATGGAGATTACAGGATTAAACATAATTTCGAATTTTTTAATTATAATTCACATTTTTCACGGCTCTTTGTTCAGGTAAATAAGCCATGATGAATACCAAAATAAAGAATTTTTGTCCCTGCAACACTAACTAGTGACTACTGATGGAGGAAATAAGCCACCGGAAATGAAAAAATAGAGGCAAATGTACACTTCTATTATGTATCGAAAATAACGTGTGAACTTAGTTTTGTATGAACTCGAGTCACGCGACATCAATGAAGGCGATGTACACTATGCTCGAACTTCTTTATATTTTGATGACTGGAGTTTTGGAATATTACTGTTTTGTTAGCAATCTTGCAAGTTAACTTTAGTAAAGCCATTTAGGATATATCCGGTGTTCATGTTTGTTATGAATACTATTTATCGCAATGATGCAAGTCATGTGCTGTTTTCTGGTTCTGGTCATGGCTCAAGACAGTTTTCCATACACCAATATATATCTGAACTTTTAGTCAGATGAGGGTATCCAAAGAATAGAAAGCGAAAAGGTATATTCCTTTTGATTCATTCGATCTTTTAGCAGGTATCTTTTCTCCAGTAACATTCATTAGACTACTCATAGGCTGATGAGTTTTTTTTAGGTTCATGCAGTTTTTTAAATCATCACCAAAGTATGAAAGTAACATCGCATTTTCCCATAAATTCTATAACTATGTTAGGTATATGAGGGTTGAGGTCGAGCTAATCCGGCTTATAAATGTTTGCAGCTTTCTTTCTATTAGCATAAAATTGCTAAAAACATCAACATTTATATTTTCACTTTAACTTTTAGAGAAGATGATATCGCGAAACATTAGCAATATATGAACTCAAAATAATTGTGCGCTTTATAAGCACTCCAGTGTCATTATATCTAGATTTCACCACTTGAATGTCATACTAGTTACTAAAACTAGTTTAATCAACCGATCTAATTATTGTGTAAATAACGACCATAATAGTGATGGTATTATCATAGATTCAATCATGACGAAAACCAACCTAATGAAATATATATGTAACAGCTTTCTTTCTTTTGCTTAGTATTGTTCAGGAAAATTTAATAGTTTATCACATGTAGCAAAAACAAATAAATAAGTATAATATATATAATATAAAACTATACTTGTAACATGTTTAAGGTAGTCGGGGGAAGAACGCTCATTATGCCAGTAGCATGTTTAACTCAGTCGGGGGAAGATGTAATGATTATTTCATATCGGTAGTGTAATTATTTTTATTTTGTATTTAACTCTATAGAAACACTCATTTAATTAATCGGTTTTCTAGGGTGAGTTCTACCTACGAGGTTGTTATATTTGCTATACGAGCCGACACCACAATCCAATGCATGTGACACGCAGTGCGTCAAAAGGAAGAAGCCGGGATTGCAGTGTTTGACCGGTTCTAATCTGCTAGTACAAAGGCTGTCCACGGGTCGCAGAAGGGGTGACGTCGGGATTGCAGTGTTCGACCGATACTGGAAATCAGTACGAAACCTGCATGCGTAGTCGCAGAGTGCGGAGCGTAGTGAAATGTAATGATTCTAAGTTTAGTGTAGTGTAAACTGCATTATTCCACATCGGTTGTGTGTTGTATATAACTTTATATACATTTTCGCTTATTTAACCGGTTTTCTACTTTGAGTTATATCTATGAGCTTGTTACAGAATGGTGCTAGTAGAGGCGCAACGACGAATGATGAATGTTTAATATATCAGCAGCGCAGCCGCAAAGACGAAATCAGGAATCATTAATGGTGGGTGTCAAAATTCACAATAACTACTAAATTAAATGAAATACAAAAAAATAAGTGGGGTAAAATAATCGTTTTTAACGTATTTAATAAAAATAAATGATCAGATTTTGAAAAAATTTATAATTTTCTGAATTACGAGATACCATCGGCTCCGATAGTCTGCACTTAGATTTCCTCGACCCCCAGTCACCGCTCTTCGTCTCCATTTGTAATAAGTGTACATTTTAGGCGCGGGAAGGAGACAGGAGACTTATAGTAGTTTCACCTATTTTTATAAAAAAAAATTAATTTGAAATTTAAATAAATAGTAGTTTAAAATTCAAAAAATAATTTAATAATTCCGTTTTAAAGTCAAACTAAATTTTCAAGAAGCATGAATCTAATCCCTAAACTTTTTTTTAAACATTTACTGCGGCGTAACATCGTTTTCTGAAGAAAAAAAAAACTCGATTTATTAGTATTGAGATATACAAACAAAAAAATAACAAACAAATATTAATGAACTTTAACTAATTGTTACCATTTTATTGAGCACACCCGTATGCTCGCGGAAACCGTGAGATGGCAGTCCAAGTTCAGGTGGGTTTATAAAGATGCGGGTCCTCTCTCTATACCATCCCATGTAATCCGGTGACGTCGCCGTGCCAAATTCGCCGTTAATAAGACGGTTGTGGCAGTCATTCCACACGGTTATAAACTCTTCAAAAAGTGCAGGCCAATCGTGTTTTTGATCAGGTTTAGTCCCATATCTTCTATCCTTGCCGTGACCCTGTTTGGATTTCCAAATATATGAAGGGACAAGCTGAACAAAACCGAACTGTCTAATGAACCTGTCCGCGGGGTGGAACTCAATCTTCTCATTATAAATGAGAGGAACAGAACAATACCACATATCACGGCCCCGCGTGCAGTATTCTGAATAGTCATCGAGGTTCCCGTAAGGTTGTCAGACTATCTGTAATCCGCAAAATTATTATTAGAATATGTAAACATAAGACCAATGCAATCATATAATACGTAAGTTACATGTAAGAAATAAGAAAGTAAAAATTTACATGTTCATGCGACATATGGTCAAACTGGTCCCGTATGTGGACCACATTATGTCCGTAGACATATGGCTTAAGATTAGTAATCCTCCAAATCTTCCATCTGTAATATACAAACAAAACCTGATAAACAATAAATATAAATAAGTTAAGTAAATGATAGATGACAAAAAAAAAAACACAAATCGAATAAATTTTTTAAATAATATCATACCTGTAACCGATGGAGAACCTAGGCAATCGCTCAGGTGGCTCGATATCAGCAGGCAACCCTTCACATGGTCTAACCGGCAGTAGTCTGTTCATCGTCCACATATTAAGAAACATCACCGCCCCGCTTACTCCGATAGTTTTACCACGCACCAACTTGCATAAATTAGCCTCTAACCAGGCCAGAATAGTTGATCCCCAACTATACTCTGCACATGTGTCAAAATCCTCTAGAAATGACAGAGGCCCTAGTGGAATCTGATCATTGCTCTTATCTGAAAACACATGTGCACCAAATAATAATAACATGGCAGCCCTGGACTGATATAGCAAACGCTCCTCACTAGGGTTGGGGGGTAATTCACCAAACGTATGTAACATCCAATCAAGTCTAACTGTCAAACAGTTTGTATCGACTTGATTGTCAGCAGGTCTAACACCCAACAAACTCTCTATCATATTCAACTTGCTCGCCTTGGTATCATTCCTCTCCGATCGGGTAACAACAAGACCATCCATCATGAGACCAAGCATAATCTCTAGATCCTGTAACGATATCTCCAACTCTCCACCGACAAAATGGAACGAGTGGGTCTCATCACGCCACCTATCAACTAAGGCTGTAAGCAAGCCTCGGTCTACGGTATAATTATCTATAGTGTGAATACCGTAAAAACCGTCCCTAATCATATTTTCAACTACTCTGTTAGGCGTCGGTATCTGCCAACTATAATTATAAATCCTAATCTTATGGGCATCTCATCTCCCCGCTTCTCTTCCAGCATCCCAAGTCTGATTTGAAATATGACCGGTCTGCCGTAAAATGCCCATTCTGTCTTTAATCTGTGGACATGGCTTGCCATGATGAACCTGTATTAAAAATTCTATAAAATTAAACAATTTGTCAAAAATGTTATCCTATAAAATATAGTTGATAAAATATATCCATCTAGAGAGTAATTAGGCCAACAAATCATGCTCGATATTCTAAAGTTGTTTTTACAAGCTGTTTTAAACCCATCTTAAAAGTTGTACTATAAACAACTTGAAAAAACATCTTACAATCTGGCTTAAAAACAGTTTTTAAGCTTTAAAGTTATACTGTAAATATCTTAAAAGCTTGCTTAATAGTTGTTTTTAAACAATCAATTATCGCAGTATATAATATTAGGTGTCTCACCAAACGTACTCTCACCAAACTATTTTTATTTTTAACAATAAAAACAAGATAAGAAACATACACATTTAATGTTAACAAAACAATTATTATAATTATCTAAGTAAACAAATTTTAATAAAAACTCTATTTTTTTATAAAACGGGAAAAATATCAACAACCCCAATTTTTATTGGTGATTTGGGCAAACAAACTAATTAAAAAACCTAATTTTATAAAACTCCTAATTTTCAAAATGGGTAAATATTAATAAAGCGTAACTATTTTTATTTTTCTCAATCAAAACAAATAAAAAACATAAACATGTAACATCATAACCAAACCATTAGTAATAAATATCTAAATAAACAAATTTGAATAAAAACCCTAATTTTTTTTTTAAAATGGGACAAATATCAACAATTATAATTTCTATAATTAATATAAACAAACAACAAACAATTATATATAGCTAAGTGAATAATCAATTGGCATATTTTATATATTTTTTCCTATTTTAAAAATTGAAATTACATAAAATAAATAATAAATTAGAGAATAAAGAAATACATTGAATTCGAGAGAAATTTGATTGATGATTTGGGCTTTTTTGTTAAGAAAGTTGATGGTTATTGTGTTTGATTGATTTGAGTTTTTTTTGATGATAAATTTGAGTTTTTGATAGAAAGAGAGAGAGAGAAAAAGTAAAATTCTGTTTTTCATGGACTGATTGTATAATTTTTGACGCAGTGACTGACTGTGTAATTTTGACGCAGGGGGACTGATTGTGTAATTTCTGAAAACTTATCCAAACCGTAGATTACAGTGATTCACTGATCAACCAAAATAAAAACCATAACCATCAAGTTTCGTCCGATTAAGCCACGTTTATCTTTAATTCACCGAATTAGATACCCTAATTCAAGCTATTTCTTTATTCCTAGTTTATTATTTATTTGATGTAGTTTCAATTTGTAAAATAGGGAAAAAGAAATAAAATATGTCAATTGATTAATTGATTATTCACTCAGTGATTATAATTGCTTGTTGTTTGTTTATATTAATTAAAGAAAATTAGGGTTGTTGATATTTTTCCCGTTTTATAAAAAAATAGGGTTTTTATTCAAATTTGTTTATTTAGATATTTATTACTAATTGTTTGGTTATCATTAAATGTGTAGTTGTTTTGATTGGGAAAAATAAAAATTGTTAGGGTTTATTAATATTTACCCGTTTTGAAAATTATGTGTTTTATAAAATTAGTTTTTTTTAATTAATTTGTTTTCATAAATATTAGTTATATATTAATTTAAAAAAATTAGGCTTGTTGATATTTTTCCCGTTTTATAAAAAATAGGGTTTTTATTCAAATTTGTTTATTTAGATATTTATTATTAATTGTTTGGTTGTCATTAAGCTATTTTTTACACAGCTTTTATGCTGTTTTTTAAGATTTTTAAAACTGTTTTTTAAGCAGCTTTTAAGGTGTTTAAAAAAACATATTACAAGCTGTTTTAAAAAGCAGCGTAATAGCTGTGTAAAAATTAGCTTAATAGTATACACTGCCCAAAATGGATGTCAAAATTTTCAATTATGAGTGTTGTTAAACACTCTCACATGGTATAAAATTTTGTATATACGTGATGATATCATAGTGACAGGTTATATGGGATTGGGGTTGTTTCGTTGCATTTTTAAACTTATTGGAGACTTATAGTTACATTTTTGCTTAAGAATTGCAATCCATTTGTCTAAACCAAGTTTTAAAGTTTGGTGATGTACTGATGTTGGTTCTCTTTTCTATGTTCTGATTACTTGTCCAAAAATGTAACTAATATGTTAACACACATCAAGGTTTTGTTATGTCTGGCAACAACTTTTGACCAAGTGCTTTGAACGTTTTATTTTCACTATCAATTACTTCTAAAAGTTATAACAAAACGAACATTGAACATGAAAGATAAAAATTCCAGCGATGTCCAAATTAGTCTAACTTGTATTTTGCATACCATTACTGTTTTCACATTACATAAGTTACTATTATACGTTGTTTAAAAATATGTTGAAAGTGGACGTGGTCTGAAACCCCTATGTTTTAATCTTTTCCATCGTTTTACATTTCAGAAATTAACCCTTTGAGGCGAGTGCCAGCTATAGTTGATGGAAGATTTAAGCTCTTTGAGAGGTACTTTTTTTACTTGTACATTACATCGTTTTGGCAAAAATTTCTACAGGACTCAATTCTATTTTTTCTCTTCCCAATATTGAATTTTACTCCGATCCTGTAGTTTAGTTAAGAAAGTATATAAAAGTAAGGAATATCCGAATAAATAGTTCCTTCCGAATATCATGATTACGCAGACCTGCAAATGATAATTTGCTATGCATTTAAAGTTAGCTTGCGGAAATTAAAATTCCCTTGTCTGTGCATCAAAATTAGTTTATGTGGGGAAAATTATTTATCTTAAAAGAATGCGCTAGTCTTATAACTGTAAATTGATGTTTGATGTTGCAAAATTTTAGATTTTTTTATCAAGTGACCCAACACTTTACCAATATTATTCAGTATATAAAGAGAGCAGCTTTGCAGAATTTCAATGCCAACAGTGCCGAAGTTTTGTGTGAGGTACTTATTAACATGGTTTTACTAAAGTCACTTCCTATTTACTAGTACATGATTTGTTAGTTGTTGTTGGTACAAGATCTATGTTTTTTTTAACTCTAGTTATTGCTGTCATTTCAGAATGGTGTTCGATTGTTTTCTTTATTTTCTTATCTGTAGCTCCACTACGATGTGCCTCATCTATACAAATTTCACAGAAAAAAAGAGGTCGATATTACTGTTGACATTTGGCGATTTGTACCACATAGAAACAAAAACTAAGAGACTTATATTAGGGGCACAATGGCGATTTATATGTTTGAAAGGATGTTTGCCCTAGTTTATCAGTTTAGTCTGTAACATTAGCTAGCTTTAGTTGGATATTTTTATTTTATTTTCCATGTTGATCATCAAATTTAGTATATACCTGGGGCCTCGAAAATGTATATTTTCATATAAATATTCGAAATGAAAAATTTGAGTTTGCTAGTCTTAGTTGTCTTTTTTTTTTTAGACTATAGAGGATTCTCTCTCTCCTTATTTTATTTCCATTGTATTGTACTGTCATTCAAACTTCAATATCTAAAACAACTACTGTTTTGAGAAATCTGAACAATTGTAATAAAAATGACGATTAAAATATAATCAATGAACAAAGGTGCTTTCTATAAACTAGTAATGAATATAGGTGTTCTCATATAATTGATGACAAAAAATATAAGCTTCTGATACATTTATCTGCTACATATATTGAGTTCCAGCGAAACAAATATCGAATTACAAAATGAGAGATACAATTCTACAAAAGACTCAGATGGAGCTGGTTTTTACATTCACCCCAGCAAAAAAAACAGTTAACTATCACTATTACAACCACCACTTGACCTCAGAAATTTTTACTTTTTCACACTCACAAAATCTGTCTCGCAGTTGACTTCGATTACGACGCCTATTCGGGTATCGTGTATATATGCGCCTATTCTGCCTTCAGCTGCTATTCGGTTGGATTTTATGTCTGCTGTCGAGGGGCCCTTTTTGCGGAAGTATTCTTGGGCTTTTTCGAGGTCGCCACCTGTCTCGGATAGAGCTTTTTTGCAGTCCATCATACCAGCTCCGGTTTCATCGTGAAGTTGTTTGACTAATGCGACTGAGACAGCTACTTTTGGCCTGCATAAGTGAGAAGAGAATAGTTCTAGACTTATTTTATAAATTGCAATAAAAAATATAACAAAGATGCATCCATTAGATGTACCGATTAATGTTAGTACTTTCTATAAACATCATAAGAGAGGTTTAATACACATAGGTAGAACCAGGATCGGATCCCGGGAGGGACTGATTTTCAATTGTTCAACTTTTTCTTATCAAAAAGAAGATTCAACTAAATGAATGATTAAAATGTTAGAATACTTCTTCATAGACTTTCTGTTTCGTGTGTCCTACTATATCCCTATTCATACTATCGTCCTTCATGGGATATTTTTGTTTCCCATAGGGTATCTGGTTTGTGTACACCCTTAAGAAATATGTAAACAAGTAGGGAGAATTGGGTCCTTTATTTTCACGATTTTCTTGTATCATCACAACACAATTAATTATGTCTGGGTAAAGTAATCGAAATATGATATACGTCTGGGTACAAAGTTAGTTAAGATGTATCAAATGGAAACAATATCGTTCTTTATTACACTAAATCAACAATCCATATTTTTGTGTAGAAATGAAGTTACGTAATACTTGAGTTTACAAAACCTTAATAAACCACGTCCATAATACAAATAATTGATTCTTTGTTTAGCATTTGAAGAATAATAAGTGGAAAATAAACTAGATAATTACAAAAAGTACACTGTTTTTATAACGTATGTGATGTTGATGATCCTTCCGAAAGGTTTAGGTTTAGTAAAATATTCGTATTAATCAGCACTACCAAAAGACTAATTTGTAACAACAGAACAGCTAAACATAAGTTACCACTTACGCGTTGTTGACGGGCTTATCCTTTACCACAGCAGCAACTTCAGTTTTCACCGACAAAGGCGGTGAGTTGGCAGCTGTCTGAGCTGCCACTTCAGCAGCAAAATCCTGGCTCTTCTGCAACCCTTATCCGAGATTAAACCTCACAAATCTCATCACCTTTATATTCTCCCTAATAGTCGCTATAGTGTGCTTAACCCAATCCTTCACCACCATCTTATCATTATTAATAAAAGGTTGCTCAAGCAAAGCCAGTTCCTCGAGCCTCTTTCTGATCCTACCATCAACATTTATTTATACAGGTAGTTTAGTTAGTTCTTTAAAAAAAATTGAAAAGGTTTCACCATTAAGAGTGTTGAACTTAGAGTTCAATAATTGATTTTGATTATAACTTTGATTATGTTTTTAATGATTTTACGATTTCTCTATTTCGATGATATAATGCTTGTATTTTCCAAAAGAAGAAAATATAAATTTCAGGACGCCAGAAAGATAGAGCACAGAAAAACGAAGCCACAGGTTCAAGAGGAACCAGAATCGGAGCTAAAACGAAGGAGTTATGAGCTTTCGAAGAATAGCGAGAAGACCGAGAAACTGCCAGAGAAAACGACCGATCGTCTGTACAAAAACGACCGATCGTTTTTGGTCCAAATTATTCCAGAGAGCTCGTCTGAATAACGACCGGTCGAAACTCAGAAACAACCGATCGTTTTCTGAATAACGACCGATCGACTGCAGAAAAACGACCGATCGTTTTCTGCAGTTTTCGAAAACAGCTTTTCAGCTTATTCTGGAAAGTTGCTTAAAACCGGTGGAAAATAGCCTCAACCACTACCAACGGTCAGATAAACAAAAAACAGACCTTTGGTCTATATAAACAAGTCCAATCTCTCTCCCAAACTACCAATCAATATATAGATCATCATCCTTCAACCTCTATCCATACAAACCCTAAAAATCACCATTTTGGTGAAATAATTCGAAAAAGAGGAAAATTGAAGAAAAAGCAATTCGAGCTCAACAAAAGATCAAACATCATCAAAACCACATAATAGCTTATTTAGAAGCAATCAAATTGTGGGTGTTGGTTCAATTTTCGATAAAATTGTAACGAGTGTTTTATAAACTCATTTTTGTGAGCGAGTGATCGGGTAGAGGCTTTGTAAGCAAGTGAAGCTTAAAAGCTGTAGATCTTTTCATTCGGGACACTCATAAAGTGTGGGAGAGCTTAATCGGTTGATTAGCTCGTTAGGATTGTAATATCCGGAAAAAGATTATTAGTGAAATACTCGGTAGTACCGAGGAGAGGACGTAGGCCGATTGCCGAACCTCTATAAATCACGGTGTCATTTTCTTTCTCTAACTTTTACTTTCCGCAATATTTATTCTTGCTTATTATATTGCTTGCGTTTGGGTTGTTTAACGTTTATTAACGCTTAAGCTAAGAATTGAGAAAGTTGGGTTGTTAGTTGCACTTAGATTTTAATTAGGCAAAAAAAAAAAAAAAAAAAAAACCTAAACCTTAGCCGCACCGGGGCCAACAAAGAGTTTGTCTGATTACAGGGTTTTAAGCAAATAACTTCTATATTTTCTCTTTGAGACAAAAACTGGGTTCATCTAACTTGTAACCTGTTTTTGAAACATCTTGTAATATGTTTTTTTAAACAGCCTAAAAGCTGCTTAAAAAATAGTTTAAAAAATCTTAAAAAACAGCCTAAAAGCTATGCAAAAAACAGCTTAATGACAACCAAACAATTAGTATATCTAAATAAACAAATTTGAATAAAAACCCAATTTTTTTTTATAAAACGGGAAAAATATCAACAACCCTAAGTTTTTTTTTAATTAATATACAACTAATATTTATGCAAACAAAGTAATTAACATATAAATCAAAAAAAATTTAAAAAAACCTAATTTTCAAAACGGATAAATATTAATAAACCCTAACTATTTTTATTTTTTCCAATCAAAACAAGAGAAGGAAACCAAACAATTAATAATAAATATCTAAATAAACAAATTTGAATAAAAATCCTATTTTTTATAAAAACAGGAAAAATATCAACAATCCTAAGTTTGTTTAATTAATATAAACAAATAACAAGCAATTATAATCACCAAGTGAATAATCAATTGGCATATTTTATATCTTTTTCCATATTTTATAAATTGAAACTATATAAAATAAATAATAAACTAGGGAATAAAGAAATAACTTGAATTAGGATATCTAATTCAGTGAATTAAAGCAGAACAAAATTTGGTGGTTATGGTTTTTATTTTGGTTGATTGGTGATTTGAGTGTTTTTTTTAAAGAAAGTCTGTAAACCAAAAGAGACTGTAAACGAAAGTTGGGTTTTTTTTAAAAGGGACTGTGTAATTAACGCATGGACTGGCTGTGTAATTTTTCATTCCAAACCGTACATTTAATCTATGGTTTGCAATAATAATGTGCGCTCCGTACAAAAAAAAATACAGTTTATGCGTTTTTTCAGAAAACATATAATATAAAAATCCAGCCTCTTTTTTTTTTTTGAATTTCTTTTGGTTTGGTTTTATTTATTTATTTTGATCTATTTTTGGTTTATTGGTGATGAATATTCTTTTATTCTTTTATCAGAAAATAATTAAGACACCTTTTTTTTTTGTCAAAATATGTTTTTTTACTAGAGCGTTATAATTAAGACAAAATAATATGGTATCAGTACACTATGGTATCAAAAAGTTTCAAACAAATAAAGTATATAAAATAATGACTAAAAGTCTAACATATGAGATTATGTAGCATTTTTTTTATGAATTTAAATAAGATAAATAATGACTATCGTTCAAACGGATGAAATCTAAAACGGACGCGGACTTACTATGTGCGGAGTTCAATGAACTGGGAATGAATCTGTATGGGTCAGGTGATGAACAGTCGGATGTGGAGAATGATGATGATGACGACGATGGTGATGACGATGACGACGATGGTGATGTCTTGTTAATGGATTATACATATAAGACAAACCGTTTTAATATGTCATTTCTAGAAGTCGTAGGAATGACATCAACAAACCAAAAATATTGTTTAGGTTTTGTTTTCATGAGTGATAGACTCAGGAAAGTTATATATGAGCTTTGGAAAAATTTAAAAATACATTGAAGGGTTGTATACTACCTAGGGTGTTTGTAACCGACACAGAAATGCCTTTGATAAATGTTTTATCCGTTATTTTTCCTGATTCTCATCATATATTGTGCACTTTTCATATTGCCAAAAATGTTTTGAAAAACTGTAAAAAAAAAAAAAAAAAACCAGACGAGGAGTGGAAAACGTTTCTAGATAATTGGGGTTTATTGGTTGATTCTGAGTCGATAGAGGAGTACAATCATAACCGATCTTCTTTCAATTTCTCCTACAAATTGTATCATGCTGTGTTTAAGTATGTAGACAAGTTGTTAAATAATTATGCTGATAAGTTTGTTGCATGTTATACCAACCATACAACACATCTAGGTAACAGAACTAGCAATCGAGCCGAAAAACAACACTCAAAGCTAAAAAGATCTCTTTCCACAAATATTGGCACGCTTGAAAATGTTTGGGTAGAGGTGAATAAAATTCTAGAAAAACAGTTTGAGGATATTAAGATGAAGTTGGATAAATGCAAGTCTTATTTTCCACATTCAGAACGTACACCTCTATTTAAAAATCTTAGATCGTATATCACACAACATGCATTTGATTTATTATTTCAAGAACACAAAAAATATAGTGGCCAGTCTGATGAGAATTGTTCTTGCGGTATAAAATTGTCTCACGGGTTAACTTGTCATCATATTATGAGTGAACATATTTTATTCGGGAAGTCTCTTCCTCTAGAATATATTCATACATTATGGAAAAAATTAGACGTAATTGATGATAATGAAAACATCGATGATTATGGGGTAGAGGGTGATCTAGAAGAGTTTAAAAGTGTATATTATACCAAAACTAATGTTGAAAAACGGCGTATGAAAACACAACTTCGAGAGATAACCTTACCATCTAGAACATTCATGAATGATCCCGAAGTGAGACAAATTAGGAGGAGACCTAGAAAATGAGACAATTCTAGTAAGAGAGATAAGTCAGGATGGGAGTATGTGGAGGAACAGAGTGCTAGTACTAGTAGAGATAAGAGCAAAGGTAAAGCGGAAGAAACACCGGATGTAAAGGTAAATACAACTAGGAGCCCGCGAAACCAGACAAATAAACCCACCACCACTAGGAAAACCTTCCTGTACAGTGACCAAATATGGGTCATGTTACATAATTACATCGATACGGTTTATGATGTGCGTGGGGATGGTAACTGTGGGTTCCGAGTAATTACAAATATGATGGATAAAGAACATGTGGAAAATGATTGGTACGCAGTTAGATGTGACTAGTTTCAAGAGCTGCAGCAAATGAAATGTGTTTATTATGATCTGTTTGAAAATCTCGATTTTGAAGGTTATCGATATGATTTTATTCTATCCAGTTTGAATTTTTATCATCCTACAAATCCTGTCCCTTGTGACAAATGGATGAGATTTTCATCTTATGGTTTTTTAATTGCATCTCATTATAATATGGCAATTGTATTGTTGTCATTATGGCCAAATAAAAATGGAGGGGTACAAGTATGGAACGACACTTTTTTACCTCTTTATACTGGTCCGCCTCCTGGAACGACATATTACATCTCTACTGTAATAGTGTACGTCAACAGTTGTCATTATACTCAAGTTATTACTAAAGAAGATATCTTCTCAATGACAAGAATTATAGCACGGTGGGAAGAAACACGCACTGAGGCTGCTGAGCCATGGAATGAACTTTTTCGAGTAAATTTCAACTTATATATGGCGCTAGAAAGGCAATCGGGAAAGCAAATTGTAACTGAAGAAGAAGCTATAGACGTATCAAGTCCATAATTAGTTTTTTATTTTTAATTTGATGTAAATTACTCTTTTTTTCAAGTTGTTGTAAATTTATATGATGTATCATGTTTAATAAATATGTTTTATGAAATTTAGTTAATGTTTGCATATTGAGTTAATTTCTTTTATGAAATTTATATAATTTATGATTGTTTCATTCAAGAAAATTGACGATTGACACCAAATTGACGATTTAGTTAATGTTTTATATTGCGTTATCCAAGTGTTAAAAACAAACCAAAAACACTTCAAAAAAATTGACGATTTAGTTAATGTTTCAATAAATATCAACTTATACACTTCACAAAAAGGTAACATGAACCAAAAATATAAAATTTATGAAATCAACTTTTTTTGTGTAAATTTGTCTAAATTTTGTGTTTATTTTGAGAGATTGTTTGAATTGACCAAATTTATTTTATCTAAATTTTTAATAATAAGGCATTTAGTTTTTTTATTAAAAAAATTATGTTTAATTTGAAAAAAATATTCAGTATTTTAATTGATATGACCAATATACACTTTTCAAAAATTGTAGGGACTGTTTCTGCAATTTATGAAAACTATATGCAAAGTGAATCACTGTAAACCGTAGATTTAATCTATCCATCTACACAGAATCGCTGTAAAATATATTAAATCTACGTGTGTTTTGTCTGTAATACAGTATATATAATATACAATTTGTGAAAAAATCTTGTAACATTGTAACATAAACACCTGTTTCATCTTTTCTCAAAAAAATTTTCTTCTTTTCTCATACGCTTTACAATATATACTATAATATATATATATATATATATATACATAAATATATACATATAGAGAGAGAAAGAGAAGAGCCCGATCTCATAAATGTATACATAAATATATACTATATATATATATACATAATAATTGCAAAAAAAAAAATCTGTGAAGAAAATTGCAATTATTTGTGGAAAATGGGGGAAAATAATGTTTCTAATTTGGATAATCAAACCCTTGTTACATTGAATGTTTATGATCTCACACCTGCTAATCACTACACATCTTGGTTCGGTCTCGGTATTTTCCATTCGGGTATCGAAGGTGAGAAAAATATTCAATCTTTTTGAAATTTGTGATTTTGTTTGATGTATTCCAATTATGATTTATTGTTGGTTTTTGTTAAATTGTTTGTGGGTTTTGTTTAAAGGGTAAATCTTGATTGGTAGTTGATGAATCTTAGCTGATTTGTGTAATGGTTTTATTTAGTTTGCAGTTTTTAGTTATATTGAGTTGGGTTGATTTATTTTTGTTTAGGTACTTTCGAATTGGGGTTTTGAGTAGACGACAAAATTTAGTCGTATTGGATCTTAATTTCCCTAGCATTTTTTTGTTAGCTTTTGGGTTGTAATGGAATTTCATCATGTGGTTTTTAGGTCATTCTTGGTCGTAGTTAATGAATACGTATTACTTTTGCTTAGGCTTAGGGTTTTTGTTAATTTGTTTGTGGGTTGTGTTTGAAAGGTAAATCTTGGTTGGTAGTTGATAAATCTTAGCTGATTCTTTATTTTTTATCTGATTTGTGTAATGATTGATTTGGTTTGCAATTTAAGTTGTATCAAAACTCTATTGCAGTAGTGTGGAATGGCTTCGAGGTTGAAATCGAGCGTATCCTCACAACTCTCACAACAATCGACTTATCTGCCAATAACTTTGAAGGTCAGATTCCAGAGGTCAATTCACTTCGATTGTTAAATTTATCGCATAACAGCTTCACAGGTCCTATCCCAGCTTCTTTAGAAAATCTTTATAACCTTCAGATACTATACCTCTCTTCCAATTAATATACGTACAAGGACAATACCTATTCAACTTGCAAGTAACACACAAGGCAAATGATAGGAAACACACAAGCAGACTTAAATTACCATAAAAAGTCCAAAAGGCAAATGATAGGAAACACACAAGCAGACTTAAATTACCAACACAGTTTGATGTTTTAGTAGCTAATCAAGATATAGACATTTAATATGCATGCCGTATTTCCAATGTAAAATAGTTCGTTTAATTGTCACCAACTAACCATGTCAATTGTCCAACAGACTAAACAAAAGTACAAAAAGTTATTATTTAGCAAAGATCAAAGCATAACTTTTGAATTATGGAATAAGTACAATCAATTTAATTAACTTACATGTGGTTCCTTCTTCTTCTCGGCCTACCATTTTTGGGCCCAGCAATTCCTAAAAACAATCTTGGCCATCCGACAAAGAACATGAGATATCCTAATATTAATCCGAATGGAACTCCGCATACATAACCAAACACAACAATTTTCCAAGTAAACCCGCTAGAAAAAATTGATTGGTCTTCCTTTTGCTTTATCACTTTTGGTGACTGTGGTTTATTATTATCTCCACATACTTTTGGCAATGGGAGTCCGAATAATCCTGGATTCTCAATATGCGAGTTATTTTCAAATGTATTAAACTGTTTTCCTCGAGGTATCTGACCAACTAGATGGTTATACGAAACGTTTAGGTTGGCAAGAGTTGTTATATACTTGCAAGTTGAATAGGTATTGTCCCTGTTAGTATATTGGAAGAGAGGTCTAGTATCTGAAGGTTATAAAGATTTCCTAAAGAAGTTGGGATAGGACCTGTTAGGCTGTTATGCGATAAATTTAACAATCGAAGTGAATTGAGCTCTTGAAGGGCCTCTGAATCTGACCTTCAAAGTTATTGGCATATAAGTCGATTGTTGCGAGTGTTGCGAGGATTCCGGAGGCTTATCTGCAACAATCGACTTTCCATGTATCCTCACAACTCTCGCAACAATCGACTTATCTGCCGATAACTTTGAAGGTCAGATTCCGGAGGCTCTTCAAGAGCTCAATTCACTTCGATTGTTAAATTTATCGCATAACAGCCTCACAGGTCCTATCCCAACTTCTTTAGGAAATCTTTATAACCTTCAGATACTAGACCTCTCTTCCAATATACTTACAAGGATAATACCTATTCAACTTGCAAGTATAACAAATATTGCCAACCTAAACCTTTCGTATAACCATCTAGTTGGACAGATAGATACCTTCAGGAAATCAGTTTAATACATTTGCAAATAACTCGTATATTGAGAATTCAGGATTATGCGGACTCCTATTGTCAAACTTATGTGGAGATAGTAAGAAACCACATACACCAAAAGTGACAAATCAAAAGGAAGGCCATTCAATTTTTTCTAGCGGATTTACGTGGAGAATCGTTTTGTTTGGTTATGGATGCGGAGTTCCATTCGGTTTGATATTAGGATTTCTCATGCTCTTTGTCGGGTGGCCAAGATGGTTACTAGGAATTTATGGGCCACGAAATGGCAGACCGAGAAGAAGAAACCACCCTAAAGCAAATTAATTGACGTTGATTGTATGTCTTCCACAACTCAATAGTAATATAGTGTGCATTAGTCTTTACTCAATATGCACGTGTTATACTTCTATTTTAAGTCTAATTGGAGTTTGGACAGTAAGAATAAAAGGATCGATAAACTACATGTTACATTCGTATGTTGATCAGCCACTAAAACGTCAAACTATTTTGAGTTGTAATAAGATTGGCATGACCTATTAGTACTTGAAAATTTTAATAACGTTTCATTGTTGAGATGGGTACTAAATGTTCATTAATATTTCAACTCAAAATTAAGAAAGACATGGCGACGTTTCAGGTGTTCCCTGTTTCTAAATATTACCACAAAAAAATGTCACAATTTGGTATTCAAAAGATCAATACTTACTACTCGGTCTCTGAAGTTTTACCCCGAATACGGATGGACACGTAAACGAGTTAATGAACCTGTCCTCTTTGGAAATAATTGATCTTAACTACACTGATTTGCGTATATAAATATTTGATTCCTGCAGCCAAAGATGTTGAATACTTGATAAGAACCCAAATGTCACAATTCCTTGTCAATTGTTTTAATATATTTTAAACAATTATCTCAGATTGATGGAATTATATTATAATTTTATCTTTATTATTATAATATTGCTTACTATGATAAAAATGTCCACAAATAAATAAAATCTTAGTTAATTAATCTATTTGACACTATAACGTAAATTTTTCATAAATTTATGTTTATATATTGTATTAAGATATAAATTCTTTTTTAGATATGTATAATTAATTACTTTAACGAGTCAAGCACTTAACAATAAAATCGGTAACTGTATTTATAGTAGAATGATATAAATTATATTAATAAGTTTGAAATAATACAAACATATCATTAGTATTACTGTAGTATAAATAAGTTCATTAATTTGTAAGAATACTATGTTGTTTTTGTTACATCTTTAATATATTTATTTTTTGATCTTATCAAATTTTATACTGTTACACGAACACGAGATTAGACGAAACGAACACAGCCATGTTCATGTTCAGTTCAATTAGTAGACGAACGATATATTATTGTTCATTATCATAATCGTTTATAAATTAACGAACATGAACTGAAATTTAGTCGAAACGAACACGAACGATTTCATAATAACTCATTTCATTTACAACCATATGTGTGGTTAGAGTTAGACTTAAAAAGTGTTTGATATGACTTGTTGGTCTTCTTCAATTTTGTAGTTGCAATTGCAAGTTGCGCATTAATGATAAGAAAAAATAATCATGGAGTTTTTAAGGAAAAATAATCATGTACTAATCAATGATTCAGCCAATTTTTAATAGGTATAAAAGTTCAATAATGTTAATCCTAATATGGGTGATAAATTCAATAGAGCTTTTATTAGGGTTGGAGAGGTTGCTCGCACAGGCAATTAATACAAACAGTCAATGGAACATTTCTACACTTGTAGGGCTATATAGGAATGAAATGCACAATGCCCTTTCTCACCATTTTCCGTTCCAAAAATACGGTCACATATCAGGGGCGGATCCAGCATTGGTTCAGTGCATTGGTTCAGTGGGGGCATGCCCCCACTGGACTTAGGTTATTTAATATGTATTGCAGGATATTCACGAACTTATACATAAGCCTAAATGGCATAATCTTCTTTTTACAGCCGCAAGTTCTGGGTTCGAATCTCACAACTGCTCTTTTTCTTTCTATTTTTATTTTACTTTTTCCGTTTAAACATTAAAAAATTCTTTACATGTATAATTATATCACTGATTTACTTTAGTTGTATGTCTTTTATCTTATAGAACATAAAATGAACCAATACCAAGATAACCGTTCATTACTTCATTCGTAGAAGTAAATAAGGTTTTGATAAATTTGGTTTTAATTTGGTTTATTCCATTAACATATTTAAAATTTGTCCAATTAATGTTTTTCTTCTTCTTATTCAATAACTTTTTTTTTCCTAGAATGGATAATTAAAAATAAAATTAGAATTGTACTTTTTGGTTTTCCAAGAACGTTTTCAAAGAAAAAGTTATAAAGATACGACTTTTCTCGATTGAGATTTACCCTTTAAACAAACGTTATCAACACTATAAACTATATTGTATAGATTTCAAATCTACACCATTGGACTCATATCTTTATTATTAAAAAAGTATTGTCGATTATGTTCGTATTGTGCCCCTGCTAAACTGGATTTTTGGTTCTGCCCTTGTCTCATATTAAATCACGTGTAAGTGTTTGACCGGTCAAGAATTTGTCTCAAAATTACCGAAATGAATTTGTCTCTATACTTTTCCACGTAGGCATGCTACACACCAATTGTGTCGTCATGACCAGATGTATGTACTGTTACAGTTTAAGAATACGCTAACTATAGACGATGAGGAGGCATCTTGGGGTTGCGACTATGTGTATCCGAAGACTATATCTTGGAATAACAAGAGCGGTAATAATAGCAATTGCTGTTTGTGGGATGGGGTGACTTGTGATGAAGAGACGGGTCATGTGATCGAGCGTGACCTTAGTTGTAGTCAGCTCACAGGCATCATCAGTACCAATATCAGTTACGGGATATTCCATCTCACCCATCTCCGGCGTCTCAACCTTGCTTACAATTCCTTTGACGACTCCCACATTTCACCTGCATTTGGACGCTTTACGAATCTGACTCACCTCAACCTCTCTCGTTCAGATTTCGGTGGTTCGATCCCAAGAGAACTTTCATTTCTGTCCAAACTGGTCTCCATTGATATCTCGGACAACGGCTTATCTATTGAAGCAAATGATTTTGATTTATTATTGAAAAATGTAACCCACTTGAAAGAACTTGTTTTTGGACTTGTGCAGATTTCTTCAAGTATACCGAATTCATTGATGAACCTGCCTCTTTGGAAATAATCGATCTTGACTACACTGATTTGCATGGGATCTTACCCAAACAGATTTTCATGCTTCCAAATTTGAAAAGGCTGAGTTTGGTAGGAAATGATCTGAGAGGCGATATTCCAGAAATAAGTTCCATAAACACGAGTTCCCTCCATTATTTAGATATGGCCTTTACTCGATTTGGACACAGAGGACTACCGGACTCAGTAGGGAATTTAACATCTTTAAGCTATTTAAATCTTTACCGGACGGATTTGGAGGGAACTACCAGAGTCTTTTGGGAAACTAACATTTTTAAGATGTGCAGTATTTTCTAATACGGATTTGGTAGGGGAACTACCGGACTTAGTTGGAAATCTAACATCTTTAAGACATTTAGATTTTTCTCATACGTATTTGGCAGGTGAACTACCAGATTCTATTGGGAAACTGACATCTTTAAACCATCTTGATCTTGCTCATACAGTTTTGGGAGGTGAACTACCAGATTCTTTTGGTAAACTAACAACTTTAAGATATTTAGATCTTAGTGATACGGATTTGGCAGTGGAAATACCAGATTCTTTTGGAAATCTAACATCTTTAAGATCCTTACATATTTCTCATATGGATTTGACAGGGAAACAACCCGATTCAATAGGAAGCCTAGAGTCGTTAACTGATCTAAGTCTTAATAATTGCAATTTGTCTGGGCCTATTCCAAAATCACTTGGGAATCTAACAGAGCTCACTTTACTCGACTTGTCAGGTAACAATTTCAATTCTCAAGTCCCAATCACAATATCAAATCTGAAAAAACTTGAGTACTTATCTCTCTCTATAGGAATGGTATGCATAATGCCATTTCTCAAATTTACCATTGTACTCTACTCTCTCCGAATTTTAAAGAAATATGAGGCATTTGATATGCTTCTCCATATTTTTTGTTTGCTATACTTTTCAGTGAAAGCATGCCTTTTTATCAACAAACCCATTTAGGGCCGGGAAAAAATTTCGAATTCCCGACCCGATCTGAGTCCCGATCCATTATTTTTCCGATCCGAATTATCGGATTTTTTCCCATCCCGATTATAATTGGATTCGGGATCGGATTGCCATCTTAAAATCCGTCGGATTTCCCGATCCGTCCCGATCCCATCAATATGTTTTAATTTTATATATCTAATTTTATAGTACTTTAAGTCTACAACTATTAATAAAGATAATTAACAATAATTTCTAATTAACTCTTGACTTTTGCTCTCAGTTTATTTGCCTCCTGTACTTCCATCTCTTCCATCTCTTCCATCTCTCTCCCCAAAAGGTTAAATATCTAATCCTTAATTATTATCTGTTTAATTTAATATAGGATAAATTAACAAAACATACTACCTTTTAAACTAAATTAACAAAAACATATGCAAAAACTTTTCATTACCAAAAACATATCAAACAAATTTAATGCTGTTTATTTTCTTTCTCTATCTTTCATCTTACTCTCTCTCTCTCTCTCCTTCATTTTTCTCTCTCACACCAATTCTTCTCTATATCTCTCGGGGAGTCTCTTTTGAGGTGTCAAATCACTCATTTGAGACTCCAAATTACTCAAATGAGGACGTGGTTAAAAACCAGGTCCACGTCACATCTTATTTTTATTTATTTTTTCAATTCATTCCACTCAATTTCATTACAAAATAAATAACTCTAACACCACTTCATTACAGCTCATTACACTTCATTTATATACAAAATAAATAAATTTACCCACTCTATCACACTATTAATTAATATATTCCTATGCTTTTTTTTCCACTCAAACTAAATACAAAATTAAAATATTTTATAATCATAATATTATATCAAGTTAACACTTTCAAGTAATTTATATTTTGCACTTTTTTATTTATTAATTTTGTTACTTCTGAGTAAATAATTAAATTGTCTCCAAAAACCATACACGTCATTATTTTCTTCCGTGATTTCAAATAGTACGTCCGTGATTTTTTAAATTCGTATTTGATTTGATTTCAAATAGTACGTCCGTGATTTCAACTCCATTCCATTACAAAATAAATAACCCTAACACCAATTCATTCTACCTCCGAGTAAATATTTTAAAATATTATATCAAGTTAACACTTTCAAGTAATTTATATTTTGCACTTTTTTATTTATTAATTTTGTTACTTCCGAGTAAATAATTAAATTGTCTCCAAAAACCATACACGTCATTATTTTCTTCCGTGATTTCAAATAGTACGTCCGTGATTTTTTAAATTCGTATTTGATTTGATTTCAAATAGTACGTCCGTGATTTCAACTCCATTCCATTACAAAATAAATAACCCTAACACCAATTCATTCTACCTCCGAGTAAATATTTTAAAATATTATATCAAGTTAACACTTTCAAGTAATTTATATTTTGCACTTTTTTATTTATTAATTTTGTTACTTCCGAGTAAATAATTAAATTGTCTCCAAAAATCATACACGTCATTATTTTCTTCCGTGATTTCAAATAGTACGCCAGAAAAGCTATCAAATTCAAGATCATACTAAAAGCTTATACTTTAATTCTCTCACTTGTATTCATAAATATTCTTGGGTGTAATATTATTGTAATCTTATAAACAAGAAAAAATACAGTAAACGATTAAAAAAACAATCACTGGTCATCAGGTATGTTGATGTTCTCGAAATAATTGGCGGGACGAGACTGCCTTCTTAATGCCTCATAATATTTAAAATTTTGTCTAAAAACATATTGCCATGGATCAGCTTCTGAAGAGTGATGCTTGTCCCATCCACTAATAATCGGGGGCAAAGGGAACGGGTTGAAATTATTCTTTTTTTGATCAATAATGACCTCGGCATAATGGTTTGTGTTAACGTGAACCATGAAAATCACAGCAGGTTTTGCCGGAGGGGCTGTATGTTGTGGTAAATATGTTGTCGTACCCGTCAAAATGCTTATCATAACCACTGCTATATTATACCGTGATGCAATTATGAACCCTGTCTCTGGAAATGTCATCCATTTATGTGGAGGCACCATACAAGTCATGTCATTCCAAGAAAACGAGTCACGAATAAAACCATATCCTTTCAGTTCTCCAAGGATATCAAGATAATAAGAAGGGAAATTTTCGATCTCTTGTTGTAGTTCTACGTGCACTTTTTCCCAGTCGTCTTCTCCAAATTTCATTCCCATAGCCTTCGCAATAACACGAAAACCGCAGTGACCATCTCCAAGTACATCATTCACCTTGAATATGTGATTATGGAAAATAGGTGGAATCTGCTTAATATATTTAAAAGACTTGTGGGGAGGTTTTTTTGATTGCGATGATCCTTTACCTTTTTGTTTGTCGTAAACAGAATATCTAGGGGGTAAAGGGGCTGAAGGATCGTATTTGGTTTTCGGGCTGCTATAGCTACGTCTCCGTTCTGCTTGCTCATCTTTATACGCCTGAGTATATTCAAAAGCAGATGGGTCACGTTTTGTTGAATATTTACCTCTTTTTTTTTCCCTCGCTGATGATGTATTTCGACACTGTGGTCTGAGTTCAGGTTCTCTTGCTGAAGTTTTCGAAGGATCGTGCAGAAGTTCGATCTGGGCTTTTAAATTTGCCTTTAAAACTTGATCATGAGTTTCATCATACCTTCTCCGTAAGGCTTCAACATGCACTCCAATGTTGTCTTCTTCTTTGTTTATAAGTTCGGCATCAAACCTTAGTTTTCTCCAGTGCGGATCAATTCTTTCTAACGGAATAGGGCAAGCTCTATCCCAATAGTTACGTATAACATGGCGACATGGAAGGTTATTGACCAATGTTATCTCACACTCAGAGCAGGTTGGGTCTGCTGTTGTCCACTCGAGCTGTCTAATCTCAGTAAGCATTTCATCCATCGCATCCGCAGAGCATTTACCTGATATAAAATTTATTATATCATTAAAATTAACATATTATACAATGATTATAAAAAAATATCCTATAAAAATTAAGTTTACCTTTTATTACTGAAAAAAACGGAATATCATGTGTTCTTTTAACTCTACTCATGCTTCTTCCCAAAGACTCCTTAATTCTATTATGTTGAGTTGAAAGCAAATCGTTAATGCATACGAACATGTTCTCGAGATTCCCACCAGAAGTTTTTATATATTGTTTAAGTGATGCATGAGCACCCTCAACCCTGTTTGAAAGAAAATATATATTAGATAATTTGTTATTTTATAATAAAAAAAAATATGTACACAATGTCAAATCATAAGTTGTATACCTGTTCGTCGTTCGGTTACCGAAATGTCTAGTTTTGCTAGTCCAACAAGCCACAAACTTCTTGTCATGTTTGTCTAGCAAATCACACATATATTTCAATACATTTGGAAATGTTTTATAATCACTTTCCAGTTTCATGCGTGCCGCTTCATAATCGTATTCTGTTTTACTATCCACCAACTTTTTCCAATCTATTTTCATTACGTCCCATACTTCTTTAGGAACTTTTGGAGAGCAATTAGCCATGACATTCTGAGCAATATGAAATGTGCATAATAGATGGTTTGCATTAGGGTATAAATTTTGGACCGCATTTGTCAACGCTTGATCCCTATCTGTCAGCACAACTCGCGGACTCTTACAATCTTTCATCATCGCTCTCAAACATTCTAGAGCCCATTCGTAAGTCGGCTGCTTTTCATTACGTAAGCAAGCGAATGCGACACAAAATGTTTTTTGGGTTGATGTTACTCCCACAATTTGTAAAAATGGTAAATTGAACCTATTAGTACTATATGTGCAATCCATGCAAAGTACATAAGGGAATGCACGTACTAATTTTACAGAATCTTTATGGGCAAAAAATATATCTTCCAATTGGTTCGTTTCGGGGTTGGTTCTATAAAACGATAAAAAATCATTTTTAACTAGGAGATTCATAAGATGTTGCATTTGACTCATACCCACCATTTCTTTAACCTTTTCTCTAGCCTTAAGGTTATAGATATCTTTTCTAGTAGACTTATTAGCAGGAAATTTTTGTTTTATAGCGGAAAGTATAGTTCTTGGATTTGCCAGGCTATCTACCATGGTTCTAAATAACCCCTTTTCATCTTTTTTAAAGTCTACGTGCTCGGGGGTGAGCTTCTGGATAAACAGTCATATCATGATTGTGTATCCCATTTTTTATATAAAACTTCCAATTATTCTCAACTTTGTAACACTCTATTTTAAACAAGCAGAAACATTTACTAGAGCTGGTGTCTCTGGTCGATGGTTTTTTCGGTTGGGGATCCCCTTCCTTGGTACACATCATAATGGCCATACTTTTTGTATTAAAGTGTCCTTTGATATTTATTTTTTGACGAAGTTGTTCTGCTATATCATTCAGGTAATTTTTCAATTCATCAAGCGAGGAAAAAGCCTGAAAGAAAGAAATTAAATAGAGCTAAAAAATGTAAAAAACTTACACAAGCAAAAACTCATGAAATTAAAAAAAATGTAAACTCACCAAATTACTCTGAAAATGATCGCTATAATCATATCCAATTCCAAATTCGGTTGGTTCACTATGTTCATCAAGATCCGATTGAGAATTTTCGGTATTTTCATACTGATCTCTTTGAACTTCTTCAAAGTGGCTCGTAAATGTTTGTTCTGACGGTTCAGGTTGATTCCCCATGTAGTCATAATCATTCGGTGTAAATTGATTGTTAAAATTTGGATCAAATGAAACATGAGAATTTTGATATGGATCAGAGGGGAAATTAGTATTTTCAACCATATCAGGCGAAAACTTGTAATTTGGATACATATTAGATGGAAAAAATGTATTATGATAATCAAATGGAAATTGTGGATTTTGAAAAGTATCGTCATGAGAAGGTAAATTTAGATCTATTTCCGAAATATCATAATTGTTATCCATATGTATATGATTTTGGAGAGATCTATTAAAAGCTGTGGAATTGTGGTGAAAATAAATAAGGGCGAGTCTTCCTATTTATAGAAATTTAAAATATAGAAATCACGGACTTTATGAATTTGAAATCACACTTTATGAATTTACATTTCAAATGAAGCCAAAATCCGTGAATTTATGTCTCAAATGAAGCCAAAATCCGTGAATTTGAAATCCGTGAATTTATGAATTTATGTTTCAAATTAAGCCAAAATCCGTGAATTTATGAATTTATGTCTCCAAAAACCATACACGTCATTATTTTCTTCCGTGATTTCATAAAGTGTAAATTCACGGATTTTGGCTTCATTTGAAATGTAAATTCATAAAGTGTGATTTCAAATTCACAGATTTTGGCTTCATTTGAGACATAAATTCACGGATTTTGGCTTCATTTGAAACATAAATTCATAAATTCACGGATTTCAAATTCACGGATTTTGGCTTCATTTGAGACATAAATTCACGGATTTTGTCTTCATTTGAAACATAAATTCATAAATTCACGGATTTTGGCTTCATTTGAAACATAAATTCATAAATTCACGGATTTTGGCTTCATTTGAGACATAAATTCACGGATTTTGGCTTCATTTGAAATGTAAATTCATAAAGTGTGATTTCAAATTCATAAAGTCCGTGATTTCTATATTTTAAATTTCTATAAATAGGAAGACTCGCCCTTATTTATTTTCACCACAATTCCACAGCTTTTAATAGATCTCTCCAAAATCATATACATATGGATAACAATTATGATATTTCGGAAATAGATCTAAATTTACCTTCTCATGACGATACTTTTCAAAATCCACAATTTCCATTTGATTATCATAATACATTTTTTCCATCTAATATGTATCCAAATTACAAGTTTTCGCCTGATATGGTTGAAAATACTAATTTCCCCTCTGATCCATATCAAAATTCTCATGTTTCATTTGATCCAAATTTTAACAATCAATTTACACCGAATGATTATGACTACATGGGGAATCAACCTGAACCGTCAGAACAAACATTTACGAGCCACTTTGAAGAAGTTCAAAGAGATCAGTATGAAAATACCGAAAATTCTCAATCGGATCTTGATGAACATAGTGAACCAACCGAATTTGGAATTGGATATGATTATAGCGATCATTTTCAGAGTAATTTGGTGAGTTTACATTTTTTTTAATTTCATGAGTTTTTGCTTGTGTAAGTTTTTTACATTTTTTAGCTCTATTTAATTTCTTTCTTTCAGGCTTTTTCCTCGCTTGATGAATTGAAAAATTACCTGAATGATATAGCAGAACAACTTCGTCAAAAAATAAATATCAAAGGACACTTTAATACAAAAAGTATGGCCATTATGATGTGTACCAAGGAAGGGGATCCCCAACCGAAAAAACCATCGACCAGAGACACCAGCTCTAGTAAATGTTTCTGCTTGTTTAAAATAGAGTGTTACAAAGTTGAGAATAATTGGAAGTTTTATATAAAAAATGGGATACACAATCATGATATGACTGTTTATCCAGAAGCTCACCCCCGAGCACGTAGACTTTAAAAAAGATGAAAAGGGGTTATTTAGAACCATGGTAGATAGCCTGGCAAATCCAAGAACTATACTTTCCGCTATAAAACAAAAATTTCCTGCTAATAAGTCTACTAGAAAAGATATCTATAACCTTAAGGCTAGAGAAAAGGTTAAAGAAATGGTGGGTATGAGTCAAATGCAACATCTTATGAATCTCCTAGTTAAAAATGATTTTTTATCGTTTTATAGAACCAACCCCGAAACGAACCAATTGGAAGATATATTTTTTGCCCATAAAGATTCTGTAAAATTAGTACGTGCATTCCCTTATGTACTTTGCATGGATTGCACATATAGTACTAATAGGTTCAATTTACCATTTTTACAAATTGTGGGAGTAACATCAACCCAAAAAACATTTTGTGTCGCATTCGCTTGCTTACGTAATGAAAAGCAGCCGACTTACGAATGGGCTCTAGAATGTTTGAGAGCGATGATGAAAGATTGTAAGAGTCCGCGAGTTGTGCTGACAGATAGGGATCAAGCGTTGACAAATGCGGTCCAAAATTTATACCCTAATGCAAACCATCTATTATGCACATTTCATATTGCTCAGAATGTCATGGCTAATTGCTCTCCAAAAGTTCCTAAAGAAGTATGGGACGTAATGAAAATAGATTGGAAAAAGTTGGTGGATAGTAAAACAGAATACGATTATGAAGCGGCACGCATGAAACTGGAAAGTGATTATAAAACATTTCCAAATGTATTGAAATATATGTGTGATTTGCTAGACAAACATGACAAGAAGTTTGTGGCTTGTTGGACTAGCAAAACTAGACATTTCGGTAACCGAACGACGAACAGGTATACAACTTATGATTTGACATTGTGTACATATTTTTTTTTATTATAAAATAACAAATTATCTAATATATATTTTCTTTCAAACAGGGTTGAGGGTGCTCATGCATCACTTAAACAATATATAAAAACTTCTGGTGGGAATCTCGAGAACATGTTCGTATGCATTAACGATTTGCTTTCAACTCAACATAATAGAATTAAGGAGTCTTTGGGAAGAAGCATGAGTAGAGTTAAAAGAACACATGATATTCCGTTTTTTTCAGTAATAAAAGGTAAACTTAATTTTTATAGGATATTTTTTTATAATCATTGTATAATATGTTAATTTTAATGATATAATAAATTTTATATCAGGTAAATGCTCTGCGGATGCGATGGATGAAATGCTTACTGAGATTAGACAGCTCGAGTGGACAACAGCAGACCCAACCTGCTCTGAGTGTGAGATAACATTGGTCAATAACCTTCCATGTCGCCATGTTATACGTAACTATTGGGATAGAGCTTGCCCTATTCCGTTAGAAAGAATTGATCCGCACTGGAGAAAACTAAGGTTTGATGCCGAACTTATAAACAAAGAAGAAGACAACATTGGAGTGCATGTTGAAGCCTTACGGAGAAGGTATGATGAAACTCATGATCAAGTTTTAAAGGCAAATTTAAAAGCCCAGATCGAACTTCTGCACGATCCTTCGAAAACTTCAGCAAGAGAACCTGAACTCAGACCACAGTGTCGAAATACATCATCAGCGAGGGAAAAAAAAAGAGGTAAATATTCAACAAAACGTGACCCATCTGCTTTTGAATATACTCAGGCGTATAAAGATGAGCAAGCAGAACGGAGACGTAGCTATAGCAGCCCGAAAACCAAATACGATCCTTCAGCCCCTTTACCCCCTAGATATTCTGTTTACGACAAACAAAAAGGTAAAGGATCATCGCAATCAAAAAAACCTCCCCACAAGTCTTTTAAATATATTAAGCAGATTCCACCTATTTTCCATAATCACATATTCAAGGTGAATGATGTACTTGGGGATGGTCACTGCGGTTTTCGTGTTATTGCGAAGGCTATGGGAATGAAATTTGGAGAAGACGACTGGGAAAAAGTGCACGTAGAACTACAACAAGAGATCGAAAATTTCCCTTCTTATTATCTTGATATCCTTGGAGAACTGAAAGGATATGGTTTTATTCGTGACTCGTTTTCTTGGAATGACATGACTTGTATGGTGCCTCCACATAAATGGATGACATTTCCAGAGACAGGGTTCATAATTGCATCACGGTATAATATAGCAGTGGTTATGATAAGCATTTTGACGGGTACGACAACATATTTACCACAACATACAGCCCCTCCGGCAAAACCTGCTGTGATTTTCATGGTTCACGTTAACACAAACCATTATGCCGAGGTCATTATTGATCAAAAAAAGAATAATTTCAACCCGTTCCCTTTGCCCCCGATTATTAGTGGATGGGACAAGCATCACTCTTCAGAAGCTGATCCATGGCAATATGTTTTTAGACAAAATTTTAAATATTATGAGGCATTAAGAAGGCAGTCTCGTCCCGCCAATTATTTCGAGAACATCAACATACCTGATGACCAGTGATTGTTTTTTTAATCGTTTACTGTATTTTTTCTTGTTTATAAGATTACAATAATATTACACCCAAGAATATTTATGAATACAAGTGAGAGAATTAAAGTATAAGCTTTTAGTATGATCTTGAATTTGATAGCTTTTCTGGCGTACTATTTGAAATCACGGAAGAAAATAATGACGTGTATGATTTTTGGAGACAATTTAATTATTTACTCGGAAGTAACAAAATTAATAAATAAAAAAGTGCAAAATATAAATTACTTGAAAGTGTTAACTTGATATAATATTTTAAAATATTTACTCGGAGGTAGAATGAATTGGTGTTAGGGTTATTTATTTTGTAATGGAATGGAGTTGAAATCACGGACGTACTATTTGAAATCAAATCAAATACGAATTTAAAAAATCACGGACGTACTATTTGAAATCACGGAAGAAAATAATGACGTGTATGGTTTTTGGAGACAATTTAATTATTTACTCGGAAGTAACAAAATTAATAAATAAAAAAGTGCAAAATATAAATTACTTGAAAGTGTTAACTTGATATAATATTTTAAAATATTTACTCGGAGGTAGAATGAATTGGTGTTAGGGTTATTTATTTTGTAATGGAATGGAGTTGAAATCACGGACGTACTATTTGAAATCAAATCAAATACGAATTTAAAAAATCACGGACGTACTATTTGAAATCACGGAAGAAAATAATGACGTGTATGGTTTTTGGAGACAATTTAATTATTTACTCAGAAGTAACAAAATTAATAAATAAAAAAGTGCAAAATATAAATTACTTGAAAGTGTTAACTTGATATAATATTATGATTATAAAATATTTTAATTTTGTATTTAGTTTGAGTGGAAAAAAAAGCATAGGAATATATTAATTAATAGTGTGATAGAGTGGGTAAATTTATTTATTTTGTATATAAATGAAGTGTAATTAGCTGTAATGAAGTGGTGTTAGAGTTATTTATTTTGTAATGAAATTGAGTGGAATGAATTGAAAAAATAAATAAAAATAAGATGTGACGTGGACCTGGTTTTTAACCACGTCCTCATTTGAGTAATTTGGAGTCTCAAATGAGTGATTTGACACCTCAAAAGAGACTCCTCCGTATCTCTCTCTGATCTTACTCTCTCTCTCCTCCATTGTTCTCTGTATCTTTCTTTTATATCTCACTCTATCTTTTTTCCCTCCTCCACCACGAAACCCGCCACTAACTAATGAACACCATCTAGATTATATAAACATCCATATACATATAAATACATATATATACATATAAATACATATATATATATATACATACGTAATATACAAATATTACATTGGTTGATACCCCGTAATATATGAAATTAGTGAAATTGTTTTCTATCCCGTAATATATGAAAAATATATGAAATTGGTGAGATTGTTTTATATTTATTGAGTTTTGAGACTATTGTAAAACTTGTGATTTTCAAATTGAAGGAGGAGAATCCATATGTACAGTATTTTGAGAGAAATACATACATAGGGAATGAAGTTTTGAAATTAAGGTATGGAGTTTTAAAATTAGGGTATGAACTCTTTTTTAGATTTTTTGATTGTGATTCAGAACATTTAGGGTATGACATTTTAAAATTAGAGTATGACATTTTATAATTAGCAAATATTTTGTGAGTTTTTAGTCATTTTTAGAGAGAGAGGAGTGATTAGCATGTGTTAGAAAGAGATGCGATTATCGTATGTTATAGAGAGATGTGCGATTGGAGAGATATATAGTTGCGGTTAGAGAGAAAGGTTAGATTATGGTATTATTATAATTAGAGAAATAATAAGTATATATAGGTACGTTTTTGATAATTTAACTTTTGAGGGTATATTTTTATTAATATAATAATGATATGGTATGTTTTTGTTAATTGGTTCTTTAATATATAGTTAAATAAAAAATTATGTATACTATAGAACAAAACAAAGTTTAACAAATTGGTAAATTGCGTGGTGTAAACATGGATGAACTTACTAATTTATTTTATAAGTTTCCTTTTGCTATACAACGACCTTCTTGGTTGGGGTGATCTTTGTTGTTTACGATTATAATATTTGATTTTAATAAGCACAAACTGAAATCACACATGCATATATAAATATCTAAAAGCCAATTAAATAGATAAGTTAATAAATAGTTAAAAAAACAGGAGAGAAGTTAGCGAAAGGGGAAGAATTGTAAGAAAAATGATAACATGTATATCACCATAGTAACAACCTGCTAGGTGACTTTTGCAAAACCACTTTCCAAAATTCAAAAGTGTCTCCAAATGCTTCCATATTTCGTTTACCATACCGACAACTGCGGTACAACCACGAAACCATTTATTCATAATGTTACTGAACAATAATTTTCACAAGTATTCTAAAAGACAAGACTAGGTGAAAAATAATAAGCTGCAAATGGAATCTAAGTATGTTAGGTAATTAGACGAGATTAAACATATTAGCAGGTTCGTAAATGAAATTGAATGAAACTAAGCGTGATTAATCAATAACCGATCTATTTTAGTCTAAAGTCCTGTATAAACCTCTTGTAATATTGATTTTTATTTTTCACTATGTCAAAAGATCAAAAACAAAACACTATTTGTATCTATTAAAATTATATCCACTTTTTATAAATTTGATACTCACGAGCATCACTATATATACCAAATTTTAACAAGATTTGAGAATACGAGCTTTTGGAGATGAAGTGTGTGTAATAATTAATGATTCTCCGTAAATGTATGTTACATAAAGCTAAACAAAATACATGCTTATATTAGTTACAAGTTTACAACTTACACTTAAAATAGATCTGCTCCATTTTAGTTTCATACGCTACAACCCATATGAAAACCATTCGGTCTTTATTTTGTTTCACATTTAATTTTAGGTTTTGGATAACGAATGTCCCGGGGACACTATATAATTTAATTATAACATTTTCAAAATATGTGTTGGTTCGTAAGAGTCTAAACCTTAGAGGGGAGGGGGGGGGGGGGTGAATAAGGTTTTGGTACGTTTTTCACGGAATAAAAACTATGGGTTATTAACTAAGCTAATTAGTGGATTTTATAACTTAAACAATTTCGTTAACAAATAATTGCTACTTAAATCTATGCAATCAATAAATATAAGCAATAAATAATTACGAAAAGTAAAAGTTGAGGGAAAAGAAATAACACAAGAGTTATAGAGGTTCGGCAAAACGCCCCTACGTTCTCTCCTCGGTATTTACACTACCGAGTGTTTCACTAGAATCTTCGTTCCAAGTTTACAACCTAACAAACTAATCAACCGACTTAGCTCCCCCTCACTCTATGAGTATCCCGAATGAAATGACTTAGAGCTTTTAAGCTACACTTGCTTATTAAGCCTCTACCCGATCACTCGCTCACAAATGAGTTTATAAAATTACTCTTTTACAAGATTGAATTTAATGAATCACTCACTAACAAATAATATCTCGATGTTTATAAGATTACAACATTAATATACTCGAGAATATTTTATGAATACAAGTGAGAAGATTGAGTAGTATATAGCTTGTATGATCTTTGAAGTTTATAGCTTGAATGTTGTAAAATCTTTTGGTAAGCTTCAACAAAGGATTTGGGGCTATTTGTAGAGTCAAAATGGTCCATCAATTAATTCATGACCGTTGGCAGTTGTTGAGTAGATTGGCCACTAGTTTGCAGCAGTTCGCCCAATTTTCAGGAAAAGCTAAAAAGCTGTAATTTGAAATTCTACAGAAACGATCGGTCGTTTCTGAAAAACGATCGGTCGTTTTTCATCTGTACTCACTGGAAGAATTTCTACTTAAAACGATCGGTCGTTTAAGCCTAGCGATCGGTCGTTTTTGTGTTGTGCTCACTGGAAGAAATCTGTATTCAAACAATCGGTCATGTCTGGGAACGATCGGTCGTTTTTGTTCTATACTCACTGGAAGAAATTTATATTCAAACGATCGGTCGTGTCTGGGAACGATCGGTCGTTTTTGTTCTATACTCACTGGAAGAAATTTACTCTGAAATGATCGGTCGTTATACCTTACGATTAGTCGTTTCTGCCTTAGTAATTTCTCGGTTTTCTCAATATTGTTCGAAAGCTTGTAACTTGTTCGATTTAAGTCCGATTGACGTTCCGTTTGATCCGTTGGCTTCGTATTTCAATATACTATCATTTTAAACCTTTAACACGCTAGATAAATGATTAGTACGCAAAACGAGCTTTTATCATGTTTTACAAATTTTGTTATCATTAAAATAATCGATTTGAATAACATCGTTCAACAATATGTATTTGATTAACTTGATAAACTTTTATATGTTATTAACGAATTATCATAACATATGCTAAAAAAATGATTAACCGATGCCTAGGAGGGATTGGTTTGGTTTTTTCCTTCACTTTACAGTATAAGGATATAAAAAATTATAGGTTAATGCCTAATTAGTACGCTAATATATTATTACTCCATGAAAAAAACGATTTAGAATGTCAAATCTTGGATTTCCCAATTTTTATGACGTAGTATTGACTATTAAGTGATTTGAGTTTATTAAGTATTGACCCTCTATTGAGTTCAAATTTTATCAAGTTCGAATTGTTAAATTTTCGGGTTTTTCATATGTATTTGTAATTTTTTTTTTTTTTTTTTTTTTTGTAAATCAATATATTATTTTATTTCGAAAGTGTTTGTTCAAAATAAACTGTAAAAATTTACCATTTCTTTTGGGTATTTATTAACATTACTACATTATAAGTTGTCAAACAAACAATTAAACATAAATAAATATATAAATATCAAATTTTATAGATTTTTTTTGAACAAACACCTTAGAATTAAAACAGTAAGTCGATTTAAAAAACAATCAAAATTCATTTTTTAGAATAAATATGAAAAAACCGAAAACATGACAATTCGAACACGATAAAATTTGATCTCATTAATCAATTACCAACCCTACTATTATAAAACATAAAACGAAACTACGTGTAATTTTGAACGACTTATAATTTATATTAAAATTGTCAAAATAAAACCTTTTAAAAGTTTAATCATAAAATTTAACATTTAATCATAAATTGCATAAATGTGTAAAATTATATATATGTCGTTACATTAAATTTAAGACGATTTAAAATATTTATCTAATGTAGTATGTGATATTGTATTGAATTTTTGAGTTGTCGGTACGTAATAGCTCGTCCACGTGAACACTTTCTTGTTGAAGACAAAATATTGTTGATTGTGATAATCCGAGAGGTCATGAGTTTTTTCTAACGGGATATTTTCATTTTTGGTTGAAGTTTTATTCTTTCATTTTACACAACTCGACTCGTATTTTTTCAGTAATTTGAAGACGTTCAACTTTGGGTGTATTTATATAAACTTGATTTAGGTAGAAAAGGTGAATGAAAATATATGTTATATTATACCTAATATTTATACGTGTAAACAAAAAATTAGATAAACTTTTAGATGATTTTTCACCTTTTTAAATACATGTATTTAATTTTCAAAATAAATATTTATTTAGTTAAATTTTATTAAATTCATGAATATGCATAGATATATGCATTTTTCTCTTAAATGTTTATACTAATTAGTTAAATTAGATACACATATATATTTTATTATGCGAAACATTTATTTGATTAATTTTTTTAATTTTTCATATATAAAACTCATATATGACATCGTTATAATAATATTTTATGCCAATGCAGATATTATTAGCTTATTCCTCTACTAACACTACCATAGACCTACAAATAATTCAAAATTAAAATCCACTAAAAACCCAGCGTGTATTGCTAAAAAATAATTTAAAATTAAAAATTAAAAAATAAATTATAGCTTATTTCGTACAAGTGTTTCTCCCTCTACTATATTATCATATTTAGTTAAATTAAATTAAATTAAATAGGAAATAAAATGAAAAAAATGGCGACAGGCGGTGGAGGTGGTGTACGGACGTTAGTGACGGTGGCCGGAGTAGCATTGACCGGAGTTTTCACTCTCTCTCTAACTCCATCTCTATAGCCAATAGGGTATATATATATATATATACATATATCACCTTAACATTGCTTCTATATTTCTCTCTCTATACATAAGAGATTTAGATGGTATTTAAGCTAGTATTAGACAATAGGGTAAATAAATCAGCTTAACATTGCTTCTATATTTCTCTCTCTATATATGTATATGTATCTATTTGTACATATCTTTATATGTGGAGTATCTCATAAGCCAAAAGGGCTACTTATCTAAATATTGCATATATATATATATATATATATATATATATATATATATATATATATGTATGTATATATATGTTTCATATTGTTTCTACCATTTGTAAAATTCACCTAACAAACTAACAACTGTTTCAACTTTAGACTTTGTATTGTTTTTCATTACAAATTTTAATTCAATACATAAGAGGTACAGTTGGTATTTAAGCTATTATACAATGAAATAATTTCATAGATGAGAGGAACTAGTAATAGACTAATAGGAACCTCAACATCCTATATTTAGAAAAAAAAAAAAAAACCATTCTTTTTACCATTTTTAAAAAAAATTTATGTCAATCGATTTCAACCTTAGAGCACCCCTCATATTTACGAAAATAACAGTTTTAGTTCCACCACTGATTACAATGTCTATAAAAATCTACCAACGATGGACAAATAATTCGGAACGGACGAAGTAATATTTTCTTTTCAAACTGTGGGTTTTATAAGTTTTTGAGATTTGGGTAGTGCTTGTTTGAAATGCAGCTTCTTTGCCTATTTAAATTTGCTTGCTTATAGTTAGTATTATAACTATTTTGTTGGGACTTAATAAGGTGTTCACACCCCTTTGCTAATCAGTTGAATAATATTTTGTTGGGATAATAGTGAGATTTTGTGACCTCTGCTTCCAATGAGGTTTACTTCAGTATCCTTAAACTGAATTGCTTTTCTGCTATTTTTTGGAGTTTTGGAAAGATTGTGTTTCCAAGTGGTATTATAAGTATCTGAGATTTGAATAGTGCTTGTTTTCATCTTTTAAACCCGTTTTAAATTTTCTTTGCTTGAAGGTTGGATCGTTATTTTTTTATACCCCTCTGCTACCAATGAAACTAACTTATGTACACTGTAAACTGAACTGTTTTCTGCCACTTTTCCGAGTTTGAGTAGAAAATATTGTGTTGCCTGGGCTTTATAATGAGATATTGGGTACTGCTTGTTTGAACTGCAGCTTTTAAGCCCATTTTAACTTTTTTCTTATAAGTTGTAGGTTTTATTATTTCTGTGAGCAATGAAATTAACTTCAGTACCTTTAAGACAGAACTCATTTTCTTGTTATTTTTTTAATTTTTGGTTTCAGTAGAAATTTGAAATGTGCAATGGAAAGCGTTACTATGTTTGAGATTTTAGTTGTGCTTATTTGATTGCAGCTTTTAAGCACAGTTTCACTTTTTTCCTTGTGTGTTTTACCATATGTTGTTGGGATTAAATGAGATATAATACCCCCTGCTACCAATAAAATTAACTTAACTGCATTTTAAATTAAACTGTTTATTTTCTTCGAAGTTCGAGTAACGAAAAGGTTGAATCGTAATGTGGAATGTGCAAGGTTTAAGGGTCTTAGATTTTGAGTTCTAGCACTGCTTGTTTTAACTGCAGATTTAATGCCCATTTGAGTTCTTGCCTTCTATGTTTGACTATATATTGTACAGTTCTAAGGATTTAATGAGATTTAATACCATATGTTATCATTAAAATTAGCCAAAGTGCATTTAAGCTATACTGCCTATCTGTCTTTATTTATTTATTGAATTTTAAGTAGAAAAGGGTTGAATTGCCTTATGGAATGCGCAAAGCTAGAAGGGTTTACACTTGAGATTTTTGTTGTTTGAGTACAGTTGTTAAGCGCATTTTATTTTATTTTGCTTATAAGTTATATTATATTATGCTGGGATTAATAAGGATTTATACCCCCCGATAGCAATGAAACTAACTTCACTACTTTTTTAATTGAATTGTTTTTTTAACTTTTGTTTATTAAATTTTAGTAGAAAAAATTGTGTTGCGTGGAGTTTGCAGCTGAAAAGGGTTCTATGTTTGAGATTATGGTAGAACTTTGCTTTGTTTATTAGGGCTTGTTTGGTTGCAGATAATCTCAATTTCTTTCTTGTGTAAAAGCTGGAAACCATTTAGCTGACCCCCTTGAGCGCTGAGCTTTTCTGATCTTTTAGCATGAATACGCTAGAATCTTCAAGCTCTTTTTTGTGAAGCTAAAAATTTCAGCTAATTAGCTTAGATGCTGCAGCCAGACAAGCCCTAGGATTTACTAAACTTAATAAGCCGAAGATCCCTAGAAATCTTAATTTGAACAATGCAACCTTTTTCTCAGACTGAAATAAGCCCGCTTATGTTCCCTTTTTAACTATGATATGGAAGTGACGATACATAACTACATATATGCATAAACTGAACTGTCTATTTTTTTTCTGTTTTTGAAATTGGAGTAGAAAAAGGTTGCCTTACCATGTGGAGTATGCACAGGAAAGGGGTTTTATAAGTGTAAACTATGCAATGGGAAATCAACAATAAAATGGTCTCCTCTGTTTGATCCTGTGGTTATCAATCCATGCCTCTGTCCGACATGCGATGGCAACAGGTCACAATCTCTGTGTCATCTCTCTCTATCAGTACTTGTTTGATTGGAGCTTATAATCTTAGTTTCATTTCTTTGCTTATAAGTTCTACTCATCCGCCCCTAAAAGATAGTCTCCTTTTGTTTCCCACCGATCAAGATAACCTAATTAGTTTGATTGCAGCTTATAAGCTCAGTTTCAGTTCTTTGCTTATAAGTTGGACTCATCCGCCCCTAAAAGATAGTCCTCCTTTGTTTCCCACCATTCAAGATAACCTAACTAGTTTGATCAGACTGAAAATACTATCAATATTTTTTCTAATCTGTCTGCCAAGTGCTATTCGATAATAAGTGATTCCTAATTCTATGAAATGTTTCTACTTGATAAAAAACACACATTTAATGAAGTTGTTCTAGTTAATTTACCACTTTAGCTTTCTTCGAGGTACGGAAAATATACAATGTATTGGGACCCAAAGAACACAGAACACGTACCATCAATTAGGCATATGAGGAGTACTGTTTCCAGGACTAGCTTGTTTGCTTCATGAAAGAAATTTTCTTCTTCAGCTTAATTTTTTTAATCTTTTGCAATTTTCAATCAGTTAAAAAAAGCTTAGGTTTTTTAATCTTCTAGCCTTAAAAATGCATATGTTTTAAGATAAATGAGTCCAGTATTTCCTGCAGACACAAAAAAGCCGGCTTCTTAAACTTAAAAGTTTTGTTGGTCAGCCTAAAAGCCAAAAATTTTCTTTTCTTTCTAGGATGAATACTATGAAATTTTAAAGCTGAATGGGACCTTTTCATAGCCTCAAATAAACTACCTCATCTGCTTAGAAGCTGCAGCCAACCTAGTTCAGCAAGTTCGTTATTAACTAAAACAATTAAACAATAATATAGTTGTAATTAAGAGTTTATAAGAACCCAAAAAAGGGAGGGTCCAAAACCTTATGTACAAAAATAAAACACGAAGAATTAACAAATTATAATCTGATTCTTTATGTGATTTTAATTGTAGGGTGCAAAGATGTCTCAATTGCTTGGGTAAAGGCTATTACTAGCGAGTAACAACTGTTGTAAGGGTTATTCAGCTAAGACCTCATCTGATCTTGTCATATCATTAACTTCTTTGTAAAGAGATGCTAACTTTAAATATTACAGGATCCCATGATTTCATGTATGCTGGGTTTATGATGTAACATTTTTATCTATTTGTTCGGTGAAACTCAGCCTTGGATTTAGTCACGTCTTTGAGTCGTGGGTAAGCTATATTGCATAGCTGTATTGTAATTGATTACTTCTGGATTATATGGTTCTTGTTTGGTGTATCAAGTACGGAATGGTAGGCATGATAAGGTTTGCGACAATAAAGAAGATTGAGATTTCGCAACCACTACTATGCTTAGCTTTACCCTGGAGTGTTTTTCGTATTACTAATATCCTTTATAATACTAGTTCTAGTATGTTTATGTAGTACACCTACTTCCTATGAACATTTCTCTCTTGAACAGACCCTATGGTCGTTACTTATTTACAACTTAATGGTATGGACGCAATCGACGGAGTGCTATTTTTTTGCTTAGCAAGTTTAGTTTTCACGAACTGAGGCTTTCCATTCAAATTCATTATCAAATTCATTTGATAAGTTGCACAAGTTTGCTCCTCAATTCAGTTTCGAAAGTCTTTAATCGAGAAAATCTTAAGTTTGTAACAACAATTATTGGCCATAAGAGCATCCGCACCAGCTAACTCAAACATTTCCTCAAACATAACACATTTTATACCTTTTAAGAAACCGTTTATATTTACATAAAATTTCAGCTTACTTATTAATTTTCTTATAATAACCCTACATTTATTTTTATTTTTTTATTATCTTTTAATAATCATAACAATATTACAACTATAAAAATGTGGACTACATGATAGTTTATTATTATTATAGTAACGTCTTTGAGTCGTGGGTGAGCTATATTGCCTAGCTGTATCGTAATTGATTACTTCTGGATTAGATGGTTCTTGTTTGGTGTATCAAGTACGGAATGCTAAGCATGATAAAGTTTGCGACAATGAAGAAGATTGTGATTTGGCAACCACTACTATGCTTAGCTTTACCCTCGAGTGTTTTTCGGGATTACTAATATTCTTTATAATATTAATTCTAGACATGATTAAATATGATTAAACAGGTTAAGACATACAAGATTGGATATAATTGGACATGATTAGATATGATCAAACAGGATTAGACATACATAATTAATCAAGATTAGACATGATCAGATAGAATCACACATATTTTTTTGTATAAAAAATTAATTTTTTAAAATTTTGGTTTTTAATTTTTAAATATTTTTTTGGATTTTTTGGATTTTTTTAATGACGTGTAATTATTTGTAAATAATTTCACAAAATATGTTTTTTTTTTTTTATAAAAAAGTCATCAAGTTTAAAAAAAATCGGGTTTTTTTTATTTATAAATAAGTTTCTAAATATATAAAAATAAAAATAAAAAAATCTAAATGTATACTAAAATATCATTTCCTGGTCGGTCTTTTCTAATTTTACGCATGGGTCCACTTAAAAAGAAGTCTTCAACTTAAAAAAAAAAAAAAAAGAACATATATATCTTGCTTGTACTGTATAATCAGTGCCTTCTTAATATTATTTGATAACAGGGGGAAAAAACAATCCTCCCTATAATGACCAAATGCACTCATTTTTGCACAAGACTAATAATTAACAGACCATATTCTCTAACAAACCGTCACCGGTCAACAGAAGAGTTAGAATTTTTATACTATATATTTTTTTTAAAAATGTATAAACCGTACAAAAAATCTACGGCTTGCAGTGATTCAGTGCAAACCGTAAATTAAATCTACGGTTTGCATGTAATTTTAAGAAATTGCATAACAATCCATACATTTCGTAAAAACTGCATATTGGTCCTATCAATAAAAATACTGATGAATTTTTTTTATAAAAAACTAAATGACATTCTTAAAAATATACATAAAATAAAAACAATTTTTTTATAAAATACTAAATCTTTTAAACATGATTTTTTTAGACATGAATATTTTATAATCAGTTGATTTGATAAAAAAAAAAAATTAGTTTATTAGAGTTGCAATATTGGTTATATCAATAAAAATAATCCAATTTAAAAATTAAACATGAATTTTTTTAATTAAAAAAGTAAATACCCTATTCTTAAAAATATAGATAAAATTAAATTAAATTTTTTTTATAAAATACTAAATCTTCTAGACATGTTTTATTTTTAAAAATTAAACATGATTTTTTTATTTTTTTAATAACAAACTGTAAAAACAAAATACAAACCGTAAGTTAAATTTACGGTTTGTAATGTAAATGTCATTGGATACCTTATACATAAAAATCATCCAACAACACTTAGTCACTTTTGAAATTTTTTGATTGATCTGACAACACACAAGTTCGTCTTTATTATGAAATGACAACCCTATCCGAAAATGACTTCTCAATGCATGATTAAAAATTGAAAATAACTATACATGATTTTTTTTTTTTTGAAATTGAATATAAATATGGTATATTTTTGCCAATCTTAACCATCTCTCAAATTAAACACAAACACTCACTTGAATCTTTTCAAAAATACTCATTTCTCTAAACAAAAATATAGACAAACACTTCGAAAATGAATTACAATTATAGTTATGACAACAACCAATGAGACTACAACTATGTTGATTCCTCCAGTAGCTCAAAAGAGGAACTAACTAACAAAAGAGAACATTTTGAAGTTGATGAGTTGACTTGAGATATAAGGGATGAAATGCTTGCTGATTTTAGTGATGTGGCTGGAAATTGGGGTTTTATTCTTACGATTCGTAGGTCGGGGGTGATGGGAGAAGAGCACCGTATGTTGTTATTGTGTGTGATAAATCGGGGGTTTACGAAAAGAAGAAGCCGTCTTCCACAAATTTAGGTACCAAAAAAAAAAGATTGTCCATTTTTCATTAAGGGTTACGTAGTTAATGATGAATAGATGTGTCGTGTAGAAAATGGACATCATAACCACCCACCTCCGAGTTAACTTCAAGGGCAAGCATGACGTGATCGTTTAACACAATAGAAAAAAGAAATGGTTAAAACTTTAAGGCAAAATAATTTTAAAGTTAGTGCAATATTAGAGGTCATAAAAAATTAAAATACTGACAATGTATCCAACACTAAAACGATACATAATTATTTGGCTTGTCTGAAAGTTAGAGAGAGATATGGTAGAAACCCGATACAAGAACGGTTTAATTTGTTGGATAGACATCGGTATACTTTATTCTATAATATGAACTCAACAACTCATAGCCTAGAGAACTTGTTTTTAGCCCACCCCGATTCTATAAGGATATTCAAAACTTTTACTGATGTATTGTTAATGAACTGTACATATAAGACAAACCGTTTTAATATGTCATTTCTAGAGGTCGTAGGGATTACATTAACGAACCAAACATATTGTTTAGCTTTTGTTTTCATGAGGGATGAGACTCGGGAAAGTTATACATGGGCTTTGGAAAAATTTAAAGAAACATTGGAGGGTTGTACGCTACCTAGGGTGTTTGTAACCGACAGAGAAATGGCTTTGCTAAATGCTTTATCCGTTGTTTTTCCCGATTCTTATCATATATTGTGCACTTTTCATATTGCCAAAAATGTTTTGAGAAAATATAAAAAAAAATCAAAGACGATGAGTGATAAACATTTCTAGATAATCAGGGTTTATTGGTTGATGCTGAGACGATAGAGGAGTACAATTATAACCGATTTTCTTTCAATTTCTCCTACAAATCGTATCCTGCTGTGCTTAAGTATGTAGACAAGTTGTTAAATGATTATGCTGATAAGTTTGTTGCATGTTATATCAACCATACAACACATCTAGGTAACAGAACTAGTAATCGGACCGAACAACAACACGCAAAGCTAAAAAGATCTCTTTCCACAAATACTGACACGCTTGAAAATGTTTGGGTAGAAGTGAATAAAATTTTGAATAAACAGTTTGAGGATATTAAGATGAAATTGGATAAATGCAAGTCTTATTTTACACATTCAGAACGGACACCTCAATTTAAAAATCTTAGGTCGTATATCACACACCATGCCTTTGATTTATTATTTGAAAAACACAAAAAATATAGTGGCCGGTCTGATGATAATTGTTCTTGCGGTATAAACTTGTCTCACGGGTTACCTTGTCATCATATTATGAGTGAACATATTTTATTCGGAAAGACTCTTCCACTAAAATATATCCATACATTCTGGAAAAAATTAGATGTAATTGATGATAATGGGAAAAACGATGATTATGGGGTAGAGGGTGATTTAGAAGATTTTAAAAGTGTTTATTCTACCAAAACTAATGTTGAAAAACGGCGTATGAAAACACAACTCATAACATTACCATCTAAAACATCCATGAATGATCCTGAAGTGAGACAAACTAGGAACAGACCTAGAAAAGGAGACAATTCTAATAAAAGAGATAAGTCGGGATGAAATTAGGTGAAGAAACAGAATGTTGGTGCTAATAGAGATAAAAGTTTACAATAGAATGATATAATATATAGTTGGTCTGTTTAATTTTTTTAAAAAATACCACTGAATAAATGATGAATTCCCTCCCGCCAATGCCACGTGGATAACAAGTGTAGTTTTAGCCCTTGATTAAAAGTATAAAAGAATATTTGGTATAATATGCTTTTTTTTTTTGTTTAACGTGCCAAAAAAAAAGACACCACTTCATAACAAAGCCCCACTCTCCACTCTCTATATATATATATATACACATACATATATATATATATAATTGTAGTAGATGAACCTGCCATAGATGATATGTCGTCACTATTACTGTTAATACAAATAATAATAATAATAATAATAATCCCAGGTATAGAATGCAAGGTACCAACGACTTTAGACGGTCCGTTTAACCCAAAGACGGTCCCATTCGACCAAAGCTTACGTGGCAACGCTGTGGATTTGCCAGATACGGATCAAAGGGTTCAGAGACGTGTCAATGGCTTCTTTCCCGAACAGATTTCGTTATCTCTTTCCTATCGTTACGACTCCGTCTGGGTTTCTTGGATCACAGGTCTCTCTCTTTTTTTCCTTTTTGTGTTTTTCTAACCATTATTAAATTTGTTGTTATGTTGCTGTTTTTTTTTTATTTCTCATTGTCTTATTACTATTTGTAATGCAGTGTGACCATGTTTGTTAGTTTGTCTGCACTATATTATAAAAAAGGGTATAATTTATAACTACTCCCTCCGTTCCTATTTAATTGTCCATTACGAAATTACGAAATTACGTGCAATTTTAACCGGCCAATTACTTGTATTAAAATTATCGGAATGAAAATTTTCAAAATTTGATCATATAGTTCAAATGTTAAATTGCAACTAGTTTCCTAGTGGACAATTAAATGGAACGGAGGAAGTGGTTAATTAGGTGTTATTATTTATACATTATACCCCTCATTAGAATAGGAAAAAAAACATGATAAAAGTTACAAAGTGTGTAAACAAACATGATATGATTCCTTATGGGTTTCTTGGATCACAGGTTTCTTTTTTTCCCAACCATTTTTCCTTTTTTTATTATTATTATATTATAATATTGCTTGTTTTTTTTCCTTCTCATTGTCTTGTTATTTGTAATACAATATAAGAAAACATTTTAGTACTCCCTTCTGTTATATATCAATTGCCCGGTATCTGTATACATAAATTAAAGTATCGTTTAGTGACTGTTTGGTAATAGCTTTTTTTTCTTAGCTTCTTTAGCATTTTACTTTAGAAAAGCTAATGGTGTTAGCTTTTAAAAAGATAGCTTTTAAGTCGAAAAAGCTCAAAAGCAAATAATCTAGGATTTTGCAGATTTTTTTTACCTTTTTCATTTATGAATTATCAAAAATAAAAGTTTTCAAAATGAATATGTTTGTATTTTTACAATTCACTTATCAATAAAAATAAGTTAGAAGTCATTTATAAGCAAAAAAGCTAAGATAGTGCCAAACACTGCAATGTAAATTTGTGGAGCAAGTTTTTTTCCGATTGTTTTTGTTAAGCAGTTTTTTGGATGCCAAATGCACACTCAACTACTTAGATGAATAAGGCGTAACAAAAAATTTGAGTTTTTTTGTATACTTAAGTCTCAGGGTACGCGCTGCGTATTGAACATTAGCTTTCCCTATGATGTACGACTTTGGTTGTTTTTCGGCTTGAATTAACGTAATTTTTTGTTTGGTGGTAAATTGTAAAGAATTAGTTAAAATACTTCATCTCTCAAGGTTGAGAAAAAAGGTTTTAATATTATATTTTTATTAGAAAGCACTTTGGTACTAATACATTAACTAATTTTACGACTCTATAGTCTCCACTTATTAAGGGATTGTTTGATCGTAGCGATTTAGATTAGGTGGTATAAGTTTGGACTAAAAGATCTAGTCATTTGGTCATCCAGGTTAAATGATATGGAATTCGAAGCTTGGTTGTTTGATTCTTGTTGGTAATACTGAACTACTTTGGTTGTTGTCATGCTTGAATTAGTGTAATTTTTTTCTTGATGATGAATTTAATGAATTAATTAGCCTTTTATTTTCTCAAGCTATAGACAGGATGTTTCATTATTAGTTTTTGATTGGGAAAAGCACTTTGGTACTACTACAAGAACTATTTTTATGACTCTATTTACTAAGGGATTGGTTCATCATAGCTCTTAAGGTAATGTGATTTAGTTCTAGTTTAGAAAATGTAGACATTTAGTTGGTCAGCTATAGGGAGTTATAATCTTGTTGTTGTTGTGCTTCCTGGTCTAAGTGGATATGTTTTTACTTTTTATAAGATGAGTGTTGGCATTTTAAGAACCTTACGTCCCAAGAACTGGTGCATGAGTCAGATATGTAGCCACATCATTCGACAATGAAATAAGGAGTATGTAACAGCTGTTGCATACACGTCTGCTACGTTAGAATTTGGTAATAACAGAATAGCAAAGTTCCGAGAAATTTTCTCTCTTTTCTCAGCGTATTCTGACTCCTATCTAAATATAACACACAACACTTTTTTGTTAGAGGAAACCTTTAACAATGAGGACACCTTTTTTCTAACTAACGACGATGTATAAGCCCTAATCAAGCTATGGATGCTTTTGTACTTGGTCAGAGTTATTTACGATTTGCAAAGCCTACTATCTTATATATTCTCAAAGAAAGAAAAAATATGACTGGAAAATGTAACATCGTAGCATTGGGTGGTAACTTTTTACAATGCACTTGTAAACTTGGTATCATCAACTAACTTTATTATTGTACTTTTGGTATCTCCAAAGGAATGAGGTTAAATTACTTTATTGAAGTCCGGAATATGTGAAAAGTTAATTGCTGAACCCTGTTGTTTGGTTTCTCTTTCCTCATTATAATTCCGATTAGGTTTTTTGGTTGCTAGATGCCTAGATCCCTATTCTTGTCTACTTGTATTTTTATTTCCTAGAACTGAATTGATAGATTACCTTATGTTAGGTAATTTAGGCATGTAGTGTACGAGTGATTATCTAAACGGATATATTTGGGATACTTACCTGAGAAACTTAATATTGTGGATTTTGTATGTGTTGATGTATCCCTATAATTTTGTCATTTAATTATATGATGTGTGTAGTCACTATATGTTTATGCAAGGAAGAGTGAGTCAGGTTCTCATCAGATGATGTTTAAATGGGATATTACCGGTCTCTTAGATTTTTCTGGGTTTAATAATCATGTTCATGTATTTTGATTTTGCAGGGGAGTTCCAAATTGGATACACTATCAAACCGTTAGATCCGACAAGTGTTCTTAGTGTTGTACGCTATGGACTGGTAAAGAAGCCGATACTGCCTCATGAAGCTATCGGCCATTCTCTTGTTTACAATCAGCTTTATCCTTTTGAAGGGCTTCAAAATTATACTTCTGGAATTATTCATCATGTTCGTCTGACTGGTAAATATTCAAACCATTTGTTTTTCAGACAATTTCAATTTGCTCCAAATTAGTTTTGCTATTAGCATTTAGTCCAAACTAAAACCATTACCTCATTACCCACTTTCTCTCATCTCTCTAGTTCACTCCAAGCTCGCCGCAGCCTAGCTGGAGCTCACCTGAGCCTAGCCAGAGGCAGCGCTGCTAGGCTCTGAAAACAGTGAGGTTCTCGGCGGCTGCCATTGGCTTTCAAAGCCCGGTAGTAGTGGCGGGATGTTTCTTAATTTCGTGTTAAGTTATAGACTAAACCCTTGTTAAATTTTTTAAATTAATTTCTTTCTAAACTACTGATTACTTTGGAATTTCCGGACTAGCCTCTAACCACCCGCGTCTAAGCTTAGACGTGGATTAGCTTCATAACTAGTCTAGCTAAGATCTGAAGTTAAGTCTGAAGCTACATTATTTGTTCATTTTGTAGTATTACTTCTTCTATCACAGTTTACTGCTTTTTTCGTGGGAAAATGTGACTGATATTGCTAATCACCTTCTTAAATGCATTCAGCATTCAGAAGTATATGTAAATAAGAACACCGTTGCCTTTTCACTTAAGTTTCACATATGTAATCCTTGCACAATGATTTTCAATTACCTGATCTCCATCGACCCTTGTGTAGGTCTGAAACCTAGTACAATATACTATTATCGCTGTGGAGATCCTTCTATACCAGCCATGAGTGAGATATTCTCTTTTAAGACAATGCCTGTATCTGGGCCGTATAGTTATCCAAAAAGAATTGGTCTTGTTGGAGATCTTGGTCTGACGTACAATACAACAACTACCGTTAAACATTTGATCGATAACGAACCAGATCTTGTCTTATTGGTTGGAGATTTGACTTACGCAAATCTGTATCTGACTAATGGATCTGGATCTGATTGCTATTCGTGCTCATATCCCGAAACTCCCATACACGAAACTTACCAACCACGTTGGGACTATTGGGGAAGGTATTTAACTTAATTTTCAAGGATACTTCCATTATATGCTTTCTCATTTTTCGATTATATGTCGAATAACATTTGAGTAATCATCAAATATTGAGCAAAAAGCAAACACATCCCACACGTTTTCAAATTCAATCAAAACACCGCCCACGGCCTGCGATTTCAAATTACATCATTGACCCCTCTAAGGTTTGAAGGATTTAAATATGTTTTCATCCTTCCTTCTATATTTCCTGCTTATAAAAACTCAAGTTAGTACAGAGTAGGTCTATCGTCTATGATATCAGAATTCATGTTTATGTAAAAAGAAATTTTTATATTTATAGAACGTCAAAAAGACCTTTTTGTAATTGTTAACAAACAAGGATTTTTTTACATTTATAAAATGTTAAAAAGACATTTTTGCAACTGCTTACGATCAAATAAAATTGAGGGTAATAGTGATATAAACATTTTGGAGGAAAACTTTGTACTTTTTATAAAGGTTAGAAATGTCATTTCCACTTTTCCACTAAGACCTTTTAACTTTAGGGTTGATAATTGACTGTATTATAGAATCTCATGCGAGTGATTGATTAAATATGAAACGTGTGGAATGTATTTATTTTTCACCCGAACCTTGGGGGTGTAGATAAATTTTACTCTTGGCATTAGTAACTTGGCTGTGCAACAATCATGTTCTTTAAATTGTTTATGTTTGTTTCTTTTTTAACAGGTTTATGCAGAATCTAGTTTCCAGAGTTCCAATAATGATGGTTGAAGGAAACCATGAGATAGAAGAACAGGTTCAAAACCAGACATTTGTAGCTTACAGTTCTCGATTTGCTTTCCCTTCAGAAGAAAGTGGGTCTTCATCCACATTCTATTACTCTTTCAATGCAGGGGGAATACACTTTATCATGCTCGGGGCTTATATTTCCTACGATAAAACAGGTCCTGCATACTTTCCGTTCTTATTTTTTATTGTGATTTACCTTTCAGTGGATTTTGTTTACGAAGGCCACCTTGTGTATAGTTCCCATATTGGTACCAGAGAGTATATGCTCCACTATATTGCTGTTAATAGTTGGGGAAATTATTTCGTTATATGCAGGGAAGACTGCTAAATTCCATTATATGGGTTTAAATTTCACTGGCGTTTCTTGCCCCTTTGTTAGTAAGACTTTGATCGTGAAATTTTAAGCTAATAGTCTGTCAGCTAGAATTTTCACGATCAAGGCCCAATTAGAAAAAAGGGGCATGGAACATAAACATAGGATTGACAAAGCGGAATGCTTGGACAGTATTTTTTATTTATGATGCTTAATCTGCAAATGCTACAATATCATCTCTTAGGTTAATGGAATGAATGCTCTCTTTGTCAAGAAAAAAACATCTTTTCTAAAATAATAATATCGTTGAGCTCATGCGAATGAATAAACCTGGGTAAGCTATAATTGCACCCAAGCCACATATATGGCGTAAAGCATGTTAATATATTCCTGGTTGTCTTTTACTTCCTTCCGTTTAAGTGTTAATAATGACTTTTAGTCGGTATTAATTTGACTGCAGGCAATCAGTACAAGTGGTTGGTAAGAGACTTGGCTGGCATGGACAGAACTATCACACCGTGGCTGATAGCTGCTTGGCACCCTCCTTGGTACAGTTCTTACGTAGCTCATTACAGAGAAGCAGAGTGTATGAGAGTTGCAATGGAAGAGTTGCTCTATTCTTATGGTGTTGATATTGTCTTCAATGGACATGTAAGAGAGATATCATCACCTGTGGTTATCGCCTTTCTTAATCAAAATAGATTGATAAAATGAAAAGAAGGGTAAAGCTAGAGTCAATTTCATTATAGTCCTCAAAGTGTCCCACTTTTGTCCCTATACTTTCACATTATGCTTTTTTAGTCCTTGGACCATTACAGAATGTGCATTCTTCAACTATAAATCCAAAGCCTGGTCTTTCTTTTAATAAACAAGGTATTATATAAACTTCTAAGCTCTAAACAATATCACTTTTGTTTAATCAACTTTAAATGAGACTAGACATGAATTTGGGGAAGAGGTCATGATTAAGTAGAGAAATTTGTTTCAGAATTGTAGGAGTAATATTGTTATATTTAACGGAAAAACTGACATTGTTGGGTTTAGATAAGCTTAGTTTACAATTGGTAAAGTTGAGGGACTAAAAAGGCTTAATACATCTTCAAAAGAACTGCTTCATACAAAGATATAGGTACATATATGAGACGAAGACCAAACTTCAGGGACTAAGAATGAAATTAGCCCGAAAAATTCTGCATTAATCGTAACCAAATTCATGTCTCAATATTTGCATTTTGAAAGCTAAAGGCAGGTTAGCCATCATATTTGTATCGTCCAATCCGTTGCTGACACGTCACTTTTTGTATGGATTTATGTTAGTGTTTCGGATGTAGCATTATTTTTTTAGCATGTTTTTTCTTTCACCTGATTAAATCGGGATGAACTTGGTGATGGGAAGTGCAATTGCACCTACGATAAATCATTGTTTATTTGTTCACTTTGGTACTTAGTAATTTCCATTTATCACATAATCACAAAGAACACCACTCATTAGATCCTATTAGTAAATCATACATGACAATTACATCTAAACTCAACAAATAAGTTTTGACTTCTTCTTAGATATATGGATGTTAATTTGAGCGACTTGTATTCGTTTTCGAACTCTGAATAGAATCGCGGGATTTTATTTTAATTGCAGTAATATTCTGCGTGTTCCTAGTTCCCAGTTACCACTCGCTAATGCAATCTCTTTATATCCAGTTCATAAATATATCACTGGGCTTTTTTGTTTCATTAACATTTGATTATTTTGCTATGACGATTATACAGATTCATGCGTATGAGAGATCCAATCGTGTATATAACTATACGCTAGATCCATGTGGTCCTGTACATATCACCGTAGGAGATGGGGGAAATAGAGAGAAGATGGCCATTAAACATGCGGACGAACCTGGACGGTGCCCAGATCCTCTGACAACATCTGATTCCCACATGGGAGGATTTTGTGCTTCTAATTTTACAAATGGTCCAGCGGCTGGTCAATTTTGTTGGAATCGACAACCTGAATATAGTGCTTTCAGGGAAAGTAGCTTTGGTCATGGGATATTAGAGGTAAACAACTCCCTCTTTTTTATCCTTCTCTTTCAATGTATTTGTCACAACCAGCATTTTTGAACAACTCCAAAATTTGCAATTTTCTGTAACACGTGACTGCGTCTATGTGACCCGCAGGTTAAAAATGAAACATGGGCACTATGGACATGGTACCGGAACCAGGACACGGAGAGTGTAACTGGAGATAAGATTTACATAGTGAGACAACCTGATAAATGCCCTGTCCACCCCGAGGTGATTAAAGGTTGGTTCTCAGCATAATATCTTGTTGTCTAGTGGAGAATTTGATTAAACAAAGAGAATCAATTTCGACTTTGCCAATTGCCATTCCCAGTGTTTATATTCAGTTTTGACGGATTAGCAGATGTTTAAAAGAGCTCTAGGGTGCTTATATAAAAAAAAAGCTCTAGGGTAGTAACCAAGATGAAACAAGGGGGAAGACGATGCTTTTTGTTACCATCGAGTTGGATTGTACGTTTGCTATTGGTTGTATGGTGAAAGAGAATGAACACGTATCTTGAATGATGGTTTTAATTATCCAGTGCTTCTTTACTTTTGTTGCTTGACCTCAAATTAGATTAGTGTGCGATATGGTTCAAGTTAATCCTTTTTCTATCAGTAGCTGACACATGAGAAATGATAGGAGAAACACTTGCCCGGTCAGAGCTCAAACGATACGACGAAAGTTAATAATTGATCACGCAATGCCCGGGAATTGTGTGATTTAAACTAAATAAGAGTGAACTTTTAAGTGCTTTCGCTTTTGTTAAATCACTGTGTATGAAGGTTATGTATTTATTTTCTCTTCTGTGTAGCATTAAAATGGGGAATTCATTGTCATAAAATTTCAGACAGAGAGACAATCCTGAAATCTTAAAAACTATTTCTAAGCATGTGCTAAATTTAATAATTTATTTAGGTATGTTTTTACATATATGGTCTCTTGACCCTAGCAGCAGACGGCCTGGCCTAAGTTCAGGCAAATTATCACAAAAACTAGATTGAGATACAATCTTGTAGAAAACTTGCTCAGCACTAACTGGTGCTACTTTCTTTCCGATTAGTCATTTAAAAATTGAAAATACTAAATTACTCCCACCCCGGGCCTGCTGTCCGAAGGAGAGATCAAGGAAAGCCTGACGGTGCACGCTGCTGTAGAACTACATATTTGCCATAAAACCCGAATTTAATGGAAACGCAGTCATTTGAAAACAGTCTAATGTAAATAATCTATTAAAGACAGAACGCACTTTTATGAACGGAAAAACACAATAAATGATTCAAAAACAACAAAATTACACAATTGTTCCACAAACTTATATAGAAGACAGCCTAATGAACAAAAACATAATTTATTAGTGGAATAGTGTAATGAACACAAGTGACAGAGAAAAGTAAAACTACACATTTATTCTATTAAAATGACAAACTAATGAGCATAATGTTTCATAAACAACATAATGAATAGACAGTTTTTTTTATAACAAGGTTAACGAAAAGAGTCTTAACATGTTTTGTTCATTAATAAGGATAGTAGTTAATTTCCAAAAAAAAAGGATAGTATGTTAGTTTATCTACCCATTTTTTTTGGGAAAAAAAAGCTGTTTAATACCCTATATTATTGACGTTTATTAATTTGGTATCCAATTTTTAAGTTTTATCAATTCGGGCCCAACCTATCAATTTTCATCCAATTAGGTCGTACAACATAAATCGACGAAATTTCACTCATTATATCTCACATTTCGAAATCTATTTTTAATGTATAGTTACACAATTGCACCCACTATGGACAAAAATTAAAAGTTGGGAACAAAATTGGTAAAATTTAAAGGTCGGATATTAAATTGGTAAAAGACAATATTACATGATACTAAACAATATATTGAGAATTTAACATATTAATATTTTTAGTGACGGAGTAGTTTAGACTCAAGGATTGAGAATTTCCATTTCTGAAACTAGTTGATTGTTTTGTAATTTATCTAAACTATTGAGCTGAGTACTGTTACCTCCGTCCCATTTTATAAGTATTGTGAAATCACGTATAACTTTATGAGTGCTATCCAAGTATCACCGGTTTTAAACGGAAAAAAAATACTAAAATGGTACCCAAATTATACATTTTCGCTCCAATTAAGAGACTCACTCAACTCACATCCGATCATTTTAACCTAATTAACCCAAGTATATTAAGTAGTGATTTTACTTTAAATTATTTAATACAACAATTGAAGGTTTCACATAGGTTAATCAATAGTAATGCGTTAAAAAACCAATAATCGAAGACAGATTAAGTTATTTAATTGGACTGAATACATGTAATTTAGGTAACAAATTAAAAAAATATATATTAAATCGGGTAGCAGATGATAAAAGTTAATAGCCCGTATATCAATTTTACCTAAATTGCACAATTATTACTTGTTGTGCAAATATATATATACTTGTACTATATATAAAAATAAGAATACATACATATATATATATATATATATATATATATATATTTAGTGATTAAGAAATTAGAAAGTGGTGGGAAATGGGAAAACCAGTGAGAAAAATCGATGTGGAGAAAATGTTGGAGTACAGTGATGATCTCATTGATTGTCTATTAAACGACAAAAAAGACGCTAATTTGTTGGCTCTTAATCTACGCGAATCCAAACTTTATTTCTCCCAATCCCAATCCGAATTTAATTCTGATCAAAAACTGCTACAAGGTAGTTCATTTTATTACTACTTTTTTAAATTAAGTTTTTTCTGTATTTGGTTGGTTTTTATTTTGAAGTTGTTACTTAATTGTTTTTTTTTTTCCAGTGAAGTTGAACTAAAAAGGATTAGGTTAAAACTTAATTGCAAGGTAGTTAATTTTACTATTTTTTTAAAAATGTATTTTTAAGTTTATTCTGAATTTGTTTGGTTCTGTAAGTTGGGTCAACTAGGTTAAATTATTGTGAAAATTGATAGGGCATATTTGGTTATGATTTTAAAGTCATTAATTTCTGGTCTAGGTGAAAATTGATATCTAAGTACTAGAATTCTAAATGTGTTTGGTAGAATTTTGAAATATGTTACTCCTTATATTAGGAGTGGAAGTAATCACTTGTAATGTAAAGTAGCTGAAAATTGAAAGGAAACTTTTTTGGAAACGATATTATCGGTGAAGTTACTTAAAAAATATATCTTTTTTGTTTCAAAATACTTTTTACGTAAAAGAAAGCTAAGCTTTTTGCGAGGTACCAAATTCGTTCACTATGCATATGTCAATTGCTGTATCTGGAATTTACTTCGTTAATATATCAATATATGTGAATATATAAAGTTATATATAGATTTATATAGTTAGCATTTATTTTATTATTAAAAGCTGTTATATACTTGTTTATTACATTAGCAGGCACCTAGGTTAATTCGGTGAGAACTCAATCGTATGCGGGTTTAGGTTTTGCTGTATAAATGGCTTGGACGACTTGTTTTGTTAATTATAAATGAAGCATTTCCTCACGAGTGGATTAGTTGGTTTCATCAGAATAACATGAGCCTTACCGCTGGTAAATCTTACATCTTGAGCAATAAGATATCGAGTTATTGATCCGTAATTAACAATCCTCAGTTTACCCGGTTTCATTTTTTTGGTATCAGAGTGGTTGATTCACTTGTAAATTATTTCTAATATAATATCCACCTACAGTAACATACAGTAGCTTTGTTTTGGATGAGGTGTTGTTCTGCTGGACAAGAAATCTTAATGTTTTATCAGATAACCAAAATGTAGACTAATCTTCCTTGCCCTGCTCTTTCCTTCGTAATTTTGCTAAATGGGTGAACGACTAGCAGGTAAAGTTGGGGGTCCTATAGACTCATAACTTTACCAATAACTAAACAATTGCATCAATAATGGCTCAAACAAAAAACTGGTTACTGAATGAAATTCTGCTTCCTCAACTGCTATGTAGTATATGCATACTTGCAAATGTGTGCAAACTTCCACAAATTAGGAAGAAAACAATTTACGTGTTCTGGAGAATTTCAAAATGAAGAACATTGAGAGTCCTAACCTTGTCGAATGATCATCGTTACTGCGTTGGACTATATGGACCTTGTGCACACTCATGTTGAGTTGTTGACATCAAGGCCATAATTTCATTTCATGTGTATATGCTAAACTGTTGTCCAATTTGTCGATGATGACGCTGATATTACTGTCGATTAATTAATTTTGAAAATGTGAAGGGTGATAATTTGAAAGTCATGGAAGTTGCTGCTACTCTACTAGGGGCTAGCCGGTCTTTTTAAGTGCCTTAGTGTGTTTTCAAGAAGGATATTTCTTTGGAAATTACTTAAGCAGAGATAATCTACCCAATGGCTTTAGATCTGTAATAATTATTAACTCGAGCTCCTAGGATATGAGATTGATTGGACAACAGTATATGAGCATTCGCGAGATTAAAGAGCCTAAAGTAAGCTGGATTTGCATGCTACCCCGATAGGGATTTGGGCAGTAGAGATGAAAAAGAGGCCCAAATTCAGAGAAATCATTACCTCATTAGTTTGGTTACTCCATCTCCCCTATTGGAATTTTCTTCATTATTGCATTTACTTTCCAGTCTAATTTTTGTTTGTGCTATTTTTTACTTTCATGGACCACTTTCAAATGCAATTAGGTCAAAACCGTCCCGTCTCATGCTTAGATCTCAGAATTTGATTTTAAGTACCCTGCAGCATGTTTGATTTTGATTTTGATTTTTTTTAAGTACCCTGCAGCATGTTTGATTTTTTTTTTAATCCTCAGAGTATCAGGAAAAGATTGCTTTGAGCAAGAAAAAAACTGAAGAGGCGAAAAGCGAAATTGCTGCAAGTGAGGAACTGGATTTTCTGCAAAAAGAGTTGGAAGAGGAGCTACAGAAAGAACGTGTTCTTAGGAAAGAATTAAGATAAGTATTTGGTTATTATCTTTGTTTCTCTCTCTTCATTTTTCTTCGTTCTCTATCTTTGTACTTATTTTGAATCTGGTTTTAAATATCAGCACTCTAATAACCGAGGAACTAAATGAACTCGAACAACAAAAAGATTCCGTCGAAAAAAGAAGGCAAATTGTGAAGAAGCTTAAGCAAGATGAGTTGAAGGCTGAGTAAGTTTAAATTTTAATTTTATCTTTTAAAGTTTATTATATTTTTCAAGTTAATTACAATTTTAACATTTTTGTGGTAACTGCAAAATCGTTTCCGACTCTGAAACAGTTAAGATGGTCGTGCATTCCATTTTTCCTCTCCATTATTAGAAACCTATCACAGTGATTTCTTTTTGGTTTTCTGATTATTTCCGTTTGGGAAAAAGACAAAACGTTAAGAATGGCATTGTTCAGGGTTGCTATTTTCAGTTTAGATTATAAGTAAAGGATGGAAATGACAGGATTATCCAACCAAATACGTTTCATGACTAGCTTTGGAGTAAAAATTGCCTGTTTGGTTTTGTGTTTCAAGAGTTGGCTAGTGCCAATCATGTTCAGCTTGTGGGAATTATAATTCAGGTGTTCTCGTATATGCAACCTGAACAGAAACCAACCTGAATCTATAAGAAGTGAATACCTCTGGTCTCAAAATTATTTTTATATGAAAGCAACAGCTCAGAACTTGTCTTGTCCAGTGTTATTATTTCATTCTAGAATCAGTGAGAACCATACACAATCTAGAGGGGAAAGAACAGAAACCAAACACAACTTGATGAATAATTTTTTGTTACGGAAGACTGGAAGTTATTTAAACTGATTCTTTGAGTATCTTTACATCAATTGTGAACCATTTGCCTCATTTCTTGCCTTGCAGGATGAAGCTTGCAATGTATGCCTCTGTGACCAAAACAATTCCAAGTTTGGATGAGGATTCTAAGATATCAGGATGTATGCTTCTAACTCATTTCTTAATCAATCCTCATTTTCATATATCTCTTTTCCTTTCACACTCGACTTCTTCGAATTGTTGAGAAGTTCTTTTTATTGTTCACTAACCTATCACAAATTCCGGGTTTATATACTAACTTGTCATTTTTTACGTTTCATACACTACCAAAAGTATGTATGTCAACTAGGGTGCCTCCTTCTAATAACATAAAAAATCTCACGTTCTTATAATCAATTTTGTAGATTAACTTTTTGGTAATTGATAATTTTTGTGCCTGACCTATTGGTCAATTTTCACTTCTGTACACTATATGCTAAAATTAACAGGTGTGTATTGATTAAACAATAACCATTATGATAGTGTACTAATTACCAAACAATGCTGGTTTATGTACAAAATCGAAAAATCATGATAGGCTGGTATAAGAATAATAAAGAGAATATGTATAATTTTGCTATTCCTTAAACTTGGTTGATTACAGGTATCGTGGAAAAGGAGAAAGAAGCACTCGACTACTTTGAATATGATAAGTCTGACGTCACCCCATTTGACATATGTAACAGCATCTGGGAGAAGATTAGTCCACGATAAAACATAAAAGTTTTGTAATGTGCGTCCGTCTGTTTTAGTTCTATTGAAGCTTGACATTGTTTATTGTTGAAATAACTATTAGTCTATGAAGCGTGTAGTTTGTTTACTTTTTGTAAAGAAAGAGATCTCATTCTTCTTTCTGTGCTGTAAAAAAAAATCATGTTTCTGTTCATGCTCATGAGCAACAACAAAAATCATTTCAGATTCTTTTGTGCTGTGATAAAATGTGGGTTTTATCCTTTGCTAAAAGGTCGTTAATTTTTTACAAAAGAGTAATTAAGCCTTTAGCTATACATTCATCATACACCAGGATAGCAGCCTCGGGAAACTGCAAAAACAGCAAGATCTCAACCACTGCTCGAGTTTAATTTGAGCCGTAAGGATGTAAATTACTTAATCAGCCAAACTGAGAACTGAAAACTGGAAGAGAGAGCACAAAACTGCAAAAGTCCAGTGAGAGAAGTGAATTAGGATCTTAGCAAAACCCAAGAGTGCATTCAGAAGAGCATAATTCTTGTGATCATTAATTTATAAAGGGTCGGGTTAATTACTTTCTCCGTTTCAATTTATAAGATCGTGTTTTCATTTCGGTAGGTTCGACTTTATAAGCCCAATTAACATTAATTGAAACAATTTATTAGTTACTTTTACATATATTTGTACTTCTCAGTGAACTTTACTTAAATACGTATGAAAAAGTAATGAGTGAAATATAAAAGTCGGAGTGGTTTCCATGGTAGACTCATAAATCAGAAATGGACTCCTAAATGGAAACCGATGGAGTATGATGTATGAACAGTAACACACACTTTTAACTGAAGGGTAATTTATAATGTAAAACTAAATTACTAAACTCACTTTAAAAAAAAAAAACAAGAATATAGCAAATCACATTTGTCACAACTTTTAAGCAAATTGGGCACCTTACCACCAAATTTCCCAACCCAATACAGGAAACAACGTGAGCTAACGCACCCGCACACCAATCGTTACCGAAGAACTCGATTTCCCTTCAAAATTCCACGCTTTCTTTTTTCCGCTTTCCGATTCTCGTATACCCATTTTCTTTTTTCTTTTTTTTTTAAAATCATATTATTTCACCCATAAATTACAGTTTTTTTTTTAATTTTCTCACGTTAGGTCCGGATTTTGGGTTAGGTCCAAGAGACACGAGGCTAGAGCCCCCAAAACGTATATTTTCAATCCCATTTTGGGCTAGGAGTAAATATGTATATATAATTTATTTACTTTTTCTAATCAATAGTTATCTGTAGCAGAGTGGTTGGTTTCTTTACTAAAAAAAATCTAGTCAACCCGTGTTTGATTTTTTTTTATTTCATTCTAGAATTTAGTATATTAATGAACCATTTACTTTTATATAAGGTTCAATGGTCTCTTATATTAATATTAAAGAAAACAGAAAATAACCTGATTTGTTAAATAGATAACAAATTTGGTCTCTGATTTCATTTAAAAAAAATTATAGTATAATTTTAGAGCGGATAGGAAGTTTGTAAATTTTTTGCTTCGTATCATTTTTTGTTTTCTTTTGTTAAATGTTTAACTTATTGTATATAATATTTTATCATTTATTAATAATAATTTTATTTAAATATAGTATATATATCTATATATTAATATATGTGTAGAGGGTCTTATGAAGCCTTGAAACACTTTTCTTTCAAAAAAGCCCCAATAAATAGAAAAATTACAAAACAAGAAAAAAGAAGTTACACCATACAAAAAAAAAAACTGCCGTTCCATTAAATAAAACTGCCCCAATAAAACTGCCGTTCCATTAAATAGAACTGCCCCAAGAAAAAAGAAATTACACCAGCAAAAAAACTCTTTCTACAAAAAAACCAGAAAAGCATTGAAAATACAGGTAAATATCATTTCTCTTCATTTATTCTACTTTTTACTTCAATCTTTATCCCATTTATTATTCAAATTAAAATATAGAATCCAGCGTATTTTGTTATTACACGTATGTATGTATATATTTTTTTAAATTCACACCCATCGGTTGGGCAGATTCGCTGGTATATTTTTATGTCAACATATCTGCCAAGTATTTATGTCAACAGACAGATAAACACAAAATAAAAGACAATAAACAGAGAGAGGTAATAAAAATTGAGATGGAAGGTGAAGAAGAAGAAGAAGAAGAGTGTAGAAGAAATAAAGAGTTAGAAAAAGAGGTTGAAAATCAATTAAATGAGCAAAGAGATTCTCTATCTACAATAAAACAAGCTCTCTTTTCTGATCCCCATAATCAAGATCTCCTCCACGTCTGTATTCCTCTCTCCCCTTTTTATTTATTTATTTATTTATTATTTACTTCAATTTTTATCATATTGTTTTCCCCATCTATTTTTCACTTGTAAATATTGTTTGTTAATAACACCCAATAATTTCAACAAATGTCTCATGTGTATACACTAAGGTTCCATTTTATTTGCTGCATTCCGTTTAGTTTAGTGGCGGAACTAGGATTTAGATGTGGGTGGGGCTGAATTATATTTATATACTATTTTATTATTACAGGGGTGCTCAAAGTCTATAATCTTCTACTTTTGAGTTAATTACATGGTCATATTTCGTTTTTTTCGTGATATGGTACCTAGTTCTTCGCCTGATTCCCTTTCAAAATAATTAAATTTAATACATTCCAAAAAGTAATAACTATGGATGGGAGAGAGTATTGTTTATGCATATCTCTCGCTTGATGAGTTTTTTTCTACCGTAAATACTATACTAATTCAATTATTGGGTATTTACTATACTAATTCAATTATTGGGTTTATACTATACTAATTCAATTATATACTGTTTTATTATTACGGGGCTGCTCAAAGTCTATAATCTTCAACTTTTGAGTAAATTACATGGTAAAATTTCGTTTTTTTCGTGATATGGGCGGTGCTTTAGTACCTTTTAGCCCGTACCTAGTTCTTCGCCTGATTCCCTTTCAAAATAATTAAAATTAAATTTGGTACATTCCAAAAAGTAATAACTATGGATGGAGAGAGTATTGTTTATGCATATCTCTCGCTTGATGAGTTTTTTTGTACGGTAAATACTATACTATTACTACCTCTATAAATTTAATAATCGATTAATAAACTTCTTAAAGATAACATTTTTTTGAGGTTCCGACTTGGGCTAATGCTATACTGCTATGTTAATGTATTTATTGATTAATAACTCTCTAAATCAATTAAATTTCCATCGTTGCAGAGCTATCAATTTATAGGGGTTTTACTGTGGTACCTTTTTTTCTTACTTACCTGATTTATCACTTGTGTTAGTGTTTAAAAAGGTGAAATTTTAGCTGAAGTGTTTTTGCAAGAGTTGCTTTTAGCGGTTTAAAAAGCAGAAAAGCAAACTTTTTAAAAAAAATTTCAAGCTTCGAATCGTGATTTTTTACTAGGAAGCATGCTTTTTTAAAACAGTGTGTTTATTCAGATTTCTGTATGCTAACATATAGGTTCTTATTTTTATTTATTTTAAATCTTATTAAGGAGGATCAAGGGATTTCACACCTACCCCCTTAACAAGACTCGAGCCCTGCACCTCCTAGTGATACTGTGGGCTCTAGCCCACTATAGGTTCATTATTGCTATTTTAGCTAAAAATTAGTTGCGCTATTTTCTTGTTTGTTTAGGTCTATGAGGAGCTTGTTGTGGCTATCAAAGATGCGGAGGAGGGGCTTTTCAAATTAAAACGGGCTAGGTTAATCCAAGAGGCTGACTTGGCCTTAGAGGCTTCAAAGTCTAGTGTTGTAAATGTCGAAAAAATTAATATTCCTGATCAGGTTAAAGAAGTTGAAGCGGAAGCGTTAGGAAAGGAAGAAAAAAACTGTATCGGATCAAAATGTAGATTTCGTCACGTTGATGGGCGTTGGTATGACGGTGTTGTGGTGGCATTAGAAGAAGGTCGGGATTCGGCGAAGATTTCTTTCCTCAAGCCAACTTCTGACAGTATGTTGATGTGCAAGTTCTCTCTGCAGGACCGGTGTAGATTTGGTAATAGTTGTCGCTTTTCGCATGGTATCGATGTTTCGTTAGCTTCGTTGAAAAAGCATATCCCTACAATATGGGATCAATCACTGGTGGGGTCTACTATATGGGCACTCTTTGACAGTAAATTCGGAATTTGGAAAAAGGCTGAACTTGAATCATGGGATGACGAGATAAAAACCAGTCAGGTTGTCTTTCGGGATAATGGTACCTCTGCTAAACTCGGAAGTGATTCTATTTCATTATCTAAATATGCACAAATGAGTGACGGAGAAGATGAAGAAGATAGTAGTGTAAGTTCAGAACAATCTGATACTAGCGAAAATGAAGGTGATACGATTCAAGGGTTAGGATTCACTGAAATAACCGCGCAACAAAAGGGAATACAAACCGAAACTGCGATTTTCGCAAAATGGGAAAATCACACAAGGGGCATAGCTTCTAAAATGATGGCTAATATGGGTTATCGTGAAGGTATGGGTTTAGGTGCATCTGGACAGGGAATTATTAATCCAATTTCTGTAAAAGTCCTTCCCCCAAAACAATCCCTCGATTACGCCAATCATTCGCATGAAAAAACGGATAATATTGAGGAGCGTGGAAAGAAGCGAAGTAGAGGGGGAAAGAGAAAGCGAGATAAGAAGTTTGCTGAAGCAGCTAGAGTTGCTAAGCAAAAAGAAGAGGAAGTTGAATCAGATATGTTTACTTTTATCAATACACAGCTTGCTATGAAGGGTAAAAAAGCTGAAAATGGTAGTATGGAGGTACTAAAGAAAGAAGATAGACATTCTTTAATCGCTTATGAGGATGAAATTAAAGAATTGAGGGCGCAAGTTGGAAAGCTCGAAGAGATGGCGCATAGAAATAAGAGAGAGAAACTTGTTTATGAGGCAGCTATGAGGAAGCTGAATGAGACTCGTACGGCTTTGTCTAAGGCTGAAACTGCTCACACATCAGCGTCTAAGGCGGTTAATAGCAAAGAAAAGGAGAAAAAATGGCTCAAATTTTAACAAATTTCTAGAGCAAGCTTGTTTACCGTTGCGAAATCATGCTTGGCTTTAAGCAGTTTTGGGTCGTCTTAGTTTATATATCAGATTTGCCTATTGGTATTGCTTCTGATAAGAGTTTCTGGTTTTAATGTTTTAAATTTGAATACCCATGCTGCTAGCCTGCTATGATTTTGAGAAAGTAAAAAAATTGTCATTTGAAAGCAACATATAATCTGCTCATGACAGTGAGGTGCTGTTTGTATCATCGAATTGCATGTATGAGCTCTCGAAGATGGTATTTCTTGTTCTTATAATACTGTCATTTGAGAAATGTTTGATCATATAGACTAGTCCCGTTGTTGTCTATCTTGGATTTAAGATTCAAAAGTTTACCTTTCTCTGATGTTTAGTAGTAATTTGCAATTGGATATTCACGATCAAGGCAATTCGTTGTTTTATTTACTTGCTGTGTTTTTGGTGGCAACTGGCTATATATACGGAGAGTTAGCTTAAAAATAAAATAAAAAAATTACTGAACTAAGAAACTACAATCAAGCATACACTATCACTGGAAGATCCAGTGAGTGGTTCCGCTTTTTTTTCCCGTAATAAACAACTGAAGAATAATTTTTAGCAATGATTTGATTACTCCAAAAGATAATATATTTTAATTTTTTTAATGCAAGCGATGATACTAGTTGACCAGCTATAATATTAACGACTGCTTCTAGTTCAATAGACAACAAAATGACTCCTGGTTGATAAGGAAATTACTTCACTTATACAAGTAAAGGATAAGTTGCTCCTATCTCCGAAAAGCTTAAGGCAATCTCCTTAAAAATACACATGAACATAAGACTATTTTTCACCAATTTCTTTCCAGTAAGAAAGCCCTGAAACAAAACATAGCAAGTCCTATAGCTTCATATCCCTAGTCTCTTAACACCACATTCTGAGCAGAATTTGGAGCTCTCTCTCAGATACGGAGCACCACATTCATCACAAAACTTTGCCGGACTTGTTGCCTGAAATATAAAGTTTGGACAAATTGGTGATTTAATGGGTACCTATGATTGGGACAACGAAGAAGAAAAAAAAACATTACAGAGAACTAAAGCTTGATAGTGAGAATAAATCATTAGTACAAATTTAGAATAAACAGAAGGAAAATAAGTAATTTTTGTGATAACTTTCTAAGAAACTGATATTTTCAACATCTGATTGGTTTGTACTTAGAAGGAAAGTACGCGAGTCAGCTACCTTGGTTATATAGCATGTGTCACATTACTTGTCTGAAAGTTATTAGATAGTTCGGTTGTTTTCCTATCATTACTTAAGCTAAAATACTTGTGTACAGCATGACATGTTGATTGAATTGGCAAGGATTGGTATATTCAGCAAAAAATGTCAGAGGTCCGACTCATGCTGCAACTAGGCTTCTAGTAGACAATCTAAATGCCATGTTGTATGCATGAGAGACTTGTGGTTGCTTTCGCCCTTGGACTCGCTTCCCTCTCTCATCACTCTAAACTTCATTACATGAAAAAAAAGAAAAAAGATCAATGGCTCCATTCCCCAATGTAAAATCCCAGTGACTTAAAAAAAGCGATGTTTTTTTCTACATATGCAAAACTGTATTTGCAAACTTGGTATTTCATAGCTCAGTGCTAAATCACCTGTTAGCTGAAATTGAACTCTCGCGTTCGAGTCATAGATGGGGATAGACGCCACAATTAACGCACATGGATAAGTGCAGAAATAAGATTCTTTACTAAATGGGAATACGATTTATGTTTCAAAGAACGAAAATAGGGTTGTAAAAGTTATGGACGTCAAGAATATATTCTTACCAGCACATGCAAGCGTCCTCCAACATGGCTAGAGAGAGATTCTAAGCAAGCCATATGCTGTGATAAAGAAGGGGACTGATGTGCGTGAGCAAGATCAGGCAAATGATTATCATGAGAAAAATGGGCCGCACTTTGAGTAGGGTGAATAGAATGCTGGTTATTATGGTGCAGGGTATGATACTGAGCCTGATTTCGCATAGACTGAAGATGGTGTTTGGATGCAATTTGCAGCTGACTTTGAGACTGCAAAAAAGTGAAAAAAAGAGAGATTATTATTAGTGTAAGAGTGTATACTTATTTGCAAGAAACCGAACTCAGCTATACAATTCAAAAACATAACTAAGCCTTCTGTGTAAATTTCCATTTCCCAAATCTTTTTTGGCCTCTTTTAAACTTCTTATTTGTTATAGTTTTCCCAGAAAGTGATTCCTGTTTCCTACCCTTTTTTTTATTTTTCAGCATCTCTGCGGAGTGCCTTACCATATATTTCCTCTCATTTGGAAAGAAAAATTATACCCCCTCTTTCTCTAATAAAGTGATTACTATATTACGAGTCTATGACGGTATGTCCTAAAATAAACAATCACTACCCAAGTTATTTGTAAAAGTAAGATCTACACCTCTGCTACCCTATTATATACGGTGTAATACTTACCACTAAACTATTTATACTTTTCGATAATATATTTGTAATCTACAAGGTGCAATTAGTACATTTATAAAAACTTGGAACAATCAAATATATCATAGTTTGGCACAGAGGGAGCAAAATTAATGCTAGCCGCAACAAAGGGAGGTAAAGTAAGTTAGACATTAATAATTTCGACATTAGGAGAAAAGGAATCAGAAGGTTGAGAAAATATGTACTTCATTATTGGAGCAGTATCCCTGGCTAGTAGTCATTGCAGGAGAATTATCCGCCCCCGTGAAATTCTAACATATGTTGACAGACAGATGATATATTAATTCAAAGTTGCAACAAAGCTACAGTATGACTAAATGAACAGATTTAGCAAATGAGGTACGTGCTTACAGGCAAACCAGGAATGCTGGTTAAGGAGTTTGATAAATTACGCCTATATTTATGTCTTGGAGAGTAAAACTTGTAATCTTGAGCTGATACTGCCATTTCATTTCTTCCTGTTAGTCGCTTGAACCTACATCAACCCAGAAAAATGATCTTTTTTGTTTTATTTAACACAAATTTCTAGTAAAAAAAGGGGCATAAATCTCTACTCACCAATCGGCATCATCAACTTGCATACTGGTAGGTTTATCTACGATCGATAGACCGTTGACTACTACAAACCTAACCCGCTTCTCCTCTTGTATTACTAATTCTGGGAATCTTGTCCTTGTCTCAAGAGAAGTAGCCAATTCTCTTCTTTTAAATGTGTAAGGTCCTGTAGAGAATTACACTACGAAAAACTCAGCTGCCAATTATGATATAGGGAAATCGAATTTTAAATCTCATACTCAAATGAATGCTACTTTGAACACCAAAATATCTTTTTCCTTCTCTTTTCTCTACCTATTTAGGTTCTCTAAGTACTATTACTATAATTTCAATGTTTCCTATGTTATTAACATCCTACAACTACTAATCAAGCTGAGAAAAAGAGTCGGATGAAAAACAACAATCGTAGAAAAAGACTACAACTCATCTTTTTTGTAAGACCAGAAGGCTCAACAATTATGCTATGCGTAGCCACACAATCTTCATGTGTCAAACAAACTAATAAAGAATGCTATTGGGAAAACAAGTTCAGTGCTCATACCCATATATCCGGATAAAATGAGCTACTTCCCCCTAAGTAATAACTTAATTGTGCAAGTTGTTGTGCAATGCTTTTCAGCTGATTGTTGCCTTTTCTATTATAAAAAATTTGGAAGCTTTTAGACACATAAACATGGCTTTTCTCTTAGACAGGTTTTTTGCTTTATAGCTAAGGCCAAACTTAAAAACATTTTAGATAGTAGAATGGAAATTCATCAACAACCAAATCCCCTTATTCTCAAGATGGTTTATTTAATTGTGGAAACAGAAAGGTCTCAACAGTGTTGAGATCCACAAAGTAATTACAAAAGTAAGAGAAACATACCTTTTTTAGGAAATTTCTTTGCAAGCTTTCGATACAAGCCACCAGCAGCTTCAAGAGCAACACCAATAGTTTTTCCACGAAATCCACTTATCGATGATAAACGTATATTCACTTGATTGACTAATGTTTCGTACATATTTGCTACATACATTAAGGGCAACGCAAATCTTGCATCTCCTTCATAATTTATATCACTGTTTTTCCTCTTGCTTAGCTTATTTTGAGTATAGGCAGCTTCACAATCTGGCACTTCTACTACGTGAGACGTAATAAAGTGATCAATAACAATCTCCAAAAATCTCGCCCTCGCGTTTTCTATTGGTGAAATATCTACTCAAAACGACAGAAGTTAATAAGCAATAACAAACCCAATTGATGATTAGTCACTAGTCAGTGGTATGGGAAACATATGAGAGATACCACCTTCTGTAACTAAAATATTGTAGGAACCTCTTGTAGAAACGTCATTTTCTAGGCTAGAGTGATCTTCATCAACTCCCACACCGTGAAGAGGTAAAGAATCCCTGTATGGTCCATCAATACAGTCCTGCAAAGAAAAGTATATAATGACAATCATTTTATAGAAGATAGAAAGAAAGGGTAATCTTTTGCAACCTTTCTCGCCTACTAGATTTTGCAACCTCCAACATATTCTAATGGCTCCAATACATGTTTCCCCTTCTAAACTAGCTTTTTCATTTTACAGAGATAAAGGAAACTGCCATGAAAATAGTTTCCTATCCTTCAACTTTACTTCCAGTTTTCCAACAATGCAAATGAGAAATCAATTTGATGTCAACAGTCGTTAAGGGTAATGTTTGGCATAAGAAATGAGGCAAAGAATATGGACAGAATTCTGTTATTTGCCTCATTTATTCCATGTCTGATAGCGAAAACTGTTGTCGACTCGTGGGTGCGATGAACAACTTAAGCTCACTGGTACCTGAGTGGAACAGTACTACAGTAGAAACTCTCTACAGTCATACCCTTGGCACCATACTAAAAATATGACTATAAGGAGTTTATTCTTAAGTGGAGTTTTACATAGAAAATATCAAAAGACTTATGTATGTACATAAAGAAGATACATGTACCTAGTTTAGAACAAATACATGTATTTTGAAAGTTGTAAAGTCATCAAGTTTCTTGTATGTTTTCTTTACATGTATAAATACTAGATACTTTTTGTTATCTTCAAACAAGTCAATAATGGCACCCAAAGTTGATAAACGAACTCAAATCACTGAAAAAATACACGTCAATTTGTGCAAAATGAAAGAATCAAATCCGAATTGGACGCAAAAAGAACTTGTCAAGTGGTTAGAAGATACTCATGGGGTTACGTTATCACAATCAGCAATATCCAAGACCATCAAGCGATGAATCGACCACAAGGAAGAAGTATGACTTATTACAATGTGGAGTTTATTCCTATTTATAACTATATGGAGGAATTTTTATTAAGACGGGACCCGAAAAAAGTATGACTTATTACACTGTGGAGTTTATTCCTATTTATAATTGGTTCCAAGTCGGGAACATGAATTTTTATTCTTACAGGGAGTTTATTCCTATAGGGAGTATTCTAATAGGGAGTTTCTACTGTAATAGCACCGAGATACTTATAACAATAGAAAGATTACTATAAAAGGATTTTCTATATCTAGCAATCCTATATACACCAATCTTATCCTATAAGCACAAGATTTGCCCGTTTAAACTCATTCAAACTGATGCCAGCAAAAAAAATTAAAAGACTTCGAGTACATTATATCAAGAACGCTTGTCAATATACACTTAAAAAAAAGGTATATATTTGTTTAGTTCAACTACATGGACTTAGCTAGTATCCTAACGAGGAGGAGAACAGGAAGGACTAAAGTCATTGTATTAGTACGTAAAAAACTCGATAAATGAATATCTACCTCTCTTGGAACCACAGGAAGGACTACTAGTAGGCTGACAAGGCTGCATCACCCCCATATTAAGAAAAATAATCGATTTTTAGCATGTACTTTAACAAAAAGTGACATATTTTAGGCATTCATCAAGCCCCCTAAATCCCAATAACCAAAAAAGTCTCCTAATTCCGCCACTTTTCCAAGCTCATTTTTGTTCCACCACTGTATATGAATATATAAACTATGGGCACGTTTGACATCAACTTTTTTGGGTCAAAATTTGCTAAGAAAAGCGTTTTTACAAAACGATAGTATAGTATTTGTCACCACCTTTGATTGTATAATTATCAGAAGTTTATAATTTCTTTTTACAGATAAGTAATTTTTTACTAAATTTAGCTAATAAGTGACTTGTAAATAATTAAATATACAAACAAATTACAAAAGTAAAATTCCATTTTCGGTAATTATTGTTTTCTCTGAAAAAGTTAAAAAATTCTCCAAATTACTAACTCAGGTGCTTTCGGGATTTTCTAGCCTATTGACTCAAAAGCTAAGCTATTTTAAAAGCTAATAAACCAAATACCCATTTAGAAGCTAAAAAAGCTAAAGCTAATCAACCAAATAAGTACCCATTTAGAAGCTCAAAAAGCTAAAGCTAATAAACCAAATACCCATTTAAAAGCTAGATAGGCTAAGGAAACACACACACACACACACATATATAGAGAGAGTAGACTTACAACAGCACTGGAATCATCATCCTCATTCGGAATCGAACCGGTATTTAAATCATGTAATGAGCTGCTATTTCCAGATATAAAAGAGTTTGGTGATCTCAAATCATAGTGCTGTACTTCTACACCTCTTCTACTCCCCATTTACACTCCAATTCTCTTCTTTTCTGTGGTTTAATATACAAAATGATAAGAAAAAAAGGAAAATACATAGTTAGATGTTGAGTGAGCTTCTTTAACTTCGAAAATGATTTGTTTATAATAAGTAATATAACCCACCACTCCAATTCTCTTCTTATCTGAGGTTTAATACACAAAATAATTAGAAAAAAAAAGGAAAACACATAGTTAGATGTTGAGTTAGCTAGTACTCTATTTAAATTTAAAATTGATTTGTTTATAAGTAATATAACCCACCACTCCAATTCTCTTCTTCTCTGTGGTTTAATATGCAAAATAATTAGGAAAAAAAAGAAGAACACATAATTAGATGTTGAGTTAGCTCAGTATTTAAATTTGGAATTGATTTGTTTATAACTTATAAGTAAATATCCAATTCTCTTCTTCTCTGTGGTTTAATACACAAAATAATTAGAGAAAAAAAGAACAACACATAATTAGATGTTGAGTTAGCTAATAGTATTTAAATTTAAAATTGATTTGTTTATAAGTAATATAACCCACCACTCCAATTCTATTAGCTTCTCTGTTGGTTAAATATAGTACAAAATAATGATGAGAAAAAAAGGAGAAGACATAGTTAGATGTTGAGTTAGCTAATAATATTTAAATTTGAAAATGATTTTGTTATATAGTAAGAAATAGAAGAGAGAGAGAGAGAGAGAGAGAGAGAGAGAGGGGGTATTATTACCAGAGCTGTGACCTAGGCTGAGGTTGTTTTGTTTGCCAAAGCTGTCTCCGATCCTAATTTTGTACCCTTTTTCTGATCTCCACCCCACTTACCAACCTGGTTCGGCTTTATATTACTTAATAAATATATATAAAAATAACAATATTTAATCATGGGTTATATGAAAATCACCTTACACGTCAATTTGGACAATTTTTTTTTTTAAAAACGCTCCAAATCAATATTTGATTAGTGCAAATCTTCACGGTTTTATGACGAAAATACAAATATGCGTCTTTTTTTTCCTAAGATGTATAATGACATGTTTTGAAAATTACGGTAAAATTTAAAAATTTAAAACATGTCATTATATATCGGGAAAAAAACAAGACGCATATTTGTGTTCCCGTCGTGAAACCGTATAGATTTGTATTAATCAAATTTTGATTTAAAACGTTTTTAAAAAAAATATCTAAATTAATGTCTATATTGATGTTAAATTAATCATAGTATACTAATGTAGCGGTTTACTCACAACTCCATGAAGTAATTTCATAATTACTTTTTAACTTTTTACCTACTTTACAAATTTTTCCATACTTTTTCAAACATATTTTATTGATATTTACAAAATATGTAAATTTAAATGATAATTAATTTTTATGTAAGTAAATTTGACTTACTAAGTGGAATACGTGAAATTATAATCTGGATCGGAATAATATTTGAACCATATGACGAGTTTTTTTATCAAACTATTGTCATTGGAGAAACTAATTCCTAAAATCTATAGTTATTTTAAAACTAATTATCAATATATGGTTGTTACATTTCAACATGATCCCATCTATTTTCAAAATCATGCTAAAAAATTCACCTAGTTCTAATTAATAACCTTAGAATACCTAGATAATATTAATGGTAAAATAATAAATTGATGTGCTAATACATGACAATAATTATGTAGGACAATATGTTTTCACCTAGTCGCTCCAATACTAAAAAAGTATTTTTTAATAAGACCCACGTCTAATATTTTGAAATTTTTAGAAAAAAGTTCATTAAATTAATTTCTAACACGTTTACTTCTAATATAAATAAAAACCAAAACCGAAAATAGCAAAAAGAAGAAGAAAAAATACGATAAGTTATCATATGTTATTACATAGCGTATAGACATTAAATATGCGCTATTTGACTAAAGCCGTAAAATATGTACTCTTTACAAAATAAGCTTGAGATCTTTATGAATTTTCGTAAACTATATCCTGAATATCCGGAATGACTTCACGTAAGTTTATAAATTTTCGTAAACAAAATTTAATATATACGGTAAATACTTTAAACAAAATTTAATCATTAGAGTATTAAACTTAGAAATTTAAGGTCGTTGACGTATGTTATTGGAAGTATGCACATAAAATTTGAAATGTAACGTTTACTAATCCCGGTAGTTTAACTAATATTTATGACGTCTAAGAATAATATTTGTAGGAGGCAAGGCAACTATGGTAATTTTTTAAAATGATTTGAAAATTATAGGATCATATTGAAACGTGACAATCATAGAATGGTAATTAGTTTTAAAATAATCATAGATTGGTAAATAGTTTATCCAATAACAATATGGTAAAAAAATTTCATCATATGACTTAATTTTGAGAATCTCCATTTTGTCAGATTTAGTACAAATTATTAATTGTTTAAAATTACATGTAGTTTGTATAATTGAATGGAAACAGAAGTTATACATCGGGTTTCCCAAATAGTTTGGGCCACAACTATGTAGAGTAGATCCACAAGCGGAAAACAAGAAATGTGAGAAAATAATAAATTTATTTTTAATTTTACATGAAAAAAAAGAAAGCGAAAAACTAGAAAGGGAAAGCATGGGTTTTTTTTGGGCATACTAATTTCCACGTAACCATGGTTTGGGTATATAGGCTATCATAAGTATAAATTTGTCAGGTAATGACGTGCACACACCCATTAAGATTGATTTGCAAATAATAATTCAATTTGTCCGAAAAAATAAAGTTGAATTGGCACAGTGTTCAAATATGTCAAACTAGCTAGATAATAAAATTTTGAAAGCTTTAGATTACGACCAGAAAACTGTTATGTTATAAAGAACGCCTGTCTTATATATATATATATATATATATATATATTAGCATAATAAAACATCATCCCTCTCTTTTTTTTAAGTTAGCAGTAAGAATATAATTCAAATCACTTTGTACATGTTTTTTAATACATGCATACACAATATACTATTTATACATGCTTTTTAATACAGTAATGTATAATACATATTTTATACATGCATACACAATACACAGTTTATACATGTTTTTTTAATACGAGCATACACAATACATTATTTATGCATGCTCTTTAATACAGACATACACAATACATAGTTTATACATGTTTTTTAATACGGACATACACAATACAGTATTTATACATGTTTTTTAATACATGCATACACAATACATATTTTATACATGCTCTTTAATACAATCATACACAATACACAATTATACATGCTATTAAATACAGGCATACACAATACACTTTTTATACATGCTTTTTAATACAGGCATACACAATACCTTTTTTGTACATGCTCTTTAATATATACATACACTACACAATTTATACATGTTTTTTAATACATGCATACACAATACACTATTTATACATGCTCTTTAATACAGTAATACATAATACATATTTTATACATGTTATTTAATACATGTATACACAATACACAGTTTATACATGTTTTTTTAATACGAGCATACACAATACATTATTTATGCATGCTCTTTAATACAGATATACACAATACACAGTTTATACATATTTTTTAATACGCACATACACAATACAGTATTTATACATGTTCTTTAATACATGCATACACAATACATATTTTATACATACTCTTTAATACAGGCATACACAATACACAGTACACAGTTTATACATATTTTTTAATACATGCATGCACAATACACTTTTTATACATGTTCTTTAATACATGCATACACAATACACAGTTTATACATGTTTTTTTTAATACGGGTATACACAATATACTATTTATATATGCTCTTTAATACAAGCATATACAATACATATTTTATACATGCTATTTAATACAGGCATACACAATACATATTTTATACATGTTATTTAATACAGGCATACACAATACACAGTTTATACATGTTTTTTTTTAATACGGGTATACACAATACATTATTTATGCATGCTCTTTAATACAAACATACACAATACACCGTTTATACATATTTTTTAATACGGACATACACAATACACTATTTATACATGCTCTTTAATACATGCATACACAATACATATTTTATGCATGCTCTTTAATACAGGTATACACAATACACAGTTTATACATATTTTTTAATACATGCATGCACAAAACATTATTTATACATGCTATTTAATACAAACATACACAATACACAGTTTATACATGTTTTTTTAATACGGGCATACATAATACACTATTTATACATGCTCTTTAATACATGCATACACAATACATATTTTATATATGCTTTTTAATACAGGCATACACAATATATTGTTTATACACGCTCTTTAATATAGTCATACACAATACATTCTGTATCCATTGACAATTTATACATGCTATTTAATACAGGCATACACAATACATATTTTATATATGCTTTTTAATACATGCATACACAATACATTGTTTATACACGCTCTTTAATACAGTCATACACAATACATTATGTATCCATTGACACTGTTTTTTTTTTTTTCTTATTATTATTGATACACAATATAATTTTTATACATGCTCTTTAATACAGGCATACACAATACATAATTTATACATGTTTTTTAATACGAGCATACAGAATACATTATTTTTATATATTTTTGTAATTTTGGATTTTTCTTGGTTTTTTTTTTTGCCACTTTTTTGGAGATTTTTCGGGTTTTCGACTTTTGAAAGTTTTTTTCAGCACTTTTTTGGTTTTTTCGGCTTCTCGACTTTTGTGAACTTTTTTCATTCTTTTTGTGATTTTGGATATTTTTTGGGTTTTTTTTACCAATTTTTTGGGTTTTTTCGGTTACCGACTTTTTTAAAAGTTTTTTCAGCATATTTTGGGTTTTTTTAATTCTCGACTTTTTTGAACTTTTTTCATTTTTTTTTTTGTAATTTTGGAATTTTCTTGTTTTTTTTTTACCATATTTTTGGGCTTTTTTCGGGTTCTCGACTTTTCTGAAATTTATTTTTATTTATTTTTGTGAATTTGGATTTTTCTTGTTTTTTTTTTTTTTTTTTGGCAACTTTTTTGGAGTTTTTTCGGGTTCCCGACTTTTTAAAGGTTTTTTCAGCACTTTTTTGGTGTTTTCGGATTCTCGATTTTTGTGAACTTTTTTCATTCTTTCTGTGATTTTGGATTTTTCTTTGTTTTTTTTTTTTACTTTTTTTAACCATTTTTTGGGCTTTTTCGGGTTTCCGACTTTTTAAAAGGTTTTTCCAGTCTTTTTTGGGTTTTTTCGGATTCTCAACTTTTTTGAACTTTTTTCATTTTTTTGTGAATTTTGATTTTTATTGGTTTTTTTATTTTTTAACATTTTTTTGGATTTTTTCGGGTTCCCGACTTTTTTAAAGGTTTTTCCAGCATTTTTTTGGTTTTTTCGGCATCTCGACTTTTTTGAAATTTTTTTATTTTTTTTTTGTAATTTTATTTTTTTCGGTTTAGAAGTTATTTTAACATTAAATAAGATATTATTTTGTGGGAAAAAAATGATGATTTAGAAAGAGAGAGGAGAGAGAGGAATTTTTTGATATGTGATGAGAAATATATATTTTTTTTTTCTATTTTGGGTTAATTGTATGTTTTGGGAATAATTTGTTTGGGTTGTATGTTTTGATAATATTTCATAACACATTGTATGTTTTGGGAATTGACCCCTTTATCTTTCAAATTTCATATTTGATGATGTTCATGAGTTTCCTTTTTTTAAAATCAATTTTTATAATTTATGGGTTGTAAATCTTTATTGCTATAAATCAAGTTTATAAATAAAATTAAGTTGAATGAAAAACATGAATAGTGATTGAATACGAAATTAAAATTTTCAACTCATATTGAAACTTAATATCATTATATGAATTCTGAAAGTTAAAAATCAACCACCGCTACCCATATGAGTAATATTAAAAATTAAAATTATTTCTTGTAACTCTAATATATTATTTTCACAGGTTTTTTTATTACAAAAGAAAAGAAATATAGATTTTCTAAATGGAAATGTAAATGTAAATTAAAGAATTATGGCCTCATCCTACAAGAAAATAATAATAATAAGTTCTTTAATAAACCGTTAATTATTAGAAAGTAGTAATAAAAAAAGTAGTTATTGATAAGTCATGGTCAAATAAAACTTTTTAAAATTATTACGGATAGATAATACTGGGGTGTTTAATAATTTGATAAAAGAGGTAAAGTTATGTTAACGGAGGAGGAGAGATAACGATAGTGAGATAGATTAATTATTTCAATGTTTAATTTTATGTGTAGTTTATATTTCGATGGTATGAAACATGAACATATGTACTTTATTACTTAATTGGGTTGTCACACCATGTCATTATTATGGCATGATAGACCGGGTCTACCAAGTTACTCGTAATGAAATGTGATTAAGAGCAAATTCATTATAAATGCGGTTCAATCCAGGCCTCATGAATCAATAAGGTTCTTCTAACAAAAAATATCTGGATTAAAAAAATTAAAAGGGAACATGTTCTATGTTATCAAATATTGACTGTACTGGTGTTAAAAAAAGAAACATCGACTGTACTTTTGCAAAATAAAATAAAATAAAATAAGTGTATAGTATATAATCTATTTATGCATATTGATTTCTCTCGTCTCTAGTGGGGTGGTATATTCGTTTTTCTTACTTCTAAGTTGGACTACGTTATCATTTTAATATAATTTTTAATTTTTAATATTGTTTTTTTTTTAATTAGGATGAAATATTTTTAATTTGGTTTTGCTACCCTGTACGCTGCATATACAAAGTATTCAAATCTATTTGATCTCGTTAACTCATTGCATTTTCTCTCTCTAAAAAACAGCACACATCACCGCCACCACTAAGTAGCGCAACACCAGTACCCTCTTAATGATTTGCAATGTAGTAAACACTGTTGTCTATGTGTCAAATCACATAACATTTTAACATATATGAGTCTCGGTAAACTATTATGTACTCGACCTCAAATAATTCATATGGTTAGGAGTGTATAGTCGTTTATAACTATAACGTTTTGAATGTGAGCAAATTTTGAATTATTCAAGTTCATTATATAAATGCTTATTTATTTGAAGTTTAAAAGTTAATTAATCTTTTTGAATTCATTTATCTAGTTTCTTAAATCCTGGTTTTTGTTCATGTACCAATGCCTTCTTTGTAATTTCCCCCAATAGGGGGTAATTGAGCTTATTTGATGTTATTTTACAAAGTTTTATAGTTAAGACTTAATAAATTCAAGCTTCTGTCCTTAGGTTTAATACTCCAATTTTTTTGATAATGAGAGATATATATGTCATTTTAGACCATATAAAAAAAAAAAAAAAAGACCTGGGTATATTGAAATACTTCCTTGAGTTAGAAGTTGCTAGATCCTCTACAGGCATTAGTTTGTGCCAAATGAAATATTCCTAGAACTATAAGAAGAAATGGGATTATTAAATTGTACTCCTCCTTCATTCCCTATGGATTCTAATTTGAAACTATCAAATGATGCAATTAATCCACTCCCTTATCCTTTGCTTTACAGAAGATTAATTGGTAAGTTGTTGTACCTTACTATTAATAGACCTGATATAAGTTTTTGTGTGAATACTTTAAGTTAATTTATGGAAAGTCCATGACAGTCACACTATGATGATGCATTGAGAGTACTTAAGTACATTAAGAGTTCCCCTTCTCAAGTTTTATTTTTCTCCTTATCTAATTCTCTGAAATTGACTGCTTTCTCTGATTCTGATTGAGCTGGCTGCATTGATGTCTGACGGGCAGTGATTGGATATTGTGCATTTTTGGGAAAATGTTTGATGTCTTGGAAAAGTAAGAAATAGCTAGTTATTTCTCGTAGTTCAACTGAGGCAGAATGTAGGACATTGGCTATGACTTGTTGTGAGATAGTTTGGTTCAAAAATTTGCTTGTAGGATTGACAATTACTTTTAATGAACCAGTGTTATTGTTTAGTGATAGCAAATCTGCTATTGCTTTAGCTGTGAATTCTGTGAATCATGAGCGCACCAAACATATTGAACTTGTTTGTCACTATATTAGAGAGAAAATTCAAAACCAAACCATGCATTTGATGCATGGTTACTCTGCTTCTCAAGTTGCTGATGTGCTCACTAAGCCTCTTGGTTCAAAACTATTTCATTCTATGATTTGCAAGACGGGAGCACTTGATATATACTATCTTGAGAGGGCATATTGATGTATATATATGTTGCTCTAACTGTTTTTAGTACTTATGTGTCACTTCTAGCAAACTAGGTACTAATACTGTAAATAAGTTTACTTTCTGTTACAAGTTAGTTACAGTCCTATTGAATATACACTGTAAACTCTCCCTCTTTCAATTCAATGAGAATCGGTTTTCTTCTCGTTCTTGATTGAGTTTCTCTCTCTAGAATATAGAGACGAGGTTTATGATGATTCTCTACAAAAACTATTAGATTTTTTTCTCCCCTGATTATCCTGGTGAAAACGAAAATGTTATTCAGAAGAAAGTTTTATATATGTCCAACAACTTAACAGAACAACTTAATTAGGCAGACATCCTAAATGAGAGGAAAAGAATATTAAACAAAGACATTTAGTGAAAATGAAATTTGATTTTAAAGATTGATTTTGATGTATACTAGCAGGTACGAAATTGAGAAACATATCTTGGACAAGCTCGTTAAATCCCAGTAGTCTAGCAAACCCAAAGTCAATGTTAATAAAATTCCCTAAATTTGAACATAAGCTTGTAGCTCAAAAATATATGATGCTTTTTTTCCGGTAAGTAAGTATATATTAACAAAAGGCGGGACCTAACCCAGATTACAACGATGAAGAGCAAAGCCAAATAAATGATGTTTAGTAGTAGTAAATAGTGCTAAAATCAAGAGTCGCAAATGCGGTAGAAACCTGAAACATAGCTCAGGGCTCATTTGCATGCAGTTCAGAAGCTCAATCTATTAACAGTTTAGCCTTTATGCTATGAATTAATGTTCCTTCATAAATTATACCGAATAAGCTGTGAGTAAAAATAAACAACTGTAGTTATATATAATTTCTGCCTGGACCATGTCGATCAGGAATATAGAGTTTACTCATGTTGATCAGGAATATCGAGTTGTCAATTAAATTTGTTTTAGTCCTAAACCAGGATTTTATTATAAAATAATTACTTGTTAGAGGTTGTGGTACACTCTAAAAAAAAAGCCTAAATCCAACACAACATAAGCGATACTAATAAAGGGGATAATTAGTATCCTAGCAGTGAAATAAAGAGTTCTTGTTTATTAACATCTCCCTAGAGCATTATTGCACCAGTATATCTTCTCATCTCATTTAACTTAGCTTTAATTAGTACTGTTTTTACCCTTTTTATCATAGATTCATAGTGTTCGCAGGGCTCACTCATGTTAGTATTTATGTAATCATTAAAGACTAAGTTTATAGATAACTTTGATTTTTAATGAGCAAGATTCCTTCTCCACTAATCACGCATATCTTTACAAAAGTGGGGAAAAAGAACAGGAAATAAACACTACATTGTTGAAATTTCATAATTTCTCTTTGAGAATGTATTTTTCCACTACAATTTATCTGTTTCCATGCTCAAACCGTGAAAATTTTCTCCGAACCGTAAAATTGACTTACGGACCGTAAGTCAAACTTACGGTTTGACTTTTGGTCAAAACCGTAACTTGACTTACGGTTCGTAAGTCAATTTTACGGTTTATCTATGAAATTACCAAATTTCCTCTGTGTTGAAAATTTGAAATTTTACAATGGACCGATCAATCGGCCATCACAGCCGATCGATCGGTCAACCATTCTGTAATATTTTACAGTGGACCGATCGATCGGCTGTCAGCTCCGATCGGTCGCTCTGTGTAAAATCTCTAAAAAATTCCAGAGAGGTTGGCCGACCGATCGGCCAACTTGGCCGATCGATCGGCTAGTGCAAATTTGCACTGCGTATACATACATACACACACTCATATATACATATATACATCTCTCTATAACACCAAAAAATTCGCCTATTTCATCAAAAATCATCAAATTTTCAGGAAAATCACTTTTTTTTGTTATAAATCTCTATTTTCATCACCATAATACATATATTTCAAAATTTCAACCTAAAATCCATTGATTTGTCCCAAATCAATTCGTATTTTTTTTTTGAAAAAAAGCCTAATTTCTCAAAAATCCTAATTTCTCAAATTCAATAAAATGGTTCGAGAGAAAAGCTCTTCGAAGACGACTTCTAAATATATCGGCTCCTCCACTTTTCGTTTAGGTAAGTCTTCGAAAACCTATAATTGTATCTCGAACAGGACAATTGTCAATCGTGTATCTTTAGATTATGCAAGTTTCCTTCGTAAATTTCCGCTTCTTGAAGAGAACATCAGTTTCCAAAATTGGAAAAAGTTGATTTTTTTTATCTAAAGATATATATATTGTTGAAACTTATCAATTTTTTCAAAATCTTATTGTTTATACGAATAACAATAATGAGCTCGAACTTTCAAACAATGTCAATAAAAAGAAAATAGTTTTTTCCGCCTCTCAACTACGCGAACTCTTAGATTTAGAGTCTAGTAGCGTATCAAAAGCCGGGGAAGTTTTGAATATGTGTAATTTGTCAAACATGTTTGAACTTCGTCAATCCGTGTTTCACTCCGATTGTAACGACCCGGCCCCACGGACCGAACCGCTACGCCCGTATCAACAATATTGTCCGCTTTGGCACAACTTCCCAGGGAGGTCACCCATCCTGGTACTACTCCAAGTTAAGCACGCTTAACTATGGAGTTCCGTCCTCGCTGTTGTGCCGCACGGCTTTAAAAGGCCTTGTTAATAGGAAATGGATCTTTAAGCTCATATACCACACGAGTACTCTCATATCTGAGCGATGTGGGACTGACGCACAACACCGCACCACAGAATTTCCTTCCTGGAAATCTGGGTCGTCATAATCACCCTCCCTTTAGGCACGACGTCCTCGTCGGGCACGTCGTCCTACAGGGGTCCACACACACGTGCTAGTCTCCATATTTCCGGTCAAATAGAGGCTCTGATACCATCTGTAACGACCCGGCCCCACGGACCGAACCGCTACGCCCGTATCAACAATATTGTCCGCTTTGGCACAACTTCCTAGGGAGGTCACCCATCCTGGTACTACTCCAAGTTAAGCACGCTTAACTATGGAGTTCCGTCCTCGCTGTTGTGCCGCACGGCTTTAAAAAACCTTGTTAATAGGAAATGGATCTTTAAGCTCATATACCACACGAGTACTCTCATATCTGAGCGATGTGGGACTGACGCACAACACCGCACCACCGAATTTCATTCCTGGAAATCTGGGTCGTCATACCGATCATCGTGGAGAGCCAAAAGCTAATGGTCTCTACTTTCAAAATAAAATCGTTTTTTTTGTTGTCTCTAAAATTATATTCCCTCATAGCTTAAATTTTACCGATGTTACGGAAGATAACATTGTTATTCTAGCTTGTATTCAAAACAAAATTAAATTGGATACCGCTACCTTAATTCTTAAAACAATGAGAGAAGTCAAAGACTTCACAAATCACTCTTTTCCGTATGACTCTCTTATTACCGAAATTCTCAATTCTTTTAATATCAAGTGCAAATGCATTAAAATCGAGTCGATTAGTTATTGGTGAATTTTTTGCACATCTCTCTCTTCATCTAGAGTCATATGTAGGCCCTAAGTTAATCTCCATCGAACCCGTTTTGGAACCTCATGATCCTTCTCTAGGTCCTAATACGGAACCCGATGGTCCTCCTTCCGACACCATTCTCATATCCTCGCGTCGACGAAAGGGGAAAGGAATAGCGGTATCCTCCTCTCTTCCCCCTATTGAAGCCCCTCCTCCTCATAATACTGAAAATGCTCGCTTCTCCTTTCCTCGTATCCCTCCTTGGGCGCCCGCGATCGAAAATTTTCATACGGACAAAATGACGATGGATTACGAATTTCATCATCATTTTCGTCAACAATACCGTGAGTATAGAATGGATAAGGGTGAGGATTACGGAGAAATCGATGCATATAGTGAAGAAGAGTATAAGTATTATCGTGCACATTTTCCGAACTATCGTCGTTCGCTCTATGATGATACCGATGATGATGCTACTTCGAAACATGACTAGCTTTGTAATTTTTCTATGTTTCGATGTAATTTTTCTATGTTTCAAACAATGTGTAATTTTATTTTATTTTATTTTGTTAAACCGTGACTATTTTGGGACTCGTTACATTATAAATGTTAATCGTTTTTGCGATTGGGTATGTTAATGTGCGATTGGTTATTTTTATCTTTTGTTATCATTTTATCGTATGTTTCCATTTGTGCGATTGGTTATTGTGGTGTTGTTGTATTATTTATTTGATATATTGGGTTGGTGATTGTATTTTTTTTATTTGTGGCGATGATCCATTTTTAAGCAAAAGTATGACGAATTTTTCGCTCGACATTTACTTACCAATCTCTTGTATTTTGATTTATACCCTTGTCGTTGTTGTTTGTTGGTATTAGATGTAAATTATTGGGTTGATCATTTTGTTAATCTTATTTGTGGTGATACAACTTATACCATAGAGAAATGACGTTTAAATAAAACTTCAAAATGATAAATTTTCATTTATATAAAGAGAGTTTTACGACCGTTGCAACATTTATACAAATGAATCACATAAATCACATAAATAACAAAAATAATTGAAATTTGGTCGGAAAAAAAATGAAAAACTAATATGCATCGTCTACGTTGAAGCTTCCAGTATCGACTTCTTTTCCATCTTGCCTTTGCAACGCTCTGTAAAAGTTAAAATTTGGTCGAAATATTTGTTTCCACGGATCAGCATCTGTAGTGTATTCTTCTTCCCACCGACCTATAATTGGTGGCATCGGAAAATTCTCGTATTTAGGAACAACTTCAGCATAATGACATCCGTTGACAAACACCATTACAACAGGGATGTAATGTGTCAGTTTAGGAGGTGCAGTGTAAAGAGGTAAATATGTGTTGTTTCGACAAACTACACCCCGACTACTATTGGTTAATTTCAATACTACAAGTGATATATTATATAACAAGATGCAATTATAAAACCACATGCAGAAAATCTAATCCATTTATCGATAGGGGCGTGGTTTTGGTTATTGGTATAATCCAAACTCGATAAAACATAATCAAAACCTTTGTGGTCGTAGTTTTGGAACAGATTATAATAAACCACTCTCATTCGACAAAGCTCCTGATACAACTCTCATCTAAATTCGAACCAATTTTCTTTCCCTCCATTTTTACGCAGCGCTTTTGCAATTACTCGAAAGCCACAATTACCATCACTACGCACATCATTTAACGTATCAATAAAATTATGTAACATGTACAATATTTGTTCACTGTACTTCAAGCTTGTCCTAGTGGTGGGGTTATGTATCGTCCTACGCATCCTACTAGTTGGCTGAAATGTTGTTTCTTCGGCTTTCCCTTTCCCTTTATTTCGCCTAGCCACTTTTTCCGTTTCGACTTTTCCTTTATCCTGACTAGCAAGTTCTTCGTCCACATACTCTCAGCCTGACTTGTCCCTGTTACTATAAGTGTCTCCTTTTCTAGGTCTCCTCCTACTGTTTTTCACTTCATGATCATTCATTGATGTTTTAGAGGGTAAAGTTATCTCTCGGAGTTGTGTTTTCATGCGCCGTTTTTTCACAGAGGTTACGGTTTTGACCAAAACTCAAACCGTAAGTTTGACTTACGTTTCGTAAGTCAATTTTACGGTTCGGAAAAAAATTTCACGGTTTGAGCGTGAAAACATATAAATTACAGTGGAAAATTCAGACTCTTTCTCTTTACTTTTTTGGAATTTTGATGTAGAGAATCTAAGAATTGTTCACTACTGCCTCAAGGGAATGATAACGAATATTAAAAATATCATTTATCATCTGTCTCAATAAATCATATTCCAATTGGTTTGACAGTAACAAATTTCAAGATGGAAATTTCAGAATAATATGGATGTCTATTAGATGATTATGACCAAAACAAGTTTTAAGAGAGACATCTTTCAAGACCCTAATAATATCTCCAGTTTAGCTGAACTTACAGAAATTTCTGACTTTAACTTAAACGCTTTAAATTCTAAATTAGATATTGAGTCAATTCTTCAAGTTTATATTCAAATTTTGTTTAACCAATGTGAATATGGTAATGTTCCTTTATGTAACTAGCTAGCGTTTCTTGGGGAATAATTGAAATACGCTTAAAATGATTCCGAGACCACAGTTAACAGAGAGAAAAACTCGTCTAATGCAACTAGATATCCTTTCATTTAAGAATAGAGGTTTACATTATGAAACCACTTCCACTTCCACTTCCACTTCCACATAATCATAATCATGAATTCAAATTCTCCATACCTCTAACCAAAAGGTGACACGAACAAAATTAAAACATAGATAAAAATCGCAACCAACAAAGTACGTACAAACCCTATCCCCATAAGTTTCAACATATTGCACTTAGCTCCTCACATTCAAGCTCCCCTTTCACCAGCCACCCTCGAATCACCCCTAAACTCAAATCTCACGTTAGGCTTAACCTTAGCTCCTTTTGCCATCTCTTCATTCTCAAAGCTTACATTAGGCTTAACCTTAGCTCCTTTCGCCGTCTCTTTATTCCCAAACTGTTTTCCATTTGGAAAAGCCTTTCCGAACCCAAACTCAATATCCTCCATCTCTTTATCGTCGAAATTACCATGATGCTCTTGCGTAGGCTCCCTTTTCTCGGGCCTAGGATGTGGCGGCTCTTGGTGGTGGCTCTGGCGGTGGTGGCTCCGGTTACAGAGGCGGCTGAGAAAGCAAGCCAAGGCGGAAACAACGACTATCACGGCCAAGACGATGAAAACTGCCCCGAATGAGCCCTTTGAGTGGGACGGTGAGATGGCGGTGTTAGGGTAAACCAAACCAGGTTGTTGTTGTTCTTGGAATGACATAGTGAGATTTTGTTTTATTTGAATATTTGATAGAGAGGGTATAGTAATGAATATAGAGGTTTAGTATGAGGTATATGAGGATGAGTTGTGCTTTAAGTGAGAAGAAAGGTACCTATCAAGAAAAGAAAAACAAGTGAGAAGAATGGTATATAGGGTATTGTGGTTGAAGTTATATAAGAAGAGCAAACAAGATTCGAAGGTTTGGTTAAAGCAACAAATACTGACCAGGGATGATGAGAATATACACAGGCATTATAGAATTGCCGTTGGTTAATTTGCAGCATTTAAACTCGGTCGCGGTTTTATGCTGCTTATAGGTTGTGTCCGGTGCACTTCATTCCGAGTAATTTTTGGTTTATGAATTGAAAAACGTGAATTTTAATCAAGATGGAACCGTTATTTTTTATTTTTCAGCCTCAAATAATTACCAAGTCATTTGTTTAAAGCAGCAAGTGAACAAGGTCTAACGACTTTGTTTACGTTAATAAGACCGTAAGCATAGGTAGCTAAGAGTAGCTGCAATCCCCAGAAGCTCGATTCTTTATGTTTGTCACTCTAGATCAACTAAAAATATTAAACCAACCCTACACGAGCTATCATTCAATTTGTAATGTTAATACTATATACTATATATAGCATGCCCAACAATTAGAATTACTTCATATTTGAGAACACAGAAAGCTCATTTTTCATGTTTAATGTAACTAAAACTCTCTAGTATTGATCCATTTATGTTGTTAATTTTGCTTACATAGCATCGGATTTGTAGAGTAATTAACTTGTGATAGTATGTACTTCTAATTATTAATTTCCATTAGTTTTCCTTGCCATGAAAAGATAAGATGTTTCTTTATTTAATAAAGTAGACACAAAAAAGATATTCCTGATCTACATCCTGCAAAGAAGTGCTACTACTTTGTTTGTATGCATTGTATATATAGAGAAAGTTGAGATTTTGATCCCTTTTTGTCAATTCTAATTTTAATCAACCAAACATTCCCAGAGACCAGTCCACATTTCACAAGCCATCCCATTCCTCCTGTAGCTAGCTTTTGTGCTTTATTATGTGTTCAAAATATAAAGAGAAAATTGCCTAAAATATCACAAATTCAAATATAAAAGCTGTAGGTCAAAGTCGTTAGACTTGGGAAACAAAAACGGAGCAGTACTGAAACGGGGCGGTATGAAAACAGAAACGGAAACGAGGAGAATGGAATTTTATGTGAATGGGAAATGCAACTATAATTAAAAAAAAAATGGAATAAAATATATAATAAATTTTTTATTAAGTTAAATTGAGTTCATGAATTCCACAATATCATATGAAAAGCTAGTAAATTTCTTTAAAAAATCTATAAAATATAATAGCTAAAATTTGAGTAATTAAAGATATAATGTATTTAAATTTCAATAATGCCCAATATGTATTACTTTTGAACTTATATTCTTTCTAGGTAGATATCATAATTTGCTTTCTCAATAGATACCACTTTTTGATACTATATAAACCATAAAAAATCTGTTTGACGTACACTCCGATCTCCTCCAATCACATCTCCGATCACATCCGATCTCATCTCTGTATAATTCATCTCTCACTCTATATATATATATATATATATACTAGTAATCGTGCCCCACGCGTTGCGTGTGCGATACGTAATGCAATAAAAATATAGAAAATAGGTATAATTATGATATAAATATGTGTATAATACAAAAAAAAAATATAGTTTAAAATTTAAAAGAATTTTTGGTTGTTAAAGAGTGATAAATAGTTTTATTAGTTTTTACTTTCTATATTTTTATGTGAGTATGATATTATTGTAATTAATATAAATGTGTGAGAGTATTTTTGGAAAAAAAGGCTAAATTGAGCAGCCTCATTTGACTTGGTTTGACTTATTATAATAGAATGATATAATCACAACGTCGTGAGACCATTGATGCCGACAACGGCGATGACGGCCTTCTCCGCCCATGTTGACGGTGGCAATGGCGGCATAGAACATCGCCATGATCGGAAAACGGTATATGTATCTATCTATTGATGTGCTATATATATTAGTGGGTTGATTTTGTACTATGAATGGTGAGTTTTTCTATATTTTCTTTTGATTTCTTATTTTTTGGCTACATGTGATAATACTCGTGGCGTAATTCTGGATTTGGGGCTGTTTTATGGACAAATTTTAGGCTGTTTGGGGGTGTTTTATGGCCTATTTTAGGGCCAAATCATTGGCTGTTTGGAACTATTTTAGGGCCAAATTGTAGGCTATTTGGGGCTGTTTTAGAGTCAAATCGTAGGCTGTTTGGAGTTGATTTGGTGCCTTTTGGGGGCCAAATCGGAAGTTGTCCAGGGTTTAATTGAAGCCGTTTTGTGACTGAATTGGATTATTATTCAGAGCTGAAACAGACTCTTGTTCATAGGTAAACAAACTCCGTTCCACTTCTTTTTATTGCGGGGTTGAAACTAAGCAATCAATTGTGGGTTCTGTAGTAGTTAAACCATGTATGCGGGGCTGAAACAGAGGCTTTTTTATATATGAAATGGTGTGCGTTAAAGCTTGTTTAGTTGAGTTTGTATGATTTTTAGGTGTACATGTATGCATGATTTTGTTTTGTGATTATATACATCCGTAAGCTCAAAATGGTAAGAGCGCTTGCACCAACACCGAGTTTCAAGAGTTTGGTCGTTCGAATCCATCCGGATTGGCCTTTTTTAATTTATTTTAAAAAAAGTAATATATGTGCAATTTGTGGTGAATTATATTGTGTTATGTCAAAAAAAATCGACTGAATTAGATGCACTTTCAGCAGAACTAGATGCATTTTCAACTGAATTAGATGCACTTTTGAATAAATTATATGCACTTTCGACTGAATTATATACACTGCTATTAGACTATATGCAATTTTATTGAATAATATGCTATTTCGACTGAAATAGATTTACTTTTATTAGACTATATGCACTTTTATTAAACTATATGCATTTTCCACTTAACTATATGCACTTTCCACTAAACTAGATGCACTTTTCACTAAACTAGATGCACTTTAAGCTGAACTAGATGCACTTTAAGCTGAACTAGATGCACTTTCGACCAAACTATATGCACTTTCCACTAAACTATATGCATTTTTATTGAACTAGATGCACTTTCAGCTGGACAAGATGCCCTTATGGTTGAACCAGATACAATTTTGATTGAATTATATGCAATTTCAACTGAACTAAATGCACTTTCATTGAACGGTATGCATTTTTTACCAAACTGTATGCACATTCGACTGAATTGATGTATTTTTTACTGAACTATATGCAATTTCGATTGATATACACTTTCCGCTTTTCTAGGTGAAAATATCACTTTTTGGTGAAAAAATGTTTTTTATGAAAAAAATAGCTTTATCGTTGTAAAAAGTGGTCTATTGACAAAAAAAACATTTTTATAATTTTGTTTGTGATTTTTTATTTTTTTAATGTTTTTTGGGACTTTATTATTTTTGGTTTTTTTTAGAAAAACACATTTTTTGTGATTTTACATCTTTTTTTTTATAAAAATACATATTTTGTGATTTTTATCTGTTTTAATAATTTTTTGTGAGTTTTTTTTTTAAAAATACATTTTCTTGTGATCTTTTCTTTTTTTAATAATTTTTTGTGATTTTTTTAGCAAAATGAATTTTTTATCCTTTTTCTAATTTTTTTGTGATTTTTTTTATAAAAATATTTTGTGATTGTTTTTCATTTTTTAATATTTTCTAGTTATTTTTTTTGTTTATTATTATTATTTTCATTTTTTATATTTTTAATAATTTTTTATGATTTTTTTATTTTTATAGAATTTTGTTGTAATTTAAAATTATTTTTTTATGGTTTCTAGAGAGAGAAAGTATGGGTATTATGTTTTTGGTTGCATAAAGACATTTTGATAAATAATGTGAACAATTAAAAAATGATATTTATAATGAATGCGAACTTATGAAAGTAGTTATGAAGAATATAAGTTGTCTATGTGATAGTTATAGGGAATTTTATATGTTCCCCTTTAAATTTTACATGCTCTTTTTTAGTAACTTGATTTAAACATGTTGTAATGTGTTTGTTTCTAATTTGTTAAAACAACAATGGTAAAAACATTCTTACTGTTGCGAAGCTTATTAGCTCAGTATATATATATTATATAGGAGATATAGAGAGAAAATATAGATAGAGAACAACAAGATCTTTATTAATCAGAATGTGTATGAATGAATGTGAAATAAAAGACCCTTAACACTCTTTATATAGATATATGGGTAGTGTTACAAGCCCACTTGGGCCCATAAAGTACAAGCCCAAGAGTCCAATAATATTCTACAACACTCCCCTTTGTACGTCTTAAATTCTTCGTCTCCATGCAGTCGATTTGAGTCGAGTTCATTCGCAGTGCTAAACACATAAAAACCTTAGGGCCGAAAAACCCAGTGTGAGACAAAACCGGTACCTAGAAGAAACTGTGTAGCCTAATGATATAAACCGAAATAACATGTAAGTAACTGACCACAAAACAATGTGTCTCATCAAAATCTTATCAGAGCAAACTCAATGGGAAAATCTCTGATCGAGGGAAAAAGAGTGCAACAGTGGTAGTACATATTATCACAATCTAAATTTACCAATTTAGACTAAGCAAGATATTACTCAATATTTAATTATTTTATTGATATATGTGTAAGTTTTATACATGGTAACTAAATCATTCATGTACGTAATATATTTTATTTACCAATTTACAATATACACGCAAGTTACATACATGGTAATTACAACATGCAAGCAAGTAATATATCTTTAATTACCAATTAATTCTATTTGGTAATTTTAACATGCAAATGAGTAAAATTTACTTGGAAACATATGAATTTATTCAATTAACATGTAATTTTTATTCACTTGTCTTTTAATAAATATATATATGCATATAAGTGAATATTTATAGACCGAATATTGATTTTTATAACACATATATAGTGTTTTATACGGAGACCATGCATGTAATTTCAGTAAACTAATACTTTCAGTTTCAGGATTATTACATAGTCAGGCCAAGAGTTTCTAGAAAATACATATTCAATACGGCAGAATACTATACGTTTATAAGCCATTACTATAGATCCAGCTTCTAGTTTGCAAAATAACATCAAATTCCAGTAGCAATTAGGGATTTCAATATCATATCAATAGTAAATAGACATAACCTAATGCCGTAGTAGATATTATGGAACGTATGGTATTATTCATTTGTATATCTAGAACTCTTTATACCGTACATATTAAATCGTGTTCTTATACATACATCGGGTATTTTTAGCGTTCCTTCCTACTATTTTCACAGGGTTTGGATATTAATTTACAATTAAAGTGTTGCCAAACAATTTATACAATTCCAGTAGTTATCATGTGGCTGACTTTTTACATGGTATAACAAATTTAGTTGTCAAACCGGAATTGAGAATTATTTTCCTTACACACGCTATGTTGACGAAGGTCGATTGAACTAAAAAATTCAAAATTTCGTCGTATGTTTATAACTCAGTATTCGAGCCGTTCTTTGAACAAATATCATAATCTTCTATTCTCCGCGAGTAAAGTGCCGATAACGTATTGTGAAGCTTATTAGCTCAGTATATATATTATATAGGAGATATAGAGAGAGAATATAGAGAGACAACAACAGGGTCTTGTATTGTATTTCAGTATGAATGTGAAATATAAGACCACTAATCCTCTATCTAATATAGATAGAGGGATAGGGTTACAAGCCCACTTGGGTCCATAAAATACAAGCCCAAGAGTCCAATAATATTCTACAACACTTACAATTTTAGCAAAATTTAATTTTCATATTATTACAATATTTAAAAGGTAACATGAAAGAATTTACAATGTTTCACATAACTTTATCAAAGTCTCCCCATATATAACTTTCTCCCTTGAAATAAAATTATGGGGACTAAACTCCCATTTTTGCAGTATATATATATTTTCAGAGATGCTATATGTAGATCAACTTTGAGACTTTTGTAAAAACGCTTCAAATCAAGATTTGATTAATGCAAATCTCTACGGTTTCACGATGGTAACACAAATATGAGTCTTTTTTTTTTCCGGAGATGTATAATGACATGTTTTAAAAATTATGATAAAATTTAAAACATGTCATTATACATCTCGAAACAAAAAAATTGTCATTAAAATAAAATGGATGAATGAGATTCCAATTGTTGCATCATAAAGGCTGCCCTTCGCTTCCCTCTCTCCCCGTAAACAATAAACACTTATCACGACTAAGTAAAAGGCAGTTAACACCAAATTTATACAACCAAGTGACCAATTCTACCTTTGATTTCCCTAGATTTGCATCATATCTGGCTCTCATGTACTTTGAATGGGTTGTATAAATTTTCTACAATTGGTAACGTCTTATAATAACACCACTTGGATTTTGCTTATTAAAGGACCAACCTCTACTAGGACCATCTTCATCATCACCGCATGCCAAGCATTCAATTATATTGTTCATAGAAACTCCGCTCTCAGATGCTGATTCTTTAAAATTCTGAAGTTTTCGATCCGGTCTCATTTTGTCTTTCTTCGAGTCAATTACAGGAGCAACCTTATTTTGCTTCTCAACCTTCTTCTTACTTCGCAACACTGTAGTTGAAGACTTAGGGAGATATCTATTCACCAAAAAAGGAAGAAAAAAAAAACTCATTCAACTTGTTTAAACAAGTCACAAATAGTTTGATACTGTCCTAATCTGGCCGAGTTAATCCTCAAATGCAACCAAACCAAAAAGACGGAAAAGGAGCAAAATATCAACACAGGGAAACATATTCTAATTAAAAAAAACAGACATTCACCACCGTTTCAGTCCGTCTTAAATGAACTGCACGCAAGAGGAATTGGTATGCCCATGAAACACGAAGTACACAATATGCTCAAATTCTAAATCACATTCATACAAAGTATTTTATCGCCAAAACTCCCACTCAACAAAACTCCAAGCAATTGCACACTGCCTACAAATCTAACACGAGACGTGTAGTCGTTTCTTTCAATAATTCAATTGTAGTTTGTTAGATTGTGTGCACAGCTAGCTCACGAGAAGGGTATATAGCTTATTTGTACGGGAATATTAATGAAAATGTAGGGAAAGGGGAACAGAATGGGTCTGTTGTGGAAAATTGGTCTCATCAACAACAAAAAACTAGTAGCATTTTTTTTCAGTACAAACATACTAAAGTTCCGCTACATTCCCTTCAATTCTCAAAAACGAAAACTAAACCAAGTGTAGAAAAACTTTAATTTGACATTTGACAAACGTTAATTTGATAGCCTAATTTGATAATTTTACACAAAAATGCGTCATAATAGAAAAACTTTTGTCCTAATTTCATACATAATCCAAATTTTTGTTATGTTTGAAATTGGAGGAAACGTTTTTGAAAAATATGTACCTAAATCGTTAAAAGCAGATAGTTTGTTGTAGTAAACGTATAAAACCTCGGAGATAAACAAAGGGTTATAATCTCAAAGGTGTCATCCACTCCCCGTATTTAAGATTAGAACTAAAAAAGCAAGATGACAAACAGATTAACAGAGTTTTATTATTTTAAATGATTCAATTGATTACATAGGTTTCCCTTCTACTTGATTTGTGGTTCGTTGGTTCATCGATTTGATAAGTATAAAAGTTGTGACTGGATCATACTTTGTGTGATTATTTTTTTCGAAAAAAAAAAACATTCTTGTGTGGTACTCAACAAGTTTAATTAATACTCGAGAAAATCTAATGTATGTGACAAGACAACAAAAGAGAGAGATGACAAAAAATCATTTAAAGAGAAAAAATGGAACACATACTGGAAGATTTTTTTGTCAAAGAGAAATAAAGCAATTTTAATAGAACAATGTCTGGAATTTTGAAGAAAGGGAGGTGTATATATTTTTTACTTTGGCCGGCTATATCCTTCTTTTGTAAACTGTTTCTGCTCTAATTTGTGGGGGGTTTCTTTTCAGCTGTGTTACAAGATGTACGTAAAAGATTTTACTAATAAATATATTTTATGGCCAATCAACATAAAGATATCCTATTATTATTAAATTATCAAAAACATACATTCAAAAGTTAAATTATCAAAAATATACATTCAATTAATAATTAATAAAAAAAAAAAAGTTGATTCATCCCTCCCAATCTTTTCCATTTCTCTCTTCTCCTCTCATCTTCTATCCAATCTCTCTTTTATCCAATCTCTCTTTCCTTCTTCTCTCTCTCTCCGATCTATCTCCTACTCATTCTCCTTCTCACTCTATCCGATCTCTCATCCCTCCTCTCTCTTTCCGATCTCTCTCATTATTCTTCCTCTATTTTTTTTTATCTTTTTCTTCTCCTCTCTCCCTCTCCGATCTCTCTCTTCCGTAAATATTGAGACGGACACATTTATCGGAATGGACGGCGAGTGTGTACATCGAGATCGAAAACTCGAGATTGATGACGACGGAGATGCGGTCGTCGAAGGAGAGGCTCACGACTGCGACGTGATAGTTCGAGATCGGAGACTGGGTAAGAGTTGAATTTGTTAATTAGTGTATAATGTTGAAAAATAATTGTATGAATTACATGAATTAAGGGTATGGAGTTGAACTTTTAGAATAAGGGTATGAAAAATACAAATTAGGGTATTAACTTTTGAAATAAGTGTATGAACAAATTAGGGTATGAATTTTTGAAATAAGAGTGAACTTTTGAAATAAATGTATGAAAAATACAAATTAGGGTATGAACTTTTAGAATAAGGGTATGAAAAATACAAATTAGGTATGAACTTCTGAAATAAGGGTATGAACTTTTGGAATAAAGGTATGAAAAATACAAATTAGGGTATGAACTTTTGAAATAATGGTATGAACTTTTGGAATAAGGGTATGAAATATACAAATTAGGGTATGAACTTTTGGAATAAAGGTGTAAAATATACAAATTAGGGTATGAACTTTTGAGTATTTTTTGTTAATTTAGTTTCAAAAGTAATATGTTTTGTTAATTTATCCTATATTTTACAAGCAACTAAACATCCGAAATATTTATTTTACCCCTACATATTTTACTCCCAATTCATCATTACACATATTCGCATTAAAAAACTTTCAGAAAGCAAAAGGCGAATCCCAATTTATTTCGGGAAGATCCGAAAAAATTAGTTTATTTCAGGGAGATCCGAAAAAAGTAGAGTAATGTAAAGTTGTCGAGTTTTTATAACAATATTGGAAAGTGTATTTATAAAGGATTTATTAAGTATTTTTGGTTGATAAAAATGTATTGAAATGTGTCTATTTCATTTGTACAGCACGTGCCGCCACATGTGTTATTCGGTCGTGTGACGCCCAATCGGGTTTGGGCTGTTAGACCTGAGCCCTTTCCATGGCTTCATCCTCAACTGTAGAGTAGAAGGGGTTGCCTCCGATCCTGTCATAAGCACTTATGCGTCTGGGGGACGGTGAACGATCGTGTCTTCTTGGAGTTGGTGATCTTCGGTTCCTTCGAGGGATTGGTGAACTTCGGTCTCTTCTTGGAGAGGGCGACCTTTGGTGTCGCTCTCTGTGGCTAGAGATAATTCTCTCGGGTGTTCTCTCTCTTCGAGATTGTCGTCTGGATTCATGATGGCTGCATGTATTGCTTATTGAACTTTCTCCGCCCTCCACGTGCGTTCGCTTGCTGGAGATGGTTTCTCGGGCGTCTCTACTTCGGACTGTGAGGTCTATGTGTTATCTTAGGTCGGGGCGCTTTGGATCGTTGTGGCCCCCGTTCCTTGTTGTCTTGGCTGTCGAAGTCGGGACTCTGTTGATTTTCGGGCTTTCGGATTCCTGACGCCGGTGATTGGGCCCGACATAACTAAAGCTTCTCTCCCATGCTGACAGCGGGTTTTTCTTCAGTAAGGTAGTTCGGTTTCAATCTCCTTATCGACCATATCATCAACTTCATCGCCTTCCGGAATGCCTCTCATGACTCGTTCGCCTCTCTTTTGTCTATCCACGATTGCCATGTCGTAGAACCTTTTGAGGGCGGCGTGCTCTAATTCTGTGATTTCGTTAGCGAAACGGTTAGTGGTTCCTTCGTCTATGCCCCTCGGAGCGGGTGCGGGTGCGGGTGCACATTCGGGTGCAAGCGGAACAACTCCGTTTGGACCGGGGGTGGACTGTCACGTTATTGGAGGCATGGCTTATCGACCGATCTATTGACACCTGAACTGGTCTATTAAGGTTTTAGACTAATAGGCAGACGGGGTCCACTTGGGACGGCGTCAACTGATAAGCAAAAATAATTCGTGAAGGTTTTACCGAGCTATAGTTCGGGTAGATGCGTGGTGTCGGATAGATAACGCTATGGATCGTATTCTTTATGTTATTAGTCCTTTTCTTTTAATGTTATTTTATATAAATCTCTTAAAAGTAAGCTGGGGAGGAATATTCTTTATTTATTATTTTGTTATGGAGTGACATTCTTTCCTATCAAAGGGCTACAATGATTATATACTGGTGGGAGTGGCTCCAGTGGGTGACAAGTAGCGGAAGCATGACCAACAATTATACACTGAGTTTTATTATTCACTTTAAGATAAATAACACCACTATCTAATTGGGTCTTACAAACTCTTCCTAATTATCCACTTAATCGAGCCCGTTACCATTATAATAAGAAAATTATACTATTTATATTTTTATGATAAAAACGGATACAAATAAAACGTCTAACAAAAACAAAGGCGCATCAATATTTGTTTATAACTTGAAACCAAAATTATTCACTCCAACACACCGTAAAACTAAAATAAAAGGTAAAAAAAAAAAAACACAAAAGAGATACTAAAATGTTTGAGAATATTACCTGACAACCATGGCATGATTGGCATCTGCCACACCATGATTGAGATTGTGATCCTTTTTATTATCTATAGTACTATTGAATTTCTTTAACGCTTTTAATTTTATTTATTTTGAATTTGTCGGAGTTTAGATCCCATTTTTGCTTCAAGTGATGAGTAACATGAATTAGCTCATATTCAAGTACATGTATGGATTCTTTCATAATAATTTCGAAGTTTGCTAAATTATTTTTGAACTACAATCGATTTACACAAATTTATAATGCAAGTATGGAAACCGAATTGAGCACAAACGGATGGACTGTTTCTCAAATTAAAAAATAAAATAGAAATTGGTTGCACACCATATATATTTAGACCAGTACACCAAACTATGTAACGTAATTTGGTTTTCTCTTTTATACACAAGTTTAGGTGTTGGAAAATAATAGAAGTTGATAGACGAGCCTCTTGTGACAATAACTCAGAGTACACATATTTTGTTAGATTAAATATATATGTATGAATAAACATTTATATCATACTATCAAGATTACATAGAAACGAATACAAGTATATATAGCTGATTCCATGGTGTTAGATACGAGAACGGATTATGGGCTATTGGTCTTTCACAGACTAATTTGGGAATAAATGAGCAGAGTTGTTAGATATTAGTATTGGGCACCAAACCCTATATTATTTAGAGTTCTTTATAGTTTTGTAACCTAAATTATAGTCATTCTGTGATTTTGTAACTCAAACTACGAGTTTCTCTTTTTAAGTACCCAAACTAAATATTTCTCTTTAAATCAGTACCTTTCGTCCAAATTAACGGAAAAAGATGATGTCATCAAACATTTTTCATGCAGATTGAGGGGTAAAATGGTCATTTTACTCTTTTTCGATCTAAACTCATTGTGTTTGATCCAATGGCTACGAAAAAAAGGGAAAAAACATATATATACATATATGAATACCATCGTCATTATATTTACATATATAAATATATACATATACATACAATTATAAATATATAAACAAGGAAAATTGGGGACTTTGATTAGTAAGGAATCGACTCGATTCCATTATAGGCTTTGGGTTCTCAGATGTTGATGATTCAATGGTGGTGTTATTTTGGCCGATCGAAATGTGTGACGATGTGTGGCGGAGGTTTAAACCAACGATGATGGAGTTATTGATTAGGTTAGCAATGGTTAAGGGGTTGGGTTTTGTGGGCCATAACAGTGGTGAAATTTGGTTTAAGGACAGTTGTGGAGCTTCCCACCGTCGAATATCTTTTGCTGATCTGGGCCACCTCCGGTATCGTTTCGGTGAACTCGGAGGTAGTGGTTGTGGGCCCTACTTCCAGTGGAGATGGGGGTTGGCGGCGGCATGGTGGTGGAGGCGATGAGATTTGCAACGTATCTTTGTATGTATACGTATGTATGTATGTATGTATACATCTATATGTATATATTTTTTTGGAGAATATTTGTAGGTATATGTTGTATATATCTTTATGTATATCTCATGCAATAAAAGATCTTAAACGAGTGTATTTTTGTAAAACACAACTTTTCATCAAAAAAATTAACGGAATGTACTGATTTAGAGGAAAACACTTGGTTTAAGTATTTAAAAAAGAGAAACTCGTAGTTTGGATTACAAAATCGCATATTGACTATAGTTTACGTTTAAAACTGTAAAAAACCCATATTATTTATATAATAATACTAATTAGAATGTCATCAACTCTAATTAGTTTACTATTGAGTAATACGCATTACAAAACTCATATCATACCGCATATGGCTGGATTCGGTTCGGTTTTTAGCAAAACCGAAATCAAAACCGAACATATTTTTCGGTACGATTTTTTTCGGTTTCGGTCTTTTTTATTTTTTGGACCGCAGCGGACCGGTTTTTTTCGGTCCAGTTTTGGTTTTTTTTCGGTTTTTTTCGGTTTCGGTCTTTTTCGGTTCGGTTTTATTGAAAACCAAAACCGATCCGAATTTTTTTCGGTTTTTCGGTCTTTTTCAGTTCGGTTATCGATCCGGTTCAGTTTTTTCGATTTTTCGCCCAATCCTAATACCGCATGTTTTATTAGAGTATTATTAGTATATCACTTAATTAGCAATTCCAGAACGCCATGATCTGGAATTGAATCATCGGTCATATCGAGGGCATTATCATAACAAAGGAAAACTATTTTGTAATCTTTGTTTTTGAATTTTGTGTTGCCTTGTTCTTTGAGTGCCAAGGCGCGTTCGTTGAGACTCATTGCAATTCCAGAACCTAAAGTTAAAAACCCCCGAATGTGCTTTTCAATCTTGGTTTAAAAGCTTTAAAAAATTAACATAAGAGAGAGACGGCCGGGTTGGAGAAGAAGGTTCGAAGTTAGATTTGTTTTATTTTCTAGGGTTTAGTTTATTTGCTTAGTAAGTCACTATAGTTTACACAAACATATATTAATTGATCAAAATACCTGTAATTAAGACCCCAAATTATTTTAAGTGACACAAGTTGTCCTAACTTGTAATTTACAACTAAAAAATAGTTTAAAATGTTCAATCGTATTTCGAGATAACCACATAAGTTTACTAAACATCTTGCTAAATGGATTTGACATTGCGATCCTTTTGTCTCTCCAGATCATCCTCACTAAGATAACGATTATTAGAACGAGGTTGATTATTAGAACTGAGGTTAATTGCTATTTTGTGTAATGAACTAACCACGTTTTGCGGTTTATTACCCTCGACTACATAAAAAATTTAGGTGGTGGATGGAAATAGTTTGGAAGAAAGTAAGGCGTGGGTTACGTATATGGACGGGTGAAATCGATTTTTCGCGCACAAAAATGAAGATTTTATGAATGGATTTCAGTTTAATGGTTGTTTACTTGGTTAGATAATTTAGTTAGAACATGAGCCAATCCAATGATCCATGCACAGGAAAAATCATTATAATGTTATGTGATTTCATTATTAAGTTTCATCTTTTTCATTATTGGAACAAACATGTAACAAACTGAGTAAATACTCGGGGAATCATATCTACCAAAACCTGGTGGTTTTGAATAATAAAACTAAAGTAAAAGATTAGGATACTCTTGTTTATAGTATTAATTAAAAATAAAAAAGTTAACTAAAATTTTAATATTGGTTGGAACTAATATATTTAATGTGTTGAACCGAATCACTCAATATTTTCCTCTCCTTGCCGTACTAAACCAGCCCCATATTTAGCCAGTTTTTAAATTTATTACCCTTAATTTTGTTTGTGACACTTTTATGCATCATAGTTTTAACAAGGTACTCCACTGACCTCATAGTTTCAATTGCAACAACACTGCTCCCCATATTATCAATATGTTACATTACTAGTCCCTTCATAAGGGGGCCACTTGTGTTATAGTGCTAAATGCACGGCTATATTGTAACTAATCAGAAATTTAGGGACTGTATTAATGTAACTTACTTTGTTTTTTTGAAATGAAAACTTGCCTGCTTATTAACTAAGAAAAGAAAGGATCATAGATCTATTCGTATTAAAAAACGAAGACCATTGTTGTGGAATCTAAAACTACAAGGGCCAAACAGATGTACGGATGAAACTATTTATGTTTTTTTTATACCTTATAAAAAACAAGGATAAGAACATGATGATTTTAATCAAAGCTAGAAAAATGGTTATAACCCATGTAACGCATTGCGTGTGCGACGCTTAATGCAATAAAAATATGAAAAATATGTATAATTATGATATAAATATGTGAATAATATAAAAAAAATATATTTTTAAAGATTTAAAAGAATTTTTGCTTATTAAAGAGTGATAAATAATTTTATTAGTTTTTATTTTTTTTATTTTTTATATGAGTATGATATTATTGTAATTAATATAAAAGTGTATGAGTATTTTTAGAAAAAAAATGACTAAATTGGATAGAGTCATTTGACTTGAGTTGACTTATTATAATAGAATGATATTTTTTTTATATTATATATATATTTTTTGTATTTATTAATATTACAATCTTATAACTAAACAATTAAACATAAAAAAAATATATTAACGATCAAATTTTACAGATTTTTTTGAACAAACATTTTATAAAAAAAATAGTATATTAATTTTAAGAAAAAATCAAATATACATATAAAAAAACGAAAACACGAGAAAAAACATAACAGTTTGAACTTGGATAAAATTTGAATTCTTAATCAACAAATAATTGTTAAATCTAAAATTGCCTATTTCTTCGGTCACTCCACCCTTATTTCATTTGGTCTTTCCTTTTCAAAGGGTTTTCTTTCGTCTTCATCCATTTTTTTGTTCTCATATACATACACACACACACATATAGATATAGATAGAGATAGAGATAGAGAGAGAGATATAGAGAGATGGTGGGACAGCAGGCTTTGATCTACAGTTTAGTGGCACGTGGAACGGTGATAGTGGCGGAGTATACAGAGTTTTCCGGCAACTTTACTACCATAGCTTCTCAGTGTCTTCAAAAACTACCTTCTACTAATAACAAATTCACTTATAACTGTGATAATCATACCTTTAACTACCTTGTTCATGAAGGCTTCAGTATACTCTCTCTCTCTCTCTATCTCTCTATCTATATCTATTTCTATTTCTATTTCTATTTCTATGTGTGTTGTCTGATCTAGTATTTGTTTTATTTTATTCATGTTTTTGTTACTTGTATGTTCTGTTTAACTTTGTATTCTTCTGTTTTATGTTTCATCCATTCATCCATTGTTGAAAATAATTTCACAAAACCTTTGCTCTATTCATCGATTCCTCAATTGGGTATTTTCAAAATCGGATCTTTAGTGTACCCTTGTGTTGTTATTTTTTTTAATTATTTCACCTCAAGCATTGTATATGTATGCGTGTCTCCTCACTCCTCTCTCTTGATATCTGTGTGTGTGTGTGTGTATTGTCCGATCTAGTTATTTGTTTTATGATTTTATCATGTTCCATGTCTTTATTACTCCGTGTGATGTTTAACTTAGTATTCTTCTGTTTTACTATGTTTCATCATATATTCACATATATTTCTATTTAGTTTTCTTCTGCTTCATGTTTAATTTACTCTGTCTGTGTGTTTGTGTGTATTGTCCGATCTAGTATTTTGTTTTATAATTTTGTCGAGTTCATGTTTCTATTACTTCGTTTGCTGTGTAACTTTGTATTATTCTGTTTTACTATGTTTTACTTCATCACTTATAGCTGCGATGCTCATACCTTTAACTACCTCGTACATGAAGGCTTCAGTATGTCTCTCCCCCCTCCTCTCTCTCTCTATATATATATCTATATTCATATCTATCTATATGTGTGTGTGTGTATTTGTATTATCGGATCTAGTATTTGTTTGATTATATATTTATATTCATGTTTTGGTTACTTGTATGTTATGTTTAACTTGGTATCCTTCTGTTTGATGTTTCATCATTTACTCACAAATATCTCTCTATCTTGCAAACCTTAGCTCTATTCATTGATTCCTCAATTGGGTATTTTCAAAATCGAATCTTTAGTGTACCCATTTGTTATTTTCAATTATTTCACCTTGAGCGTTGTATATATGTATGTCTCCTCCCCACTCTCTCTATATATCTATATGTATGTGTGTGTATTGTCCGATCTATATTTGTTTTATAATTTTGTCATGTCTTTATTACTTCATCTGTTGTTTAACTTAATATTCCTCTGTTTACTATGTTTCATCATATACTCACAAATATCTCTCTATTTCATAAACCTCAATTGGGTTTAATGTATATATGTATATTCTTCGATCTAGTATCCATTTAAAGATTTGATTATATGTTCATGGTTTTATTACTTGGTGTGTTGTTTAACTTAGTATTCTTCATGTTTTACTATGTTTCATCATATACTCACTAATATAGTAATATATCTCTATTTCATAAACATCAGTTGGGTGTATGTATCTAGGTATATTCTTTGATCTGGGGTCCATTTGATTATATGTTCATCAGTTAATGCTTTTATTACTTCGTATGTTGTTTAATGTAGTATTCTTCTGTTTTACTAGGTTTCATCATATACTCACTAATATAGTAATATATCTCTAATTCATAAACATGAATTGGGTATATGTATGTATGTATATTGTTCGATCTAGTATCCATTTGATTCTATGTTCATGCTTGTATTACTTCATGTGCTGTTTAATTTAGTATCCTTATGTTTCACCATGTTTCTGAAACGAACCCAGATATTAAAAGGAAAGAGTGAAACTGAATATTCATGTTTTCATTTCTGTTACTGAAGTTAGCTGTATTATACTTTGTTTCCAATCTTTTTGATAGTATTAGTACATTTTGATATCCAATCACGCTGGTGAAAATTTCAGAATAATCTGCTTTATTTGTAGACTACCACCTGACTACACTTTGTTAAGTAAGATCCTTTTCTTTTACTGAATATTTTGATTGGCCTTGTAGTTGATAATCTGTTAAGTTACAGTGCTGAACTTTTTTTGCGAGTCTGTGTTAGTTGTACTTGACATTATTTTAGACTTATAGGTATAAAATTTAATCCTTACTGTGTATACTAAGGTTTGTTCTAGGACTGAAACATAAATAATTAACTGAAACAAGATAGGTTGGTTGGTTCTCTGTCTCTATTATGTGAATGAAGATCTAGGTAGAATCTGGTAGATATTGTGGGAAAGCTAGTTATTTAGGTTGTAGACTTAATGCTGAGTTATGTGCAGTCGTGTTACGACCAATTATCAGTTTATGCTATTGCATAGTGAATATGACACTGAGATAAATTACAGAGAGATATTTACTTCCACTTGCACGTTCATCAAATATGAGCGACCGGTATGCTATTGTATACTGGTTTTGATTATCTGTAGGGAGCTTCACTCAGTTACTATGTTTAGTACACACAATTTTTTCCGTATGAATTGCAGTGAAGAAATTGTTTAGAACATAGCAATATTGTTTCACCTGCCGTCTTTATCAAGTTCACCTATTGGTGTGGTTTGTACTATGATAGATGGAAAACTAAAAAATACATATTAAGCTTGTTTTCATTAATGCGAAAGCATTAGCAAGCTCACTGATTTATGAGTCTGTACTTTGGTATCAGAAAACAAATACAAATTTACTATGAGATCACTTTTCCATTCTTATGCCATCACTGTTGTACTTGTTGTAAGATAAATTGTCAGATGGTTATGAATTTAGGTTATTTTTGGTGTGTTTTTCCCTTGTGGTTGCGGTTTCAGGGTTTGGAGTTTTCATTCAGCTTATGAGTTAAACAAAAAAACTGATAGCAAATTTCATTTCTGATCATTAAAAATAAACAGAACTTCAATTTTTTTTGTGTGAAGATACTACATGATTGTCAATAGTTATCGGTAATCACTTATTCTTAGTTTGCTCGCAGTATCAGTACGGATAAGTCTGGCCTCAAAAGTTAAATTTCCTTGTTCAGACTTCAGAGTGTAAATTCCTGTACTATTGCATATCCTCTTATACTATGATTTCATATATATCGTGTTTGGGTTCTTTTATATCATATTTAGGCAGTCTGTCAATGGATCATGCTATTATAATACGATTATGTTTGCTTTATGTCCTTGTATCTGTACTTTCTCATGTGCTTTCAATTTTTGGATTTTTATTATATAAAATCTGATAGTCTCCAGGCTTCACAACCTTAATCTTTCTGAAGCATTGACTTCTCAACAGACATAATTAACCTTAAAATTCCAGATAAAATAGATAACTCGGTGTCTGTCAGCTGTCTTGAATTAGTAAAGAGCACCAAGAGCAAAGTGCGAAGGCATGAAGGTGACTAATTTAATCAAAGCTACGAGAAGCAAAAATTACCGGTAGAATTGGTAGTTTGGTACTAGTAAAATAATCTCATATTATAATCCTGGAGAATGCAACTAAGTTCAACTATTTGTAGTGTTTAGCTATTTCTTATGGAAAGGAGTTTGGTATGTTAATAAGTTTTGACTCATTCACAGATGCTTGTTCTAGTATTTTCGCGATCCTGGTTGCTCCCTTCACCATACACTTTTTCTTCTGATTATTGTGCTAATTTTTTCTAACTTGCAGTTTATTGCGTCGTTGCTGTGGAATCAGCTGGCCGACAGATTCCAATGGCATTTCTAGAGAGAGTTAAGGACGACTTTTCCAAGCGATACAGTGGTGGAAAAGCTTCAACAGCTGTTGCTCACAGTCTGAACAAGGAGTTTGGGTATTTCCTTGCTCCCTTTTTGTTATATTTAACACGGTTGATTTTATTTTTAGCTTGTAAGTTTTTTTGTCATATTTTGTCCTTATACTTTTTACGAAGCAATTTCTCGTTCTTGAACTTTATAAAATGGGCAGCTTTGTTCCTAAACCTAAGTTTTCCTTTAATGGATAACCATATTATGTAATCTTAACACAACATGTATCTACTATTCATATTTTCTTCCGAAACCTCATGTCTAATTTCCATTTAAAGATGTTTTAGAGTAAAAAATGCTCTTTTATTTGACGGAAGAACTACCAGTGTTAGGTTTAGGGACGAAAAGTGCATGATTCGTAAAGTTAAAGGGACTAAGTCTGTGCAATACAAAAGTAGGACAGATGCTTAAGATTTGTCCATTTCGATGTATAAAATATCGGATTACAGGCCCAAACTAAAGGAGCATATGCAGTACTGTGTGGATCACCCAGAGGAGGCCAACAAGCTTTCAAAAGTGAAGGCACAGGTTTCAGAGGTCAAAGGGGTTATGATGGAAAATATTGAAAAGGTGGGCAAAACGCCTTATTTTGTTTATCCTCTCTTTTTTTCAGTGTGATCCTCAGTTGGACTTCTGTAGAAAGGTTCACGTAATGTGAAATTGGAAAATAGCCACATGTTATTAAAATTCTTTTGTTTCTGCAGGTGCTTGATCGTGGAGAGAAGATTGAACTTCTAGTGGATAAGACAGAGAACCTTCGCTCTCAGGTATTTTATGGTCCTTCCTCTTGAAAAATATTTACGTGTCCCATAATCTTTTTGTAAATTGCTTCAAGTCCATGCTCTAGTAGGAAAATATATAAATTTACCTTGCCAGCATATCCACTCATTTTACTTTCGTCTGTATTAAAATCTTACAGTGAGTTCTCTACTTTTATGGTTGTCCCTGGTGTTAATCTTTTATGTGATTATGTTTTGTAGGCACAAGATTTCCGAACTCAAGGTACCCAAATGAGGAGGAAAATGTGGTTGCAGAATATGAAGGTGAAGCTCATTGTACTTGGTATCCTTATTGCCATAATCCTCATCATCGTTTTATCCATCTGTGGCGGAGGAAAATGCCATTAATAAGTTGTTCGCGGTACATCAATCACTTTGATAGGCTTCGCTTGGTAACCAATTCTGGGATTCCACCTCTCCAAAACGCAGTTCAATTCTTTTTGGGGGTGACAAGTTTCATTTTGCGCTATAGCTGTAATGTAAAGACGGTGTGTATAGATTTGTGCTCTTGATTGATGTGTTCGGAAACCAGTGAAAACGTAATGTTTTGGTTTTATGTGCTTGCTGTAATGCATCCCAGAATGTTTTGGTTTTATTTCCCTTTACATTTAATATTCGTCATATATTTACATCTGTACGACTATATAAAAATAAACCCGTTGAGCCATAGTATGACCTACCTGGTTAAGTGGTTATCTATTCTTTTAAAAGGTGATATATGCTTCTACTCCGTCATTCTCCTTCCCACGGCAACTTCTTATGAGTCGGCTTAAATCTGACCATCAAATGCCACAAAGCTACATATCTACATGTGTATTTGTGTATCCATTTGTTCACATCAGTAAACACTGATAACTGAATTCAACTCTCAACCTCCGATTGATTATATCTTTGCCACTATCGACCGATCACTAACTTCTTCAATTATATTTTGTATCAAATCATCCTCAAGCCAACAAGTAAAATTTTCAATTTAACCAATTGTTCTCACATGAGTACTGATGAGGTATAATTCTATTGAACAATTGACGTGCATCAGTAAAGTTACGGTTCAAGTTACTGTGTGTCTGTGGGGCTCAGCTTGTGGCCGCGACTTGCTTGCTCTGCCCTTGTCTGACTTCGTACTCGACTGGCTGATGAGGTCATTTGTTCGAACAGTAATTTGAGGTTGACATTATTTGTAGGGAATTGTTTACTGAATGATAATAAAATGTGACTTAATACGTGTTCACGGTGATAAGTCTTGGGGCGTCATTGTGGGTTGTGCTATGAGATGGGCACAATTTTGCTTGGATAGCCCATTTCAAATGTTTCAATTAAGGTACACAATTTCGGCTCGCATACCAAGTGGTCATTGTATTTTTATGTCTATCCATGATGTTCTCGTCTTTGCAGATGAGTAACAAGGTAAACTCAAATATAGCAAAGCTACATGCTTATCAAAAATTCAAAAACACCTTATTGTCTGTTCAACTCGAAAACAGAAAACAAAAACACCGACTCATCGCATTGCACAGGGCATCCTGCCTCTTCTCCGTTCCCCTTTTAGTACTCATCATATCTTTATATCTGTAAGAAAATGCAATAAAAACAATTAAAAAACAAGACAACCTTTTGATTGATTGACATTTTCACCAAATTATATAAAGAAAGGAATCGATAATCCTTCATACTTGACTTTATACTAGCTTATCCAATTTATTCCTCATAAGTTGGAAACCCTTCTTTGTTTGCATCGTTTGCAACTCACGATTGGATTGTAGTTCAGTAGATCCTACAAAACATTGTTTGTCAATTCATCGTTCCGGACATCAGATGATATGAAAATACTAGAATTCCGACCCGATTATTAGCAACTCGCGATTATACTATGAGTATGATGGACTCGTAAAATAGTGTTTACCAATTCAACCGACCCTCAGACATAAATGTCCGTTCCGGACATCAGCTGATATTGAAAAAAGTAGAATTACAGTCCGATTATTAGGAACTCGCGATTATACTATTGAGTACAATGAACCCCACAAAACAACGTTTGACAATTCAACCGACTTCCAAACATAAATGCCCGTTCCGGACATCAGGTGATATGGAAATACTAGAATTCCGGTCCGATTATTAGCAACTCACGATTATACTACGAGTACGATGGACCCCATAAAACAGTGTGTACCAATTCAACTGACCTTCGGGCATAAATGTTTCCGGACATCAGTTGATATTGAAAACAGTAGAATTTCAGTCCGATTATTAGCAACTCGCGATTATATTATGAGTTTGATAAACCCCATAAAATAGTGTTTGCCAATTCAACTGTCTTCCGGACATCAATTGATATTGAAAATAATATAATTCCAGTCCGATTAGTAGTAGAAATATTAGTGCTAAATATGGTTTCTATTGGTTGCGGGAATAATAATCGTCGAGGACTAACATGAAAATAAAACGCGTAAATAACATTTTTCTAATTTGATGGCCTTTGACGAGAGTCACGATGGTATTATAATATTATTATTGTTGCTGACCCTCCGGTTTCGGTGTAATGCAATAAAACATCACATATTTAAACATTAAATATACACGTATACACATTTACATACATATATACATACATACATATATACTTTACTTCCCATCCACTCCCTCTCTCTCTCTCTAGATTTGATCTCGGCCGTAGAAACCAATGTCGGAGAACAAGATCGACGGTGACACGTCATCGAGCTCCGGCGAGCTATCTGTGAGCTTCGAACATGAACCTAATGACAGTAGCGGCGGTGACACGTCAGGTTTTTTCATTTTTTATTTTTTTTATAATTTAATTTAGTTTAGTTTTTGTCCAGTAGAGGTTACATATTAAAGTGAAATGAAATTAATTATCGTTTAGCTATTTAGATTTCGTTTCTAATGGTAAACAGTGGCATTTTTATTTATTTAATTTTTGTCTAGCAGAAGTGATTAAAGTGAAATGAAAGTAATCCTCGTTTAGTTATTTAGATTTAGTTTCTGATAGTACATAGTTTATTTTCAATTATTGAGAAGTGTTATCAAAGTAAAATGAAAGTAATTTTCGGTTAGCTGTTAATTTGGATTTAGTTTCTGATATATAATTGAATTTGCCTCTCTAACAGGTTTTAGCAATTCTGTACCTATTTTTTTTTATTTTGGAGAGTTTATGAAGTCGAATTGTTGCGCCTATTTGATCGTGGAAAAGAAAATATTAAAGAAATTGCGTAGGAAAATGACGAATGTAGCATCCGATCATGGTTTAGCAAAAATTTAGTGTTGAAACATGATTCAGAATACTAGTTTATTTTTGCAGTTTTTATTTAACTTTTGTTTACCAGAAGTTATTATAGTGAAATGAAAGTAATTCCCGTTTAGCTTTGGATTTAGTTTATGATATTTAATTGAATTTGGCTCTCTAAGAGGTTCTAGCAATTCTGTACCTATTATTTTCTTTTCCGAAAGTTATTAAAGTCGAATTGTTGTGTCTAATTAATAGTGGAAAAGAAAACATTGAAAAAATTGCTTAGGAAAATGACGAATGTAGCATCCGATCATGGTTTAGCAAAAATTGTAATGACGTTAGTTACTGCCGAAAACATTACTTCTAATTTGAGTCGAGGAAGCAAACACGTTTTTGAAGAATTACAAAATGGTCTACCAGGATAAAGTTTCAGTGCAATGGGGTGGGTATATATCACAGCTCTATTCTTTATTGTAAATTGTAATGTTTATATTTTTGCCCCTTTCAATAACAAATTAACAGGTAACAATATTACTATGTCTTTCAGTTTGACCTTTATGCTTGTCTAAATCAATTTAGTGTAGTAAATCATGTTTCACTTATTCGATACACCTCTTTGTAAAGGTAACTGTTCAGTTCATGTCTACTTTCAAATGCATCTCTGGGATACATCTTACGTAGAGGATCTCTATTATATGCTTTTTTAGTTGAATTTTCATACTTCATCTTAAATTGTAAACGCTTGGAATGGCAGGGATTGATATACCTTTGACGACGTTGAAAAGTCAGCCTAAAATGGAAAAATCAAAAACTGAGACAAATAGAAGCTCTAGTAAATTAGCTGAAGAGACAGCACACATTTTTGACAACAATATTACTCCCCAGCAGAAGGTATCACTCACAAATATTAGTGCCTTTCTTTTTCATTTTTTTCATAAATGTTCCCCTCTTTTAGGAAATGGCGCTTATGGCTGACCAATACGTGGAGAAACAGAATTCCTATAACATCATTTAGAGTTATTATATTTAAACTTTAAACATATTACATTAGAAGTGAATCTATCATTAGTTTGCTTCTACAATCATAAAGTAACAATTGGGAATAAGAGAGTGTTATACACCTGAGTTTGCCCTTACACATCAGTGGGCAGTGGTGAAGATTGAATAAATAATTTCCCTGTGAATAGTCTGTAGTTTTAATTTTCAAGAATGATGTTTCTTTCTTTTTTAGACATGTTAACTTAAGCCCTTGGAATTCATATTGTCCAAAGAAGCAATATTCGTCATTTTTTTTGTTAGTTCGTTGATAAGTTTTCCTATTTCTCCCATTCTGTTGGGAAAAATTGCATAGCATGTGAACCTTTCAACTTATCCCTCTCTGCAGTACTGCTCAAATTTGCAAAAGTGAATTCTTTTTTAAATGCAAGTCGCTATGCTCCTTATGAATTTTTGTTGTGTATAAATTTTCATGTATTAAGTCACTTTGCTACCCACTTTGATTGTTCAGATGAGCAGTATGTAAGATTTCATGCCTGAGTGTTTACACTTTTTTAGTTTGTTTGTTTTATTGTCTTAGCTGAAATTGCTAACCAGAATGGCAACTGTAAAAGATGACGGAACTGTCGAAGTTGAAGTCCCAGTTGATGCTGAATCCCAGGCTCTTAGCGACACTTCTGGTCCTTTATTTAATGACGCAGAAGATGAATCTCTTGACTCAACAGACCTTCAATACATTCCACCTTTACAAATAGTGATTCTAATAGTTGGAACACGTGGTGACGTGCAGCCATTTATTGCAATAGGAAAACGTTTGCAGGTTGGTCATGTTTAAATACACACACATATATCATATGAGCTACATAGACAGGATGTTGGAATATGTATATACACATGCATTTGTATATATACATTACTGTATTTATATATAAATAATATTTGGATGCAGGATTATGGTCATCGGGTTAGATTGGCAACTCATGCAAACTTTAAGGACTTTGTCTTAACTGCTGGATTGGAGTTCTATCCTTTAGGTGGAGATCCTAAGGTTCTAGCTGAATGTATGTTAACTAACTTGATGGTCTCAATTGTTATAATTTATTTAGTTTGTGGGGAAATACATGGATGTCAGTTCATATGGCTTTTATTTCTATGAGGGGGGGATACCATTTTTTTTATGCCGATGGATCATTTTTAACAATTAAAAAACCATACTATTTAAGTTCACCTACAAGGTAGCATCAAACTATTAGTCTATTATTACACCAATCTTTCAAAATTCATAATTTAGACACAAAGTTGAAAGACCAGTACTACCACCTTTCAAGAATCACAAATTTAATTTCAATGTTGGTCTATTGTTTCTCTGATTTTATGCATATAAGGTCTTAGACTACACCCACTGTCTGAACAATAAGTACATATTGCTAACTAGATTACATCAGAAGGTTATATGTAGTTATTGCCTTATTCTTTGCAGATATGGTGAAAAACAAAGGATTCTTGCCATCAGGACCTTCAGAAATACCTGTCCAGCGGAACCAATTAAAAGATATTATATATTCACTACTTCCAGCTTGCACAGAACCAGATATAGATACAGGCATTCCCTTCAAAGTTGATGCAATCATTGCCAATCCACCAGCATATGGTTAGTATTCATGGACATTCTTTCTTTTGATTTTTATTTTCCGTAGTTGGTTTATGTTGCTTTGTTTCTTTTTCATTGTTGCCAACGGAAGTTTTGTTAATAATTATTGGTCTTTGTTTCTCATTTTGGATAAAGACCACATTTCTGGCTGTCTTTTTGATACATTTTGGCCACTTGCTCGAAAACTGATGAGACAAAGGATAGTGTATTTGTGCATCTTCATAATTAGTTTTTTACTTTTTTACATGGACAATCATTTTTAAGGGCATGCACATGTGGCAGAAGCACTGAAAGTTCCACTTCATATATTCTTCACGATGCCATGGACGTAAGTTTTGTCCTAATTTCTTGAAATTATGTATTCAACAGTTGTTATAAAACCTCAAGATGTATTTTTCTTTTTACCAGCCCGACCAGTGAATTTCCTCATCCTTTATCCCGTGTAAAACAATCAGCTGGAAATAGAGTGAGTTGATTGAATCTATTATGCTGCATACATCGCTTATGTTGGCCCTGTGGCTGATTTTATGTCCTTTATCACATTTTCAGCTGTCATATCAAATTGTTGATTCTCTGATTTGGCTTGGAATACGGGATATGATTAATGATCTTCGGAAAAAGAAGTTAAAGCTTCGGCCAGTTACATATTTAAGTGGTTCACAAGGCTTATCAGAATCTGACGTACCTCATGCATATATTTGGAGCCCACACCTTGTTCCTAAGCCGAAAGGTTCAAAGATTTAATTATTTCTACTGCTCTTGTCTCGTAATATGTTTTTTGTTTAGGACTGTTCATGGTCTGCTTGTTTTTCTTCTTTCAGTTTTATCATCGCTAGTGAACTATTAAAGCTTTGTATTTTCTCACATGAACTATCAAAATTTTAAAAAGGATTCTGCTATTTCTTCCATTTTCTTTCATGACTGATGAGTTTCTTAAGATATAAATTGCGATGAAATGCTTTATTTTCCAGATTGGGGATCCAAAGTTGATGTGGTAGGGTTTTGCTTCCTGGATCTTGCCTCTAATTATCAACCTCCTCAGCCTCTCATAGACTGGCTAAACGCTGGGCCAAAGCCTGTGTATATAGGTTTTGGTAGCCTTGTAAGCATACTCACTATGCTCTGTGATTTTTGCTTCATGTTTTATTAGTTATTGTGAATTCTCCAGCCTTGGAAAACTAGTTAAAAAGGGAGCCTAAGCTATTGTTCGTAAGATTTTCTCAGACATATGGAAGAATTGCAAGTGAAAATTGTTCAAAATCTGATTTTTTTTCCTGTGTGAATTTAGGTTGTGTCCTCGATATAATTGTATTCCTCCTCCATACTTGCATGCGTCATGATTTTTCATGTAAATTATAGGGACCATTCATGTAACTAACCCTTAGTGTGCAAATGTTTCGAAAATTGTCAGATTAGACTAGTAAAACAAGTGAGTACTGTCATGAACCGGGAGCCGAAATATGTCTGTTTGTTTTCATTTATTCACGTTTTGTCGCCAAATTCATGTCTAATTCCCATTTAGAGCTGATTATATTAAAATAAAATAGTACGAAAGCATGTAATACTCAAACATTAAGTGAAAAATTAATGGCGTATATTTAGGTATGAAAAAGGCAGAATTCCTTATGTTCAGGGGATAAAACTGTGTAAAGTACAAAGTATCGACACCAAACTGGGACAACTTTAAGTTTAGGGACAAGAAATGAAGTTATTCCTTTCTTTTTCTACTTTCATTTTGTCCTATAAATACTTTACACTCTTTTGATTGGTATTTAGATTGACACTGGATGTACTTTCTATCTGAGTCTCTTTTTTCTGTCAGCCTGTACAAGAACCAGAAAAGATGACCCAAATAATTGTGCAAGCACTAGAAATGACGGGGCAAAGAGGCATTATTCAAAAAGGCTGGGGAGGTCTTGGTAACTGTAAGTTATATATCTATAACAATTGACATTTCTGTCAGTTAAAATATTTTTGTCAAGTTATATCAGTCTGCTAATATTATGTTGTCCCAGTGGCAGAACCTAAGGATTTTGTGTACTCGCTGGATAACTGTCCTCATGACTGGCTTTTCTTACAGTGTGCATCTGTGGTGAGACTCATCCTTTCCTCGTGGTGCAAGTGCACAACTGACTTAAAAAGAATCGTTCAAAACAGTACCGTTAGATGTTTAGTCATTTCATGACATTGGTTAAAGAAAATGATAGACTTATGATTAACTGAATCACACGATACAACCTAAAAAGTAGAGAAAACAACTATGAGACCATTCGCACATTCAAACTTTTCAAAAAATCTGCAAACTTTAGCGATAGTCGATAGACACGCTTCTGCTTGCATATTTGAATTATATAAATTTGATTTATTATCGAAATGTTAAATGTGAACTTGCACAAACATTTTTGTTTACTTAAGGACAGTCCATTTTTTCACAAGTTGTTTTCCTCCCAAATTCAATTCAAATTGCTCCGTTGCATGTTTGACTTCAAGTATATTAGTTGAGAACTTGAGTTGAATAAAATCTATTGCGTAGTTGAAATGATTGACATGAACTCGCTTAGTCATTTCCTTCTAGTTTAATAGTATCAGTGTATTCTTCCCAACTCAATTTTAATTTCTTTGTTGCATTTTTTGTTTTGTTTTTAGGTACATCATGGAGGTGCAGGAACTACATCTGCTGGTCTTAAAGCCGCGGTAATAGATTGTAGACTCAATAGTAGTAATCTAGTAATATGTATATTATTTTTTGTTGTCTTACATCTATTTTCATGTAGTGCCCAACAACCATAGTACCTTTCTTCGGAGACCAACCTTTTTGGGGAGAACAAGTGCATGCCAGGGGAGTGGGTCCATCACCCATACCAGTTAAAGAGTTCTCACTTACTAAGTTGGTTGATGCTATTAAATATATGCTCGATCCTAAGGTGAGTTTCACTTGCTAGCATTGATAAGTTTTCTTTTTCCTTCCCCTTTTGCTCTTAGAAAGAAAGATGCTACAAGAAGTCCAAAAAGTGTTGAAAAAAATGATGGGTAAGTCAGTGTTGTGGCATTATAAATGTCTTTAACTTCTCAGAACTTATATTCTTTTCCAAACATTCTATCTGTGTGACGGCTCAAGATAACTTTAAGAGGCTAGTTAGATGGATTCTTGTTTTTTTTTTTAGTCGGGTGGACTGGAGTTGCTGGATAACGGATTTAATTAGTAGTGTCTGTAGATTATTTTGGTTAGTATCGGTACATTTCGACTTGACCTGTACAAAATTTGCCTACCCCTTCATCCTGTTGACCTATACGAGACACAGTGATATTAGAAAGACTTTGCTATCCTGCCCTCTTAGTATGTAATGTAATGAATAAACTTGGTGGCAAGTGCGGTCCGAAATGGGAATTCTGCTGTCCCATATTCTGAATGCTTCTGGAAGATGAGTTTGAATATAACCAACATATTATTAATACCAACCCAAGCCAAATTTTCTTTCTTGTTCAACTTTTGTTAGCACTTTGAATATTAATGCTCAGCTTGGTTTTCTAGGATCCTTGTACTTCTTTTTGTTACGACTTCAAAATTTCCAATTTTACTCAAAAACATATGAAAACCACTTGTTAAAATAAATTAAATTTCCTAATGAAGAAGATATATCTAGGGAGAATGTTAAGGCGTTTTACATTGGGTTAATTTCATGGCCATTATCCCATTTTGTTCCTATACTATGGCATTACCAAGTTTTAGTCACTGAACTTGACAAACTGTGCATTTCTCGTGTAATGCTATCAGTTTTTCCATTCAATAATTGAGCACTATTTTATTTTAAAACCATTTTATTTCTATATAATCATGTTTTCCTCGATACTTCATTTTTAATCCCCATTTGAAGTTGATTATGGAATTCAAATATTTGGCAGAAAAATCTCGTTAGATTTATGGACTTAAAAGTCTTAATACAAAAGTTGAAAGTGGGACTCAGACAGTAGAATGAAGACTAAACACGAAATTTACCTTATAATTAACAAACTCAAAGTTTGTGCTTGGGGGAGATTTTGCTAATATTGTTTGAGTTTTTTATTGAAGACAAATTTGTCTAACCACCCTCCCAAAAGCTAATTATCTCAAATGCATACACAGGTGAAAGAGCGAGCAATAGAATTGGCCAATGCTATGGCAAATGAAGATGGGGTTAGTGGAGCAGTCAAAGCGTTTTATAAACATCTCCCTTGTCAAAACCCCGGTGCTCAACTTGTTCCCACCCCACATAATTCATTCTCTTTTAGAAAATTTCTTGGTTTTCGGAAAAACTCGCGTGGATAAGCTTGTATTCTTCCATTCTTCTGTTCATAGTGTTTTAATGAATTCAGATATGTATCTTCTAACATTTTGATGTAAGTTCAGATATAAAGCAGTCGTTAAAACTCTTGCCTTAACTTAAGCCATTTTTTTACAGCACTATTCAGGCTCTGTGGTGTTATAAACTTATAATTACTGATTACTGTAGTTTTTTATTTTTCAAGTGATTTATGTAATGCATCTTTGACGTGATTCCAGAAATTTTATAATCACTATTCATTATAACTAGGCTACTAGCAAAGCATTGTTGCAATGTGAAATTGTGAATAAAGAAAAAACATGCATTAGATTAGCTATGAAATTACATTGAAAATGACGAGTTTAGCAAAAATCAAATAAATGCTATCAATTCAGAATCAAACATTGGATTATCAGATTATCCCTTGTATTTTATCTACTAGTTTTTATCAATTTTGTATCCTGTATTGTTGACATTTTTATGATTACTACCCTGTATTCTTGTTTTTCTCAATTAATACCCTGTATTCAACATTTTTTTTCAATTTTAACTTTTCCGTTCAATTAAGTGTCAGCTAGCACTGGAAAGAGATCACGTGCCATTTCTTGGCAACATGTGACTCTTTCACAAGGTTGATAAAAGAGCAATAAAAGAGTCACATGCTGTCGAGAAATGGCACATGATCCCTTTCCGGTGCCAGCTGGTACTTAATTGGACAGAAAAGTTGAAATTGGAAAAAAAATGCTGAATACAAGGTACTAATTGAGAAAAATAAAAATATATGGTAGTAATCGTAAAAATGTCAAACAATACAAACCCCAATTATCTCTCTCAAGTCCATTTGTTCACATCTATGCATTCAAGGAGCAGCCAATGATTAAATAGCATTAACTTGCATTCAGCTGCTTGTGAATAAAATATATATGGAGCAAAAAAGGAAATTAAAAGGACTATAAAACTAACACAAAGTTATAAAAAAAATCTAAGAGTTATTTGCAATTTAGCTTAAGGATAACTTGTTGTCATGAACCAAATACAATTGTGACCAAAAAATCAAAACTGAATACAATTGTGTACGTGTATGATGACATCACTTAAAGCGTATATATTACAGTATTTTACGGCACGGTATATACATTCAAGTTCTATCTCGTAACTTCCGTTCGAGATGAATAACGAACCATACGGAATATATATATACATATATACGGGTGAAATGGGAATGGGATACAAGATACAAAACCCTTGTATATGTATATACCAATTTTTAACGTTTTAAGGCTTACATTATTTTACAACTATAGATTATTTCATGAGAATGTTCTGACTGAATAAAATAAAAAAGGTCAGACTAACTTGCAAAGAGCAGCAAAGCATAATCGGGGCATATATATATATATAATATCTGTCCGTGAATCAAATTATTCGTCTGCCACCCTAATCCAGAATGTTAAATGATCATAATGCTTTAATAATGAAAATGAATAATATTCAATATATGGACAAAATTTCTTATATTCACGGGTGTGTGCACACATAAAGGGCTAAGGCATGAATAATGGTTTACACGTAATATCAAAATTTACATCAACTACTAAAAAAAAGATGAAAGGTTTCAAATCATCGCTTTTAACGTATTTTAATGAAAACATATGGTCAAAATTCGATAAAATAATGTTTTTTCGGAAATATGAAAGATGATATCGATTCCGATGAACTGCACTTAGCTTGACTGCACACATATAAATTAAATGATCTCCCATGCATGATTAACGGTGAAAGCCATGTGGCCACACTTGTAGAGTTTGTTAGGGTTTTGAATATTGAGACCAAAATATAGAATCGTGCATAAATATTTCATTCTCACCTCGGCTACCTATATATAGCTACTTTGTTAATTCCCTTCACATCAATGTCTTTTAAGTATTTTATTTACTTATTTAGCATGCCTTTTTCTTTTCATCCAAAAGAACAAGATGATTGTGGTATTTCGATCATTGCTGAATATAAGATCATCGAATTAGTGCATGCATCCAAGCAGCAGGGGCGGTAGGGGGGCTGGCAGGGGCTACAACCCCCATATTTTCGAAAAATAATTTTTTTTGATGTAAAAAAAAACAAAAAATAGCTATTTAGCCTCTCATAATAAGATTTTAAAATTCAGCCCCAACATATACTGATTCTGGCTCCGCCATTACATCCAAGTAATTAATATAACCTTCTTTTAGAAATGTAATTGGTAGGTGTATTAAAAATTGGAAATTCGCCAATCCGTTTGTTTAACTTTTTAGACATTGTTTCATTCAGTTAGTTTTTTCTTGAAAATAAAAAATATTTATTTTCAAAAAAAAAAACGGGCTGAATTCAATAAGGATGATCATTATCGAAAACTAGAATAATAATAATAATAATAAATTAATAATGTTCCGGCATTTGGAAGTATATATATATATATATATATATATATATGGAGAAGCAATTAAGTTTTAGACACCAAAATTACGTACAAATACATGGTCGAGTTAAACTTGGGCTTGCATGCTCATAAGTTTCCGAGAATCGTTTTATGCCAAACCAAATATTCATGAAAAACAAAGAAAAAAGTAAAGGTATTCAGTCAGCTATTTAACTAACCTTATAGATATAAAATAAAAGATGTAATTAACAGAAAAGAAGTACTAATTAAATTCAAACTTTAGTGTGTATAGCCATGAGGATTAATATATAATATCATGATAGTATATTTTTATTTTTTTTAATGTGCTTCAGTTACATTTTGAAGGGGGGGAAAATATACATCGTTTCCACAAGAGAATAATATAAAAATGTATCAGGCCTACTAATTTGTATCAGGCCTAATAAAAAAAAGGATGATTATATAAGACCATTAATTGATCAATCAAGATCGTGCGTAGCTTAATTTCAATCAAAGAAATACATTATCATTCCAGATTCTAATTTAATTGGAGCCACGTTAGGATCACACAAGTCGTACATATATACATGTATGGTAGAGTGATTTTATAAATAAAAATAAGTTTGACTTTAACTAGTTTAGTGTCTCTTTTATTTTTCTGGGAAAGTGGTGGAACTCCTCGACTATATGTTCCGAAATTGATAACCAACTGAAGTTATCAATTCAATTATCTCAAGTTAATTAAATGCCTCCTCATAAAACATAAAAGTCAGACCCGAATATAACTATTCGGGTATGAGCCTATCCATTTATTATTAACGGGTATCCAAAACAATTATAATAAGACCCGGGGTATAATGATCTTCTCCCTACTAATTCAAGGGTAAATAACCCTTGACGTCACAACTCAATAGGCAAGGGCCCAACGACTAAAAAGCCCATAAGATGACAGCTGAGATTAAGACACTTGTCAACATCTTATGATGCACGAATGCCTATAAATAGTCAAGTACTTGGAAAGGAGACCCTGAAAAATCATAGAAAAAAAAATATACAAGAAAGATAATTTTCAGAGCTCATCTCACTAGAAATTACACAGATAGAAGTCAAATCAAATAACGAGCATCAAGAACAAAGTCAAAGGCGAAGATTAAGATTAAATTATCAGACCGAGCAAAAGTACAATAAAAACTGTAATTCCGAACAAGAATATTTACCGATCAATAAAGAAATAATAACAACGTTTCCAATATTTACTTTCGTTAATTTGTATTATTATTGTTAAAAAGTTTAACACGACCCGATCAAAGTTAATGTTTTATCACCTCCCATTTTTGTGAGCAGAGAACTTATCAATTTAATTTTGATTTTGATGTGATGTGATGATTCTGTTTTCGCCTATTTTTAAATTATAGGTAATTAATAATCGCAACTTTTTCATGTAACCAAAGGCAAATTAAAATTGAGGTGTTCTTAAAGTACTACATAAATTCTGTTTTCACGCGCAGACCGTAGATTTAATCTACGGTCTGGATCATTTAATCCAAACCGTAGATTAAATCTACGGTTTGTATTAAATGATCCAGACCGTAGATTAAATCTACGGTCTGTGTAATTTTTTTGAAAATTACACAGTCAGTCCCTGCTTTTCAAAATTACACAGTCAGTCCCTGCAAAAATTACACAGACAGTCCCTGGAAAAAACAGAAAGTTACGGATTTTTTAAAAAAAATTAAATTTTATTCTACACTCTCTCTCTTTCTCTCAAAAACCCCCAATTTTCAACCAAAAAAATCACCCAAATCAATCAACCACATTAACTATCAACTTTATTAACAAAAAACCCCAAATCATCGATCAAACTTATCCATAATTCAAGGGTATATCTTTTATTCTCTAATTTATTATGTATTTTGTGTAATTTAAATTTGTAAAATAGGAAAAAATATATAAAATATGCAAATCCATAATTCACTTAGCTATATATCATTGTTTGTTGTTTGTTTATATTAATTATAGAAATTTTAATAATTGTTGATATTTGTCCCATTTTTGCATGTTTTTTTATTTTTTGTAATTTTAATTTGTAAAATAGGAAAAAATATATAAAATATGCAAAACCATAATTCACTTAGCTATATATAATTGTTTGTTGTTTGTTTATATTAATTATAGAAATTTTAATAATTGTTGATATTTGTCCCATTTTTGCATGTTTTTTTATTTTGTTTGGTTAATTTGAATTGTTGAGAATGTGTTTGGTTATGATTAAAAAATTGAGTTATTATTGTTTGGTTTATGATTAAATGTGTTTGGTTATGATTAAAAAATTGAATTATTATTGTTTGGTTTATGAAAAAATGTGTGTTTGGTTATGATTAAAAAATTGAATTATTATTGTTTGGTTTATGAAAAAATGTGTGTTTGGTTATCATTAAAAAATTTAATTATTATTGTTTGGTTTATGAAAAAATGTGTGTTTGGTTATGATTAAAAAATTGAATTATTATTGTTTGGTTTATGAAAAAATGTGTGTTGGTTATCATTAAAAAATTTAATTATTATTGTTTGGTTTATGAAAAAATGTGTGTTTGGTTATCATTAAAAAATTTAATTATTATTGTTTGGTTTATGAAAAAATGTGTGTTTGGTTATCATTAAAAAATTTAATTATTATTGTTTGGTTTATGAAAAAATGTGTGTTTTGGTTATCATTAAAAAATTTAATTATTATTGTTTGGTTTATGAAAAAATGTGTGTTTGGTTATCATTAAAAAATTTAATTATTATTGTTTGGTTTATGAAAAAATGTGTGTTTGGTTATCATTAAAAAATTGAATTATTATTGTTTTGTTTATGAAAAAATGTGTGTTTGGTTATCATTAAAAAATTTAATTATTATTGTTTTGTTTATGAAAAAATGTGTGTTTGGTTATGATTAAAAAATTGAATTATTATTGTTTTGTTTATGAAAAAATGTGTGTTTGGTTATCATTAAAAAAATTAATTATTATTGTTTGGTTTATGAAAAAATGTGTGTTTGGTTATCATTAATTGGTTATAATTGAGTTATCATTGTTTGGTTATCATTGAGTTATCATTGTTTGGTTATCATTAATTGGTTATGTTATCATTTTTTTGGTTATCATTAATTGAGTTATATTTGGTTATCATAGTTAGGATGACAGACCCAGATCCACAGATTAAAGGGAGGTTGGGTATTTTACGACAGACCGGTCACATTTCTAATCAGACTTGGGATGCTGGCAGAGAAGCGGGTAGAGGAGATGCCAATAAGATTAGGGTTTATAATTATAGTTGGCAGATACCGACGCCTGAAAGGGTAGTTCATAATATCATTAGGGCTGGTTTTTACGGTATTTACAGTATAGGTAATTATACCGTAGACCGAGGGTTGATTACAGCCTTAGTTGATAGGTGGCGTGATGAGTCGCACACGTTCCATTTTGTCGGGGGAGAGTTGGGGATATCTTTACAGGATGTAGAGATTATGCTCGGTCTGAGGGTGGATGGTCTTGCTGTGACCCGGTCGGAGCGGAATGACACGAAGGCGACCAGGTTGGCTATGATGGAGAGTTTGTTGGGTGTTAGGCCGGCTGACAATCAAGTCGATCAAAACTGTCTGACAGTTAGACTTGATTGGATGTTACAGACCTTCGGTGAATTACCCCCCAACCCTAGTGAGGAGCGTTTACTATATCAGTCTAGGGCTGCCATGCTATTATTACTGGCTGCACATGTGTTTTCGGATAAGAGCAGTGATCAGATTCCACTCTGGCCTCTGCCATTTTTGGAGGATTTTGACACATGTGCTGAGTATAGTTGGGGATCAGCTCTTCTGGCCTGGTTAGAGGCTAATCTATGCAGGGTGGTACGTTGTAAGACAACCGGAGTAAGCGGGGCGGTGATGTTTCTGGATATGTGGGCGATTACCAGACTACTGCCGGTTAGACCGTGTGAAGAGCTGCCGGAAGATGTCGAGCCACCGGAGGGCTTGCCTAGGTTCCCCCTCGGTTACAGGTATGATATTTATTTAGTTTTTGAATTGGATTTGCTTTTTTATATTATTGTGTCATCTATCATTTACTTAGCTGCCGGTTATATTTATTGTTTATCGGTTTTTGTTTGTATATTACAGATGGAAGATGTGACGGCAAACCAACCTTACGCCATATGTCTACGGACATAATGTGGTCCACATACGTGACCAGTTTGACAATATGTCGCCTGAACAGGTAAATTATAATTTTCGTATTATATGTAACTTACGTATTATATGTTGTATATGTTTGCATTGGTCTTATCTTCGCAGAATTTATTACTCGTCTATTTTTAAACCATTGTTTATATATTCTAATTTGATGATTACAGATAGTGTGGCAACCTTACGGGGATCTTAATCAGTATCCGGAATACTGCACGCGGGGCCGGTATATGTGGCATTGTTCTGTGCCTCTCATTTGTAATGAGAAGATTGAGTACCACCCCGCGGACAGGTTCATGAGGCAGTTCGGTTTTGTGCAGCGGGTCCCTACGTATATTTGGAAACCAAGACAGGGTCACGGCAAGGATAGAAGATATGGGGTTGGGCAAAAACACGACTGGCCTTTACTAACCGGAGAATTTATAGCCGTGTGGAATGACCGCCACACCCATCTTATTAACGGCGAATATGGCACGGGGACGTCACCGGGTTACATGAAATGGTATAGAGAGCGGACCCGCATCTTCATAAACCCACCTGAACTTGCCCCGCCCCCTCACGGTTTCCGGGAGAATACGGGTGTCTTCAATAAAATGGTAACTACTAAATCGTTTTTTACTAATAAATCGTTACTTCTTTTTATGTATATTTCAATACTAATAAATCGTTTTTTATTGTTTTTTTTTTACAGAAAGCGATGTTGCACCGCAGTTTCAAATCGTTCAAACGGGCGAAAATGAAAACGGACGTGGACTTACTACGTAAGGAGTTCGCTGAAATGGGTATGAATCCGTATGGGTCAGCTGATGAACAGTCGGAGGGGGATGACGACGACGACGACGACGACGATGGTGATGACGACCTACGTTACGACCCAAGAAATTACACTAGGTCGGCAAGTTGTCGGCGTCCCGACGAAAGAGGCAGAGGGGAAGGCGAATCTAGTAGCGGCGGTAGAAGAACCAGTGGAGGTCGACCCCCGACTACAGATCAGGGTCCGGGTCCGAGTTCAAGCGGTCATGGTCGTCGTGCTTCTTTTGCTGGGTCGGGCTACGTTCAGGATGATGTCCCGTTCGAGCATCATCCTAGTCATCAGTCAACCGACAGTTGGAGTCGAGGGTTGACAGTTACATCCCACGAGCGTGCGCCGCATCCAGAATCGCAGCAGCGACAAAGACGGCGTACGGAGCTAAACGAAATCGAAGAGTCTGCTGAGCCGTCATCCGATAGATTAACATCGGCGGGAAAGATGCTCCCTATGTCCAACTTTAAAACATTTAGTCGTTACAAAAAAAAAATAAATGCACTGTTTTTGTATTTGATTTCTATGTTTGATTTGTCAGTTTTATTATTAGCTAGGGTTGAAATATTATAAATTCGTAGGGTTAATTTGATTTCTATGTTTGATTTGTACGTTATAATTTCGTAAGTTTAATTTGATTCGTATGTTTGATTTGTATGTTTTAGGGTAAAAAATATTCTGTATTTTAATTGATAGGACCAATATTGAGTTTTTACAAACCCTAAACCCTAAACCCTAAACCCTAAACCCTAAACCCTAAACCCTGAACCCTAAACCCTAAACCCTAAATTACAAACCCTAAACCCTAAACCCTAAATTACAAACCCTAAACCCTTCTAAATTCTAAACCCTAAAACCTAAACCCTAAATTACAAACCCTAACCCCTAAACCCTAAACCCTAAATTACAAACCACTTACCCTAAACCCTAAAATCTAAACCCTAAACCCTAAACCCTAATTTACAAACCCTAACCCCTAACCCCATAAACCCTAAACCCTAAACCCTAAACCCTAAACCCTAAATTACAAACCATAAACCCTAAACCCTAAACCCTAAAATCTAAACCCTAAACCCTAAATTACAAACCCTAACCCTTAACCCCTAAATTACAAACCCTAAACCCTAAACCCTAAACCCTAAACCCCTAAAAACTAAATATTCTGAAATATACATACAAACCGTACATTTAATGTACGGTTTGTACAGATTTCATACAAACCGTACATTAAATGTACGGTTTGCTTGTTTTATGTGCAAACCGTAAAAGTAATGTACGGTTTGCACCCCTGATTTGAGCAGCGACGTTTTACGAATGTACTTTTTACACGGAATCACCGTTAATAACGTAAAAAAAAAATAAACTACAAACCGTAAAAGTAATATACGGTTTGTAGTGTAAATTACATTGGATACCATATCTATCAAAATAATTCCGACAACACATTATCACTTTTGAATTATTATGACTTGACAACCCTATCCGAAAATGACTACTCAATGCATTATTAAAGTTTCGAAATGACTACTCCAAAAAAAACACTACAACCCGTAAAAGTAATATACGGTTTGTAGTGTAAATTACATTGGATACCATATCTATCAAAATAATTCCGACAACACCTTATCACTTTTGAATTATTATGATTTGACAACCCTATCCGAAAATGACTACTCAATGCATTATTAAAGTTTCGAAATGACTACACCAAAAATTCACTACAAACCGTAAAAGTAATCTACGGTTTGTAGTGTAAACTTACCCTATAAATATGACTCAATTTTGCCAATTCTAACAAACCATAAAATCAAACACAAACACATTTCGGAAATCTCTAAAAAAATCCTCATTTCTCCCCAATAAAATATATAAACAAACACTTTTTCGAAAATGAATTACAACTATGGTTATGACAACAACCAATGGAATAACAACAACAATGCGAATTCATCCAGTGGCTCAAACGATGAGCTAACTGATTATTCGGAGCACTTTGAAGTTGATGAATTGACTTGGGAAACAAGGGATGAAATGCTAGCTGATCTTGCTGATGTGGCTGGAAATTGGGGTTTCATCCTTACGATTCGTAGGTCTGGAGGGGGTGATGGGAGCAGAACACCGTATGTTGATATTGTGTGTGATAAATCGGGGGTTTACGAAAAAAAGAAACCATCTTCCGTAAAATCAGGTACAAAGAAAAAAGACTGTCCATTTTTCATTAAAGGTTACGTAGTTAATGGTGAATGGATGTGTCACGTAGAAAATGGACAACATAACCACCCACCCCCAACTTACCTCCAAGGTCAAGCACGACGTGCTCGTTTAACCCAAGATGAAAAAGAAATTGTTAAAACTTTAAGGCAAAGTAGTTTTAAAGTTGGTGCAATATTAGAGGCCATTAAAAATAGAAATCCTGACAATGTATCAAACACTAAAACGATACATAATTTTTTGGCCGGACTGAAATTTAAAGAACGAGATGGTAGAAACCCGACACATGAACTTTTTAATTTGTTGGATAGACATCGCTACACATTCTACTATAATATGAACCCATCAACCCATTGCCTTGAGAACTTGTTTTTTGCACACCCCGATTCTATAAGGATGTTCAAAGCTTTTCCTGATGTCTTGTTAATGGATTGTACATATAGGACAAACCGTTTTAATATGTCATTTCTAGAAGTCGTAGGAATGACATCAACGAACCAAACATATTGTTTAGGTTTTGTTTTCATGAGTGACGAGACACAAGAAAGTTATATATGGGCATTGGAAAAATTTAAAGTTACATTGGAGGGGTGTATACTACCTAGGGTGTTTGTAACCGACAGGAAAATGGCCTTATCAAATGCTTTATCCGTTGTTTTTCCCGACTCTCATCATATTTTGTGCACTTTTCATATTGCAAAAAATGTTTTGAAAAACTGCCGTAAAAAGATCCCTGACGAGGAGTGGCAAACGTTCCTAGATGATTGGGGTTTATTGGTTGATTCTGAGTCGATAGAGGAGTACAATTATAACCGAACTAATTTCAATACCTCTTACAAATCGTACCCTGCTGTGATTAAGTATGTAGACAAGCTTTTAAATGATTATGCTGAAAAGTTTGTTGCATGCTATACCAACCACACAACACATCTAGGTAACAGAACTAGCAATCGAGCCGAACAACAACATGCTAAGCTGAAAAGATCCCTTTCGACAAATACTGGCACGCTTGAAACCGTTTGGGTAGAGGTGAATAGAATTCTAGAAAAACAGTTTGAGGATATTAAGACGAAGTTGGATAAATGCAAGTCTTATTTTCCACATTCTGAAAAAACGCCTCTATTTATAAATCTTAGGTCGTATATCACACACTATGCCTTTGATTTATTATTCCAAGAACACAAAAAATGTAGTGGCCAGGCTGATGAGAATTGTTCTTGCGGTTTTAAATTGTCTCACGGTTTACCTTGTCATCATATTATGAGTGAACATATTTTATTCGGAAAGCCTCTTCCTCTAGAATATATTCATCCATTCTGGAAAAAATTAGACGTAATTGATGATAATGGGAACACCGATGATTATGGGGTAGAGGGTGATCTAGAAGAGTTTAAAAGTGTTTACGCTAGCAAAACGAATGTTGAAAAACGGCGTATGAAAACACAACTCCGAGAGATAACCGTACCAGCCAGAACATCCGTCAGTGACCCCGAAGTGAGAGCAAATAGGGGGAGACCTAGAAAAGGCGACAAATCTAGTAAGAGGGATAAGTCGGGATGGGAGTATGTGGAGGAACAGAGTGCTGGTGCTAGTAGGGACAAGGGCAAAGGCAAGACCGATGAAACACCGGAGGTAAGGGTAAACCCAACTAGGAGGCCGCGAAACCAGAACCCTAAACCCACCCCCAATAGGCCAACCTTCCTGTACAGTGACCAAATATGGGTCATGTTACATAGTTACATCGAAACGGTTTATGATGTGCGTGGGGATGGTAACTGTGGGTTCCGGGTACTTGCAAATGCGACGGGTAAACAGAATGGGGAAGATGATTGGTACGCGATAAGATGTGAATTGTTTCAAGAGCTGCAGCAAATGAAAGGTGTTTATTATGAGCTGTTTGAGAATCTTGACTTTGAAGCTTACCGGTATGATTACATTTTATCAAGTTTAAATTTTTATCATCCTACAAATCCCGCACCTATTGACAAATGGATGAGATTTCCGTCTTATGGGTTTTTAATTGCTTCTCATTACAATATGCCAATTGTATTGTTGTCCTTATGGGAAAATCAAAATGGAGGGGTAAACCTGTGGAACTCTACGTTTTTACCGCTTTATACTGGTCCGCCTCAGGGAACAACATATTACATCCCGACTGTAATGGTGTTCGTCAACAGTTGTCACTATGCTCAGGTTATTCCTAAAGAAGGGATCTTCCCAATGCCAGGAATTATAGCACGGTGGGAACAAACACGCACTGAGGCAGCTGCGCCATGGAAGGAACTTTTTCGACCAAATTTCAAATTATATATGGCGTTGGAAAAGCAATCGGGAAAGAAAAAAGCAAATGAAGAACCTATAGACCTAAGTCCATAATCGGTTTTTTATTTTTAATTTTATGTAAATTACTATTTTTTCCAATTTGTTGTAAATTTATATGATGTAAACAAATGTTTAATAAATTCGTTTTATGAAATTTAGTTCATGTAATTTAGTTCATGTTTGCATATTGGGTTAATTTATTTTATGAAATTTATATAATTTATGATTGTTTCATTCAACAAAATTGTCGATTGACACCAAATTGACGACTTAGTTATGTTTCATATTGCGTTATACAAAGTGTTAAAAACAAAAAAAAAAAACTTCACAAAAATTGACGATTTAGTTAATCATTCAATAAATATCAACTTATACACTTAAATATAACATGAACAAAAAACATAAAATTTATCAAATCAATTTTTTTTGTGTAAATTTGTGTAAATTTTGTGTTTTTTTTGAGAGATTGTTAGAATATTTGGTAATTTATTTTATGTATAATTTTAAAAAGAAGGCATTTAGTTTTTTTATTAAAAAAAAAATCATGTTTAATTTGAAAATAATATTCAATATTTTAATTTTAATTATTAGAATTTTAATTTATGTAAAAAGAGTAATTTACATAAAATTAAAAATAAAAAACTGATTATTGACTCCAAATTGACGACTTAATTAATGTTTCATATTGCGTTATACAAGTGTTTAAAACCAAACAAAAAAACTTCTCAAAAATTGACAATTTAGTTAATCATTCAATAAATATAAACTTATACAATTGACAAAAATATAACATGAACCAAAATTGTAAAATTTATCAAAACAACTTTTTTTTGGTAAATTTTGTGTAAATTTTGAGAGTTTGTTATAATATTGGTAATTTATTTTATGTAAAATTTTAAAACTAAGGCATTTTGTTTTTTAATTTGAAAAAAACAAAAAAATATCAACTTATACACTTGAAAAAAATATCAAATTATACACTTGAAAAAAATATCAACTTATACACTTGAAAAAAATATCAAATTTTAAAAATAAGGCATTTTTATGTAAAAAAAAAAACATATTTAATTTGAAAAAATTATTCAGCATTTTAATTTTAATTCTCAGATTTTTATTTTTTATTTTTAAAGCAAAAAAACTGAAAAAGGCTGTAAACCGTAGATTAAATCTACGGTCTACAGTCATTGACTGTAAACCGTAGATTTAACCTACGGTCTGAGAGTGAATCCAGAATTTATGTAGTACAATGAGTGCACCTCATTAAAATTCTATACATCTCCTCCATATATACATTGTGTGTGTTAGCTAGCTAGTAGCTTCGATGAAAACTCCATATTTTATGACCTCCTCGATCAACAGAAAAATATATAAGCACAATATTTATCCTTTACGTCATAAAAATTTCAGTTTCATGTTATAAAAAAACAATATAAGCACAATATTTTGTCACCTACTGTACTACGTACGCCATCTACAGAGAAGCTGCAAGCACATGTCAAATTTGAAACAGAAATAGGTGAGCAGGAAAATGGAGAAAACTACTTATCACTACAAAATAATGATTGATTTAGTGAGAATCAAAAGCTGTAACTAATTTAAATCTGTCACAAATTGACTGCTGTCATAAATCCGTCACAAAAACCGTCGCTAATAAGCTCGTAACAAAAAATACCCTCACTAATCCCGTCGCTATTTGAGTATTTTTTTTTTTATTTTTTTTTTTTTAATGTATGTAAGAGTTAAAATTAGAGAAATAAAATTGAAGAGCTAAAGCTAAAACATGTTTTTAATTAAAAGTCACGAGTTTATGATTGAAACATGTGAAGGGGTTACCTGTAAAACAGTATATGCATACTCCCTTTATTTAATTAATTGATCAAATATGAGACTTTTAGGTAGTTTTCAACAGAAAAGGAAGAAACAGATGATTTATTTCTCCGTGAATTATGCATGGGAAACATGTAAATATTCCATAGCTTCGGTCAGGGGTTGCGTACGAATTTTATTAAAAATACAACCCGTAACAAAAATATTGGTAACTAAGCCTAACATGAGGATATATAGGGAATACTGATTATTAGGTAGGCGTATAATTGATACTTATATTAAATTGCCATCTGTCCATTACTATCCACACAGGTTGTATTGTTCTAAAATTTTAGGCACCACAAAATTGTCAAAAAACAAGAGAAAATAACAGATTTTTGTGCATAAATTCATCTCACTACAGTCTCTAGAACTAGAAGTGTAAGAATGAACGTAAAAGAAGAGTGCATAATAATATATGATATAGTTTAGTTACTCTTGTGAGTAAGGTTGATATAATGAACATAAACGAGCGGATACAACTCTTAACATTTATACCTAATTTGGTGTCTTTACTGGAAAACCTTGATCAATATCCATGCAAATCACTTACTATTTAAGAGAGATGGATCGTATAGTGGAACGAAGAGAGTAATACACAAAAATGCAAGAATTCCGGTGCATGGAAAAACACACACAAAATGCTCCATTTTCGAGTTTGTGTCAAGAAATCTTAAACAATCTCCGATTATAAAAACTGCATCATAAATATAATTCAGTTATTCACAGTTATCATATGAAATAGTTTTAAATCGTATGTTTATACATGCATATAAATATAAAGTATATGGATTTTTTCTCAAATACTAATATTAAGTTATTAACGAACCGAATAGTGAATAAATCCTCGTGTACTAAATGATCTCTTAATGATTAATGTTAAAGTAGGCCCACTACAAAAAAAATACTCAAATAGCGACAGAATTAGTGACGGTATTTTTTGTTACGAGCTTATTAGCAATCCGAACATTTTCTTCCGGCTAACGATAGAAATGGTAACAATACTTGATCAATGTGCATATATTGTTATACTTTAACAAAGTTAACTATTTTCATTACAAATTAATACACAAAACTCGTTATTTTAAATTATTAATTTTTAATGAAAATAGTTAACTTTGTCAAAGTCAATACTAATGTGCTTCTTAAATTTAACATGTCTATGTATCATTTAAAATAATTTTAAGTAATGATGTGACATTAGTTAACAAGAAAAAACTATCAAAACTATTGTAGATGATACGACTTGTATCAATTGTTAGAGTTAAATTTAGGTAAAATGACGAAAGGTAGATAGTATTACTACTTAATTATGAAAAAGTTTAGTACGGATGCTACATGATACTACTACATATGATACATGATGCTACTTATTTATACTCTTAGTTTTTAACTTTGATATTACGTGATGCTACATTATATGTACTAAATGATAAACAAAATTTCAAAATTAAGTATGTTTTTATGTATTAATCAATGATTCACCTTTAAATTTAAGTACTCCAATGTTATAAATTTATAATCATTAATTAGTGTAATAAAATAACCAAACCACTATAATGCTATCTAATGACTATATATTCTTTCATTCTTTAAATCTTAATTTGTTTTTCTCGTTATTTTGTTTGTGGTTGACTTTTTCTCCCCCACTACCTCCATTATAAATTAAACCGTTCCCTTGCTTTGTATAAATTCCACTTCAGGCTTTGGTTCAACTGCTTCTTAATTTTCTTATTTAGTGTTACATAAATACACCAATTTACACCATATATTACACCAACGATATCTATAGATATATATATTACTAATATTTATATATAGAGAGAAGTGGCAGCAATGACAAATTTTCCACGTTATATGGCTACTCTTATATTTTTAGGTAATTTAGGATTATTCTTTCTCACCTTAACATTTGCAAAAGGGACAAATAATGTTGAAAACTCGAGGTACGTACGTTCTTATTCCGGGATTGTTTGCGTGCTTGCTTATTTTCACGATAGCCTATTTGATTAAGTTGCTGCTTATTTGGTTAACAAGCTTGAAAAAGTTTTTGGCTCTTTTGTTTACCATGCATAGAACTTTTTTAATCTCGGTAAAATACTAAATACTACTCAATTAATTGTGACGCCTTCTCGAGTTTTTCGAATGCATAAACCAGCTTGTGTTATGAGCAATCAAATCTGAATTTTCTTTTACTTATTAGATATTGGTTGTAGCAAATCGTTATTATTATTTGTTATTTTCGAAAAGTAGCTTAATTAACTGAGCATGCTATCCATGATTATTATGGAAACTGCTTCTTACACTTGCTATTTACACACAAAAAGTTGCACACCATGATGTTTTATCTTATCATTTTTTAGACAAATTTCATCTTATCAAAACGCACAAGAAAATAAAAATGTTGTCCATGACAACAGTGGCACATAGGTTATAAAAATGTTAATTTTATTCTAATCAAAACGCACAAGAAAATAAAAATGTTATCCATGACAACAGTGGCACAGAGGTTATAAAGGTAAATGTTTTTATATTGTCCAAAAAAACAAATGAAAAGGGTGGATTACCAACATTCTATGATTCCTAAAACTTGGATCAAGTTTCTATTTGTCATACAAGTTTTAATTCCATCAATAATAGCCCAAGTTATCGAGAAAGTAACATGGTCCCCAAATTTTGAAAAGGTAAATAATACCATTCATATTCTTAAATTCCAAACCATTAATATGGTCATCTTGCTAACATAAACAATGAGAAGAATAAAATACAGGTCAATTGATATGATTTTAATCACTCTAAATAGTTTCTTATAAAATAAAACGGTTTTAGCTTTTAGTTTTTACCACCTCAATAGTCATATTAAGTCACTTGTTAAATAAAATTGTTAGTTAACAAACAAAATTTTGCACACATCATTTATGTTAAATCATTCACTATCTTTAACCTCGTTAAAAAACTTATTATATATAACAAATATTTTAAACCACTACTATAATTCAAAGTCCTATATATCGGTTACCAATTCATTCGTTTATGTGCACACAACTTACTTTATTATCCATATAGCATTAAAACCAATGAAAGATGACGGTTAACATATAGTAGTGGGTTTTTAATAATTATATATTTCAATTAGAAAATAGATAATATTATTAAAATAACAAATTAATACGAGGGTTAAAATTAACATACACATGTGTCATTTAACATAGAATTAAATGATGATGTCAATATTTAACATGTAATTAAAATTAAAAAAAACTATTATAGATAATCTAACATGAATATGTTAATGTGTCATATCCAGATTAAGAGAAATTGCAGAAGCAAGAAATAAAGAAGCTGTACAAGATCCAGAAATGGTAACTTCAATGGTTGACATGTAAGTATCTTTTCTCTTTTTATAAAAACCAAAATTATGTACGGTTTATTACAAATTATGTACATCTGGTGAAGGTAGCAGAGTCTAAACTCGTAAAAATTATAGTAAATGATATAATTATGAGAATATCAACATTTTAGATTCAGCGTTTCTTGCATAGAACGTCTGCCTTCCAAAGATTTATAAACTTAAGTTGATCAAAATGAACATGATCGACTTTAGAATTGATAAAGCATCTTAACATGCTATACTGCGATATTATAGGGGCAAGAGGATCTCACGACAACGCTCTACGGGGTTTCCCTAGTTCTCCCGGTGCCATAAGCTGCCAATTATAGTATGGCATGCATGGCAAAAAGAAAGTTAACTAAGTTGTAGCTTTTAGCTTTTTACTAACTTCCCTTATCATAAGTTACATGAATTGTTTCTCACCAAGTATATCATGTCATATATATTCATATTTGCGATATATATACACCAGTAATTGCCGTGGAAGATGGCGGTTCACACGCTTATTACCATCATCATCCACAACCTTCATTATATAAAAAAACGTTGGCAAAATAATACAAAATATAAAAGCAAATAACAAATTGTCATGTTTCTCCAAGCATCTGATTTCAATTGAGAATTTTAATTTATAGGAGTATCGGCAACAGCACCCAGCGAAGAAAATTAGGATACCTCTCATGCGGAACTGGTAACCCAATAGACGACTGCTGGCGTTGTGACCCAAACTGGCAACGAAACCGCAAGCGTCTGGCAAACTGCGCCATTGGCTTTGGACGCAATGCCATCGGTGGTCGTGATGGAAAATATTACATCGTCACGGACCCTAATAACGATAATCCAGTAAACCCACGACCAGGCACGCTCCGCCACGCTGTCATCCAAGACCGGCCCTTGTGGATCGTTTTCCAACGCAACATGGTCATCACACTTAAACAAGAACTAATCATGAACAGCTTTAAAACCATCGACGCCCGTGGTTACAACGTACATATTGCGAAAGGGGCTTGTATAACTATACAATATGTTACAAATATTATCATTCACGGGTTACATATACACGAGTGTAAATCAACTGGTAATGCTATGGTTCGCAGTTCACCACAACATTATGGGTGGAGGACGATGGCTGATGGAGATGCGATATCTATTTTTGGGTCAAGTCATATTTGGATCGATCATAATTCTCTTTCAAAATGTAAAGATGGACTTGTCGACGCTGTAATGGGATCAACAGCTATAACTATCTCTAACAATTACTTTACCAACCATGATGAGGTAACTTGTTAGCTCACTTGCTTCAAAAACTATAATAGTATTCTCAGCTAAGGGCTTGTTCAGCTGTATCTTTTAAGCTTAATATGAAGAATTCTTTCAGTTGAGGAAAAATAGGAAATATCCAACTTAAAGCTTCTATTCTTTTCTCAAACAAACTCAAACAAAAAACCCAGAAAACCATAGGTATTAAGCTAGCCAGCCTATTATAGTTTACCTTTACGGGAAAAACAAAAATCAAAGCTTAAAAACCATAAACAAAGAAGGACTTCCACATTTTCCCCAAGATAGAACAGCTAAGAAACAGTTGGAAAAAGTAGCCTTCACTTCTGACAAGACAAAAACCAAAGGCCCGTCTGGTTTTAGCTTTAAAGAATAAGCCAAAAAAATAGGTTAAGGTACACCAACTTAAAATTCCTAGCTATTCGGGCCAAACTCCAGAAACATTCACTATTAAGCTGGTCAAACAAACGGGATTCAGACACAGCTACCTGCGCTTAAAAGCTGCACAACTAATTCAAAGACTAACAAACTGATTTGCTTCTCATGAGTAGGTGATGCTACTTGGACATAGCGACTCGTACACAGGCGACAAGATTATGCAGGTTACTATCGCCTTCAACCATTTCGGTGAAGGGCTTGTTCAGAGGATGCCAAGGTAGATATAGAAACATAAATTTATTAAAAAAAAATCATCAGCATCCTTAAACTTGCTACCTTTGAATCTGAAAAATGTGATCACTTAATAAATAATTAAATTACTCTAAATGCAGGTGTAGACATGGGTACTTCCATGTGGTAAACAATGACTATACGCATTGGTTAATGTATGCTATTGGTGGGAGTGCTCACCCTACCATTAACAGCCAAGGGAACAGATTTATTGCCCCTAACAATCCTTACGCTAAACAGGTAGCTAGACAATACGTATTTACATAATTAAAATATGCTTATATTTTTTTTAAAGTATATGCATATGGAAATGTTGAATATGATGGGAATGGGTGTGTACAGGTGACAAAGAGACTAAGTGTAGGAAATGAATGGGAAAACTGGAATTGGAGATCAAATGGGGACCTAATGCTAAATGGAGCTTTTTTCACTCGATCAGGATCAGGAGCTCTCAGTAGTTATGCTAAAGCCTCGAGCTTAGCTGCCAGGTCATCGTCCATAGTGGCATCTCTCACCTCTGGCTCTGGTGCTCTTAACTGCATAAGAGGGATTCCATGCTAGATATAGCAATGGAAAACAAAAGGTTTTGGATGAGGTCAACTTTTTCCGACTTACAAAACCACTATCCTATTATTTTATTTTTCTCCCTTTTCTAGTAATATTCATATCCCGGCTATCATTCAACCTCGGCCTGCTTCGAATTTGAAAATGAAAGCAGGTGCTGAAAGCGTTGTACTTGTATCTTAATGACACTATTAAGGAATTTGGTCTTATTTAAAACCCTTCCATATCTTTCTCAGCCTAAATTAAACTCGGAACTCCGTCCTTTCTTAAGCCCTGTCCTAGGAAACCTTTAACTTATACAATGCGATGGAAAGAACTAAAGGTATAAGGGGAAAACGAAAATAAGCAAAAGTGATTGAGAGTTTTCTTGGCATTAAGATTTTTTGGTAGTATCACCTAATGATCATGTATATAATTATTGTTCCGTGCTTTCCTCCTGTGCTTGTGTTAATATAGTATATAGGACTACTAAATATTCATCTTTACACCAAAAGAAACAACTCAATCTATACATATATCTGTTTTATCTCTCTCTTTTTTCTTTTCTGGGATCATTGCTAATGGATTCTGGACTGTTCATACTCCATTTCCAGTAGTAATAATTATTAACGAAAAGCAAAGGTATTAACAGGCTTGGTATATATTCGATCTTCCACATTAAGGAGATGGACCAAGTTAAAAAATGTAAAGAAACTAAGTTTTGTTTGTGTCCTCAAAGCCAATAAAGAAAATTTCTAGATTTTCATCGTCACCTCGTCAGGTCTACTATCAGCAACATGTAGTTAAATTAGAAATGTAAAAGCAGTTAAAACTACTAGCAGATAAAGAAGAAGACGAAGAGCAACAGGTATATTAAGATAAGGAAACATAATGAATATCATAATCTCTCTAATTCTCTTAGTCATATCATTCAAGAAAAACTAAGCAATCACACATTATAATATCGAGTGAAGATCCTATAAGCTTTACGGTACATAGACGATAAAAGAACCAAGAAAGTGTGGAAAATATTGAAATTTGGACTATCACTAAAAAGCTACTATACCTTCTTATATTAGTATCATCCATTTAAGGAGAAGAATGGAAAACTAAAAAGAGGTTTTTACCTCCTTGCTTGTTATTCTTAAGCAAGGTCAGAATATTATTTGCTGATTAGGTATCACTGTACTGCTTTTCTAATACACATGCACATTAGGTTGGGATTTGAGGAAGTTACAAAATAACTTTTCACATCTCTTCATCAGCAGATAATATATTATTTATTTGCTTCAGTGAATACTTCTCTTTTCACTGAAACACGTAGTGTGATGAATCTAGGAACCATGAATGGTGCTAAATTATTTAAAAAACACTTCTCACAATTACTTTTCTTTCATTCTTCTTCCCTCTAAAAGGATGAGATATTGCTACAGTGGCTGAAGTTTTTTTGCCGTAAGATGAAAATCCAATAGCTAAGGTTAGACCAAGAAAAACAAAACAGAATCTCGGTTACCATCCCACCCGATGGATCTTGTCAGGAGGCTGATATCCAGAACTTGAGCAGATGCAGTTTTCTAAAAACTGCAAATGTCCCTCTCACCATCTAAAGACTAAACTATCCTTAAGAGGTAATGCCATTGCAAACACCCATTTACGGCCTTCAGCTTCTTTCGAGTCACTTAAGAAAAAAAAAAGATTGTTCATTTTAAAACAATGAACATCGCAGTTGCAATTTCACTTATGCTGATATATGCTGATACGCTCTATGGTAACTGTGAAATCAATTGAAAAAAGACTTTCAGCAATGGACAATAAAATTTTGACACTAATCAAGTGTGAATATGATACTGCATATCTATTAACAGGCAAAAACAAGTTGCAACTGTTTTATCAAAATGGCTTTCTTTGACATCTCTTCATCAGCTAATAAATTTCTGTTATCCACTTACTGATCTAATAAGAACACTTTGATTTAAATTATTGTATGTGAAACATATAATCACACAAATGAATATGAGCTGCAGAGAGAGAAAGACGAGCATCCACCACACATCCAACTTCACTTGTACTTTTCCATTATTCTTCGTGCCTCTTCCAAACTATCATCAGTAGAAGTTGTACCACTACCACTACCACTACTGCTACCCCCTTTTGGGCCTTCATCTTTGTTCAAGGCAATGTACGTAAAATATATTAGCCCCATCATGGCCTGGCAGTGGCAGTCCAAGAAAAAAACAGTCATATACGCCAGTAGTGTCAAAATAGAGCTTAATTTATTAATGAAAGTTTCTCAAATATCTTTTGTATTTTGGGATTGATTGGTGTGGGAGTCTTCTCTGTAAACAATGGGTTAAAAGGGAAACTAGTAAATCCAAAAACGAATTTCAGTAAAATTTAACATACGGACTCCAAACAAGGATAGTACAATTGTAATGTCAATGCTATGATGCTAAAGTTAGAAAGCCACCAACATAAAACACTAATAACTATCCCAATCTAATTAAATTCAGATCCTTGTGTTCCCAAATACAATATTCCATGTATTTTGGTCCACAAGACAAACTTCGAGAATGAAACCTAGATTCCATATTCAGAAATAAAAAATCACCTACCCAAAAGAGAACGGAAATACATAAGAATCCTACTTACAGAAAACAAAAACACCTTACAGACGAAGGAAAAGGAAAAACTTACCAGCACAAAGAAAGCTGTAGACAAAATCGACTTCAGTACAAAGAGCACAAGGGCCCCAATAACAACGGTAACTGAAATCTTAGCAAGTGGCCTTGGAACAGAATCCTAAAAAATAAATGAAATACAATTAACATTATCCGGCAAATATACACTTTTAGAATTGTCTTGAACTCATCGCTTTTCCGTGTGTGGCAAGATACAATTCCAAGTTTAGACATAAAAACAGAAGCCCCCAAATAAAGGGGATGTTTACTGATTTTTTTTTATTTGTGCAAAGCAGTGTTATAAAGAAATTTAATGTTATTTGTCAAACTTTACAAAATAACACACAGAAAAGCAACAGTTACGACCAACTAAAATTACCAAGGGAGAGCCAAAGAAGCTAAGAATCAATCTCATTTGGGAAGACACAAAAAGACAAGACTAGTACTTACAGGTACCAGGTTGGTTCCAGCTTCAATTCCATCCTTCCCTATATTCCATGCTGTCTGAACAACTGTTCAACAAACTAATTTAAAACTATGACCAGATATTATAGTATCACAGTATATAACAGTAGTATTGCTCAATTCGAATCAGTAATGAAGTATAATAGACATTTTGGTTTGAGCAACATACAAGGAGTGGTGAAGGCTGAGATTGGTAGATTCCCGAGCAACAAGGACCAACTAATATGTAAAGACCTATGGGTTGCCTACACCAATATTTGAATTTTACATTTACCAAGTAGAATATAGTTTTGTCTTCTAATGATGTTTTAATTGTGACCTCAAACCTTTTCTCATACTACCAAATAAGACAAACACTTTGAGTCATTGGAGGCAATAAAGTTTGGGTCATAGCTTTTAGCGACTAATAGAAAAGTCAGGACAACTACGGTCAAATTGAAATTGTATATTAGAGCAACCCAGGACACGAGCTGAGAGCACTAATCCTCTTATAAATTTGACTATCGAAATAACCAAAATGACTGATGTACTTAAATCTTGAGGATCAGTTCTTACCATGTCCATGTAAACAAGAAAAACTATGAAAATTTCCAGGCATCGCAAACCAAAAGGACCAAGTTCACAACTTAAATGAAGTTATGAAGTACCTTTTTTTACAGAATTCAAATGGAATTCTAAATTCAGATACATCATTACTCAAATCTATATTCAAATTAGTCACTCAGCACAAGATAAGCTATGAACATATTTGCACAATCATGTTGAGTTTTGACACGAATATGTATAGAAGTCCACGAACTAAAAGGCAACAAATTTATTTGCATTTTGAAATATTTTGTTCACCCCCTCCTAATACCAAATCAGTCTTTCTTCATCCAAACTCAAAAAGCAACAAACAATAAAAAAACAGATTACACGCAGAAAATCAAATCATAAGCAAGATATCAAATGAAAAAAGCTTGGCCCTTTGGAAGAGAGGACGCATACTACTGTTTACAATCAGCAAAAAAACGTTACAAATGGTTTTGTTTAGCATGACAATAGTTAATCCACTGAGTTTCTATTTGCTCTGTTTAATGTCTTACTGCTTTATATTAATGGACACTCCAGGCTATTTAAACTCCAAACTCGTTTTGTCCCGAGTTCAACGTTCGCAGTGTAAACAAATATATCCCCGTTATATTTTAAAATCTAAGCACTTCAGTCCAGCTTCTAACCTTATTTACCACAAAGTGTTTAACTTTAATGTATAATTTAATAACCAACATTCTCCATACCAACAAAATATTATAATGTTTTCGGGCTTGAGGCACTTAACTTCAACACTTTCGGTCGGGTCAATGTATCAGTACTCTACTACGAAAATATTTTCCACTAATTACACATAAAATTAGCCTGCCAAAACTAAATGCTTTTCTCGTCCCGAAATCACATAAGCATTAACAACGGCTTTCCTAATGGATTGTTTGGCTTAAGCTTTTAATATGTCCTTGTAAGTTGACCAACTATATATACTTTTTTTAGCTTATTAAAACCTAACAAAGCTAGCATACAAAACATCTTCAGCTTTTTTAAGCAAAAAATTTAAGATTTTGTTTTTTCAATATTTCAAAAGGACCTCCAAAACAATTTCACACAGCAAAAACAACAAACTCAACTTGTAAGCTGACCAACCAAATATCTTAGTACATGTTAACAACAACAAAATATAAATAATATTCTCCTTTAAAAAAGAGCCCAAAAGCTATTACTAAACACACTAAAACAAAATACTCATTAACAAAACATCAATTAAAAAAAAACATTAAAAAAATACACCTTTGGCGAAAGTAGACTGCGCCGCATAAACCCGAGGATAAGACTGAGAATTGAGGGGCTTAATCTGCTTCAACTTAATTGGAGAACAAAATGAAACTTTATTTAACTTTCTAGTGCTCAAAGATATGGCTATTTCTTTCTTATTGAAAAATCCCGGGGACTGATTTGATATAGAAACCAAACTATAAGCAACCACTGTAGAACCCATATATATATATATAATAGTTTTTTTTTTTTTTTTTTTTTTTTTAGTGTCTGTGATTCAACTTTCTTTAAACAACAATTCACTTATTCTGTTTTATACAATTATAATAGTATATATAATAAGATAGAGAGAGATTGGGTAGTTTTAATTGAACAAGTATTTGCAAACAGACCCTTATGCTTCAGTTCTTTGTGATTTACTCCTGTTTTTCTGGATACTAATACTATTATAGGTAGTATTTATTATTATTGTTGTTGTTGTTTTTTTTTTTTTTTTTTTTTTCCAGTCGATTCGAAAAGTGGACTGTGGAAAAAATAGACAGTGTTGATAGTTATTGAGAGAATTTGCTCGTCCGGTAGGCCGGCTCCTGCTATTGGGTAAAACACATTTCGTGTTTTTTTTTTTACAAGGTTAGAACTTAGAATGGTGACTAGTTAACGGTTTCGACCCTCGTAGCGACTCTGGTAATAGATGGGCATTGAGTTTCATGTTACTTATCTTCTTTTTTGTATTCTATTTTGAGGATTTCTTTTTATTTTCGTATTCGTATTCATAAAATAGACAGATTAACATGTCCTTTTGGCCCTCCAATGCAATTATGGTCTTCATATTGCGATAACTGTTTAATTTTATTTTTGTAAGGATCTATACTTAACTCATGGATAATATAAATGATTAGTCAATAAATAGAGTTCAATGAATATTTCTTTTTATTAGTTTAACTCTAACACTACTTTTAGTAAACAAAATGGTTAACAAAAATATACCAAAGTCGACAAGATAGTTTCTGAAAAAAGTAGTTGGTCTCATTGGCAAGGTGATATTTTGTTATAAATTTCTAAAACATCAACAAGATTAGACTCGACTTTAAAGAAAATTAATTATACTTGTTTTATTTTGAGGTTTAAATGAATTTTGGGTTTGATGTTGTTATTCGGATATTATCTTTGATCTGACAAAATTGTAATAATATGACATGACTTGCGTTGAAAATTCACAATCTTAGCATTTGGATTGGGTTCGATCCGGTCCGGACCGGTTTTTGGTAAAACCGAAACCGAAATCGAAATTAATTTCGGTCCGGTTATTTTCGGTTTTCGGTTTTCTGAAAATGTGAACCGAACCAAACCGGACCGAAACAACCGGTTCGGTTCCGGTTCTAGTTCGGTTTCCGGTACGAAAATGTATGAATTTCCAAATTTCATTTTTAACACAAAAATCCAGCTTTTTCCAATAAAGCTACAACCAAACAATATGTTTCCATTCATAAAAGTCCAAAGATCCATAGTTATAACTAATCATTTACTAAACATTCATAACTTGTGTAATGATCTACTACTTTTAATAATTATGCAAAAATAAAAATGCAAAGAACAAATGATATAAGAGACTAAGAAAATATTATAATTGCAGTAGCTGAAAATTGGGATCAGAGAAAAAAAAAATGCATATTTTTGCCCTTATAACTTATAAGTATGGTTTCTCACATTTGGATTAGAAAATTTCGCCTTATAAGTTATAAGTATGGTTTCTCACCATTGGATTAGTCGATCAGAGAGAGAGACAATGGGGGCTAAGAAATGAGTGATAACTGATAAGGATGTGGGCTAAGAAAAAGCCCTAAAAAATATTTACATTATTGGTCCTTTATTTCGTTTGTTTGTTTCTTTATTTAACCAAAGAAATTAATTTGTACATGTATGGGTATAGAATTAATTAGTATATTTTTTCGGTTTTTTTTTTGTTTTTTCGGTTTTACGGTTTTTTTCGGTTCGGTTATGCAGTGAACCGAAACCGGCCAGAATGGTTTTCGGTCTTCTCGGTTTCGGTCTTCTCGGTTTCGGTTTTTTCGGTTTCGGTTTTTTTCGGTTCGATCTGTTGAACCATGGGGTTCAATAATTGATTTTGATTATAACGTTAATTATGTTTTTAATGATTTTACGATTTTTCTATTTCGATGATATAATGCTTGTCTTTTCCCAAAAGAGAATTTGTAAATTTCAGAATGACAGAAAGATAGAGCACAGAAAAACGAAGCCACAGGTTCAAGCAGAACCAGAATCGGAGCTAAAACGAAGAAGTTACGGGCTTTCGAAGTTTAACGAGAAAACCGGGAATACTGAAGAAACGACCGATCGACTGGACAAAAACGACCGATCGTTTTTGGTCCAAATTCTTCCAGTGAGGACGTCGAAAAAACGACCGATCGTTTCTCAGAAAACGACCGATCGTTTTCTGAAAACGACCGATCGACTGTAGAAAACGACCGATCGTTTTCTGCAGATTTCGAAAACAGCTTTTCAGCTTATTCTGGAAAGTTGCTTAAAACCTTTGGATAAAAGCCTCAACCACTTCCAACGGTCATATACAGAAAAACAGACTTTGGTGATTATATAAACCACCCCAATTCACTTTTCAAAGTCACCAATGACATCCATTCTCAACCTATCATGATCCTTCAACCTCTATCTATACAAAACCCAAAAATCACCATTTTGATGAATATATTCGAAAAAAGAGGGAAATTAAGGAGAAAGCGATTCAAGCTCGAACAACATCAAAGACTCACCAATTACCTTATTTAGAAGCAAATAAAATTGTGAGTGTAGTTACATTGTTGTAACAAATTTTGTAAAGAGAAAATTATAAGCTCATTGTGAGTGAGTGTTTGGGTAGAAGCTTTTAAGCCAAAGTGTTGGTTAAAAGTTCTAGGTTAAACACTTGGGTACTCATATATTGAGGGGGAGTCGTTGACTCGTAAAACGTGTTCGCTTGCACTTGTATCAAGAGTAGGACCTCGGGTAGAGGGTGAGTCAATCGGTCGATTGAGCTAGATAGGATTGTAATATCCGAAAGAAGATTATTTTTAGTGAATTACTCGGTATTACCTATGAGAGGACGTAGGCCGTTTGCCGAACCTCTATAAATCTTGGTGTCATCTTCTTTCCCTACCTTTTACTTTCCGCAAATATTTATTATTGCTTATTTTCTTGCTTGCGTTTAGTAATTCTAGTAATTCATTAACTCTTGTTAAAACGCTTAAGTTTAGAATTGCATAAGTTGGGCTAGTAGTTGCGCTTAGATTTTAATTAGGCGAAAAGCGCCAAAAACCTTATTCACCCCCCCTCTAAGGTTTAGCCGCACCGGGCCAACACGATCCAGTTCGGTTTCCGGTCTGGGTCGGTTTTCCCGAGTTTTTACCCAGCCGCATCATTGTGTTCTCTAGCAAAACAATAGTCGATAAACATATTCATGTCAATATATAATTCTATCAATCAATACATGACTTTGTCCAATGTCTTGGACAAATATATATTTTTTTTTACGTAAATGTGATTTACTACAAATTCACACATTTAAACACCGCCAAATCATCCTGAAGTTTGTTGGCCTTCATGCCCTGTCTATGGGATGTAAAGATTTTAAAAAGACTTTTTCCGGGCTAAAATCATTGTACGATAACACATCATTCGGACGCTCGTCTATTTTCTCACTCGAAATTTCTTCTTTTTTCTTCTTTTTCTTTTTTCTATGTTCAACATCTTCGGTTTAATCTTCTCCCACGCCATGGTTGTCCTTTGAACGTTCTATTTGTCCCTATCAATATTATTGGCGATTCGGGATGACCAATGAACCTTCGCCATATGAAATTGCACTAGAGCCAAAGCCAACATCGCAACGTAATGTTTGGGAAAATTTTCCACCGATTTTATAAATTTCTGCTCAGCTAACTTATAATTACTTATCACCTATGACGATTCTAGGTCATCTTCAAGATTCTATTCTCCCGTGGAATTATCTCCATGCAGACATTTACGAGCCATGCACATGTGTACGTTCTCCCAATTTAGAAAAGCCATAGCCGCAGATTTTTGGAAATAACGAGCGGCTTTGAGAAAAATCATGACAAAAGTTTCAGTCACGGCTCTTCGCTAATAAGCTCTTCTTCGATGTCTTTTATAACCTTCTCCTCTTCATTGTGGAAGCTAACATGGCCATACTTATCTATCACTATCAGCTCATGAAACATACATGCAAACTCGGTTAAGTAATCATCCATTACTTCATCGCTTGAGATATTTCAGGTCTAACTACGCATTTCTTATTGTTTCTATGTAATTTATTATGCGTAGTATTAATGTAATCATTTAAACATCAAGCGTATTTTTAGTTTGCTAGAGATACACTTAGCAAAATTATAAGTTTATTTGTAAGTGAATAATTGGCTAGGGACTTTTAAGCAAGTGTCAGTTTAAAAACTCTAGATCGATTTACATGATATGCTCATAGAGTGAGAGGGAGTAAATCAACTGATTAGCTCAATTCAAACTTTTTTATTTTGCGTTGAAGATTATAATGATAAATGCAGGTAAATTATTTATAGGGAAAGGACTAGACAGATTACCGAACCTTTAAATATCGTGGTGTCAATATTTCTCGCATTCTGCTTACTGCAAGTATTTATTTTTATTTTGATTGATTGATTTCTTAGCTAATTAAATCATTTGTATTGAACATTCATTATGTCTTTAATTCCACAAAAAAATTCCAGAAACCTTATTCACCGCTCTCAGATGTAGCCACGAGGCAATAATAATATATGAAACTCTCTCGCTTTTTCACTCTCCCTGATTTTACAAAATGATCAATAAATATTTTACATAAAAAAAAACAATGGCAAAGTATAATGCAACATCACGTATAAAAACCAAGGATCGTGTAGTACAATTTATTTTGGTTTTATTATATGCTCCATTTTTTCATTTTCCATCACGTGCATGCTATATTATGTATAGTTTTACGGCTTTTGTCTTATGGATTTTTTGTTTTTTTTTAAATTATTTGTTTTTGTTTTTGTTTTTGTGTCTTTATACTTTTAAAAAAAAACTTTATTTACTAATTTATTTGTAATTAGAACTAAAGATATTATACGAATGAGAAAGAGGAAAGATTTCTAATCTCGAAAGATCTGAGACGGAAAATTTGATATAAGCGTAATTTAGTACATGAAAATTAGATGTGTACATAACTTTAGACAAGAAACAGAAAATCGGATTTTTAATATTAAGTCTGAAAGAACATAAATGTAAATGTATGCAAACTCGGTCTATCATTCTGAAAACCAGCTCTTCACAATAAATTGTTTGTTTGTAGTCCTATAAGTCTATATTCTGAAGAAAAACGCAATTATTGTATATATTGATATAGATTCAGAAATGAAATACGCCCGCACATCGGTCTTAACTAATAGTCATGGTTCAGGCATACAAAAGCAATAAGTAGGTCTGTCTCTTTCAATTGGAGCACATTTCCCACCCACAAGAAATCCCATGGAGACGCATACGCCGTCACAATCTGGAATTTCCGAACATAGGCCTATGTTTCTGTACCTCTGTTGTGCTTCCCCTGCAAAAAGAAATTTGTAGCATGTAGTACTATTTGGTAGGATTATAAATTTTGATGTATTTAACTATGTACAAAGGAAATCTCAGGTAAGCTGACTATCAGAATTCATAAATAGAAAAATTCATATTTTCGACCAAGGCGTACATATTGCCTAAGTGAGTATACCGTTCCCTGTACATTCTCACGTCTAGCTCTATCACCCCCATATATATATAAAGGTTAGTAATTATCCGAAAAGGGGACAATTTATTTTTTCCAGTTCAAATTTATATGAAAGAGATGCGGAAACTTACTTTAGCGTGCATAAAAATGGAGTAACATTGTTTCGGTTATTATTTAAATTGAACCAATCCTTTTTCGGTACCAACGCCAAGCATTAATAGTGGTCTTGGTGTCGCTAAGTTCATTCAACTTCGAGCTTTATAGTCAAAAGTTTTGTGTTGTAATTCAATCCGAACAAAATGGTCGGAATCGCAACCATTGGCTAATTTTTTAAATCACAATCCCCACACTATTCGGTGACTAACAAATATCTTGTTTAGTCTTGCCTTATATTTTGGTATTTATATGTTATCTTTGCAATGCTTTGGGTATATGTGTATTTAACCTTTGCATACACATTAATTATTTTTTCTTGCAATTTTGACAAAAATACCTAAAACTTCTTCGTTAAAGAGTAAAGACTTAAAGTTAGATCCAAAATTTCTCCAATTATCAAATTTGATACTATTTGTTCTTTATTGATGTGTACAACGTCTATAAAGAAGCAAGTTGCTATATAATTAAACATAAGAAGCATCCTCTTAGAGTTAATTTTAGGTCTCAATGGTCTATACAAAAACATCAATTCAACATGAATTATCACTTTATCAGTCTAGTGCAACTATTAATTAATTAAAAGGATGGGAAAAAAATAGGTACCTGAACTCAAAAGCACAGCCATGAATAGAAGCCCTACCAAGAAACTATAAGAGTAGAAAGATGGGCAGTTATTACCACTAACCATTTTGAACAATTTTTGTTGTCATTGTTGTTTTCGATTTACACTATAATATTCTCAATTTCTTCGTATATATAGACTTTTGAAGGAATAAAAAAGACTGTCATTAAGTTTAGATGATATTTAGATAGGTACAAGTGGAAATTAATGATTATTAATTTACATTTAAGTTATGAAGATGCATGTAGGCATTTTACCGTTTAATTTCACAAATAACTATACATTAAATAATTTCCGTGAGTGACCATTGTGAAGATGATGTGGAAGTTATTCCCTTTTTTGTGTGATGATATTGCCTAATCTAAAACAACGACAATATACCATTTGCTACTTTTATTCAAAAAATTAAGAAGCAGTGCTACAAATTTTCTTTATAATAATTAGAGTAAGCAAAACTTGCATGTATATATTCATTGCACATGACAACTTAACAAGAAACAATCTAGACCACACTTTTACTTCTTCCAACGAAGAAAGTAAGAGTATTAATTCAGAGATTTTGTTTTTTTATAGGAGTACAACAACATGTTTATTATTGTTTATCGTGGAATTATGCATGCATGATCATTTAAGTTAAAAACTGTATAAGAAGTGTACTCCTCTAATTAGGAGGACTAAATAATTTATGAGAAATGATTTTACTTACATATTTTTTCAACCTAAAAAATAAACTGTTCATGTGGCATGTGACATGTTACATATAACATATCCACCACATCATGGATTTTGATTGTTAATATATAATGCTAATAAGGTATTCATGATTGTTAGTACTAATATGAAATGCTAATAAGCTGACCGCATTTATTAGTCGTCTAAAGTTTATTATTTTGTAAAATAAAAACACTTTATAGTTAAAAAAGCATCGGTTTAGGAACGGGTTTATAAAAAGGGTGGAAATATAATAAAATGACAAAAAAATTAACAAAAGAATTTGTTAATTGATAGAAAAATTTGATTTGATTTGATTTGATTTATTCATTTATTTATTTTCTTTAGGGGTTGGGACAGTGGAAATAGTTTGCTTGATGATTCCAAAATTTAACCATACTGTCAAGCTTATTTTTGTAAAATCAGAAAACCAAACAAACCCATATAAAAACAAAGGTTATAAACAAAAAGACATTTCTTTTACATGTGCATATTCCTATTTTTGTTGGAATATTGGCTTGAGGAAATGATGACTGTGACTATTCCACTCAAATGATACAATTTTTAGGTCACGTTTAAGGGTGTGTGTATATCTCTCATAATTTCTCATTCAATTAAATTAAAGGTGAAAACTTTCTCTCTCCTCTCTAAGGTCATATGCATGTTACCAAAAATTGTTACCATGTAACTTTAAAACTAAAAAGATAACTTGTTACAATAGAAAAATATAACCTGTCATGAAACCTTTTATCAGAAAACTAAAAATGTAAAACAAATAAAAGGAGGTAAATTTTCTCTCTCTTCATTTCCCATTGGTGCATGCGCGGTAGTAATAGCGACAACCACAAAATATTCTATGTGATGTTCGAAAACGCACAAACGGAAGTGTTAAAGCCCACTCTTAAGTCAATGTCTTACTTGAAAAATATTAAAAAAACTTGAGGTGAAATGACCTCGACGGCTCGATCCCAAAATAATATACCACTCCCTCCGTTTCACAATATAAGTTCACTACAACAACTCTTTCAATTTAAGTGTACATCATCATTATCCTACTTTTACACTTATTTTTCAAAATTTACCTCTAGTTTTTTACACATCTTTGATTCAAGTTAATGTCAGAAGAACAAATATGTAAAATTACATAACAAAACTTTATATTAATGGAAAGTGCACTTATATTGTAGAACATGTCAAAATAGTACGCTGTACTTATATTGTGGAACGGAGAAAGTATAATTTAAAAAAACACGATCAGACTATAAGGTTACTAATACTAGAATCAGCAGTATTAAGGTCTTAGCTAGTATCACATAGACACATAGGAACGTCATCACGGTTGTAAACAAAAAAGGTGTTGGTTTCACAATGGAATTTGATGTACAGAGACTTTAATGTTGAGATGCCAATGATTCTGCACCAATCATGCACTTCTCTTAAAGGATAAAATGCAAATAAACCTCATGAACTATGTGGGTAATTTCCAAAAAAAAAAACAACATAATACACATTAGTCCTTTTTTTTACATAACTTTGTGTGATATGTATGTAAATATATCTTGTCAAACTATGTATTTGTATAAGGCCAGAAGGGTAAATGTAAAAAATAAAGAAGGCATTTGAAGTGGTTTTAGACAAAAAAAAGTTGGTACCCACAAGGTGTTTAGTTTCTTGCAAAAAAAAAGGTGTAGGTCAGAAATTTTGTATATGACTTAACATACCAAAAAAACAGGACACAGCATAAAAGTAGAATTAACCAAAACATACCAATAATATTAAGTTAATGGATGAAGGTTAGTAGCAAAACTAGAAAATTCATGTGTTTAATTACAAAAAAGCCATGCAGAATTTTTGCATATATTCATCCTTAGTTCATTGGGTTGTTTGCATTTTAACGGTCTTCTATAAATAACTCATTATGCTTTTGCAATTTCAACAATTAATTCGTTTTCTTTTGGGGCATAACATCATAACTCATAAGTCATAGTGTCATACATATGAAGTTATATGGTCCCTTAAAGGATTGATTCCTTCATAAGAACTTTTAGTATCCTTCCATAATTTTGAAGTTATTTACATACATCTTAACATGTTAGTATTTCCCTTGATCTATTTATTAAATCATATACATAAATTAGGGACTTTATGTTTCTGCCTTCAAACCTGTCTTCTTTTTATTTCGTAGACCTTGCAATTGACTAAGTTATAAATCTCGTAGTTGTTCTTCATAGTTTGTTTTTTTGTCTATTACTGTTTAATATTTTAGTCAGTCGTCCTTATTTGCCTTACTACAATACTCTAGTGGCACCAAGTTCGCATGCACTAGAGTTTTTTCTCTTAAGATCGATCTTCACGCAAAATAAGTTTAAGAGTCTTTGTTTTGTATAACAAATAATCATTATATTTATATTCCCTCGTAGGACCTAGGTATAGCGTAGTTCTTTTGTATATTTTTTTATTCAGGCAAGACCATGCACATTCCTTTGTATTATTAGCTCTTTCGATCTCTTGTATATAACTGTTTATAATGAGTCCAAATCTTATATCCCTATTTTTCGTTCTTTTTCGCTCTCTCTTGCTTATTTTATTCAAAAAAAATATTCTAAAAAATTTTAAAAAAATTATATAATTACTATAATACATGTATCAATATATTCCAATAATTAGTTTTTAAAAAAATCCACACGCAATTTATTTTGGAATAAATGTATAAATTAGTGTAAATTAAACAATAAATCTTAGAAAAATTGTCTAAAACAATATTATGCCCAAATGTTTTAAAATTTGAATACAATATAATATAAAAGCTTATAAATTTGCTGAACAAGTTGTGAAAATTTAAAATTTGAATGAAAATAAGAAAAGAGACACGAAAGGGGTAGAAAATAATGGATTGAAGATTTAGACTCGTTTATAATATTTCTTAATTACTACGGAAAAAAAAATAGTCAGTCATCCATGCCTAAAATAGAAATGGAAATTTGAGAAAACTTAGCTAGTAGACAGCTAGAAATAAGATATACAGTTGCCCATTTATTCTAAATGTCAGATCTTCATAATGGATTGTTTGTCCACACTTTGGATAGTTTTTGTAATTTGTATCGGTGCATGGAGAAATACAACTATCTTTTAGTCTGATAAAAAATTGGAAATCAGTACTCCCAATATCATTTTGTAGCTATGAATTCAAATCAATTAGTAATACAAAAGTAAGTACTAAATGTCTTCCAATTGTAATACATGTGCCATTAGGGATGTTCGATTTGCATGCATTCACTCTTGCAGTCTTTAATATCTGTACATGGCCATCTTTGCATCCTCTTTAATAATATCCTTGTTATGAATAGATTTTGATTGAAATTCCTCGACATTTATTCGTGTCCGTCTTATCAAAACCGACCCGATCATAATTAATTGCGTATATATTTGTTATTAATTAATTATATTCTGAAAGTATACACCATATCATTGCAAAGAATGGAGTATACTCAAATTCTTGGTATATATAGATTTTTGAAGCTATAAGAAAAGACTATTTAATTAAATGATACTGTATTTAAAAAGCTAAAGATGGAAATTATAATTACATAAATTGAACTTATATGAAGATGCATGCATGCATGTAAGCAATTTACAAATGTAATTTACAAATAAGGTTAAGCAATTCCGTTAGTGGTCATTTTGAAGATTATCGATATTCCCTATTTTGCGATGAGATAGCCTAATCCAAAACGTTAAATAATTCATTACATATTATGATACTAGTAATCGTGTCTCACACGTTGCGTATGTGATGCGCAATGCAATCAAAATATAGAAAATAAGCGTAGTTATGATACAAATATGTGGATAATACAAAAAATAATAATATAAGATGATAAGACTTATAAGAATGTTTTGTTGTTAAAAATAGATAATTAAATAATATAAGTTATTACTTTTTATATTTTTTATGTGAGTATGGTATAATTGTAATTAATAAAAAAATATAAGAGTATTTTTAAAAAAAAAAATACCAAAATTTGGCAGACTCAAAACTATTGAGTCGGCTTATGATGATAATAGTATATATATAGATATTACTATTCTTTTTCAGAAATGTTAAAGAAGAGTAATTGCTACGATTTCTTTCCTTTTTTTTTTACTACCATTTTTTTCCTTATCAATCATTAAAACTTCAAACTTGCATGTATATGTATCTTGGCAGGGCATTGGTGTCGGTGGTGGTGTCGGTGGTGGTGATAATTAATGGCGGGGATCTTCTACCTCCTTGAAGTTCTTGGTGGTGTTTAATTATTGCGTTTTAATAACTATTAAGTATTATACTATCATATGTAGTACTAAGTGTTGGTTTTTTCCTACATACAGGGCGTGTTTGTTTGCAAGAGTAAAGGGGTGGGATTGTACATTGAATCTCAATGGCCTCACTAGTCCTCATTTACAACAATTTAACTTATGACTACTAGTAACACTGAGACAACAAATGACCCCGAAGTCGCGGGTGTGTTTGTTTGTGATTGTATTGAAATGAGATTATGATACATGATATTAGAAATACTGTTGGGTCCATAAATACTGTGTTTCGTACAAAAAGTGGAGGTGAGACTATTGGTAAAATAAGATTAGAAATGATGATAAATTAGGGTATTTAGAGTAATAGAGGGGGTGTGATATTGGAAAATTGAGTTATTTGGAGTAAAGGGGGTGATATATATATATATATATATTAAAATCATATATGTATATGTATTTTGCAAGTTTATTTATTATAGATAGAAATGTAAATTTGTAAAATAGTTCAACCCCAATAAAAATCAAGCAATCACTTCATTGATATTTCATGTATGTACTGTTGGTCCGTAGGTGCCTAAACCTTAGAGGGGGTGGTGAATAAGGTTTTGTACGTTTTTCGCGGAATAAAATCTATGTGTTATTAACTAAGCAAATTAGCGGTTTTTATGACTAACAATTTTGTTAACAAATAAGTGCTAAGTTAATCTAAGTAAGCAATGAATATATGCAATAAATAACTTGCGAAATGTAAGAGTTAAATGAAAAGAAATAACGCAAGATATATAGAGGTTCGGCAAAACGCGCCTACGTCCTCTCCTCGGTAGTTTCACTTCCGAGTATTTCACTAATATCTTGGACCAAGGTTACAACCTAACGAGCTTAATCAACCGATTTAGCTCCCCCTCACTTAATGAGTATCCCGAATGAAAAGCCTAGAACTTTTAAGCTACACTTGCTTGAAAAGCTTCTACCCGATCAATCGCTCACTAATGAGTTTATAAAATACTCTTTGGATCACTCACTAACAAATGATATCTCGAAGTTTATAAAATTACAAGAATAATACTTTCGAGAATATTTATAAGTACAAGTGAGAAATTGGAAGTATAAGCTTGAAGAATTGCTTTGTAAGAATTGCTTAATAGTTGAGTGTAGATGTTGTGTCTTTCTTCAATGGATTTATGGCTTATAAGTAGAGCCAAAAGGTCCAATAATAAATTTCTGACCGTTGCTGGTTGTTGAGTTCATTCAATGCTGTTTTGCAGCAGTTCGCCCAATTTTCAGGAATAGCTTAAAAGCTGGAATTTCAAATTCTGCAGAAACGATCGGTCGTTTCTAAAAAAACGATCGGTCGTTTCTAAAAAAACGATCGGTCGTTTTTGTTCTTTGCTCACTGGAAGAAATCACACTTAAAACGATCGGTCGTTTTAAGCCTGGCGATCGGTCGTTTTTACAGTGTACTCTCTGGAAGAAATTCGCACTGAAATGATCGATCGTTTTGCCTACTGATCAGTCGTTTTTCTGTTCTGGGCATGTTTCAGTTTTCTCGACAAACTTCGAAACCCCGTAACTAACTCGTTTCAAATCCGATTGTGGTTCCGCTTGAACCATTGGCTTCGTAATTACGCATTCTATCATTTTGATCCTTTAATACACTCGATAAATGATTAGTACGCAAAAACGAGCTTTTATCATGTATTTCAAATATTGTTATCATCAAAATAATTGATTAGAAGAATCAACGTTCAACAATCTCTCCTTTTTTTATGATGACAAAATATTGACTATAACATACTATAAGCTCTTTTTGCTAAAACAATTATAACCGTGATGTGTAGATGACGTTTTACTTGGATAAAAGGTTTTTAGAAAAGAAACAAGTAAATGTCATAACATCCGATTTAATACGAAGTTAAACCAAAGCTAAATGAAAGGGGATAACGAACGATCAATAGCAAGCGAAAAATTGGCCATAGTTTTGCCTAAAAAATGGTCAATCGCCACAAATGAAAAACAATAATAATATCCCAATCAACTAGCAATATATGTGCACCAAATGCAATAACATCGAATAACATAAACCCGCATAACTGAAATTGTAATTACATAATGCCAAATTTAACAAGAATGATAAATAGCATAATCAAATGATTCATAACATAAACATGCTACATCAAAAACAACGGAAAAGAAATACAACGAAAAACAAAAAGAGAGGTATTTCTCCCCCTTTGACATCATAAAAAAAAACATAATCAAATATCCGCCTAGTCGCGGTGGGAGGTCGCATCATCCTCGTCGTCGTCGTCGTCGTTGTCGTTTGGCCCGGCAAGGTCGGGAAAATACCCGTGGAACTTCGCCCTTTGCTCGGCGCTCAACCTATCGATTTCGTCCAAATCTTCTTGACTTGTGTTCATGGCACGAAACATGCGTCGGTGAAGTCGTGCATTTTGATATTGGTCGATGTAGAGATCGTCGTAGAATTGTTCGTTGCACGGAGGACGGTGAGAAGATCCCACTTGAGCTTTTCCTTTGCTTCGAACCCGAGGGGGATGAGACGAGGTAGGGATATCGGTGGGGGGAAGAGACTCGGAGGAGATAGCTACGTCCTCATGAGAAGCTTGCGGTGTTGGCTTAGGACCGACATACTCTTCCTATTCGGGGGAAAGAGGGGTATAGTCGGGGCCGGACACCCGCTTACCGGACCAAGTGATAGACTTGTCGGTATTATGGAATTTAATCGACATTTGGGAGAGGTAGGAAGTGTCCCAAACGTGTTTGTCCTTGTTTTTGACCAATGTTCCACCGGGAACGAGATTTTGGTCTTTTAGGATGGCCGAAATCAAGGCACCGTAAGGTAGCCCATTCTTGGATTTCGTTTTGAGCGAATCCATCTTAAAGAAAATAAGGGTGGCGAAGTCAATTTTGACTCGACGATGGATACACCCAAGAAGAAAGATGTACTCATTAGTAACATCCGTAAAGTTTGAGGTGTGTGGGAGGACGATATGAGAGAGGATGTGATAGGATAATTTGTTGTGAAAGAGAAGACCATGGGCTTTGTTTGAACGATTGTTATGGACGGGATGAAAAATTTCGTCTTTGAGATCATTGAAGTTTGCGATCTCAAGAGTCTCACAAAGTTCCGTGCTAGACTCATGGACACCGTCACTATCTAGGCGTAAAAGATGTCGTAAACGGTCTATACCGTAAACGAATGGTTGTCCGTTAAAGGATGAACGCAAACGGAGTGCGTCATCGGAATCCCTATCTAGAACTAGGTGATGATAGAATTCATAAACGTTTTCTTTGTAAAAAGGCTCTTTTAGAGTAAGAAGAGTATCGAGTTTGTGAAAACTTAAATCTAGCATAAGAGCGGGAAAGCGTTCACGAAAAAGAGGCATGTCTAGAGTGAAGTTAGACAATATACCTCGTTTGTCCATCGAAGATGGATAGAGAGGAGGAAGAGGGCCGGAAGAGGCACCGGGAGCGGTGGACGAACCGGTTCGGCGACCGCGAGGAACACGAGGGCGGGTCGGCGATAGAGGCACGTAGGCTTCGTCGTGTTCATCCACGAGGGAAGTTCTCTTAGTACGAACCATGTTGGGTTGAATTTGGATAAGAAATAGGGATTTTTGGGTGATTTGGAGAAGGAGGGGGTGAATTTTTATATGAGAGAGAGAGTAATTGGGGAATATGGAACGAAATTAGGGTTTTGAAACAAGTTATAACACTGGAAAACACAAAAACGATCGGTCGTTTTTGTGTATCGATCGGTCGTTTTGAAACTGAAATGTTCCAGTGAGTGCACTTTAAAAACGATCGGTCGTTTTTAAGGAACGATCGGTCGACTGTATGAAAACGATCGGTCGTTTTTACAGACGATCGATCGACTGTAACTTGGTTACAGAATAGGAACTTTTTGCACATTACGACACTGATTTGGCATAAATAAATGTAAAAATACTTAAATATATATAAAAATCACTCAAATATATATATATATATATATATATGTATATTTCACACATCAAACATGCCTAACTCTCGGCAAATAAAGCAAAATTGTTCCTCATTAAGGGGTTTTGTGAAAATATCGGCTAATTGCCTATCGGTACTTATATATTCAAGTGTAATATCTCATTTTTGGACATGATCCCTTAAAAAATGATGACGTAAATTAATATGTTTAGTGCGAGAGTGTTGGATCGGATTTTTCGAAAGATTTATTGCACTAGTATTATCACATAAAATAGGTACACTATCAAAAGATAATTCAAAGTCGTTTAGTTGTTGACGCATCCAAAGGATTTGTGCGCAACAACTACCCGCGGCGACGTATTCCGCCTCCGCCGTAGAAAGCGCAACCGAGTTTTGTTTCTTGCTATGCCAAGAAACTAAGGCGTTTCCTAAGAAATGGCAAGTGCCACTAGTACTCTTTCTATCTAATCGACAACCGGCAAAATCGGCGTCGGAATAGCCAAGCAATTCAGAAGAAGTATCATGAGGATAAAACAATCCTAAATTGCAAGTACCTTCAAGATATCTAAATATGCGCTTAACGGCTATAACATGCGATTCTTTAGGGCAAGATTGATACCTAGCACACAAGCAAACACTAAACATGATATCGGGTCTACTTGCGGTTAAATATAGGAGGGATCCAATCATACCTCTATAGAGCTTTTGGTCCACGCTTTTACCCGATTCATCCTTGTCTAGTTTTGTTGCCGGACTCATTGGAGTTCCTAGCGGCTTTGCATCGCTCATGTTGAACCGTTTGAGCAAGTCCCTTGTGTATTTGGCTTGATTGACGAGAATTCCGTCCTTTGTTTGTTTGATTTGCAATCCAAGAAAGTAGGTGAGTTCACCCATCATGCTCATCTCGAATTCACCTTGCATACACTTAGAAAACTCCTCGCACATGCGAGCATTAGTAGCACCGAAAATAATATCATCAACATATATTTGAATTAAAAGCAAGTCTTTTCCATCCTTTTTAATAAAAAGAGTAGTATCTAAAGTACCACGAGAAAAACCCTTTTTAATCAAAAATTTACTAAGTCTTTCATACCAAGCCCGGGGTGCTTGTTTTAAACCATAAAGTGCTTTTCGAAGTTTGTAAACATGATCGGGAAACTCGTGATTTTCAAAACCGGGTGGTTGTTTTACATAAACTTCCTCATTAATAAAGCCGTTTAAAAATGCACTTTTAACATCCATTTGAAATAATTTAAAACGTTTAAAAGAAGCATAAGAAAGCATCATTCTAATGGCTTCTAGTCTAGCTATGGGTGCGTAAGTTTCATCGAAATCGATGCCCTCTTCTTGGTTATACCCTTGAGCTACTAGTCTAGCCTTATTTCTAATAACTACCCCGGATTCATCCATCTTATTACGAAATATCCATTTCGTACCTATAATGGTTTTCTCACGCGGTCTAGGTACTAAGGTCCATACGTTACTACGCTCGAATTGATTTAATTCGTCATGCATAGCTAATACCCAACTCTCATCGAGTTCCGCTTCATGAATGTTCTTGGGCTCTAATTGAGACAAGAATGCAAAATGATTAACTATATTTCTTAATGAAGAACGTGTATGCACTCTTTCTCCCGGGTTACCCAAAATTAAATCTTGCGGATGGTGATTGGCAAAACGCCATTCTTGAGGCAAATCCTCATGAATATGTACGCTAGATTCTAAGTTCTTTTGAAGTCTCTCTATAGTGACTTCTTCATCAACGGGTTCAACCTCTATGCTAGGCGTTGACTCTAAGCTAGATGTAACATGGTTAGAAGAAGATGCTTTATGAAAAATATCATCATTCATATTATGAACAATTAAAGGCTTATCAATCGTCGGTAAATTCTCATCAAACGAGACATGTACCGACTATTCCACCAATAAAGTTCTTTTATTAAAAATACGATAAGCTTTACTCGATATTGCATATCCGATGAAAATTCCTTCATCGGACTTAGCATCGAATTTTCCTAGATTATCCTTACCATTATTATGAACATAGCATTTACAACCAAATGCACGTAAATGAGAAATATTGGGCTTTCGCTCATTCCATAATTCGTAAGGTGTCTTTTTCAATATGGGCCTAATTAGGGCTCTATTTAAAATATAACAAGCGGAATTTACGGCTTCGGCCCAAAAATACTTTGGCAAATTATTTTCGCAAAGCATGGTCCGTGCCATTTCCTCTAGGGTTCTATTCTTCCTCTCAACTACCCCATTTTGTTGGGGCGTACGAGGAGCCGAAAAATTTGACCACTATGAGGATTATATATATTGCCCCTATAGGTATAAAGTTAATAGAGATGATTTGGTTTGGATTCCAAAGGGTCGAGACTCTAACCCTCAAGGACCCAAAAATGGATTAGGGTACCAATGATCGTTTTGTCTTGTAGGTATGCTTGAGATCAAAAATCAACGAGGACAAGTGGTTCTTGGATAGCGGATGCTCAAGACATATGACGGGAGACAAAACAAAATTTACTACTCTTGCACCTAAAGACGGAGGCTTTGTGACCTTCGGGGATAATAGCAAGGGCAAAATCATCGGTATTGGTAGTATCTCTAAACCATCTAATATTGTTATTGATAATGTATTGCTTGTGGATGGTCTTAAACATAACTTGCTAAGTATAAGTCAACTTTGTGATTTGGGTCACAAAGTCATTTTTGAAAAATCGCATTGCATCATTCATTGTATTTCGGATAATAAAACTATTCTCATGGGTCAAAGACAAAATAATGTCTATATGATTGATTTGAAAAGTTCGGTGGATAACGAAGTTAAGTGTCTTGTTACTATCAACGACAATGGTTGGTTGTGGCATAGACGACTTGGTCATGCAAGTCTTGATTTACTTGCTAAACTTTCTAGTAAAGATTTGGTAATAGGTTTACCAAAAGCTCCTTATATAAAGGACAAACTTTGTCACGCTTGCCAATTAGGCAAACAAACAAAGATTTCTTTTAAGTCTAAAAATATTATTTCTACTACTCGTTGTTTGGAGCTCATTCATATGGACTTAGTTGGCCCCTCCCGGACACTTAGTCTTGGCGGGCATGCATATGCTTTCGTCATGGTTGACGATTTTAGTCGCTTTACTTGGGTATTGTTTTTAACTCATAAGCATGAAGCATTTAGAGAATTCTCTATTATTTGCAAAAAGCTCCAAACACGAAAGGGTTATATGATCAAAAGTATCCGAACCGATCATGGTAAGGAATTTGAGAATACTCCATTTCAAACTTATTGTGATGAAAATGGTATTGACTACGGTTGCAAGTAATACATTTAACATGCGAGATAGGTTTAACAAAACGATTATAAACTAATTTTTTTTTATACGAGTTGTTCTTATGGGAGTAACTTGGTGGTCTATTTTCATTTTTCACCACTTGTTTGGTGAATAGATTTTTATGTTTTGCCGCTAAGAGTGGGTTGTATCCTACACCGGTTTTATCATATGCGCCTTGTTGAGAAGCTAATATAGTACTTACCATTTTACTTCCCTTAGTGAATTTAGCGAGAGTAAGTTCGGCGCTATCCGCCTTAATTTTACAAGAACTAAGGTCTTTAACTAACTTATCATTTTCTATGGTAAGTTCGGCATTTTTAGAGGTGAGTGAGTCATTTTTTAAAGCTAAGTTTTCAAGTTCATCTTGTAAAGTAATTAGCATTTTTCTAAATGATTTGTTTTTACCTCTAGCTTTTTCTAATGAAGCTAATACATCATTTATATCAAAATCATCATCACTAGAAATAGAAGAGTTAGAGGAGTGATAGCTTACATCCTCGGTATCGTCGTCTCTAGCCATGAGACATAGATTTGCGACTTCTTCATTGTCGCTATCGGAGCTATCATCATCACTCCCCCATGCGGCTAAGAATGCCTTCTTGGATTCCTTTTTCTTTCCGAACTTGTCCTTTTTCTTCAAGGGACATTCGTTTTGCATATGTCCGGGTTTGTGACATTTATAGCAAATGATTTCGTCCTTTTTGTTCGATTTGTCGGAAGGCTCTCCCTTATACTCCTTTTTCCGAAATCGTTGTCCACCCTTCTTTTTCCAACTTAGGAACTTGTTGTAGCGTTTGGCGAATAGTGCCATTTCATCATCCTCACTAGAGGAATCGTTGTCGCTATCGTCATTTGTTGTGCATTTGAAAGCGATGCCTTTCTTCTTTTTCAAGTCATCCTCATGTTTTCAAGTCGTCATATCTAGCTCATGGGTGCTCAAGGATCCTATGAGGTTGTCGAGAGAGAGTGTGTTCATGTCCTTGGCTTCTTGTATAGCCGTCACTTTCGATTCCCATTTCCTCGGAAGACTTCGTAGGATTTTCGTCACCATCTCCTTGCTAGAATAAACCTTTTCAAGTCTTTTAAGATCATTAGTAATCTTAGTAAAACGAGTATACATGGAATCAATAGACTCGTCATCATCGACTTTAAACAATTCATAATCATGAATAAGCATGCTAATTTTAGAGTCCTTTACTTGACTAGTTCCTTCGTGCATAATAGCTAGCTTATCCCACATTTGCTTAGCGGTGTCACATCCGGAAATCTTATCATATTCACTAGGCGAGAGCGCACAAGTGATGGAAGTCATAGCCCTACAATTTAGGAAAAACGCAAGGCGTTCATCGAAATCTAGTTCCTCTACAAGTTTATCTTCGCCATTTCTCCTAGGCGTTTTATAGCCTTTACTAATACTTATCCATTGGTCTATCTCAAAACCACATAGAAAATTTTTCATAAGGTCTCTCCAATAGGGATAGTTAGTACCGTCAAAGAAAGGTGGCCTAGTTATGGATTTAGAGTCGGCGTACGAAGACATAGCGGATCTTTAAACTATAAAATCGTTAGATTTTTGCAAATAGAATAGTTAGGCTCTGATATCAATTGTTGGTCCGTAGGTGCCTAAACCTTAGAGGGGGGGAGGGGGGGGGGGGAGGGGGGGTGAATAAGGTTTTGTACGTTTTTCGCAGAATAAAATCTATGTGTTATTAACTAAGCAAATTAGCGGTTTTTATGACTAAAAACAATTTTGTTAACAAATAAGTGCTAAGTTAATCTAAGTAAGCAATGAATATATGCAATAAATAACTTGCGAAATGTAAGAGTTAAGGGAAAAGAAATAACGCAAGATATATAGAGGTTCGGCAAAACGCGCCTACGTCCTCTCCTCGGTAGTTTCACTTCCGAGTGTTTCACTAATATCTTGGACCAAGGTTACAACCTAACGAGCTTAATCAACCGATTTAGCTCCCCCTCACTTAATGAGTATCCCGAATGAAAAGCCTAGAACTTTTAAGCTACACTTGCTTGAAAAACTTCTACCCGATCAATCGCTCACTAATGAGTTTATAAAATACTCTTTGGATCACTCACTAACAAATGATATCTCGAAGTTTATAAAATTACAAGAATAATACTTTCGAGAATATTTATAAGTACAAGTGAGAAATTGGAAGTATAAGCTTGAAGAATTGCTTTGTAAGAATTGCTTAATAGTTGAGTGTAGATGTTGTGTCTTTCTTCAATGGATTTATGGCTTATAAGTAGAGCCAAAAGGTCCAGCAATAAATTTCTGACCGTTGCTGGTTGTTGAGTTCATTCAATGCTGTTTTGCAGCAATTAATCTCACATTCATTTGTTATCCCGTCATAGTTCGAAGGTATTAATAGTCTCATTACTATTAATAATGCAACCAAACGATGACATAGTGTGTCTCTTTGTGAAAGTTTTATTTGTCCTAATGAATGGAGTACAGGGTGATTTTTTAATTTTATATATCTCCGTTTAATTTGCCTTTGTAGTGTTATTTTACTTCACTATTTTCCTTAATTAATACTCCATATGCATGCTAGTGAAAGCTTAGCTAGCGAATGAATGCTGTTTAATTAGTATGCCTAATTCATGGAAAATGTTTTTTTTTTCTCAATTTTGTTGATATGATAAAATGTTTTTGCGTACATGTGAGGATCAAAATTGCTCTTGAACGAAGATATGCAATTCGATTGCTATTCCATGTCTATCTAAGGTCGAAATTAAAAATTTGCTCGATAATTGGTCTTGACACACATAAAAAACTGAAAGAACAATTGTTAAACGAAAAAGGGAAATTTCATGTGTGGACAATTTGAAACTTAGACTGTAGATTCAAATGGCACAAGTTACATAGTTTTGATCATGTTATCGCTTTTTTCATATGTATTCGTAATTTTTTTTTGTTTATTTTTCGTTTTTTCTTCTTAAATCAAGGCATTGTTTTATTTGTAAAGTGTTTGTTCAAAAAATGTTATAAATGCGCAAACTAATGTAGTATAAACTTAGATATGTTTGTTTTTTTTCTTTTTAAATCAACGTTTTATATATGAAACTTAGATATGTTCGTAAACTTGTACATATCAAACACGTAAACTAATGTAGCATAAAAATGTAAAAGAAATGGCAAAAGCATGGTAAATCTTCCAAGATGGTGAGATCTCTAATAATGTTGGCTTATTAAAGGACAACTTATTTTACTTTGTTTTTCTTTTGCAAATCCATTTTTTTTCTAATAGAAGATATTTACGAAGTTGTTTAATTGATCTCTTTAATTTATGTTTTGTTTATAACTGTACGGGGTTCATCTAGACAACTTTTCACTGACAAGCAGCATGTTTGGTACGTGTTGATGGTTTTTAAAAAGGTCGTTTTATTTTCTTCTATTTACTAGTGATCAGTGAGTTTCTCGTCGATGTTGTCTTGATTTCAAGTACGTAGTGCATCACTCTGGCTCCTTTCCTGGGCCGCTGCACGTGAAGGCCCAACCGTATTAGATATATTTTCATTAAATAATATACATAAATGAAAGACTTAATTGTGTTTCTCTCTTTAAACATGCTCACCTACTTTTTGTTTCTTAGACCTTGCAATTGACTAAGGACGGATATCTCGTAGTTGTTCTTCATAGTTTGTTTTTTTGTATGTTTATTTTATTTTCATCCATGCCTAAAATAGAAATGGAAAACTTTCAAAAGAAATAGTAGACTCACACAGTCACGCTCAAGTTTTCTAAAGATCAGATCTTCATACTGGATTGTTTTTTCACACTTCGGATTAGGGCAGGGAAAAAATCCCGAAATCCCGACCCACACTCGAACCGAAATTTCCCGACCCGAAAATGCCGGATTTTGTCCCGACCCGACAAACTTCGGGATCAGGATCGGGTAACAATTTTGATTTCGTCGGGTGTCCCAACCCGACCCGATTTTTTAACTAATTTATATTTTATATGCGAGTGATGAGAATTTAACATTATATATCTAGCATACAATTTAAGCACTCTATCATATGAGCTACAATCTTTTTTATTTTATATAATAGTTATAATTATATAAATATAATATAAATTTGTAGTTTTGAATATATGAAACTATTAAAATAAAAAATATACTTAAATTAAAAAATTATATTGTTATTTTCAAGAAAGATAAATGATTATTATTTTCCGTTTATAAAAATTATATTGATAATGTATCTCATTTAGTATGATAATTGTTTGTTGTGTGAATAAAACTAAATACTAAAATAATCTGATAAAAAGCGTATCAATTTTTTTATCTACTGCATTATTTGTAGTTTCACACTATTTTTTCTAATAAATGTTAATTTCTTTTTTCATTTATAAGGAATGTTATTTTTAAACTAGGATTATGTTTCGTGTTAATAACATGTTTAGATTTCTCAAATGAAAATTGTTAATAAAAAATATATCGTCGTAAAATAAAAAAATATGTCGAGAGATTCGGGATAAACTTATCCCAAACCTACGGGATCCTGAAAATTCGGATCCCGAAAAAGTCGGGTCCCGACTTTTGTCGGGTCGGGATCGGGATTATTTTTCACTTCCAAAAGTAATCAGGTCGGGATACGGATTGAATGTTTATGGGTCGGGTTCCGATTCTAAACCATCGGATAATTTTTGTAAGGTTATTGTAATTAATTTGTATTTGGTGCAAGGACAAATACAAGTATAGAACTATATTTTAGTTTGGTAAATTTTTGGAAACCAATACTCCCAACATTTTGTAGCAATAACTACGAATTCAAACCAATTAGTAACAAAAGCATGTAAGAGGTCCTCCAGGGGAAGCTGGAGTACATATGCCACCCGAATGGAAGTTCGATTTGATGCATTCGTTGTTACAGTCTTTAGTATCTTTACATAGCCCTACACGTGTCCACGTCACCGCTCCTTCCCCTGCAAACAATATACTCGTTATAATGATTGAAAATTTCCTCGAGATTTATTCATGTCCGTCATATCAAAAATGACCCGATCATAATTAACTACGTATATATTTGTATTTATGATATCCTGGATAAAGATATATAGTCTACTTAATCCAGAAAGTAGTCGTCTCATGTACTATATGGAACAAAAAAAGTGTACTTCGCGTCTCCGAGCAAGCCAGCTGAAAAATCACTGGTGCAGAGGAAAATTCGAGTAAGCTAGCTAACTATCGAACCAAGCCAAAATTCTGTTTCCAAGCAAGTTGAGTTACCCAAGTAATTTAGTACACCCCGCTCGTTATATATGAACCATGTTACATTCAATTCAAAGTTACTATTTATCCAAATAAATAAAAATGGTTCCCAATTGAACTAATACACAGATCAGTGTAAGACTCTAAATAGAACATATGCATCAATATATTTAAAAGCATCATATCCCGTATTTATAAGGGATTGTGATATAAAAAGAGTTGGCATCACTCGGTTTTATGTAACCCTAGAGCATGCGCACTGGTTACCTTACAATTTTCTTCATATTTAACTTAATTAGTATCATTTTTATATTTTTAGGATAACAGTTTAAATTTATACATTTTTTAGCTTCTCTATCAAATTTATTATCATAACTAAATATTACTAGATTTTAATATACTTCTATCAATTTTTTTCAACCCAAATTAATTTACTAGAACAATCACATTAAATAACTTACAAATTTTCTCGTATTTAAAGTAAAAAGTACATTTTTACAACTTATAAGTAAACGTTTTGTTTTATATAAATTATCAACTTTTTTTATCATTTTTTCTATAAAAATTATACAACTCATCTTTTTGTTATTTTATTAATTTATATGTGAAAAGTATAAATAAATAAGAGAGAATAAGAGAAAAGTAAGTGAGATAAATTATTCTTTTAAGGATAAATTAACAAAACATACTACTTTTTAAACTAAATTACAAAAAACATACCCTTACAACTTTTCATTATCAAAAACATACCAAATAAATTTAAATTTAATGTTATTATATATATTTTTTTTTATCTCTCTCATCTTACTCTCTCTCTCATTCATTCTTCTTTCTCACCAATTCTTATATGTATCTCTTCATTCTTCTCTCTCACTATTTTTTCTCTTTATGTCTCTCTCATCTTACTCTCTCTCTCCTCCATTCTTCTATGTATCTTTCTTTAATATCGCACTATATCTCTCTCCCTTCCTCCACCACGAAAACTCATCCCTAACTAAGGAACACCATTTAGATTATATAGATATTTATATACATATAAATACAGATATATACATACGTAATACATAAATATTATATTATTTGATACCCCGTAATATATGAAAAATATATGGAATTTGTGAGATTGTTTTCTATTTATTGAGTTTTAAGACTATTGTAACATTGTGGTTTTCAAGTTGAAAGAGAAAAATCCATATGTACAATATTGAGATAAATTCATACGTAGGGTATGAAATTTTAAAATTAGGGTATGAAATTTTGAAATTAAGGTATAAAGTTTTGAAATCATGGTATGAAGTTTTAAAATTACGGTATGACGTTTATAATTAGCATATGCATATTTTGTGAATTTTTAATCATTTTTAGAGAGAGATGGGTGATTAGCACGTGTTAGAAAGATGTGCGATTATCGTATGTTAGAGAGATAGGTGCGATTAGATAGAGATACGTTAGGTAATAGAGAGATGTTAGATTAGAAAGAGATGTTAGGTGAGAGAGATATATGTTAAGTTAGAGAAAGAGATTAGATTAAGAAATAATAACTATATATAGGTATATTTTTGGTAATTTAAATTATTAGGGTATGTTTTTGTTAATATAATAGGGGTATGGTATGTTTTTGTTAATTGCGCCTTATTTTAATTATAAGTAAACATCTTGATCACTTGATCACTTATATTTGATGGATATTTGAGTTCATATAAATTTAAGATAGTGGATAGAAAAACTGATGCAGGTACAATTTTAGAACAATTTTCTAAGATAAATGAGTCACATAAATGAATGTATGCACTTGATCTACACATACCTTCTGTCTTTCCTTATTTACAAGGGATTGAATACTTTCCTAAAAACACTTATATAACCATTTAATAATCAAGATTTAGTTTCAACCATGCATTTGTAAGTACAAGCACTATTATTTTCATAAGATTCAATATTTAATTGAAATATGGGAGTCTAAATAACTAACTCACTCAAAAAAATATGTGTTTTTAAGCTTAAATTTGAAGAAAACTAGAGAGAAATAGATACGGAAGCTCTAAGGGAACATGAATACAGGAGGCTATGTTTGAAACAACAGTGTTTTCTATTGCCTGATACAAGAATTTATATTTTGCCAGATTCGGTAACTAACTATTAAAATATTATTTATTCAAGTCTTTATTCTAAAAAAAAACTAAAAAAAATGTGTTTTTAACCTCAAATTTGAAGAAAACGATAGAAAAACATATACGGACACAATAAGGGAACACATGAGGCTATGTTTGTAACAACAATGTTTTCTATTGCATGATACAAGAATTGATATTTTGCTATATTCGGTAACTAACTATTAAATGTCATTTAGTCAACTCTTTATTCTCAAAAAAAAAAAAAAAACTAACTAAAAAAAATGTGTTTTAACCTCAAATTTGAAGAAAACGATAGAGAAACAGATACAGACGCTCTAAGGGAACACATGAGGCTATGTTTGTAACAACATTGTTTTCTATTGCCTGATATAAGAATTGGTATTTTGCCAGATTCGGTAACTATATGCAAAAAGTTGCTAAATAAAAGAAGCAAACGCTTAGAGTTTAATGGTAAAGTTTCAGCCTGCTACAACATCAGTTGATCAACAAGTTATATCTCTATATATAGCGTTTAAATGGATGGAAATTGATGAAATTTTTGTACCTGGACTCAAAAACAAAGCCATGAAAAGAAAGACCACCAACAAACAATAAAGGTAGACAGCCCCACTGTTAGCACTGGCCATTTTGAACAAGTTTAATTTTTGTGTATTTGATTTACTCCTATGTAATATTCTCAAATTTCTTGGTATATATAAATTCTTAGAGGTATATATAAGAAAGACTATTAAGTCTAGATGATATCTAAAAAACTAAAGATGAAAATTATAATTATAGACATCTAATTAACTTATATGAAAATGCATGCATGTAAGCACTAGACAAATAATACATTATGCCAGTTTCCGTTAGTGGTCAATTTGAAGATTATGCCAGAAGATATTCCCTATTTTGTGACGATACTATTAATCTAAACGTTGAATAATACATTACATATCACTATACTAAGTTTCTTCAGAAAAGTTAATTATAAGATTAGTTGCTACGATTTTTTTGCTTAGCTAGCAATCAGCAAAATTTGCTTGTACGGATTTATTGCACTCAACAAACAATCTGACAATACATTTACTTCTCCCAACTGCAGAAAAGTAGAAAGTAAGTAGCTAGCCTTAACTCAATGTGTGGGGGAGATAGTAGTAACTTGTAAGATGTTATTGACCCAACCGAACCGGTCTAACCAAACCGAATCAACCAAAAACTGAACCAAAACGATTAGCTATTGGTTTGATTTGACTTAAAATTTCAAAAACCGATTTAGTTGGTTCAACTTGCTGTTTCGGTGGTTTTCAAACCGAATCGAACCAAACCAATTACTTATATATATTTATAAATCTTTTTATATATCTTAAATATAATTCAAAAACATAGTTATAAATTATTATATATATAAAAATATGTCGAGTTTATTCTCTATTAGTAACATAAAATAGTAATAATGAGGCAAACATAATCCGAAAAATCTCAGTTTCTGAATACGAATATGTGAAGAAATAAGTTTCATCGTTGGTGATTTGAAAATAGTTTTTTGACAATTGAAGATATGCATCAATAAGTTTCAAACTTTGATATTTTTAAAGAATTTACGCTTAAAGATATGACTTATTTTAATTTTTGTATCGTTATTTTATGTAAAAGATGTTTTATTTTCAAATTTTCATGTTTTCAATTCATTATGTTATGAACAAAGCCGAACCAAACCAAATGTTTTTGGTTTGGTTTGATTCCAATTAATAGTTTGGTCCAAACCGAACCAAATACTTTTAATTGGTTTGACTCATATCTTTGTCAAGAATCGAACCAAGTATTACTAACCCCTGATGATGACTCTATTTTGTGACACAAATGCAATTTGATTTGTTAAAAATTTGTTATGAAATCATCTTGGATATATAGCTGAGGTGAGATATCTTATGAAATAATTTTATTGTAAAATTAAGGAGAATAGACTGATTGTCTTATGATCTGCATGTAAATGACTTTTTATGATATTTTCTTTCTTCCGGGAGGAACTAAATTAGATGACATTTCTTTTGGAACTGAGCTGCATGCAAAAGATTTTCAAATGATGAAATGACCTCCACAAAGCATGGGAAATTTTTGCAAAACTTTGTTTTAGTTATGCTGAGATGTGTTTAAAGTTTAAACATCGCCTAAAAAAGAAAGGCGAACCCAATAACAATTAGGGAAATACAGATGGTAGAAAACATATTGAACGATCGATGTGTGTATATGTTTAATAATATGCGGAAAATATAGTTAGGCTTAAAAGTGTCATGTACCGTTGCATCCATGACATTACGATATATACCGATAACTAGGCACACAAAAATTGTAACCACCTTTGAGGCTTTTACTGTCTGTATATGTAGTTAGAATATTTACTACTTATCTATTATTGGTTTAATACTCTCAACTACTCTTGCTTCTTTTTTTGCCTTTAAAAACAAAGCATCACACTCACTAACTGCTAAGCTAAAATCACAGAAAGAAGCAAATTAAGTAAGAAAGAGATGGCTAAGTTTATTGCAATGTTGGTGTTTGTAGTAGCAATAGCACTAGTTCAAGTGACTAATGCTAGTAGGAATATGCCAATGCCGAATGATGAAAATACCTTCACCGACCAAAAGACTTTCGGTCCGTTTAGCGGCTTTACAGGTGGGCTTCCTTTTGGCGGTATTGGTAGCGGATCTGGGCTTGGTGGTGTGCCTGGGATAGGTGGTCTTGGAGGTGGTGGACTTGGTGGGCTTGGAGGTGGTGGACTTGGTGGGCCTGGGATAGGTGGGCTTGGTGGGCCTGGAGTTGGCGGGCTCGGTGGTTTGGGTACTATTGGCGGCATTGGTGGCGGAGATGGTACTGGTGTCGGTGGCGGTGTTAATGGCGGGACTCTTCCATTTCCTTGAAGTTCTTGGTGGCGTTTAATTATTGCGTATTAATAAGTACTGGTATTGTATGTTTTGATAATATATTTTGATTAATTGTATGTTTTGCGCATTGTTCCTGTTATATATAGTACTAATTAAGTGTTGGTTTTTCCGACATATTATAGTATGCCTTGTGAAAGTTGTATTTGCGTACTTAGTGGAGTACTTGTGTAACATGGTCGGGTGTTAATTTTATGTATCTTCGTTTGATTTCTCCCTTTTGTAGTGTTCTTTTGCTTCACCATTTTCCTTTACAGTTGCTAATTTCCCTCGATAATAATATGCATGTGTAGTCTTCCTCTTTTTACGAACTTGCTCTATTAGCATATGCATAACAAATTAATGCTCTTTATTTTGTGTTTAATTAATTCATGGAATTTTTTTTTTTGTTGATTCGATAAATGTTTTCTCGTACATGTGAGGATCAAAATTGTTCTTGAACGAAGATATGTAATTCGATTGATTTATATATTCCATGTCTATGGAAACTATTGAGGTGTTTCTCACATTCTCTTTCTGAAAAAGCATACCATCTTAATTGAGTATTTTCTCGATATTTGGTCTGGACATATAATATAAAAACTGATAGTTGGAACAATAGTTAAACGAAAAAAGGGAAATTTCATGTGTGGACAATTTGAAACTTAGATTGTTGGTAAGTTTGTACATATCAAACACGTAAACTAATGTAGCAAATAAATGTAAAAAAACTTGACCGAAGCATCACAAACCTTCCAAGATGGTGAAAACTCTACTAATGTTGGCTTGTTAAGGACAACCTATTTCACTTGGTATTTCTTTCACCAATCCATTTTTTTTCCTGAAAGAAGACATTTGCGAAGTTGTTTAACCTCTTTAATTTATGTTTTGTTTATAAATGTACTGATTCGTCTGCGCAACTGCTCCTTTATAAACATGTACAATATGTTAAGATTTCGGAAGAAAAAACGTATGTGTATATATATATATATATATATGTATGTATGCATACTAATTAATTTTCCACTACGAAAATACGTACAATTTTGACCGTCTTATAACTTGTATCAAAATGGTCGAAATGAATTTTTTAAAAATTTAATCATAAAATTTAACATTTGAACTATATAATCAACTTTTGAAAATCCATTCCGACAATTTTGATACAAGTTCTTAACCGTTCAAAATTGTACGTAATTTTGTATTTAATAATTAAATAGGAACGGAGAGAGTACTAAGTATGGTCAAATCCACATAGAACATCAAAATAATAAAGAACAACTTATGAAATAATATTGATGATGTTATGGATAATATGTAAATCGAATTATCTCTTCTTTTGGTCATAGCCAGGTTCCACGATTCTTTATCACTGCCAGACCAATGTATACCTACGTACAGATATTAAATTCACATACAAGCATGAACTCAAAATTTCAATAGTAAATGTGAACTTTTGCATGTAATCATGATATACAGCATTTCAAAGGTAGCTTTAACTTGTTAAGTGTGGCATGGCATATCCGTGAAGTAATATAAATGAATTAATGAATTGATAATAAATTTTGAATCTTTTATCATGTACTGGTACTAGTTATAATAGGTATGCCACTATGCTATCTCCTACACGGGGAAGATGCAGGTTTAAATGTGGCTTAATTATACTGGAAAAATGCATGTGTAAATTAATGCTATATATGAACGTGTTTACATCATGAAATTCAGAAAAATAAATTGTCATTGGAAATTTTGCAAGAAGAAATAATAATCGTAAAAGTATTTTGTTTCCAATAAGAATTGTTTTGCTTCTTCATCCAAAGCTCATAGACCTTTGATAATAGTATATCGTCTAGAACAGAAAAGATGGAAGTATACCCAAGGGGGCACATAGGGAAAAACAAAAGTGATACAAAAACGACTCAATTAATGAAAAAGACATGCCATGTGCTACTACTAAAATGAGAACTTCAATTATTTCCCACAGTAAAAAAAAACTATTACTAAATAGATGATAAATTGAGTATCGTTAAATTTAACAATAGTTTTTGTTACTAAATTGTTGCTAAAATTTAGCGACACTCACTTTATCAACAGTTTTCAAAAATTTAATTGTTGTTATCTTAAATTTTTCTTATAGTGTGTATTGACGTTGATACCAAAGCTAATGAGCCGAAAAGAATGAGCATGTTTCTGTAAGTAATCGTGTTTAGTTCGTTGGCTTATGAGTCGGGAGCATGACAAGCTGGATATAAGTTCAATGTCAACGATTTGTTCTAAAGTTGCATTTCGCTTTCAATCAGACAGTTGCTTCTCAACCAAAATGATTATCCATCAATACTAGTGCAGCTCTTTACGATTCTTTGGAACAAAACTTTATTTTCCCGCAAGGTTAATTTCTTTGTTCCTAAAATTACTGCTCTTGCTCGTAACATCAAATGATTTGTTGGTAGGGGCGGAACCAGAACAATAACTTTGAGATTGCCAAAAAAAATGTCGATCCAAAGTTCCTAATCTAACTGTTGGCTGAAAAAACATTTTGGAATGAAAAAAGTATAAGTAGGGAGAGGAATTGATCAAATTTAATTTTTTAAAACATTTTGGACTGAAAAAACTATAACTAGCCGTTATTTATGACATATTTGTATAATTTAAAAGTTTAGGGACCTTCAAAATTACTAATGTTACCGTTTATTACCGTTAAAGAACTAAATCGTAAAAATCTAAAACTACAGGACCATCAGAGTAATTATAACGACCAGTTTTAAAAAATAATTTTGAAACTATCTGAAACTATCTCTCATACACACAATTAAAATCAATGTGTGTAAAAATATTTTTGTCTTTAAGGATTATTTTTTACCAAATAAACCTTAAAGATAATAATATTTGTATACACGTTGATGTCAACTGTGTCTGTGAATAGCCCACGACTTTATGGTTCAACTTATAATATGGTTATAATCATCCAAAACTTTATTATTCCATCAATATAAGCAACTATTGTTTCATAAATATACTACTGTATCAACTTTCCTTTAATCTTCTTTCTTGTAATGCCTCATTTTCGCCTTTCCTCCGAGTAGTTGTTCTAAACATCGAATGGACCAAATTGAAACCCCTTTGAAACTATTTAAGACACAATCCAACAACAATTAAAACTTCCACCATAGTAACAAATAGTTTGAAACTATGAGAACCAAATAGAAATTTATTCATAGATATAAGAATACCAAATTTAAACTCCTTTGAAACTTTTAGACCCAATCAAACACCAATTGAAGCTTCTACCATATCAACTTATTGTATGAAACCATAAGAACAAAATAGAATTTTATTCATAGATATAAGAATACCAAATTGAAACCCCTTTAGAACTATATAGACCCAATCAAACACCAATTAAAGCTTCTATCATATTAAATGTATAGTGTGAAACTATGAGATTGAGAACCAAATAGAATATTATTCATAGATATAAGTCACAAGAATACCAAATTCAAACCCCTTTGAAACTTTTATACCCAATCAAACACTAATTGAAACTTTTACCATAACAAAGTATAGTGTAAAACTATGAGAATCAAATAGAATTATAGTCATAGATTGAGTATATAAAAATACAAATAATGTAAAAATCATTCATGTTGTAAGATTATTGGACTCTTGGGCTTTTACTTAATGGGCCCAGATGGGCTTGTAACCCTAACCCTCTATCTATATAAAGAGGGCTAGGGGTCTTGTATTTTATATACATTCATATTCATTCATTAATAAAGATCATACTGTTCTCCCCTCTCTCTACTTCTGTCTCCCTATATACGTAGCTAATAGTGTATTACAACACGTTATCGGCACTTTGCTCGCGAAGAATAGGATATACGCTCACGGATATTGGAGATTTTTGGTAAACGGACGGATATTGGGTATTTATAAACCTTGAGATTTATCTGGATTTTTAGGGTTTTGCTATATCGACCTTCATCAACATACCGTGCGTAAGGTACCGAATTCAAAACTTAATTTATTCCATATATGTGATCGCACGTATTATTTTATGGATAACTAAAACATGATAAATATCCCGTAGTATATAATCCATGTGTATTAAGGTTTGTTACTTGTATGGATAACTATATATGATCGTAACACACATATTGTTGATTATAAAATCATATTTGTTGATAAGATCATACAAAATAACCCAAATCATGTAATTGTAAAACATGTATTAATCTGTCGGATTAAATCTGCAACAAACTGAAACGTATGCACTGATTTGTAATTCTTTGAAAGCTATAAACTATTCTGGAAATTACTCAAGGACTAAACTGAAACTTGTCTGAAATTATGGACTGAAGCAGTAATAATGCTGTAAATAGATATATAGTTTGCTGAAATTACATGGATAGTCCCTGTAGTATATTACATGTATAAAAACAGTATATATGTGTTATAAAAGTCAATATTCGGTCTAAATATTCACCCACATACATATATATATTTATTAAAAGGCAAGCGAATAAAAATTGCATGTTAATTGAATAAATTGATATGTTTTCATGTAAATTTAACCCCTTTGCATGTTAAAATATTTTTTTACCATATATAGAATTGATTGGTAATTAAAAATATATTGTTTGCTTGCATGTTAAAACTACCATGTATAGAATTATTAATATGGCGATAAACATAGATAATTGATTGATATCTTGTTAGCATAATCATATCTTTTGATATTATCATATATATAAACATCACATATGCCAGTAAATTATTGGATTAGATCTGATTGATAATTTTAAATTGATTTGATTTGATATGTTAGAATCTTTATAGATTGATTGATAATCTTAAATTGATTTGTTTATAACACCAAATCTACTGCATGATTAGATAGATCCTAAAATATATTTACTGCCTGTTTATATATTGTGGTTAATCTAGATAGATATTCTCTATGCTGTTAATATTATTGCCATATATAAAATGCGAAAATCATATATATTCACATTTAAGTTGGAAAAATTATGAATCTTCCCTAAATAGGCTCACCTATTTGGATACGATGTCTAGGAAAGATATAGGCGGAAGTCGATATCCTAATGAAGTCGGGTTTTAAGTGGCATTCGTGCCCTCCACCCTCACCGTCTTTCCTGGTTGTTTTTCAAGTAGAGCTACCGAAAGGGGTTGACTAAATAATAATTTCCCCGAGTGTGTTTATATAGTGATGTATGTTTCGCCGAATTGTTGTTTCAGTATCGACCCGTCGTTCGATCAATGAAAACCGATTCACATGAGAAGCAAAACTAATGTTTTCGAACCTGTCGTTTCGAAAAAAAGTTTGTGCTTGTGCAAACCATAAACATATAAACCAGTCGTTTTATATGATAAATAATCCAGAACTCCCAACACATGTTGGATGCCATCTATGATGAGAAAAATCGTAAAAACATACTTGCAAAATGACCGTTTAAACGTTGATTTTAATCCGTCACCACATGTTACTCACCCTGATGTGTGAAAATGTGATGCCCCATTTTTTTTTTGGATGCCATCTTTTATGAGTAGAACACGAGTTTGTTGTTACCCTCATGATGAATGCTAAGGCGTTGATTTTATTCCGCCGCCACATTTGAGACGTGATGACGTCTATGGTGAACAAATGTCTGAAATTGACATATTGGAGCAATCCTTCACCTAAATACAAGCTTGGAAATCGTATTCCATAAGTAGTATCGTGAATTTATATTCACCATGTTCCTTTATCGCCCATGTGTTATTTGATAAGAAAATTACCCCGGTGAGTAGTTTTAATCCTATTGGGTCAATGGCGAATTGTTTGCCTTGTATTAATGCTCTTCGTGTACATTTTTTTTCCACGAATCGAGAACCGAGACAAGTATTATTTGTCTCGAACTGTCGCAATCCCGATGAATTGCCTAGCCAAGCGAGATTTTAGACAATCGTCAAAAATCGAAAACCTGTGGCTTCAAGACAGTAATTGAAAGGAACAATATGGCCCGTTGTCACAAAGCAAGAGATAATGCTCAATGAGCCAACTCTATGCTATAAAGACAAAGGTCATGCACGATTACTCCTTAAATAGTTCACAACTATTATAAAGGTGGAAAAACCAATGCTAATGTGGTTAAAGTTAATTGAAAGGAAACTATTGAGACCCCCGATTTTGTGGCTCAAATGAGTTTGATACCTTTCTTTATTGATTTTGATAAATCATTGAGCCATTTTTTCGCTCATCTGGATTATGTTTTCCATTTGGATTATTATTTTTCCATTTGGACCATATTTTTGGATTATGGTTTGCCTGTTTATGAAATTTCTCGAAATAATTTAAAGTGTTTTGAGCAAATTCCTTTGACAAATGTGGCCAAACTTTAAATTATGAAATTTTAGGCAATACTTGTGGGATAGTTGATTTTTTTGGAAATAGTGGGTAACAGTGTACCACATAATTTCACCAACTATTTGCCTAAAAGAGTACTCAGTGACAACGATTCTGGACCTGTTGTTCCAAAATCAAAATCTTTGGTAAAACCAAATTAATTTGTCAAATATGAACTCTTATACTCATGTAGGTCCTGCCGTACCTTGTTGAGTTATAAAATATTCGATAAAACCAGTGTTATCTGGTAATAGCTCATGAAAAAATTAAAATTTTTTTACATAGCCTCCATTCAATACGATCAAAAGCGTATTTTAGAGGAGTTGAAATGTCTTTCAAGTGGTTGCTACCACATTCTTTAAAGTATTTAAAGTTATCTTATCATTTCGCATGTCGTCGAAATGATAAATGATTTAGATGCTAAGACATGATTGTCTGTACTATCATTCGCCTGTCGTCGATTGATAAGAGCATTTTGATATTGTGGCATTGACCGGATGAGATATTCCCGGGTCAAAAGACGATGCTTGATTTATAATCGCATCGCATTTGGATTCTCTCTGAAAATATATTTCGCGATTAATCCGAAATTCATGCATTAATGCTCACTTTGAAAGACTAGTATGTGTAAAGATCACGAAATGAACTCGTAGAATTCTTGTAAAAAATTGAAGGAGTTATTGTGGACTTATCCAACCATAAGACGGACCATAAATATAAATGGTTATGGTTGATGCATCGACAATATGGTCACATTTTAATGTTGTCCACATAAATGCAGCACTTTCCAAACTTTTAGCCCTATCATTAAGTTGATGGCTCATGATCCGGATTATCCTGAAAAGTCTAGTCGACTTGATAATACCGAAGAGTAAGAATCGAAATTTCGATTTGAATTACTTGAATTTGGAAATTGAAATTGAACATCCTGTCGATTATGTTCAGACCCAAAATGGACTCACGGAAAGCTTGATGATGCGACTGCAAATGATTGCACGCATTTCTTGGTCTTGCGCACCAAGATTTATATTTCCGTATGGGGTTATGCTATTTTGCTGCATTGGTCCGTCATGAGGCCCATAGATACTCAAACACCATATGCGTACCAGCTGGTTACTGGTTATGAGCCAGAAGTCTCATATTAACGCGTGTTTAGAGTGATTAATTAATATTTTGATTGAGCCGTTCTAGCGTTCAAAATATGGACCTCTGAAGGGGACATAAGTCGATTATGAATCTCCTGCCTATCATTTGATAGAGTAACCTTGGCAAGCGATCTCTTTACCGCATGATATGCGAAAGTGACATCGCTAAGACTGTTCTCCCCGTCGTTAGGGGGAGATTTGCACGTTACCGTTGATAAGGAACGACGTGAAGTAACGTGGCATAACCCACTCAGTCTTAGCTTGATCCCAAAACTGCACTTAGTGATAAGTAAGTGCATAGACTCCCTCAAGTCTAACTAAATGCCAGACGCATTTAATGACTTTATGAGATGTCACGAGATCATTTATACCTGCTGCAAAATGCTTGCAAGGATAGATGTCCCTGTCGGACGCCGTGTTCCTGTCGTAACACGTTGCTTTGGCCGAACCCGCCAAGCAAAGGACGCTGTCGTCGGCCGTCAGTCTGTCGTCCTTCCTAAGATATGAGGAAGTTGACCGGTTCTTAATTCGTTCAGCCCCAGAGGTGGTGAACTGAAACTCGTTTGTTGCACGAGATTATAAAGGATCAAGGAGATGTGTGATTTCCTCCTCATCCTAAGAATCTCGAAATATCTGTCGATCATGATATCTTAGACGATATTGAAGCGAAACGAAACTGTCATTGATTATTTGTTCATATATTCGGTGACGACTGATAATATGAACAAATTATGACAGGGAACCATGTACCGTTGCCTGAAGTCAACGGAGAATAGACTGTACTAATGGAAACTTGAAATCCAAGTAGACTCCTTAGCGAAAGTGTGTTCGGACCTGTAGATCCAACACCACCAATGTTAAACGAGTTCGTTTATTTGGTTATTCGTAAGGAAGAGTGATGAGAATAATGAGATTGTAGAATGCTCGCCTAGTAGCGCAAGGCTTCTCTCACACCTTGGAATTGATTACAAGATGGTTGATTTCTTCGTAATGGACATTATAACAGTCCCCTACTTTACCAGTTTAGTAGTTTCCGAAAAACTGAATATGCAGCCATGAATGTGGTCACGGTTTTATCTCTATGGGGATTTAGACAAAGAGATACAGATGAAGGTCCCTGTGTGACTTCATATGCTTTAATCAAGTAGTTCCTGACCACGGAACACGATCTCAATTAAATGAGACGTTCACTATATGGATTAATATAATCCGAGCGGATGTGGTATACCCGCCTAAGTGAGTACTTGTTTAGCTTGGGATACTTGAACAAGTATTATGCCCTTGTGTGTTTTATTACGCGATCCATTTTGGATTTGCCTTCGAGATGAAGGATCTTGGGAAGACACGGTAGTGACTCAGCCCGATGATCGAGTCCCGTAAAGATTGAATCTAAGTCCATGATTCAGACTACACCCAGAAGGTGTTATGACGTTGTAGTCATCATGACGCTAAGTCGTCAGATTCTCCCATGATCGTTCGATCACTAGACATTGATATAGACCCAGTCCGTCCCTGATGAGACGATGAAGAGATATTGAACCATGATGTTCATATCTAAGTACAATATGCGCATCATTGTACTTGGTCTAATGTGCTAGGACGAACATCTCGTCTGCTGTGAATGGTATAGCTCGACACAGCATCGCGCTAACACGCTGCCATCGAAATGGCATAAAAGACATTTTCCCATTACCTTAAGGTAACTGTGGATGAGGGCTTGTCTTATCCCATTTGCGTCATCGAGTGTATCTACCCCCTTCGGTACTCGAATTAACGCAACCCTTTTTCGGTTATACCGACGCCGGTTACTTATCAGACCCGCATAAGGGATATTGCTAACATGGTCTGTCTTTACCATTAGGAATAAGGCAATATCTTGGAGTTCTTGAAATGACTCCAAACGAATCACTCTGATCTACTCGTGCTCTATGAGACGATTAGAGAGTGTATATGACTTCGAGCTTGTATTAGCCATATTTGAATTACGTATGCTCTGTCTCACGATCCAGATAAAACACTTGTCTTATTTGAGGACAACTTGTTGTTATCGATCAAGAGAGACATGACTAAATTATGCTATTTAGCATTTCTTGCCGAAATAAATCTTCACATATGAAGTTTGAGAGCATCCTGTCGAATGCTCGTTCTATTCCACGTTATATTTTCTTGCATACAGTCGTGTGCAAGTAAATGAGCCATCCAGTCGAATGCTCGTACTCTTTCTTGGAATATGAAATCTTTGCACCCAGTCGTGTGCAAGTGAGGGGGAGCATCTAGGTGAATGCTTATTGCACTAATTACTACTTAGTCGAAATCTTCGCACCCTGTCGTGTGTAAGTGAGGGAGAGCATCCAGTCGCATGCTCGTGTACTCTTTTTGTCCTTAGACCAAGGTTTTTTCCCACTGGGTTTTCCTTGGCAAGGTTTTTAGCGAGACACGTTCCCATCATATCTCACTTAAGATTGCCGAAATTAGGGGGAGTATCCGGTTGTATACTTCTTACCACTGTGTACTCTTTTGTCCTTCGACTAGAGCTTTTTCCCACTGGGTTTACTCTAGCAAGGTTTTGATGAGGCACCTGTTTTGTGGTTGATCCCCTACTACTACCACTGTTGCACTCTTTTTCCTTCGATCAGAGATTTTCCCATTGGGTTTGCTCCGACAAGGTTTTGATGAGGCACACTGTTTTGTGGTTAGTTAATTACATAGAATTTCGGTCTATATCATTCGGCTACACAGTTTCTCCTAGGTACCGGTTTTGTCCCACACTGGGTTTTCCGTCCCTAAGGTTTTTTATGTGTTTAGCACTGCGAATGAACTCGACTCAGATCGACTGCATGAAGACGAAGAATTCAAGACGTCCAAAGGGGGAGTGTTGTAAGATAATTGGACTCTTGGGCTTTTACTTAATGGGCCCAGATGAGCTTGTAACCCTAACCCTCTATCTATATAAAGAGGGCTAGGGGTCTTGTATTTTATATACATTCATATTCATTCATTAAATTAATAAAGATCATACTGTTCTCCCCTCTCTACTTCTGTCTCGCTACATAGGTAGGTAGCTAATAGGTAACAGTGTATTAGAACAATTCAATAATAAAAAGGAAAACAAAGGGTTTTTGCTACAAAAACTCTATTAATCAGAAGCTAAATAAGAAAGTGAAATAAACCCAATTCAAGTACATACGCGCTCGAATCCCTGTAATTACTATATATTTTTTCTTATCTTATTTATATTTATATTATCTATATTATCATTTTCTACCAAGTGTTTATGTATTTATAATTAAGTTTTTTACTCTTCATCACTGTATATTAGTGTTTCGCCCTAATTCGTATTAATTTTTATATTATCATTTTATTTTGTTTCTAATTATTTAATCTAAATAATCATGTTATACCAAGTGTTGATGTATTAATAATCGAGTTTGTTGTTTTTCATCACTGTATATTAGTGTGCGCCCTAATTCGTATTAATTTTTATCTACATGATCTAAATTTATGATATTCTATTATTGTACTATGTGTTATGTAATTCTAATTGAGTTTGTTATTCAATCACAAAATTGATAAATTATAGTGTAGTTTGTTGACTAGCTTAAAATTTGTGTTTTTGTTTTTTATAGCTTAAAAAAACTACATAGATAGTCAAGTTATGAAGGGTATTTCATAAACTAGGATTAGTACATGTATCCGAAAATAGTTAAGCATATTGCTACACTAAAATGATAAAGATGAGGGTAATTATCGCTTTATACTGTGTTTGGCCGATCAGCCAAAAAGTTTGTTTGGTTGCAGTGTTTTCGAATCAACTTTTTTATTATAAATTATTGTGTAGTTTGTGAACTAGCTAAGAAGTTTGTATTTTGGTGTTTTTGACTTGAAAAAGCTACATAAATAGTCAAGTTATGAAGGGTATTTCGTAGACTAGGATTAGTCCTAATTTGAGTAACAATTGGATTAGTCCCTGTATCAGAAATTGGTTAAGCATAATGCTTAAAAAATTGATACAAACGAGGGAAATTACGGATTTATAGAGTATCGGGTCGATCAGCCAAAGACTTTGCTTGGTTGCAGTGTTTAGTCCTTTTCCATTGTGTTTATGATTCTTAAAAAAACAAGGCCTCATTTTTATATTATTCTAGGTCTTCAAAAACTCTTGAAGATACAAACAAGGTGTTGATTGGATGGATTTCCAGGTGGTAGTACTGGCTGGCGGCACTTCAAACAATCTCGCCCCTCTAGTTTCACAGGTTAACTAACAATTAACTACCCCCTTTTTAATTAATTTATTTATCAAAAATAAAGTAAGCTGACAACTACATACATATATCAATCTGTGGGTGGCATTAGGAGGTTCCAAAAGCGCTTTTGCCAGTGGCGAACCGCCCAGTTCTCTCTTACGTTCTCGAGCTCTTGGAGCAATGCAATCTCAAGGATCTTATTGTTGTACGTCTCCATTTCTCTTTCTCTCCCTCTCTCCATATCTATCTTTCCTAATTCCCCTTCATTCCTGTTATGTTTAAATCAATGTTTATATCCCAATTGGCTTGCCAAATTAGTAATGGTTTAGTTATGCACTAGTGTTATATTAATCATCAATTACATACGTCCCTTGGAAACTCTAATTCGGACATTAGAAGCGAGTAAATTGACTTCTTAAGGGTATTACTGCCTGAATATGTACACACACCATTCCTGGCGTTGCTTGGTTGCAGAACAAAATATGCCTTTACTAGTACTTAACTCGGTGTTGCAAGCAAAGGTCTACCCATTTATACTTTTGATGTGGAAAGATTTAATAAGTTTTAGTATCTTGTTTTGTACGATTCTCAAAGAGGATACTTATCACCACTACAAACAACTGTTATTCACTACCCTCTATGCAAAGGAACTATGTATTTATTTACTTTCTACTAGTGCAACTATAATATCTCTTCTTAGAAGCATAGTTGTCACCTCTGCCAAAGAAGTAGACACAATCAGCCTGCCAAATCAGTGAATCACACATGTTAGAGAACAAAAGCAGCGAAAATCCTCGAATAAATGTGTGCATTAGATTATTTAGAAACCTATATTTGTAAGGTTGTTGAAATTATAATGTCTATTTAAAAGATCACATTCATGTTTTTGTACTACTAAAAAACAGTGGAGCTTTTCTTGCTCGTTCCTCTTCTCTTTTAGTAAATGTATGAATAGTTTGATGCAAAAAGTTGTATAACAGAGAATCTGTAAAGTAAAATAGTGTAGGGTTTAGTTGTAGTATGCTAATGTTGGTACTGTCATAGGTAGTTGAAGGGAAAGATGCAGCTCTTCAAGTCGGTGGTTGGATATCTAATGCTTATGTCGATCGATTGCATGTGGAGGTAATGTACTTAGCATTCACCATTACTCTTTTTCTTCCCTTTCCTTGGGGTTAAAGGTGGGACAAACCGTACAACCTAAACCTTGTTCTGGTATTGGGGAACGCTATTGATAGTGTGAAAATGTACTTTTGAAGATGGTAACTTTTTTCTCAACACTGAAATTTTGTTTGTTTGGCATTAAATTAGAAAAGAACTCCAGTAACAGCAGGGATATTTATGCTGTTGGGTAGAATGAAGATTATTATTTGTGTAGTGCATACATTGGCTTGATAATGGATAGCATTATTAGATATCTGTGGGTAGAATTTGTGACTATGTTTGGAATGTAGACATCCCACATAGAGGAGAAGATAATAGTAAAACCAATCCAAATTGAACACATACTAGTAGATTTACGTATTTTAAATTGATACTAACGTGTGCAGAAGCATAATTACATAAGTTTTCGTTAACACCGGATCGAGATTTTGCCATGTCAGAGGTAAATTATGTATGCTATGAGCTACTTTTTTTTTTACAAAATCTAAGGTGTGTAATTAATCTTTGAACTTTTTTTGACTCACTTATTACAGCTTTGCTCTTGCGTTTGGGTCGATTCAGTTGCTTATGAAATTTGCCATTGTTCTCTGTGAATCAAAACTTTCCATTTTATTTTAATCTCTCGATCAGTCTACACTTGTTGCTTAATATTAACTTAAATTTTTTATTGGTACGAAATACTTTCGATTTTTTTCACCAACTTTTGTTTTGCTCAAGAGCTCATTGAGTACGTTAAAAAATTTGACTAGTCTCCTATATCTGACGTAGTATTCATTATCATTCTTCGCATTTGATTGAGGAATTAAAGAATGTTGGCATGGCACTAGATATTATGTAATAATGATAAAGGGGTTAAATTTCCCATAAAGAAGCTTATATTATATTTCTCTTTTTAAGCTTTGGTTATTAATAGTTTATCACTACTCTAAAGTCTAACATAATTTTCTCATTTCATCTATCTTTCTTCGCTATGAAAATTATGTACCATTTTATACCGTTACATACAAAGTGGTTTGTTACCGCTTAGAATTACACTTGTATAATGGTGGAAAATTACAGCTGTGTGCAGAGTGTGGCTTAATATTAATAATGCAGAATTTAGTTCTTAAAAATTCTCTCGGTTCATGTTATTTGGAAAATATTCCTCTAGCTTAAGTTAGATAGGTGACAAAGTTCACTAAAAATGAAGGCTTGATGAGAATTTTTTCAGATGTTGTAAGTTTACAAATGTAACTCTTAATGAACATTAAATATTTAAATATCAATAATGGCATTCTGGGCATTTATTAAAGTAGTGAATAGTGATGCTACTCGTGTTACTTTTAAGGTTTTGCCTTTATCTGTATTCCTTTTGACTGTCTGGTTTAATATCTGTGCCCAGAACTGGAACGTGTGTTAATCAAAATGATGATAATTTTGTAGAGCTTGAATAATATAAATATTGCTTCTTACCATGATTCAAAGAACCAACAACTACAGTAGCCTATAGCTATAATCCCTAATTTTAGTACACCTGTAATTTCTCTATGTAACGTAGGATTTTTTAGCTAAAACAAATGGTTCATGCAAAATAGCTGTCAAGTATATTTTGATAATGTTACTCAAAGAAAAATAATGGAGCAGGTAGCTGCAGTCCCTGAGGATGTTGGAACAGCTGGGGCTCTTCGCGCTATTGGTCATCATCTCACTGCTCATGATATATTGGTTGGATTTTTCATCTTTTGTGGAATAAGTAATCGTCAAATACACCCTCTCGGGTTTGAATGAAAATCAAACACACCCCACAGGTTTGAATTCAATCGAATGCACCCCCCTAATGTTTATAAATACATCATTATTATCCTTAAAGTAGTATTTTTGTTATTTAAGGGATTAAAAGACGTTTTTATCATTTCTTTTATATTTGCTTTCCGATAAAGACTCAAGTTAGTTCCAATTAGGTCTGAATTTAGCGAAAATTGATGTTTTTAAAATAAACCTTATGCATGTATAATGTTAAAATAGCGCTTCTTTAACCTTTGAATCGACAAAATTAAATAATGTTATACATTTCTGGGAAATAACTTATTTTTTTAAGAAAAAGGATAGGCAGTCTTTTTATCCCTTAAAAAAATTACAAAAAAACAACTTTAGGTTTGACAGAAGATGTATTTGGAAACCTTAGGAGGGGTGGGTGTCTTTGATTGAATCTAAAAGGTTGGGGCGTCTTTGGTGTAAACCTAAACTTCAGGGGGTGTTTGTGATGATTAGTCTTATGGAATTGATGTTAGTTGTAATATAAATGTATATAAAGTTACTAAGTCCCTATGTTGTGGTAGGTTTTGAGTGGTGATCTTGTATGCGATGTTTCTCCTGGGGCAGTGGCGGCTACTCATAGACGGCATGATGCTGTGATGACAGCTATGCTCTGCTCTTCTCCTGTCAGTGGGGCGTCGGAATTAGGTCCGAAAGATAAAGCCAAAAAAACAGGACGTTATAATGTTATCGGCCTCGATCCCACTAGGCAATTTCTATTGTATGCTGCAGCTGGTAGTTTTCTCTTTCCTTTTTCTTTCCTATTATCTGAATGGAAAAACAAAACTAATCTATCAGATTCTAATTACTAGTACACCAGACTGCTAAACTTTACTTCATCTAACCCATAAAGATAGGCTTGCTTCTTCTTTTTACGCACATTAAAAAGGTTCGTTGCAAACATAAATATGCTCATGATTTTACTCATTTACCCCTAAGTGGGGCCTATAATTTGAATGGATAAAGAAACCAATTCTCTCTTTATGCACGAATTTACACAAGACTCAAAAACTATTTTACCATTTTTTTTCTTTCAAAAGCACTAGTTATGTAGTAGCTGATGGGTTTGCTAATGTACTAAGCACCGATATACACAAAATTGAAGAATTAACAAACCAGCATTGAAATGTAATCAGTTAACCACTCGTGAATAGGTTGCTGTACTAATTGCTCAAGTTTACATAGAGTGGTGTATGAATTTGGAATTGTAATATTTTTGTGAAGATTTATGTCTGAATCGTCTTGTCATCCCCTAACTTAGCATCTTAATTTATATTGAAAAGGGGCTGAAGTTGAGAAGGATATTAAAGTTCAAAAGAGCATTCTCCGTGCAGTAGGACAGGTCTTTCTTTCTTTTCTGGTTATCTTTGTTAATCCAAACTACCGTGAGATAGGTTCAATTTTTGTTTCCAGAGGTGGTGGGTTTATTTTTTCTTCCTTTGGGAAACCTTAGAAAAATAAAATTTAGCAACACATAATAATTTAGTGTTATCCTTCATGACTGCGTATATATTCGAGTCAAGTACATGATTTTTGTGTGGGACCACTCTGTTTAGATTATTTTTATATTGGTAATGTTTTTAGCTATAGTTGTTATGTGTAACTTTCACTCTGAAAAGGTGAACAACATATGTACGGTTGTTTGCTTAGTTATGTATCCACGAACTAGATATTTAGAGTATCAAGTGCGCCAGAACCAACTCTCTCAATTAAGAGGTTTCGGGTTCGGTTAGGTGTAAAACCTTTAGAACCCCTTTTCTGAAAGAAAATATAAGATTTAAAAAACCTTTATACCTCCTAAGTAAAAGTTTAGTTCATTGTATGTGGTTCTTCCCAGTGCCCGTTGAATCTTTTTAATTTGATTTTCAGAGTTGGGAAATTCATAATCGGCTTCCTAATATGAATCTTCGTTTATAAGTAGTGTTTCTCTTCTGATATGCGTACATCTGTTTAGGCTAGTATGGAAGATATCGAGTCATCCTCACTTTTCTCCTATTGACAGTTTACCATATTTGACTTTTTTCCCCATTAACATCACATATTTGATGCATTTAAGCCACTTCTAGAATATTTGATTTCTCAAGCAAAAAGACGCATATTGTAGTTTTAAAGTTGAACTCAGGCAAGTCATTTCTTATATGTAGATGGAAATTCGTTCTGATTTAATGGACTCTCACATGTACGCTTTCAAGAGGTTTGCGACTTCCTCTATTTTTATTCCCAAGTGAATCGTTGCTTTATTTTATATTTTACCAATACTCTACATTGTAGTTATTTTCCTATTTATGCTTGTAAAAGGTCTGTTTTGCAAGAAATACTTGGGAAAAAGGAAAAATTTCAAAGCTTGAAGCAGGATTTGTTGCCTTACCTTGTCAGGAGCCAACTGGTAATTTTTGCTTACTAAATGTGAACAAATTCTGTATATTGTTTTCATGAGTGGATTCTTATCTAAATCGAAAGACAGAGGTCCGAGTTATTGGTAGATGGTGCTCAGGCTGAGGAAAATGGAAACGGGAACGGAAAGGGAAATGGTAATGGGAAAACATTGTTGGCTCAACTTCTGGCTAATGCATCTTCCCCAAGTTTTCATCAGCAATGTACCACAGATCCTTATATATCTGCTATTGTTCCATTAAAATTCCACAAATGCTGTGTTTACATCGCCGACAAGAGCAAATATTGTGCGCGGTTGAATTCTATTCAGGCATTTAGTGACATAAATCGAGATGTGCGTTTCTTATTTTAATGAATCCTTCTGCATGTTTCGTAGTTCTCTCTCTTTCCTCCCCATTTCCTCATAATTTGAACCTTTGCCATTTTTTTGGAAATTTTGTGACAGGTTATAGGTGAAGCCAGTCATATATCAGGATATTCATTCTCAGCGCACAACAACGTTATCCATCCTTCTGCAGGGCTTGGGTCAAAAACCACTGTAAGTTGATTTCAATTTAATACTAGGTTATTTACATCTTGTATATATGGACGCAGAGGTGGCCTTAGAATCAGACATATTAGCCTGCTAGCTAGGACGCAGTCCATTTAGAGCGCCATCCAATGACGACTGAATTTTTTTTTTCGAAAAAGAAATTGGGGGGAAATTGATATGAAATCAGTGAAATAGTTAGCTATTTAATGGAATCTTAGACTAAAATCATTCAATTTAAGTAATTTAGATAGATACTTGTGGTAATGGGCTTTAAGGTTTTTTTAGGAGAATTGGTTGTTACAGTAGAGAGAGAATCGGAGTCAAAAGGAAGAAGACTATTGTTTTCAGTATTTCAGTATGGTCATGTATGATATATTTTTGCATAGTTTGATACATTTGTCGACTAGTATATAAAGCGTATAAGAAAAATTGGAGCGCAATAAGTTAGTCTTTGCTGGGGTGCTGGTATAGCTAAGGCCGCCCGCCCCTGCATGGACGTTACCCAAGTCCTATGTAGGTCACTAAGATTTATGCATTTTGGTCCAAATTTTTCCTTATAGAATCTAATTTGATTATTTTTTTGACAAGCCAACAGGACTTGTCCACAGCACTTTCCATGTTTTTTTTTCCACATCATATAAGTTGTGTTCATGAGTCCCTCCGGGCTTGCAAAGATTTGTGTACATTAATGATTGCTTATCCAGTTAGAAATCATGTTTGTTTGCTTTATTAGTAACTTAATTCAATTAAATTAGGAATCTAGGAAAGATGATAAAGTTGAAAAACATTGGATAACATGAGAGACAATGGCTACAATGTAGGGGTACAATGCTTTAGACATATTTTTTTCGTTTCTTCTATCGGATTTCTTTCTCTTTTGCATGTGCTGATTTAGACAGCCTGAGTAGAGATTTAAACCTTAAATCAGTGCGTCATTATACTATTGATTTTAGAGTTTTACTTGGTGAATTTTGTGGTGCAGTTAATTTTTATTTTTAATATGGATTTGGTTTATTATCATGTAGATGTTTTAGGTTTACATTGTTGGATTTTCAGGTGGGCCCACAATGCATGCTTGGGGAAGGTTCACAAATGGGTGACAAGTGCAGTGTAAAACGATCTGTTATTGGTCGCCACTGCCGGATAGGTACCAGTGTAAAGGTATGTCAAAAATGTTATGTTCACAATAAACTATTTAGGTGCCTCGTTGAGTAGAGAATATAAAGTTCATAAAAGGAATCAGTTCGATCGGTTTTTAAACTACATTAGTGTATATTTCCTACTGATTGACTTGTTGTTTGTGGGTAACACATTTTTTCCCCTTAAATGTTTAGGTTGTGAACTCTGTTATAATGAACCATGTCACCATTGGAGATGGTTGTTCAATTCAAGGCTCTGTTATTTGCAGTAATGTACAGCTTCAAGACCGCGTTGTATTAAGAGACTGTCAGGTTCGCTCCCTCTCTCTTCTCTTCTCTTTGTACAGGTGTATCCAGTGGTAGTGTTTGTGTAGCTTTACGCAGACCTGTGAACTTTCTGCCCACATAAGATTGCTTGTTTACTTCATTCAGGTTGGTGCTGGTTTCGTGGTCAGTGCAGGCGGTGAGTTCAAGGGCGAATCTCTGGCAAAGAAATAATAGTAAACTCCTGTTGGTTTTAGTATTCTGTTTCTGCTGAGAGGATATAGCTCACATCAATTTTGTCGATTTCTGTGTCTCATGTATGTTTTTGGAATTTATATATTTCCGCTTCATCTTGGTGTTAGAAGAGTTAAAATGTGTAGAAATATTGCATTCATTTGCAGAACCTTTTTCATAATAGTACGAAATGAAACTAAATATAGTCCTACTCCAGTTTCAATTCATATTGTTTTTATTGTTTCTGGACTTTTTATTGATTTGCAAATAACATTCAAAGAACCCTTCTGGCAATAGAAAGATGCCTTTGAATCCATTTGCCTGAAATGCCACATGTATTGTGATTAGTGACTGAAAGTTGATACAAATACAAGAGGTCACGACTAGTAGTTTTACTTTCCTACTAGGTGTCGATCTCTGTTTTTCGAAACTGAGAATTCGTAAGAGCTTCGATAAGATTTATTGTATTCACCTTCTCTGTAATCATTTGATGTACTCAAAAAGTACCGAGGAAAAGGGCAAAATGTAAGAAAGAGTTGCATGCTTAATTGCAAAGGACTCCTAGGTACACGAATGTTATTTTTGATATTTTTTAAATGTAAAATTCACCAATTTCAAATCCCTAGGCAACCAAAGCTTAAATGATTAATACACATGATCAGCTTTGGATTATACACAATCCTAAGCATCAATTCAGTACAAACAAATAAAAGTGATTTAGTAAGTGTGAAAAGGGGTGTAGTTCCATATATTAATAATACCTTCAATAACCAGATCCTTACGATCGTCAAGTCTTGAACCACCTAACGGCTGGAGTATGAGGAGCCTATAGTCGAGGACCATCCCGTTGCGGTTGCTGTATCATGTAGCATTTTGCTGCTTCCATTGATCACTTCCTCAATTTCCTTCAACAAAAAGTTTATTTTCACGATCAAAAGCAGTGATATCAATTGATGAAGGAAATAAATGGGAAATTATCCTCACCATGATAGACAAAGGCAGACGAATTTAAAATAGTAATCCTTAAAAATAAAATTTTAAAAGGGCACTTTTTGGAGTTCTTTAGACGTCAGAGTTGGTTTCCGGAACTTCCCTAGTGAAACCCAGAGGGGAGGGGGGAGTAAAAAAAAACTATTTTGGACCAAACCATATTTAGTAGGTTTTACTAAATAGTAGGTTTTACTAAAGTAAAATGACTTTTCTTATCAAATTTTCAATTCCAAAAATCTGACCCGCTGATTTGGCGGATGAGATGAACCAATCCTTTTATGTGTTATTTTGAAAAACAAATTTCACTTAATACATTATTGGTACATTTAATCCGTCACATCAGCGGGTAAAATTTTTGGGTCAGATATTTGGGTGGCTCACTCTTTGCTAAATACTCCATTCATCCCATATTATAATGAACAATTAAAATATGTGCAATTTTGCAACACAAAATTGGTGCACTTTAAATGTTGAAATTGTAAATTTAAAAAATTATTCATATAATTTAGTATGTTAATTATGTGATTAATTTTTGCAATTTACAATTTCGATAGTTAAAGTACGCAAAATTTACATTTTGCACAAATCTCTATTCTTTCTTATAAATTTAGAATAAGGAAATATTATTTTGTAACTGATACCCAAAGTCAAGTTGGCCCAAATAAATATTTTAAAATAAATTAAAAAACATGTCCAAAAGGTCCAAAACCAATGGATTGGGAGAAATGATCGCACATCCTAATGACATATTGGCATGCATGCCCTCTTAATCAAAGTATCAAACCAATCAAAAATCTTATAGAGGGATTTTCATACTCCTAATCTAGGGTTAATCCTTATTTTATTCTTTAAATAAAATATCCAGAAGAAAAAGAAATGCTCAGAGCGCAGCCATGCTCCCATACGTTCCTGGCATTTATTTTAAAATTCGTGAATTTCATGCAAACCTTTATTGGTGTTTCCATAATTTTGTATTCATGGTATATGCTCAATCAATGGAACAATAACAATAGTAATATTGATCCTTCTCATGATGATGATCATGATCAGCCTCAACCACCCTATGCTCCTTGGCCTAGTTTTGGTCCAAACTCTTCCTCTTCTAGTTATAATAATCTGGGCGCTATTGCTTTGTATGCCTTCAATCACGGCGTTCGGCTCCCTGCTCCATGGTAATATATATGTATATACGTGTTTATACATTGTTCTTGCTATACCTGCATCTTTCGTTTAGTGTTGTTGTATTTAGGAAGGTGACTCGAGTTAATGAGTCGTCAAGTTATGCCATTGTCTATCTGGTTATTTTATTTTTCTTGTCGAACCTCTTATCGCTTGATTAGAAGATTCACTATTCGACCTCTCAGCGTAAGTGACTATCTAAAATGTAGACAATCTCTCTGTTGATCATCTAATAAAAATTGTGCGTCTCTCAAGTTCTTTATTTAACTTCTTAGGATGTTTTAAAGAGATTCATCTGAAATTGATATTAATTTTAATTATTTGATGTATGATTCCCCAGATGTCCATAGTAAGACATTATGTGGTAAAAAGGCGCTGAAAAGGTAGAAGTTGAGAAAAAAATTCAAAGACGAGTTGCATGCCATAATTAGCGGTACTCTAGAAGTGTACAGTACAATCGTGTGTAACCATAGATATGATTGTGATTTCAAATGGGTAATATGTCTATATGTTCAAGTTTCTATAGGCGCCCATATTAATTTGGATGATGCGCAAAATCCACGACTTATGGGGATAATAAGAAGTTCTTATGTTAATCACTCAGTTACTTGAACTTTTAAGTAGTGCTACACCCATCCACAAAATCTTTTCTGAAAATCTTACTCATATCAGTTGCTAGAAATCTTTCAATATATTTAACAATTAGTATTTAACAATATTAACTTCGCGCTCGAAAGAAATTCCCGAAGAACATTGGTAGCTAAGCATTTCAATATACAATTTCATTTGATATGAACTACAACAGATGTAGTACTTTTTATTTATGTTTTGCCTAGCAGGCTAGCATTTGTCGTAGCTTGTGGCATCGATATTTCATAATTAACGCATCAACCCTAGTTTTCTGTTTATTAATTAAAATGAAATCGGCTTAAGAGTTTTTGAAAGTGTCAGTACCAAATAATATAGGACGGGGAAAAGGTTGACAGGATTGACAATGAGTAGAAATTCTATAGAAAGATGTCAAACTTTTATGCTTGGACCTAATTGTCAGTTGTTTAAAGTTGAAATACTAATATCAGGAGTATCTTAGTGACTTCTTAGCACTAGCTATTACTTCTTTTGCACTAAAATGCATCTCTTGATTTATTTATTTTCCGTAGTTGAAGTACTCTTTTGCCCATCATCTGGTCATGCTGGGATAGTAGGTCAACAGAAACTTGTTAAAAGATAAAGGAATTAATATACTTGTGTGAAGGTTCATGTAATCTCTTTGCGTCTCCTCTTGTAATCACTGTCGTTTCAGTATTGTATTTTGTGTCGGAAACATCTGAAAATTGATACTAAATGATTGATCATTGGTGAAATATTGTAAACTCATGTTGCAGTTAAAATTTTTGTGTGGTTTATGAATTGTAATTATACATTTCTTGACAGGTTCATATATGCATTTATGAGTTTGGGGATCTTGCTGTGTTTTGTCACTTGCATTGGTCATATTGCAGCCGAAGCAATCAACGGATGTTGCCTCTGTTTCGTATCCTTTCTGTTTTGTTACGAAATTGTCATTTTTACATAAACCTACCATTATTTTTTGATAAACTTATAAGTAGATCAATCTAGGTATTTTCATCTAAATTAGTGGAAAAACTCAAGTTTTTACTTTTTATAGTCACTATTGTAGACTATCGTTCTTATCGCATCTGTATAAATACAGTCAGTATATGCTAAATTATGAACCCTGTTTGATCTAGAAATAAACATCAGGTTAGTATACTAATACTAGTTATAATATTGTAGGTTGGTGTACAAAATTGAAAAACCAACTCTGTCTTTGTGTTTATGAACCAAATAAAGTATTACTCCTATTTTTTCGAGTGAAAACTATGACATGCATGTCCTTCCCTAACCGCTGAATTATTCCAGTACACATTCCTTTCAGCTATCCTCATTTTGACAGAAGCTGCTTTTGTAGCTTTTGTTGCACTCGATCGCCATTGGGAGAAAGTGAGTTTTGTGTTTCATCAACATCTATTACATTCATGTGCGGGTCTTTGAATTTGTTTTTTTTAACATTCATTTACTTGTTTCTTAGGATCTTCCATTCGACCCAACTGGAGAACTTGATCACTTTCGTAATTTCATTGAAGAGAACTTGGAAATATCTAAATGGGTTGGAATTTCTGTGCTTATATTACAGGTACAATGTAAACAAAATTACCTAAACTTTTAAGTCACTTCCCCTTGGGTTGAATTAATTTCTCTTTTGGATAGTAAATGTAATCATCGCTTTGTTGCATCGAGTCTCCTCTTCTTTGATCCATGTCATCCTTTTGCTTGAATTATGTTATTGTTTATCAATTATGAAGGTTGTGTTGTCACAGAGAAATGGAGTCATCTCTTTGTGAGGCTCTGCATGAAATTTTCAATCATCTGTTACAATTTTTTTTGGGTATCTTTTCCATTGATTATTGGTTCATCAAAAATATATCTGCCGACTTTTATACCAACCCTTGAGATATGTACTGAATTAAGTGGCATGCAGATAATATTTTCCCATTTTCCATGCCACTAGTGGTAATTAGAAAGTATTGCTCTTACTAAGTCAGATTCATTTTCTCCTGCTTCTCATTTAGGATCATGGATCCTTGTTCTTTAGATATTCTCTGGATGGCCACAACATTCTTGTCATGGTGATATTTCTTCACCATATGCGTGTCTCTGGATTTTTTTAGCGGATATCAGTGACATGTAATCAACAGGCTTGTTAAACTAAATAGATAGATTGCCTTTGAGAGACTTATAAAATACGAACAGGTTTACCTGTACAGCAAAAGAAACTCAAAAGGGGAACGGATAAGAAATTAAATTAAGAACAAGAAAGAGTAAGGCGTATGTTGGTTTTGATCGAATGGTATGGGAGGAATATATTTGAGAAACGAGGTAATAATATAAAGCAACCAACATAAAATTGTTTGGTTAAGGATGGTAAATAATGAAGCTTTAGTAGATAGACTAGGGAAGATGTCTGAGGAATGAATGTGAAGGGATATACTATGTAGTTGGTGCTCATTGGAGTTCCATTAAAAACAAGAAAATGATATTGTTTTACTCGATAAAATATACTCAATTCATGGCATGACATTCCATTGCAATGTATCAAACTGGCCGCAGATAGGGATGATGTTCAGCTGTTGCTTTTAATTGTTTCGCTTGCTCATTTTATCTCTTTTTAAGAATTTAGTTACACGTCTTGCGTCGCCAAAATGGCAGGTCTAAAGTCCTGCTTGATAATGTTATAGGCTTATAGCTAGAAACTAGAATTCGAAGATTTAAGCTGGTCGTTACTGCTTTCTAATTTTTCTTACTCTTGTGGAAATAATTTCAGGCATTTTCTTTGTTAATATCACTGATCCTCCGTGCTATGGTTTCTGCTCACTATTCAAATATTGATATCGAAGGTGATTATGAACATGATTTGTCTAGGGGTAAAGCTCGGGAGCCTCTTTTAAACTCACAATTAAACCCACAATTAAACCAATCATCCGACACATGGAGATCACGAATGAGGAAGAAGGTACCTTTCTGAAACTGCATAACCTGTTATAGGTTTTCGTAATTTTACTACTCGATATTATCCCCTTTTCTTTCCCCTTTCGACCACTTTATACTCTTTCTGTGTACAACATGGGTATCTTGTTTATATTTAGAAATCTGTAAATAAAAAGGAGATAGATTTTATCATCAGAGGATCACTGGTGTTTCACTTTCGTTTGTCAGATATTTAAATCTTAGGGATCAGAGAATATAAAGTTGATTGGTAATTATTTTGAGGGGATGAGGTTGATTTTTGACCATTTTTTTGTTATACTTATCACTAATAATTGATGGCATGACTTGGTAATCTTGTTTTTGCTTGAGATATATGATCATTCACTGACCGATTAGCTTAAGAGCTCACACAGAATATGATGTTTTTTTAGAAAAATGCAAACAAAGCCATGTATCCATCATTTTAGAGCTTACTGAAACCTTTATGGTTTGCAACGATAGCACACTCGTCACTTCCGTGGAGACAGTTTAAACGTTTAGTTTCCTGAATCATTCAAAACCAATCTTGGCTGTTTCAACTTTGCTACATTTGCAATTTTATTTGCATATAGTACAAACCCAGTGAGTATCGGTTGAGGTGAACTAATTTAACTCAACAAGGAAATCGGTATATGTTGTCGTTTATTTTATGAGTTATATCGGTTTATACATTGATCTAAATACGTACAGCATGCAACCTTTTCTTCCATGGCTTCTTTTAATTTCTTACTGTGTCATTCTTTTTATTTGATGTTGCAGTATCAACTCGGCAGCACGGCACGAGCGATAATCAATTAGCTTAAACCTGTGTTAATTAAGATTAAGAAAAAACTAAGAAAGAGATGCCATTTGACAGAAAGTGCAAATATGTGCTCTTGAGGTCTGGCATTTTATTTTCTTTCATATTTTAAGAATCATCAAAATGTGCATATAGTATTGTTGTTGTTGACTAATGATTTTGATATTATACTATTATACTGTATACAGAAATTAGAAAAACAATTTTGTTTCATGATTGACTTTTAGATTTTTTGCTAATTGATATTTTTCTTAAAGTTTCATCTGGATAAAGTGTGGGCCTTCCAAATGAGTCTGATTATTATAATTTGCTACCATAGAACCTGTAAAACCTTTTAAACTTTTATTTGGTCCTTTTAATATCAGTTTGCAATATTTATGTTCTCCAAGTTCTTAAAAAGTCAAACGAAGTCGGTCTAGGTAGGAGTGTCCAGAACATCTTAAATCGGTATATTTGTTTATTAATTATAAATAGCAGCAAATGCTATTTAAATTGGAAATTCATTACATAGACGATCAAAATAAAATTATAACCGGATGAATTTAATTTTCTTACAGAAATGGTTGAGACCAATCATCAACATTTCAACACTTTGGACTATTAATTCTCAACCGAAACTACAAAATCAACTGCATATGTTTCTAGAAATATAAAGACCATTTATATATTCTTCGATCGTTAAATGTAGCACGGCAGTTGCCTCGCCACTCTCTACTTACAACCAAAGTCCAAAAATATGATTAATCTGTGCATTTTTCTCTCGTTATAAAGTAGTCAAAATTGAATTATTACGATAACACCGTCTTTAATTATAACCATATGTCAATTCGAATAAGATTTTTTTTTTGATAGAGACGGAATCCTTAACTCTCTCTTCCCCCAAACCAATGACACTCTGAAACTGGCTACAATCTAGATTTTTGGTATGAATTTTTTTTTCCCGGAAACTTTAATAATTCAAGTTGCACGTAATTCCGTTTTATTTATGTTCCATTTTAATTGTCATGTATGTTTGCATAAATTGAAACAATTTACTAGGTAACTTTAAATATTTGTACTTATCTCAATAACTTTACTAAAACCTGTGTGAAACAGTCAGAGGCGGTTTCGTACATAGACAAGGCTCTAGCGGTCAACTCAATCAAGGCATAATTTTTTTCTTCTAGAAAAACGTCGTTTTGGTTTGAAAATTACAGAAAGATTAATTCTTCAATCACACAGCTAAATATGTAGGTTTCAAAGCGAGCGTAAAAAGTTAGGTAATTATTATGTTTCTTTAGATTTAAAGATTTCCCGTAATAAACTTATAAATTATTGAAACAGATGAAATATGAGACATTAGAGTGACTATTTTAACACGGGAATAATTACTTTTTCAACCGGAAACTACACTCTTCAAATAAATATATCTGCCAAATTATAAGCACCATCAATGTAATTATTTCACTCATATTATTATCAGATCTCACGTGAAACTAATTAAGGTTGCTACACTCTAATTCTTAGACCAGAAAAAAAAAACCATAAATGTTAAATCCTCAACAAAATCTCATTATCCCAATTACTTTAAAATTTAAATTATTTCCCATCTTAACCCAATCTCAAAACCAACCCATTTAAAAAAAACTCATAAAAATGGAATTTAATAATACAAACCCAGGCCCAAAACCCCTAATAAACAAACAAGAATTCGTAAGAATAATAACCCAATCTCTAAACAAACTAGGGTTCCACAAATCAGCAGCTTTACTTGAATCAGAATCCAAAATCCCATTAAAATCCAATGAATTAACTACCTTACAGAATTTAATAGAATCTGCTGATTGGGAAGGTTGCATAAGTGCACTCCAAGTGCTCGATGGTTTGTCCGAGGAGGTTAAGGCCTCGGCTATTTATTTAGTTTCCAGGCAGAAGGTTTTGGAGTATTTAAATAATGGGGATAGTTTGTCGGCTTTGTCGGGTTTGCGGAAGGAAATGGGGAGTCTCGGTGTCGAGAGGGTGCATAGGTATTATAATTTGGAAATCCATGCATTATTAGTATTGGATACGTTATTATGTTACATTGTGTTGGAATTTCTTATCATGGTGTCGGGTATACGTTTCTTTTCGATTACTTCTAGTTTTTTCTTCTCACCATTTCCTACCCTAATTTGTTACTTTGTTTGACAAGATATCGTTTTTATTCGGTTATGTTGGATTTAGTTGAAAATTTTCCGTGACTTCCGGTATTATAATTGGAAATGCATTACTAGTATTGAATAGATTATGTTACATTGTGTTGGAATTATTATCATCATATAGGGTGCATGTTTCTTGTCGATTACTTCTAGGTTTTTTTTTTCCTCCGTTTCGTACCCCAGTTTGTTACAAAAGTCTTACTTCTGTTTGCCAATATGTCGTTTTTTATTCAATTAGGTTGGATTTTGTTGGAATATTAGTATTGAATAGATTATGTTACATTGTGTTGGAATTATTATCATGATATAGGGTATATGTTTCTTTTTTCTTTCTGTTTCGTACTCTAATTTTTTACAAATTTTTTATTTTGTTGGCCAAGATACTGTTTTTAGTATTGCGGATGGTTTATCGGCTAGGCGGCACCTCTCCGCCTAGACCCCGCCTAGCGCCTTTTGAAACCTTGGCAACAATCGTTGGATCAAATAGGGAAATAAAAAATAAGATTTCTTGAAGCTATTAGATTATTTTGATCCAGTAATTAGTCTCTAACTACCCATTTAGGCTACATGGATTTTTTTTTATTTAGCAAACTCAAACCCCCACGTATCTGATGCTTAATCTTCAAATTTTCTATAGCCGGGAAAAGTAGTTACTTGACTATATTGGGTTTTCTAATGCATATGAGCTCAAAAGGAAATGCTATTTTTTTGTATACAGATGAGGGGTCTGGGTGTTGAGAGGGTCTACATGTATTAGAATGGAGACAAATAGTTGTCAGTACTTACTATTAAATTATGTAGATTTAGTTCAATTATTTTGATACTATTCACCTATTCGCTATATATGTTTCTTCTTGATGATTCCAGGTTTCTATTTTAAGGTCCGAGCATTTATTGCAATTACTTATTCTTCAAATTGTCAATATTCATGCAACCTAAATCGTATGAAAGAGTAATTACTTGACTATATTGACTTTTGTAACGGCTTTGTACTCGGATAGGAATACTGACCTCAGTACTCTAACCTCACCTTGTCTAATTTTTGTATGCATTTCTCGGGCAGGTGAGGGGTCTGGATGTTGCGAGGTGTAGCTGTTAGATCAGAAATATAATATTAGTATTGAATTAAAAAAATGTGTAATATTTGAGGAAGTTTCTTGTTGATAATTCATTTACTCTAGGTTTCTATTCATAAATAGGATTCTGTTACCAAAACACAGTCAGTAAATTATTTGAATTCTTGTTCGTAACAATAGGCTTGCTTTGGAGTTGGTTTGTGCACGTGGTGACTTGACAGGGTCAAGGGGGGAGTTGTTTCGTGAGGTGGAAAAGTTATTGCCTCCGCCAATAACCCTTCCGGAGGGGAGATTAGAGTGTTTGGTTGAAATGGCGGTCCAAGGTCAGGTGGAATCTTGTCTGTACCATAATATGTCGGAGGATGTCTCGTTGTTTAAGGATCATTGTTGTGGACGTGAGCAACTTCCGACGGAGACCATTCAGGTTAGTGAGTTTTGACTTTGCTTTGTTCTTATTAAATAGGTTTAATATCTAGATAGTATTTCTTTTAGACTCGATAATATTTTAAATGATATATGAGAATTTTAGACTAGTATAGTGAGTTATTGGTGGATCCATGTAAAACGCATTTGTTATATATCATAATCTCATTGGATTTGATACACAATTTTTTTAGTGGACCGCGTTAATTGAAATGTCCTCTAATTTCCTATTGTAGATTATGTGGATTTCGTTTCTTTGTAAAAAATTTACATTAAGAGCTTGTATGGCCGCGACTTTTAAGAAAATAAGCTGATTTCCTTGAGTTTGAGAGGTCTCTCCAGCTTAAAGCTTCTTGATTTTGCAGGCCATAAAAACCAAAAGTTTGCTGGAGGATTTGATTTCTTATATTTAAAAGTTTGGTTGAGAAGGCAAAAGAACGTGTATGATACCCGGTAGTTGTTTAGTCTACCGCAGTGTCAAACCTTATAAGAATAGTGGTTTCCTTTTACAAAACTTTATCTAGAGGCATTTATTTCTAACACACGTTATAATGTCTTCTTGAGACAGGGTTGATTTAGCCTGTGAATTAAAAAGCATTTAATTGTCATGCCGGTGTTCTTAGGTTTTGCAAAGTGTAATCTTTTATCAGCATTATCATCAGAGATGACGTCATGTATTGTTTGTGAAACTTGGTTCCTGTCTTTTTCGGAATTCTCTTATTATCTACTGGATTATTATTATGCATGAATAAATTATTTATAGTTTTAAAATATCAGAAGATATTGGATCACAAAGATATTATATCGGCTTAATTTGCAATCAGATCTCATGATAGAGTAAATGCAATTGAAAGCAAGAAGTCCTGGTGGGTAGAAGTATCAAAATTATGTTAACATTTCCCAGTTATACTTTTTCCTATATGAGTAGTTAGTTGTTACTTCTATTAGATACTTTTATGACCATCTAGTTAGCGTTGGTATGCTCCGTGCTTGTTTCATTTATTTGACAGTAATAATATTGTGGATATATCCAAAATTCCAAATCCTATTAATTCACATGTCATACAAACATTTATTCTTCTTAGGTGCACATTTGAAGCGTGATCGTTCATGCCTAACAAAATGAGGAAAAAACCTTTAAAAAAAATTAACCAAGGTTGTTGGGGGTTAATTTTAACATGTTTGTTTCACAATTGTTTTTTCAGGAAATGTTCATTTATTATGTTATGAGTAACTAAAAACGTTCGCATGTTTTTTAAAAAGAAATTCTGTTACATTTTACAGATACACAAGTATCATTCTTTAAGTTTCCGAAAATTTTGTGTTGACATGGCGGCATTATGTGGTAATTGTGTTACTCGTCTTCGAGAGCCTTTTGCTCGCTCTTGTGATTATGAAGAGATCTAGAGATTCCTTTCTTCAGTTAGGGTTGCAAATGATTGAACCAAGGTGTTCATGAGCAAACGTGTATATAGTGCTATAAGCTCCCAATAAATTTTCGTTCTGTTTAAATGAATTTATTCTGAACGAAATTACAATTTAATACACCTGTTTAGTCAAGAAGCTGATCTGGAGCAGAGACATGTCCGGCTCGTTATGTATGTATCTCGTTGAGTTGTTAAAATATGTATCTGCTTATACATAAATGAAGCATCAGTTTGGCAGAGTAAAAGTAATGAAGAAAAGGGAAAGGGTTTTGGGGGAGAATCTGTGCTCTTTAGCAAGCCGTATTTTACCGAAATCAACTATAATATCTAGGGTTCCCTTGTGCTTGCCTATTCAAGAACCTTGAAAGCACTCTATACCGCTTGGTCTAGCTTATCAAAGCCGTGTTTGGCCACAGATTCTAAACTCTGAATTTTTGCGCTTTCATGTAAAAGCTGGATTACATTCGCTGGGTCAGCTTAGAAGCTGACCTTTTCTGGTTTTTTAGCTTGAGGAAGCCAGAAGCTGTTAGCTGAATGAACCCTATTTTCTTTCTCAGACTAAAAATTCTAGCTTATTGGCTTAAAAGCTGGCACCTAACAAGACCAACTGTTCATTTAGACATGTTATGGGAGTTTGGCAAACCCGTAAGTGAAATATTAGACACTTTTTCTTTTTGGTGGTAAGTAAAGTTTGAACTTTTTATTTACAAACCTTGGCTAAAAAATTTAAAAAGTATAACAAGGATGAACATAATGGCCTTGATCTAAGTTGGTCCTTCTTATGGTCCTCATACTATGACCCTTTTTGTTTGAAATAAAGAGTGTGTATTAATGAATTAATGGAGAATTGTGGTCACCTGACATGTCTATATCTCTCCCACAGTGTAAATTTGGCTAAGTTTATCTTTTTTTTTCTTTCTAAAAAGCAAAGTATCAGATTCCCTACATATTGTTCCTCATCGAAAACTGACGTGAGTCACCCTTCTATTTTCATGCATAAAATCCTATTAAACTTGGGAATTCTCTTGGGCTGAAGTAAAATACAGTCTCATGGAGGTCCTCTTTTTTGTCAGAAGTCAGAACTAAGATAAAAGATGCGAAGTTGTTTTGTGACGTCCATTTTCTAAAACAGCTTTTTTTGCTTGCTATATTTGAGAACAAACAGATATTTGACTTTGACTTTTCTGCAGGTTTTGTCTGACCATAAAAACGAAGTTTGGTTCGTACAATTTTCCAACAATGGGCACTATCTAGCATCATCTTCAAGTGACTGCACAGCTATAATATGGAAGGTACTGCCTGTTAAATCTATATAGTTTATATTAACTGAGAACAAGTTGACGTCATTAACAGAATATGTTTATAGTTGGTAACCTCTAATACACCTTCCTGATCTAATACAAATGGGATCTTTTTTCCATGTTTACGGAAAGTGTTGGAAATACTAGACATGGCAAGAACTCAGATTTTTTCAGTGTAGAGGTCTGGTGGTTAGGTTGAATGATATTGCATCATTTTGCTAAGGTTCAATGTTCAGAACTTCAAATGTATACAATGTTCATTCCGGAGCTTAAAATTTCTAGGTAATAGAACAAATGCTAGAAAATGAAAATTTCACTGGTTGGTATATTCGGCTGTTTCCTCCTTTTCTCACTATTATCTGAGATTCTGAGTAGTTCCCTTAGTATTTCTGGCTAGAGTTATACGATGATTTACAGTTTCTCAGTCGATATATGGAGAAAAGACGAAGAATCAGAAAGCAGGCTAGTAATAATAGGGAATTTTTGCAGAAATGGTCATTTATTATGTAATTAGTAACTAAAAACGTTCGCATGTTTTTTAAAAAGAAATTATGTTACCTTTGACAGATACATAAGTATCATTCTTTAAGTTTCCGAAAATTTTGTATTGACATGGTGGTATTATGTGGTAATTGTGTTACTCGTCTTCGAGAAAATGTCTTATAGAGAATTTGCCTATCTGAGTAGTTTATTATTAGGGAATTTTTGCAGTACTCCTTTTTTTCTCAATCCACTTGGAATTTGAGAATCAGAGTAATGCTTAGATATAGACACTAGTTCCATACTTTAAATCATATCGAGTTTCTCAAATCAATCAATTCATTGGGGTGCCTTCTGTCAGTCTCTCGTTGCTATCTAGTAGGCAGGTTTGGAATTTGAGCTTATGTAAATGTTTTTATTTAGTTTTTCTGGTTTCTAGGATGGCTTTTTGCACTATTCCTTCTTGAAAGTGTGCGTTCAGGACTCAATTTTCGTCGTATAGGAAGGGAAAAATAGAAAGAAGAGCAAGCCTTTTTTTTTTTTCTTAGGAATTATCACCTTTTTTTTTTTTGATCCCTAGGAATTATCACCTTAAAATTTAGAGTTTATTACGGAATGATTATTGATTCTCTATGTTGTTGCTAGTACTGACACCTACTTAGGCAGAATATCGAATAATTCAATAAAATGATTAAACATAAAGGTCTATTTGATTTTGTGCAATGATCTCACAACAAAACCGCATGTTGCACGTGTGTTATCTGTCTCAAACTCATACAGAATTAGAAGGAGACTGATTATTGTTCCATATTTTTATTCACTCTCTTTTTCCCTTGTCAGATTATTACTTCTTACTCAAGCACATTTGGAAAGTTGGACCACTTAAATCTTTTTGTGGCTTGAGTGACTCCAACTGCCAAATAAAGGTGAGGCGTGATATTTATAAACTATTGTCAAACAAGTGGAAATATTGACTGCTTGTTAAAAGCGTGTCTGTGAATTTGCTTTGTTCATGGATACAATTTACCGCAATAGACATGGCTTGGTTGTATTTTTATGGTGAAAATACACATCTTTTACTAATAGGTTAACTTAATGATATTGTTTTGCTACACCACTGATACTCTTGAGAAATCAAGACCCTGTAGATGGTTCATTCCTGCTTTTGACAGTGACTAGTACAGTTGATTAAATGTTAGCATTGTGATCTATCCACCGGATCAATATTATGATGATGTGTCCTAAACTTCATATTTCTATCCAAGTGAACTGCAGTTAAGAGAAGACATGAATTGGATGAAGTTGTCATGTATATTTTTGTCTTTATGCTCTAAAAATCCTTGAATTTTTTCTCACCTAGGATGTCTGTTTATGACCAGCTGAATTATTTTAATCTGATATTTCGTTTCTAGGTGTTGGAGGATGGTAAATTGACAAATAAGCACTCTCTACAAAGCCACCAGAAGCCAGTGTCGTTTGTAGCTTGGAGTCCTGATGATACTATGTTGCTTACATGTGGAAACATAGAGGTCCTCAAACTATGGGATATAGAAACAGGTAAAAACAAATGGATAAAACCTAAATGTCCCCCTTGTTTAGCATTTTGGCTGTATTGCATACTTATAAAATATTCAAAGGATACCTTTTTATATATATTATATGGTTGTGTTACATTTTATTTGTAGTCGTGTACATCTCCTCTTTAAGTACACTTGGTTGTTGAATGGTTTTAGGATGTACCACAAAACTATAGAGATAATATTAAATATTTTTTGGACTGATTTTAGATTGTGCTTGAATGTGGTGATGCTCATAGTATCTATATGAACAAACTTCCTACATGTAACTTCTCCTAAAAAAGGATAATCTTCACCTGAGTGGTTGTATATTTATGACTTTCACAGTAGCATTCGGATGGGGATTTATACGAAAGATTGACTTAGATACTAGGTTAACAACTTATTTTCTCTAAGTCATTGGTCCTAAAGATTTAGTGTACTGGACAAAGTATTACTTTTACTCGCACACTGATGTGTATACATTTTAGGTATAGGTCAACAAATCATGGACAACGAGGCATATTAACAAATGCTTCTCTTGAATGGCGTTATTTTAGTGGATTAGTAAAAGAGTTATACTTCGTAATAGGCACTCTTAATGAAGTTTACAATTCTTGTCAAATTGTGTATAGTATTTTTATATGAAACTTTATGTCCCTTAGACTTGTGCCTCTGTTATGACCGATAGGGAGCTGTTAAATTTAAAAGGCTAAGAGAAAAGAATATTGTAGCATTTGTTAGAAGTTGCTACTAGAAGAAATAAGTTAAGATGCTAGTAGTTGGAAGTTGGAAGTTGGAACATTTAATGTAATTTTGTCCTGTAAATAGATGGAGTCACAGCCTATTTGGGTGTGCTCAATTTTGCAACTTAATTCATATTCTCTATCAAACTTCCCTTTTTACTCTTAGAATTCAACATGAACATCAGGCAATATTGTTATGACTCTAAGAAGATAGAATTACTAAAAAAAATTAGAACTCTTAACTGCCTAAAATTTCTTACACGTGTGTGATGGATGCTGTTCCCATATCACCTTGTTCGATGACAATAGTGAGTACATACTGTCTGTCCATACTATTTATTCACCTTGTAGGAAATTGCAGCCAATATTTTAATATATTTCATCTGTCCTTAATGTTCTCCAGTGCATTATATGACGTTTCACTTTAGGATTAAATTGCAAAACTTAACATTTTGAAAATAAAATGTAAAATGGACTTTCTCTAGTGGACTTAGAATATGGAAAGGACGGATTTTATAACTTAGTTAACGATAACTTTAGCCATGTACCTCGTATTTTCTCCTTTTTCTTTCAGCTAAATCGAATAAATTCTTTACTTTAAAGACACAGACTAAGATAGGTTATATTCCATCTATCCTATTTTGTTGGATTATTATTTTGTAAGGGCACTTTCCAAAATTAGTAAACTTTGTTATCTCAATTTTTACATGTTATCTTGTAAACGACATTTTGAGAAAAACCCAGAGATAATGTAAGAGGTAAATAGCCATTTACCACAAAGGACAAAAGCGAGGATTATTCCCCTTAGTGTGCTGAGTTCACTTAACACCCTAACTGATTGGGATGGGGGGAGTATTTTGCTGGGTCATATGTAATAATTGTGGCCCAGCCCCTCCCCAGACCCCACGCATTGCGGGAGCTTTAGCACTGGGTTTGCCCTTTACTGTGCTAAATCTTTTATCTCGTTAGTTTCAAGGAGTTCCTGAATGATGAGGCTTTATTACTCATCAGCTTGATTCTGCCTTAAAAATTAGAATTTTTATTGTCAATTGTAACTCAGCTGCAGTTAATTTTTTTTACCTTGATTTAGGTGCATGCAAATATACTTTTGAGAATTTGGGGTTTTCTATAAGCTCTTGTGCTTGGTTCCCTGATTCCAAACGGCTCGTATGTGGAAGCTCTGATCCAGAGAAAGGCATTCATATGTTGGATTGCGAAGGTAATGAGCTCAAGGCATGGAGAGGGAGTCGAATGCCTAAAATTCTTGATTTAGCGGTTACACCCAACGGAGAATATCTTATAAGCATATTTTCCGACAAAGATATTCGAATACTAAATCTGGTGACAAACACGGAGAGGGTAGTCTCCGAGGAGCACTCGATCACTTCACTCTCTATATCATCAGATAGTAAGTTCCTCCTTGTCAATCTTAACAGCCAAGAGATACATATGTGGGATGTTGTTGGAAAATGGAAAAAACCATTGCTATATAGGGGTCATAAGCAACACAAGTATGTCATTCGGTCCTGTTTTGGTGGGTTGAATAGCACCTTTATTGCCAGTGGTAGTGAAAATTTTCAGGTGTGTTATTTATTATTATACTTTTTTTTTTTATTTCTCATCTCAAACTTGGTATATCATTTCGGGTGGTTTACAGCTATGCTCGTACTCTGAATGAATTCAATCTGTCCCCCGTTCAATTCCAACACTTTCCGTTTCCGTAATTTGAATTACACACTCTAATAGTAGTCCCTAGCACGGACTTCCGTCACACGCGTGATAATTATTGAATTTGTGGGTCCTTTGTCCTATAAAAGGACTTTTTCGTCATATTGACCAAGTAGCTCCATAGATGGAGAAAATCAACCAGATGGAACTGACTAAATTCAATCAAATTTGGAGAAATTTGACAGTAAAACTCATTATTTAGATATAAGGGTCCTAACATAAAAACCACCGTCATCTGGGGGCCATTAGTGTGTGCTTTTGAAACTATGGGAACTTAAAAGTGTTGCAATTGAAATTGAAGCGACCATATTGAGTTTTCGATCAAAGTATGGAGATTGTCAGTATACATATTTTTATGCAAACCTATTGTTTTTTTAAAGCAGCAACTGGTTTTTTGGGTAAGTATGAAATAGCGGATTTGGTCACTCGCTGCATGTTTTGTATCATGATATGACCCACCAAAGCCCTAATCTGACTATTACCTTATGAAGGTCGGAGGTAGTTTCATCAAATATGTCTTTAATCTGATAGCTTCCACTAGCAAAGCCTAGTTAATTCCAGCCTATACACACTTATAGCATAGACTATTTTGAGTTTTTAACTCGAGTCTTATTCAAACTTATTTTTGTGACTTGAAAATGGACTCATACATGTTGAAAGTCCCATAGGCAAGTAATCCAATATCAAATTATGATCAGAAAATATTCTCAAGGTGTTACTATATCTAAATTAATCCTAATGTACTTCGGTTCATGGAATACTCCCAATATGACAGGTTTAGCATATCCATTGAATTTACATTGGAATCAGATGTAGAATTTAGAGAAAATTTGGTTTTGCTACAAATTCCCCTTTTGAGCCTTATTATGCTATAATTGCTACAAAATGAATTTCCCCGCATGTTGCTACTCTTACAGGTCTTTATCTGGAATTCTAGAAGTTCTACTCCGGTAGTGGTCTTGTCGGGCCACTCGAAGACTGTTAATTGTGTGAGCTGGAATCCTAAGAGGCCTCAAATGTTAGCATCAGCAAGTGATGATGAAACAATACGTATATGGGGACCTAGCCGTTCGTATTGCTCGAGTAAACAAGACTCTTAGACGCAATATAGTTTTCTTCTTGCTTTTTACCCCTGTTGGTCGTTCGTATATATATTCTGTAGAGTTTGTCAAGTCTCCTTTTGTAAATCTGTTCTTGCGTTTTCCTCATGCTTGTTTAAGGTGGAGGCCTAGATTTTGGAATAGTAATTTTTGGTTAGCACAGATTTTGATAGAAGAAGTATACAATTTAATAAAACATTTTGGCTGCAAGTGGATGAGGGGTAAAAAGATCGTATTTGAATGTTATCCATCCGTCTGTCAAAACCACCTTAAAAATGGGGATTTTTTTCTTCGTAAAAAAAAACAAAATATTTAAATAAAACCTATAAGATACGATTAATAAATGGTAAAATATTAGATGTAATAAGTTGAACACATTTAACAAAAAAATCAATTATACGAATTAAATTTTTTACAAAATTCGCATTCGACCTAAAATTATATTATGATTTTTTAAAACGAAAATTAGAGACCAAATCTGTTATTTATTTAACAAATTAGGTTATTTCCTATTTTTTTTAATATACTAGACCACATAGACGCTTATATAAAATTAAAAAGTTCATTAGTGTACTAAATTCTATAATAAAATAAAAAAATAAAATATTGCCTCCGCAAAGACTTAAACATGGGTTGACTAGGCTTTTAGTATGAAAATTAATCACTCAGCTACAGATAACTATTGATTAGAGAAAATAAATTAATTATATATATTTAATATTTTACCAAAAGAGACTTGAAAATATATGTTTTTTTATGGCTTTATGTCTGGCCCAAAATCCAGCCTTATAGTCGCTTGATAGTAAAATGGATAACATCCTTAAAAATATGAACAGCATTCTCAGTTCTTAACTTCTACTTTAAAAATTGTGGAGTCTTTGGAATCATACAACATAACCAAAGCCAAACTGAAATCAAGTTAGCAAATAAATCAACATAACATAAAAAAAAAAAAAAAAAACTTCAAAGGAGCAACCAAAGCCGAAGGACTATTATCTATTATTGTTCAACTTCTTGATCAAGTTTAAAATTCAAATAGCTTGATTTACATTTCCTATACTATGCAATATCTATATGGAAAACATAAATCCCAGTACATTCTACATCCCAAATGTAACTGAACCAGTAAAACTATGAATATAAAATATAAATTCTACATTAGCCCAGCAAACTTTACAGACCAGACCTTACTCGTACAATAAATATTGCAATAGAACGACTGATATGTAGAGCTTCCTTCAAGCAAATTTTCCTTTCCCCCGTGTCCTTGTGTTACGGATATGGCCACGGTTCTATTCGCTTGTCAGCTATTCTTCTTTGAACAGCCAGCTACTGAAGCAGCCTGTTGTCATTTCTAATATCCTGAATAGAAAAGTAATTAGAAACATGACAGCAAGACTTTAAAAACATGTAGCTAGTATAGTTTAAAAGGAGAGGATAAAACTGAAAATCAGAAAGGTACCAGAAAGGCAGTGAAACCAGTCCCGCTGGATTGAGAACTGAAAACAGATTGATAAAAAGAAAGGTAATAAACTGTTCAAAACACTTTAACTGGAACAATTTAAGTGGAGCAATTTAAGAGGAACAAAAAAATACTTACTTGAGAGAAATGAAGGGCAGCTACAGACGACAGAAGAGTCGGAAGGAGGAGGAAACCTGAAAAACATGAACGAAAGATTCATACAGAAGGAGATAAATATCATTAGATTCATTACTGATAGCTCTATAATTAACAACAGTCGACGAGTCGACAGATATCAACGACTTATTTAAAATGAGATTTTCACAATGATTATTCAAAATTAAGCTAATATAAGGGACACGCAAAAGTATTCTGGTAAAGTGGTATCTGTCCTGAGTTTCCTATCTGCATTATTCCGTTGTGTTAACGTTATCGGCGCGGTCCCATTGGGAATAGCAGATGACCTGGGCTTCACTTACTTTACAAGGCATATAAGCGGAAAAGAGTAGCAATATTCTGTGTAGTTACATATGCTCGTGTGAAGTTAGCTTTTAAGTTCTCCACAACTTCTATAATTTCGTTTTTAACTAAAACGAGGAAGCTGTTAACACATTTGGTAGAACAATTGGCTTTGATCAAGTACCGGATCAGTGACATGGTCATCGTCGTTAAAATTATGATACAAATTGAAGCAAATAATCAAATCTAAAAAAGCTAGGCAAAGTCTAATCTTCAGATTTTACTTGGATGTACCAATTTTTAATTTTATTTTACATGGATGTACCAACTACAGATAAGAAAGTCATAAAAGACGGGACTCGTACCATATGCTTTCTCATGGTAGCTTTTTACCTACAATTAGATCAAGTGCTAAAAAGGTGCTTTGGATATATAGAACTATAGAAGTAACTTCTGAAATTGGGATATGCTACAAAATTCTTGATTGATTGCTTCCAATTAAACAGTTATGTTAGGGATACTTTGGATGACATTAACATAATTAGTCTTTTACGGGTTGTCTATTTATGGTAAGTTTGATTTGCTGTAGAGTCTTGGTCATAAAAAAAAAGCAGCCAATTAATCATTTAATCATGAAAAAAGAAACAATTCAATAACTATTTTAATTTTTATTATATATTAGACAAATTATGACTTAATAAATTAAAAACAAATTTTACAATACAATAAAAACTCAAATAAAAATATAGAACCCTAATGAATACTAACCTAAATTTAATTATTAATCAAAATTTGAAAAAAAATAACAATTGAATATTTACTTTAAGAAACGAAAGTTTGTGCGTTCAATTGATTGACTGCACAAAAGAAAAACACTGGATTAAATAACAAAGTAAACTTTGGAAGTTAGAAAACATTCTGTAACTTAGTAAAGTTTAAAAAAAAACGTGGGAAAAACAATGTAACAATGTGTAGTTTACCTGGTTGTTAAGTACTGATCCAAAGGAGCAATAACGTTGTTTTCTAGAACTACGTATTCGTACAGTTGTCCTTTATACCAAAAAGGACCTGTATCATCTCTTGTTCCTTCGGAAGACAAGACGAGTTTTTAGTACACTGGCAGTGGAGTGAGGAGGTGGCGGGTGAGCCTTAATGGCTGGGAGGAGGGAGAGAGTGACGATCATTGCGGTCAGGGGCGGAGCCAATATTGTACGCCCAGTGAGGGCTGTAGCTCCCGCTGGAATTTGAAAAACTATTATTTTATATGTATTTATTAATCAAAGTATAATGTAGCATAATAGTTCAATGTTAAAACCAGAATTTTTGATATGATGCTTGATTGTTGGTTCGAATCTGTACAGTTTCTCAAAATCTTCATAAATATTGAAATTTAAAATCACTGGTATATCTTTGTAGTTGTACTAAATATAAATAAACTACATGGTCTAAATTTATTAAAATGCAATTGATTATTTATTTTCATTATTCAATTTAACCAATAAGGGGGGAATATTTGAGAATTGAGAACATTATTTGCAAAACGCTTATCATATCTAAAAATAATAATAATATATATATATATATATATATATTATATTGTGCCCCCGCCCAACCGAAATTCTGGCTCCGTCACTGGTTGCGGTGGTGTTGCGACGAAGAGACAAGTACGTGGAGTCGTCATGGTGGCCATTCTTGGATTAGGAATTTACAGTGAATGAATACCAGTTGATGAATATCAGCAGGAAAGAAAAAAATAGCCCTGAGAACAAAGTTATTAAATACAACTTTTATTCCAATCAAACTTCTTTTTTGTTGCGGTCATACAGGAAATTTAATTTAAGTTTTACATATATAACGTGAATAACTAGGACTCCAGGAGTCTAGGATTAGTGTAATATTTAGGGTCGTCACCGGACTTATAAACATTAATATGGACCCGATTCAAAAAAAATTGGAGTGAAAAAAAAAACTGATCCCGACCCGACAGAATTCAGAACCCGATTTTTTTGGGATCCCCTGTAATTGGTATGAGTTTTTCCGGTATTTTTTATTTTTCAAAAGGTCAGTTTTATATTAAAAAACTAGATTGAAAGTGAACCGAGTTTTTTCATTTATGTTTGTGTGAACATGTTAGTTGCTAGTTGCTACACTTAAAAAACCTCAGTCTTACATTTGAGGGAAAAAAACTAATACTAAATGTAAAAAAGAAATCACCAATTAACAATATTGAATGGAGGAAAACGATGACAAAATATATTTTTTCATCAGTTTTTGACTAGATTCTTAATGTATTTGAGTTAATTCACACATGCAATAAAGTTGCTCATTTACATATAGTACTATAGTACTAAATGACATAAAATTATAATTATAAATTTTATAGTCGATAAATGTTGCTCATTTATCTATCTTAACATTATTTTTAACATAACAAATTTAGTTTTTTAATTTAAGTATATTATTCAGTTTACTTTTATCTTATATTCAAAAACTTAAAATGTATAAAGTATGAGACTTATTTAACGCACATAATCCCAGTAGACTAAGTATTCTAAAAAAACAAAAAATTATCTATCAACTTCATATATTAAAGTTACAATATTTATAACAATGAAGTTCTATATTATTTTAGTAAATTAAAAGTTACCAAAAATAACAATTAATATGACTATTTAGATTGTTAATTCATTCAACTCAAAATAAAATAAAAATCCCAACATATTGTTATTGTGGTATTTTAAAAAAAAATAAAAATCGGGTGCTCTAGGGACAAATCCGGAAATTTTCCGGACGGGACAGCTTTAGGTTGGTAAAAACTTGTGTTCGACAAGATTTTTGGGGTTCCCCGCTTTCACCCCCACTCTCTACCCCTCGCCTAGACTCCTCCGCTCGGACTGCTCCCTCGCCATGTCCTTCCATAGCCTACGCCATGTCAGCACCCGCACAACCGGACCAGAGTATCTGGCAGGAAAATGGGTGGAGCATAAGGTCATTAACCTGAAATCACCAGAAAACCCACCCAACATTATTCTCTTACCTAAAGACTCGCGTTACCAATTCAAGAAAGTACCAAGAAACTGGAAAAATAGTTTCAGGACTTATCAGAAACTGATGTGGAAGTGGTTTACAGGAAAGGAAGAGGTTCCGAATAAAGATGACACAGTGGCGTGAGTTCTTTTCTGGGTGACCAAATGGGTTTGGGCAGTTTTCGCCACTGTTTCGCTAGCTTTTGTCACCAAGATGACCCTCAATGCCGTTTCTAACAAGTGAGAGAATCATAAGAACAATACTAGTACCATATACTAGTTAGTTTTTATTTTTCAAGTACAATTAATGTTTCGATACTGTTCATGATAGAACATAAAAATCAGACCCGAATATTTTATTCGGGTCATAATCAACCCACTTTATAAATGGGTATCCAACGCTTAAATGGGTCATCTCATACTTTTTATAGGAATTGGGGTGCTACTACCCAAAGCCCAAGCCCAATCAAAGGGGGACCCTTTTCTGAAAAATCCCTGGGATGAAGACATTTGTCAATATCCTAGAAGGCACAGTTGCCTATAAATAGCCAACTACCCCTCCTAGAAAAGGACCAGAAAATCTATCCAAAAATTATAGAGAGAAGTTAAGAAAAGAGAGAAACTAACCAAAGCGTATCACTTCGAGAAATAAACCGAGAAAAGACAGCCGAGCACCGAATAAGAGAGGAGAAAGATCAAGACGAGAGATCAAATAGGTATATCGAGCATAATTGTAGAACCGAAATACTAATCTGAGCAAATGTAATAGTCCGAACAAGGACAATAATCCGAGCAATAATAAAGATCAGGAAGTATCATTTATTCACGGTTGATTTATCATTATATCATTATTGAAAAGCCTAACGCGACCGACCAAAGTTATGGCGTGTTACCGAAGGAACGTCTAGGGATACTATGAAATTCCCAGCATGGCCGAAGTGCCTAGGAATACAATGAAAGTCCGTAAATGGCGTGTTACCAAAGGAACGTCTAGGCATACTATGAAATCCCGTAAATGGCGTGTTACCGAAGGAACGTCTAGGGATACTATGAAATTCCCAGCATGGCCGAAGTGCCTAGGAATACAATGAAAGTCCGTAAATGGCGTGTTACCAAAGGAACGTCTAGGCATACTATGAAATCCCGTAAATGGCGTGTTACCGAAGGAACGTCTAGGGATACTATGAAATTCCCAGCATGGCCGAAGTGCCTAGGAATACAATGAAAGTCCGTAAATGGCGTGTTACCAAAGGAACGTCTAGGCATACTATGAAATCCCGTAAATGGCGTGTTACCGAAGGAACGTCTAGGGATACTATGAAATTCCCAGCATGGCCGAAGTGCCTAGGAATACAATGAAAGTCCGTAAATGGCGTGTTACCAAAGGAACGTCTAGGCATACTATGAAATCCCGTAAATGGCGTGTTACCGAAGGAACGTCTAGGGATACTATGAAATTCCCAACATGGCCGAAGTGCCTAGGAATACGATGAAATTCCCAACATGGCGTGTTACCGAAGGAACGCCTAGGAATACTATGAAATTTATATGCAGGTACAATGCAAGGTGTTATTCAGGTCCACTTTACGACGGCGATGCAATATAATTTGGCTAAAACAATGAAGGAGAATCAATCTAAACAACAAAATATCAACAAGAAGCATCTTCAAAACAGGAATAAAGAAATCACATATATAGTCCTCGCCCGCATTACGGAGGCAACAAGAAGATCAACGACACTAAAGAGATACATTTAAGAAGAGCTACTGCAGGAGGAGCACGACGGTAATTGACCGAGCTCAATCTCTTCGTCATCAGTCGTTGTGTACCCATCAGACTCATCACCATCAAAACGCTCCTCAGAAATGAGGGCATCAAAATTGGTCGTATGAGCCCCGACACAAGTCAGCGTTTGAAGCCGCGCGTTGAACTCGGCTTCTTTGGCGGACTCGTGAGCATCTGAGGCCGCTTTACGACGATCATCGTCAAAGGAGAGGTCACGGCGAGCTTCAATCACAGCTGCGGAAGCATCGTATCTGGCGCGGGACAAACGAAAATACTTCACCAACACGTTGGCCTTGGTCACAAGCAACTTTAATTTGCCGAAGTACTCGCCCTTTGCACGCCAATATCGATCCAAACGACGCTCCTGAACCTCAACAGCATGCTCGGCACGGCGAACGTATTCTCGAAAAGAGGCCGCTTGGGTTTTCAGCTTGGTCCGCAGTCGAGCACATTTGTCGGTCAATTTGACATTTTTGCTCATCAAAACAATGTAGGGCCACCTGTCAGGCACCTCACTAGCCGCACCAGATGAGACCTCGTCCCGGGCAGCACCAGTAGGTCCTAACCCCGGGTTAACTAGGCATGGAGAACCAGCCTGGTGTGACGTAGTAGCATGTGCCTATAAAAAAAAAAAAAGAGGGGGGGAGACGAACGAGAAGAGATGAAAAAAAAAAAAAAAAAAAAAAAAGCGAGAGAATTTTTTTTTTTATATACAAGCTACAAAGAAAACGACAAAACAAGCTATTTTACTAATCCGACAACCCCTCAACAGACGCCGAAGTCTCTACTACATCAGCAAAATGAATATCTCGCAATGAATTAATTTGCGTCCCTAAACGCTCACGAATGACCGCCTCGATTCGGTTCAAGGCAACCGTGGTTTCAGTTACCCCGGCCTTCGCATCCACCATGCGCTCTGCCCGGGACACACCACTCATTCCTTTTATATGCTCCAGCACCTCTAAGGCGCGAGCTCGGGCCCAATACGCTTTGGCAAAGGATAGCAGCAGATCCGCGTCCTCGAAAACGGCCCCAAGGACCAAGCTCAAGCTCGTCACACGACCTCGGGCTTCATCACGAGAACGTCGTAGGGCACTGAGAAGTTCCTTTGCTTTACCCTTATTTGCCGTATAATGGGCAGTCTTTTTACTAAATTTCTCTCCCAAATCACGTAACCGGATCGCCAGGTTGGAAATATGAATATTCAGACCCTCGATTTCCTGATAGGCACAAGTCAATTTCGCGGTAAGGGACGCGTTAGACCTTTCCAAATCCTCCATCACGTCACCTACACTACGACTAGGCGAGGTCCAGACCACCATGGCAAGGGGGTTATTTGGTACCTGACAATATTTTGTTTTCATTTCCTTCAAAATATAACGACCACCAAAAGAAATTCACCCAAGCAAGCTCAACAGAAAGAAACCACAACACCTATATTATCACTTCCCCAAAAGAATCTGTTTCTAGATACAAAAAAAAAATAAAATAAATAAATAAATAAAAAATACATAATGCTAGGAAGATAGTCAAGGTTCCACCTGAGGAGATGCTGGTGGGGGAACAACAGTAGCAGCCGGTCGAGGAGTGGACGGGGTCGACATAGAGTGAGGACGCAGCGCTGTCAAAATTGTCTGCCCCGGTAGCCGAGGCAGCTCTTCTTCATGAAGATTCGCCCAGTCCAAGGGTTTCGGCGGTGCACCATGCGGACACGGATACACCAACTCCGACCACGCCCTATCCGACAGAGGAACATTCGCGAAATTGAGCGCCCACACATGAGCACAGTATACAGAAAAGTTGGCCATCATCGCTAACTTTTTCCGCTCCTCCGCCTGTGCCGTTTTCAGGGCAGACACCTTAGCCTTTTCGGCTTCCACGTCCTCGGCTAGGAGCAAGTTCTCCTCCTCTAATTCGCCGTACTTAGCGGCCATGCTCTCTTTTTCCACCCTCAATTTCTCGACATCCTCGGTCAGGTGCAGGAAGTCCACCGACAGTTTGTCATAATTCTCGCCCAGGGTTTTCTTCTCGGCGACCAATTTCTGCTTCTCGGCCACCAGATTATCCTTCTCGGTCACCAGCTTCTCTTTCTCACCCTCTAGAGCTCTCAGCTGATCCCGTAGCGCCACGGCACTCACAGCAATCTGCACTTCAACACATTAGTTTCCAAATAAAATACAAGTAACCAACCTATATAGTGCAATACGAGCCCCACGTACCCTCAGCGCATCCGCGTGGGCCTGCTCTATAACTGACATTGTAGGTTGGGCAGATAGTTTTTCTGCATTCTTGAACACAAGGGGTTTCAGAGCCGTATACCCCATCTTCAGTGTTCTCGGTTGATCCAGCAGTTCACCCCTACATCGGTCAATGTACCGGGTCATTGCAACCCCGTCAACCAACCCTTTCTCGGATTCGTCGAGAGCCTCATCCTCGACACCTGTCACAACATCCCCGGCATTCTCTTCGCTGCCTTTTATCTCCACCCCCACGTCCTCCTCCAACTGCTCAATCTCAGGGGCCCTATGCTCGATCTCTTCCTCATTAGGGCGAGCACACGGACAAATCTATCGGACCCTCGGTGGGAATAGGCGAGATGACCGGCAAAGTCATCGTACCCTCTCCCATGTTCGTCAAGAGGTTCATATATCCGAATACATCGTCGACCGACCCCTGAAACACAATAATACCCATAGACCGGGCAAGAGCGAGGGTAACCAATGGAGAAGTCAGTAGCTGAAACAAGATGACTAATAAAGCAAAGCACTAGCGAACCAAATGACAAACAACCAAAAGACAAGAAAATCATAATAACTATACACATACCTCGCCCGGAGCAGAGGCATCCTCGGCGGTATCCCCTTGACCAGCGGCACACACCCCCTCGCCCGAACCAACGTTAGCATCTTCCTCGGTAACCGATGTATCGGTTCCCCTAGCCCTCTTCGTTGTTTCAACGACAGGGTCAGCTGCACGACGCTTAGAACGAACGGCCTTTTTCCCAAGCCGAGTAGCACATCGAGCCTGGACCACCTTTAAGAATTCCTCCTCGGGCTCTTTGGGGATCTCGGGTGCCGGATTTCCCTTGGTCACCGACCCCATAGGGTAACCGAGCAACATCGGAGCCGTACGACTCGCAGGATCCGGTGTAGGTCCAGGCCCCCACCATTTCCAAAGAGCTAACAGAGCCTCTACATTGGGGGCGCCGAGGTCTGACATGATGGGAGCATTGGTCGCCGGTCCAGGAATCTGGTGTCCCGCACAACCCCATGCACCGGAAGCAATTACAATACCAAGATTACGCTCTTTATTGGTATCCGGCAAACCGATAACGAGCCGGCAAAAGGCACGCAGAGTCTTCAAATACGAGCTGCGACGCTCAAAGCTCAGACTATAGACTCCAAAGACGTCCTTCAGTTCAATCGGTATTCCGGACAACTCCGATAGCCTTTGGATACCATTCAGAGTACGGTAACCATTTAGGGCCAGTTGGGCCGGAGCAATTTGGACGGCCTCAAAGAACGAAGCCACCCAGTTTGTAAAGGGCAGTCGAAGACCACCAGTGAAGAATGCCGAAGAACGCATGGCCACCTCGCCGGCAGGTACAAATCCCAGCACCTCCTCGTCAGAAATAGGAAGCCGGATATGTATGTTGTCAGGTATTCCGGCGAGTTCTTTAAAATCCTTCTCCACGAATGTGCCAACTTGGGCCACACTTTGGGTCAAAATTTCCTATACAAATATCATCAAAAGTCCATCAATATACTAACCAAATACACCCACCAGAACCACATCAATAGAACGAGAGCCCCCCCCCTCCCCCCCCCCCCCCCACGCACATTACATCAGAATCATCAGACATATATAGATAACCTGAACCATATACCAACGACACACCTATGACCACAACGACAACTCAAATACAACTCCTAAAAGAGGGAAGGGGGGAGAACAAAAAATCACTTACAGTAATCATTATGAGCAAGCAAGCGCGAACAGCAGCAAGTCTTCCAACAAAACCACGAAACCCTAGATCAAGCGGCCGAACTCTTTTCCTTTTTGGCGGGAAGAATATGCTTTAGAGAGAGAACGATATTTTCTTCAGCGAATTCTATGATAAAAATAAACAGGATTACTTGGCACAATAAAAAGGAGTGGAGTCACAAAAGGAATAAAATAATAACCGTCCTTTCGTGTAACAGAGGTTTACCTTTTTCCAACCATACGAAAGTCAACAACCGCTGCTCTTTTTAAACATATACACGCTCCAGATTTCGCCACGTCAGCGCGTATCCCACTACCCAAGGCAGTTCACATCATTAGACCTAAATAAACGGCCAATGGACCCTACCACGAAAAGCTTCTCACATACGCTACCACTACTATCACACCGAGAATATCCCCCGATTAAAGTTCCTCGACTCCCAAACCTATCCTTAACACAAGGGCACACCGAACAAAGTGGACGAAGACCGTTTCTAGCTTGATGGCAGAGCATCAAGTCTAACAACGCTCTCCGGGGGGATAACCGGGCATATTGTTCGGTGTATGATCAGAGACATAAAAGAGAAGCAAACAGGAAATAAAATAGGACAGAATCAAATGCAAGACAAGTTTTATTCATCCACAAAGGGGGAAACACAAACAATACAACAGAAAAAGAAAATACACCCGTCCTACTTTTTCAAACTATCCCCCATAGCAACATCCCTCTTCGCCAAAAGTTCCTCCAGACGCTCTTTCTCCCTAACCAAACGAGAAATCGCCATCTCAGCCTGTTTCAAGGCGTAAGACTGAGACTCGCATTTTTGCTTGGCCTTGAAACGAGCAGTGCCCTCCTCGTCCCAATATTGTTTAAACCTCCTCGCTTCAATCCGAGCACACATGAGATCATGTTTCAGCCATGACATCTCAATTTCTTTTAGTTGAAGAGGAGTCAAATCCTCCTCTCCAAAGCCAGGGGGACGAGGTAGCAAAAAGGTAGGCTCCTCTTCCATAAGGGTTTTCTTTTTGGAGGCAGACCTAGTGATGGGAGCCATCTCACGCAAAAGCAAATTATAAAACAAGAGAGAGGTAGAAATTGATAATGAGATACAGGCAATAGGGAGCATTTATAGAGAATCAAAAGGCACAAAATACGAAGCGTTACAATGGTTCACAAGACAGGCACGAGACACGAAAAGATACAACTGATTCATCAAATACAGAAGATAAAACACAAATGGCAAAAGGGGAAATACAAAAGAAAACCAGCCCAATCTAAGGATCAATGGGTGGAAAAACCGAACTGCCAGACCGAGAGAAAGCAAAACGAGCAGAACAATTCAACCGAGCTTGGTAGGAATCGTTCATGGCGACCAAATCGTCATTCTCCGAGGAGAGCCTGTTATTTTCCGTAGTAAGAACCCTGACGCGTTCCACGAGCCGAGCATTCTTTACCATTATGTTAGCTAGGCCTTGAGGAGAGTTGTCAAACTCATCTTGAGAATGGTCCCAAATTTCCTCGGCATCATACTAGAAGTTGGCCAGATGGTTTCTCTGCAGCAACAAGTGATCGAGCTGGCGACTCAGTGCCGAGATCTCGGTCCACTTCACCGTCTCTTCGGGATGAGAGCCGAACAAGCTCAAGGCCAAAACGCCATACTCTTTCTCAAGCCTTGCCATCCGACGGCGGACCCGAGATACCTCAGTATCCAAGCCCTTCATCTGAGCATGATATCTCACCACAGGTCCGGACATTCTGGGAAATTGTTTAGTACGGAAGAAAATAAAGGGCTAAGGAAGAGAGAAGCAAAAAGAAAAAAGAGATGATAAACTACCAAAGAAAAGAGAAGTACTTATAGAACAAAGAGTATGATATTTTATGACCTTGCTTGGGAAATTGCATATTTCCTGACATGCTGGGGGGCATGTACATTTCCTGACCTACTAGGGAGCAGGCACATATGTTTGCCAGTGATGGGGACATCTATTGACATCTAAGACTACAGTGCAGAAGAAATAAAGACGAGATATTCAAAGATCTAGATTCCAGACAAACAACAAACCACAAGTACAATATAAAAAGAAAGGCAAAAAGAAAAGGGCAAAAATACTTTTCATTAATGAAGATGGAATACATCATTGTTCATTACATCAATAGACAATATTACATCGAGGTCAGTTACATCAAGGTCTATTACATCCGAGATAAAAACCTATTACATCCGAGATAAAAACCTATTACATTCGAAAAGATCTATTACATCCAAGAAGAGCTAGTACAGAAGATCAGGCAAAGGATCAACTATATCAGCTGACCAAGTGAGCAGGAGACGCCAAAAAGAAAAAGTAAGAAGAAAGAGAAAGGAAAAGTAAGAAGAGGAAAAGAAGAAGAGTGCAAGAAAAGAAGAAGTGATAAGAAAGAAGAGTCGAAAAGAAAAATGACAAAAACCCTAGATGTAACACAAAAACCCTTAGGATCACAGGGCTGATTGTTACATCATAGTGGTGCAAAAAAGAGGAAAAAGAAAAGAATGAAAAGTAGAGAGAACAGAGTATAAAAAAAAAAGAGAAACACAAAAGAGGAAGACGAAGAAATGAGGGAAACTGAGAAAAGAAGAAAAAGAAAGAAAGAGAAAGAGCAGAGGAAGAAGAAATGAAGGAAACAGACAAATAAAAAGGACGTAAAAGAAACAAAACAAAAAGAAGAAAAAGAAAGACCTAGGAAGAGATAGTAAGAAGAAAATGGAGGATAGAGAGAAGAGAGACTGAAAAAGTATAGAAAGAGAAGAGATGGGAAAAGATGGGGAAAGAGCAAATAAAAAGAAAAAAAAAAAAAGAGGAAGGTTAGGGGGAAGTCGATCGGTATCGATGAGAGGGCCCGACAGAGACATCCCTGTCCCTCAGTGTCGGGTTCCCCCTTAGCATCTCATTCTCTTCGACTAGAGCCTGACGAGCACGTCGGCAATAAGCCAGTTCGGATCTTAGCCAAGTTAATTCCCGAACCATCTCGGTATGGTGATAACGCATCACCTTCAATTCCTCCTCGGCATCCCTCAACAGCCTTTGTACATGGTTATAGGAGGCTTCAAAGGCCTCCACTTGCAAAGCTAATGCTGATTGGGTGAAAGGACCAGACATCTTAGGGAAATTACAAGATGAGGGTCTATATATGGGGGAAAATAATATGATGAGAAGTGTGGATGTAACCATGCTGTAAGCAGGTATTTATAGATCAATTGTATGAGGGCTGGGATTGAGAGTCGCAACCATTCGCCAATGGGTATTCAGAAGCGATGACACTCAAAAGAAGTGACTGTTCAAGAAAAAACGTTTGGATTCCCAAAAGACTCTAAAGAGCGTGAGTAATTAAAAGCCACTCCTGTTCAAGAAACGTTTGGACTCTTACCAATATTTAAAGGGAGTAAGTAATAATGGCATTGAAACACGCGTCGTTTTTGGGAAGAGCAGCGGTTCAAATAAATATCCCAGATCTTTTGCGCAAGGCTCAAGAAAACTCTGGTGAATAGGATTTTATATGCACAAGGCTCAAGAAATCCTATTAATCCCTAGATATAAAGAATAAGAAGGTCCAATGGATAAGATCAAACGCCAGGCCCAAGAAAAGCATTAATGAGGCCACAAGCGTGCGCAGTCAAAATAAATTGCATTGGGAAAGTAATTCAGATATAAACAAGAAAAAGAAATCTTTATTGATTGGTTGATACTTCGTTACAGAAGAAGCACAAAGAGGAAATACAATGAAAACAATAAAATCATTTCATAGAAGGGCCCGATTCGTCATTCGGCTTCCTTTTCGACCGAGCATACACTTCCTTAAGGGCCAATTTGTAAGCCCTCTTGGAAGCAAGCTGCCTATCTCTGGAGGCCTCGAGCTCTTTGATCCGGGCACGAGCACGAATACTGTCGAGCAAAGACCTCTGGTGCTCCTCTAGGGCATCCAATCGCTCGTCTAGTTCGACGGCCCGACGAGCTTCTACCGACAGCCGGGCAACCCTCTTCTCGAGATAACGCACCTTCTGAACTTCCTCTTCCAGACGGGCAACGTATTCAGGAAGGTTGTCACCATACTTTTCGAGAGGAGAAGCCATTTGTTCGTTAATAAAGAATGAACTGCATAAAAAATACTGGGACAGTCCCCTTTTATAAGAAGAAACAAGGAGTAGGTCAAAGGTCATCTCGAATAAATACAACCTCTTGAACTTCCCAAGAGCATTAAAGGCGAATTCACCACAGTTCCAAATCCAATTAAAGTCATCCAAAAAGACATCAAGAAGATAAACAGACAAGAACAAGGAAAGGAAAATATTTTATTAATTCCAAAAAACTTCGATTACAACTGAGGAGAAGACTCCCCATTCAAGAGAAATTACGACAGAAATTACAAAAGACTAATTATTTCGAGGAAGAGCCTTCTTCATCGTCATCCGAACTCGGTCTGGACCGAGCATGCAACTCCTTGAAGGCAAGCTTATAGGCCCTTTTTGCTGCCTTCTGCTTAGCCAGATTAGCCTCGAGCTTCTTTATATGCTCATAGGCCCAATCCCGATCGGCCATCGTCACATGATGATCGGAATCCATGTCAGACAACCTTTTCTTGTAGTTTGAAACCTTGGCCACGAGTTTCTTATTCGCGGTACGAGATTTCTTGATTTCCGTTTCTAAATATGAAATATAATTAAAGGAGCTCTCACCAGTAGAACCAGAAGAAGCCATTATGTCACGAGCAAATTAGTAGTAAAATGCCTAATTATGGAGGGAGCACACCCCTTTATAGGAGTTTTCCTCGAAGAAAGATATTAGGATAGGAAACATTAAATATGCCCCCCCTGGAAAACGTCGCGAGTCTATTGCGTTTCTCGATGAAGCATTGGGAAAAACAAGACCGAAGTAACGTTCTCGACAAACCGAACATGACTCCCCCGACATGGAAACCACGCCGAGGAAGTCAGGGAGCACTTGATAGAACATAAAAATCAGACCCGAATATTTTATTCGGGTCATAATCAACCCACTTTATAAATGGGTATCCAACGCTTAAATGGGTCATCTCATACTTTTTATAGGAATTGGGGTGCTACTACCCAAAGCCCAAGCCCAATCAAAGGGGGACCCTTGTCTGAAAAATCCCTGGGATGAAGACATTTGTCAATATCCTAGAAGGCACAGTTGCCTATAAATAGCCAACTACCCCTCTTAGAAAAGGACCAAAAAATCTATCCAAAAATTATAGAGAGAATTTAAGAAAAGAGAGAAACTAACCAAAGCGTATCACTTCGAGAAATAAACCGAGAAAAGACAGCCGAGCACCGAATAAGAGAGGAGAAAGATCAAGACGAGAGATCAAATAGGTATATCGAGCATAATTGTAGAACCGAAATACTAATCTGAGCAAATGTAATAGTCCGAACAAGGACAATAATCCGAGCAATAATAAAGATCAGGAAGTATCATTTATTCACGGTTGATTTATCATTATATCATTATTGAAAAGCCTAACGCGACCGACCAAAGTTATGGCTTTATCAGTTCATGTTTTGAATACAGTTTAGTATCTCAAGAAGAAGTTTCGATAGTCCATTAATTTATGTTTTTTAAGTACCAACACCATTTAATTGTTTAGTTATATCTTCCTCAATACCAGTTTGTTTTCTTGATACTTAACTTGACATTCTCGTTGTGTTTTCAAGGATAGTTCAAATGGGGCAAAACAAACAGATTCCTCCAATTTTTTGTCCAACCTCGATTAGCGAGCTGATAGAGAAACAGCAGAGATTCATAGATGAAATTAAAGCAATTGGCGAAGTAAGATGCATTAACCTAGAATAATAATTTGAGGAAGAAGCAAGAAAGTAAGGGTACAGTTGTTCCGGAGATATCTGCTGTGTTCGCGTTGGTGTTGTTTCTTGTAACAGAAGCCCCTAGTTTTAGCTTATTGTGAATTTTGGACAGAAATTGTAGGTATAGGCGAATAGTATATTGAAATTTCTAGCTTTTAAGCTGTGAATTAGTCACTTGGCTTAATGATGCCGAATGGGATTGTTGTAGTGGTGTTATTCGTAACAGAATCTTCCGTACTTTTAGCTCAATGTGGTTTATTGGACAGAACTTGTAATTCTTAGTATATTGGCAGTTCTAGTCAGTTAATTGCTCACTTAACAATAGTTAGCATGCTGATGCCTAATTAGTTTATCTTCTTTTTTTCTATAATAGCAGCCACAGTACTACGAGTACATTTCAGATTGCTAATGTTGTTTGTGTGATGTTTTTCAATCTAGACTTCTATAAACCTGGGCACCATTCGACTAGGAAATTTGAATATGGGACGTAGATGATGCCACTCATTTCGATTCTAATGCATTGTTTTGGGATTAGATATAAAATTGGTGTTCCAGTTGCATTTATGTTGCACAATCTTAACTCTAGTGATCATACCATAAGCAATATATTGATTTGTAGAGCATGCAACTTTGACTCTGTTACATTCGCATTTATACTTGAAATTCCAGCCCGACCATGAGTAGTCCTGTTCGCCTACTGATTGGCAATCCTGTTGTTATACGGTATTTTAACTTATTAAATATGTAGTCTTTAATTTGATACGGATCAAAAAGTCATTTAGCACTGTCCATATGTATGCCATCTTTCTCCTCATTATACTTAAATGCATTTTCTTGTTTTTCTGAATAAGCAACTCTTCTAATTTGCTTGAATTTCCAAATATAACTAAATTACTCGAACAGCAAATTATACAGACAAGTTTGGCACGACTAACTGACATAACCTGGGGTTAGATATTTTACTGCTACATGTTTTATCTTGTGAGTCGTCTGTCTTTCGTTCGATTGTTTGAATTTTTTCCTGGTATTTTCTGGATTTGGGTCCTTATTAACTTGATAATATCAAGTTTGATTTGCAGACAGTGAAGAGAATGTCGTTGCATTATATTCCTGACTTCCCTATCTTTAACAGTCAGTTTTTTTTGTATATTTTATGCTGGTTTTTGTTATTTTCTCATCGGTTTTATACCTTTACAGATTCTGTTCTTGTTCATTTTAATGTAGATTGGATCATGTTCTTCAAGCTAATATACCAAGTGTTTTTTGGCATTACTGTTCTTTATGTTTGATTTGTGACTCATTCAGCTTCTGTGTTGATGAGAACTTACTGTTACAGTCTTGCTTATGAACAAGTAATAGTTAGGATTTAGAGTGTTTTTACTTAATAAAGATTTGGCAAGCCACCAAGGTTAGAAAATTAACATACCTCTTCCTACACTCTTGTTCTGCTGCTTTCTATATTTCCCTCTTATATCTTGTGAAGCTATCCCGTTTTTAATCTGATATGCATCGGAAGGTAAGATAGGTACCTTTAACATTCATCGGTGCATCCCATCTTTTTCTTCATTTTTGCTGGATAAAAAAGTCTTATTGGTATGCAATAGTTTTCTGGTTTCAACAACGGGAACATTTGTTGTTTACATGCTTGAATTCTTAAGGGCGAGTGGCGACCACCAACCAAAGCAGAAAACATTAACAATACTTGCACTTCTTTCTGACTCTTGCTTTTGCTATCAAATTATCTGTTACATTAAACCGAAAAACATTTTGACTTTTGTATCCAAATATCATGGTATACCAATAAGTTAGAAAGTAACAGATAAAAAAGAGCCAAAAAAAACCTGGATATTTTCCAGAAGCTGTTTATAAGACGCAAAAAGTTGCTTCACAAGGAATATCTAGAACTACCAGCTAGCTTTAAAGATGCCGCCAAACAGATCATGATTGGATAATAGTAAGTTAGTAACCAAATAGTAGTAGTATTTTTATAGAGACAGTTATGATTAATGATCCAGCTAATCGTTTCCTTTAAGAATATTAATCGAGGCGGGCGCACACATATACATGATGTGAGTATTTACGGTTAAAGTTTAATTGCAGACGATTGCATATAATTCCACAATAACGTGGCGAGTAACCGGCCATAAAGGAAGAACTTTTGTGTATGCTTTCTTGAATAATAACTGAACTGAAATGCAAAGCCAAAAAGATTAGCAACAGTGTATGTATTCCAATTCCCTCTAAATTATTATTGAACTATGATAAAGTTTTATAATTTACACGTGATGCTTCCGTGGGATTTGGATCTTTTTCATCAGTTTTTCAATTATGGTTTTTTTAATTGCTTGTTTCAATTTAGTCTCTCTTTTTTTTTTTATCAAGTCAACCATTTTGGTCCTTAATTATTTTTTAAATATATTATCTCCTAAACATACTTCCAACTATCTAGGCAAAAAATAAAATTATATTCCCAGTTTTTGAAACATACAAAGGTTATGTGGAGGGCCGGAGATTATGTGGGAACTTAATTATCATGTACTTATAAAATAATTTATAAACCAAAGTTATGGACTACTTTTTTTTTATTTTAAATCTTTAAGTAAATTTGAAGTATATTAAATATCATTTAATATAACAATTAATATATTAAGTTCAAAACTCAAACTTTAAATTAAAATGAAAGAAAAGTTAAAGACCAGATATAAATTTAAGTAAAATAAACAAGAACTAAATTGAAAATTCACATAATAAACGAAAGGATCAAAATGTAATGGCACAAGATCCAAATCCGCTTCGGTGAACAAAAAAGTAACCGATTATATATAGAGTAAATTATATTTTAGCGTATATTTTCAAAATTAATTTTCACAATGTAATACTATCAAAAATTAATTTTCTTTTAATACATTTTTTTTCCATTCACTACAAAATATTAAAATGAATGAATTTTTGTTTGATACATTCATTTGAAAAAACTGAAATGAATGAGTTTTTGTTTGTTAGTATGAAGTGAATGATATTTTGTTTGCTATATAATATTGAAATAAACGATATTTTGTTTGCTTTTTCAAAGTGAATGAGATTTTGTTTGGTCAATTCACTTCAAAATATCGAAGTGAATGAATTTTTTGTTTGATATTTTAAAATGAATGATATTTTATTTTTGTTTGATCCATTCAGTTCAAAATTTTAAAGTGAATGAGTTTGTTTAATTTTTGTTTTGAAATGAATGATATTTTGTTTGTTCAATTCATTTTTAAATATCGAAGTGAATGCACTTTCTGTTTGGTATTTTGAAATAAATGATCTTTTTGTTTGATACATTTATTTCAAACTTTTGAAGTGAATGGTTTTTTTTAAATTTTTTTTGAAGTGAATGAGATTTTGTTTTGTTCATTCACTTTAAAATCTTGAAGTAAATGATTTTTTTTTTATTTTTTTTAATTTTCTATTTTTTACATTTTATATATTTTTTATGTATTTTTTAATTTTTAATTTATACATATTTTATTTTGATTTTCTTATATTTTTTTTTATATATTTACGAATTGAGATATTAACGAAGTGAATGAGATAAAAATAACATCAAAACAGAATTAATTTTTTCCCAACACTAAAATAGAATTAAGTTTTTTTTTTTTTTACTAAAACGGAACTGCCTCTTATATATAAATGGATATTTGTATGCATACACAAATAAAACATATAATATCTATACTATTATAATAAGTCAATCTAAGATTTTTTGAGGCTGTCAAATTTTATCACTTTTTTCTAAAAATACTCTTTCACTTTTTTCTAAAAATACTCTTACATTTTTTTATTAATTACCACAATACCATATTATCATAAAAAATAGAGAAAAAATAATAACTAATAACATTTTTTTATCACTATTTAAGCTTTCAAAATTATTTTTAGTGTTCTCATCTTATAGTCTTATCTTTTTTTTTATTCTCCAAATATTTGTATCATAACTACACTCATTTTCTAAATTTTATCGCATTACGCGTCTCACACGCAAAGCGTGGGACACGATTATTAGTGTAATTTTATAGGTAATAATTTATTTGTATATATTTATTATTTTAAACACAAATAAACATTATTTTGGCCTTTTTATTTTATAAAAGTAGGGTCGCTGACCTGATAAATCCTGCTACTACACCACTCACTCCTTTCATCTCTCTCTCTCTCTCTCTCTATCTCTATATCTATATCTATATCTATACACACACACACACATATGCAATGAGTACTCAAGGCCAGGTCATCACTTGCAAAGGTTATTAACAATCGTTTTCTCATTTCTTCTTATCAATTAAAACCTAATCTCTCTCTCTCTATATATATATATATCTATATATCTATATGTATATATGTATATATTTATATGAGCTTAGCTATACAAAAGTAACAAAATAAATATATCATTTATCAATAGGCGTAAATCATTCATGTATCACATTGATTCTGAAAAATAATTAACATATGCGATGAAAAAAACAATAACGATTTCTATGATTACGAGAAGCGATCTCATTTTAATGTTTGTTCTTTTGTATTCTTTTCAATTTTGTTTCGAAATTATAAAATTGTTTACATCTTTTCAATTTAGGTATATGCTTATATAACTCACTTAAAATGAAGTAAAATATGTTTGGAAATATGATAACTACTAAAAATTGTATGAAATTTTAGTATGTGTGATGAAATTAATTATGCTAGCAGCAAACATTGTAGTCGTAGTTTGAACTTTTATATAGGGTCCGTTTGGTAACATATTTTTTTTGGTCAAAAATCAGATTTTAAAAATCCACTTAAAATGTAGATTTTAAAAATCTGGACTTTTTATCCTAAAGATCTGATTTTTAAAAAAAGCTAAATAATCTGACTATCCAAACACTCGGAGGTTTTTAAAATCAAAAATCCAAAAATCAGCTAAAAAAATCTGTTGCCAAACGGACCCATAGTCTTTATGTGAAGGTATGTAATGGTAAATGATAATTATGATACTAATATTTTTAATTAATGAATAGCTGCGGTGGCGTGGGAGGCGAACAAGGAGCTAGTGATAGAGGATGTACAGGTGGCACCTCCGCAGGCCGGAGAGGTCCGTATTCAGATCCTTTTCACCGCTCTCTGCCACACCGATGCTTATACCTGGTCCGGCAAGGTAGGTTTATATTTTCTACTGATATTGTTATTTATTTTTAACTTTAGTTATTCCATACTTCTTTATTATTCTGTTGTTGTTTCTTGAGTGGATCACTCGTTGGATTGGCTTGTTTAGTTGTTTATAGAGAAAATGATGATGATGATGATGATAGACATATACATTTCTGACTTTTTCGTTGATTTATTTTGTTAGTGTTATTATGGTTGTTATCGATAGTCTTAGTCATCTGAATGACTGATGAAGATAGGCATAGTGCATACCTGTTTCTGATTTGTCATTGATTTGTTTTTATTAATGTTATTGTTGTTGTTAGTCATGTGAATTATGGATTTGCTAATTTAGGAAGAATATGATGATGATGATGATGATGATAGGCATACACATTGTTGCTTTGTCATTGATTTTAATTATTCTGTTGTTGTTGTTATTGTTATTGTTGTTGTTGTTGTTGTCGTGGTCGTGGTCGTGTTAGTGTTAGTCATGTGAATCATGGATCGGCTTATTTAGACAGAATTTAATGATGATGATAGGCAATTAGGCATAAACATTTCTGATTTATCATTGATTTTTTTATTATTACTGTTATTATTGTCCTTATCGTTAGTTATGTGAGTCATACTCATATCTGATTTGTCATTGGTATTAGTTTTATTATTGTTGTTATCGTTAGTCATGTGAATCATACTCGCATCTGATTTGTCAGTGATTTATTTTATTAGTGTTACTGTTGTTGTTTTTATCGTAGTCATGTGAATCATGGATCGGCTTATTTAGAAAGAATCTGATGAGGGTTATAGGCATACACATTTCTGATTTGTTATTGAATTTATTTATAACTGCTATTGTTACTGTTGGTATTGTTATTCATGTGAAGTATGGATCTGCTAGTTTAGAAAGAATTTGATGATGATGACAGACATACACATTTCTGATTTGTCATTGATTTATTTTATCAGTGTCACTGTTGCTGTTGTAGTTAGTCATGTGAATCATGGATTGACTTACTTAGAAAGAATTTGATGATGACGATGATAGGCATACACATTTCTGATTTGTCATTCATTTCTTTTATTAGTGTTATTGTTGTTGTTGCTGTTATAGTTAGTCATATGAATTATGGATTGGCTTATTTAGGTGTTTATTTTTAGACTTTTTTAAATCTGGATTTTCCTTAAATTTTTAAAAGCTAAGTAAAACTGTCCAAACACCAGTTGATTTTTAAAATATAAAGAATCTAAAATCAGCCCCAAAAATTTGTTGCCAAAAGGAGCCTTAGAAAGAAAACGCTGATGACTGGTATACAAAAGTCTGATAATTGTTGATTTTAATTGTTGTTGGTGGTGTTGTTACTTTGTTGCTATTATGTTTAGTCATATGAATCAATGGATTGTCTTATTTACAAAGAAAATGATGATGATAGTTCTACAAAAACATTTTTTTGTTGTTGTTATTAATATTTTTATGTTGTTATCATCAGTCATAATATGAATCTACAGATTTACTTTTAGGGGAAGAAAATGATGATGATGGGATTACAAATTTTGTATTTACATTAAATTGATGATTTCTAATTCTGTCCGGTAATTGCAAGTTGTTTTGCTAGTATTTTGTTAGTAGATGCATGTGTCTCGGTTATCAATCTGACAATTTTACCAATTCTGTTCTTAAGTATCACTTGCTGTATAATATATATTTTCATAGCCAACCAACCTTAAAGAAACTGCATTTTGTTCTAATAAGTTGACTTTTGAGTGAAAATGTGGGATTTATAAATCTGGCAGTCAAAGTAGGCCACTTGTAATTCGTAAGGGTATTAGACTACAAATTATATTATTTTGCAGTCAAATTAGGCCACTTGTAACTCGTAAGGGTAAGATTTAGAAACACTCCCACCCCCACCCCACCCCCGAGATGGTGTTCTACTCAATCTAATAATATATTTTGAAGTCTAAAACTATAGTTCATACATAAGTGATGTGTAAATTTTTCTGGCATCTGATCTCATAAGGAATCAAGTGTGTAAAAACTTGATCTCCACAACCGCTATGATTATCAATGACTGTTTGGAAGAAATTAATGTATAGGGTATTACATTAGATATTATTTTTTAGTCTTTTGAGTTCAGACTTCGTTTCGGAGAGAATTACAGTTCCACATATCTCTGCTTGCATTGTGAACGTTTCTGTATTCATAATTTTTATAGTTGCTCTTGCATATATGTCCCCTTCTATTACTGGATTGATTGCTTAATGTATTGCTCAAGTTACACTTAAAGACGTATTAGCTTCTCAGGTTCCATTTAGATTTTCAAAATATATTGTTTGAGCTTTTATGTTCTATGAAGATGTAATTTTTTCATACACCCACACGGGGGCAGAAAATTGTAAAGTAATCTGTTTTCCTTTGTTTGAAAGTGTTTCATGAATCATGCTACTTCCTCATTAATGAACACCATCTTAGTGAGTAGTTCTTCTCGACATAGTGTGTTTTTACATGCTTACATCTTTTTTGTGTTTGTTTAAACCTTAATTACTTATTTAAAATCATTCTTTCACGGTATTTATGATCTTAAATCAAAATGTAATGCAGGATCCTGAGGGCCTCTTTCCTTGTATACTTGGTCATGAAGCTGCTGGGTACGTGTACTTGCCTCTCGTAATGTTTGAGTTTGATATCTCCAAACGGGCTACTGTGTTTTTAGTCCCTATACCTCGGCATTAAGCAGCTTTGTCTTGAACTTTACAAATTGTGTATTTTTCGTCCTTCAACTTTATATCATTAGTTTCTCATTAATTATAACCGGATTATATACTTTTAAACCCAAATTGTCTATTTTCCACTTTAGTTGAGTTAGTAGAAGTAATACTATGTTTTAGAAGTATATAATAATACAAGACTCCTTTATTCAACAGAAAACCTAACGGCTTTATGTTTAGGAAGGAAAAAAACACAATTTGTAAAGTTCCGGGGACCAAACTGCATTATGTAAAAGTATAGAGACAAGAACAGACTAAATTTACCAGCATTGATATTTGCTCCACCCAATCTACGCCACCTATTTACCCCACCAATGTAGTTGCAGATCATATTATTGCAATCTGGTTCTTGTAGTTTCTTACTACATTTGCTGAGAGAACACCAAGTGGATTAATGGTTGGTGTCCACCTCAGAGTGGGGTAAATAAGTGGGGAAACAATCATTTTGTAGAGTTCAAGGATTATAAACAAAACTAAATATCACCTAAAATGGTACAAAAGTTTGATAACACAAAACTAAATATCTTCAAAAATGGTACAAAAGTTTGATAACGTTCTTTGGTTCTCCTTATGACAGGATTGTAGAGAGTGTTGGTGAAGGTGTAACTGAAGTTCAACCTGGAGATCATGTGATACCTTGTTACCAGGCCGAGTGTAGAGAGTGTAAGTTTTGCAAATCTGGAAAGACAAACCTATGTGGCAAGGTCAGGGCAGCTACCGGAGTTGGAGTCATGATGGCTGACCGTAAGAGTCGTTTTTCTGTAAATGGAAAACCTATTTACCATTTTATGGGAACTTCGACGTTTAGTCAGTATACTGTTGTCCATGATGTTAGTGTTGCAAAAATTGACCCAAAAGCTCCTTTGGAGAAAGTGTGCCTTCTTGGTTGTGGTGTTCCAACTGGTAAATCACTTTTTCCAGCTTTTGATTGTTTCCTTTTTTGGAGTGAAGTGATTTTATCGTTAGCCAATTACATTAATTGTTTACTCGCTATTTTATTTGTAGAATGGGTTAAGATTTGATGCCCACTCGTCTCTTATCCTTATGTCTTCCCTTAGAGTTTTGACTGAATCACTGAAATGTTTCTCTTAGGTAATCTCATCTATGCTGAGCATTTTGTTGAATGTGGGTTATAGAATGAGGTTTGGGAATATAGACTTTTCACACTCTTGTACATCAAACCGTTTTATTTTAAAACTGTGTGTCTCAAAGTTTCCAAATGTTTGATTTACCACTCCAATCTATGATGGAATCGTCTAGTTAGTAGTATCATTTTGTTATAGAATGAGATTTGGGAATATAGGCTTTTCACACTTGTGTACATCAAACCGTCACTTTTATTTTAAAATTTTGTGTCTCAAAGTTTCCAAACGTTTGATTTAGTACTCCAATCTATGATGGAATTGTCTAGTTAGTAGTATCATTTTGCTCTTTGCTTTTACTTGGTTAAAACTGAAGATGCTTCCAGCATCGAGATTTCTCTAGAACCCATAAAATCCCTCAACTGATGACTTGCAATGAAACTAAATGCTGATTGACATGGCAGCAACAGAACAATCACACCCGCAAGGAAAATAATTTACTTAATGCCTGCCGATTCTTAGTCGTTTAAGTACTTGCACCATCTTTCGGGGGAAAAAAACAAAAGAGCGGTAGAAAAATATGGCATTCTGGGAATGTCTTGGCTTCCTTAATTGATATTTTGAGTATTTGTTCATCTGAATCGACTCTATCGATTCAATTCTTTACGTACTAGTTATTTTGGGAGGATTCTTCGGGTTTGGAGAAATCTCGCAGTGTCTTTAAGAAATTAGTAAGAGTATCTCATTTATGGGCAGAATATAGAAGACCATATAACACTTGTATGCTTGATTCAGAAGGACAAACTCGATCCTTTTTTTATGATGCTATTTTTTCCGGTAATATCAAATTTATATGATTATATACTTTCTCTAGAGTTGAATTGATATTTTCTTGTGTTTTTGTAACTTGTTAACTATCATTGCCATATTCATTCACAGAACTCTAGTGACTATTCATATTGTGCTCTGAAATTTTTAATTGATTGTGTCATGTATCACTTGCCTCTTTAGGTCTTGGAGCAGTTTGGAACACAGCAAAAGTAGAACCAGGTTCCATTGTTGCTGTTTTTGGCCTTGGAACTGTTGGTCTTGCTGTAAGTTTATTACACCCTTTTGTGATTGGTTTATGTTTTAGCAAGTTATTCGTTTGTGATAGAATATTGTCTTCATTCTCTAATAGGTTGCAGAGGGTGCTAAAGCAGCTGGCGCTTCTCGGATTATCGGTATTGATATTGATAGCAAAAAGTTTGATAGAGGTAATTTGGCTTTTTTCAGAGGGTTCATAATAACAGATTGCTCAATCTTTTTGGTGGTCATCTGTGCTTTGTTTTATAACACTTCTTTTCTAGACTATGGATTGGTTGTGTGTTGAATCTTGGATTATATTCATGGCAACCTAACAACTCAAAATGTCCTTTAGGCAGTCTATTAAGTATTGGTTGGATATCTTTCTTATACCTCTAAATGCTAGTCACCCTATAGGTACATTCTTCTGATTTTCTATGTGAAGGTGTAGTACCATATATTAAAGGGAAGATATTATTGTATATTAACTTATCAGCTTTTAACAATTAGTGGACACCTATGTACCCAAAAGAAAACAATCAGTACACCGTTTTTATTATTCAAACTCAGAAGCATTAGTTATGCATCAGTTGTTCGGTTAGGGTAATGTACAGAGTACCAATCTACGCAGAATCGAACTTTAGTACATCAACGTTAAAATTTTAAATCCTAGGCACTTAAATTCTGATTGCGTGGTGTACAGTTCTTCTATTTTGTGTAGATTGCTATCCAAATGTTTAATTATCAGATAAATACACCCAACGTTTGTTTTTGTGTAGATTGGTGTATAAATTTTGATTTTTTATAGGTCAATATAATTAGTTAAAAGAAAGTTTCCAGGTTAGTGTATAGATTATGCGTCTTTTCTCCTATTATAGCTGCATTCTCTTTTAATATATATATATATATATATATATATATATGGGGGAGGGTCAATACACATATAAAAAAACACACTATGTTTACACATTAATCCTGGCCATTCATTGTATTTTTTTTCAATGGTTGAGATTGAATCAATTAATTAATTAAAAAACACTCCATATCTCTCTCTCACGTCAGTTCTCTTTCTATCTCTCTCCGGATGAATATCTACTAAACAAAATTATGATAACAAAATTGCAAAAAAAAAAAAAGCTTAAAAGCTACAAACAAAGGCAAAAGAAAAAAATGTTGAAATTAGTCTTAATACTTTCATAAACATAAAAAAAATGCAAAAAATAAAATGAAATACTCGTAAGCTAGGATTCAATTCTGAAATCGGACATGTGGTGGGCATATAAAAGACTTTTACATTGTATATCTATAAAGTGGATCACATTTTCCAACTGGCGGTGCTATAAATAAGGCTATTCTGCTATTTTTCTTTGACATGAACCTGCTTATCATTTAGAAACGGTTGTAGCCGTGTTGTACAATGTGATTACGCATTTGAGGGAATATACCTGCTTTTTTGCTTTTCCAAGGAGATTTATGTGTGATCTCATGAGAAAGCTTTGCAAAAATAAAAAATAAAAAACTGTATAAAAGCAAACATGTGATAGCAGTTTAAATTGCTTAACAGATACTTGTTTCGGCTAATGTCACTACAAGTACTGGATATAGATTGACGGCATGCTAAATCATTTTTTTTTCTTGCAAATGTCTTTTGCAGCTAAGGATTTTGGAGTAACTGAATTTTTGAACCCGAAAGAACATGATAAACCGATACAGAATGTCATCGTCGATCTCACTGATGGTGGAGTTGACTATAGCTTTGAATGTATCGGCAATGTTTCTGTCATGAGATCTGCTTTGGAGTGCTGTCACAAGGTAGTTATCGTGTACATTAACTTAAAACTGTAATTTTACATTCATGTTATTAATTTATTATCCAAAATTAAAATTCAGGGATGGGGTACATCGGTTATTGTGGGTGTGGCTGCTTCTGGTCAAGAGATCTCAACTCGACCTTTCCAGTTGGTGACTGGCCGTGTCTGGAAAGGAACAGCTTTTGGGGGATTTAAGAGCCGTTCGCAGGTCCCTTGGCTTGTTGATAAATACATGAAGAAGGTACACTTATTATACATGATCAACATACGTTCGATACATTTCAAAAAAAAAAAAAACATACATTCGATATAAGGTATTGCAATGTAGAATCAGAAGAGAGTAATGAGAGAAAGAAATGAGAAGAAAACCACAGAGAGAGTTTCGAAGAAGCTCTGTTTCCGTAACAAGTTTGATATTAACAATCTACAAATGGAGTTGTTTATATGGAATGAAAACGGACTCGTGCCCCAATCTTTCACAACTGTTACGACTATTCAACCTTAAACAATACATCCCTTCATTAAAGTAACTGTTCACTTCCAACAGTTGTAGCCATTTCATAAAAAATAGAAACAAATTTATGTATAAAAAATTATCACAGCCAAGATAATGTATAATAATAGAACCAATTATTATGTTACCCGCTTCTTCTAATTTTCGAAGGAAGTAAATCTTGTGCCCTCCATTTTCATATTCTGCATCGGAGTGTGTCTTGTTGCGAAACCTGATCTTATCATTTTTTAACACTAATAATTTATGTTTGTCAAAACTTTTTGGGAACTGTACCCCACATCTGAAGTTCGAAAGAACAACTAAACAGTCATTCTAGGATTTTCCTTCTCAAAATCAATAGGTATATCCGGGTAGATGGATTGTGGGATGAGAGTAGTTAACATAAATATTGGATCTCGAACCAGGCTGACGAGTACATAAAAAAATCAAGTTGGACACTAACCAGGCTGCTTTTCTTCCATTCTTTTTAATATACTAATGTTTATAAATAAATGACAGGAAATCAAGGTTGACGAGTACATAACGCACAGTCTAACTCTTGCGGAGATAAACAAAGCCTTTGATCTGATGCATGATGGGGGTTGTCTACGCTGTGTGTTGAAGGTTCATGAATGAAGTAATTTAGATGGATACATATTACATGCCTTTTGATGTGGACTCTTTTGTTCCCTTTGCCTAAATGTGCTACTTTTTCGAGTTTTGTTGGGGAATACTTGAGATGGCTTATGTTAAACAAATTGTGTTCTACTGTGGTTTAATAAATAAGACTCGGTTATATTCGGCATTTTGCTTTTTTTGGTAACCGCTATATCATGGGAATTCTTTAAGTAGTGTTTTACAGTTTGCATTCCGAAATGAGAATTGACTCTCGTCCTAGAATGATTATTAGGGATCTTTTTCCTCACCAGGATGCTTGATTACGTATATATATAATTGTTAAAACTATTTAGAGTAGTGTATTACACGAAAGCTAAAGGAGCCTATTACAAGATTTTCAAAGTACTTTCACTGGAAAAATCTGATGTGATGTTCTCAGAAATCATCAGGACGAGCTTCAGAAACTAGATATAAACTTTGAAAACAGCAAAGTTTTAACTATTATGGCTAAGGATTTAATATGAGTTAGTTTTCGATGGCAACCCAGAGTTTTTCGTTCTTACGATAATCACTCATTCCCTGTCTCTTAACACTTGCATTTACAATGTCGATTTGTTAAAGTATGAATGATTAAAGTAATGTACAACTTTTTTACTTACGATTGTGCTTTCATTTTTCTGTGCAAATAAAACAAGCCCATAATATAGACTCCCAGGGACATTCAATCAAGTCGAAAGATAATTTATATATGCCATTAATTAACAACTTGAATCACTCTATGCCATGTAATTCACCAGTTAAAACTTTAAACCATCTCTCTAGACAATGGCAACATTAATAAAACTAAACAAACCCATAATTAAGATAGATAGATAATAGACATAATAAGTAAATCATATAGCCAAAGAACCCATCATGTAACTAGTCTTGCGCTCCCCACTTTCTTGAATCTCATAAGCATATCCACCATGGCTTGTTAAATCCATTCCTGCAGTTTCTTCCTCTGCTGATATCCTCAATAAATTCAATTTATGTAAAATAAAAAACAATGTTCCCATTGTTACACTCACCCATAACCCAATCACCAAAACTTGCACCAAGTTTGCTGACAACAACCGCCATCCCCCTCCCATTAAGAGCCCGTAAGGACGCCCACTACCATAAACCTCGCTAACCAACTTCTCGCTTGCAAATAAACCTGTAAATATCATACCTAATGTCCCACACCCTCCGTGTAGCTGTGCCGCTTCTAGCGGGTCGTCATACTTCAATTTCTCGGCTAGAATATTGCACCCTATCAAAACCCAAGCTGCCAAGAATCCGCATATAACCGCGGCCCAAGGTTCCACCACCGCACACCCGCCTGTTATAGCCGCAAACCCACCCAACAACCCGTTGCAGACATCAGTCAGGTTCCAATGGCCCACAAGTAATTTTTTACCGAAAAGGGTTGTAAGGGCGGCCGTGGACCCTGCCAGAGTCGTCGTCACGGCTGTCCTCCCCACCGCGCTCCACTGTCCGTAGTAAGAGCCGCTCTCTCCGTATGCCTTTGCGATGGTGAGGAACGAACCAGGGTTGAATCCGTACCAACCAAACCACAACAAAAAGGTGCCCAAAACGACTAAGGTGCCACTATGGCCGCGTAGAGGCACCGCCTTTCCTGAGTGGTCGAACCGCCCTATCCTGGGGCCTTCGATAAACGCTCCCCATAATCCAGCAATAGCACCGACAAGGTGAACGACTCCTGACCCAGCAAAGTCGATCACGCCCGACCCAAACAACAAGTTGTCCGTCCTCGCAGGGCTACCCCATCCATCGGCTGACCAGAACCAATGAGATACGACCGGATAGACAAATCCAGTCAAGAAAGAGGAGTAAATTAAATACGAAACAAACTGTGTCCGTTCCGCTATCGACCCACTCGTTATCCCAGCAGCCGCTATAGCAAAGCACCACTGGAATAAAAAGAAACTATAGTCGAAGCCCGAGGCAGGGACACCCTCAAGTGCGAAAAAATGCTGACCGATGAAACCGTTTGAAGGGCTCCCGTAAGCCAAGGCAAACCCTATTAGGTAATAAAAAAGTCCTCCAGCTGCCGCATCGAGGACGTTGGTGAGCATGATATTCATCGTGTTCTTTGCACGTACAGACCCTGCACACAGCATGGCGAACCCAATCTGCATGGAGAAGACTAGGTATGCCGAGAAAAGAATGTACGTCGAGTCGATGGCATAGTTGGTGTCCTTGAACCTGTTTGACACATCACCGAACAGGCCGCAGATGAACTCTGCAGCCTGGGTGGCATTAGTTACACCTCCACCGGCTAAGAGCGGGGTTAGGTCCGCGGCCGAGCAGGTGAGGGACGACGACATTGTATAACAAGATCGTTGAATCTTTTTTTTCTTTTTTTAGTGTACGGAATCTGTTGTATGGTGTCAAATATATATAAAGACGTGTGGCTAAAATCAGAATCTAAGTAGAATTATTGTTATGGTTGGGCGTTATATTAGGTATTTTAGTTGTAACTGTTTTTTACTAATATTAGGAGTATTTCAACTTTCAAGAGAAGAATCAAATTAGACTCATGATTGTATACACGAATTATTTCAGGGATTCACTGAATCTTTTCATGCTATTTTAATTTTCCTATTAAAATTTGGTTTCCATTTAGTATTTCTTTCCTTTTATTGGGTTGGTGTTATTTACTTATATATTATTAACAAATCATTTGGGTAACTCTTTTGATAAATGTTCATTGTATTTTGAACCAAAAAAGGGGAAAATAACGTGTGCCTTGGGGAAGCATTAAATTTGATAGAATTCATTTTCTACTTTTTAGTTATATTCCTTTTATTTTGCATTAATTATTTTGCTACAACCTTAATATTTAATTACATTTAATTGCATTAACTATTTGTTAAACTTGTATTTATTGTTTTCATTCTAAACTTTGGGAAAGAAGAAAGTTCACCAACATAAATTTACTGCTAATTATTATGGGGAGAATCATTCATTATACATCAAAACATACTTAATTTCTAAAAGTCCAAATTTTCAAATCTTAATTATGATTTGGTACACATAATATAGCATAATGCAACATCAAAGTTAAAATTAAATAGTAAAAATGTATAGCATCATATAACATATGTATTAATCGTGTTTTGACATATATGTATTTTTTAATAATTAAGTATCACTTGTATGTATATCATTTTCTCATGTATTCACCAATTCATTACCAATTAGGCATGCAATAAAGCTATATAACCAGACATTTAAAACAGACTCTATACCCGAGTGATGACATGTCTATAGACATTCCAAAATTAAAAAACAAATATCCGTCTACTCTCTCTCTTCTTTCAAAACACAATCAATTCCACCGAGGATCTAATGCAGAAATATCGCACCAAATTAATTTTTTTCCAATTTGTGATTTTTTCCTCCTCACCCAACAATGAAATCACCCTAGCTTATCCAATTGGTAAAGCTGCAGCCCTAACAAGGTAATCATCTACTTTATTCATAAAACTCTTGTTTTTATTCTAAAGAAAATTGTTGTAATGTTTACTGTGCGCCATTAGATTTATGTTTGTATAATAGTTTACTGTGCGTCAGTGAAGTAATCATCACTCCACATATAAAGTTTTCCATTTTTTAAAATTAAAATTACTTCACTGGTTGATTGAGTGTTTATGTTTGTATAATAGTTGAAAGGAATTGGATTATGAACAAACCATTATACTTTTGCTATTATAGTTAATTTGATTTAGCCATGGTTATATTCTTTTCCAAATGTCATTATGTTAAAACAAATGGTTCTCCAGGCGTTTACTAAAATTATGGAAGGTTTGGATTTTGAAACAAGAGAGGATCATCGAGACCCGGATGTGGAAATAAGAGAAGATAATGAAGTAAACAATCATAATGTGGCAGAGTTATCGGAGCCAAAAGTTGGAATGATGTTTGATTTAGAAACTCAAGCCCAAAATTTTTATGCTACTTATTATGCAAGAGCAAAAGGTTTTGGTGTAACAATTTCTAACTCAAAAAAGAAAGATGGAATAAAGTATTGGATACAGTTTAGTTGCCAGAAAAATGGATTGCCAAAGAAACTCGTTGATCACTTAGCTAGTCATCCAACAACTAAGACGGATTGTAAAGCAACAATGAAAATAACACGTCAGTTTGATGACAAATGGAAGGTGACCTCTATCAAATTAGAGCACAACCATGAAATGGACCCGAAAGGGATAAAATATTTGAGGTGTTATAGGAATCTTCCAGCGCATGTCCAAAGAGAGATTGAGTTAAATTGTGAAGCAGGAATTAAGATAAACAAAACTGTTGATGTATTACAACAAATGGCGGGTGAAAACGATGATCAACCATGGATAGAAAAGGATCTTCGAAATCATATGGATAAAGTTAGGCGCAATGCAATCAAGGGGGGGATGCTAGAGCAATGATTAGTTATTTTCAAAAAATGCAAGCTGACAACAATGATTTTTTCTATTCTATTGATTTTGATGACGAAAATCGTTTAATGAAAGTGTTTTGGGCAGATTCAAGGAGTAGAGAGGCATATAAAGAGTTTGGTGACGTCTTGACATTTGACACAACATACCTTGTCAACTGGTTTAATATGCCTTTTGCACCATTTGTTGGTGTCAATCATCACGGACACTCCATATTACTTGGATGTGGTCTTGTGACCCAAGAAAATACAGAGTCGTTTGTGTGGTTGTTTAAGGCATGGCTTACTTGTATGTCAGGCATCCCTCCTCATGGCATAATCACTGATCAAGACAGAGCGATGCAAAATGCAATAAGCCTAGTTTTTCCGGAGACAAGACATAGGTGGTGTTTATGGCACATCATGAAAAAAGTCCCGGATAAATTCAAGAGTTACAAAGATTTTGAGCATATTCAAAATGCAATTAGTAGTGCGGTTTATGATTCGTACACCATATCCGACTTTGAAGAAAAATGGGTGAAAATGATCATTGATCACAAGCTAGAAGATCACGAGTGGTTATGTCCATTGTACAATAAGCGCAATCGATGGGTACCGACTCTTGTCACAGATACCTTTTGGGCGGGGATGTCCACAACCCAACGTAGCGAGAGCAGGAATTCATTTTTTAAAGGTTATGTTTATCGAAAAACTTCGTTAAAAGAGTTTGTTGAAAAATATGAGATTGCCTTACGCAAGAAAGTTAAAAAGGAAGAAGAAGCAGATTCTCAGTCCAAAAACACACAGTACCAACACACGTCCGTTTATGATTTTGAAAATCAATTCCATGGCGCATATACCGTATCAAAATTCAAACAGTTTTGAAAACAGCTTCATCAATTGATCAATTGCGAGCTTGAAGTTGGCATTGTAATTGATGGTATTGAACAATTTATGGTTGAGCATACTTTCAAGGCTGGTACGGCTATTAAATTTAACAAAACTGTTAAGTTTTTAGTTCGTTTCGATGAAAGAACAGGAGAAACAAATTGTGTTTGCCGGATGTTCGAAAGTAAGGGGATGGTGTGTGTGCACATGTTAAGAGTTTGGAAATTGAAAAAGTTGTCCATGATTCCAGAAAAGTACATTTTACATAGATGGCGGAAAAATATAATGAGGAGTCACACTAAAGTGATTTTAGGTTATACTAAAAGGCAAAGAAAACCTGAATGGCGTCGTTACGATGAGGTGCTTGTCTTATTAAATGAGGCTGCCGATGGAGTGATATATTCTGAAAGCATGACTAACAAGCTGAAGGATACTTTGGCACAATTTATTGAAGTGAATCGGGAACAATTCATGAATAAAATGCTATCTAGGAGTCCTATGTCCATTGATGTTGGCAGTTTGGAAGACGAAACATTACATGTGGGTGATCCAAGTCAGGGAGTTAAAAGAGGACGCCCAGAAGAAAAAAGGAAAGTTTCAAAATATGAGAAAGAGGCAAAAAAGAAAAAAAAAACAATGTATAAGTGCAAGCAATAAGCACGTAAATATAATAATTGTACTTGCATCAATATATTGACTATCTCTAATTGGGTCTGTTTGTAGTCATTTTTTAAAATTGTTGATTTTCTATAGAATATATCTCAGAAGAATAATAAAACGAAGAAGAATACCAAATCGAAGAAAAAAGTGCAACAACTCGAATATTCACAAAGAAGTATGAGCTTGATTGATCTTAACGAACCTGCTATTGACTTGTGAAGCTAATGTAAGTTTTTCGAATTTATGTTTCCTTTTCTCAAACTCAATCTAGTTAGTATTATTAATGATGACACTAGTTCTATTCTTGTTTTTCATTTTTACAGAAACAAGACTATCATGATCAGATTTCGAGAAGATGTGCACTATCTTTTAGAAGACGAAAGACTGTTGTTTTCTTTACAAAGACCTGAATTGTGAAGTGTGTGCAATTTTGATTATTTTTGAGAAAGAAATCTGGAAAATAAGTCTGCAACTTTAATTGAAATTTTTGTATATTGTCATTTTTTTATCGCTAGTATGAGCAGCTTTTGCCACTAGAATTTTTGACTTTTGTAAGTGACTTTTGCCACTAATTTTCCCACCTATGGTTTTTTCCCAGTACATTATGATATGTTCCAATTTTCGTGAGTTTTGGACAGAGATTTTCAGCACCTTTGATGAATTTGAGTAGACTTAATCATTGATGCAAGTTATTCCAGTTCTATTAGTGTGGTTTAAGTTATGTTTTTGTAAATTTGCAAGCATTGTTTTAGCAAAATTTGAAGCATTACGCAATTGGTTTTGTATAAAGTAGCATACTTTAATGTACAACTACAATACAATTAAGTTCGATGCTGCCATGCTAATATAGAGTTGTATGTTGAAATTAGCTCATAATGGCTCATTAAACACATCCCAAGCGTAGCCATTAATTGCTTAAAAGTTGCATACCAAACAAGCCCTCAATGACCATTAATTGTTTAAAAATTTCAAAACCAAACAAGCCTGGGAAAACTCAACAAAACTTATTACACGAACATGTAAAAATATAAAGGGTACTCATAGTCAAACTACATAATCAAACAACCATCTTTTGATCCATGGATATGCACATGCATAATTTTAATTATCTCAGAAAATCGAAGTATAATCAGACATGGAGGTGATTATTCTATGGGGTTTTGGACTCTTAATTTGAGTAGGTGACTGATTTTATTTTGAAAGGAGGGATTAAAAATGTTTTGAAGGAGAAAGTATGGAGATACTTTTGAGAGAAGGGAATTGATTGTGTTTTGAAAGAAGAGAGAGAGAGAGTAGACATATATTTGTTTTTTAATTTTGGAATGTACATAGACATGTATTTGTATAGAAATTTTCATTACCAATGTTAGGTATGCATTAATTTCAGAATTTATTACTTCTAATTAACCATAATTTTATTTTCTAACCTTTTAATTTCCCTTCCAAAAACACAGACCAATATATTTAATTTTCGAATATTTCAATTATACTGTAATTGTAATAGTTGTAACACATTGTTACATTAAATAATATTATTCTGGATCAAAATTCTCTTTAAGCCCATAAGAATATTTATTATTTAAATAGAAAATTCCATTAAAGTTCTTACTATTTTCTTACCATGCAAGATTCTTTAAAAAATCAGTCGGCGGCTATCATGTTAATATGCATACAGATTGGCATATGCCTAAATTATAATCATTCAATTGAATTCAGGTTATTATTTTTAAAAACATATGCGCTGTTTATTATTTTTCTAAATATATATATTATCAATCTCTATTATTATTTTGGATTGACATGAATTAATTTACATTTGGTTTCTATTATTATTTCCATAAACCAGTTGTGACAAATGTATAATGCATGCATTTCAGGGGCGGATCCAGGGATGGATGGAGTGACTCGACGGTGATTTTTAATTTTTTTTATGTGTAATTTAAATTTTTTTAAAATATATAAATTGATGGTTTTTCCTAATTAAACAAAAATAGTTGTTGTTTTAGTGGTAAAATTGGGTTTAATAAAGTGGAAGTCTATGAGTTCAAATCATGTTAGTTGCTTTTTTCTAAAATTTTTTGTTTTTTACTTTGAAATTACCAATTTTTATAAATGACTATTGTATTTTTCCAAACAACATTACTAAAAAAATTATTTTATTGCCTAATGCATTTTTTTAACTTCATATTTATTTTATACTATGTTAAACATAGAAAAAATTATTTAATTTTGTATTATACTTTATTTATTTTGTCTCTATTCAACATATTTTTTACACTACGGGTTTCTAAAAAAACTATCCTGAAAACGTCGATCCATGTTATAGACTTTAAAGAATTTAATTTGATCCATTATTATGTCCATATTGTTCGGTCACATGTTTACGTACAGAACCATTTAAAAATGATACAGGCAATTTATCATTAGAGCTGGTTGAGCTAAAAGCTACCATGAAGAAATAATTTTAGAGTTAGTTCAAACTTAAAAAATTAACAAAAAAACTCACGGTCTCTCCTGGATATATATATATATATATATATATATATATGCGTATACTTATTTAGTTTAGTCAATGTTATTCTTATCGCACTGAAATTATGTGACATGCATACCATACTATTAATATAAGTCAAACCAATCATCTTGAAGTTGGTCAATTTTGTCCAAATTTTTTAAAAATATTTTCACTCTAATATTATAATTACTCTTAAATGTCATCACTCAATTCAAATACATAAATAACTTAAAAAATGTTATTTTCCACACAATATTTATATTACAAACAAAATTATTGTGTATTTTTTATAAGAGTAAAACATTATGTTATCTACGATTGTTAATTAATTATATTTTATCATTTGATATTTAAAATTTTAAAAAAATATTAAGTTTATTTGTCGGGATTATATCTATGTCAGCTAAAATTGCATCTGGTTCAGCTGAAAGTGCTTATGGTTCAGCCAAAAGTGCATCTAGTTAAATAAAAGTGCATATAGTTCTGTAAAAGATGTTGTTTTCCGTGTACGAAATAACAATTAATAATAAATAAAGGACTAAACAATAATTAAATAAAACCAGTGTAATCTTTATTAATTTCCAAATGAAATACAATAAACTGATTACAACATGTAGGTACTGAATTGTAAATAGAAACAAACGTAATCAGATTATTATTAATTAATAATCTGATGTACTGATTTGCAATTAAAAGAAACTGCCGGACTGGAAAGTATAGACTTAACAGCCGGACTGTTCTGTTATGAATTTAAATTACAGAACTGAATAGAAACTAATCTAATTACAGAATTAAAATACAGAAATGAAATTACAGAATAGAAAACAGTACTTTAAACTAATTACAGAAAAGTAAATACAGAATATAAAAGCTACAGCTAAGGACAGAATATTTAAATACTGAATTAAAATACTGAATTGAAAGGACAGAATGTAAAAACTGAATTTAAATGCGAAAAAATAAAACGGACAGAATGTAAAATTAAACGGACGAGGCTACTGTTAACAGTATGCCCTTAACCGATATTCGCCCAACCACCTTAAGGTTTCTGGTTGCGTTGGCGCTTCGATCCCAAGGTACAACGTCTCTCGGAAGACTCGCCGGAAACTGGCGACGAGTCTAAGTGGAGCTTTTAGTGGGTGGTTCTCTCTGGTTTCTAAGTGCTATGAAAAAATATATGCAGCTTTTGGTTAGAGAGAAGATACTGATTTCATGTGTGTTAGAATGTGAGGGGATGGCTGCCTCTTTATAGAGGAAATTCTGAAACCGCAGAATTTATTGGTCATTTAATTCTGGGAGTTACATCCCCAGAATCCGCCTCCAATTACTGCTGGAGTTTTAAACCTTCTGGAACTCTAGGGACTGCTCTTGCAAATATGCAAAAGTCCCTTTTCAGATTTAGTACAAGACCCAAGACCCGAGACCCGAGACCCGAGACCCGAGACCCGAGACAAATCTCAAATTCCAAATCCCAAATCCCAAATCCCGCATCCCGCATCCCGCATCCCGCGGCCCGTGACCCGAGGCCCGAGGCCCGAGTCCCGAGTCCCGAGTCCCGAGACCCGAGACCCGAGCGAGCGCGCGCGTGTGTGGTACACACTAACCCACTCATGGGTATGCGGACTTTATTAGTTTACCAACTACATGGGATGGACTTGTATATATAGAGTAAAAAACAAGCTTGTTTTTCCAATGTGGGATAACCCTCATGGTTTATTCCCACTCTCTACTCCACTTTCCAGATTTCGGTTTTTTCCCTCTTTCGAGTACCAACATTCGAGTCCAATTATCATTCACACCATTCCTCCGAATAGGTCATGCGATATACCGTTGCGAAGCTCGTCGCACGAGCTACTCAAACGCATAGAGTATGGCCTCAGAAAAACTGAGGAGTCATATTAAAAATTGACTCAAAGTTGGTCCCTGACCACTTTGGAAAAACATGTTTAAACTACATGTTTTTCCTATTTTTCCAACAATCCCCCACATGAATGCAATTGGCTCGAAAGCCCATGTCCTAAATGCAAATCAAGAGAACCGCAAAAGTTCACTGCCTAAGGTCCGGTAGCGCACGCCTTGAACCTGCCGTAGCGGAGTACCACCCAGAATACTACTATTAGGTAGCGGTAAAGCTTTGAACCATCAAGCTTTGTGTATCCCAGAATGGCACCCGCACAGTGCCCTCTCTACCCACGTACTAGGCCCTTTAGTTGTTGTCCATATTTGGCCTGGACTGCCTTGGCAACTTCAACTCAGTGATCTAGTGAATTAGCCCAAGCTCATCACATGGTACCGGCCTTACACACTAGTTATAGGTGTTCCAAGTCGAAAGTGTCCTGACTCACTTTACTCGACCGTCGAGTTACTTGGATCATTAAGAGCCTCAAGCTCACCCTTACAATGGTACAGGTCTATCACTCTGTCATCGCGGAGATGGGCTGGGAACTCCAGGTTCCCGAGTGCTTTGTTCGGTTTCCCCCACAGTTTAGTTTCCCTTTGAACCTATCAGGAAAGATTCCGTTTAGGTTGGGTTGCCTATGGGGGGGGCCACCAATTTAATGGGCTTTAATCCCATTCCGTTCGATGACGTCTCGACTCCCACTTGAGTCAAGCCTTTAGTTAATGGATCCGCTATATTTTCCTTTGATCTTACAAAATCTAAGGATACCACACCATTGGATAACAATTCCCTTACGGATTTATGTCTCCTACGTATATGTCGAGACTTTCCATTATACATATGATCCTGAGCCCGCGCAATAGCTGATTGACTATCACAATGCACGCTTATTGCGGGAACAGGTTTCGGCCATATTGGAATTCCTTCCAATAGACTTCTCAGCCAGTCTGCCTCTTCGGTTGCTAAGTCTAACGCTATGAATTCTGATTCCATAGTTGACCTTGCAATACATGTCTGTTTGGAGGATCTCCAAGACACAGCAGCTCCTCCCATTATAAACACATATCCACTCGTGGATCTTGTGCTATTGGAGTCTGATATCCAGTTGGCATCTGAATACCCTTCCAGTACCGCTGGATATCTGGTATAGTGCAGCCCGTAATCGGCTGAAAACCTCATATACCTGAGAAGTTTCATTATGGCCTTCCAGTGTTCCTCATTTGGATTACTGGTGTACCTGCTCAGTCTACTCACTGAGTTTGCTATGTCTGGTCTAGTGCAATTCATTATATACATGAGACTGCCTATGACTCGAGAGAACTCCAATTGATTCACACTTTTACCGAAATTCTTTTTCAGGTTACAGTTGAACTCAATTGGGGTTCTTGACATAGCTTTACTGTCCTTGTCAAACTTGTCTAAAACTTGTTTAACATAGTGACCTTGGGACAAGGCATACCCTTCTGATGTTTTGGTAATCTTCATACCAAGTATTACATCAGCTATACCTAGGTCCTTCATATCGAAGTGTTGTGATAACATTTTCTTTGTGGAGCTGATTCTATCATTACTCCCAATTATGATCATGTCATCCACATAGAGACAGACTACCACACAGTCTCTTCCACTTCCTTTAGAGTAGACACATTTATCACACTCATTAATGTGAAAACCGTTTGATAGCATAATTCTATCAAACTTCTCGTGCCATTGCTTTGGCGCTTGTTTGAGTCCATATAGAGACTTTACAAGTTTGCACACTTGGTGCTCTTTACCAGGAACTACAAACCCTTCCGGTTGTTCCATGTAAATCTCTTCTTCCAGTTCTCCATTTAGAAACGCCGTCTTTACATCCATTTGATGTATTTCCATATCAAACAAAGCTGCGAGAGCAATGACGATTCGGATAGACGTTTTCCTTGAGACAGGGGCATATGTGTCAAAATAATCGACACCTTCCGTTTGCCTGAAGCCTTTTACTACAAGACTCCCCTTGTATTTCTCAATCGTGCCGTCAACCTTTAACTTCCTCTTGAAGATCCACTTGTGACCTAGGGGCTTGCATCCTTTCGGAAGATCTACTAGTTCCCAAGTGTGGTTTTGCATGATTGATTCAATTTCATTTTGAATAGCTTCTTTCCAATATTGGGAATCCGGTGTTGACATAGCTTGTTTATATGTCGCCGGTTCGCCTTCAACCATGAAGGTTAGGAAATCAGGTCCAAAGGAAGTTTCCTTCCTTGCCCTTTTGCTGCGCCGAGGCTCTTCCTCTTCCTCTTCCTCTGTTGGTTCACTTGCCCCCACATTTCCTTCACTGTTCGACTCTTCAGTTGGTACAGATGTAGGTAATTTCCGGGGAAAGATATCTTCAAAGAAAGAGGCCTCTCGGCTTTCCATATACGTATCTACGTGCACATCGGGATTATTCGACTTGTGCACGAGAAACCGATATGCACTACTATTATATGCATATCCGATGAACACACAGTCCACCGTCTTAGGACCAATTCTCATCCTCTTAGGAGTGGAAACTAGGACTGTTGAACTTAGAGTTCAATAATGATTTTGATTATAACTTTGATTATGTCTTTAATGATTTTACGATTTCGATGATATAACGCTTGTCTTTTCCAAAAGTCGTAAATGAAAATTTCAGAATGCCAGAAAGATAGAGCACAGAAAAACGAAGCCACAGGTTCAAGCGGAACCAGAATCGGAGCTAAAACGAAGGAGTTATGAGCTTTCGAAGAAGACCGAAAAACTGCCAGAAGAACAGACGACCGATCGACTGGACAAAAACGACCGATCGTTTTTGTCCCAATTTCTTCCAGTGAGGACATCGAAAAAACGACCGATCGTTTTTCAGAAACGACCGATCATTTTCTGGAAAACGACCGATCGACTGTAGAAAACGACCGATCGTTTTCTACAGAATTCGAAAACAGCTTTTCAGCTTTTTCTGGAAAATAGCTTAAAACAGCCTCAACCACTTCTAACGGTCATAACCCAGAAAAACAGACCTTTGGTCTACATATACAAGCTCAATCTCTCTCCCAAACCACCAATCAATACACCAATCTATCATCCTAAAACCTCTCTCATAAAAACCCTAAAAATCACCATTTTGGTGAAAATATTCGAGAAAGAGGTAAATTGAAGAAAAAGCCATACAAGCTCAATCATCATCAAAAACTCACAAGTTAGCTTATTTAGAAGCAATTAGAATAGTGAGTGTAGTTACATTATTGTAACGAAATTTGTAACGAGTGTTTTATAAACTCATTTTTGTGAGCGAGTGATCGGGTAGAGGCTTTGTAAGCAAGTGAAGCTTAAAAGCTCTAGGTCTTTCATTTCGGGACACTCATAGAGTGAGGGGGAGCTTAATCGATCGATTAGCTCGTTAGGATTGTAATATCCGAAAAAGATTTTTTAGTGAAATACTCGGTAGTACCGAGGAGAGGACGTAGGCGCGTTTTGCCGAACCTCTATAAATCACGGTGTCATCTTCTTCACTTAAACTTTTACTTTCCGCAAATATTTATTATTGCTTATTTTCTTGCTTGCGTTTGAATTAATTAACGATTATTAACGCTTAAGCTTAGAATTGCGAAAGTTGGGGTGTTAGTTGCACTTTAGTTTTAATTAGGCGAAAATCGCCATAAACCTTATTCACCCCCCCTCTAAGGTTTAGCCGCACACGGGCCAACAAGGACCTTTGCGAGGCAACCCCAAACCCGCAGGTTCTTATAACTGGGTTGATGACCTTTCCATAATTCATATGGGGTCTTTTCTCGCTTCTTATGTGGTAACTTGTTTAAAACATAGTTAGCGGAAAGTATCGCTTCCCCCCACATGTTCTGGGGTAACCCAGAACTGATTAGCATAGCATTCATCATTTCCTTTAGCGTTCTATTTTTATGCTCAGCAACCCCATTTTGCTCGGGAGTGTATGGGGCTGTGGTTTGATGTATAATGCCGCTTTCAGCGCATATCTGTTCAAACGGTGATTCATATTCACCGCCTCTATCACTTCTCAATGTTTTAATCTTCCTATTGAGTTGATTTTCCACTTCGGTCTTATATAGAGCGAATTTCTCTACTGCTTCGTCTTTACTTCTCATTAAGTAAACGTAGCAGTATCTAGTACAATCATCTATAAAGGTGATAAAGTACTTTTTCCCTCCTCGCGTTTTTATAAACTTTAAGTCGCATACATCCGTGTGTATTAGACCGAGAGGTTCACTTTCTCGTTCAACATGTTGAAACGATGATTTCGTTAATTTTGCTTCTACACAAATCTCACATTTGTGTTGCTTATCAAAAACGAAATTTGGTATTAGTTTTAGTGAAATTAATTTCTTTAAAGAATTATAATTCACGTGACCTAATCTACCATGCCACAAATGAAATGACTCAAATAAATAATTAAACTCAGAATTTTTATTGGCCTCTTGGGCAACAGTCATTACAGTACTTGTGTTAGCCTCAGTTTTAGCACCTTTATTTGGAGCAGGTGTCCCTACGTTCAACTTAAACATGCCGTTGGTCATATAGCTACGGCCTACATAGACACCATTCTTGGTGATTACAAGTTTATCGGATTCTAAAACTAGTTTAAACCCGTTCTTCACCATCACCGATCCTGATACCAAATTCTTGCGGATATCCGGAACATGAAGCACATTTGTCAACCTCAGCTCTTTTCCCGAGGTCATCTTCATCACGACTATTCCTTTTCCTTCCACCTTGGAAGTAGCAGAATTTCCCATGAAGCAGCTTTCTCCCTCTACCGCTTCGTAGGTCTTAAATATCCACCTTGTTGAACAGATGTGGCTTGTGGCGCCAGTATCTAGCCACCACTCTTTGGGGTTGCTCCCCACGAGATTGACCTCAGAGACCACAGCAGTAAAGTGGTCGTCATCTCGTCCTCCCTCAGCCAGATGAGCCTGAGCTGGAGCTTTCCTCTTCCCTTTGCCCTTAAAGTTCCTCGGGGGGGGGGGGGGGAGGGGGGGCTTAGGCTTAGTAGCGCCTTTATTGTCATAACAGTCCGCGGCACGATGACCGGTCCTGTTACACACAAAGCAGGTTCCTGCAAATTTCTTTGCGACAACAGCACTGCCTCCGGTGTCAAAACGTTTCCGTTTGACGTTGGAGCTTTCGACCACATTGGACTTTGCCATCGGGATGACAGCACCACCGACTCTCCTCACAGAGCGACGGTTGCTCACCTCGATATTGAGCTTCTCAATGAGCCCCTCCAACCTCATTTCCTTCCGCTTGTGCTTCAGGTAGTTTTGAAAGTCTTTTCAAGACGGCGGCAATTTCTCAATCATGAGTGCCACCTGGAAAGGCTCATTAATAACTAGCCCCTCAGCCTCAAGGCGGTGATAAATCAGTTGGAGCTCCTCAACTTGCTCCATGACACCCCTGCTGTCAGTCATACGGTACTCGTGAAAGTCCGTGACAACAAATCTCTTTGTGCCAGCGTTATTCACCTTGTACTTATTTTCGAGAGTCTCCCACAGCTCCTTTGCAGTAGCTTTGGGCTCGAAAACACTAAACAGCGTGTCATCTAGAGCACACAGGATATAGTTCTTGCATAGGTAGTCGGCATGTCTCCATGCCTCAACCGCAGAGAACGACTGCTCGTCCAGATCGTCCTCGCTTAGGACGGGAGCAGTCTCCTTAAGAAACCTGGTCAAATTCAGAGTGGTGAGATAAAACAGCATCTTTTGCTGCCAACGTTTGAAGTTGTCACCCCTGAATTTTTTCGGTTTCTCCAGATGAGAAGTCGGCAAAGTAGGCACTGCCGAATACATCGGTGCCTTGCCCTTGGCCGCAGCCTTGGCTCTTGCCGCAGCCTTAGCTGCAGCCTTGGCCGTGGCCGCTGCTTCGGCCGCAGCCTCAGCTTTGGCCGTAGCATCCGCCATAGCCGTAGCCGCGGCGGCCTCAGCCGCTGCAACTGCGTCATCGGCGTTAGCCCCCACAATCGCATCGCCCCCAGTGTTATGGACATCTCCACCAACCACTGGGTCATGCTCACTTCCGATAGGCCACTCAATAGGCGACGTGTTTGTCATCTGAAACGACAAGACAAGACGTATGAGATACGCGTACAATAAATTCTATAAACAAACACCAAAACTGATATTTGGGTTTGTAAAAGAATTATCAAACAAAATAAAATAAACTCTTTATCCTTTTGAATATCAATACGGTTGATATTAAAAGGATTAAAACAATTCTTATTGAATACCAATACGGTTGGTATCAACAAGAAAATAAAATTAAAATAAAAACTGTTTGGAATTTATTCTTTGTAATTCAATTTCTAATATAATTTAGAATTGAAAACAAGAAAGCATTATTCCTTATAAAATTAAATAATTGTATTAATCAATACACGAAAGAAACAACAGATTATCGGTTAAGATTGTTGGTTTCCGTGTACGAAATAACAATTAATAATAAATAAAGGATTAAACAATAATTAAATAAAACCAGTGTAATCTTTATTAATTTCCAAATGAAATACAATAAACTGATTACAACATGTAGGTACTGAATTGTAAATAGAAACAAACGTAATCAGATTATTATTAATTAATAATCTGATGTACTGATTTGCAATTAAAAGAAACTGCCGGACTGGAAAGTATAGACTTAACAGCCAGACTGTTCTGTTATGAATTTAAATTACAGGACTGAATAGAAACTAATCTAATTACAGAATTAAAATACAGAAATGAAATTACAGAATAGAAAACAGTACTTTAAACTAATTACAAAAAAGTAAATACAGAATATAAAAGCTACAGCTAAGGACAGAATATTTAAATACTGAATTAAAATACTGAATTGAAAGGACAGAATGTAAAAACTGAATTTAAATGCGAAAAAATAAAACGGACAGAATGTAAAATTAAACGGACGAGGCTACTGTTAACAGTATGCCTTTAACCGATATTCGCCCAACCACCTTAAGGTTTCTGGTTGCGTTGGCGCTTCGATCCCAAGGTACAACGTCTCTCGGAAGACTCGCCGGAAACTGGCGACGAGTCTAAGTGGAGCTTTTAGTGGGTGGTTCTCTCTGGTTTCTAAGTGCTATGAAAAAATATATGCAGCTTTTGGTTAGAGAGAAGATACTGATTTCATGTGTGTTAGAATGTGAGGGGATGGCTGCCTCTTTATAGAGGAAATTCTGAAACCGCAGAATTTATTGGTCATTTAATTCTGGAAGTTACATCCCCAAAATCCGCCTCCAATTACTGCTGGAGTTTCAAACCTTCTGAAACTCTAGGGACTGCTCTTGCAAATATGCAAAAGTCCCTTTTCAGATTTAGCCCAAGACCCAAGACCCAAGACCCGAGACATTCCCCAAATCCCGCGTCCCAAATCCCGCGTCCCGCATCCCGCATCCCGCGTCCCGCGTCCCGCGTCCCGCGTCCCGCATCCCGAGGCCCGAGGCCCGAGTCCCGAGTCCCGAGACCCGAGCGAGCGCGCGCGTGTGGTACACACTAACCCACTCATGGGTATGCGGACTTTATTAGTTTACCAACTACATGGGATGGACTTGTATATATAGAGTAAAAAACAAGCTTGTTTTTCCAATGTGGGATAACCCTCATGGTTTATTCCCACTCTCTACTCCACTTTCCAGATTTCGGTTTTTTCCCTCTTTCGAGTACCAACATTCGAGTCCAATTATCATTCACACCATTCCTCCGAATAGGTCATGCGATATACCGTTGCGAAACTCGTCGCACGAGCTACTCAAACGCATAGAGTATGGCCTCAGAAAAACTGAGGAGTCGCATTAAAAATTGACTCAAAGTTGGTCCCTGACCACTTTGGAAAAACATATTTAAACTACATGTTTTTCCTATTTTTCCAACAAAAGATGCATCTGGTTCAGCTAAAAGCGCATCTGGTTCAGCTGAAAGTGCATCTAGTTCAGTCGAACGTGCATCTAGTATAGTCGAAAGTGCATAAAGTTCAATAAAAGTGATTTTTTCACTTTTTATAATTTTTTTTGTGATTTTTTTCATTTTTTTTTATAATTTTATGATTTTTTTCAATTTTTATTTTTTTTGGTGATTTTTGTGATTTTTTACAATTTTTTGTGATTTTTTTAAAAAAATCGTTTTTTTGTTTGATTTTTTTAATTTTTTTGAGATTTTTTTTATTTTATATAATTTTATATGTTTTTTTTTGAGATTTTTTGTGAAATATGTGTATGGTGTTTTGATAAATAAAGTAAATAATTAAAAAATGATACGTATAAAGAATATGAACTTATGGAGATAGTTAGGAGGAATATAAGTTCAAAAGTGGTACCTATTGGGCATTAATTCTTAAATAAAAACATAAAAATCGTTCATATATAAGCGGATCTTATATGCATTCAAATGTATAAAAGTGTCTTCAACTTTTCTTTAAAATTTTTTGGGGAAAATGACAATTTAGTATATATTCATAAACTTATTTACAAAAAACTCGGTTGTTTTGAACTTGACGACTCTTTTAAAAAAAATACATATTTTGTGAACTTATTTACAAATAGGTACATATGTCATTAAAAAAAAAAAAAAAAATTTAAAATTAAAATTTTAATAAAATAAAAACCAAAATTACAAGAACCAAAATTTTAAAAAATACATGTTTTATACGAAAATTATGTGTAATCTTGTCTAATCTTAAATATCTAATCATGTTTGATGTTGACCATGTTCAATCTTATATGTCTAATCCTGTTTAATCTTATGTAATCATTTCCAATTACGCCTAATCCTGCTTTATATTATACAACTTTTTTGATTTTTTAAATATTTTTTTCCAATTTTTTTGAACTTTTTATTTTTTGATTTTTGATTTTTATTTTTTATGACATGTGACTAATTATAAATAAGTATACGTAACTAATTGTAAAGAAGTACACATAGGTGAGTTTTTGTAATTAAAATTGATTGTTATGTATTTATTTGTAAGCCTCCGATCCAATCAAACTTTAGATATCATTCGTTAATTTTATTAGATATACTTAAAAAGATACTCAGTTATTTGTTAATTTTATTAGATATACTTAAAAAGATACTCAGTTATTTGTTAAAGATATTGATAGAACATAAAAATCAGACCCGAATATTTTATTCGGGTCATAATCAACCCACTTTATAAATGGGAATCCAACGCTTAAATGGGTCATCTCATACTTTTTATAAGAATTGAGGTGCTACTACCCAAAGCCCAAGCCCAATCAAAGGGGGACCCTTGTCTGAAAAATCCCTGGGATGAAGACATTTGTCAATATCCTAGAAGGCGCAGTTGCCTATAAATAGCCAACTACCCCTCCTAGAAAAGGACCATAAAATCTATCCAAAAAATATAGAGAGAAGTTAAGAAAAGAGAGAAACTAACCAAAGCATATCACTTCGAGAAATAAACCGAGAAAAGACAGCCGAGCACCGAATAAAAGAGGAGAAAGATCAAGACGAGAGATTAAATAGTTATATCGAGCATAATTGTAAAGCCGAAATACTAATCCGAGCAAATGTAATAGTCCGAACAAGGACAATAATCCGAGCAATAATAAAGATCAGGAAGTATCATTTATTCACGGTTGATTTATCATTATATCATTGTTGAAAAGCCTAACGCGACTGACCAAAGTTAGGGCTTTATCAAATGGCGCCGTCTCCGGGAATCATCTAGTTCCCAACTAGTTTAGAATTCGAATACCAATACTCTGCCAGACGAGCGACAATGGTTACCAATGTAGAGGAAACCCATCCCGAGATAGTAGAAACCAATAACCAAAACATGCAAATTAGCCAATAAGACCTCGACGATCTACTCGCTATCCGCGACAGATACGAAGCTATCCAATCCGGAAACCAACCAACAACCTCCTACGTCAACCAAGAACAACCGGTCGAACCACCCCGACATTTCATCGAAGGGATTGTCGACGAACGCTTTCGTCCTCGGAGGACGAACAAGACGTGCCCATATTAAGGCGTGCACGAAGACGCTTAACCGGGTCCCAAGCAGGGCCGAGCTCAAGAGTACCTCTGCCTACGGCCTCGGTCAACTCCGGTGCTCGTTTACAAACGGACGAGGCTCATCAGTTTGGCATGCCCGAGGATCCTGTACTCGGACAGTCGCCCTGACTGCCGACTAATTCTCCGAGGATGATTACACCACCCACGGTGGAGGTACAACATGTCGTTCCATTAGCCGATGAAAGGAACTACACCCAGCTACAAGCTCAGCTGGCGGCATGCATGACGGCCATGACAGCGGCCGGCATCGTATTGCCAGTTATCCAACCCGACAAAGACCCACGCCATGAAGTGGAAGATTCTGCCTACAGGGCCGCCCTGGAGGAAGCGGGTCGGCGACCCGATACAAGAGTCCCCCACCAAGGGGGCAATGTCCCAATAACTATCGTCCATCCGAACACTCATATGGAACGTGTCCACACAAACACGAAGGACGATAGATATCCCGAATACAGGATCCGGGAGGGATATGGCCCACCACCACATCAGGGAGGATACCCTCCCCCCTACCAAGTCACGGATGACGCGTTCCAACAGGCTTGGAATGTATGCCAAGAAACCCCGTGTGCTGAACAGATCACGCGGTACCGCAATCCTATGGGATTCGTCATCCCCGAATTCAGGCTCTATGACGGGAAGAGTTGCCCTATCGACCATCTGAGGCACTACAAGACGAAGATGGAACTGTGGAGTGATGACCATGCACTGATGTGCAAATTTTTCAAAAACAGCTTGGGTCAAGAGGCTTCGTCATGGTATCATAACTTACCACGGGGCTCCATTAGAAACTGGGCAGAACTGCTAAGAGCGTACTCCACCCGATACGCTGCTCATCGGAAAAAGAAGGTTAGTATCGAAACCCTTCTTAAAATGACGATGATGCCAAATGAAAGGCTCAACGATTACTGCATACGTTTTATCGACGTAGCAAACCAGATTCCACGATATGCCAATAATATAGCCATCCAAAACTTTATCAATTCCATCCCTAATGGCTATTGGGCGAGAAGGAAGTTCATAGGCAAAAACTTCCCGACCACTGATTCCCTGCTAGCCTATTGTACCCACCTCACCGATAAAAACGACGAACTGCGTTTCCTCAACCGAACTCTACCGAGAAGAGAGTCGGTCCGCGAGGCACAGGTGGGTCGCAAAAGAGTTAGAAATAACCAGGGAGAAGCATTCCAACCGACCAGAAAGGGCAAAGAGCCCGAGGCCCATAGCAGGGTAGAGCGACCACGAGCACTAGAGCCCAAACCGCTCCAGATCTCATACCCAACACCGACCAACGAACATAAACCGCTCCAGCTCGCCTACCCAATGCCACCCAAGCCATTTCAACAGGTTCGGCCCCAAGAGAGGGAACACCGAAACACTTTCGGACCGGTCGAGCTGCGATACACTTTCAACCTGTCTGCTGAAGATATCCTCAAGGATATATGCAGGGAAAGTTGGTATTCCCGACCACAACCGATCATCTCTCCCCCCGGTCAGAGAGATTCCAAGCTCTTCTGCGCATATCACGAGGATCACGGCCACCTCACTGAGCATTGCCGTAACCTGCGATGGAGAATGAACCAGTGGGGCGATGCAGGATACCTAGCCAAGTTCATCAAAGGAGCTGGGAATAAAAGCAAACAACTGGCCATCGAGGGATCTGACAACCGGCAAGGCAAAACGATCAACGTCGTTCATATGTCACGACCCAAGGGCCCAGGCGGGGAACGATCACGACAACGGCAGCTGGCCCACTTTGGCCAAGTAGCCAAGACATCACAGGCGTCGACCTCTAAACGACAATGCACACCACGACGACATCCGCCCATTTCTTTCTCGGATCTTGACGAAGAAGGGGTGATTTACCCCCACGGAGACGCCATTAACCTCCGTGTTCAAATCGGCCTAGACACAGTCAGCAGGGTACTTGTCGACCAAGGAGCCTCTTGTGATATCATGTACAATGAGCTCTTCGACAAGATGGAACTCAAGCTGCAAGATCTACAGCCTACCGATGTCACACTGATCGGATTCATCTCCGAAACGACCAAACCTTTGGGTAAGATCGTCCTCAGTGTCACAACAGGATCCATGTCGGTTCCCGTGGAGTTCTTAGTGGTCGACGACCACTCCGGGCACAACGCAATATTGGGCCGACCTTGGTTACATGCCATGAAGGCCATACCCTCTACCTATCACCAAAAGGTCAAATACCCAAATGATAGGGGGGCGATCGAGACAGCCAGAGGATGTCAAGAAGATTCAAGACGCTGCGAGGACATCACCGCGACTCTCCAACAACAACGAAGCACTGTGGAACAACCCACCAGCACAAAGAAGCTGATCAGCCAAATATCCAAAGCCGAAAGGGTTGTCGAAGAACAAGTAGGAGAGACACTTAGGAAGGTGTATATCCCGTATATGGACGAGGAGCACTATTTCCTCCTCGGCGATAACCTTCCAAAACAGGAATCCGAGGAGTTAGAAGCGTTCCTTTTCAGCAACATTGATAAATTCGCCTGGAGTCCTAAAGACATGCCGGGCCTAGACCCCAATACAGCATGCCACCACCTAAGTGTAAACGCCGAGTACAAGCCAATAGCACAGAGGAGCAGAAAAGTCTCTGTACAGCACAGAGCAGCTATAATCGCTGAAGTACAAAAACTATTGGAGGCTGGAGCCATAAGGGAGGTTTACTATCCAAAATGGTTGTCCAACCCGGTCGTCGTCCCTAAGAAGAACGGGAAGGAGAGAGTCTGTATAGACTTCACCAACCTCAACAAAGCCTGCCCGAGGGACCACTTTCCCCTTCCAAGGATCGATTAACTGGTGGACGCAACAGCGGGAGCAGAACGGATGACCTTCCTTGACGCGTACTCAGGATACCATCAAATTCCCCTCGCCCGCGAAGATCAAGAAAAGACTTCATTTATATCGCCTTTGGGAAATTATTGCTACACGGTAATGCCGTTCGGTCTACGCAATGCGGGGGCAACATACCAAAGGATGATAACACGGGTATGTCGAGATCATATAGGGAAAACAATGGAGGTATACATAGACGACATGGTCGTCAAAAGCGAAAGAGCCACATCCCACCTTCAAGATATCAGGGACGTTTTCCGAACGCTGGGCAAGCACAAACTGAAACTCAATGCGAGCAAGTGTGCGTTTGGCATCAGCAAAGGGAAATTCTTGGGACATATGGTTAGCCGACGAGGAATAGAGGCTAATCCCGATCAAATAGCGGCTCTACGAAACCTAGCAGCGCCCAAGAATAAGAAACAGGTACAAGAGCTCACGGGAATGATGGCCGCGCTGAGCAGGTTCATTAGCCGATCCGCAGATAAGGGACGGCCATTTTTCGAATCACTCAAGAAGGATAGAAAATTCGTCTGGGACCCGAAATGTGAAGCTTCATTCAACAATCTCAAAGAGTACTTGAGGACATTGCCACTGCTAGTAAGGCCGAACAGAGGAGACATTCTGGCATGCTACCTAGCAGTTTCCGCTACAGCTGTGAGCGCGGTCATCCTAAGAGAAGAAGGTCGCGAACAATTTCCGATCTACTTCGTCAGCAAGACTCTGGTCGAAGCCGAAACACGTTATCTACCCTTGGAAAAGCTATGTCTGGCATTGGTCGTCGCAACCAGGAAGTTGCCACACTATTTCATAGCTCATCAGGTCCGGGTATATACAAAATTTCATATTAAAGAGTCACTTCGACGGACGGACATTAGCGGCCGAGTTGCCGCCTGGGGGGTCGAGCTATCCCAATTTCATATCGAGTTCGCACCCCGCCATGCCTTAAAGGGACAAGTCCTGGCCGATTTCGTCGCCGAATTCACCGAAGGCTATGACGAGCCTTTGGCACTCTCTCCACAATCACACTGGCAGATACATGTCGACGGATCAGCCACCAAGGACGGATCAGGAGCAGGGATCGTCCTAAGGTCTAGAGAGGGAGCAATCATCGAAAAAAGCATAAAACTGGGCTTCCGAGCTACCAACAATGAGGCAGAATACGAGGCCATGATAAATGGCATGCTTATTGCCCGGTCCCTCGGATGCTCCCACTTAATTGCAAGCTCAGACTCCATGCTCATCGTCAATCAAGCCACCGGCGAGTACCAAGCGAAAGATGATAGAATGATCCTCTACCAAGAAAAAGTCCAAAGCTTGATGGCCACCTTTGAACAGTGCGAGTTAGTAAGAATCAATCGCACCGAGAATGCACATGCTGATGCATTGGCCACCCTAGCCTCGACATTAACATTGACCGACACCCGGTCGATCACAGTGGAACTACTGCCGACCCCGAGCATAATAAAAAGGGTAAACCGGGTGACATCGATACAGTACGAACTAGGTTGGATGGAGGACATGACCCATTATCTACGAAGTGGAACGCTTCCGGTCGACAAGATAAAAGCGCTGAAAATTACAAGAAAAGCTCCTCGCTTCTGGCTATCCAAGGACGATAAACTATACAAATCCAGTTACCGGGGACCACATCTACTGTGCGTCCCGACCGAGCTACAACTGCCGGTCTTAGAGGAAATTCACGAAGGATCCTGCGGAGCACACATCAAAGGGCGATCCCTTGCAAACAAGGCAGTGACCCAAGGATATTGGTGGCCCTATATCAAGCGAGACGCCGATGCATACGTCCAACGATGCGACAAGTGTCAACGATTCGCCAAGATACCACGGCTCCCTTCATCTATGATGACCCCGGTATCAGCACCATGGCCGTTCGCTCAATGGGCAATCGATTTGGTCGGTAAACTCCCAAGAGCACCTGAGAATGTGGAATATCTGATCGTTGCGACTGATTATTTCACCAAATGGGTCGAAGCTAAACCCCTCCGAGAAATCAAAGCCAGCAACGTCAAACAATTCATTTGGGAATACATCATAACTAGGTTCGGTATACCGTATGCTATAGTCGCCGACAACGGAACCCAGTTCAAAGATGCCAATTTACAGCTGTGGTACGAGGAACTCGGTATCCGAAAATTCTATTCGACGCCGACATACCCACAAGGGAACGGGCAAGACGAAGTGTCAAACCGAACAATATTAGACGGCATCAAGACCACCCTTGAACAGGCAAAGGGGAGGTGGCCCGAGCGGCTACTCAACGTTTTATGGTCGTGCCGAACTACACCCAAGACGGGCACTAAGGAAACCCCGTTTAGCTTAGCATACGGTGTTGAGGCCATCATACCGACAGAGATCGGGCTACCCACACTCCGAACGACGTTGGTCGAGCAGGGAAATAATGAACAAAGAATGAGAGAAGAGCTCGACATGATAGACGAGAAACGAGAGATAGCGGCCCTTACCTTAGCTAAGTACCAACAAAGCGTAAAGCAAACCTATGACAAGAGAGTAAAAGGATCTAAAGAATTCATGGTAGGAGAACTGGTGCTGCGACGAGTGACGGTCTATACCCGCAACGAAATACATGGCAAACTGAGCCCTACCTGGGAAGGCCCATACGAAATCGTCAAGCGAACAAGTCCAGTCTCTTACAAAATCAAAAGCGTCCTATTCGCCAACAGCCGAGGGGAAAAGAATTCTTGGAATGTGGCTAACCTAAAGAAGTACTACGTATAGGCAATGCTCCGAATACAAGTACAGGTGCTACCTTACCCTTCTTGCTTAATGGCATTATCTTTCTTCTTTTGAATGAATAAAATATATTATTATGCTGTCTACTAATACTATGAGATTCTCGACATGGCCGAAGTGCCTAGAAATACTATGAAATTCCGTAAATGGCGTGTTACCAAAGGAACGTCTAGGAATACTATGAGATTCTCAACATGGCCGAAGTGCCTAGAAATACTATGAAATCCCGTAAATGGCGTGTTACCGAAGGAACGTCTAGGGATACTATGAGATTCTCAACATGGCCGAAGTGCCTAGAAATACTATGAAATCCCGTAAATGGCGTGTTACCGAAGGAACTTCTAGGGATACTATGAGATTCTCGATATGGCCGAAGTGCCTAGAAATACTATGAAATTCCGTAAATGGCGTGTTACCAAATGAACGTCTAGGAATACTATGAGATTCTCAACATGGCCGAAGTGCCTAGAAATACTATGAAATCCCGTAATTGGCGTGTTACCGAAGGAACGTATAGGGATACTATGAGATTCTCGATATGGTCGAAGTGCCTAGAAATACTATGAAATCCCGTAAATGGCGTGTTACCGAAGGAACGTCTAGGGATACTATGAGATTCTCAACATGGCCGAAGTGCCTAGAAATACTATGAAATCCCGTAAATGGCGTGTTACCGAAGGAACGTCTAGGGATACTATGAGATTCTCGATATGGCCGAAGTGCCTAGAAATACTATGAAATTCCGTAAATGGCGTGTTACCGAAGGAACGTCTAGGAATACTATGAAATTCCCAACATGGCCGAAGTGCCTAGGAATACTATGAAATTCCGTAAATGGCGTGTTACCGAAGGAACGTCTAGGAATACTATGAGATTCTCAACATGGCCGAAGTGCCTAGAAATACTATGAAATCCCGTAAATGGCATGTTACCGAAGGAACGTCTAGGGATACTATGAAATTCCCAACATGGCCGAAGTGCCTAGGAATACTACGAAATTCCGTAAATGGCGTGTTACCAAAGGAACGTCTAGGAATACTATGAAATTCCCAACATGGCGTGTTACCGAAGGAACGCCTAGGAATACTATGAAATTCCCAACATGGCGTGTTACCGAAGGAACGCCTAGGAATACTATGAAATTTATATGCAGGTACAATGCAAGGAATTATTCAGGTCCACAGTACGACGGCGATGCAATATAAATTGGCTAAAACAAGGAAGGAGAATCAATCTAAACAACAAAATATCAACAAGAAGCATCTCCAAAACAGGAATAACGAAATAACAAATGATTTAGCAAGGAAAAATCGATCCAATCAATTAAATAGCAATACGGCAATGGAAAGGTACAAAACAGGAATAAAGAAATAACATATATAGTCCTCGCCCGCATTACGGAGGCAACAAGAAGATCAACGACACTAAAGAAATTCAATTAAGAAGAGCTACTGCAGGAGGAGCACGACGGTAAGTGACCGAGCTCAATCTCTTCGTCATCCGTCGTTGTGTACCCATCAGACTCATCACCATCAAAACGCTCCTCAGAAATGAGGGCATCAAAATTGGTCGTATGAGCCCCAACACAAGTCAGCGTCTGAAGCCGTGCGTTGAACTCGGCTTCTTTGGCGAACTCGTGAGCATCCGAGGCCGCTTTACGGCGATCATCGTCAAAGGAGAGGTTACGGCGAGCTTCGATCACAGCTGCGGAAGCATCGTATCTGGCACGGGACAAACGGAAATACTTCACCAACACGTTGGCCTTGGTCACAAGCAACTTTAATTTGCCGAAGTACTCGCCCTTTGCACGCCAATATCGATCCAAACGACGCTCCTGAACCTCAACAGCATGCTCGGCACGGCGAACGTATTCTCGAAAAGAGGCCGCCTGGGTTTTCAGCTTGGTCCGCAGTCGAGCACATTGGTCGGTCAATTTGACATTTTTGCTCATCAAAACAATGTAGGGCCACCTGTCAGGCACCTCACTAGCCGCACCAGGTGAGACCTCGTCCCGGGCAGCACCAGTAGGTCCTAACCCCGGGTTAACTAGGCAGAGAGAACCAGCCTGGTGCGACATAGTAGCATGTGCCTATAAAAAAAAAAGAGGGGGGGAGACGAACGAGAAGAGATGAATAAACAAAACAAAAAAAAAAAAAAAAAGAAAGGGAAAGAAGCTACCAAAAAAAAAAAAAAAAAAAAAGAAGCGAGAGAATTTTTTTATACAAGCTACAAAGAAAACGACAAAACAAGCTATTTTACTAATCCGAAAACCCTTCAACAGACGCCGAAGTCTCTACTACATCGGCAAAATGAATATCTCGCAATGAATTAATTTGCGTCCCCAAACGCTCACGAATGACCGCCTCGATTCGGTTCAAGGCAACAGTGGTTTCCGTTACCCCGGCCTTCGCATCCACCATGGGCTCTGCCCGGGACACACCACTCATTCCTTTTATATGCTCCAGCACCTCTAAGGCGCGAGCTCGGGCCCAATACGCTTTGGCAAAGGATAGCAGCAGATCCGCGTCCTCGAAAACGGCCCCAAGGACCAAGCTCAAGCTCGTCACACAAACTCGGGCTTCATCACGAGAACGTCGTAGGGCACTGAGAAGTTCCTTTGCTTTACCCTTATTTGCCGTATAATGGGCGGTCTTTTTACTAAATTTCTCTCCCAAATCACGTAACCGGATCGCCAGGTTGGAAATATGAATATTCAGACCCTCGATTTCCTGATAGGCACAAGTCAATTTCGCGGTAAGGGACGCGTTAGACCTTTCCAAATCCTCCATTACGTCACCTACACTACGACTAGGCGAGGTCCAGACCACCATGGCAAGGGGGTTATTTGGTTTTCATATCCTTCAAAATATGACGACCATCAAAAGAAATTAACCCAAGCAAGCCCAAGAGAAAGAAACCACAGCACCTATATTATCACTTCCCCAAAAGAATCTGTTTCTAGATACAAAAAAAAAAAAAAAAAAAAAAATACATAATGCTAGGAAGATAGTCAAGGTTCCACCTGAGGAGATGCTGGTGGGGGAACAACAGTAGCATCCGGTCGAGGAGTGGACGGGGTCGACATAGAGTGAGGACGCAGCGCTGTCGAAATTGTCTGTCCCGGTAGCCGAGGAAGCTCTTCTTCACGAAGATTCGCCCAGTCCAAGGGTTTCGGCGGTGCACCATGCGGACACGGATACACCAACTCCGACCACGCCCTATCCGACAAAGGAACATTCGCGAAATTGAGCGCCCGCACATGAGCGCAGTATACAGAGAAGTTGGCCATCATCGCTAACTTTTTCCGCTCCTCCGCTTGCGCCGTTTTCAGGGCAGACACCTTAGCCTTTTCGGCTTCCACGTCCTCAGCCATGAGCAAGTTCTCCTCCTCTAATTCGCCGTACTTAGCGGCCATGCTCTCTTTTTCCACCCTCAATTTCTCGACATCCTCGGTCAGGTGCAGGAAGTCCACCGACAGTTTGTCATAATTCTCGCCCAGGGTTTTCTTCTCGGCGACCAATTTCTCCTTCTCGGCCACCAGATTCTCCTTCTCGGCCACCAGCTTCTCTTTCTCAGCCCCTAGAGCTCCCAGCTGATCCCGTAGCGCACGGTACTCATAGCAATCTACACTTCAACACATTAGTTTCCAAATAAAATACAAGTACCAAACCTATATAGTGAAATACGAGCCCCACGTACCCTCAGCGCATCCGCGTGGGCCTGCTCTATAACCGACATTGTAGGTTGGGCAGATAGTCTTTCTGCATTCTTGAACACATGGGGTTTCAGAGCCATATACCCCATCTTCAACGTTCTCGGTTGATCCAGCAGTTCACCCCTACATCGGTCAATGTACCGGGTCATTGCAACCCCGTCAACCAACCCCTTCTCGGATCCGTCAAGAGCCTCATCCTCGACACCCATCACAGCATCCCCGGCATTCTCTTCGCTGCCTTCCATTTCCACCCCCACGTCCTCCTCCAACTGCTCAATCTCAGGGGCCCTATGCTCGATCTCTTCCTCAGTACGGAGGGGCGAGCAAACGGGCAAATCTATCGGACCCTCGGTGGGGATAGGCGAGATGACAGGCAAAGTCATCGTACCCTCTCCCATGTTCGTCAAGAGGTTCATATATCCGAATACATCGTCGATCGACCCCTGAAACACAATAATACCCATAGACCGGGCAAGAGCGAGGGTAACCAATGGAGAAGTCAGTAGCTGAAACAAGATGACTAATAAAGCAAAGCACTAGCGAACCAAATGACAAACAACCAAGAGACAAGAAAATCATAATACATATACACATACCTCGCCCGGAGCAGAGGCATCCTCGGCGGTATCCCCTTGAGCAGCAGCAAACACCCCCTCGCCCGAGCCAACGTTAGCATCTTCCTCGGTAACCGATGTATCGGTTCCCCTAGCCCTCTTCGTTGTTTCAACGACAGGGTCAGATGCACGACGCTTAGAACGAACGGCTTTTTTCCCAAGCCGAGTAGCACATCGAGCCTGGACCACCTTTAAGAATTCCTCCTCGGGCTCTTTGGGGATCTCGGGTGCAGGATTCCCCCTGGTCACCGACCCCATAGGGTAACCGAGCAACATGGGAGCCGTACGACTCGCAGGATCCGGCGTAGGTCCAGGCCCCCACCATTTCCAAAGAGCTAACAGAGCCTCTACATTGGGGGCGCCGAGGTCTGGCATGATGGGAGCATTGGTCGCCGGTCCAGGAATCTGGTGTCCCGCACAACCCCATGCACCGGAAGCAATTACAATACCAAGATTACGCTCTTTATTGGTATCCGGCAAACCGATAACGAGCCGGCAAAAGGCACGCAGAGTCTTCAAATACGAGCTGCGACGCTCAAAGCTCAAACTATAGACTCCAAAGACGTCCTTCAGTTCAATCGGTATTCCGGACAACTCCGATAGCCTTTGGATACCATTCAGAGTACGGTAACCATTTAGGGCCAGTTGGGCCGGAGCAATTTGGACGGCCTCAAAGAACGAGGCCACCCAATTTGTAAAAGGAAGTCGAAGACCCCCAGTAAAGAATGCCGACGAACGCACAGCTACCTCGCCGGCAGGAACAAATCCCAGCACCTCCTCGTCAGAAATAGGAAGCCGAATATGTACGTTGTCGGGTATTCCGGCGAGTTCTTTAAAATCCTTCTCCACGAATGTGCCAACTTGGGCCACACTTTGGGTCAAAATTTCCTATACAATGATCATCAAAAGTCCATCAATATACTAACCAAATACACAAACCAGAACCACATCAATAGAACGAGAACCACCCCCCCCCCCCACGCACATTACATCAGAATCATCAGACATATATAGATAACCTGAACCATATACCAACGACACACCTATGACCACAATGACAAATCAAATACAACTCCTAAAAGAGGGAAGGGGGGCGAACGAAAAGTCACTTACAGTAATCATTTTGAGTAAGCAAGCGCGAACAGCAGCAAGTCTTCCAACACAACCACGAAACCCTAGATCAAGCGGCCGAACTCTTTTCCTTTTTGGCGGGAAGAATATGCTTTAGAGAGAGAGAGATATTTTCTTCAGCAAATTCTGTGATAAAAATAAACAGGATTACTTGGCATAATAGAAAGGAGTGGAGTCACAAAAGGAATAAAATAATAACCGTCCTTTCGTGTAACAGAGGTTTACCTTTTTCCAACCATACAAAAGTCAACAACCGCTGCTCTTTTTAACATATAAACGCTCCAGATTTCGCCACGTCAGCACGTATCCCACTACCCAAGGCAGTTCACATCATTAGACCTAAATAAACGGCCAGTGGACCCTACCACGAAAAGCTTCCCACATACGCTACCACTACTATCACACCGAGAATGTCCCCCGATTAAAGTTCCTCGACTCCCAACCAATCCTTACCCAAAGGACACACCGAACAAGGTGGACGAAGACCGTTCCTAGCTTGATGGCAGGGAGCATCAAGTCTAACAACGCTCTCCGGGGGGATAACCGGGCATATTGTTCGGTGTATGCTCAGAAACATAAAAGAGAAGCAAACAGGAAATAAAATAGGACAGAATCAAAAGCAAGACAAGTTTTATTCATCCACAAAGGGGGAAACACAAACAATACAACAGAAAAAAGAAAATACACCCATCCTACTTTTTCGAACTATCCCCCATAGCAACATCCCTCTTCGCCAAAAGTTCCTCCAGACGCTCCTTCTCCCTAACCAAACGAGAAATCGCCATCTCAGCCTGTTTCAAGGCGTAAGACTGAGACTCGCATTTTTGCTCGGCCTTGAAACGAGCAGTGCCCTCCTCGTCCCAATATTGTTTAAACCTCCTCGCTTCAGTCCGAGCACACATGAGATCATGTTTCAGCCATGACATCTCAATTTCTTTTAGTTGAAGAGGTGTCAAATCCTCCTCCCCAAAGCCAGGGGGACGAGGTAGCAAAAAGGTAGGCTCCTCTTCCATAAGGGCCTTCTTTTTGGAGGCAGACCTAGTGATGGGAGCCATCTCACGCAAAAGCAAATTATAAAACAAGAGAGAGGTAGAAATTGATAATGAGATACAGGCAATAGGGAGCATTTATAGAGAATCAAAAGGCACAAAATACGAGGCGTTACATTGGTTCACAAGACAGGCACGAGACACGAAAAGATACAACTGATTCATCAAATACAGAAGATAAAACACAAATGGCAAAAGGGGAAATACAAAAGAAAACCAGCCCAATCTAAGGATCAATGGGTGGAAAAACCGAACTGCCAGACCGAGAGAAAGCAAAACGAGCAGAACAATTCAACCGAGCTTGGTAGGAATCGTTCATGGCGACCAAATCATCATTCTCCGAGGAGAGCCTGTTGTTTTCCGTAGTAAGAACCCTGACGCGTTCCACGAGCCGAGCATTCTTTACCATTATGTTAGCTAGGCCTTGAGGAGAGTTGTCAAACTCATCTTGAGAATGGTCCCAAATTTCCTCGGCATCATACCAGGAGTTGGCCAGATGGTTTCTCTGCAGCAACAAGTGATCGAGCTGGCGACTCAGTGCCGAGATCTCGGTCCATTTCACCGTCTCTTCGGGATAAGAGCCGAACAAGCTCAAGGCCAAAACGCCATACTCTTTCTCAAGCCTTGCCATCCGACGGCGGACCCGAGATACCTCAGTATCCAAGCCCTTCATCTGAGCATGATATCTCACCACAGGTCCAGACATTCTGAGAAATTGTTTAGTACGGAAGAAAATAAAGGGCTAAGGAAGAGAGAAGCAAAAATAAAAAAGAGATGATAAACTACCAAAGAAAAGAGAAGTACTTATAGAACGAAGAGTATGATATTTTATGACCTTGCTTGGGAAATTGCATATTTCCTGACCTACTAGGGAGCATGCACATTTCCTGACCTACTAGGGAGCATGCACATATGTTTGACAGTGATGGGGACATCTACTGACATCTGATACTACAGTGCAGAAGAAATAAAGACGAGATATTCAAAGATCTAGATTCCAGACAAACAACAAACCACAGGTACAATATAAAAAGAAATGCAAAAAGAAAAGGGCAAAAATACTTTTCATTAATGAAGATGGAATACATCATTGTTCATTACATCAATAGACTATATTACATCAAGGTCTATTACATCCGAGATAAAAATCTATTACATCCGAGATAAAACCTATTACATCCGAAAAGATCTATTACATCCGAGAAGAGCTAGTACAGAAGATCAGGCAAAGGATCAACTATATCAGCTGAGCAAGTGAGCAGGAGACGCCAAAAAGAAAAAGTAAGAAGAAAGAGAAAGGAAAAGCAAGAAGAGGAAAAGAAGAAGAGTGCAAGAAAAGAAGGAAGTGATAAGAAAGAAAAGTCAAAAAGAAAAATGACCAACCCTAAATGTAACACAAAACCCTTTGGATCACAGGGCTGATTGTTACATCGTAGTGGTGCATAAAAAAAAAAAAAAAAAAAAGAGTGATGGGAGAGAAGATGAAGAAAAAGAAAGAGGAGGCACAGAAGAAAAACAGATGAGAAGAAGATAAAGAGACGAAGGAGACAGACAACTAAAAAGGAAGTCAATGAAACAAAAAAGAAACGGAAAAAGAAAAGAATAAAAAGTACGAGAAAACAGAGTATAAAAAATAAAAAAAACACAAGAGAGGAAGAGGAAGAAATGATGGAAACGGAGAAATAAAAAAATAAAAAAAATAAAAAGAGAAGAAAAAGGAAGAGATGGGAAAAGATGGGGAAAGAGCAGAGAAAAAGGAAAAAAAGAAGGGGGAAGGTTAGGGGGAAGTCGATCGGTATCGATGAGAGGGCCCGGCAGAGACATCCCTGTCCCTCAGTGTCGGGTTCCCCCTTAGCATCTCATTCTCTTCGACTAAAGCCTGACGAGCACGTCGGCAATAAGCCAGTTCGGATCTTAGCCAAGTTAATTCCCGAACCATCTCGGTATGGTGATAACGCATCACCTTCAATTCCTCCTCGGCATCCCTCAGCAGCCTTGTACATGGTTATAGGAGGCTTCAAAGGCCTCCACTTACAAAGCTAAGGCTGATTGGGTGAAAGGACCAGACATCTTAGGGAAATTATAAGATGAGGGTCTATATATGGGGGAAAATAATATGATGAGAAGTGTGGATGTAACCATGCTGTAAGCAGGTATTTATAGATCCATTAGATGAGGGCTGGGATTGAGAGTCGCAACCATTCGCCAATGGGTATTCAGAAGCGATGGCACTCAAAAGAGGTGTCTGTTCAAGAAAAACGTTTGGATTCCCAAAAGACTCTAAAGAGCGTGAGTAATTAAAAGCCACTCCTGTTCAAGAAACGTTTGGATTCTTACCAATATTTAAAGGGAGTAAGTAATAATGGCATTGAAACACGCGTCGTTTTTGGGAAGGGCATCGGTTCAAATAAATATCCCAGATCTTTTGCGCAAGGCTCAAGAAAACTCTGGTGAATAGGATTTTCTATGCACAAGGCTCAAGAAATCCTATTAGTCCCTAGATATAAAGAGTAAGAAGGTCCAATGGATAAGATCAAACGCAAGGCCCAAGAAAAGCATTAATGAGGCCACAAGCGTGCGCAGTCAAAATAAATTGCATTGGGAAAGTAATTCAGATATAAACAAGAAAAATAAATCTTTATTAATTGGTTGATACTTCGTTACAGAAGAAGCACAAAGAGGAAATACAATGAAAATAATAAAATCATTTCATAGAAGGGCCCGCTTCGTCATTCGGCTTCCTTTTCGACCGAGCATACACTTCCTTAAGGGCCAATTTGTAAGCCCTCTTGGAAGCAAGCTGCCTATCTCTGGAGGCCTCGAGCTCTTTGATCCGGGCACGAGCACGAATACTGTCGAGCAAAGACCTCTGGTGCTCCTTCTCTAGGGCATCCAATCGCTCGCCTAGTTCGGCGGCCCGACGAGCTTCCACCGACAGCCGGGCAACCCTCTTCTCGAGATAACGCACCTTCTGAACTTCCTCTTCCAGACGGTTAACGTATTCAGGAAGGTTGTCACCATATTTTTCAAGAGGAGAAGCCATTTGTTCGTTAATAAAGAATGAACTGCATAAAAAATACTGGGACAGCCCCCTTTTATAAGAAGAAAGAAGGAGTAGATCAAAGTTCATCTCGAATAAATACAACCTCTTGAACTTCCCAAGAGCATTTAAGGCAAATTAACCACAGTTCCAAATCCAATTAAAGTCATCCAAAAAGACATCAAGAAGATAAACAGACAAGAACAAAGAAAGGGAAATATTTTATTAATTCCAAAAACTTCGATTACAACTGAGGAGAAGACTCCCCATTCAAGAGAAATTACGACAGAAATTACAAAAGACTAATTATTTCGAGGAAGAGCCTTCTTCATCGTCATCCGAACTCGGTTTGGACCGAGCATGCAACTCCTTGAAGGCAAGCTTATAGGCCCTTTTTGCTGCCTTCTGCTTAGCCAGATTAGCCTCGAGCTTCTTTATATACTCATAGGCCCAATCCCGATCGGCCATCGTCACATGATGATCAGAATCCATGTCAGACAACCTTTTCTTGTAGTTTGAAACCTTGGCCACGAGTTTCTTATTCGCGGTACGAGATTTCTTGATTTCCGTTTCTAAATATGAAATATAATTAAAGGAGCTCTCACCAGTAGAACCAGAAGAAGCCATTATGTCACGAGCAAATTAGTAGTAAAATGCCTAATTATGGAGGGAGCACACCCCTTTATAGGAGTTTTCCTCGAAGAAAGATATTAGGATAGGAAACATTAAATGTGCCCCCCCCCCCGGAAAACGTCGCGAGTCTATTGCGTTTCTCGATGAAGCATTGGGAAAAACAAGACCGAAGTAACGTTCTCGACAAACCGAACATGACTCCCCCGACATGGAAACCACGCCGAGGAAGTCAGGGAGCACTTGATAGAACATAAAAATCAGACCCGAATATTTTATTCGGGTCATAATCAACCCACTTTATAAATGGGAATCCAACGCTTAAAGGGGTCATCTCATACTTTTTATAGGAATTGAGGTGCTACTACCCAAAGCCCAAGCCCAATCAAAGGGGGACCCTTGTCTGAAAAATCCCTGGGATGAAGACATTTGTCAATATCCTAGAAGGCGCAGTTGCCTATAAATAGCCAACTACCCCTCCTAGAAAAGGACCAGAAAATCTATCCAAAAAATATAGAGAGAAGTTAAGAAAAGAGAGAAACTAACCAAAGCATATCACTTCGAGAAATAAACCGAGAAAAGACAGCCGAGCACCGAATAAAAGAGGAGAAAGATCAAGACGAGAGATTAAATAGTTATATCGAGCATAATTGTAAAGCCGAAATACTAATCCGAGCAAATGTAATAGTCCGAACAAGGACAATAATCCGAGCAATAATAAAGATCAGGAAGTATCATTTATTCACGGTTGATTTATCATTATATCATTGTTGAAAAGCCTAACGCGACCGACCAAAGTTATGGCTTTATCAGATATGTTTAAAAATATTCGGCATGTTTAAAATCTACTCACTAATCGTGTATCTAGTTCATGACAAGAAAACGAAAGTATATCATTCCATATCTGTCAAAACATGAGTACAAATCTTCTATCCAATTTCTCTATGCCTTGCGTGTCTCATTACTTATTTTATCCAAAAAAAATTTTAAAAAAACTTGAAAAAAATTATACAATTACTATAATACATATATCAATACATTTCAATAATTATTTTTAAAAGAAAATTCACACAAAATTTATTTTTGAATAAATGTATAAATTAGTGTAAATTAAACATTGAATATTAAAAAAATTGTCTAAAACAATATTATGTTCAAATGTTTTAAAATTTGAATACAATATAATATAAAAGTTTATAAAATTTGAAAATAAGTAAGGGGTACAAAAGGGGATAGAGAATAGAGATAGAAGATTTGTACTCGTCAAAAATATACTTGGATATTTGTTAATCAATTAAAGATATGTTTAAAAACATTTGGCATGTTTAAAATCTACGCAAAATTTATCTTGTTGATGATTATAAGGAAACGAAAGTATATCATTCGAAAAGGGTATAAGAAGATTCTAGACGGGTTCAATTTTTTTTTATTGTACTTTGACTCTTATTAGGTTGCCCTAGGCTTATATATAGGTTTCTCTACATCTATTCTATTCACCACATTGCTTTAGGGTTTCCATATTTTATACTATATTTCTCTCTCTAGCCCCCTCTCTTTAATCATATGGCTTCTACTAGTGCTTCTGTCGAATCTTCTACTGTTGCGTCTGTCGAATCAAATATGGTGGTGTTGAATAGCTCGGATGGTGAGACGTTCGAGGTCGAAGAGAAGGTAATTATGCAATCGGAAACTATCAAACACATGATTGAGGACCTTGGCACAGACACTGCCATGCCTGTTCCGAACGTGACCGGAACAATCCTGGCCAAGGTTATCGAGTACTGCAAGAAGCATGTGGATGATAGTGATGAGGTGAAGAAGGATAATGATAAGAAGGAGGAAAAGAAGACCTTTGACAAGGATTTTGTAAAGGTTGATCAAGTTATCCTCTTTGATCTTATCTTGGCCGCTAATTATCTGAATATAAAGAGCTTGTTAGATATAACATGCCAGGCAGTTGCGGACATGATAAAGGATAAGTCTCCAGAAGAGATCCGCAAAACATTTAACATTGTGAATGATTTCACTTCCGATGAAGAGAAGGAAATTCGCAAGGAGAATGCTTGGGCTTTTGAGTGATGGGTTAGGGTCTGGATTGGTTATTTATCATGTTAGAGTTTTTCTTTACGGAACTTAATTAGTTTGGCTGCTTAGGTTTCTTTAGAGAGTCCTATGTCTTTATTTTGATACTTAATTCTTAATTATTCGCAAATTTGTGCTTTTTTAGTTATTCTGTCGAATATATTATTTCTTTTGGTGTTAAACCTATGTGATCTATTATCTGATGGAATATGGTATTTTAACTTTTGATCCATGCCAGTGATTGTGGTTTTCTTTATGAAATATTGGAACTTTATGATATTAGTTTTGAGTTTAATCTTTTGTTTTTATTTACCATTTGGATACTTTTTCCTGGCAATTCTGCTGCTTTATGCTGGAATTAATGTTTCTGTTGTTTTAATCAGGTTTTTACGGCTTCATCATGGGTGATGAGTGTTTTATTTATTTCTAAGATGTTTTCAACAAGATTTTTATGATAAATCAAGCTTGGTTGATTTGTCTTTTGTTAACTTCTGTGAATGGCATATGGGACGTTTAATTATTTTAAACATACGCAATACTTTTCTCTTAGTTTTACAGATTAGTTTTGTTTTGTATATTAGATTGTTTTTAAGTTATACGAACTTTCTCGTGATGAAATAGTCAGGTAATCCAGTCGAAAGCAAAACATACCTAAAGTTGAACTATTGGATCAGTTTTGTTTTTTTTCTTTGAAGGCCTGCAAACAAAATACTATTGAAATTATACGAAAGCAAATGTCTCAATATCTCATTTATCTGTACTTTCAGATTAACAAAGTAGTTACTCACAAACATTTCCTTGTACAAAAGACAATATACCTATCACTTTAACCAATAATATTCTCATATAGCAACAATTCAACAGAAAAGTATGAGGGCTATTCAGTTCTTTTCCGGTAAGTTGTTTTTGTTATGAACAAAGCAAGCCACTAAATAACCACCTAGTAAACATGCTTATTGTCGGGAAAGTTCTTATTTAGGATCGCTGTAACCCCGCCATATTCCGTAGAGTTTCCATTCCAAAATTTATTTGTCACCATCTCATTTGTCGTCCTCATCATGATTCAGAGTTCAGAGTATGGATATTGCTTCCAAAACGTAATTTGGCCTGTTTGTTACCATCATTTCAACCAGTTTCTGGACTCTTCTGGTTTGATGATGATGCGGCACCGTATTGCGATGGGTTTTGAGGAGTTTCCTGAGCAGAACTTGAAGAGCTGGCACCACCACCAAGATAAGAGAGAGGGTTTACATAAGATAAAAGCCTTTTTACTGATGAAAATAATCCTTCACTATTGTTATTCGGAGAATCAGAATAATTGGTAAATCTTGATGGCGTGCTTTAATTGTGTGCAACGACTATCAATGCTTGCCTGCCAACTAAACCCAATTCTGCCAAATGTTCGATTCAGATCTTGATCATTAAAGACCTTCCGAGGATATGGAACTGCAAGATCATAAGCACCCGTGACACTTGATTGGCTTGCATCCACATATTGTTTGACCATTTTTAAACTGTTTGCCAAAAGGAACTTATTTTGCAGAGTAGCCCCATCAAGCAAGCAGATATTTAAATGAACCTCAATTGAGTTACTCAAAGTTTCTGATTTTTTAATTTTTTTCTTCTCTTGAACAACATCAACGTTTGTACCCTGTGAGCCTTCACTTTCCTTGTTAACACGCACTTCCGAAGTTTCCGAATCTTTCAATCTCTTTTCTTCAATGATTTTAACACTTCTATCCCGTGGGCCTTCAGATTTCTGGTCAATCCTCACTCGAGAAGTTTATGTTTTAACTTCTGAATTACTTTTTTCATTAACTATGATATCACACTTATTTTCGATTGCCTTGTCTCCCAGTTCGGTGTTATTTCCATCTGACTTAGCAGGAGTAGGTGCTGTTTTGGATATTTCGGTTGAAGAATTAAAGGTATTGGCAGCAACTGATCCAAGTGATTCCATCTGGTCAGTTTTAATGCCAATTTCCTCGAGGTCCTTATCAGAGTGATTCAGCTCCAAATTATTTTCACTCTCCACGGGCATCATTTTCACCATTCTGTAGAGATTCAGCATTTTCGACCAATGAAAGCGATACAATATTGATGTCCGAGGAACTTCCTTGGTCAAATGTCATAGAAGCATCTACTTGTTCAAAATTATTTGAGGCCACAGCTGTAATTAGTGTTTCCTGGATATGAAGACCCAGCTATGCCTTCTGAAGGCTGGAGGTCAGTAATTCCGCATCAATAAAGCCCCCATTTTGCCAAAGTTGTAATCCATTGTATCCAACGGCTGTAATGCAAGGAGCAGATTTCTAAGGATATAATGCTGAGAAATTTGTTGCATCCTTGGTCCCTTCTGATATATGTAGCAGAATGCAGTATTTTAGCACAGAGTCAGCTACCGTTGGATTTGTCCAGGTTGATCCCTCTAGCTGGCCTGACTCTGCATTGTCACCTGAAATGTATACTACAAAAAGCTTCTTATGCCTTTTGGCCTCAAGCAATTGCTTCAACTATAGAACCTTGATATGTGAGAGAGGACAAAGAATGATCCATCTGGACGAAAGAGTCTGAATAATTGCCAGATAATTTCTTCTTGGATCAGTTGTTAAACATCTTTCTCTTGATGGGTTTTTCTTCATTGTTTTATTTGATCATTTTATCTTGATCCACCGTTATTTCTTGACCTACCATGAGACGACATGTGCACAGGAAACTAACACATGAATGGTAGGCCGCATGGTTTTTAGCGAGGTCACATATTTTTTACCAAAAAAATACCATCAGAAAATTATAGATACCCTTGCAGCTACGGCTAACTGATAATCTAAAATTTCCGGTCAGCACCTTGCATACGGACTATGTTGACAAACACATAACCACGTTTGTTGTGGAATTTGATTTTGTACTTGGCTAACCAATTGAATTCAGAAAGTTAATTGTCAACTTTTAATTTCTTCCTGTTTTTGGAGTAATATATAATAAAGTTTAATATTTCTTATGTTGGATTTCCTTGATACATTGGGGAACTCAAATTTTATTTTTTTGTAAATTTCGATATACATATAGTTTCCAACTTTCCATGTATCACTAAAATTATGCTTATTAATGTAGTGAATTAATTCAATCATCTTTCATTTTTTATGAGCAATAGAAAATTAAATCAAACAAAATGGATGAATAAAACTGCAACCCAGAGAAATAAAAATGTGAGGTTTTCTTTGTTTCTTTCTAGCACTTCTCCTTTAGTCTAAAAAACCTTATAATTATCAGACGGTGTGGAGGTGAAATTTGATGGAATTATTAAGTTGTTTTTAATCCATAGTTTGGACTTGGCCATTCTGGTTCTTGGTTAATGGGACAATCGGATGGTTAGCTAACTGACCCATAAGATCCAGCCATTCAGAAAGGATTTGGCTCATGTCATGCCTCAGAAAGATAACCCAGAATATGCGGTCCAGTTATAATTTGATGATTCCACCTAAACCGAAAAGATTTTAAGAAGGTATCTAAGCCGAGTCATGAGTTCTCCGTAAATTCGCAATCGGACAATGTCCGATTTAAGAATCAGATTGTTAAGTATGGTAGGGTTATTTCGAATCATAATGTTCCTCTTAGGAGTTGGGTGTTACTCTATCTATTGGCCTGCAGCTAGCTAATTTTTTTTAATTATCGACTATTGACTACCTACAGTACGGAGTTAGTTCAAGTTAATCGGTGAGAGCTATGTATTAAAAACCTATGGACGAGAGACCGCCTAAATTCAACTGCTAGTTTCTGCGTATATATGTGGCCTTGTGTTCTTGAGAAATCCGGTTTTGTTAGCTTTGTAGGCCCTAAAGCAATAGCTCAAGTAAGGTGGCAAACATAGTCGAGGTCCATGACTGTGGGGAATATCAGTTCATTATATTTGGGGACTAGAAATTCTAGAAACTAGAATTAGCAAATTTTGCTCCATCCAAAGAGCTTAATTTAAAGAGGTCGAAGTCTTAGTGTAGCTAGTGTTCATAGATCAAAAGAGGATATGCCTGGTAAGAACTGATTTCATAAAACGTGGAAGTAGATCGATCCTCATTTTGTTGATGTATCGATAGAGAGGGTTTAAATTTCATAAGAGGGACATGTTAATTGGTGGTTACCGTAGAATAGCAGCAATAGCTAAAGATATTGAAATTATATAAAGGGATAATCCGCAATTTTTAAATTAATTAATATGCTCGAGATACGGATCCACAAGTTGTGACTTGCTCTCACGATACAACAATTAAGTTCTGGTATCTTATAAACTGTTCGGCAGTAGCAATTTTAACACATGACACATAACAAAATCCATGCGGGCACTCGAACAACACACTAGAGCAGAGGTTTTTGCTTCTGAATTTGCCGATAATATTAAAAAGTTGAACCTTCCCTAGAGGAAAATTTATGCACAATAGGTTATCCTCGGCAGAATGCCGTTGTTAACTCTATGGCAGTTAATGAAGAGGGTGAGATGGTTGCTAGAGGTTATGATGGAAGTTTGTAGTTTGGGGACTGCCAGATCGGTTGTAATTTCCAGAAAAGCAAAATTAAACTGCAGCCTGGTCGTTTGACAATGAAGCCGGTATATACACCATGTTATACGACGTTACCGGTACAAGGCATGTCACTTGCTGAGCTGACAAGACTATAAAAATGTGGAAAGATAAGGCATGAACCTTGGTTGTTTAACAAGTTTGGTCCCTTGCATTTTTCCCTAAAGCTTACAAATCTAAAAGTTAACATGCTAGAAAGTAGCGGATCAGATTTATGATCAAGATTGAAGAATATCATTTATAGGATTTAACTTGGTGCAAGTTTTTCTTTGTTGGAATATTTGAATTCTCGTATGAACTTTTGGGTAACTGAATTTCTTTAAAGAGTTTTTTGGCTGTTTACATGTCTTGATTTGTGAATACTTTATCTTCAGTCTTAGTTGAAAACTCTTCTCCCTTCCTGTGTATATACAAGTCATTTCATATTTTTATCCCATTAATAACAAAGCAGAATTCATAGCATACTATGAGCAAAATCGTACTCTAAGTTTTCCGATTCCGGCCCAACTACCAAACATTTAATAATAATTAATAAATAATGGCGCCGGTACAAGAAAAACTGACTGAAACATAATGAAAAAGAGAGATAGAAAATGAAAAATTGGCATACTACATACAAGAGTATGCAAGTTTCATTGAACTTTTCATAAACAAGTTGGTAAATCTTGACATGAAATCTTATAAAGAAAAAGAAAAGAAAAAAAAGGCAAAAGTATTTATACCTAGGGATGGCAATTGGGCCGGGTTTCTCGAAACCCGACCCGACCCGATCTGCATATAACCCGACCCGACCTGTTTATACCCGACCCGATCCGTTTGACTCGGAATTTTTTTGATAAGCCAAATAAGTGCAAACCATTATTAAGCATTCAACAATAACCATTTAATTAAATTAGAAAAGGTTAAAAATCTTATTTTTTTCAAATTTTTCATATTTACCTGGTAAAAATTTAAAATAATCTAAATTATTGTTTACAACAATACCCAAAAAAATAAAAGGAAAAAAACTGACAACAAAAAGAAAATAATAAGCTAAAATAAAATAAGGATATATATATATATATATATATATATATAGAGAGAGAGAGAGAGAAAGCTAGTACACAAAAGAAATGACTAATTAATTTGGTGAATGAGTCTCTTTTAATATTTTTTTCATTTTTTATAATGAACTTATTTCTAACTTGCACAAAGTTGTACAAAAGTGCAAAGTAACCCAATCCAACCCGACCCAAATAATCCTGCACTTTTATCCAACCCGTACCGGGTCAGATCGGGTCGGGTCGGACCATCCCTATTTATACCCATGACAAAACTACAAACTAAATCGGCTATTTTCAATTTATGTAAGGGCCACCAATCACCATAGTTACTCAACTATATATATTTTTCTAATATTAATTTTAACCTTCGTAGAGAAAATTCTCCCCTTGGTGTTGGTTTTGTTTTCGATATTATAGAATAATACTCTCTGATACACTGATCATATATTTAATTAAAGTTTGGTTATCAATAAAGTCGTTGTAGTATAGTGGTAAGTATTCCCGCCTGTCACGCGGGTGACCCGGGTTCGATCCCCGGCAGCGGCGATTTTATTTTTTTTCAAAAAACTTTTTTTTACTTCTTATTTATCCCAGAAGAAAATAACTTGAGACATATTTTGGTTTCTTTTTTTTATAAAAAATATTTATTTTTTTATAAAAAAAAAACATTCCTTTACTTCTTATTTACCCCAAACGAAAATAACTTGAGAGATATTTTGGTTTCTTTTTTTATAAAAAAACTTTCCTTTACTTCTTATTTACCCCAAAAGAAAATAACTTAGAGACATATTTTGGTTTCTTTTTTTATAAATAAACTTTTTTTTTATATAAAAAAAAAACGTTCTTTCACTTCTTATTTACCCCAAACGAAAATAATTTGAGAGATATTTTGGTTTTTTCTTTTATTGAAGGAGCACATAATCTTTTACATAGGCGAAGGAGTACATGATATGATGATAATTAACATAATTGTGAGGGCATATTTGTTTGTAGTTCCACCTTTAATTGTCTATACTTTTATACTTTTTATGTGTCAATACCGATTTGTATATATATTTTTTAACAGTTCCCTAGCTAAAACCAAATCAAACCCTCTTAAGAAAAGGAAACTTTTGTTGTTTATATCTTTATTTTAATTTGTATGAAGTTTATGCCATCTTATATGTATATACATAGCCTCTCCTCTATACTTTCATTCTATCTAAGTATGTTCAATCCTCGTCTATTTGTTTCTCTCTGAACTTTTTTCAATTTATTTTGATTAAAATCATCAGAAAATAGTGTTTCACCCCGTTATGAAAAAGACTCGGCATGAAAAAATATATATATAGAATATATCAACCCTTCCATTTTCTACTTCCTGGTTCCGCCCGTGCTTTCAACTAAATCTCTCTTCTATCGTCATGTCTCCAACTATAGTGCTTCCGGTACAAGGAAATTTAGTGGTGTTTAAGAGCTCAGATGGGGTCACTTTCGAGTTGATTGAAGTTATATAGCTGTATAGTCTTTGACAATTAGGCACAAGATCAAGGGCAGTTGTGCAAATACAACCATTTCTCTTCATATCATGACCCGTAACACCCTAGTTAAGGTCCTTGAGTACTGCAGGTACTATGTTTGACAAGGATTTCGTTAATAACAGTAACAAGGATATCCTCTTTGATCTAATCATGGCCGCTCAATATCTGGATAGTAAGAGCTTGTTAGATATAGTCATATAACTCATATAAGTAAATAGCATGTCAAAAGTTGCGGACATGATAATGTGGAGGAGCGCAGAAGAAATCATTCAGGTGTTTAACCTCAAGAACGGTTTCACTCATGCGGAAGAGGCTTGGGTTCTTGAGTGATGGATTAGTATAGTCTCTTATAAAGTAGCTTCTCCTATTCAATAAGATATTTCCTTATTGCATCTGTTCTCTACTCTTTCTCTTCGATACTTTTCTTAAACTTTGTTCTTGCTACATGAAGACTTTCATCTTTTCTGATAACAAATTGCGTCCTGTTATACGCTGGCCAGAGTTTTTTTCTCAATAATTTATTCAAGTTTTGTGCAGAATTGGTGTGTTAAAAACTTCAGTCATAGCAGAAAATACTAAAATAAGGAATTTTAGCTTGTGTAAAATAATTAGAACTTCACTCAGAGTAGAAAATACTTCAGTCAGTTTTCGTGTATTAGAATTTAGAATTTGTGTCTCAAAACGGATCAGATTTTGGATTCCGCTAGATATTATATGATTTTTACGTAAATAGCATTACTTTAAATTATATTTTCTGCGTAATCATTTTATGCTGAATTATAGAGCCTAAACGTACAAGTTCTTGACATTACCTTGATGTCTATTATAAGTTATAACTCCCTTTGTAATTTGTATACTAACACAGTCAGCATTCACGGTAACAAAGGAATTAACAATTTGGAGAAGGTAAAATATCAGCTAGAACATACTTGTATGCATTAGCTTATAAGTTAGGAGTTTTATAGGTTTAATATACCAAACTATCTGGTTTTAACGATTTGGATACCTATCTTTTAAATTTTTCAATTTAGGTACCACACTATAATAACTTTTCAATTTAGGTACCACCGTTTAAATAAATCAGGAAATCATGTCACGTGACATTTGACAAACATTAATTTGAGAGGCTAATTTGATAATTTTTCATAAAAATATATCATCCTATAAAAACGTTTTCCCCAATTTCACACATAACAAAAATTTGAATTATTTGCTAATTTTTTTTATGAGTGAAATTGGTGGAGATTTTTTTCTAATATGACATATTTTTGTGCAAAATTGTCAAATTAGCCTCTCAAATTAATGTTTGTCAAATGTTACGTGACATGATTCCGTGATTTATTTAGACGGTGGTACTTAAATTGGAAAGTTATTATAGTGTGGTATCCAAATTGGAATATTTGAAAGGTGCATACCCAAATCGTTAACAATATTATAGTTTGGTATATAGTAAATGTATTTTTTCTCTTATAAGTTATAAACCCACCAGTCACCGCCAATTGTTGAAGCGGTGACTCAATGTTCCAAGCAGGTTAAAATTTTACAATTTCACGTTCAAGCTGGGCATTTATCAGTTGCCAAACATCCCAGCAATATGTTTCCGATTACAGCATTGATGCTATATATGATGCCAACATTTACATTCAAGTTTAAACATACCTATGACTTGGAACTATCTACGATATGTTTATAAACCATTTTCAGAACAGTGATCATCATAAACACTTTTAAATTTAGGGGTTGCAGTAGTTGTCTGGTTTTCGTCAGGTTTTAGATTTTTTCATATGTATTCGTAATTTTTTTTAAATCAATATATTATTTTATTTATAAAGTGTTTGTTCAAAATAAATAAATTAATTTGACATTTATATTATTTTTTTTGGTATTTATTAATATTATTACCTTATACAATGTCAAATAAACAATTAAACATAAAAAAAATATATAAATGCCAAATTTTACTGATTTTTTTAAACAAACACTTTAGAAATAAATAGTAAGTTGATTTACAAAAATAAATTGATTTTTTTTACAAATACATATGAAAAAACCGAAAATCTGATAAAAACTTAACAATTAGAACCTGATAAAATTTGAACTAGTAGTAGAGAATGGGCTTCGCTGCAAAGTGCAAACTACAAACTACAAAAATAATTGATAAATCATAACCTAACTTGGAAAAGTATAACTCTGCATATGAAATAAGTTACAAACATACGTGCAAACTTGCCAAAAAGAATTGTGCGTGTGATCAACAACCATTCTAAACCAACAACGCCGATCAATATAAACAATGGAACTTTAAACGTTCAGGGGGAACTTTTTTAAATATTTCATTGAACATTTCAAGAACAACATGAAGCTGTACATCAATATTCAAAGGAAGTTCAAAAGATTTATACTCGAGCACAGCCAAAAGTCTGTGTACTATACTGCTCCCTCGAAGAAAACCTATATATAAAGGAATGATTTTTCATGCAAAAGATAAAAGCAATTCCAATCGTTGCATACTAAAACTAAGGGTCTTACTAATCAATAAAGGGACCTGTATCTACCGTAATTATAAGGACCTGTATGTACCGTAACCATCATTTCAGCTTCTATGGCATTAAGCAAATCCGTCATTACCCCGGAGGATCGAGCCTCCCATCTTTAGGTTGTACTAACGAATCATATGGTGGCATCAGTAGAAGAATAAGGACTTGTCCCACTTTGAGCCTCAATTCCCTGCTACAAATAATTAGGCTGATTATATGCATCCATCCAAATATTGATAGGGTTTATAAGACCCCTAATAGAGTTGGGATGGGCTGCTGATACTGGAGCTTGGCAAGACAGTAATTTCCCAAAATAGTTGAGATTGAAATGAGGCATGATTTTGGGAAGAAATCGTGTTTGGCTGGGAATTGACAAAGCTATTAAACAGGTTATTAAAAGGTTGAGGTTGAGAAGAAACTTGGGGTTGAGAAGGAGGCACTAAACCCATAGATCCGCCCAAATAGTTTTGCTGCGAGAGAGTCCCAGTAACTACAGGTTGCTGAGTAAAGTTTCTTGCGTATTCAGATAAATACACACTCATGTTTGGGGGAACAACCCCATTAGATCCTCGTCTCTTAAAAATGCTGGGAATGTTTAAATGCTGAGCCCCCAAATTACTAGAACTCTGCCTACCCATATTCAGTTCCGCTTTAGTGTTAAATGAGCCGAGCAGATGTTGAGAGACCAAACTTGGGTTAAACTCATTCCATGATAAACTTTGTGATGAAGGTCGCGGATGCACCATATTTTGGGTAGTAGAATTATTTAATGCAGCGCAAGCACGAATAGCTGCAAGCCTAGTTAATTGATTCTGATCCATTGCTTGTGGTAGTGGTGGTACGATAGGAGTGCTGGGTAGTTGAGGATTAACTGATGGAACTTTAATACTTTTTCTGAAATTTTCTCTTTGAGCTTTCCAGAACGGATCTTGATTAGAATGACAATGGTCGGTGTTTGATGTACCAGTGCCCCAGTAGATACAAGGAGCAAGTGAGTCACATACGTAACAATGGCACTGAGAATTAGCAAAGGCAAAAATCAAACATGTGAGCCGATATTTAAAGTAACTAAAAAGAACAACATTAAAAAGGGTTGCTGACCTGATGACAATTCTGTTCATGTGGAGTAGAAACGAACGGAAACTTAGCACAGACATGGCGTGGATGAGGATAATCTCGACAAGCAATCTATGGAACATATAGGAAGATAAAGAGTTAATAAGGGAACCAAAAGGTATTGGTGCGTGAAAATATTAAAATAAGAAGTCCTACTCCTAGACAAAATACATATTCGTAAGTAGGGGATTGAACGTGAATGTGTCCTTTCATGACGGTAAAAGAAATGGGAACTCCAACAAGTGTTAACATTTTGGTACGACAAAGAACAGTGAACTCCTACATTGCAGTTTTAATACAGGCAGATGCACTTTGATACATTGCCTGCGTATCAAACCACGAAGAATATTGGGAAAAGGCCTAAAATACGAGCATTGAACCATTCATATACACATTCCAGAAATGTCAGCCTTTAAATCAAAGAGCACGAGCACGCAAGCTCTTAGAAAAAAATTCCATTGAAAACCGTCGAACTTGGATGATTATAAAAATTCCAGAAAGTTAGTCTTGAAATCAAAGAACATGAGCATGCAAGCTCTTAGAACAAATGCCGTTGAAAACCATCAAACTTAGATACAGGCATATAAGTACATAGAAAGTTAGTTTGTACTTATAAGATACAAGTGAAGTGCTTCAATTCTATATCATAATGATCAGTCACACAATGTGTTGCATCCTTATCCTACTTTTTGGAGGTTGTGCACATTCCCGAATCGTATGATCGCATCAATCAACTACGCATCATCATATCCACAATTCCACCTTACATAGTGGAGAACTAGGACGGTACAAGTAGTTTATCATCCTCACCCCTATCTATAAACAATAGTTATAACAGCCAGTCCAAGCCCAGAAAAAACACAGATAATGACTAAACAATAAACACACAGACCTCACACACAACGGAATATTCATAAGAGTCAATCTTTACATCATTATTTCTTACTAATTGCATGTATACCATATTACTAATTCTGTAATTCATATGTATATGTATTTATCCCAAGTTGTCATCAATTATAACTTTTAGCAATTAGTTTTTCAGTCCTCGTTTAAATATTTATCAATCAATACACTAAGTAAATTTAATAAAGCTAATGAAGAAGAGTGTGACTTGACTTTATTCTATATGATAACAACCACACTATATAGTACAGAAAAACAAGGATATGCCAATGATGCATCATATAATAAACAAATAGTAAGCAAAAAGACAAGAGACTGATATATGTTCCACTGAACACACATATAAGCCTCACTCTCAGTCTCAAGAGAAAGTGCGGGCTTTCCCCCTTGCTCAATTTGTAAGTGCTATATAGTGGCTGAACTTCACCTGAATATCTTATCGACTAATATTGTAAATGTATGACTAAATGACAATGTTTGTTTGCAGTGGTGTGTAAGAGATATAATAGATTACAATTTCGGTAAAGTTATTGTTTAATGCGTACTTTCGGACTTAATTATTAAGAACCCAGACCTGTAATTTTGTTGAAGGTTTGATACATATTATCGTAGTATCAGTGAACACCAAAATAAAAATAAAAAACATCATTAATACCAGACTTATTGCAAGTTTGATTGAACTTATGTCAAGAGTTACTAAATAAGATATAGCAATACTAAAACACTGTTTAGCCTTGCAAAGGGTTAATAACTAATAGTAACAAATATACTTACAATTATATATCACTTTGTTAACTGCAAACAAACAAGTCACTTGTAACTCATAGGTGTGACTTGACCATGGTTGACTTCTTCTTTTTTGTCATTCTTAAATTTTTTTCACAAAAGAGAACAAAAAAAAGTCAACCATAGTTAAAATCATACCAAAGAGTCACGATACGATACTGGATTATATTCGAATCTTCTGAATTGAAAAAAGATGAAAAAGAAAAAGAAAACTAAAACACCTGCCCTTTTTCTGTGACGATTAGTAAATCCTCGGAACCACCATATTTATACACTGTTTAGGGTTACAAAGGGTTAATAACTAATAAAAAAAAACTTATAATTATGTCACTTTGAACTAAACTGCAAACAAATATTTTTCCAGCTTATATTAATTTTACATTCCAAAAATAAAATAAAAAACTGAACCACCTGCCCTTTTTCTGCGATGACTAGTAAATCCTCAGAACCACCATGCTCCTCAACTCCTAAAGCCTTCTTGTTATTACTAGGATCATCGTCCAAAATAACACATTCATCATCATCATCATCATCATCATCATCATCATCGTTGTTAAAAACAACATTGTTCTTATTTCTAGGGTTAGCCAAAAGCTCACTCAACACCACCACGTCATTACCGTCCTCGTTTAACAGGCTCGATACCCACTCGTAGTCCGAAGCTCTGACCCCGAAGACATCTTCTTCATCATCATCTGAGCTAATATGTAGAATCAACGGTTGAGATGAGTTTTCCATAATAAACTGCCTTAGCTAGGGTTTCGTAAAATGCACCTGCATTTCTTGTGTAACAGTTTCTCTCACTAGAAATATATATTGAGACTGGGGTGGGTTAGAGTTGAACCCGACCCGTAAACGTTCAACCCGATTATTTTTGTAAGTGAAAAAAAATTCCCGATCCCGATTCAACAAAAGTCGGGACCCGAATTTTCGGTATCCCGTAGGGTCGGAATAGCTTTATCCCGAATCTCTCGACATTTGAGAAGTCTAAACATGTTATTAACACGAAAAATAATGTTAGTTTAAAAATAACATTCCTAATAAATGAAAAAAAAAAAATTAACATGTAGTAGAAAAATAGTGTGAAATTACAAATAATGAAGTAGATAAAAAATTGATACGTTTTTTTATCAGATTCTTATAGTATTTAGTTTTTGTTGTAAGATTATTGGACTATTGGGCTTATATTTTATGGGCTCAAGTGGGCTTGTAACCCTACCCTTCTATCTATATAAAGAGGGCTAGGGGTATTGTATTTTCATTCATATGATTAATAAATAACAGTTGTTGTCTCTCTCTATATTCTCTCTCTATGTCTATATACATATACATGTGAGCTAATATGTCACATAACAGTTTTATTATACTAATGAGATACATTATCATTATAATTTTTATAATCGGAAAATAATAATCATTTATCTTTCTTGAAAACAACAATATAATTTTTTTTAATTTAAGTATATTTTTTATTTTAATAGTTTCATATATTCAAAACTAAAAATTTATATTATACTTGTATAATTATAACTAATATATAAAACAAAAAGTATTGTAACTCATATGCTAGAGTGTTTACATTGTATGTTAGAAGTAAAAGATTCGATTCTCATCGGGTCGGGTCGAGACACCTGACGAAATCAAAATTGTCACCCGATCCCGATCCCGAAGTTTGTCGGGTCGGGACAAAACCCGACATTTTCGGGTCGGGACTATTCTCGGGTCGGAAAATTTCGGGTCGGGTGCGGATCAAGATACGGGTCAGGTCGGGATTTGAGTATTTTTTTTCAGCCCTATATTGAGATGTGGGGGGAGGTTGTGAAATAGTGGGTGAGTTGGAGAAAAGAAAAGTATTTTAATAATGTTAGGAGTTTTTTAATCGATTATACTATATGAGAAAGGCAAATCTCTATATGAAACAATAGGTTTTCTATTTGTTCATAACCCATCACTGTTTATTTTCTCTGTTTTTAAATATTGATTATATTAAATGAAAATATGATTTTAGTTATCTACTGAATCGACTATAATACAAGTACCGTACGTTACAAATGTATAGAACTATAGAAGTATAAAACTATAATAAGTTTCAACATTTTACTGTCTAATTAACTTAAATTGGTTGATGTTAGATAAGCATAAATAAAAGTAAAATTCACTTTGTAGTTCGTAGTATGGACATATTTACAACAAAACCCTAAATCAACCCAATGAAATGCTTACAATGTGTCTATGTCCCCTTTGGTTTAGATGTATCAGCCAAGCTTTGAAGCTTTTTTAAATATTAATAAATTAATTAATTAACCCAATGAAAATATCTTTATTTGTTTTGATTTACATATAAGATGATGAAAGTGATCTTGCTAAAGTCATATTGCTAAGACTTTACTCCCTATCATTAGAGGAGATTTGCACGTTAACGTTGAAAAGAAACGATATGAAATAACGTGGCAATAACCCACTCAGTCTTACCTTGATCCCCAAAATGCATTAAATGATAATTGCGTGCATAAACTACCTCAAGTCTAAATAAGTGACAGACGCGCTTGGAAATTTATGAAATGTCATGAGATCATATATATATATAACAGCTGTAAATTGCTTGCAAGGATAGTCGTCCCTGTTGGACGTCGTGTTCCTATTGAAATACGTTGTTTGGTCGAACCCACCAAGTAAATGATGATATCGTCGGCCGTCAGTTTGTAGTACTTCCCATGTAACGAGGAACTTGACCGGTTATGAATTCGTTCAGCCCCAGAAGTGGTGAACTGAAACTCTTTTGTCGCACAAGATTATAAAAGATCAAGGAGATGTGTGATTCCTCTTCTTAGGAAGAATGCCGAAATATCTGTCGATCATGATATCTTAGATGATATTGAAGCGAAACGAGACTGTCATTGCTTACTTGTTCATATATTTGGTGACGACTGATAACATGAGCAAATAATGACAGGGAACCACATATCGTTGCCTAAAGTCAACGAAGAACAGACTGACCTAATGGAAACTCAAAATCCAAGTAGAATTTCTTAGCAAAAGAGTTTTCGGACATGTAGCTCCAACACCGCTCAATGTTAAACAAGTTCGTTTATTTGGGTATTTGTAAGGAAACATGATGAGAATAATGAGGATGTACATTGCTCGCCTCCTAGCGCAAGGTTTATCTCACACCTTGGAATTGAGTGCGAGATGGTTTATTTTCTCGTAATGGACATTATAACGGTCCCCTACTTTACCAGTTTAGTAGTTTTCCGGTCCCCTACTTTACCAGTTTAGTAGTTTTCGAAAAACTAAGTATGCATCATTTGACCGTGGTCATGGTTTTATTATGGGGATTTTAGATAGAAATGTGTTGATGAATGTCCTAGTTGGACTTCATATACTTGAATCAATTAGTTCCTGACCTCGGAACACGTTCTCAATTGCATGAGACGTTCACTGTATGGGTTAAAATAATCAAAGCGGGTGTGGTATCCCTGCTTAAGTGAGTACTTGATCAACTTGAGATATTTGAACAAGTATTATGCCCTTGCGTGTTTTAAATCAATCATTTTTTTAGGATTTTCTCTTAGAGATGAAAGATCTTGGAAAGACACGGTAATGACTCGACCTGATGATCGAGACCTGTATAGACAGAATCTGAGTCCATGATTTATTACACCTAGAAGGTGTTATGACGCTTTAGTCATCGTTACATTAATCCGTCACATTCTTCCATTCCGTCCATGAAGTGACGATGAAGAGATATCGAACCATGACGTTTATATCTGAGTATAATAACCGCATCATTGTACTTGGTCTGATGTGCTAGGACGAACATCTCGTTTGCTGTGAATTGTCTAGCTCGACATAATATTGCGCTAACACGCTGCCACCGAAATGGCATTAAAGACATTTTCTCATTACCTTAAGATAACTATGGACGAGGGCTTGTCTTATCCCTTTGTGCTGTCGAGTGTACGTGCCGCCCTTTGGTACTCGACTTAACGTCACCCTTTTATTTTCGGTTATACTGATGCCAGTTATTTATCAGACCTGTATAAGAGATATTCCTACTATGTTTATGTCTTTACCATTAGAAATATGGCGATATCTTGGAGGCCTTTGTAAAACTCCAAATGAATCACTCATAACTACTCATGCTAGATGAGACGAGTAGACATTGTATATGGCTTCAAGCTGTTATTAGCCATATATGAAGTACATGTATCTGTCTGATGATCTAGGTGAAGAAATTGTCATATTTGAGGGCAAGTTGCTATTATCGATCAACATACGTTCACATGATTAGATTATGTCATTGAGCATATTTTGCCAAACTAAATTTTCACATATGAAGTACAAAAGCATCATGTCGAATGCTCGTTCCTATTCCATTTGATGTGTGAATTTTAACAGCACTCAGGTGTGTGCATGTATAAATGAAGCATACCGACGAATGCTCGTACTGTTTCTAGGAATACGAAATCCTTGCATCCAGTTGTGTGCAAGTTAAGGGAAGCATCCTAATGCATGCTTATCTATCTTGTATGAATACTTAGCTGAAATCCTTGCATCCGGTCGTATGCAATTGAAAGAGAGCATCCTGATAAATACTCGTGTTAGTTAACACTTGTGAGTGTACTCATTTGTTCTTAAACCAAGGGTTTGTCCCAATGAGTTTAACTTGGCTAGGATTTAAGGAGACACAACCAATCACACATTCGCTAAGATTTTCGTAGGCTATCTCAGTTATTTTGAGACATTTTATGTTCAAAATGAATCAATTCATCCTAATGAATGGTTATTACTACATAGTCGAAATTCTCGCACCCCATCGTGTGCAAGTGAGGGGGAGCATGCTGACGAATGCTTATGTACTCTTTTTGTCCTTAGTTCAAGGGTTTGTCCCACAAGGTTTAACTTGACAAAGTTTTTAATGAGACACATTTCTAATCCCGTTCTCACTAATAATTGCCGAAATCAGGAAGAGTATCCGGTTGTATACTTTTAACCATTGTGCACTTTTTTGTCATTCGATTAGAGTTTTGTCCCACTGGGTTTTCTCTAACGAGCTTTTAAATGATACATATCATGTATGGTTTTCCCCGGTACTACTGACAGTTGTGTACTATTTTGTCATTCGACCAAGTTTTTTCCACTGAGTTTTCTTGGCAAGGTTTTGACGAGGCACATATGTTCTAGTGAGTACATTCACGCACTTGAATGGTGTTTCGGCCCACTCCATTCGGCAACACCATTTTGTCATATGGTCCAGTTTTTGTCCCTCATCGGATTTTCCGGAACCAAGATTTTATGTGTTGGCATCTGCGAATGAAGTAAATCATTTATTATTTCGCACATCGAAGGGGGAGTATTGTAAATCATTTACTAAATTTATGTACTAATGGTTATTACGTGTGTGATGTAAATTAACTCAAACTCTACAATATATAAAGGGGTGAGGGTTCTATATTGGACATATACATTCATTCGGTAATGCAAGAGCTACGTCTTCTCTCTCTATATATATACATGTTCATATCTCTCTCTATATAAATATATATGTATGAGCTAATTCGCTTATAACGGTTTGTTGTACTTTTATCGAAAGTAAATTCCATTTTATCTTTACTTATGAAAAGTACGTTTCTTTAAGTAACTTTCATCTTACTTATGAAAGAAACTTACTTTTTTGTCACTGTACCTCTTCCGATGTACAACACTTGTAATGCGACATTTATTCACATATGTAGAGATATGATTTATTTGTAAACATTTCCATAAACAACATGGCTTAAGTGGTTGTGACTTGCAAGCAAATGCAACTTTACATTCAAACTTATCAAACTTAAAATATCAATATATCCATACATATCATTTTTTGCTTTTTTATACTGTAATTAAAATCTGAATCCTCAATTAAATGGAGTTTAATTTGAGGAAAATTGTTGGTGTCATATTCTTTTCTCTATTATTGATAAGTCGTGATTATTTTTAACATAGATCATTTATTAAATATTTAGTTTGATTCTATCAATTCAAATAACATTGTTCTTTTTTTAACACAAAAAGTAAAAAGTAAACAGATTTTACCAAATACATTTTTATTAAAAAGTATACTTTTACGGTGTTTATCAAAGAGCATTACTTACTAAAAAGTAATTCGAAAAAGTATATTTTTTACCCAACTGAAAAAAGTATACATTGTAATTATGACTATGTTTGGTAACAGATTTTTTGATCCAAAATAAGATTTTAAAAATTTGTTTTACAATCCACTGAAAATGTAGATATTAAATATCTTGATTTTTTTTAGATTTTTCAGCCTAAAAATCAAAATTTTCAGCCTCTAAAAATCTGATTTTTAGAATCCAAAAATCAACTAAAAAAATTTGTTTCCAAACGAGCCCTATAAGATACGTACGACCAAACAATGGCAAGCTAACAATGTTAAATGTTAACATATCCATTGAAAATACTCTAACGTGCCAGTAACAAAACCGAAACGTTAGGTATGCTAAGCTATACTTCTATATCGACCAGGTCAAACAATTTCTTTAAATGTTTCGAGCCGGTATAGACTACATTGAGTGTGTGGTTTTAAACTATTTGTTTGGTCTTTTACATCTTTAATTATTTTTATGTTCTTGTTGTCTTTCACGGGCACAAAAAGTAGTTCTTCTTTTTAAATATTTGCTAAATTTCATCGTTTTTCACATGTACTTACGAAAAAACAGCTGATAGTAAAATGAGTAATGATAAATTTAACAACAAGATATTTATCAATTTTGTTGACATGTTGCTAAATTTATCGAAACTTCATAGTACCATCAACATATAGCATGTTGAATATACAACTCACAAACTCGTATCTCTACATTTGTATATCACTTCGCAATTACGAATTAACTCCAAAAAAAATGGATACATAAACATTGACAAACGTCCTCATTCATAAGATTTGTATACCATTCATCGTTTAGCTTTGCTGGTTTTTCTATAATTAACTATAGTCTATACAATAGGCAGGGCCGATTTTAGCTATAGGCCCAAGAGGCCTCGGCCTCGGCCTAAAGCCCTCATCAATTTGGATGATCTCCCATTTATATGGATATGTATATATTTATTTATATTAGTATACATATTTTTGTTACCTGATGAGTTAACTATTTGTGTCCTAGTGGTCTGAATCTTATACTTTGAACTTGAGTCTGTTCATTGGCATTTTTGGTTATTAAACCTTTCAATATCTTAGAATTTTACAAGAACTTATCACTTAATTGAAAATCTTAAACCTTTTCTTTTGCAATTTAAAAAATTGTAAGTTTCACATTTCGTTTCTATGTTTTAATTGTATTATTTCCAAATAATATATCTCTACTTCAAATTTATTACCTTAATGTTCATATATATTTGCTTTTAGATATGAAGTATAATTTGTAACATGATATAGATTATACAAACATGACATAAATTTGAGTAAAAATAATTTGTCTTATAATTTTAAGGGTCCCATTTCAGGTGACGACCTACGATCCCTAAATAACTAGGAACGAAACTGAGAATATGATCTGATTGAAACGACGTAGAATAGAAGAACACGATTATTTGAAGGGTAAGCTAACTACTACCACATGCGCATTGATTAAGAATGCATGATATTTGATTAAAAAGTAATAAAATGCGCACAACTCACCACAAATAACCACACACGGGTTTTACAGATGTCGGTTTTTAATTGGTTTCAAATTTTTTAGAAATCTCTCTCTCTCTTGTACTAGTATCTATTTGTCTCTCCAATAGCTAGCTTGTGTGTGTGACCATGTGTACGTGGTTGTGCACATAACAGTACTGTATATTTTAATATTTTTATTTTCGTAAGTCATTAATAAGATTTTCATAACTTAACGTAAATTAAAGAAACAGTTTTGATAAAACAATAATATTATGCTATAAAAGCAACAATATTTATACTAAATACAACTTGAATTTAAAAAACTATTTCGATACGTCAACAATGCTAAAGAGCACCCATTAGCAAAACCGTAAAGGGCAGCTACTGTCACCTTTTTACCCATTAGAGATTTGTGTAGTTTCTTAAAAGTTTATTTTGTCACACTTTAGAAATAAAGGTTGATATATAAAACTTATTTTGTAAACTTGGATCTTTTTACCAATTCTCAAATAATAAATTAATACCCAACTTCTTCTTCATCACTGTTTTCCCATATTATCTCTCTCTCTCTCTATATACCAATTTACTAATAAATAAATAAATAAATTGAATCAAAAATTTGAAGAAAATAAAATCATCGAATGGCTGCCAATTTCTGGACCTCATCGCACTAGTCAGTGTTTTTTTTTTTTCCAATTTTGTTAATTACAATTATTACTAACAAATTTACTCTATTTGATATTGACATTTGATTTATTATTATAATGATTGTTTATTATTAATAATATGGTACAGTAAGCAATTAGAGGATCAAGAGGAGGTGGATTCGATTCATCCGATGGATAAAGAGAGAGGAATAACTCTAGAAGATTCCAAACTTATTAAGCTCAACATGACCAATTGTATGCTTATTTTACTTATTAATAACTACTCTAGTATAATTTTAAGGGCTTGTTTGGTTTCTTCTTTTAAGCTCATCTTGCTTTTGCTTAAATATCTTTTATCTGCTTTGAAACTCGAAGTTTTAAGCTCAATAATACTTCCTAATTTTACTGTATTTAACATCATATGACGGGATGTAAATAAATTCCGATAAGTAGTAGGTACAGGACTAAAATAAGAATAAGTTGATTTTCCACCTCCTAAAACGCTATAATGTCAAAGCTCGTGGTTGGAAGGAAACTAGTATTGCCTCTATCCTTGTTTGGGTAGTTATTTTTTCAAAATATAAAGTTAAATTTATATGAAAGATTTTGGAAAGTGTATCGTTATGAATTTGCTGAACAATAGAAACAAGTTCAGATTACTTCTTTGTTCTCTATAGTAGTCGTTCTTCTTCATAGGTCATGCCATCTCTCTATGCACACGAGTTTTTTACATTGCTATACTTATATGAGGATTTTTTTTTTTGGCTATGAATCTTCTATATTAGTTGATCTAGTGAAGATAATATGACAGCAGCCTCTTCGTCTTCTATGTAAACCATTTCACTGAAACTTTTACATGAAAATCATAATAGTGAAGGGTGTACTTCGAATGAATAGCTAATGATTTTATATGATCTCATTTCTTATGCTTGTTATACTGTTATTTTTTGTAGACATTGCCAGATTGGCTCAAAGTGTCAAAGTAAGGCAAAGGTTTGTGCACTTCTCGGAATCCGTCATGTCTTTTACATTTTACTTAAGAAAAAAAGATTGAAAAAAGTGTATCTATAAAATTAATGCTACCAGATGTGTTAATCTTTTTATGCCAGCTACACTTGTGTGTAAATATGCAGCATGCTCCCTCTTTATATAGGGCAGCAGGTTAGAAGTTTTAGAGAGAATTTTTTTGTTCTTTTGGAGGGGGGATTTCAAATTTTAACTGGGCAATTTGGCTATGATTTGTGACTTTGAGATTTGTTCTATAAAATCATTGCAGGCGTCGTGCTTTTTTCAGATATACTTACTAAGATTTGTTCTTTTGCAGACGTCATGCTTTTTCCATCTAAATATACTATCCATGAGATTTGTTATGTTCTTCGTATGCTGTTGAGTCTAATAGTTTGCATCATAGATGTTTCTCATTAGTAATTATAGCTTCTCATTCTCGGCTTAAAGTTTTTTCCGTTTTTGTCTCTAATACCATAGTCAATGTTACAGGGTTGTTGCCACTGCTGTAACATACATGAGGCGCGTCTATACCAAGTATGCCGAATTTCCCTGTTAGATGAATTGGTTTTTCATTATATACGCGCATTCAAATATAATCGTCTTATTTCGTCATCTCAATGTTAGATTTGCTGGAGCATCGTTTTTTGGTTCTGTTTTTTTGGAAATAAAGATGTGTGCTTTAAGTCTCTAAGCCTATTCCCTGTATACTGTTGTGCTTTTAGAAAAAGTCTTACGGAATTTGATCCCCATCTCGTGGCGTCGACATGTTTGTACCTGGCCTCAAAGGCTGAGGAGAGCACTGTGCAGGCTAGGCTTCTTGTATTTTACATCAAAAAAATAGGTAATAGTAAAAATTGCTGTGGACATATTTAATGAGCGTTTCAAATATCTAAAAGCTAATTGAATATATTCTCTACAACAAAGGTTACCTTTTGACCGTGTTATTTCGTGTTGTACAGTTCCAGATAAGTATGAAAAGAAGGATATACTTGAAATGGAAATGAAGATACTGGAAGCACTTAACTATTATTTAGTAGTGTTTCATCCTTACCGGTCTCTATCGCAGTAAGTTCTTTTTCATGCTAAATATTTATTCGTAGATTTTTTATATTTCAAAAGTAATATTCTTATCACTGGATCCCTACTAGATTTAAATGCTCGAAGTCACATACTGTATATTTAAATGTTAAAGAATTGACGTTTCACGTACTTTTTACGCAAATCCAAGCGAATCCTGCAATTCTCATATTCCTATGTTTGGTAACTAGATACTTACTTTCATTAAAGAATGGTGAGAACTTCTTCGGAAGTGATCTTATGTCGTATTTTGTTTAGTCTTGATTTGATTGAATTTAGGTGGCGAATTTGAAATGCAATGCTAAAAACTTTATTCAAAGGTTTCACTTAAATAAAAATGTGTTGGTTTAAGATGTTCATTGTACAATTTTTTTCATGTATGTAAATAGTTTTCTTTAACTTCTTTATAAACAATTGGGGCTAAGCCTAGTGAGCCAGAACAGACCTTCAAAGTAGGAGCTTTGAACATTGGGTTCCTTTCTGTTCCGGTGTTCAGTCCCTTTTCTAAAATTTTCTCTTGACTTTTTCTTTCTGACAGACTGCTTCAAGATGCTGGGATGAGTGATTTAACTCAAATCTGTTGGTAAAAGACTTAATCCTAACTTTCGATGTTAAATCTAAGCACACTCTAGATGATTGTTGAATTTTGTAACTTTATCTATTTGTAATTCGTTATATTTTGAGCTTACCTTTAGACCTTGCTTCACAGGGGATTGGTAAATGACACATACAAGATGGACCTAATTCTTGTACATCCTCCGCATTTAATTGCACTAGCCTGTATTTATGTTGCCAGCGTGCTTAAGGATAAAGAAAGTACAGCTTGGTTTGAAGAACTTCGAGTTGATATGAATGTCGTAAGTTTTTAAACCTGATCTCCATTCTCTCTTACATGACTAGTAACTTGCTAGAGGCATTCAATTTCATCAAACAATATTAGTTTCCAAAGAATGATGCTAAAGAACAGTCGTTCCTTAGTTGGTAAATGGTAATTAAGTTCCTAACTTGGTCATTTTCTGTAAACTTATCAAGTTAATTTTGTTATTCCGACTTTAGTTAGTTAAAAATTTGAAACTCCATGAAGATGATTTTAAAGATATCTCATTAGTTTTCTTAATCCGTACAATATATTTTGGAATATTCGACAACCACTAGTGGAACCTAAACACTTGTATGTTAACAGGTGAAAAATATCTCAATGGAGATACTCGATTTTTACGACGGCCATAAAATGATCACTGATGAGAGGATCAATGCCGCCATGAGCAAGCTTCCTACGCAGTAATAGATGGTTTGCCTAATGACTTTAATCTTGACAAAGAACATTTATGAATATGAATTATTTGTTGTAAAATGTTTGGCAATAACGATGGACCAACATATCAACGTGGCAGTGAAATAATTAGATATCTCGACCAAGAAAGTGTGCATAGCAAGTATATCTCTACTTTTCCGGCCACTTAACCATGTGTTGATGTATCAGTAGTAACTTAAAGAGGCAAATAACTGCGGTCTCGTTGAATAATTGGTGTTTCTGGTACTGTTACTTACAGTGGTGGCTGCATGTGTTTAAGAATTAAAAGTATCTGAACACTTAACAAAATTCTAAGGTTTTGGTTGTTTTTGCGACCAAGTAGTTTGGTTCTGTTTAGTATTCGGGTCAGGGCCTCCATTGCTGGATAACCTTTATTGAAAAGAAATTAAACGAGCAATTTTTATTTTCCAAATATAGTTCTACGGAAGCAGTTGTTACTACTTGTTCCTGGGTTGGGGTGGGGCTGTTGACCAGTTAAGCAGGAGTAGAGTCGCGTCTTGAAGGTAGCAGAAGCTCCTAATTCTGACTTTGAGTTGTTTTGTGCATAGTTATGAATTGATAATTTTGGAAGGAGTAACTTGTTCTTTTCCTTACAATTATTTTTAAGATATCGGCTGATATGGTTGCAAAACAAAGGAGAACTAAGCATTTCTTGATTCCATAACTATATTTTTCTTTTATCACATCTTAACTGACATTTCAATATATATGCTAATTGTTAAGAAAATCAATCTGGGACGGTCAAATATGTCGTAAATCTGCCATGAAATGACAAAAATCGTTAATGAAACTGAAACCCATCGCCATTATGTCTGCAGTCAAAGCGTCTGGAAAAAAAATCGTTATTTCCGTCCCTGATTAAACTTCTTTTGTAGGCATGGAAAGTAAACTAAATCATAGCGATATGAATTAAATTGAAATATTTTTTGATTGAAAACATGATAGTATCATTGGGATTGACCGAATCAAATAAAATTGCGCTCTCCTTGCCATCGAATCAGGGTGTCCTGATGATTATCAAAAGGATCCACGTTGGAAAGATTTCAAGGACTTAAATGACCCAAAAATCCGACATGTTAGTCAAGAGGCTGTTCGGCTTTACAACAATATTATTGCGAATACCAACTAGGTTTTGGAAAAAGACATTAAGGGATGCGACCGCATCAGTACTTCCTGGGGTTCCCGGTGCTGATTGGTACTATCTCATCCTTACTGCCAAAGAAAATAATGTTACAACCACCAAGGCGAAAAAGTACCAGGTGGCGCTTTCCGCTTTGGCATTAGCGTACTGACGTTTACACCGTAACGTTTTGGGACAAAATCAAGAATTGAACTTGAAATACCCCCTTAGTTTTTTTGTCAATCTCATATTTAAAATTTGAGATAATAAATAATTATATATCAGAGAAACTACCTTTCATAGACCTTCTGTAATTCTGTTTAGTATTTATAAGTATAAAAAGAACCCTTTATAACATGGGAAATGTCAAAATCGCGATTATCATTATATTATATTATATATATATATATATATTTATTAATTTTCAACAAGAAGTACAACATTTTTTATGTTTTTAATTGGATAAAACAATTCACTTGGTCTAAATGTGAATGAATGTATAAATCCTTTTATTAATAAGCTTGGAAATTAAAAGAGTACAAACAATAATTCACGGCGTTATGCAAAATGGGAATGGAGTTAAAATTAAGGAAGTAATCTACATTGTATATAGGCCCAAAGAATGGTAACAACTACTCCCTTCGTCCCTACCCTAAACACGTAACTATTTCGAAAATCGTAATACTGAAGTATTTGAAACAATTTTGCTTAAAGTTCAACAAAATATATCAAAAATTCAAAAAAAAATTACAAATATTATTTCTTACTTCAAATGTGAGGTTATAAGTATAAACTTGATATGTTTTAACTGTCAAAAGAAGATATTTTAAAAAATAACAAAGGATAAAATTTACTAAAAAAATGAATTAGACACGCATTTTGTGACGTCCCGAATGAAAAGCAGTACAATTATTTAAAAAGGGAAGGAGTATAAAGGGTCATTTACCCACTTATCGGGCTTTAAACGATTAATTTATTCATTTATCAACTTTAGCGATTGAGTTATTTACCTATATATTTCTAACAAGTTCATCGGTTAGTCAAATTGGTCATTTCGACTTAGCTTCCCATCATTACCTATCTTTCATGTAAAAAGGGAATTCTGTCCAAAAATTTTGCATGAAATGTTCCATGTTGCACATGAGAGGAGAAATCGGAAAAAATAAGATCAGAGTTGAACCAAACAATAAAAGAGTGCCTATAAAAATCTCCGGTCAAGATTGTCTCATTTACTTACTATTTCTCTAGCCATGCATTTTTCTTTATCGTAAACTTGATGTATTCTCTTATATGTTCGGAGGGTTTGGTTCACTACCCCCTCCCAGTACTATACTTGTGTGACATTTATGTAAGGTAAATAACTCATCTATTTTCCGGAGGTTTGCTCGGTTGAAGAAAAAGAAAAAAAATCTCCAGTCAAGATTGGTAATTCATCTATTTTTCAGTATCAATTTTATACCAGTAGTTAGTACTACTCTTGAGAGTAGAAGCAAACCTAACATGGCTCATAATTCATAATGAAATGAAACGAAACGAAACTAACATGGCTCATATTCATATTCATGTTTATGAAACGAGACGAAAAGAAACTAATTTTTTTTTACGTACCATGCACCTCTAATTATTATTTACAGTGCCCACCAATTTGGTTTATCAAAAGATGAAGTCCCTTCTAGCATTTTATAAGGGCAAGACAAAACTCAACAAATCATTTACGTTTAAATAGACAAGAAAAGATGAGTTAATTCCCCTCAATGGCTCTTGCCTTGGCGATTTGACAACTTTTAATCTGCAAGAGATGAGAATATCCCTTGAATAAAGAAAAAATTCAAAGATATGTTTACACCATAGTTTAGCACTTAACAATTACAATATATTAATTATTAATCTTTTTATAATTCTAGAGAAGTCGTTAGTTAAGGAATTCTATGGCTCTGATAGTTATGATCAGTTCGTAATATAACGAGTAGATCAAACGAAAAAAAATCTAAATTTTCTCAAAACAATTACTTGATCTTTTAACGAGGTGTATAGTACCCAGATAGACTTAATCCCCCGTGAGTTTCTAATCAGAGTTTTTAAAGCTGAGTTCTATAACTTAATAACTTTTATGTCGTGCTTATCAGGGACGGATCCAACATTTTATATTTGGGTTGACACAATTTTAATATGAATCAATCAGATAGTTAAATCGAGTAAAATATATACAACACACAAAAAAACGAACAAATCAGATAGTTAATAACATACCTACACTACATCTACAACCGCTTACAAATAAAAAGAGAATAAATTTTTTCATAATATTTTTGTTAAATATTCATAAGTTTAATTTTTATCCCCACACATAGGCTCATATCACCAACAATTTATTTATATGAAGCTTATTGTTAAACCTCTACAAAATCCTAAAAATTAGATTTTTTTTTTTTTTTGAATATAAATAAAAAATCCAAACAATTGAACAATATACTTTGCACAAATAAAATAAAAATGATAATATTAAAGAAAATCATCAAATTTCAGCATATTTTAAATAAAAAAAATTGAAAAATAAAATCTAAATTACTCGATAACGCAATAGCTCTTGAGCTAGACAGATAGGAAAGCCGAGGCGAAGACATGTGGTGGGCAAAATAGTTGAGAGATAAATTACTATTAGTACTATTACTATAGTCGTTGAAACTTTTACAATTCATCATTTCTATATGTTGTTTTAGAGAGAGAATACATAATATAGTTTTTTTTTAGTTTATATTCTAAAGTTTTTTATTTAACTAATTATATATTATCGTATGGGTATTTTTGTAATTTCACAGAGTAAAAAATCTGAGGAGCACGTGATCCCATGCCCCTAATTGTATCACAAAATTTTTCGATAGTCGCTCACTCGCCCTCTCATTCTGATGCAGAGCATCACAAAATTCTATCTACTTTTGTCCTCCAGGTTCCATCTTGGCCTTTAGATCTTATACATTATCTTAGTCCAAAAACCGAGGTGCAAACCTGTGCTGCTTAATTTTTTTTCTTAAACTTCGGCTTCTCGGATCGGAATTATGGTCGTCAAAGTGAAACCTAGAGAACATCCTTTAGTCACTGAATGGATTAAGATTAGCCAATTTATTTCACATTGCCCAGGAAAAATCCTCACAAGTTTGTTATCCCAAATACTCGCGCACCATATATACTAGTAATTTGAGTAATTTTTAAATTTAAATAAGAGAGATGATTAAATTTGGATTTCATTGATTGCTTCGGTTTACAATGGCCACCTTTATATATAAGCTTTAAATACATAATTATCTTCAAGTATAAATTAAGGGATTTTACTACATGATAGAAGGGAAAATAAAAAAAGAATATTTGACCGTTACAATGAGTATATTTCTTATTTTACTACTGATACATTGCATATTGAAGTCATTAAGTATACCTTCTTAATGAATTCACAATACCTTAATTTGTTAATAAACTGGTTGGTCAGACAATTAAATTCGCATTGACAGAATCAGGAATAATCCTTATTATAATAAAAAATAATCATATGATCACTTGAACAGAAGGAGTAGAAAATCATTTACTTCAGCAATATATAATAAAATTGAATGTTAAATTTAATACCTTCCTTATGCTGGCACCTGTATATCACAAAACCTAGCCACCCCATGTTTGTATCATCTAATATACAAATATACAATGACTTATTTAAAATCTGTTTCCCTCATCCTGGTTACCATCATACTCTATCTGTCCACCACCACGAAAGCCGGTCCGCTTGTCATCGAATCAGGGTGTCCTCGCCTGTCAGAGTCTCCATATTGGACTCCCATCAGAAACTGGGATGACCCGAAATGGTTTTATCTTTGCCCAGAGTCAGTTCTGGTTTACAACTCGATGGCAGGAACCAACTTAGTTTGCGAAAAGATAGTGAGTCTTGCGAACAGTTTTATTTTTTTCGGGCTCATCATTACTGCTCACGAAAGTAATGTCCCTGCCACCATGGCCAAAAAGTATCAAGTGGTGATCGCACCTAAATTTTATCCAAGATCGGGGAGCGCTTTCATTGTAGTCTGTTGGGACGAAATCAAGCACTGAACTTGAAATATTCCCTTAATTTTTGTTTTTTGCAGTTTTCAAATTTGAGATTATTATAAATACGTATGATCTGGGAAAAACTACGATTGGATGGTCTTTTTTGCTATGTTTTACTTTTATGTATACTTTTCGAGGGTTACATGCATGGGGAATGTCAAGATCTCGCGTATTATTATAATTATCAAAAATACTATGTTAATCTCTTCATTATAAAGTAAAACATTTTCTTGTACAATAATTGTGATTGAAGCGAAAAAAACAATTCGGTTGCTCTAGTTAGGAAAAAGACTATGTCCTAGTTGAAAACTTGAAATAAAATTACCAAAAAGCTTGAAAATTTGCAACATTAAATGGCCACGCCTTGGTTAACCTGATTATCAGTATTGAAGACGGTGTCATCCAGAATAGTTTTTTTTTTTACATATTTTAACAAAATCAAGACTAGATCTATTGAAATGAGATTCCACTTTAAAGAAGAAGAAGAAAACTCCATTGCTTTCTCTGGTCCTGCTAGTAGCATTTTAAAAAGGTCATTTACGGTTTTGTACATTCACGTATCGGCTTTTTATAATTAGCATCTTCATCTTCATTTTTCAACTTTAGCAATTGATTTATACCTCTGTGTTTCTCAAAAGTTCATCACAGTCAAATTAATTGGTTGAAGGTCATGATGCTTACTAAAGATATGCACTGCTGGTTCATTTAATAAAATTTCTACTTATAAAAAATATATATATATATATATGACTACATGATGTTAAAGTTCAATTCGAAATATATATTTCAAATAACGTAACAACTATAATATAAGTATGCATTTGTCCATAAAACATGAGTGTGTGTTAGAAAATATGCGTGCTATGCTATTAATTGAAAATTACATGTTGTATGATTTCTTCTTTTGAGGATGTGAAATTTATTTTGAACGGTACCGTGGCTTACATGGAAATTTCACTTTAAATAAATAATGGGGTTACAAGTTTTTGTTAATTAGTTTTAAAAGAAGTCATCATATTAATTTAAAATTGTTTATTTAAAAAAAAATAGAGAGAGAGGAAGAGAGTTGTTTATTGTATATATATATATATTTTGGACATTATTAATATGTTATTTATATTTTTAAAAAACATGTAATATAAATATAACAATTTATTCTTTTTAATTAAGAATTAGATAAAGATTGTCAAAGAAAATTCAAGTAATGGCAACAAGGCATCAGTTAGGAGACATGCTTATTAACAACAAACTCTAATATCGTTGTTGAACACGAGATTTTCGGCAACAATTTATTTAAAACGTTGCTTAAAATCTATCTAACAGTAATAAAAGCATGCATGTTGCCAAAAGATCATTTTTCAACAATGAACCCTAATTACGTTGCCAAAAGTGTACAATACGACAACAAAATAAAACTCTGTTGCAATAATTTGTTGCTAAATATGTATTTTCTTGTAGTGATGCGTACTTCTTGGCACAGACCCATGGGTTGAGAAAATATAAGTCTCGTTTAAATAAGAATTTTCTATTTTTTCAAAAACTAATTCGACTTTGGCATGTGGATGTGCGTGTGCTAAAAAGAGATTCACGTCCAAGTTTTTCATCTGTACGTCGCAGCATGTGTTTTAGTTTCCTAGAATGAACTGACCTCGGAGACTAACATATATATATATATAACTAAAATATTAAGTCCCAAATATATGAAAAAAATATTTAAAGCTGCTAGAAAACTTGTATGATGTTAGTTTTGTGGGGCAAAAAAACTTTAAAAAAATTCAACATATTATGAGTATTTGAATACATTATTGATAAGTCGCTCTAATTCTGATTCAAGCATTAGTCATCAGATGTATTCACTTTACTTTTAGCATGGACTGTTTTGGTCCTCCAGCTTCCATCTCGACCATATTGCATCTTAATCGCGTGGCCGAGGTGCAAATTTCCACCGCTAGAATTTTTTATCATACTTGACCACTTCGTATCCCGACTTATTGTTATCCAGATAATTCTTGGAAACATATTTTAGTCACTAAATAGGTTTGATTAGCCAATTTAATTCACATTGACCAGGAAATTAATTCTGACAAGTTTGTTTTCCTATTTATTCAAGCACAACACCGATTTGAGTAATTTTAGATTGCAAATTAAATAGAGATTATGAACAACTTAAATAGTGTCTATGTGTTAATTAATCAAATCATTTTTTTTTGTCTTTTGTTTGGCAGTTCTAACCTTTTCTTTTAACATAATTTTCGGTTAAATTTTTATTGCATGTGTTGAGGAGTGCAATTTTGGTCATTATCACTAAATATTTATTAACCGGAATAATTTCTCTATTCACTCTTATTACCCTCGTATGAAGATAAGCATACAAAACGGTTAAAAATCCCTCAATTTGTGTACAAATTTCAATCATGTGCACATCATGTACATTTTTCATCACCCAATTCTAACAAATTCTTTATGTGGAGATGTAATCATGTAAGTAAATAACAAAAAAAATATGCCTTTTTATAATTCGTCTCATTTTTCTCTTCAAATTTGAAAAAAATATGCAATTTAAATGATTTTCAATAGATCGGTATGGTAATAAGTAATCCTCATACGAACCACCGAAAGATCGATGTATTAAATCATAATTAGCCCTTAATATATTAATAATTTATGTTTATGAAACATTATGTGTACAAAACTTAAATACTCCTGTGGTCACAAATTTTGTATTTATATTTTAAAATTTATTCTATCACTCCATCATACTGGTAAAGTGTCGAACACGTACTGCATGTATGAGTAATGATATGTTCACTCTTTACACTTACAAAGGATTTGGAGAATACAATGAGTTATATCTGCAACACTTACAAAGGCTGTATTATCGCTGAAGTTTGTGAAAATTTATCGACTACCACCTCCATGATAGTTAAATCAAGAAAAGTTTAAAAGGTTAGCCTCAGGGAGAATGACGCAGAAACGAAGAAGTTTACTCTCGGTGGAAGAGGATAATCGCGTGAAAGAATAGAAGACGATGATTATGGCACCTTTAATAAGTGATCAAGTTTCTAATTTCTTAAGACTTAACAGCTTGTTGTTATGGTTTCCTCTGTTTTGTTACCATGTTTGGCATGAGACTTGGTGTTTTATCAAATTATGTTGATAAATATTAAATCTATCTTATACAGCTCAATATTGTTATTGACCAAACTATTTCCCAATCTGTAATTATTCTAAAACTATTTCTCAATCTATAGTTATTTTGTCCATTCCAAGTAGGAGGGAAAATTTAATATATACTAAATTAATAACTAAACCAATTAAAAGTTGGAATCTTGATTTAAAAAATAACAAAATCAACTTTTACTTTTTTTTATTTTTTGACGTTTTAGATAAATGTAAATGTAAATAAAAAGGTTAAAACTGAGTTGGTAAAAATTACAAAGTAGACTTTAAATTTTTTTTAAATAGTTGTGTTTTTTTTGTTTTTTTTTGTGTTTTTTTGTGTGATATTTTTTGGGAATTTTCTAACCTTATTTAACACTCTTATTGAAAACTATTAGAAAAAAAAAAAAGAGTTTAAATTTTTAGAACACATTTTCTAAGTTTTATAAACAAGTTTTACGATATATTACAATTTTTATGTAGTTTTCTAATATATATTTTTAACATTCAAAAAATCAAAAATCCTATTATGATTTTTTAAAAACAAGGTTTACAATTTAACATGTTATTTTTTTGGGGGAAAAAACAATCAAAATCGAACCTAGTAGTTAGGAATTGTAACTAATAAGTGTGAAGATGGATCTTAATTCTAAACCTTTTTTTTTATTTACAGTCACATTTATCTAAAACGTCAAAAAATAAAAATAAAAAAAGTAAAAGTTGATTTTGTTATTTTTTAAATTAAGATTCTAACTTTAATTGGTTTAGTTAAGAGTAATTTAGTATATATTAATTCTCTCTTATACAGTAAACGTTTTTTGTGTTTAGATTTTAGTAGTTTATACTCACTTACACTCCTGTTTCAACGGCTAATCAGATGACCGTATAAAATCAATCAAATTGGACAAACTAAGGAAACTCACTTAGACTTTGTTTTCCCAGGAAATAATTTTCGAGGAAAATAAGATATTTTCCATGATTTTCTTGGTGTTTGGTTGTAGGAAATTTTTTTATGGAAAATCTGAATTATAATTTATAATTTCTCTAACAAACACAAGTATAGAATCTTATAATAGTAACAAAATCAACGTATAAAAATGTTAACATACATGTTACTTTTTAACTTGTTAGAACTAATATGCATTAAGTTACTTTTATTTATTATGAGCTAATATTTTATAACGTATTTTTTTACATACGAGTGTTATGTTGATATTTTTTAATGATCAACAAGTTAATTATTTAACTGCTATTACGATTAACGAGACCAAATATAAAACATCATTACATATTTAACCTATTTTGTTTCTGAAATAAAATATATAAGTTAATATTTTATGTAAATTAACTTTTTACTAGGAAAAAAGTCTCTTTTTTACTTATTTTTACTATGTTTTTATTTATAAGTTATTTTTTAAGTTATAAGCGTTAAGTGTAATTTACTTTTTTACTTTTAAGTTATTTTTTTCTTAACTTTTGGATTACTTTTAAAATTTATTTTTAAATCATTTTACGTTATTATTAGTTAAATTTAACTTTCTTTATCATTTTTCACCATAAGTTACGTTTTGTTATGTCCTCGTTCCAGAAAATATTTTCTTGATAATTTTAAAAGAATATATTTTCCTCAATTTCCTTCCAATTCTGAAAAATATTTTACTGGAAAACAGATTTTTTATTGAAACAAACACAGAGAAAACTATATTTTTTAGAAAACTATTTTACAGCCTCTATTTTTTTTCAAAACAAACATAGCCGATTTCTGAAAACTAAAATCACTAATTGGAAATTTTTGAAAACTGAGGACAGAAGAGTGAAAGAGAGTTAAAGATTCACATTTTATTTCTCTCTTGAAGGATTACAAACTTAGCATCTTTATTAATTACATTAAAAAGTCAAACAATGGTTTGCCAACCCAATGCTTCAAAAATAAATGCAACCTTAAACCCTTTCTACTAAGTGTATTAAAGAAACTAATTCCTTCTAAAGCCCATCTTTCCACTGCATTTTCATCCTTTCAAATATAATGTAAGTTCTTAATTTCTTTGTTTTTCTTGCACCAAGGTTTCTTTCCTTTTTTCTCTTATAGTATCTTTGTTTGTACTTAATACATATATGTCATGTATGAATGTACAAAGATTTGAGAATGTTCAGGGAGAATGGTTTGAAGCCTATGGATTCGGAGCAACTAAGGGAAAATGCTCACAAAATGGTAGATTTTATTGCTGATTATTACAAGAATATTGAGGACTTTCCGGTTCTCAGCCAAGTTCAGGTTTTAACATTCTCTCTAGTAGTCTCTACCTTTCTTGGATAACTAAAGTTCTGCAAAAAAAAAAAAAAAAACATGAATAAGTCGGTTAATATCACTTAATTATCCAAGCATGATGACTCGGCTCAGTGTCGATAAATGCTCGATTTAAATGCAACTGTGAAAACCATGTATTACCTCATTGCCCGAACAGTCATGACATCACATAGTAAAACAAGAAATATTTAAGATGTTGGTAATACTAAAATTTAATTTGGAGAAAGACATATGGCTTAATAGGGTAATTTGTTGACGAAAAAAATATATTTATTTTCAATATTTATTTTAATCTGTTTATTGTTTTTATGCTTCACAATAAGCTTAACCCTTTAGTTCAAATCTTTTCTTAGTTTATTTATTGCAGCTATTAAATTCTAAAACTATGAACTGTTTTCAGCCAGGTTATCTGCGTGAACTTCTTCCTGAGACCGCACCAATGGAACCCGAATCATTGCAAGATATTCTCAATGGTGAGGTGCCTTTATAAAATAAATAATGGAACTTAATTGCACAATCCATGCATAACTATGCATTTGTCAATAATTTTGTAAGCAGATGTAAAGGATAAGATATTTCCAGGGGTGACACATTGGCAAAGCCCTGGTTTTTTCGCATATTTTTCGTCTAATAGCAGTATTGCTGGATTTTTGGGGGAAATGCTTAGTGCTGGTATTAATATGGTGGGTTTTAGTTGGATAACCTCTCCTGCAGCAACCGAGCTCGAAATGATTGTTCTCGATTGGCTTGCTAAATTACTTAAACTTCCTAATTTCTTCCTTTCGACAGGTATTTCTTTTATTCCTTTCCATATATTTTATATCCTTTTGCTTTCAGGTACTATGGAAGTCATGACATAATATTTTTTGAGAGGTAATAGAAATTTTACCTGAAGCTGGAGATACAAAACAGAAGAGGTCTTTACCCTTTCCTAGCGAAAAGTGTATACTAGTATATTACTATATTGTACTTAAAAGATATATCCCTTCTTGGCATAATTCTTGATAATAACTTCCCCTTTTTCATAAAGTTTATTCAAGTTTTAGAAATAGATCACAATATTGTCCGTCGCTTAAAAAAAAAAAAAAAACTTAATTACAAGCCGTTACTTTCATTTTCGCTACCATTAATTTTTATTTTGTCTTATTTTAGGCCAAGGAGGAGGAGTAATACAAGGAACAGCAAGTGAATCCGTACTAGTTGCTCTACTTGCTGCTCGCGATAAAGTTTTATTGAAAATTGGGAGAAATGCTATTGGGAAGCTTGTTGTATATGCATCTGATCAAACACACGCATCTTTACACAAAGCCTGCAAGGTGCCATTCGAATTTTATTATATATACGAGTGTATAAACGCATACATATATATATACACATTGCATACATTCCAACTAGTTGAGTTCATAGTATATCTTTACTTGATGGCTGAATCATTTAAGTTGACTTCCCAAAAATCAATATATGATTTTTGTATATGATGTGGTATGGTACTTATCGCAGATAGCAGGAATTTATCCAGAGAACGTTAGGTGTTTGAAGACAGATGCTTGCAGTGATTATGCACTATCAGCCGAATCTCTCTCTAATTCAATATCCTGCGACGTAGCTACCGGTTTAATTCCTTTGATGTTGTGTGCTACAGTAAGCTAACCTTTGTACAGATTCTATTCTTTTGTTAGAATGAGTATATTCCTGATCACCTATTTTTAATCAGTCTAAAATTTAAAAACCTATTATGTACATCAAATTCTCGACTTCCCAGCTTGGAGAGCTAAACTATCTAAAGTGTACTTGAACTTGCTCTGTCCAATGTATCCTTTTTAGTGCAGTCTTATACTGTATATATGTTCTTTTCACTGTGTAGACGGTTAAGTTCTTATAGAGACATACTATGTTAATAATGTAAATTAAAATAAGGTCAGATTATGTTTTAAAAAGTGTCTGAATATAACCGTGAAAGCAACATAATTAAGTCTACTGCTAAGTGCTAATTACCTGTCATGTATTTTAATACAAAATTTTAGAGATCATTTGCGTACGTAGTTGTTCTAGACTATTATACTAAAGAATTGTGGCTGGCTAAAGGATTTACTCAAATGATCACAGGTTGGTACAACTTCATCCACAGCTGTGGATCCTTTGCCTGCTCTTGGAAAGATTACCAAGGTGACCATTTACCTTTTTCATAACTAAATGCTTCAGTTAAGAGACGATGTCCAACTCTTATACTAATTAACGTGTCATCGTCTTTAACTTTTCTCGGACAAAAAAAACATTACTTAAGAATTAAGATGTTGTCAGACTAGACAAAAGTCTCGGGTTCACGTCTCAAGGTTACCCATATAAATCAGTTAATTTGCACTTGTTTGACACTTTTGACTTAAGAAAAATGAGTGAGCCAGTGTTGAGTTCAGAATTCTATAAAATTCTGAAATATCTAGTAGAAAAAAATCCAATGGAGCAACTGAGCAAGTACAACCAACCTGATAAGAACTAGCCATCCTCAGGGGCGGAACCAGGGGGTGCCACCGTCATCCCAATAATTTTAAAAATATTTTTTTTATATAGAAAAATTCAGAAATTTAAAGTTTTTTATATTAATAGCCCCCAAATGAATAAATAGTAATTTAGTTCAAATGGTAAACATAAAGTTTTTGTTTCACAAGGTCTCTGCTTCGAATATTTTGGCTATTTTTTACTTTTTATTTAATTAACATTAGTTTACTCTTTGACTTCTTAATTAATTAATTGCATCTTTAAGTTACTATTACAAGATTTTATAAATAAATATTTTTGTCTAGTTTCATAATTATATTACAATAAATTTTAAACTAATAAATTCGTATTTTTAATCAATTTTTTTATATCGTTTGAAATTTTTAGATCAATGGACAAGTCGGTTAAGTTTTAACCTATAGATTTTTTTGGTTTTTTATAGCGTTTATTTTTATTATACTAACAAAAAAAAATTAACGTTTTAAAATTTTAAATCAATGGACAAGTCACCTAAGTTTTAAACTCCAGGTTTTTTGGTCTTTTATACCGTTTATTGTTATACAAAAAAAAAAAAATTAACAACCCCCTCAAGAATTGAATGCTGGTTCCGCTACCGGCCATGCTCTTCTTTTCCGGGTGATCATTGGAAAATAAGTGATCAATGCTTTTCTCATCAATATTTTGCTTAGCTCTAAAATTCTCGTGAGTCTTGAGAGCTTCACTCTACTCCTACAGTCAATCATTAACACACAGACTAATATATGTAATTAGTTTGAGTGTTTTCAGTGTTTAGGTGTAGCATGTACCAAAGGTTAATAAACTCATATGGCGGGTTAATTATTATTTAGTGATGTGTTTGGAACATTTTCAGGGTTGCTGACTCAACTTTTACCAAACTTATTTTAGTGGCATAAATTTAGAGTTTAAATTGTTCAAGTGACTCACGGTTACATTTTTTGTATAAAAATCGTTTTGAAGTTACAATTTAGTCAGTATATTTTGAGACTTTATAATAAATGCTTAAAAATTATAAAAATTACACACGTATATAAATATTACATGCTTACAATTTAGTAGAGCCGGTTGGAGGACTCATTTCCTGGATTGAGGCCTATGTTTTATTAAGGGCCTAATTTTCTATAATTCAATGAAAAAAATTTAGAACCTATGACAGAAAGCTTAACAATCTTTCGGAATCGGAATAGATAAATTGAAAAGAAATGTAAGTTCTATAAAAACAAATTTAAAGATGATATAAAAGTATCAAATAATGTGCTAAAAATTAATAAAATTAAGCTAATTTCGTTAGTTTTTTGCTATATAAGTTCATTATCAAACTTATTGAAGACGTATGAAATTTTTGAGTGATTAGTCTTATGCTAAAAGAAAATAAAAGCCTAATTAGATAGAAACCATACGAAATTAGGTTTATTATATTCAGATTTATTTATTTAGGATGATATTAACAAGTCTGACTTTAGTCTATATATTTAATTATACGCGAAGAAATGAAAAAAAAAATGATAAATTATTAAAATTGAGTTGTAATTAATTATGCTTTTAATTCATTATCTTTGTAAAAATATATTTAAATCATCCCAACTAATATAGTTTATGGTGTTCGGTACTTGTATTCATTGTATTGTTAATTGTGCAGCTCACTTAATTACATGTTTTATGTAAGTGTGTAATTAAAAATAATTTCCAAGCTTGTATATAAGCGTTTTTATATAATTGTGTTATTTTTACAATTTCATGTGTTTATCGTAAGTTTTTAAACTATACAGATTAAATTGTAACTTAAAAACGGTTTTCATCCAAAAAATATGACGGTGGATCCCTAAAACACATACTTTAAATTTAGGTCAATAAAACAAGTTTGGTAAAAATTGGGTCACCAATCTTTAAAGTGTCCCAAACTCATGTCACTAAACCATATAATTAACCCTAATATGGCCTTGGAGCTTCATATATAATACTATAAGGTAATGAAATGAAATTATTTACAGAAGAATTCAGTTATTTGCTTTTAGTTCGTGTTGATGTGGATTTAAAAATGGAGAGGATGATTTTCCTTTATAATGCAGGAAAATGGAATATGGTTTCATGTTGATGCCGCATATGCTGGAAGTGCTTGTATATGCCCAGAATACCGACATTATTTAGATGGCGTAGAAGAAGCTGACTCGTTTAACATGAATGCCCACAAATGGTTTCTAACGAATTTCGACTGCTCAGCTCTTTGGGTCAAGGCACGTCCATCCTTTAATTTTTTTGGTTTGTTCTCATAGATAAAATGATTTTAGTTAATAGAGCACGGACTAGCCTTCTCCCTTAGTACTGTTTATGTTCAAGTTTTCAACAAGTTTGAAACTAATTTATAATTCGGATTTACTAGTGATACCATTCGATTGCTCTCCAGTTGACAAGGAGTTGCATACTTTTTTTGTAGCATGATAGAAAGATTAAGGTAAGCATATGGTGTGGATTGTTAAAACGAACATCTTCTTTTGTACTTCTACTGAATCGTAGGGGATCTATAACAATATTGGGATGATATCGAAATGTAATTACAATAATTAATTTGCTTATCATCAAATAGGTAACTAAACGATTATCCGATAAGTTTTAGATAATTATGTTGCGGCAAAAGTTGTTATTCATAAATGTATTTGAAATTCTAGAAGTATACGCGATTATAGAAGATGTGCATAATTTGTTCATATACATCATGAATGAGTTCCTTCTAACTAACTTTTTATTTTCTTGTATTCTTGTATTCTTGTAAGCAGGATAGGAGTGCTCTCATTCAGTCACTGTCTACAAATCCTGAGTATCTTAAAAACAAAGTAAGCGCCTGCTTACAATATTGCTTCATTTACTGAACCATTTTGTGTGAATTTTCTATACCAGAACATTGTAATATATATCTCTATGCACAGAGAATTACTTCAAATTTACTCATGACTAACTTATTACTGTGTAATTGGCAAAGCTTGTTGAATTTGGTTGTCATCTCCAATCTGCACGGTACCACTTGAAATGGATCATATAATGTTAGTGATATCATAACATCCGACTCTTAAGTTTGTAGAACGGAACTAACGAAAATAGATTACCATAAAACGGATTAATCATCTACACATTTACGGTTTCTTTGATTCAGGTTCTTTTTTCCACCTAAAAGATGAGCCATTGGGGATCAGATAGATTTTTTATTTTTTTTGTATTCCTCAGATAGATTTTCTTGTTACCAATAAAACTGGCTAATTTTTATGTGAGTTATATGTATCAGGCCACAGAAGCTAACATGGTTGTGGATTATAAAGATTGGCAAATTCCTCTTGGTCGTAGATTCAGGTGTGCCATTTAACACATTTTTTATTTTTATTTTAATGGAACAGCTCTATTAATAGACCTCCATAGTGCTCCTTAAGATGCCATTTAACACATATATCTGAAGTCTAATATGTAAAAATAATGCTTCAACTACTTACATGGAGTATTCTGAATTTCTCTTCTCCGTGTAACATTGTTGTAATGGTAAGCTAGTTTATTCTCATTTAGCCGTAGTAAGTCTTAATCTTAAGTTTGAGAGACCAGATAGGTCCAGTTTTATGTGGTTAATGGATAAGTAATGCAGATAAAAGAACAAACGACCGGTTTAAACATTTTAACATGTCAGTAGCATAATCTCAAGGGGGTATAATTTGGATTCTACACTTTTGAATCTTGTGGTCACAGTATTAAACAATCAATTTACATCAAAAAATATTTACTAACATAGTAACATAGCCTATAAATGCACTCTATAAATGTTTCCTTACAAAATCCTCCTTTTCTACACAGATCACTTAAGTTGTGGATGGTAATGCGTCTCTATGGTCTAGATAATCTGCAATCTTACATAAGAAACCATGTGGAATTGGCTAAACACTTTGAGGAGCTCGTCTCGCAGGATACAAGATTTGAGGTAAAAAGACGTCGGAGAGACTCCATCACACTGAATACTTGTCATTTTTACTCGATCCTTACATTCTACAACAACAACAAAATCGATTTTGATATGGTTAACGTTTGTACATGTTAATTTTTATGTCTGACTGGTTTTTACCTTATTTGAATACTGACAATTACTCTCGTATTTTGAATGTGTACAGATTGTTACCCCTAGAAAATTTTCTCTGGTTTGTTTTCGTCTTTGTTCTACTGATGGGAATGAATATTGCATAAACACGTTAAATCGTGACCTTTTAGATACTGTCAACTCCTCTGGGGAAATATTCATCTCTCATACGGTAAGAATTTAAGAACAATTTCTTTTTTTTCTGTTCTCTATTTAACTTTTTAAAAATATATTTCCAACTCTGTAATAAAAACGGTGCATTTTTTTAGGATGTTATTCAGTCGTAATGTCTTGTTGGTCATGAAATATATTTACAGATTTTGTCGGGTAAATACACGTTACGGTTGGCAGTAGCAGCTCCATTGACAGAAGAGAGACACATCAATGAAGCGTGGAAAATACTACAAGAAAAGGCTGATGTTCTGCTACAGAATCACTAGTTCAAGTTTACTATTTCCGTATTATTATTTTACCTGACATCGGTGTTTACTTTCGAAGATGAGTTCATTGCGGATTAAGCATTGCACATTGCGGTAGTGTTTCGTAGAAACAAATATAATTCCGTGCATTCCGTTTATTTCCTCTCTTTATTTTACCGTTCTTCTTTTGCTCAAAATTTAACCTACCAACACGGTTTGTAATATGTACAACAAACTCAATTAGCAATGGGACAAACTCGATTTCGACGACAACAAAAAAGGTTTCTTGTGTAAACCAGGCCTAGTTTAATATGTTTTAAACTCTTATGATTACTCTACATGATCTCATTATTTGCGCATTTTATTTTAAACAATGTTAGAGGAAATTCAAAAGTCAAAAAATAAAAAGACAAACAAGGGCAAAAAACCAATTAAGATTACTAGCTAATGCAAGTTTTCCATTAATACGAAAATATGCAGTAGTAAACCACAGGTAAAGTAGAGTGTAAATAAATGCACTACAAATCAATAATAAAGTCTTCATAGAAATGATAGAATATTTAGATAACGGCTAAATAAGGATTTTGAAAACCAATATGTATTTATTCCCATCCAAAATATCCCGTGAAAACTCAAGACCAGCACTTCCATACAAGCTCTCTATAACAAAAGATACTCGTGAAAAAATGGCTCCTCAATCTTATTCAAATACCCCTAAAAATCCCTCACCAAAAACAAACAACATAACTAAATTACACAAACCAAAAAAACAATGGAAACCATTACAAAACTCTTGTTTTCAAGTCTTTTAATATCCTTCATTTCCCTTCACATTCATGCCGAAAACCTCGAAACATACATAGTTCAACTGCACCCAAACAGAACGCCAATTGCTTCATACTCTTCCAAGCTTAAATATCACCTTTCTATCCTCAAACGCTCCGTTTCATCCTCACAAGTCTCTTCTTCCCGCCTTCTCTATTCTTATCAATTCGCCATGGAAGGCTTTTCAGCCCTTTTAACCCAAAACGAGGTTGAATTCTTGCGAAAGACACGCGGTGTTTTATCTATTAGACCCGACCGAAAACTTCACCTCCACACAACTTACTCGTACAAGTTCTTAGGACTTAGCCCTATAAAACAAGGGGCTTGGTCTAAATCTAGTTTCGGTAAAGGAACCATAATCGGTGTACTTGACACCGGTGTTTGGCCCGAGAGTTCGAGTTTTAGCGATCTTGGTATGCCCCCGGTTCCTAAGAAATGGAAAGGAATTTGCCAAAATGGGGAGAAATTTAATTCCTCCAATTGCAATAGAAAAATAATAGGAGCGCGGTTTTTTCGAAAAGGTCACAATGTGGGGTCACGCGAGAACCTTCCGAAAGGAGTAGTTGAATACGAATCGGCTCGGGATTCTCAAGGGCATGGGACCCACACTTCATCAACAGCTGGTGGGTCGCCCGTCGCAATGGCGAGTGTGTTCGGAAACGGGGAAGGTGTGGCCCGAGGGATGGCCCCGATGGCCCACATAGCTATATACAAAGTTTGTTGGTATACAGGTGAGTAGAAGAGGAATTAAGCTGTCACAGACTCACAAATCACAATAGAATGTCTTGACATCTTTGAAGTAACAAGAAATTTATTTTAATTATGTTTTCAGCTATAATTTGCTTAATATAATTATTTTGGTTCCCTTTATTTTTCCTTTAATTCGCATTACTATTTTATTCAAAAAAATTTACCACATGCATTAACAATCTTAATTAACTGGTTTACCGCCCCATTTGTAGTGTATCGCGGAACCCTCAGCAGCATTTTTAAAAAACTTGTTTTTCTATCTAAATTTCGCGACTTCATGACCGGTCACTGTTTATAAGAAAATCATACCGTTTTATGCACTTGAATATATAATCCGTTTCAAATACTAGATTGGCACTTCTATGATTTTGTTACATGAAAGTTTTGCTTTATTTGAATTTCCACACCTTCATTAGCAATGTTTAGTTCTTACACAGCACTTGTAGGATTAGTTATTGACAATATTAGGGTGTCAATCATTCACTGTCCGATAACTCACTAAATTCTGTTTAAAATAAAAAAAAAATGTGACACGGTAAATATTTTTATTAGACTTAATGTTTTTTATTTAAATTCCCGCAACTTCATGACCATATACTGATTTGACAATGCTTTGTCACAGGGTGTTACAGCTCTGATATACTAGCAGCAATGGACGCCGCGATACTAGACGGGGTGGACATTCTCTCTCTATCACTAGGTGGATTCCCGTTGCCTCTCTACGAAGACAGCATCGCAATTGGGAGCTTCCGAGCCATGGAACGTGGAATATCTGTTATATGCTCTGCGGGAAATAATGGGCCAATACAATATTCAGTTGCCAACGATGCCCCTTGGATCGCCACCATCGGTGCTAGCACGCTCGATAGGAGATTTCCTGCTATAGTTCGTTTGGCAAACGGGAAAATGTTGTACGGTGAATCCGTTTTCCCGGGACAAAATAGTTCACAGCATGAGCTCGAAATGGTTTACCTTACTGGAGGTGAGAATGGAAGTGAATTTTGCCTTGAAGGGTCTCTTAAGAAATCTGAAGTTCAGGGTAAAATGGTAATTTGTGACCGAGGTGTCAATGGGCGAGCCGAGAAAGGCCAAGTAGTTAAGGAAGCCGGTGGGGCCGCAATGATTTTAGCCAACACGGCGATTAATCTAGAGGAAGATTCCGTTGACGCACATGTTATATCATCGACCCTTATCGGGTTCGACGAGTCAATCAAACTAAAGAATTATATAGAAAATACCCAAAACCCTATGGCTAAAATCATATATGGGGGAACAACAATTGGACGATCAAGAGCGCCAGCTGTTGCTCAATTCTCTTCCAGAGGGCCGAGTTTCACAAACCCATCGATTTTGAAACCGGATTTAATTGCACCCGGAGTGAACATAATAGCGGCATGGCCTCAAAACCTAGGGCCAACCGGCCTTCAGGAAGATTCTAGAAGAGTGAACTTTTCCATAATGTCAGGGACATCGATGTCTTGTCCACACGTGAGTGGAATAGCGGCACTTTTAAAATCTGCACATCCTAGGTGGTCCCCTTCGGCTATAAAATCCGCAATGACGACGACAGCGGATACTAAAGACCGTTTGGGCAAGCCAATTATGGATGGAGACAGGCACGCGAGTCTATACGCAACCGGAGCAGGGCATGTCAATCCAGAACAAGCGATTAATCCTGGATTAGTGTATGATATCAAACCTTACGATTATTTGACTTATTTGTGTAGATCAAGGTACACAGACAAACAAGTTTTCACTATTACTCACAAGAATGTTAGTTGTAGTGAGGTACTAACCAAGAGCAAGAGGTTTTATTTAAATTACCCTTCGATTTCGGTGAACTTTAGGAAAGGGATGACAATGAGTAGGATAGAAAGGCGGTTGACCAATGTAGGGACCCCTAATTCTGTTTATTCGGTGAGAATAGCGGCACCAGAAGGAGTCGAAGTTAGGGTTAAACCCCAAAAACTTATATTCAAAAAGGTTAACCAAAGCTTGAGTTACAGAGTGTGGTTTATATCAAGGAAAAAGATTGGAGTGGATTATGCACAAGGATACTTGACATGGGTTCACTCTCACAATGAGCTATACAAGGTTAGAAGCCCGATTTCAGTGACGTGGCAAGTCAGTAAGAGTAAAACTCGTGATGGTAGCGAAAAGATGTAGTTGACAGTTAGCCAGTTAGGATTACATTTGTTGAAGTTATATTGAAGATCCGAGGATCTTGTACTTTTTTCTGTTCTAGAAGAAAGAAAAGTAGAGAATCATTATTGAAATAACTCCTCTTTATCATATGATAAAGATAGAACCACTAGAAGAATATTCAATGAAGTGTCACTGTATTTTTGTTTAGTGGATAAATGTTATTTTGTTTTAGTTTATTTCTGTTAGAAAAGCTACGATGACTGATATTTAGTCTTATTTTAGAAAGAACGCCTGGTTCAAAAGCTCAGAAGACTCAATTGATTATCCTTATAAATTAAGAAGTAATTTGAACAGTATAGAGTCTATCTAAGACTAGAGATAGTTAAAGAAATGACTTAGCAATATGTTCTTTTGCTAGAAACCAAAAGCAGAAAAGACTAACATAAAGAGCATTCCAGGATAAATACAGATACCGACAATATTTTCGTCCAGGCAAAAGCACAAAATAAGAATCAACTTTTTTTTAACAAACTTTCCCACTTCAATGGCTGATTGGCTGTAAAAGGTACAAATTCCTCTACCAAAACAAATCGGTCTTCTCAAAGGGCGAAAATAACAACACTCCGATTTAAACGGCTTAGAAATAAAATATCAGAATGGTCAAAGAAATGAACACTTCTATGTAAAAAAACGTATCACCTAGATCAACCAATCGTCTCATTTCCCTATTATGCCATATTCAAAAATGATACGAAGTTAAATTGATTTTTGCAAATAATATTTATTCCAGCAAGGCAGTGCTTGGAGGTCCATGGGTGTATTTCACACATCGGGACCTTGAGAACATCTTTTTTTTAAAACTGATGTATGATTATTTTAGTTTTGTGCTTCTCCTGATACTGCTGATTCCATAGGCTTGCTATAAGTGCATTCCTTACAATCTGGAGGAGAAACTTTATCAGAAACACTGATCCGAACTGTTCTCTGTGTATCCTCGTCCGTTGGAACATGGAGAAGGGCATCCATTATTAGGATATCCCAGTCGCTTTTACGGAAATATGAAAACCGGTTTCCATCTGTTAAATTCGAGAAAAAACAAAAGGGAACTCAGATTTAGCAATTTGCAAAGAAAGACGAGGTAGAAAAAGTGCCTGAAGATATTTACGACACTGAAGCAATTAAATATACTAGTGTTTATGCAAGTTGAAATTTAAATAGAAGGTTAATTTTCATAGAAGGCTAGAGGTCTAACATAAGTTCATTAGTTAAGCTGCTTGCGTGACTTTTGTTTGGGAGGGGAACTAATACAAACCATGGGATAAGTGTCGCTTAAATCTGAGCTAGAGAGAGATTGAGATTTGAGAGGCAGAATGTATTTGTAAATTTTGAGATATAAACAACGAGCGGGAGAGAGAAAGAAAATAAAAAATTCCACAAAGTAAAAAAGTGCCCCTATGGAGATTTAGGACTAGACCCAGAATGAAAAAGTACGCTGGGAACCATTACAATTCTTTCATAGAGTATGATATATCACTACACTTTCAGAAAATTTTGCGAGGAAAAGGTATTGGAAATTTAGGGGTAAATATCAACAAATAACCGGTGTTACAAAAGAGAAGTCAATGTCACAGATTTGCAAAAGTTTTTGGACCCTAATGTTAAGTCACCAGAAAATAACAAGCCAGATGGAATTCCCTAAAAAGCATCTTTTAATGAAACAATATCTTTCCTGCTTTCTTAAGAGTTTGGTTTGCTTATAAAATCGGGCAGTAACTATGTAAGAGAAACGCAAAGTGAAATAGTTCCCCCTCTTTTTTCTTCAAGCTACATTCTCTTGATTTCCAATTTCCAACCACATTCTAGAATGAGGAGAACACAATAACTGACATTTCTTAGAAATAGGTTTGTACCTTCGATACGAACTGCCTTCAACTGAATCCTTCCAGTGCCTTGAGGCCCAGAAACAGGAAATGTGCAAGAAACTGAATTTCTCTTTTGAGTAACTGCAAGTGATGCATTATACCAAGGACCTCTTACAATGGGTTCTCCAATAGCATCTTTGATAGCCTGGTCGTTGCTAGCTGTCTCCATTGCCTTGCTGAAAGAATTTTAAATGCAAAAATAAGTACTCGTTTTCCAAGATGGGTCTCGAGACACATCAAATATGCATCTCTCCACATATACTCACATCTTCAATGAATTAGCCTAAACATAAGATACTATATTGACAGATTAGTAAGTCTGGTTACTGAGTGTTGGGTAAATTGTAATATCCTGCTTAAGTTAATATTCGAGAGACAACTTCCCTTGTATTTTAGGTTTTTTTTTGGTTTTATACATGAGCCAAGAAGAGAAGAAATCACTGAAAAGCAGAGTAAATAAGACAGTGCCCTTCAGTCATTTTTCCTCGATAAATTGTCAAAGTTGGGTCAGTATTTTCACAACCATTAAGCTATATGTGATCTTCTACTCAAAGTAACTACACATGGAGACTGACAGACTGTTCAGAAAAATAAAATGATCCAAAGCATTAGCGGAAACAACGCAAACCGTCCCTTTAGGAACTAACTTTAACAATTTTGAAACCTTTGTATATATCGGTGTGACACTAGCTTGAGAGCTTGTTTTGTTCTAGTATACAACTCCTATACATGCATCTTAGCCACCGATTGAATATTGTTAATTGCCTTTGTCTGTGTGACCCAGTGAATGTATTATTGAGATGTAAATATGGGAGTCCTATACTATGACCAAATAACTTCTCAGCTATCTTAGTTTGGGGTGTAAAACTTGGATTAAAGATTTGGAAACAAATCCTTTGATTTTACTTTAAAATGTACACTGTAGTTCTAGATAGGGTTTCATAAACGGCTTGTCCGTAACTATCTTGCGTTCAAATATGTAAATATTAGCAATGGCTTAGATAAATAGACAGTAAAGACCACACCAAAATGTATATAACGTTTAATCAATTGAAAATTTAGATAATGATTTATCAGTTCTAGCTCAAATACTATGCCACTCAAGATCAAACTGACATCTTACCCGTGTCACATTTATTAAACTGTAACCCTACACCCCGCAACCATTTCGACTATTATCACAATAACATGTTGAAGGTAAAATATATTAAAAAAACACAAAAGCACAAAGCTAATAGAAACACATTTTGTCGATGAACGTATGTACCAGAACCACAATTCTCAACGTAGGCAATACGGATCCTATTGAATCATCCCACCAAAGAAAATGGGTAAAGTTAACTCATTTCTCTTACTGTTTCCCGGTGGTCTACAAGAGAAACAGCTTGGTTGTTTTCAGAATCTCAGCTCAGACTATAACTTACATGTTCTTTGCTCTCTTTTTTCCTAAAATTTTATTATATGTCCTTGTGCTCACTAGCTACAGCACACTAGGTTGGAGTCGTTGAATACTCTAAAAAACTTGCTTTTTCATGACCCAAAAGAGCTTACGATCTTGGTAATTCATCTTCATTCTCAGCCTAAAAAAAGTCAGCTTTTTTCTCAAAGTCACAAACCAAACAAGCCCAAAAAACTAAAAAGTACTATAAAAAACTAAAAATAGAAATAGGACAAGAAACTAACGTGCTACAGCCACCAAAAATAATAAGATCGTCAAGTGCACTCAAAGCTACACCACCTGTCAAGCAAACCAAAGCACCCGAAACCGCTTTTCGTCCCCACGATTTGGTTTTCGGTTCTTCCCCAGCTGAGCTGCATAAATAGAACATCTAAATTATAAAATAAAAAAACAGCAATATCTTTTTTCGGGAACTCAAAAACAATGTTTTCTATATTTCTTAACATTTCATGAACATGCATAATTCTTATATCTAATCCTAGCAGCTAATAACTATTTGCTCATTATAAAATAACGGCATTTTTTTGGATCAGTTAAATACAGTAGCGAAAAAAATCTATATTGTTTTCTATATTTCTAAACATAGAGTGAACATAGAGTGATACATAATTTTTACTTCTATTCCAATGACAACTACTTACCCATTATATTATAGAGCCTTTTTTGTGGATCATTTAAATACAGTAGCGAAAGAAATTCAAAAACAGCAATATTTCCGTTCGGGACTTCAAAAAAAAGTATCTTATATACTTCTAAACATGTCATGAACATACATTAATACAGAATTTTTATATCTAATCCTAGCAAACCTATTTTCCCATTATATTATATGATAGAGCATTTTTCGTGGATCAGTTAAATACAGTAGCTAAAACAACTCAAATACATCAATATTTCCGTTCGGGCCCCCAAAAAACAGTGTTTTCTAAACATTTTATGAACATGCAGAATATTATAATCTGATCCTAGCACAACTATTTGCACATTATATAATAAAGAATTTTTTTGTGGATCATTTAAATAGAGTTGCAAATAAGTCTATTCTAGCAAATTCGATAAAAATTAAAAATTAAAAAAAAGAGTCAAAATTCATCTTAAAATAACGGAGAGAGAGAGATTAACCTGGGAATTGGAGCTCTCCTCATAAAGGAGAATAATCTCTTTGCAACCATTCTCTCTCTCTCTCTCTCTTCTCTCTCTCTCTCCCTCTGATAAACCCTAACTGTAACTAAGGAATAATTTAATTTAATTTAATTTGTGATAAAAACTAAATATTGAATAGAACCATGGTTATAACACAACAAACGTGTCATTGTGTCGCTGTATGTTTTAAGCCCATGAAAATATTGTTGCTGTTGTTTTTTTCATGTTTTCTTATCAAATCAAAATTGAATTTACACTTTTTAAACATTAGTAGTATTTAACTTTTGCTAAATATATTTTTATACCTTTTTTGATACAGCTAAATCCGAAAGAAAACTTAAGATTTTCATACTTTTCGAAACTAAAAATATGGACTAGTGACTAGTGTATGTATTTCTTCCGAAAATTTCCCCTTTTTAAGACCTACTCTCTTGTTTTATTACGAGTTTTTATTATTATCAATATGTTAATATAATTTACTTTTGTTAAATTTGAAGTTTTGGCGATGTGTTTTGACTCTTAAACTACTTTCACGTCTTTTGCTATTTTGTAAAAAGTTTGTCAATCGTGATCTACAAATTGAGACATTTGACAAAGCGTAAGTGATCAGTATTCAATTTCTTAATACTTTTGTATCTCTTTGTACAACTTGTGAACTTCTTAATCGATGATGATGTTCTACACGGATTTACGCTGACCACTTTCATCAGTAGATTTTTATGATTTAACTTGTGCTCAATCGTATCATTTCGTAAGTCTCGTAAATTCGTCACATGAAGGCTGAATGTTGATCATCATCTCGGCAAATGGGCAGAGACAACTTTGATGGTTTCAAATCATCATTTAATGTGTCTGAAACAGAGATCCGTTTGTGTTAATCGCTAAATCTAATGTGATCCCAATCATTTTCTCGACAATCAGAATAATACTATTAAAGTTGGTTTTTCTCAACTTATCATGCCAAGTCTTCTTAGAATCAAGCTAGTGAGACTCTTTAAGATGTCAAAAAAATAGTAAGAACATACACAAAGTGGTTGCTATTGGATGCAAACTACAAACATTGATCAAGTCGTAAGCCACATCCTCACATTAGTTCTAAAAAATAGCTTTAAAGTTGATGTTCAATAACCTACAATAGTTTACAGATAAATTTACTTGGAAGGTATTTCCTTGCAACATGTTTTTTTCCCGAATTATCGACAAGGTTAAAACTAAACCATCTCTTTCCCAGTCTAATCTTTAATTTTAATAACACATCTGTAACTCTTAGACATGTATTTCCACATATCACGTTAAAGATACAGCGATGTTTTTTCATTGTTTAAAGTTGGAACACTAGGGCAAAGACTTTGTCCAGATAAGCAGTGTCATGTACAAAACTCTTATCTCATGACCAAATTTGTTTGGATGGAAACATCAAAGAGTCAAAAAAATTCCTTAAATCAGACATATTACATGAGAAAAGTCGAAAAAACATAAAACAAAATATATATGGAACTGATTTCTAACTTGCAGCGTCTTTCCATGGGTTTGAAGTCAAGACCAAAGTTCACTAAACCAAAATTAAATGCAAATAAACAAATTGATGTTAGCCCACACCACACAAGAATTAAAAGTTAAAGCCTCTCATTAGCAGCAAAAATTTAACATTACAAAATTAGCTGACATTCCTACTGGCGCTAATAAACCAACTACACCGATCTCTCCAATAACCAAATGCAGCTTCAGTTTTGCAAAGGAAAAAAGGCGGCAAAGCATTTTTGGTTCTACATCAAGCATTTTGTTATCTCAATAGTAATTGTTGCCGTAATAAGGTTGCTGTGTAGGAACTGGAGCAGGTGGCTGTGCTGGCGTCAGTACAGCTGATGTGGCTGGTTGTGCATAGACTTGTTGGGGTGTGCCCTGTAATTGCATTACCATTTTTAAAATGTCTATGTAAACCAGAAATTGCAAATTATATACACATGATATAACTAAGGGAAAAATATCACTTTTATACAAGCCCTATAAGCTTTTAACAATCGGTACACAATGACTAGTGAACTTTAATATTTTATTATTTAGACAACTATGAAAAATTGGATCACCATGGTAAAGGAGTTCAACTTAAAAGCACTAGTTATGTGCTAATTATTTAATTACATATTTGTCCAATTGTAATGTGCTAATTATTTAATTACATATTTGTCCAATTGTAATAGGCACCCACAAAATTGAATAATTCGTAACCGGATCTAAATTTTAGAACTATTAAGTTTTCATGACTTCTGATAGATTGGTTGACTAGATGTGAGGCTTTTTGTAGATTATTTATAATTAGTGAGTTTGATAGGTTGGTGCTCTACATATTCGATTGTATAGCTTAGTGATTAAACTGTGTAATGTAATTTTTTTTTAGGCGAGCTGTGTAATGTATTTAGTATGAACTATAATGTACATATTAAAGTATTAACAAATCCCAACTAAGTTTTTTCCCCTAAACTTGGTTTCTGTCTCATTTTCTGTCCCCATACTTCTATATTAAACAATTCCAATACCTGGGCTTTATAAATTGTGCATTTTCATCCTAAAACCTACCACAGTTGGCTTTTTAAATATACATAACGATATAATATACTCTTATAACAATTTGTATCAATTTAATCATGTTGTCTTCCTATACTTCATCTCTAATCTCCATTCAAAGTTGGTTGATAAAATCATCTTCCAGGTATACAATACTCCTCTATTTACTACAAGTAACAGCATTAGGTTTAGGACGAAAAATGCACAATTCACAATTTTAGGGACTTAAAACTGTGTAACAGTATTACAAAAGTTAAGTGGACAAAAATGGGAGACTAACTAAAGCTGAAGGACTAAAATTGAAATTGACCCATAGTTGCAAATTGACTCACCTGGACGGGGTAAGGAGGATAAGCACCGTATGCGGCGGTGGTCTGCGGTACAGATGTAGCTACTTGTGGTTGTGCGTAGCTGCTCCCATAAGCACTGTATGCACCATATGCAGCCTGTATATGACAAGATAAAGATAAACTACAATCAAAATCTAATAAGAAGATAAAATAAGAAAAGGAAAACTAACTACACTTCCAAAACAAACAAGTTCAGTTCATTCTTGGATTAAGCAAACATAGCAGTCCCAACCTAATGTAACATCTTTTATGGGGTTTTGCTCATCAATTGCTCATATAGGGTTCCCAAAAATTATAGAAATAGCATATATCGCCCAAGGAGTGTTAAGTTCCATAAAAGATGTGTTTAAACTTTAGAACTATCATCAAATAATCAAAAACATATCCATTCCAAAGTCAGATTCAGCAAGGAACCAACAGAAGCAGCAAAGAGGTGCTTATTTTCTAATTCTTGATTCTCAAGTAAAGAAAAAACCGGGTAAAATGCAAACAACCCTCATGTGCTGTGTCTATATTGAAAATAATCCCCACATAGTTTAAAATTTTGCAATTGACTCCATGAATTGTCGATCTTCTGCAAATATCCCCCATGTACAACTTTAAAATGGCATAGCTTTGTACTGTCATACCATTTCAAATATTCGCTGTTGAAACTATGTGTTTTCTCAATGTCGGCATAGGTAATATAGCAGTTAAAGGGAATGAGAGCGATTTTACAGAAACATAAAGTTAAATCTATACACGCGGGAAAAAAAAAGAGAAAAAATTGGTTTCAAACAGCATTCAGTTGATTGTCCATGAATAAAGACTCAAAACAGATTAGAAAACAAATTTTCTAAAATGGACCAACGAGAACAATGTTATGTCATTTGAATCGACATGGGGTTGTTTGCAAAACTTATAAAATACATGGGGGTTGTTAGCCAGCACGTATAGTACATGGGGAATCTAAGCATTTTATCCTTTAATTTTCCTAAGTAATTGGCAATTTCCCATCTAAAATGCACCAGATATTTAGCACAAAAGTTCCTAGGAAGGCTCTAATACAAAACTCTTGCATCTGAAGTCTGAAACCTAGTAAATTCCAACTGTGTATCACTGGAAAAGAAACAGACAATGCTTTGCCAGCATGGCAGTAAACATTGTTCAAAGAAGCAACATTTCAATATATAGAAAGTATACCTGAGGAGCATAGCCAGGATATTGGGGGGCTTGGGCTTGCGGCCAACTTTGAGCATAGCCAGCTCCCCACTGACTTTGTGGATATGCACCCATAACAGACGGAGCAGTCACCGTAACACCTGATTGTGACTTGGCTAACTTTGATTTTTCTGAAGAAAGATAATCATCGGCACTACGCTTTTTTGAATCTGGCGTGCTCTTGTGTTGTAAAAAGAGCTTCGAATGCCGATCGTCTGCTCTCTTTATAGATTTTAAATCACCAAACAGATCCAAAAACTGCCACAAAAAAAAACTTCGTTGAGCACTCACACAAGCAGTACAATTAAGAAAGGAAGAAGTAATAATAAGACAATAGTTTAACCTAAAAGAATAAAAGGGGAATGATGATGCATAGAATAAACCAAAAACAAAAATCAAGATCCAGAGACAACAGTGAGCAGACACATTTCTGACTCAAAGACGCCCTCATGCTAACCTACTAGATATCCCAAAAACTTAAAAAAACGTATTTTTTCTGCTTAGTTTTAACAGTCTATAGAAAAATCACAAGTAGGTACTCGGAAGGAGTTGGAGATGAAAGATCCAAATAAATGGAGTAAAAGTTGTACTTATTAAAGTTACCATGACTAGCACCTGTCAAAAACAAAAACCTTGATTAATAAAATTAGGTGTTACATAACTTTCGTTCTTTATGTCTTCGAACTCCGGATTTCTGTCCAAACTTTATGCAATTTTGGGACTTTTTCCCTTTAAGGTACAATAACGTATATCTTCCTTAATAATAATTAACTCTGTGCTTCTAAAATGCCAATATACTCATATAAACATAAACTATTCTAATTTCTAAGTTTTCCACCTCAAAAACCTTCACATTTGTTGTCTCTAAAATAATCTTTATATAGAAAAAAGGAAAAAAGGGGGAAAAGGAGGCTCAAAGAAAAAAAAAACATAAAACTACAAAAGTAAACTGAAGTGGAAACTTTTTTTCTTGCAATGTACTTTCTAAATCAACCTCTAAAGCCCTTTGATCATGTAAACAATGAACGGGGAGAACTGTTAAAAGAAAAACAGAATATGTTATCTTGCTACAACCTTGACTACTTCCTAATCGCTTGTCCTCACTCGAAAATATGAAGTCCTATCTGACCCTTAGTGTAGCCGAGCATATTTATAGCTAGCTTTAAGATTAATCTTTGAATTATTTGTTGTCAAAAGTTGATTATTTCATCTTTAGTCATTTTCTTGCTATACATAATGTGTTCAGGATTGGAGTATATTATGCATCTTTCTCCAAGGATATATCATAATTAAGAGGAGCCACTGAAAAACGCTTCCTCATTTAATGCAATTTATGATTTACAAAAAAAAATAAAAAATCAAACCCATGACTTGTCGATAGGATCCCTTCATATGAATTTCTAAAATGGAAAGCAAATAGACGCTAGATTACTACAAATGCGACATAGCCATGAAAAAAGAATTATCACCTCCAAATAGATGCAAGATAACTCCTCCCTTTCAGAAATACTTGCAACACTCGAGCTATCAGCGCTAGGAACAATGAACTTTTCTACCAATGAATCCAGATATTCTATTTGTTTTGGAGATGATAAAATTGACTCCAGGTGGATAAAGGCCTGCAAAAATCATGAAAGAAACGCAAATAGGAAGATAAGCATAAGCGCAAGATGGAGTCAAAATTTAAAACATACTAATTAAAAAAGGCATACCTCTAGAAGTGGTTTAGATAGCTGGACACTCTCAAGTGACTGAACTAGAATTTCCCGCACTTTCTCTGCATTGTTAGAGGCCTACAATCCAGTAATAAACAAAATACTAAATCAGAAAGCTCATTTATGCTAGCAATAATTAAAAACCTTAATGTACATATATGTGAAGGTATCCTAAAAAAAAGGGATCCATGGTTCAGCCGTAAAACAGCAGACACGCAATCAAGTTGTGAGTGAGAAATAAAAATGAAAGAAGGCGACTGGAAAATCGCGTTAACAGTAAATTAAATTTTGCATCAACAAGTTGTACTTGATTCAAAAAACTAGGACCCATACTGATTGGGTAATGTTGTAGCTATCGTTTACTGCACCAAAATTTCAAACAAATACATTTCGTACATGCTTTTCATATTTCTGGGTCCTACAAAGCAAGCTTGTACAAAAGATTAAAACATTGCAAGACATGGACAAAATTGAAAAATTCTTGCTGTTTTCTTTTTTGGTGAATGAAAGGGGCTATGAACTTTACGTACCAGATGCATAAATCGAGAATATTGGGCAAACAAGAAAGGCAGAGCTTGGGATTGTTCTTTTCCTTTCTCAATGACAATAGCTTGTTCATACACAGAACAAGCATCTTCTAGGTTCCCCTGCATCATCAGCCAAGGACTAATTACTGATATGCATTATATATTTATGTATTTATATTGAATTTTATTGCAAAGGATAGTTACCAGGCGACGTTCCATGTTAGCATGCTTAATAATAGCTTCCAAAAGCCCAGGAGAAATCTCAGAATGAACAAGTTGATAAGAAGCTCGAGCTCCAGGAATATCTTCAATATGCTCTTTAAATCGAGCGGCAAATAAATGAATCTCCGGTTGTCTCTGCACAAAAAGCCAACAAATCAAATATACTAAACATGATCCAACTGTTCAATAGCTAATAATAGAAACTACAAGAATAGCTGAACTGAAAAAGGAAAAAGGTTATATGTATAAGAAACATCATATTCTTTTGTTTATCTAACTTAAGTATCTCACTAATATGTGAAGAATTCAAATAGCAACCACGTCATCTTAAAAAAATATGACATTGTAACTCAGCTCAACATCTAATCTAAGATGGGCATCTAATCAAGATCGCATAACTCAGTTTAACTGAAAGCAGACAAGTAACCTATGAATGCATCTTGTACTTTTATAGTCTTGTAAGTACTAACCAGTACAAGCAGTATAACATCGTTTAGATTTACATACCTTAACAAAAACTTGTGTAGCACGAGTAAGCGCATTATTAGCCAGATCCATACATCCACTAACTTCCATGCACAAAACATACCGTGTCCAAAACTCTGGATAATTTGCACAAGCAATCAAGCATCTTTCATACAACTTCACAACCTGCAGGTAGATAAAGTGTTAATAACAAAGTACACACTGACATAAGCAACAATGAACATGAACAATCATAATCAAAAAAATGCACAAATATACTCCATTGACGAAACGTGGAGGCCCCTCAAGAGGGACCCTCCTTTGCTGACAGATAGATGGTTAGGAAGTAAGAAGATACACCTGCATGCATAACATTGCAAATTTTAAAACAAACGTATCATTTGCTATTATAACACTGTCATGAACCCAGAATGTCGACTCACAAATGAAGGTTTGAAGTGTACTTAGCCTCTCATAGAAATCAAATGGAAGTGCCCATGCTTTAGCCCAAGTTCACTATCTCGATTAATAAGTTGCTTCATCCAACACTTTAGTCAAATATAGCAAATAATGTGGCACATATTACTAACTGTGGGTCAATATATAATTGCAGGCAGCCACAACAAACCTCAAAAATATCAAAATAATACCTTACTCAAGTCGCCCACTCCTTCAATAAAATCGAGATAATTGTGCCAATTCTCAAGTTCAGGCGCGTTAAGGGGGCGTACGTGAAAGTAGGGTCTTCTTATAATTGCCTCAAAGCCACTGATTTTTGAATCAAACTCTTTAGACTTTTTATAAACTTCCTCCCTAACAGCAATATACCTTTCCAACTCCTCCGCGTCTGACAAACTGGCGCTTACAGGTTCAGATAGATTTTCCACATTATTGGGATTAGTTTCTCCCTCCGTCTCTTCAACTCTCGATTCCAAATTAAAAGCAGCTGCATATGCAGCTTCCTCCGTGGTCCTCAACTCAGACAATGGGCGACTTCCAGCTAATTCCTTGAAGCTGTAAATATCAAACAGTACCAAAATAAAGTAAGCAAAAGAAGAATTATCTTTTAATAGATTATTATCTGTCAAAGATTCTCATAGTTGCACTCACAAAAGTCACATATCGTTGATGACCAAGCAAAGGTTAAACTCGATGTAATTAAGGTCACAAATCGGATATCGAGAGGCTGAGGCCGTTTAGCACCTAAGCTGCCTAGAAGTTGGGTTGCAATGGTGATACTTAGTAGTTTGTATGTTGGTGATTTTATATGTAACTTTTTGAAAATATTCTGTAGCATTTTAGTCTAATGGAGATACTTGTGCAAACATTTAAAATTTAGGATGGAATATTTTTGTAAGCTTTTAAAGATTAGGATCTTGCTTGCAGTTAATTAGTACTTCAGAAGACCATAACATATGATACAGCTGCATCTTAGTGATCTTACCAATACCTTCTTCTCTGTGCACCACAATGTTCTCTCTCTCTCTCTCATTATCCCTCCTCTCCCATGATGAAGAGAGGGGGTGACTTTGACGAGTAAAGTTTTTTTTTTCATAACAATTTTTCTTTTTAAAATAAAAGCAAAATTGAAAGCCTAAAGCCTACCGAGTTCTCCCACCACCAACTAATCTCTGTTCAGTTGCAATTTTTAGAACACTGGTTACACTGATTAGATGGGCACCCAACTACATGAAACATATGTTGCACGGATACCAGTATAGTATCCGAAACGCTGATTCAACTTCTTTTGAAATTTAGGATACGATGCTGCTTGGATACAATAACTACTTCTGATATTAATCAGTATCTTCTAAAAATTGCTAAAATTTACATAATATATCAAAAATATAAATGCGAAAAGAATGAAGTCAAATTCATGCAATAGTTTTATGTGTTGAGTCGGACACTCGGAGGTCATGAAACAGACTCTCGATCGAGCCTTTTATGTAGTTGAATTTGACCAATTCCTATTTTATTCAACTTTTATATTAAACTTATCAAAAATTTGACTTTTTAATCACTTATTGTTAAACCATAATTACACCGATCATATAACTTGATAATGACATTTTTACTTTTCAATAATACAATTTATAAATTATAAAAGTTAAATTTGTCCCAACGTATCGGATACCCGTGTCGGTATCCAAGACGTATGCAGTCGGTCAAAGACATAAGTTATCAAGTTAATGATACTCTAAATCACGTGTCGGATACCGTATCCACGTGTATCCACATCGGTATCCGATACTTTTTATTTAAGTATCCCTGCTGCATAGCATGAAACAAATGGTCATGCATGTGAGCAGTTACTGATACTGCAAACCGATCAATAATAAACCATTTATTTCTCTTTCTGGCAAATTAGAACTCAAGAAGCAAAATACAGAGAAGAAGATAAGAATTCATATCTTAAATCTAAAATAAATTCAGAAATTTTATCGTGATTCAGAAACATCATTTTGCTACTTATCAAAAACTTCTTGCCAAACCGTACAAAGTCACCAAAATAAAAAATTATAAGAAAGTTCTACCAGTAATTAGGTCCAAAATCTACCTGTCATAATTAAAACAAAACAGGTAGACAATCGCAAATTTCCCATTACATGTTTACTCTCAATAAATGCGCTTTATCATCAGAAAGGAGGGAATTATTGCTCATGTCACGCAATTGACAGTATGTGTTTGAAGTTTGAACTACTGGTAATTTACTAATTAGTAATCAAAAAATATTGTTTTCGATTTTTCATTAATAATTAACACCAATTTATGAAAACAGTAAAAAAAAGGCTTAAAAGGATGTGAAGGAGAATATCAATATCTTTACGATAAAGGGGTAGTACGCATAACCAATAAACAGGAAAGGTACGGAATAATCACCTGTCAAAGTAACGGTCCAGCTGCTGGATAGGATTCTCTAATATCCTTGTGTAGATTGCAGCAAGACGAGACCAGTCCCGCTTCGTATACTCGTACTCGATGTATTTATCCCACAAAGGGTATGATTGGTAATCTGTGCCAACATATTCCAGGCCTCGTTCAAACAGCCTAAAACACAACAGAAATAGCTAAATATTGTCAAAAACATAAATAGATTACTTTATTAGCAAGAAAAAGCAATAAATCATTATATTAGCACATGACACTTTTAGGGTCAAACATCTGCATTTACCTTCCGGTAATATATCTTACTATGTCCACGAAATAGGGGAGAGATGCGGGTCAGAGAGCATTGTAAAGTACCTACTTCTCATAAGAAAAGTGGAGCAATAATTACCTTTCTTAAAAAATAAAAAAAATAAGAGAACTGGTATTACCTTCTGACATAATCTGCATTATCAGCATAACTGGCTGTGGCAAATATACAGAAGTGCAGCCACATGTCCACCGAATAAGTAACACCTTGGACAGCTCGTTCATACACCTCCCCTACCTTCTCAATAGATCCTGTACGAGCCTCGTGATCAGCATACTTCTTCCAATAACCATAACATAATGGAAATTCTACTAAAAAGGCATCATACACCTTTCGGATTTTCAACATATTTTGCTGCATGAAGAATAAATCAGGGTTAAAACAAGGCTGGAAAAAGGACCTAAAGTTAAATAAAGTGGGAAATAATGAGTTGGATACAGAATCAGATAGATAAGCTCTACAAATAAAACAAATCATAAACAAAATAAGCTCTGCAGGAAGAACATAACATCACAAATGAAATTATTTACCGATGAGAAATCATTCAAAGATCATCAAAAATCTACTGTCACTCTCTGGCAATAGGACTATATCATAGTACTTGTGTTTGACTGTGATATATGTTAGACACGCCTTTTCACAACATAAGATGAATCATACAATACTGTATTATATGATTAAGCTCGATAACATGCAATCCTGGTAAAGCAAAGTATTATGCTATGATATTCAAGAACCAAAATTTGGTGTGATAGGTTGTTTACAACTTCTGTTTTCTGCATCTTAAATTACGTTAATTCTATTCTTAAAAAAAATATTAACAAGTACAGACCACATCTTATGAAGATACTTAAATCATCCACGACATACTTTTTGTTACAACTCCTCTATCTGTGTACATTGGTATAGGACTACTCAGCTCATATGGACATTTACCCTTACCAATAGACCAGAACTAATGAGGAAAGTTTTGCAACTCCCAGTTCCACTGATTTAAAACCATCTTTAATACTGAAGAGAAGAATTGTCCAGGTGTTGGCTTCCCAAAAAAATACAACAAATGCTTGAAATATACGCAAAGGTGGTAGGACATGGCACACTTCAACTACAATGGATGGGTTATTAAATTCATTTAGCTCACACTAAAAGAACAACTTAATGCACAGCATTGCTACCAGTGTTCTAAAAAGCGAGCTTGGGCAGAAATTAGGAGACTAGACTGAAGGCAGAGCCTAAGCGCCTAATGAATTAGGCAGGATTAAGCGGCGAATAAGCGGAATTAGAAGGAATAGGTGGGAGGCGGCCTATTTACGCCTAGAATCCGCCTTGCACTGTTTCAAAAGGCAGCCCAGGCGGCCGCCTAGGCGCTAGGCGGCACCTAGCCCTGCTTTTATGTAGGCGTTTGACTTTGTAGTTTATTTCAGGTCACTCCTTATTTGATGGGTCAACACGGTTTCAATTGGTTAAAAAAACACCTAATAAACAAAATAAACATAGTAAACCTAATCTTAGGTCTGAAACAAGCCCTTTTCTTTGATCGACGTGCAACCTTCTTAGATTGACGAACAAGGATTGAACAAGGAATAAACTAGACGTGTCAAGATTTCATGTTCAATTTAATGCTAAAATCAACAAAAAGAAAAAGCCACTCATATCTTGTTAATTTCTATCAAATTTGCATTTTACAGTTTACATTTCTATTTGAAACATATTTCATGACAATTTTTGCTTATGTTGAACTGCTCGGATGTTATCATACTAAACTTTATTGAATTGTAATGGTATAACTATAAGCTAATAGACTTGAAATGATTTATTTAACATGGAAATCATATTTACAACACGTCTATTGCATGAGAATCCAACAAAAACACTTAAAACTCGTTTTCCCGCATGGGCACCGCCTAGATGGCCAGGCGCTCAGGCGGTCCCTTCCCACCTAGACCCCACCTAGCGCCTTTTGAAACCTTGCCGCCTTGTGCCTTTTAGAAAACTGATTGTTCCTAAAAAACTGACGCAGGTGGAGAACTAATGATATAGTGTTGTATGTTTGATTAACTTCAAAGAAGCTATTCATTGAAGTTAAGATAAAAAGGGAAATTCTTTTTTCTTTTGGAAACAAACTAATGAATCATTACTACGCCGTCACCACTAAATTAGTAAACACTTCAATAAGTGAGAAAAGTTTTTCAACTCCAACTCTGGAAATACACACAACAAATGCAGTTTACAGATTACTTACCACCAGGAAGGTGCAAAATAATATCACGCCAATATCACCACTATTTTCTTCTGACATTCTTATGATGACAAGCAAAAGTAGGACTTTGAAAATATGCATAAACTAGTCACATTAATGAACAACATAACCGTTGACTGAAATAAGAGAGTCAAATATAAACTTCCAGAAATAATTCATACCTCTGCTACCTTCTCCGTCTCATCAATCAAGGCTGTCCATGCACTAAAATCCAAAGAGTTGGCTCCCACAATGCTCCACAACCTTTCTTCTTCCGCAGACAAAGCTGTCCGACAAGATGAAACACACAAAAAAGACATCAGACGTGAATACCTTCAATTAATTCAAGACTGACAAGAATCAGAACAAAAAAGTTAGGACACGAGAAACTAGAGTCAGGCGTTAGCACCATAGCATGTACACAAAATTAGGAGCAATCAAAGTCGAACAAAATTTCACTGAAGAGATAGGTTGTATGGCCTCTTTGAAGTGTCAATATCACTTCTAAGTATGCTTCATCAATAAACAATACCTTACAAGAAATATCAGAAGTAGGGGTGGGCGCGGTTCGGTTTGTACAGGTTGAGGCCAACCCAGACCAAACCACGTAAAAAATGAGCGGTTCGGTTTGGTGAAATTTCAACCCAATCCATTTTAAGCGGGTTGGGTTCGCAGTTTGTTCATTTTGGTCCTTAAAACTTGAAAAAAAATGCAAATTCAACCCAAAAATAGAAAAATGAAACTCGAAAAAACAAAAGTCAAAAACTTTAAAATTAAACATTCACAAAATAAAGCATAGTTGCATAATACATGCACAAGACTAATAGATTGACATAACATTTTTCATTCATGTCCATTACGCCGCTAAAATAAGATCGAAACGAGCAATAAAAAATTAAACATAAAACCATAAAATAGCCAAACAACTTAAACTTGTAAATTAAAAGATGGTGTAAGCCGAAATCTTATGTGCTAGATCGATCACAATCTATTGGGGTTAAATGGTTTATTATGTATATTTGATTATTCATATGTATATTTGATTATTCATATGTATATTTAATCATTCATATGTATATTTAACTAATTTGTATTTTTTGCGGTTCGGCGGTTTGGCCCGCGGTTTGAAAATCTTAACCCGAACCAACCCGCTTATAATAAATGCGGTGCGGTTTGGTTCAGGTTGATATTTCAAAAACTTCAACCCAACCCGTGGCGGGTTGGTTTGGGTTGTGGTTTGGGGCGGTTTGGTCCGGGTTTTTGCCCACCCCTAATCAGAAGTGTTCCTGAAAAAGATTTGTGTCTATTCTAGTTATTGAAGGCTTCCCAGAGCACAAGTTATTGTACTAACTTAAGACCAAATTGAATTATCATAATTGGTAAAGTTTCACGGCAGCTTTAAAATAATTGCAGTATATTTTACCATGTAAATATAACTTTAACAAAATAACAACATTCAAGGTGACGCATTTACCAGAATCAGCACTTAGCTGTTGGGTATACGCAGATCCATGAGCCTCGTCCAAAGGGTTTCCCTTCTCACTTAAGCCAGTCATTGCCATATTATTCGCTTCATTACCATCATTTCCATTAGCAGACGAATATATACCAGCTTGAGATGAATCGATAGAATTGTTGACTGTACTTGAAAGATTCTCTGTGGTATCAAGCACTCCATAAGACTGCCTAGTATCAATATCCATAGTACTATGCCCTTCTCCAACAGAATCTGAAACAGATATATCTGAAATAGTTTTTGCCGAATCTATTTCTCCGCTAACTCCGTTAGCAAAAGCACTAGTATCAGAAGCAGCAACCAAGCCGCTATCATTATAATTTGTGGAAAATTCCTTAACTGCATGTGACTGGGCAACAACAGTCTCACTATCCCCCATCTTGACAAGAAAATCTGCAAGAATCGAGGTAAATCCAAACAGAGAGACATAAGTTATCCAAGTATAAATGTCAAATATGTGTGACGTTGGAGTAGTTATAATCTTAAGAGATTCAATTAGTTATCCAAGTATAAACTTTAAATATGTGTGACGTCGGAATAGGGGTAATCTCAGACTTTCAATCAGTTATCCAACTATCAACATTAAATATGTGTGACGTCGGAATAGCAGTAATTTAAGACGATCAATTCGTTATTCAAGTTTAAACTTAAAATATGTGTGATGTCAGAATAGTAATAATCTCAAACGTTCAAGCCAGCACAAATCAGGTTACTCTTGACTACCAGTTTTACTTCATACCAATAAAAAAAATGCTGACAAATGAAGGACTACCATTTGGTAAGACTGCATAGTTCAGTATATTTTGTGTTCTGTGAAATTTAGAGAATGAAGTATAATAAATTTCTTCCCACTTTTAAAACGAAATCATACTAACAAACATTATTTTAATTCCCACATGCAAACAACTTGATACAAACCTTAAGAATCTATTCTTTCAAGTTTTAGTAGCAAATTAATTTCTTAGCGAAATTCTTTCCCAGGAAAAAAATTGTTTCCCCACCCTCTCATTTAATGCGTGTTTCGCGGCCAGAAACTTTATCTCAGCATATTATCTCAAAAGTCAAAACATTAAGCACACATAGAACTATCTAATTCAATGCAATTATTCATACCAGCCTGTTATTTCCGCTAAGCTAACGACCAAAAACACTAAAACTAAATATTAACTCGGTCGGATTCATTTACAAACCCAACAGTCACCAGCTTACGTAGAGTTCGTTCGGTATTAGCTTGCTTTTAAGTTCAAATTATAATTAATTTACACTAAAAGCTTCTAAGCTCTATAATACTCAGTTACTGCCTGTTTGACAACTGTTTTTTTTCTTAGCTTTTTTAGCTTGTTGCTTAAAAAACTACGTGTGTTTGGTTTGTCAGCTTTTTTAGCTTTTGAGTAAGGACTAAATCAGCTTTAAAGCAAAGAAGCTAGGAATTTGGAGATTTTTTTAGATTTTCCACATAAAAAAATACCAAAAATATAAATTTTCAACTAAAATTTGTTTATATATTTACAAGCCCCTTATAACTTTACATTCATTTATCTCATTGGTAAAAAATAATTAAAAATAATTAAGGTAGTACCAAATACTAAAATCAGCTGATTCCAAACACACCCTTCATAAACAATTCAATAAGCTATATCTAGTTACATATATAAATTATAAAAACACTAAATTGAGTTTAGTATATGATAGGTCCAAAACCACAATCAATTGAGTATACGATAGGTCCAAAACCACAATCAATTAACAGCTAAATCAGACTAAGATTATAACCCTATTTTCAAATTTCAACACCAATTAAATTTAAATCATTAAATTCCCTTAGTTTCTCACAACTGAAATAAAAAATAAAAAAATCAGACGGGATAAAAATAGCATATACTTTGCAGCTCATTTCAAATAAATTTTTTTATCAAATTTCTCTTTTAAGCAGCTTTATAACTAAAAAAAACTGATGCCAAACACTCCCTTAATAAGCAATAGAAAACCTGTCGTATAAGTTATAACATATATAAAATATAAAAACAATGAATTGAGTTGAGTATACGATATGTCCAAGACGACAATCAATTGAGATAAAAATTGAGATGGAATAAAAAAAAATTATATACCTGGATTCAGAGATAAATAGAAGATATAGATATAACACGAGCGATATATATTAAGATATAGAGAGAGATATAGATAGAGAGTGTGTGTGTGTGTGTGTGTGTGTGTGTAAATCTATCGTTAGTAAAAAGCAATATAAACCCTAGCAATTGGAAGACGTAATAAAGGGTAAAAACTACAGTTTAGTATTTATTTTAATATTAATTGCGTTTTAATACTTAGTATCTCTAGATTAAATTAATTTGGTACAAATGTGCAACTCGGGTTCTATGCAGAAATAAGTCGAGTGACGTCTAGTTCGACTAAATCACGTTTAGTTTCGATTAGTAAATGTTTAGTTTGAGCACAAGTCGTTAAATAATAGATGCTAGCGTCAAGCGATGAAAGTCGTCGTCTAGTCATGCATTCTCACTAAAGCTTTTATTCTGTGACTAACGTCAACTCTTTTTTTTAGTCTCGAGTTTTTAAACTAATAAAATGAAAGAAATTACGGTTTAGTATTTATTTTAAAACTAATTGCATTTTAATAGTAGTATTTCCAAATTACATTTGGTACAAAGGCGCGTTCTATGCGGAAACAAGTCGACTGATGTCTGTTTCGGCTTATTATGTTTAATTCCGATTAGGAAATGTTTAATCCGTCTGGTCCCGCCTAATTACCGGAGCTTTTATTCTCTTACTATCGTGTAGACGTCTAGTCTCGTTCTTTAAAATATCGTACAAGTGAAAAGTAGTGCGCGTCGTTTGTGGCATAATAAGTATATGTTTTTCGTGTTGACTTCTTATTAATTAATTTTTTTATGTTTTCTCATAGTCGTTGGTTAGTAATCTTTATCTTACTTCTACGTATTCACAGACACAGTCGTTGGCGACGACTATGATTTATGAGGACGACTTACAAGCAACGACAATATAACGACCTAGTGTATCGGGGTGATGAATTGATGATTCGGTAGCGCATATTTGTCCATTTCTCTCCCTCTTTTCCTCGGCGTGAGCAAGTGACGTCATTTACTCTCTGTATTCCTTTATTAGAGTTGTTATGTTGCTAACATAGTGACGGGTCGAGCTGTTAAAGGGGCGGTAGTAAGTTTGATGGAATGATGCATGTACCTAAGCTATTAGTCATGTGAAAGAGGACAACGTATTTATTTAAACCGCTTTGAATTCAGGGTAAAATTCTATTTTTAAACTAAATCGAAAGAGTGTTACCATTATGAAATGAGACTTTCATTTCTTATAGTTTGAAGGCAACAGTGTTAATAAGGTACAATATGCATTGACATTAATCAAATTAAGTTATATGACGAAACGTGGTGGTTGATTACAAAGTTATATTACTTCTGTAGTGACAAGCCATTTATAAGCTAAAATAATTAAAGAACAATTTATAAGTAAAAATAAGTCAGTGATCGTTCGTAGGTAAAAAATAAATAAGGTAAAGCTAATTACTACAATGTAATTAAGTTTTTATCTCACTGCTTTTCTTCTTATAAAAAATGTTGATTCCAAAGAGGACTTTATGTATATCTCTCTTACCTACTTATTTCTACTTATCTTGCTTATAAAAGCTCTTGGTAACCAACTTTTTCTACCAATGTCCTTATAAGTTAAAAAAGGTACAACTAGGGTTACCAAACAAGGCGTTTATATAGCTCTGGCCAAACAGTTTTTCTATCTACGTCCTTCTAATAATTTGAAAAAAGGTACAAGCTAAGTGTTACGAGTGTCTAGCGGTAAAAATCCCGAAATCTCGATCCGATCCAAAATTTCCTGACCCGAGAACGAACTTCGGAATCGAGTGGTAATCTTGATTTCGTTGGGTGTTCCGACCCGACCCGATTTTTAAATTAATTTAGATTTTATATTATATAACATTATTTTTTTTAATTTCAACAATAAAATGTAAATTAATTTATATCAAATGCAAGTGATGAGAATCGAACCGTGTACCTCTATCATGTAACGTAAGCACTCTGCCATATCAACTATAATACTTTTTATTTCATATATTAGTTATAATTACATCAGTATAATATATATTTGTAGTTTTGAATATATGAAACTATTAAAATAAAAAATATAATTAAATTACAAAGTTATATTGTTAATTCAAAAAAGATAAATGATCATTATTTTCCGATTATAAAAATTATAATAATAATGTATCTCATTTAGTTTGATAATTGTTGTTTGTGTGAATAAAGTTAAATACTAAAAGATTCTAATAAAAATGTATCAATTTTTTTTATCTATTCCATTATTTGTAGTTTCACACTATTTTTTCTACTACATGTTAATTTTTTTTTCATTTATTAGGAATATTATTTTTGAACTATTATTATGTTTCGTGTTAATAACATCTTTAGACTTCTCAAATGAAAATCGTTAATAAAAAATGACGTTGTCGTAAAATAAAAAAGATATGTCGAGAGATTCAAGATAAACTTATCCCGACCCTACGAGATCCCGAAAATTCGGGTCCCGACTTTTGTTGGGTCGGGGTCGGGATTTTTTTTTCACTTCTAAAAGTAATCGGATCGGAATATGGGTTAAGTGTTTACGGGTCAAGTAGCAACCCTAACAAGGAGTGTCCATTTTGTCGAATTAGTATTAAATTACTTAATGAAATGTAGATGAGTACCTTTTTATACTTGATTATTTTTATTTTTATTTTTATTTTTATTTTTATTTTTATTTTTTTGTTATTTAAAAGTCATATTATGACTTGGTAAACTATAAACTAACTTTTCAACATCATAAAAACTCAAATAAAACCATAGAATCCTAGTTGGAATCATTGTAAACTTAAATATTAATTAAAAAAATTGTTTTTAGTGGTTTTGATATATTTTTTATAAAACGGTACATGCCCGTTTTAATTGGCTTACAAAACAAAAACCCGTAAAGCTACCAAACAAGTAACCTATATTTACCTAGCTACGTGGTTATAAGTTTTTTTTATAACATAGTACGACCAAACAAGACCACAAACTAATATTTTTTCTACCGGTTTTGTGAATGTTTAATCATTCACTTTATTTTCAAAAATGAAGATGCATTGAATACAAAAATACTAGCTATATTCATACTTTATAATCATTATATATTACCGTATCATTCTATTATTACCATAATTATGTATTAATTTAATTACATAAAGTAAATGTTATTAATAACTTGCTAAAATTAATATTATAAAACAAAACCAAATAAACACATTATTATTGCTATAATAGAAGGGTCCCCATTTTGTGCGGTCAATGAGTTAGACCGATAACGATTAAATTAAAAAATGTAGGGTTAGTTGATACTTTTTCAATAACTAATTTAATTTTTCTATTTTTATTAGAGCATCTACAACAGTGCTATTAAGTTAATTGTTAGATAAAGTTGTTAGCTAATAGACATATTTTTGTTTCACAATAGTGTTGTTAACTAACTCATTAAAGTTAATGTTGTTAACATGTTGTTATATTTAACAATAAAATTAACATTGTTAAGTGATTATATGCCAATTTGGTTGACTAATTCCTATATTAAATCCTACAATAAAGCAAAATTAACATTTTCTTCATTTCTTATTTATTTACTATAATATTTTTTTTTATCCGAAATCAATTATTTATTGTAAATCAATAGATGATGTTGTTAAAAAAATACACTAATGTGACACTTGTATGATTGTTAAGATTAACATATATATGTGGCATTTAACATGCACATATGTCAATATTTAACAATAAAAATTAACACAACTATTGTATATGCTCTTATATATTAGACAAATTAGAATTTAATAAAGATGCAACTAACATAAACATACTCTATACTTATTATATTAACAAAAACATACACTCAAAAGTTAAATTATCAAAAATATGCATTTAATTAATAATTAATAAAAAAATAAAAATTTGTCTCTCCCAATCTCTTTTCTCATTTAACTCGATCCTCCTCTCACTTTCCAATCTCTTTATCCTTCTTATCTCTCCGTCCGATCTCTCTTCTCCTCCTTCTCATTATCATCATTCATCTCTCCTTCCAATCTCTTTTCTCATCCTCACTCTATTTTTTCTATCTTTTTCTTTTTCTTACTCTCTTTTCGATCTCTCTATTTCGTGGAGATTGAGACGGACACATATATCGGAATGGGCGGCGAGGGTATAGAGTGAGGTCGAAAACTCGAGATTAATGTCGACGGATATGCGGTATGAACTTTTAAAATAATGTTATGAACTTTTGGAATAAATGTATGAAAAATACAAATTATGGTATTAATTAGGGTATAAACTTTTGAAATAAGGGTATGAACTTTTAAAAGAAGTGCATGAACTTTTGGAATAATTTATATAAAATATACAAATTAGATTATGAACTTTTGGTTATGTTTTTGTTAATTAGAAATTTTTGGGTATGTTTTTGCTAATTTAGTTTCAAAAGTAATATATTTTGTTAATTTATCATTTAATAAATTAAAAACATATTTTATAACACAATAAAAACTCAAATAAAAATATATAACTCTAGTGGATACTACCCTAAATTTAATTATTAATCAATTTAAAAAAAAAAATAACAATTAAATATTTATTTTTAAAAACAGTACTCTATGCCGTTCACTACACAAAATAAAAACCCCAAAAAAGAAAGAAAAGAAGGCGGGTCCCATTTTGTGTAGTCATTAAGTAATAATGTACAATATACAACCATTTTTACAATCATTAGATTAAAAAATGGAGGGTTAAATAATATTTTTTCAATAACTACTTTAATTTTTTAATTTTTATTATATATTACACAAATTAGGATTTAATAAATTTAAACAAATTTTACAAAATAATAAAAATTCAAATAAAAATATATAAACCTAATGTATACGACTGTTAGCATCTTTGTTATAACATTCGTTTGATTAGCGGATTGATACTTCGAAGGAATGCTTATGGGCTCCGTTGACTAATGTTTGACACGTAGGAGTGCCAATGAATTAAAATTTGATACGGTTCAAGCTTTGGGCAGGTTCGAAACAAGAAAACACGTTCGATATGGTTCGAACGGACTATCGGTTTTAAGTCACGACGACGGACTGTTTTGGTTACATTGCGGTTTGATTACGAGAATCAAAATGGGCTGAACACTGGGCACGTTGTAGCTGTTGTAAAGTCACTTTATAAAGGTTGGATACCTTCGAAAAAGGGCGGGAACGGTTATATGAGTTGATGCTGCAGGTTTCCCATCACTTTGTAACCACTAGAGCAATTTTTAACCCTTGTTTTGTGCTTGTAAATGTCATGTACAAAATTATAAGTACGTGGGCAGATTTCATTATATTGTAGGAGAGTTTAGGATTGATAAACACTTGTAAAACATATGTAATCTAGTTCCTAATATTAACAGAATTATATTGGGTTGGCTGTGGCCGTAATTATGCGTGTGTGTTCATTTACGTTCGCTTGCGTTTACATATATATTATTTGCCTTAAATCTGTCCAGATTGGAGTAGTTACGTTGCCTCGAAACGGACTGCGATTGAGTGATCAAACACGAGCGTTTGTGAGGCAAATACGAGTGTTGCGAGTGTTGGTTTGACTGATCGTTTATGGCAGCGGTTAAGTCCATAAAAAAGTTGATTTCAAAGAGGACTTTATGTATATCTCTTACCAAACAACTTTTTGTACGTATAAGATACCTCTTGTCATACTTATTTCTACTTATCCTACTTAAAAAACAAATACACATAGCTCTTGGTAACCAACTTTTTCTACCAATGTCCTTCTAAGTTAAAAAAAGTACAACCTAAGTGTGAGTGTCTAGCGGTAAAAATACCGAAATCTCGATCCGACCTAAAATTTCCTGACCCGAAAATATCGGCTTTTGTCCCGACCCGACAAACTTCGGAATCGAGTGGTAATCTTGATTTCGTTGGGTGTTCTGACCCGATCCGATTTTTAAATTAATTTAGATTTTATATTATATAATATGATTTTTTTTAATTTCAACAATAAAATATAAATTAATTTATATCAAATGCAAGTGATGAGAATCGAACCGTGTACCTCTATCATGTAGCGTAAGCACTATGCCATATCAACTATAATACTTTTTGTTTCATATATTAGTTATAATTACATCAGTATAATATATATTTGTAGTTTTGAATATATGAAACTATTAAAATAAAAAATATAATTAAATTACAAAGTTATATTGTTAATTCAAAAAAGATAAATGATCATTATTTTTCGATTATAAAAATTATAATAATAATGTATCTCATTTAGTTTGATAATTGTTGTTTGTGTGAATAAAGTTAAATACTAAAAGATTATGATAAAAAAATGTATCAATTTTTTTTATCTATTCTATTATTTGTCGTTTTACACTATTTTTTCTACTACATGTTAATTTCTTTTTTCATTTATTAGGAATATTATTTTTAAACTATGATTATATTTCGTGTTAATAACATATTTAAACTTCTCAAATGAAAATCGTTAATAAAAATTGACGTTGTCGTAAAATACAAAAGATATGTTGGGAGATTCGAGATAAACTTATCCCGACCCTACGGGATCCCGAAAATTCGGGTCCCAACTTTTGTCGGGTCGCGGTCGGGATTTTTTTTTCACTTCCAAAAGTAATCGGATCGGGATATGAGTTGAGTGTTTACGATTCAGATACCAACCCTAACAACGAGTGTCCATTTTGTCAAATTAGTATTAAATTATTTAAGATGAAATGTAGATGAGTACCTTTTTATATTTAATTAATTTTTATTTTTATTTTTTTTGTTATTTAAAAGTCATATTATGACTTGGAAAACTATAAACTAATTTTTTAACATCGTAAAAACTCAAATAAAACCCTAGAATCCTAGTTGGAATCATTGTAAACTTAAATATTAATTAAAAAATTTATTTTTAGTAATTTTGATATATGTTTTTAGCCCGTTCTAATTGGCTTACAAAACAAAAACTCGTAAACCTACCAAACAAGTAACCTATATTTACCTAGCTACGTGGTTATAAGTTTTTTTTATAACATAGTACGACCAAACAAGACTACAAACTAATTTTTTTTCTATCGGTTTTGCCAACGTTTAATCATTTACTTTATTTTCAAAAATGAAGATGCATTGAATACAAAAATACTAGCTATATTCATACTTTATAATCATTATATATTACCGTATCATTCTATTATTACCATAATTATGTATTAATTTAATTACATAAAGTAAATGTTATTAATAACTTGCTATAATTAATATTATAAAACAAAACCAAATAAACACATTATTATTGCTACAATAGAAGGGTCCCCATTTTGTGCGGTCAATGAGTTAGACCGATAACGATTAAATTAAAAAATGCAGGGTTAGTTGATACTTTTTCAATAACTAATTTAATTTTTATATTTTTATTATATATTAGACAAATTAGGATTTAATAAATAGGCAACTAACATAAACATACTCTACAGCTATTATATTAACAAAAATATATCCTCAAAATTTAAATTATCAAAAATATGTATTTAATTAATAATTAATAAAAAACAAAAAAAGTTGATTCGTCCCTCCCAATCTCTTTCCGCCTTTCACTCCCTCATTCTCTTTTCCTCCGATCTCTCTCCTCCTCCTTCTCACTCTCATCCTTCCTCTCTTTTTCCGATCTTTTTCTTCTTCTTCCTCTCTTTTCAATCTCTCTCTTTCGTGGAGATTGAGACGGACACATATATCGAAATGGGCGGCGAGAGTACAGAGCGAGATCAAAAACTCGAGATTAATGTGACGGATATGAGTTATGAACTTTTGAAATAATGGTATGAACTTTTGGAATAAATGTATGAAAAATACAAATTAGGGTATTAATTAGGGTATGAACTTTTGAAATAAGAGTATGAACTTTTAAAAGAAGGGTATGAACTTTTAGAATAAGGGTATGAAATATACAAATTAGGGTATAAACTTTTGGTTATGTTTTTGTAAATTAGAAATTTTTGGGTATGCTTTTGTTAATTTAGTTTTAAAAGTAGTATGTTTTGTTAATTTATCCTTTAATAAATCAAAAACAAATTTTACAACACAATAAAAACTCAAACAAAAATATAGAACTCTAGTAGATACTAACCTAAATTTAATTATTAATCGATTTTAAAAAAATAACAATTAAATATTTATTTTTAAAAATAGTACTCTACGCCGTTCACTACACAAAATAACAACCCCAAAAAAGAAAAAAAAAGGCGGGTCCCATTTTGTGCAATCATTAAGTAATAATGTACAGTATACAGCCACTTTTACAACCATTAGATTAAAAAATGGAGGGTTAGATAATATTTTTTCAATAACTAATTTAATTTAATTTTTTTATTATATATTACACAAATTAGGATTTAATAAATTTAAAACAAATTTTACAAAATAATAAAAACTCAAATAACTAGTGTATACTACTGTTAGCATCTTTGTGCTAACATTCGTTTGGTTAGCGGATTGATACTTCGAAGGAACGTTTGTGGGCACCGTTGGCTAATGTTTGGCATGTAGGAGTACCAAGTAATTAAAATTTGATACGGTTCAAGCTTTGGGCAGGTTCGAAACAAGAAAACACGTTCGATATGGTTCGAACGGACTACCGGTCTTGAGTCACGACGACAGACTATTTTGGTTACATTGCGGTTTGATTACAAGAATCAAAATGAGTTGAACACTAGGCACGTTGTAGCTGTTGTAAAGTCACTTTATAAGGGTTGGATACCTTCGAAAAAGGGCGAGAACGGTTATAGGAGTTGAAGCTGTAGTTTTCCCATCACTTTATAACCGCTAGAGAAATTTTTAACCATTGTTTTGTGCTTGTAACTGTCATGTACGAAATTATAAGTACATGGCAAGATTTCATTATATTTTAATAGAGTTTAGGGTTGATAAACAGTTGTAAAACATATGTAATTTGGTTCCTAATATTAACAGAATTATATTGGGTTGGCTGTGGCCGTAATTGTGTGTGTGTTTACTTACGTTCGCTTGCGTTTACATATATATTACTTGTCTTAAATCTGTCCAGATTGGAGCAGTTATGTTGCCTCGAAACAGACTGCGATTGAGTGATCAAATACGAGTGTTTGTGAGGCAAACAGGAGTGTTGCGAATGTTGGTTTGGCTGATCGTTTGTGGCAGCGGTTAAGTCCATAAGCGAGCCATCACTTGACTATTTTGTTGAGCGAAAAACAACCCCGTGACAACTGGTATCAGAGCGGAAGTTACAATGGTGAACGAGGCGAGGGAAAAGGATCATTCGACGAAAGACAAACTCAATCGGTTAGAAACTCTTGTGGTACCGAACCCGCTAGAGATGGCATGAACTTGACTGTTAAAATAGTAATGTTGGAAGATGAAGTGGCTGTTTTGAAAGCGAAGGTCGAGGCGCTGGTGCAAGAACTCGCTGATTCTACGACGGGAATGGGAATTATGCGAGACGAGATTCGGATCTTGCGGAAAGCGGTTACTAGAAATTCAGTTTCGACAAGTCACGAAGGTGGCGTGACAAAATGGAGAGTGCCGGACCGAAACTGTTTGTTGGAGATCGGAATTGTAAAAAGTTGGAGAACTTTTTGTGGGATATAGAGCAGTACTTTACCGCTGCCCATATACCGGAGGACGAATGTGTGGCGATAACGAGTATGTATTTGAGTTATAACGCGAAGTTATGGTGGCGTTCAAGGGCTGCGGATAATGCTCGGCGATCAATCATTTCATGGAAGTTGTTGAATGAAGAATTGCGCGAGCAGTTTTTGCCTAGTAACGGTGCATGGGTTGCAAGAGAAGCATTGCAAAATTTGAAACAAAGGGGGACTGTTGGAAATCAGCGGCATGTCCAAGGAAGACAAGTTGTTTAATTTTGTTTTCGGGTTGAAATCGTGGGCCCAATTGGAGTTACGAAGGTTGGCAGTGAAAGATCTGTCAAGTGCTATGACAGTGGCATATGGTTTGTTAGAATATAAACTGAATTCGAGAACCGAGTCGAAGAATGGAAGGAACGGCAAAAAGGTTGTAACAAAATTCAGCGAGGTAGAGACATCAAAACCAGTCATGGATGATGACTATCGAAGCACAAAATCGGTTAGCCATAATGGCAAGGAAAAGGGGAAAAGCAAGACGTTTGCTTGCTTTATTTGTGGAGGTCCTCACTTCGCCAAGGAGTGTATGAAAAAAGAGCGGTTATCTGCACTTCAGGTAGAAGAAGAAACGGATAATGAGGGAGAAATTTTTTTCATAGGCAGCATACAAGTGATGCCTTAGACGTGAGTTATGGGCAGATGGTCGACTCGATGGGCAAAGCCTTGGGGTACTATTGAGGGAGTTACGTCGACCAAATTGGACAGCGTGGTGCTGTTCAAACGAGGAAAATCTGGGCTGTTTGAGATGGACTTCGGGCAGCGGGTTTTGAAAAGAAAATTGACCTAAGGAGCGAGGTTTGATTGCATGTTTGGGACAACTGAAACGAGTTGCGGAAAATCTGATTTGTGGAAAAAGTATGGGCTATCTTGCGGGTTAGACGAGGACCGAACTATGGTTTCGAATGCTGTAATAAACACTTAATTCATCGAGGGTGATGGATGGCTTAGGTGGGAGAGGTTTGTTAGCATCTTTGTGCTAACATTCATTTGTTTAGCGGATTGATACTTCGAATGAACGTTTGTGGGCACCGTTGGCTAATGTTTGGCGTGTAAGATTGTCAATGAATTAAATTTTGATACGGTTCAAGCTTTGGGCAGGTTCGAAACAAGGAAACACGTTCGATATGGTTCGAACGGACTGCCGGTTTTGAATCACGACGACGGACTGTTTTGGTTACATTGCGGGTTGATTACGAGAATCAAAATGGGCTGAACACTGGGCACATTGTAGCTGTTGTAAAGTCACTTTAGAAGGGCCTGATACCTTCGAAAAAGGGCGGAAACGGTTACAGGAGTTGCTACTGCAGTTTTTCTATCACTTTGTAACCGTTAGGGCAATTTTTAACTCTTACTTTGTGCTTGTAACTGCTATGTACGAAATTATAAGTACATGGTAAGATTTCATTATATTTTAATAGAGTTTAGGGTTGATAAACACTTGTAAAACATATGTAATCTGGTTCATAATATTAACGGAATTATATTGGATTGGCTGTGGCCGTAATTGTGCGTGTGTGTTCACTTACGTTCGCTTGCGTTTACATATATATTACTTGTTTTAAATCTGTCCAGATTGGAGCAGTTACGTTCTCTCGAAACTGATTACGATTGAGTGATTAAACACGAGCGTCTGTGAGGCAAACACAAGCGTTTGTGAGGCAAACACGACTGTTGCGAATATTGTTTTGACTAATCGTTTATGACAGCGGTTAAGTCCATAAGCGAACCATCACTTCTATTTTGTTGAGGAAAAAACCACATTATTAATCAATTTAAAAAAATATATAACAATTAAATATTTATCAAAATAAAAACCCAATAAAAACAGTACTCTAACCTCCAAAAAAAAAAAAAAAAAAAAAAAAAAGAGGCCGATTACTATACAAGAGGTTCATTTGATAATTAGAATTAGAAAAAACAAAATAAAAATGTGGGGAGTATTTTATTTTACAGTGATTATAACGCGCCACTTCCAAAAACCCCGGTGTTAAAACGGCGGTGTTTCTCTCTCTCTCTCTCTAGAAACAGAGAGATATAGAGAGATAGAATACTGGTACTTTCTCTCTCTATCTCTCTCTCCCTGCATTTGCCTTTAATTTAGTCTCTCTATTTTTATTTGTTTTTTCTTTTTTAGTTATTTCGATGTGGTGAATAGTTTTTTTTCTTATTTGATCGGAAATAACACGTTATCGTTTCTTCTGTTTTTTTTATTAGGGTTTAGTTCGGGGTTTAACCTGCATTTTATTATTATTATCTGGGTAAGTAGCTGCATTTTATTATTATTATTATTATTGTTGTTATTATTATTATTATTTTATGGTTAATTAGAGCGATGACTGTGTCTTGATCGGAGAGGATTGTTTCTAGTTTTTTAATTTATTGATTAGTGTTTAGTGTTTTATTTGGTAGTTTTTAAGCGGATTTTTCCAAAAAAATATTAAAGCGTTTTTAGCATGTGATTTTTTTTTATTTTCTGTTTTTCTTAGTAGATAGTTATGAATTTGGTTTGCATGTTTTGATTGGAAAGGATTGCTTGTATTTGTTGAAGGTTAACAAAAAAAAAAACGTTTTTATTGCATTTTTTTAATATATAATTTATGATTCTTTGTAAAAAAATGTTTTGATGTGATGTATATTGTTTGCATCTTTTGATTGGAAATGATTGCTTGTAGAAGGTTAAAAAAACATTATAAAAAAAAGTCGTTCTTTATTGCTATTTTTTTATTATATAATTTATGAATTTTTTTAAAAACTGTTTTGAAGCTATGTATATTGTTTGCGTCTTTTGATTGGAAATGATTTTGCTTGTAGTGTATTTTGGAAGTCGTTTGATGAGTCACAATTTCGAGGTTTATTTTTTCTGCATTTTGTTCTTAATTATAGTTACTACGAGTATTATTTTTTACGTTCTAGAGTGATGGATATTGTTTGCATCTTTTGATCGGAGAGAACTGACCGTAGTTGTTAAACTTTATGATCATTGTTTATCGTTATAGTTGGTGATTTGAAGCTACATTCTTTTGGAATGTCTTTTGATGGATATTGATTTGCATTTTCTAACACGGTCATGTTAAGTTAGAATTTTTAAATATGTGAATTGTTCTATGTTGTCATGAAGAAGCTAGAAAGTTAAAACCTTCATCTTTTATAGTACTGGAATAGGGTTTAGTGTTTTAACCGGTGATAACTATATTCTTTTGGAAATTCACTTGATGGGTCACAATTTGAAGGTCCACTCTTCTCGCATTATAGTCTTATTTCAGTGTCTTTAATATGTTTTTTGTGTGTTTTGGAGTAGTGGATATTGTTTGCATATTCTGATTAGAAAGGATTTCTCGTGAGTTGTTGAATTTCCTGATTAGAGTTTAGTGTTTTAACTAGTGTTTTGAGCTACATCTTCTTAGAAAATCAATTGATGAGTCACAGTTTGAATGTATATTCTTCTCGCACTAAGTTATTATTTTCACATTTTTTAATTTGTTATTTTTTTTAAATGTTTTGGAGTGATAAATGTTGTGTGCATATTTTAATTTTTTTTCCCGGTAAGTAAGTATATATATAGAAAATGGGACCTTACCCAGATTTTAGAATGACTCATAAAAACAAAACAGAGACGTATATATTGCCTCGTACAACATAAGCAAATTCTAAACAACTTAGAATAGACAACACGTAACAGAGTAATATGCCTAGCACAATGCAACCACAAAATAAAAGACTAACAACTACCAAATCACCCCTAGCATTACGTAGCTAACTATGGAGGGTTGATTCTCTTGTTCTTTTTCTTCTCCATTGCCTCAATTGAGTTCTTCACCGCTTTTATTTCCTTTCTAATCCTCTTAGTCGACCAATCTTTTGGGTAATAAGATTGCTTGTAGTTGTTGGATTTTCTAGTTAGGGTTTCATGTTTTAACTACTAGTATTTTGAGCCACATTCTTTGGAAATTCACTTGATGAGTTACAAATTGAAGGTCTATTCTTGCATTATGTTCTTCAATTCACATATGTTAAGTTGTGAATAATTCCTATGTTTTGGAGCGATGAATATTGTTTGTTTGTTTTGATCGGAGAGAATTGCTTGTAGTCATTGGATTTTCCGATTACGGTTTAGTGTTTTAACTGGTGTTTTGAGCCACATTCTTTTGGGAAATTGTTTGGCGAGTCACAAATTAAAGAACTATTTGTGACGACCCAGATTTCCCGGAAGGAATTTCTGTGGTGCGTTGTGCGTCAGTCCCACATCGTCCAAATATGAGAGTACTCGTGTGGTATGAGCTTAAAGATCCATTTCCTATCAACAAGGCCTTTTAAAGTCGTGCGGCACAATAGCGAGGACGGAACTCCACAGTTAAGCGTGCTTAACTTGGAGTAGTAACAGGATGGGTGACCCCCCTGGGAAGTTGTGCCAAAGCGGACAATATTGTTGATACGGGCGTGGTGGTTCGGTCCGTGTGGCCGGGTCGTTACACTATTTGTCTTGTATTATGTTCTTAGTTGTTTACCATCTGCGTGGGGAAATTTATTTCAGAAGTTTGTCTGGTTCTTATTTTTCCAGTGCCTGGCTTGTTCGGTTGTGCTTTGTATCTTAGTCTTTTTGCTTAATATACCTTTAAAGTCAGCAGTGCTACATTTGGTTGTGAAATTGATATTTTTGGTTGTCTGTTAAGAATTTTTAGTTTCTTAACGAATTATTTAGCTTTGCAATTATTTATTTATTTTTAATTTTCTTGTTATGACTATTTAAACATGTGTTAGCCTTTGCAGGTAGATTTTGATTGTTTAGCTCTCATCATTTGATATATTAGTTGGGTTGTAAGCAATGGCACCAAATCCAAGAGTTGCTATGGCTTTTCGTGCTATGCGGGAGCTTGGTATTATTGAAGAAAAGGTTAAACCAGTGCTGAAAAATCTTTTGAAACTATACGACAAGAATTGGCAACTTATTGAAGAAGAAAACTACAGAGCCCTAGCAGATGCCATTTTTGATCAAGAAGAATCACAGGTTTCACGCTCTCCTCTCTCTCTTGCTCTTGCTTTTATTGGATTTGTATGGCACAATGTTTTTGCCTGCCACATTATTGGACTCACTTAGTTGTATTGAGAGTAGAGTACGATGAAGCCCATGAGGTGATTTATAATTATACAAATCTTCTCTTGTTTTATGAATCCTTAACCATTAGGTTTTGGTTTAGTTTTCATATGAGGTCTGATCTGTTAACTTATTTTTTAACCAACGGAATGAAGTCTAGTGACATCTATATTAGTTCTGACCACCATTGTTGAGATGTAAAGACTCTTGTTCTGATCACCTAAGCTAAATCGATCTGATTCAAGCATCTTGTTATCATATAATCATGTTGATTTGATTTGAATCTTCCATCTTTGTATCGGCTGAAAGTAAGATTTTATAAATTCAACTGAAATTGTGATTCCTTTTTTTATCCACTTAATCTGAATCAATGGAAATAGATATATGTTCTATAAAATATGCAAGGAAGCTAATGTGGTGATTGTGTTGCTCATTGAAAAAAGGCGATGATTTGATTGTTCGTAGTTGTGAGGTTTTCCTGCCCTTTTTGGTTTTTTGTTTGATCTGACTCTGTCACCGAGGGTTCTAACTGCAGAGGTTGTGGCAGCAGCAGTTTTGGGTCGAGAATAACATTTCAATATATTTATTCACTACTAGAGAGCAGCAATTTTTTTTTAAATAAAACCTGTTTGTTCATTTTCTGTAAATAACTTCTCTAGTGGGTGTCCTGTGATTTTTGCATATAGGGACCATGTATCATTCAGAATCTAAGGGATGATTCTCTTATTAGTTGTAAATTGTAAGTCATCTTTGTTCATTCTTTGACCCCCTTGTCTTTATTTTCAGGTAAACGAGCAAAAGAGAAATCACGAGAGGGATGAGGTATGAGCTCCCACTTCATGTCTATATTTTACGTACTGATAGTTGATACCTTGCACAAAGGGAGATGCAGGTATCTGATACACCGATACAATCATTTTGAAATTAGGATAAAATTTGGCTAGGATACGGCAATTATTAGTATCTGAGAATTTGGTGCAAATTGCAATATATATATATATATTATATGAATCTTAGTCCATAAGAGTTGGGTTAGAGGCAATGTGATGGCCTACCGATCAACTCTTTTATGCGGTCCCCTTCAACGACTTCTCTTTTATCAAGGATTTGTAATGAACTTCTCAGTTTTTCATTAACTTAGTCTTTCGATAAAACATAACTAGACCATGATATAACAGATGAAACATATTCACTTTTCTCCCACTTATACAATTTTAATTTATTTTCATTGTTTGAAAATAAAATAAAGCTGGCCCAGCCGTATCAGATACCCGTATCGGTGTTGTATCTTTCCTGTATCTGGTTGGCCAAGGACAGAAAAAGTCAACAATACTGCAAATTGTGTATCCGATACTTGTTTTCCCAGTTCCTACCCCACTTGTCTTTATTTTCAGGTAAACGAGCAAAAGAGAAATAACGAGAGGGATGAGGTATGATCTCCCACTTGATGTCTATATTTTACGTACTGATAGTAGACACCTAACACAAAGGCGGATGCGGTTATCTGATGCACCGATACGATCATTTTGAAAAATTGGGACAAAATTTGGCTAGGACACGGCAATTATCAGTATCTGAAAATTCTATCATAAATATCAATTGCAATTAGCAATATATATATATATATAATATTGAATCTTAGTCCATACGAGTTGGGTTAGAGGCAATGTGATGGCCTACCGATCGACTCTTTTATGCAGTCCAATTTCAACGACTTCTCTTTTATCGAGCATTTGTAATGTACTTATGAGTTTTTTATTCACTTAGTCTATCAATAAAACATAACTAAACCATGATATAATTGATGATACCTTATTCACTTTTATCCCACTTATAAAATTTTAATTGATATTCAGTGTTTTGAAAAAGAAAAGATTTGGCCCAGACGAATCAGATACCCCTATCGATGCTGTATCTTTTCCTGTTTCCGGTCGGCCAAGGACAGAAAAAGTCAACAATACTGCAAATTGTATATCCAATTACATAGATAGACACTGATATATCAGTTTTCTTAAATTCAGTCTCTGATTCCTTTGCTATTTCTATGTGCTTGTTTCACATCACTCGAAACCAGGTACGGGGTATGGAAGAAGAGGCACATGTGAATGAGGAGCCCGAACGAGTCTTCAAAAGGTCTCGTAATAACCAAGAGGGTCCATCTTCACCATCTGTTGGCAACACAATCTCCAGGCCAAATGGTCTCTCCTTGAAGCAGCCCAAAGAGGAGGTAGTTGAACTACCAGAAGACACAAGTGAAGGGTCGCTCCCCTTGTCATGTCCTCCACTTGTTAGAAAGAAAGGGAAACAACCCATTTTGCACAGCCCTACATTGAATTCTGCTGATAGAACTCTTGCATTGCCCACAAATGCAAAGAAGGAAAAAGGGAAGGAACCTATTTTATCTCAAAGTCCTGATAAGTCAGCAACTGCTGTTTTGAGATTAAAGGAACCCAAGGTTGAGCCGGACACCATTATTTCGACCACAGAACAAAAAATTAAATCCAAAGTTCTGACCAGACCCAAGGATCCTGTTACTGAAGATGTTCCGCAACCGCTTCCTCTTGCAGTGGTTCAGCCTGGTAAGCTAAAATCTGTGCTTCAAAGATACAATAATGCAGCAAACCTAATGTTTTACATATAATTAAAACGATTGGACTTACAAGTCTGAGTTATGTAGAACATATGGATATCAATTATGGGTGAGCATAGTCTTATCCATATACGATGTTGAAGTCGTGAGTTAAATGCCTACATGTTGATGACAATATCCAATTTTTCTTGATTTAATCATCTCATCCCCAGACACAATTTGTGAAATGGAAGGAATCATGTTGTTTGATCTAAATTTGGGATCAGAATAGATTGAAATATTTAATAGAGAAGTTAAAGAGCATGGATCTATTTTTGTAAGAGTTGTAACTCAAGATCCCCTCTCTTTTTTTTGTTTAATTATCAAAATTAGGTTCAACCTTTGTTATATTAGCTTTGAGGACTGGTTGTCCTTTATTCACTAGGTATCAGAGCTTTGAGTATTTATCTTGATTGCTTATTGTATGTATAAACTGTAGCAGTATCTTATGATATTACACCAAATCCCTTTTTTGACCAAACCAGTTTCTAAAACTCATCCTTATTAGAATGAAACCAAACATGTGCACCCTTCGTTTCAACCGCCATTAATTAAACACCGTTGGTACTGTTTCTCTTTCAGCCAAAAATTACTTGGTTAACAAAACTTTTGCCAGTATTTGGTTTAATATTTCAGCACATACTTTATAATCAATACCATGAATAAATATTTAGAATTTAGTTTTTTTAAAGAAATCTAGTATCTTGTTCTTTTTTTCCGTTGTTCCATTAGTGTATTTAGGTCTAGATTCTTTTTGCGTCCTTGATTTTTTATTTTCCTCTTGATTTTTCTGGTAATGATCAATGATTATAAAGAGGAGTTTTTTGAAAATTGGATCTGAGTGGATTGAAAAATAAGTTTTTAAGTGTAGATCTCTTCTATTATCAAGTGTTGAACTCAATATCCCCGTGGAAAGGGGGCAAAGGGCCAAATGTTTGTTTTTTTATCATCAATTTTCGATTCGGTTCTTGGTTTTTTCCCTCTTTTAAAAAAAATGTGGTTATCCAGCACAACTTTTGTTCCTTTGGTGTTGAAGTGTAGAAATTGTTATCATTTATCCAGAGAATAATACCGCTGCCTAATAAAATTTATTTTTCTTAGTTTCATCCTTGGGGTATGTTTGTTCTGGCATGAAATGTGGGAAATCAAAATTCCGCTTGGTTGTTTAGATGTAAAACCTATTACGCAGGAAAATAAATAGAAACCTGAGTTACATATTGAATGTTTGTTACGACTTATTGTATAATACATAATTTAAAGCTACACATCCTTGTTGTTACATTGTTTGCCTTTATTTTTGCGCTTTATGAATTTACTGTGAGTGGATCAGAAAACTATATTCAATATCGCCTATCGAGAACCAAACTAGCCTCATGCTTTACATGTTAAATAACTCATGTTCTTAAACTTTCTTATATTCTTTTTTATACTATATGTGATGATGATTTTCTTATCTAAAGATTTTTGTGTTCAAGTTATCAATCAGTTAACTTTTCATTACTTTTGCTTTAAACTTTCTTTAAAAAGTCAAAAATTTGTACAATTTAGAATTTCTACAAATTTTCTGTGGAATATTTCCTATGCGCCCAACGCCTGGAAAATGAGCGGAAGACGATGATTTGTTCCTGCAAAAGTTTGCCATGTAAATATTTTTCTCCACTGACTATTTGCAGTAAATTTAACAGAGCCTTAATTTTTCATATTTTACAGAGCCACTGGACGTTGCAAATTCTTCCCTGGTGAGCGATTCATCGAGGAAAAAGAGTACTGATCACGACACATCAATTATGGTGGAGGGGTCTTTGTCTATATTGGATAGGGATTCTTCGATCAACAGAGAGGTTAGGATTTGCTCATATTTTTTCATTATGTTGGTGAAAAGACCTTATCTTCTTTTCTCTTTGATTGAATTCAATGATGAGAACTAATCTTTTTAGTTAAAATTGGCTGTCCTAAATTACCTACTCAATTTCTTTGACAAACATAATGGAGTTGCTTATCTTTAATATCATCATTGATTTCAGGAAAAAATTGAATCAGCTTCTGCTATTGATATGCAACAGAACGGTGCATTAGATGCTTTGGATGTTACAGACAAGGCCATCATTCATGACAATGGATCATCTAATTCAGAAAATGTCAATGACGTAGTTCTGGCTCTAGTTCCAACAAAGACTCCGTCTTCTAACGGAAACCATTGGAATGAAAAGGAATTAAATAATGCCATTGACATAGCAAATGGACTAGAAAAAGTCGCTATTTCATGTATTAATGAAGTCAATGACGAGTGTCCACCGTCCTTCCGTTATATACCACAAAACGTGGTATATCAGAATGCTTACATAAACTTTTCTCTAGCTAGGATCGGAGAAAATTGCTGTTCAGATTGTTCAGGCGATTGTTTATCGTCGAGTATACCTTGTGCTTGCGCAAACGAGTCTGGGGGTGAATATGCATACACCTCACAAGGCCTTGTGAAAGAACACATTCTGAAAGAGTCTGTTTCAATGAATCGTGCTCCGGAGAATCACTGCCAGTTTTATTGCAGAGCTTGCCCATTGGAAAGGAATGAAAATAGTGGTGTAGTAGGAGAATGCCAGGGTCACTTAATGAGGAGATTCATTAAAGAGTGTTGGCGGAAATGTGGCTGTGATAATAAGTGCGGCAATCGGGTGGTACAGCGTGGCATAACTCGCAAATTGCAGGTAAAAATATTTGTGAGAATTGTTCTGCTGTTATGTTATTTACTTATATCGGGTAAAATGCAAATATCTCTTGTATACTATGGGTGTTCTGTAAATAAACCCCATTTACTTTTGATACGTTTAATTAACCCGCATGACTCTATCAAAGCAGTGCAACTAGCCCACATCTCCAATTTTGAGATGGTATAATTTTGTCTTCTAAATATCTATGTTACATGTTGAGCCACATCCCAATTCACTTTCACTTTCATTTTTCTTTGGTGACTTGTTCTTTGATAATATCTAAGCATATCAATTACGATTCAACGGGAAAAAACCTTTCTGACAGTTTTACACCAATAAAGCAATTATGTGAAAATTGCGTTTTCTAATTATGGTGTCTAACTATGTTTGACTGCTCAGACTGTGTAGATATCGGCAATATACACAGTAAAAATAATAATTGTCTAAAACAAACCTCGATGGTAAGGTTATTCCATTTAAAATTGGACATGGCTTGATTGCAAAACTTAAATAGTAAATGTGCGTTTATTGCAAGCATCTAAAATACGTGTGGCAACTTACAAACCATCTACAGTGACATGGGGATTATTTACAGTTTACCCTTGTATATATGCTGACTTCGTTGCATAATCTTCTGTTAAACATTTTGTAGAGGGCCGGATAGCCCTATGAGTAACTTTTAATGGTTATCATATAAAAACTTGTGTGTACTATAAAAGTATCACAAAGAAACCCATATATAGTTGATGTGGATTGTCCCCCATGAATCAGGTGTTTATGACTCCTGAAGGAAAAGGGTGGGGTATCCGTACATTAGAAGACCTACCAGAAGGTGCATTTGTTTGTGAATATGTTGGGGAAATATTGACAAATGCTGAGCTTTTTGAACGTGTTTCACAAACATCTAGTGGCGAGGTGCATTCATATCCTGTGCTGCTTGATGCTGATTGGGGAGCAGAAGGAGTGTTGAAAGATGAAGAAGCCCTCTGTTTGGATGCAACACATTACGGAAATGTTGCGAGGTTTGTTAACCATAGGTAATCACTAACAAAGCCTACCTCTCTTGTGGGTTGTGAGAATTGAGACATGTTGGCTCTTCTTGTTCAAGCTCTTTAAGTGATCAATGTGTGCATATATTTAAGTTAGAGTCATCATGAAATTGACGGCCCAGGTTTCAAAATTCATACCCCCATGAGGTTGTTTGTTGTAAGTAAAAGGCGTTTCGTCCTTCCGTATTTCCTTTGGGTAAAAAAACTGAAGTTTGTATGAACTAGGCCTAAACTAGCAGAATTTGATGTTTAGTTTAAATAAATTAATGTATAAAGTTAAAATAACATCCTTTCAACCCCGTAAAATAACACAAAGGTAATATTAGTGTAATAGTGATGTAAACATCTGTGAAAAGGAATGTTATAGAAAAGATTGAGATTATAAATGCCATCTCAATCTGTAAACCCACTTCAGTTCGTCTTTTGGGGTGATATATTATAATTTAAAACAAGAAGGGGTGTGTTTGATTGAATTTCGGACTTGTGGGTGTCTTTGAATTACCCGAACATCTGGAGTGTATTTGATGACTACACTTTTAGTTTTGAATTTCGGCCTTGTGGGTGTCTTTGAATTACCCGAACATCTGGAGTGTATTTGATGACTACGCTTTTAGTTTTGAAGAGGTATTGTTGAAACGTAATCTCTGCCTATTTGTCTATTGATGTTTAACAGTTGAGGCTGGATTATTTTTTTAAAAGACTGGTCTGAGGCATCGTTTAAATTAATGGTTGCGGTTTTTTGCTGTTACCTTCTTGTGTTCCATTCCCCTTGGTGGTATATGCCTAGCATTTGGCATTTGCCTCTGAAATTAGTTTTCTAGTTTCTCTAGGGTAAATTATAGCATTAATCTGCATACTTAGAGAAAGACATTCCAATTTGGTCTGCACCCTTTCATTTTTTCGGAGGGCAGCTTCATCCTTTTTTGTGTTCATTAATATTAGTATCTGCTATTGATATTGTTGGTGTTCAAGTTGGTTTTTTTTAACATAATTTTATGCTTCAATCTAGAGTTGGTCTCGCTTCCCTTCTTCATTACTTTGAGTAGGACTTATTTTCATTAATATTATAGTATTAAATCTTCAAACTACGATGGGCACCATATTCTTAATCTGTTTTAATTGTTAGCTACCAAAGGAAAGAAATTCATATCACCTGATTGAGTTTTTTTTTGTTAGATGTATTGATTCGAACATGGTTGAGATACCTGTGGAGGTGGAGACCCCTGACCATCATTATTATCATGTACAATCTCTGATTATTTATTTATGTGCACTGATTGAAATTGTTGTCAGGGTTTGGGACTCTATCATTTAAACAAAAAAATCTAATGTACAATCTGTGTGTTTTCAACTCAGCTGGCTTTCTTCACAACCAGAGAGGTCAAAGCCTTCGAGGAACTCACCTGGGTATACTTCTTTCATTACATCTTTTCAGCAGTTCTTTAAACTTTTGGAAAGTACAAATGTTTTACAGTTTGTCTAGCATTACTTATAAAATAGTGTTTCCTTATAGTTCACCAATAAAGACGAACTTTGTTGGAAAAATCGATGGTCATACATTAGTAAAAAGGAGATGACATGTATATTTGGTGTTTGTCGGTATTAGATGTTTTTTTTCCTTTTTCTTTAAGGAAGTAGGAAAGTAATTATGACTTAACTAGGGAATCCAGAGGCTTGCTTGGCTGCAAAATTGGAGGTAGTCCATGTTTTATAGGATAATTGTATGCTTCTAAGCAAGTTATTCTTTTCTAATTTTATTAACATAACCTATTCAGACTTCGGGAGAGAGAGAGAGGGGGGGGGGGGGGGGGGGGGGGGGGGGGGGGGGGTGTACTCTGTAGAATTGCTTATAATTGTGCAATGTTTCAAAGGGTAGTCCATGCAGACGCCTAGGTAGCTCGTAGGCGCCACCTGTCCCCCGCGCTTTAGTTCATGCATTTGGAATTGGGTTCAATTCGGGTCGACCTGAGTCCTATGGATTGACGCGATTCAAAATGGGTTGAAACTAGAAAAAAAAAACATACTAAATAAAATTATAAACAAATATTACTCAGATCTGAAATTAAACCCTCATTGTCTCTCTCTTCTGAGTCTTCTCATCGATCAACGTGCTCCCAATACTCAGTCTCTCTCATCGACCACTCCGTCTTCTCTCTCAGGTCACTTTTGCATTTCTCTCACTCTCTAGACCTCTCTCTCATCTATCGGGATTCTGTGTCGTTCTTTCTGTCTTTTCTCTCATCTTAACTTTTGTTTTTTGTTTTTGTTTCTTTTAGGAGTATTTAATTCTCTGCTTGTATCTACTAGTCAACAGTGAATTAGTATTTAATGGCTTTACAGTGAAACTTTTTTTAATTAAAAAAAGATTGGAATCTCAGACCCTGCCTAGGCCTCCAGGCGCCACCTCCCCTGGCGCCTTTCGGGACCTTGTCGTTGTGCAGATACCCCTAGTTCAGGCTCTCAGAAGTAGACAGAGTTGAGAATAGAAGGGAATTTTGTAGTGTGTAGTGAACACAGTAATCGTTGAGTTTTTATAAGACAGAAGTTCTTCTAAAGAAAGACATGTCCCTGTATATAATTTCTTTGTGAATCCTGTTTTTTTCTAGCCAGTATGCATTTAAGTACCTTGATTTCCAATTTCTAAAATTTAATTGATTATTTGAGCCAATGTTAGTAATGTTACATTGATGTTTTATTTTAGACTTTATTGGAAAGCTTTTTCGGTCTTTGATGAGTGCAGAGCACTAAATAGTTTACATTTTTTACAAAATTAGTGTTTCTTGAAATAGTATTACTATTATTTATTCTTGATTACATTGGCTGATGTTTCTTCAAAATTACACTATTGTTCATTGTTTGTAGCTCAGTTACTATTGGGCCGAAAATCTGATTATGAATATTTAGGATGTTTTGCAAAGCACTTTTTTTGCCACTCTCTTGTAACAGCTGCTGATAGTTTTGTATGTTTGGGGTTTCGAACTTTGGGTTGTCCATTGCTTTTTGGTTTTGTGGTAGCTCTTGAATTATACTACTATTTGCATCTTTGCACTTGTATTATGGTGAGTAGGAAGGTATGTCCATTTCTTCTGAACCTGATGGACATTTTGAATACAGGATTACGGCATTAATTTTGATGATAAACGTCACCCGGTCAAGGCATTTAAGTGCCGTTGTGGGAGCAAATTTTGTCGGAACTTGAAACGTTACAACAGTAAGTACTCTTCTTGTGAATATGTTCCATCATTTTAAACTTTCCTTTAATGTGTAAAACCTGACTGTATTTAGTTGTTCTTCTCAACACACAAACAATGCGTATTTGTCTAGATGTGTTGCTTTTTTAAGTATGAAACTAAGTTCAAACCTTGATATCATCCTCCACTAATATTGGTGTGGTGTCACAGGGAAAACAAGATACGGGAGAAGAAGATAGACGTGGGCATATGCAGCTGTTTGGTTCAGCTCTCAGGCCCTCGCTTTTGCTGCTGCTCCAAAAATTTCGTTCGATGATTGATGTTGAGCCCTATTACTTTTGCTCCAAAGAACAAGGAGCCTTAGTTTTATTGACCATGAGCGGAGAAAGCATGTGGAGATAGTTCATGACCTCTGTTAGCCAGCTATTAGGAATGTGAGCAGCGCATAATTATCACTCATGTTTCTTTGTAGTAAGACATGTATCATGTTTCTAAAAATTTGTAGGTTTTCTTTAGTTGTAAACTAGTATGTGTTTTAGCCGGAAATAACCGCTTGGATGATGTGGAATTAGGCATCTGTATGATTTAATTGAGAATTGTAGAATGCTTTAATCTGTTGGATTTTCAAGTTATTAGCATTGATTTGTATTTGTATAGCTACTTCCTCTAAATGTTATTTTTGTTCATCACTCTTTAGCACCTAAGTGCCTTATCTTGCTGATCAAATGCCAAAACGAGATGTTGGATTTAGAGAGCTGGTTCTGCTTCAATTAAGTGAACCAGAGTTGCCAAATGGAAATTAAAGAGTTTTATGGACTGAATTCCATAACAGATTTGATGTTGGATGCCGGAAAAATGGTTTGTATTTTTGGGTTTTGAGCGTTCTTTTGTACAAGATATATAAAACCTTTTTTATCCATTACAAAAAACATTGACAGAAAAGAGTTAGTATAGAAATTAGATGGTATATGCTTATAGTGATCGGATTATTATCTCACAGACTCGGTCATTATCATATGCGAGGTATCTGAAGTACGTAACTATCATATGATTAGTATGGGACCTTTCGGTTGTCTGTTCATCGTTTTTAAATAAAAATTGTTCAAAAACTGGAACTTTTTATGCTCCAATATTTTGGCATAATTTATATACTAAATACAAACACACAAACATCAAAATAAGCCTTTCAACTTATCAAAAAGGGGAATCCAATCTGGATCCCTTTGGGCCTTTTTTGTTGATTTTATTCAAGGTTAAAATTCTTAATTTCTCTACGTTTGAAGATCAAAACTAAACATATACATACATATTGTCTGCTTAATTAATTATATAATGTATTGTCTAAGAGAGAAAACCCAAACAAAATGTTTTTACTCACACATTTTTTACTACCCAAACAATCAATCAATTATCAAGTGTTTTGATGGTTAGTAATACTAGATTTAACAAAAAAAAAATTAATTAATATTTAAATTTATGATAGGCTTAATTAAGATTCTAGTATATTTTTATTTGAGTTTTTAGTTGATATATTTTTAGATTTAACAATTTTTCTTATTTTTAATTACTATAATATTTAAATTTAGATTATGCTCAACTATTATTCTATTATATTTTTATTTGAGTTTTTAGTAGTTTGAGTTTTTATTACGTGACGTGATTTGTACTGCTATATTCTAATTTTTTTATTCATACGTTAATGTTAAAATTTGACTACAAGTTTTTGAATAAGAACACAAATAAACGATATATGTAAATGAATAACCAGAAGAATTAAGATAGTAATTAGTGTTGAAAATGAGATGATTATTTCCCTTCTTAGTAGTAACAGCAGCATTTTTTTGGTTGAGATTACTTGACACGTGTTCAGAAAAAAAATAAGTAAAACTGTTACATGTCATTAGGTAGACTTTTCGAATAAAGTAGGAGGGTATGTGCAGCAACACTCAAAACACAATTACCCAATAAAACATAATACTCCAATACCAGTTGGAAAAACAAACCGATATGAAATTGTTGGCAATAGACACAGCACAGATGCATAAAGGAAAATCCTTTTAAATCCGTGCTAATACTACTTTATAAGGATCACAACGCCGATTAGCTAAATGATTGTTTGCAATAAACACCAACAAATTTGAATGTTTACACATAGAAATCAAGCAACGAGAGATTTAATAAAGTACCAGATTAAGCTAAATACAATAACTAGATTCATGAATAAAAGACCTACTAAACAAGAGATTGTTATCCCTAATTAGAGCCCTAATTCTCAAAAGCCCAAGCGTTCTCCCTTTCTACCTGCTCCTTTTCCTCCTCAGTTAAATCGTTTTCGATGCCAAATATTTGTCGAATCTCTTCCGGGTTCTTCCCCTTCATAATGTCCACAACTTTCTGGGTTGCTAAATCCAACAAGCTTGTTATATCAAGAAAATTAGCTGCCATAATCAGGTCATAAAGAGTATCCGTGTCGACGTCTATGAACTCATCATCAAATTTCTTGAGCTCCTTCTCAGCATCGGTTAGTTCTTTTTTCTCGCCAAAGGGGTTGGGCTTCTTCTCGTCGATCTTGAGTTTTCCCATCTTCTCAGCAACATTGTCCTCGGGAACCTTATCATCCGCATGGTTTTTGCAGTATTCAAGAACTTTAGTCAAGATTTCACTTGTCACATTGTCAACAGGGATGGTTGTGTCGGCACAACCATCTTCGATCATGTGCCTGATTGTCTTGGACTGTTGCGCTGCAGCCTCATTGACCTCGAAAAGCACCCCGTCTGAGCTTTTCAACAACAGCATATTTGTTGCACTAGTTAAAGTCATGATAAAAGACAGATATAGTTGAATTAAAACTAAGGTTATAACTTATAATAGATAAGAGGGAATAAGATTAGATATAAATTGTATAATAGAAAAACTGTACGCAGGGAAAGTGTATTTATAGACAACTAGGGTGCGGCTTAATTAAACATAATACGAATTGAAATAGGAAAAGGAAAAGTTTCCTGAATATGGTTTGATTTGGTTTTAGTTAGAAAATAAAATATATACTATTACCAAATGGTTTTGACTCGTTTCTGTATGTGGGTATTATTATTTATTTGTTACAAATTAGTACAATAATTAGTAAGGAAAGGTTACAGTCATTTATCTTCCACAAGTTTCCTGATTAAACCATGGAAGCTTGGTTTAAGTCTTGAAAATTCTACTTGAACTAGGACTATGAATTGGGTCAACCGTGTTTTGAACTTTATCTCACTTTTCCCCATTTTATGATTTTTTGTTTGTTTTGAAATGCCAGGTTTTATGAGTCCAAATATTTTATCCCTATTCTTTGTCTCCTTCCGTGTTTATTTGCTTTTTTCATTCACATTTTAAATTTTCATACCTTTTTTCGCAAGTTTAAAAGGTTTTATGTTATATTATATTCAAAATTTTAAACATTTGGACATAATAATGTTTTAGACAGTTTTTCTAAAATTTAATGTTTAATTTACACTAATTTATACATTTATTCCAAAATAAATTGCGTGTGAGTTTTATTTTAAAAATAATTATTGAAATGTATTGATACATGTGTTATAATAATTGTATAATTTTTTTCAATTTTTTTATAACAAATTTTTATATAAAATAAACAAATAGATACGAAAAGAAATAGAGAATAGGGGATAAAATATTTAGACTCGTGTTTTATCCCTCCTAACCGGTAATTGCAAGTCTGCCAATTTATTGGGATGTTTAGACTTTAGACTAGCTAGTGCTAAAACAAAATAAATAGTTAATAGTCAATGATTATCATATAGGTACATTGGGGCAACTTATTTATCAAAAACATAAATTTTAATCTTTATTTCAATTTCAATTAGGTCAGTACTGTCAAATTTAAAAATTATACTCTCAAATTAAATACTGATAATGTCATATTCTAGGTACAAAACTACAAATCAATCGTATAAATTGTGAAACTCTTGGATAATTCCATACAAATACATACATACACATACACATTAAATGATTATATACATATTAAAATAGTCCAAATATTATACCATATTTTATACCCCTTCCGTGGCCTTTAGTTTTAAACTAAAATAGTTATTCAAATATATATATTTTTTAAATACTACAATTACGATCATACATGTATCAATTTATTATAATAATTTTTTTCATACAAAAAAAGTCAAACATATTTTATTTTGGAATAAAAACAAGAACTAGTGTAAATTAAATATAAAATCCACAACTCAACGACATGTCCCAATATTATGAAATTTGTCTAGAATCCGCCGTAAAAGTTTATAAACATGCAAAAAAAAGTTATATAAACTTCAAAATTTGAGGGGAAAAGGGGGTAAAAATAATCCAGGGTGGAATAATTAGACTCATATAAAAAGAAAGACAAAAACAGTCAATTTGGGAAAATACATAGTGTCAAACTGGAAACTCAAGTAGTGTCAAATTCAAACCTTAAATAATTCGATTGCAATGTAGGTCACCACTGGAGAGAGAGAGAGAGAGAGAGAGAGAGAGAGAGAGGGGGGGGGGGGGGGAGATTTCACTTTTTTGTATCATTTAGGTTTAAAAAAAAATAATGATTTTCTACATCCATTTATTTTATAAATAAGTGATTTAGTACACCCAAATTACAAAATTGATCGATTTTGTACACAACCGTCTACTTAAGAGACGAAAAAAAGGTTTAAACGCAATTTCTATCATAGGTTAAATAAGTCCACCAAATTGTATCATATATTTAATTTTTCCTTTAAAATCTTAACCTACTAAAATTATTATAATTTCTTTAGAAGTTATCGGAAACGGTATTTGGTCCGATTTGCTTCATGTCAGTTGTTGTTTGGTACGTGTAATAGACCGATGGTTTTTCCGAGAACAAATGGATTTTTGAACTAAAAGGTAACACAACATGATTTAATCATGAAGAAAGGTAACACAACATGTTATATGGTCTTCTAAATTATGTTATGAGTAACTCATTTTGGTCTTTTTATTTTTTGGTAAAGTTTCAAGGAAGAATAATGTTATATCCAGTTTCCCCTTTCATAAAACTTGTTTCCTGTTTTCTGTTTTTCGCTTTTCATAATTTCACTTCATGTGCAGATCTTGGATTTTTTTAATAATCATTTTCACCTAACCTTTCCATTTCTCAAATCTTTTGCCCTTCCAAGTTTTCCAACTAACTATGATTTTATCAACGTATTAAAATAAACATTAAAGAGCATCTGCATTAGGTTATGGGAATTTAGATATTTCTCTTTATTATAAACCATTGATATAAAATTGAGACATATCAACTAGTCTTTTCTCTTCCTTATAAATAATGAATCTTTGGCCTTATAAATAATGAATCAACTTGATTTCTTATATACTTTTACGGGATCAATTTTTTATTGTTACCTTTTGAAACTACTAATTTAAAAATTGGTACCATTTTTAAAATATTTATTACAAATTAGTAAAACTTGTCAATATATATATAACATTAACACATTTGACCCAATAAAACTTTGACCAAGACCATTGACTGGTTTTCGACGTTGACCATCGGTAGCCGGCGTTGACTGACATTGAGCAAAAAATATAAAATATAAAAAAAGAAAAAAACCAGAAAAATTTGAAAATTTGAAAAAAAAAACTAAAAATATGGAAAAAAAATAAATAAAATCTAAAAAAATCCCAAAAATATTTTTTTTACAAAAATAAAAATATTTTTTTAACAAACTAGTACAAAATTTAAAAAAATTCCAGAAAAATAAAAAAAAGAAACTCAAAAATAAAAATTTCAGAAAAAATTAAAAATCCAAAAAATTTATAAAATTTGGAAAAAAATAAAAAATTCTTAAAAAATCGAAAAGCTTATTTTTTGTAACAATCTAATATAATTATTTTTGACAATCTAATGCAAGTTTTGTGAGAATCTAATACAAATTTTTTGACAATATAATACAATTTTTTCAAAATTTAATACAATTTTTTTGACAATCTAATTTTTTTTATGGTAATCTAATACAAATTTTTGTCAATATAATAGAAAATACAATACAATTTTTGTGACAATTTAATACAATTTTTTAACACTATAATACAATTTTTTAACAATCTAATAACTTTTTTTTGGCAATTTAATATAATTTTTTTTGAAAATCTAATGAATGTTTTTGACAATCTAATACAAAATTTTGACAATTTAATATATTTTATTGACAATCTAATACAAATTTTTTGACAATTTAATATATTTTTTTGACAATCTAATACAATTTTTATGACAATATAATGAAACTAAAAATGACCCCATAATAATCACAGCCAACTCCAAAGTGGAGCTTCCAGTTACAATGAAACTAAAAATGACATTCTAATAAAAAAATGATAGTCTAGTTATAAAAATACATGCAAAAGAATCTAAAAAAATAAAAATAAAACAATCGATAGCCATGGGTTAAAATGCTTGGACTGTTTATAAATTATTGGTTTCGTAAATGATCATATTATAATTAACATATTTGCTTAAATTTACAAAATTAGTTCGTGCCAATATTGTTTCCCTAAGGGATCTGGTTTAAACCAAACCGCCGCCGCCTGCAATCCAGTCACCACCTCCACCAGTGACCTCCATTGAAGTCAACTCCGTCGCCGATAGATCTCCCGTGACGTCACGTCGTCACCATCACCAACAGAATATATATGCAGACGAGTGGGAGAGATCGACGAGTAGAGAGAGAGACAACTTAGGTCACCGGGATTGTGGCAGCGGCGGAGCTTTGGTCAATTCATGTGTTTTGGGCCAATGGCAAAACAGAATTTTGACCATTTTTATATTAAGAGTTAGGTGGTACCAAAACCAAATTAATATGTTCTAAAAGGATACCTTCTCCTAATTAAAAAGATAAGCGTTATTAAAATCTAATAAATATTTTCAAATGATACATGTCTCCAATTTATTCTACTTTTGCCTAGCATTTGATTTATTTATTCTATTTCTCGGATATGGGTTTGTAAAAAATATCATTAAATTTAATGCCAAGAGAATGAGAAATTAATAGTACTAAGAAGTAAATGTTGAAAAAGTCTAGGAAAGTTGATATGTAACGGGGAGTTCTATTTTGATTGCCGTTATAAGGCGTTCGGGATTGGCAAGCAGAGGTCTCGCGTGTCATATATTTTTCTAGTTATTTTAAAATTCATAAATAATTAAGCGGATGAAAAAAATACACATAGGACCCGGGTTTCTCAACCTCGCGTCCTACATGGCCATTAGCTCCAATTAAATTGAATTATTTGTGGGCTTCTCAACCTCACGTCCTACGTAGCCGTTAGCTCCAATTAAATTGAATTATTTGCGTTTTTTTATACTATGCAAATGTCTTTTAATTTATGAATGTTAACTTATTAATAAACAAACAAATATTTCTTACTTTTATAATAAAAACCTAACAATATTGTAACTCATTAGCAAATATAAATTGGATTCGTTATTATATTTATTAACACAAAATTTAAGCTCAACAATTATAAAATGAGGTTGATTTGAGAAAAAAATTAGTAACTTTATAATTATGGAGATGGTGACCGTCACTTTTAGGGTTTATTTGGAAAAAATTGTGGGGAAAAGTATGAGATATGAAATAATGAAAACGATAAGCAATATTATTTGTTATGAAATTGAGTTTCACGCAAGACGTAAGGTTAAAAAGTCCGAGTTCTAGGTGGATGTTTTTCATCCACTTGCTTATTTCCGAGTTTTAAAATAACTGAAAAAAGTGTGTAACGTCGAATGTGACATTGGCAATTACGAATCTCTTATTGAGTAAACTTATATTTGAAATAACATGTGCGAATGTAAATTTAACGAGAATGATAAAATAAATAAATAGCTGGTGTGGATGTTTTTAACATAATAGATAGTATCATTGGGGCGATGCCAAAAAGATATTAATTTCCTTTGAGATTAAGAATTAGTTAACTTATTACTATGTAGTTACGTAAACTTTGAAATCTTATTCTTCAATTGATCTCAATAAAATTTGTCCACAGTGCATGTCATCTTCCTGGCGGTCCAGACCCAAATCCAGTAAACCTTGAGTTTAAAGCAAAAAATGGATTGAGGTAAAAAAAAGCTGGGCTTGGGTAAAAAAAATTAAAAATTGGTAATAGGTCTTGGGCAAAAAAATAAATTTGGACTGTGCCTTGGGCAATCAGTACTGTTGGGCCGCCCCTGCTAGCTAGACCCGCTGGAAGCTTCAAAAAGTCTCTCTTAATTCTATTGCGGACAAGCCCATGGAAAAGCCTTCGACTATTTTTGACGAGACTCTTAAACCTTTAAAATCTTGACGAAAAACCGCTATCTCGTGGACTTTAGACAAGCTTAGACAAGTACCGAATATGTTTGAAGAGTTATAAGAAATATCAAAGAGCTCTGGTGAGCACTAACAACGTCATCTGTCGGAAATCAAACTCCCATAACTGTCCAGTGACGGCTGCCGCTATACATGATTTAATATTCAGGATCGTGGTTGTTTCAAAATATTTCAATCTCCGCCCTTCGTTTTACTTCCATGATTATAATAAAAATGGCAAGCAAACTGAAGCAAAAAATGAGTAATTAATCCTCCAATATTCTTTTGGTTCATTTTTTGTGGGATTTTCTAGTTATGAATCAAATATGGAGCAAAATCGAGAGAAAAAGACCAGAAGTAAAGTATGCAAATAAAAGATGTGGACTTAATTGTTAGTAATTTGATAATTGGGTAGTTTAGGAAGATTTCAATTTCTTACCTAAATATCATATTACTGACAATTAAGTCCACATCTTTGTTTGTAGACTTTACTTCCACACCCTCTCTATCAATTTTACTCTCTATTCGGTTCATTACATTTTCCAATCTAATATGTAGCACAATTTTAAACCAAAAATAAGCATATGTACATGAGAGACCAAGGAGAAACTATAAGAATATTTAATTGGTTACATTTATCAACGGCCAAAACTTATTTTAATCTCAACATAAAAGAAGAAGAAGCAAATTTAATTAAATAATTACCTCAACATAGCCAGAGCAACAAACAAAAAGTAATTAAGCTATGGTCCTCACCCAAATGAAATTGTCACACCCTTTTAGCTAATAATGTCCATTCATAACTCAATAATATGTGTCCACCAATATTCCAATATGGACCATGTTCTATTTCCCGTTTATTTTTATAAAATACTCCAATAAATTCCCAGTAAAAGACAAAACTCACGGTTGGTCTTGGTCACATCACTTTGGCCTTCTATCAAACTGAAAGAGTAATTAATACATCTATAATTATACACACTTATTTGGTTTTAAATTGTATTTTTTGATAAAAACACATAATAGTAAATGTTTTATGTATAAATGTAGTAATTTATTTCATTCACGTAAGAACCCCACATGGCCATCACGAACTAGTTTCAATCAAACAAAATTAGTTTGTCTCCATAGTTAAAGTACCAAGTCCACTTACTTTTAAAGTTGATAATTTAAGCCTTTGAATTTCAACAGTGACACGTTAATGTCCTTCTTTAATTTTCCGTGTCTTAAAAACCCCAAAGTATCCAAGTAGAAAACAAATTCCACAAAATTAATTGATAAATCTAATGTAATACTTACTGAATATCATGGACAATTTCGGGTCAGGGGCGGTATTGCATCTCAATTAGAAACGAGGGACCATGACTTATTGGGTTTTAAGGAGCGGCAAAGACGCAAATGACAAAAAACCTCAAATTTTCATAATATAACTCACAAAACCCTTTAAAAAGTATAAAATCACCAAGAAATCAGAAAAATAGGTATTTTCACCCAAAAAACTGAAAACCCGAAAAAAACATGAAAGTTTTAAAAACCATAAAATTCACAAAAAACTCGAAAAAAATCTTTTTTAGGACATTGTTTTTCACATAAAAACTTAAAAAACCTGAAAAGAAATCCAAATTTAATAAAATTGAGAAAATAGGTGTAGTGCACAATTTGTCGAGGAAGTTTTTTTTTAAGACACTTAATTTTTTATTACACTGTTTTTTGTTATAGGAATTTGTCACCATATCCAAGTGAGAGAGAAAGATAGTTAGTGAGGACGTTGGTGGTGGTGTCCATCGGTGCTCTAACGGTGGTGATGATGGGGCGATACCCTGACGGCATGGTAGCGATAGTTCTGAAATGACACAGATGGTGTGATTCTTGATCAATTTAAGAGATAGACTGTAATCGGAGAAATTGAGCAAAAATATATTTGGACCCTATTTTGTATTATCTATAAAATCACCTAAAACTTAATTTAGAAAGACTTTCTAAAATCCAAAAAAATTAAAAACTCTAAAAAAGAGCTTTTTAAAACCCAATTTCTCTATTATATTGTGTGCTCATTGTAACACCCTCACCACCTTCACCCAAAGTGTCGTTATTGATTTCAAACTATGAAGAACAAGCAAAACTTTTGGTAAATTTATGAGTATCGTTACTGAAATCAACTCTTTCAACTAATCTCACGCGCCATGTAGAGCGTTTGAAAACTTATTCATGTTGCATATATATATATATATATATATATATATATATATATATATATATATTAGAGCACGGAGGCTACGCGATGCGTGATATGATTTGTGGATCAGTGTTACGCAATAAGATTATATAAATATTATATATATATATATATATATATACTGAATTTATATATATTAAATATTATGATTTAATACCAATTAATTGTTTGTAGATGATAATTTCACCGTAACATTGTGAGAGATAATAGAGAGAGATAGTAAACGTGAAACAACGGTTACTTTTATTTTAAGGATTTATTTTATATCAGTTTTTTCATTTATAACTTTTAAAACTATGCATACTATTTTGTAAATATTTGTGGGAAGGATGTATGACCTGTGGACATAAACTAGGATATATATATACATACATATAATATTTGTATCTATAGACTATGCTACTAATCATTTAATCAATCAACCAGGTGAAAAACTCCAATTTGGGGAAAGTTTATTAGATTATTGTGCTATGATTTTCCGCGAATTTCTTTAGGGCTCATTTTTTACAGCTCCAATTGATTTTCGAGGTATTTCAAATCAATTATCTTTCAATCTCATTTTCAAATTTGTCGTTTATTATTTTGCACTTGTCGTTTTATTCGATGTTTCTGTTTATTTATTTTTTGTTATTTTTTTTCTGGTGATGAATTAAACATTTATGTAATTTGAGGTGATTGAGTTGTGTTAAATATGCTTGTGGAACTTTTTATAGGTGATTTTATGTTTAATTATGTAATTAGTGTGACAAATTAACTAGCCTTATTTTGCTGATTTTCTGTTTAAATATATGTTTAGTGTTGAGACAAGTTAATTAACCTTAGTTTGGTGTTTTTCTGTTTAAGTATGTAATTAGTGTGACATTAACTAAACTTATTTTGGTGATATTCTGTTTAAGTATATGTTTAGTGTTGAGATAAATTAACTAACCTTATTTTGGTGATTTTCTGTTTAAGTATGTATTCTATGTAGAGACAATTAAGCTAACCTTATATTGGCGATTTTTATTTTTAAGTATGTAACTACTAAGTAGTGATGAGACAAATAAATAAACTATGGATTTGAATTGTGTATATTGTATTTTCCAATTTTTAATGTCATTTGCTGCATGTCAAAATATTGTCTTGCGTTTTTTTTACTTGCTGTGAGCTTGGTTTTACTATCGAGATTAAGTTCTTTACTAGATTGGTGCAAAACAGTGTACTTTTGTTTACACCTTTGTGTAAATATTTACTAGGTTTAAAGGACGAGGCATGAGTTGTTACTTTATTAAATTCCGTTGTTGGAAATTAACTTTTTCAGTATATTTGGAACCATAATCGAATACCATTTTTCTTAATTATTACTTTCCCGATTGCTATTTAGTCTGTGATTCTTTTCATGACACTTAAATTTCATTCATGATAACTAATCCTGTAATAATCTTCGTTGTACTGATCTAATCTGATTGTCAGAAATCAGTTGCTTTTTAGATCTCTTTGGTCTGAGTTGCGATTCTGTCTATCATAACTTACTACATAACATATGATAGGGTTGCGTTGACCCATACTCTTTTATCGAAGTTAATGAACGATGCTATATATGTGCTTTTTCCGGAGTACACACATATATTATCCTTCCTCCCTTTGTATAATGTCAGGTCTAGCTAACTGTTTTAAGAGTGCGCATTGATGTATCTTTACAGTAATCACACTAGTTCAACTCTTAGGAATATATGTTTATAAACATAGCTTGGGCCTTGGGGATTATGTTGTCAAGATTCATAGTTAATCTTTGTATTTATTTTATGCTCTTGTTTTCTGTTTATTAAAAATGATTTTCTTTTGTTTTTTGTTACTCTTCATTTATGCTAGTCATCTTGTTCTGTTGGCTGCAAATTGTTAAATTAAGTCTTTAAGAGTAGTATTTTTCTTTTGTGCTTCAGCTGCCTTAAGTAGCCATAATTTTCAACTTCCAAGCATTGGTGTTAATATTGGTTCATTTACGTCATGTTTTCATAACGAGTTCTACTCTAAAGAATATTAAATTTAATATGACTTGGTCCTTTTGCCAAAGTCATGTGAAGCAATGATTATATATTTGGATGAAATGGATGCCAACAATTAAATATAGTATCATGTAGTAAGTCTAAAATATTTGGCTGAGATAGCTTGCGTTTTTATGTTGTAGCAGATTGTAGAAATGGAAACACGCCATGCTTTATCTGTACAGAGATCAAGTGTGGGGCAAATCACCAGCCTTGGAGCTTCCGGTGCTCTATCATCGTCTTTACCTGTACTTCCCTCTAATTTAGACGGAAAAAAATATCCAAAAATGGCAGAATCTCAACATGTTACTGCACAGAGAGAACTTCATTCGAGTCCGTTAGCAATTCCTTCTTTCACCACGGAAAGTGGGGCCGTGGGTCCCATGTTTTCATCTAGCTCGGGGTTTGTAAACGATCTTCATTATTCATCAGCTTCACCTTCAGGAAGTTATTTAAAAAAGTCTCCCTTTATTTCTCAATCACCAAACAGTAGAATAATTCAGTCTACCACATTGAATAACAATAACTCTTGGTGTAATGATCCTTTACCCGATTTCTTTGAATATCCTGCAAATTCTCCTATAAGGAATAGTCCGCTTGATAGTAGCAACAACGGAGGTGATGACTGGGCTGACCAGTTAATCACTGACGATGATTCTTTAACATCTAACTGGACTGAACTTTTTGGAGATACCAATATTGAGGATCCAGAGTCAAAGGTTAGATGTTTGTCTTCAAAATATTACCTACATGTATAGATTTTGCACTTATGAAGTTGAAAAGGGATGTAAGCTAAACTTCATGCTTCATATGTGAATACATTCTCTTTTTACAAAATGGTTGCTCCTGAAACAAAATTAAGGATGGATTCCACATGTTACTCTATCCACTTGGAGTGTACTGTATCTAATGAAAAGAGGAAAAAGGGAACTTTAATTCAATATTTGGCTTATTTGACGGCATGTTATCATATATAGCATCTCTTATTACTCACGACATAACAAAGTGTGCAAGCAGTAACGAGTTCAAGTAACTCAAGAGTTAACTGCACTGATTCTTTTTAGGAGCTACCTAAATGTATATTCCCATTTTGGCTGCTTTACCTCATGAAGACCCATATTAATATACCAACTAAATGTTTATCCATGCATTGGTTTGAAAGAGAGATACGGGGTTATATAGATCCCACTTCACTTACCCAGTATATAGATCCGACATTTTCCCTTCTAATGCCCTGTCCTTATTTATATATCTAGACAGTATTTCCGCCGGCAAAACTTTCAACAAATGTTTTGGTCCCGCAACTCCAATTACCCCAGCTTTCTGGAGAGTCTTCTGGAGCGCTAAGTTCCCCATCCGCAGCAAGTGGTATGCTGACCAAACCACGGATGAGGTGGACCCCGGAACTTCACGAAGCTTTTGTGGGAGCAGTCAATAAGCTTGGTGGCGGTGAAAGTGAGTTCTTCGTCTCATCTTTTTTCTTCTAATATTCTTACCTAGTGCTGAGCTTAAACTAAGCAAATAATTAAATTGATCATACCCATCCATCAAGCTGTTCAATTAATTAGATTTAAAAAAAATCAAAGACAAATTTAATTGGTTGATTTTGCTGTTCTAGTGGTTTTAAACTGAAACAATCCAAACTACCTATTTCTAAATATTGCTGTATCAATATAGATATAATTTTTTTACTACAATTATACATGTTATTGCAAGGTGTATTAATTATAGAGTGCTCTATGACCTATCTCGCATATTCACATCGACATATTTACACACCATGACTAGAATAAATGGGCGCAGGTCACGTTGGAACTAGTAATGAGAGGAAACTAAAAAAGTCTTTATTCAGTACTTAACGTGATTAACTATTTTCAACCGACAATTGTTTTACATTTTATCCTTTCTTCACTAGAAAACAAATTAACTCAATAAACAGCACTATCATTTTTCCGTGTAGTTTTAGTGATTCATTTCCAGAAATGATCTTCAAGATAAAAAAGACCATCTTTTCTAAGGTTTTCATTTCCCTAACATGTTTTCTCAAGACAGACGGGGTATAATTCTGTGATCGATTCAGTAAATTTATATCGTATAATTCAGTAATTCGTTATGGCTTATGTTTTCCCTGATATGAGATAATTACCATTTTCAAGCCAAACAGATTATCATTGATTTGGTATGATTCGGGTATTAATTTGTTCCAGACTGAGTAAAACTGAACCCATTACATTTTACTAGCTCGGCTTGTGTTTTCTTAAAAAATAAATTAACCGGCTACTTTTAATTCATGCGGTTTGTGTTTTCATAAAGACCGAAATGCACAAACATCGCCGACCCTTACTATTATCCGTATTATCATTTAATTCGTGCTAAATCTAGTGTCTTAACTTGTTGATTTCCACTACAGAAGCTACTCCAAAGGGTGTGCTGAAGCTAATGAAAGTTGAAGGTTTGACAATCTATCATGTGAAAAGCCACCTGCAGGTATGGGGAATTGTATCATTACTCCTCCTAGCCTTTTTTTTGTTATTGTGAAATAACTAATTTGGGTCTTTTAATTCTCAATTACAGAAATATAGAACAGCCAGATACCGACCAGAGACATCAGAAGGTATATAAGAAGACCTTCTCGTGTTTTCCTTTTATGTGCAGTCATATATATCTCATTTTGCCATATTCTTTTGGGTAATATTGTAGACTCCCAGTGTCAAAATTTTGCAAAGAAATACATAAAATTGCATATATTTCATGCTCTTATTGAAGTTCCCATGCTTATAAATGAGAGTTTTACTTAATAGGATTTTACATATGATGAAGTGTACGAGCTATGTGGTTATAATTAACGTGTCTTCTCTTGATTGCAGGATCCACAGAGAAAAAGTTGACTCCTATCGAGGAATTAACATCGTTAGATTTAAAAGCGTAAGCTAACTTTCTTGTAAAGTTTGTGTATTACAAGTTAATTGTCTTGTCTTTTGCATTTTTGTCTATTCATACATCCTTCTAGAAAGTGCAACTTTATCATGTGTTCTCATTCGCCAACCATCATCATTTTCTGAATCGTATTGTGCTGGGTTTTACGTTTCCTCTTATACTAGAAGAATACAGGGTAATTGTTAAATAAAATCCTTTTGTTGGAGTTGGGTATGTGGGTCAGATTTGTTTTACAAAACAAAGAAAATATGGAGTGTGGTCACTTATGGATCTTTTAATAAGGGCCTCATTTTTATCATCCATATAATATATTTGAAAGAAGGTAACAGGATTAATATCCAAATGAAAGGCCAGACACAGAACAGACATATATACACGACCCATAATTGAAAGATGGGTGTGTGGCCCCGTCAAACTTGAAAGCTAATCCTTTGTCAAGTTTTATGGCAGTTCAATTGCTATTCATAATATTTCTTGTTCTAAACGTTTTTGAACATCATTTCCCTTTCATGTGGTTGAATTAAGGTTGTTAAATTGTGTTGTAACTGTTTCTATTCTTTCCAGATTTAACTTACCTGTTTTGGTACTTTTATTTTCGTTAATCCATTTAAATATTCCAATCTCATGCTCCAGTTGTAGGTGCATCGAATGGCAATAGATTTATTCTAAATCTCATATCTATTATTATGTGCTCAGGGGAATTGAGATAACTGAAGCTTTAAGACTGCAAATGGAAGTACAGAAACGCCTGCATGAACAACTAGAGGTATGATGTATATCTTTAAAACAGTATTATTTTAACATGTATTGCAGTTTCATCTTAGCATAAGCTGAATCAGACATGAGCTAGCGAATAAGGTTGTGTTTGGTGATGTCTCTGAAAACTGTTGTGGGGTTAAATAAAAAACTGCAATCAATGTGGGTGATGAGTAGCTGAATAATTCCTTATTAAGAATAATTTTTTGGTTAAAAAGTGAAATCTACTTGAGAATGATGGATGCTTTTAAAGTACATTCTCTTTTGAAACCAGTTAAGAATAAGTGAACAGAGATTTGATTATTCCCAAGCTGAATTAGGCATGCCTTAACTGTATTGGTTCAGCTAGATTTTTCTAAGGAAACCGCTGTATTGTTATAGCTTGTTTAGCCGATTTTGATGGGTTGTCCAGCCAAAGAGGTAGTACAGTTGTGCTTTTCTTGTTGTTAAAATAAGGCTCTAGTATCTGATCCAACAAGTAGCTTATCATTAACTTTTTAATCCATATTTGTGAAATCTTATATTAAGCACCTCTTAATATATTTTCCTGTACCACAGGCTTTTTTCCTGTTAATGCGACCATTTAATGTTTTATCCTTCAGAATTTTTTTGTAAACAAATTCCAATTAAGACTGTTTTTGCTTATTATTTTAAAATCACAAGTTATTATATTTGTAATTCTGCAGATACAAAGAAATCTTCAGTTACGAATAGAAGAACAGGGGCGACACCTCCAAATGATGTTTGAAAAACAATGCAAAGCAGGTGACATGCTTAACATCTCATTATCTATCCCGGAAGGCCCCTCTTCCAAGAAGACTATTAACGAAACCCCCAATTCCCCAAAAGATGAGTTAGGAACCTTAAACATGAACACGGAAGATGGGATTATTAATAATACCCAATTAAGTACAATTTTAGAAACACAGCCACCTTCCAGGCAAGTGGGAGAAAAACAAAAGGGAATTGAAAGTAAAGACTCTGAGGATATCGAGGCAAATGATATTGCAGGGTCTAGTTCCCAACCACTGAAGCGTACAAAGTTCGATGATTAAATGAAAAAAACACAAGTACCCCGAAAATGAACCATAAATTCTGAAGGAATTAATAGTGGGTGGTGGTATTGTTATTGTCTTTTTATTGCTCTACATTTGTTAAGCTTCTGTTGTTCTGGTGGAGATAGGCAGATAGCTGCAACATGTTGTATCATATTGGGAATTTAAGAGTAGAAGCATTGAAACAGAAGCAACACGAAAAAGATAACTGGAATTTATTGTAGAATTGATAAAAGATGATGCGAAATAAGTAATGTCGGTCTTCCAAGGTGATTTTCTTGGTTTATTAGTTGTTTCGTTTTCGTTTTAGAGACAGTTCTCAAGTATCCTTTACCATTTGTAACAAATATGAATTCTGCAAATTTCAGGACAAGCAACATCTTCTATTTCTAAGTTGTATATAGTGCTTTGTGAGTTTTTCTTCATTTTACCTCTTCAATCCTGACAAGTATTGCGTATTGGTTTTGTTTGGTACTTTGGTTGGTAGGAATAACCACCATTTATTAAAATAAATCATTGTCTTTTTTTGCAAATGATCGCCGATTGATGTTTTAAATAGCGAGCTTAGCGATTATTGAGGGAGCTTAGGGGAATAGCAGTTTAGCCGTATTAAGAGGATTAAGCGGGATTAGGTGCTAGGCAACCTATTTCTGTTCAAAACCCGCCTAGCGCCTTTAAGAACATTGTCGCCAACTAATATTGAGAATTCCTAAACAATGATCTACCAATAGCTGATTTTTTACAACGTTTGAGATCCAGTATTCCAATGTATACATTTCTTTAGTCATGTATTTTTGCATTTAGTTCACAACACAAACAACTAAAAGTGGTTAGCATTATATATGATTTTCTGTAAAATACCATTCTCTGCCTTAGCTGATTGTTTTCCCAGTGAAGTGTCATCTTATTCTCTTATTAAACGATTCCAAAAAAGACCGCTATTTTACTGTACCTAAATTTATTCTACTGGATAAAAAATATATAACCGATACCGATCTTGGAATGCAAAGTCATTTGACTTCAGGAAGTCTGGATAAATGGTGACCGGCAAAAGTAAAATAAGATGGTCGATAGCAAGAGATGAAATTACATGATAGTAATTTGCACAAGACACATTGGTTTTTGGCATTGACACAGTTTACCATTTATTATATTTCTCTGTGTTTGGCTGCTTGAAATAAGATACAAGAATAACAATGTGCAAAACTGGCCAGATAAGTTAATTAAGACACAAGTTTCAGTAAAAAAAAAAGTTGAATAAGTAACTACAATATCTTATATCTTACTATCTTAGTAACTCAACTTTGACCCAAAGCAATCAATTTGTTTCAAAAGCTTAGCTAGATTAAAAAAGAAGCAAAACAATTCCACCTACTATGCCTACTAAAACTTCTCTTCCAATCAAGCTCAAACCTATAAAATATACGACCCTTCAACTGTCAGTTGGTAGCGTGTATCAAACATCAATTTCACTATCTCTTTCTCTTTATATATCACACTTCACTAAATCACACCTCACACTTTCTCTACCCTCTGCTAATTGGCATGGATTCAAACACCGGCTTGATAGCTGGTTCTCATGACCGAAACGATGAATTCCGCATTACGCATGGTGATGACGAGGTATTCATGTCATCGCATTTCTGTAGTGAACGTCATTTTCATATGTAAATATAACTTTTGAATTCTATGCTAAGAATGAATATGTGCCTGTCAGTTGTTACATGTCTGAAGTTTCATATTTTTGTAAATATTAGTATTGTAGTTGACAAATTAAAGGCTCTTAGTTTAAGGAATTGGGGAATATGTCTTGAATCTAATTAAGCGCAGGTAAATTCTCAATAAATTATCTTCAAACAGGCATGGTTGCATTTAAAAGTTTGAAATATAATAATGTAAGCATATATACACATTGAACATGAATTTTCTAATACACATACTCTCCGCCTTGGGTATATATGGCATAAACTTTAAATCTAAAAGTTTATATATTTCTCCAAGATACGATCGGGCTCGACTAGGATTCATAACTGTACAGTAGGTGGATACGTTATCGATTAGATAAATATGCTATAATTAAATAATGAACCATGATACAATACATAATGCATGCATATACGTACATTACTATGGTCCATATATGTTTTTCGTTACTACTGCCAGTCTACCATTGTTCTAAAAGGCGTGCATAGATCGGCATCTAGATACAAGATTTATGGGTATTATTAGGCGAGATTAGTCAATCAATGAACTATTTTCTGACTCGAATCAGTCTTACGGTTTTTACAACATTAATCATTATGGGTGATTTGGAAATAACCCCTGTGAACTTTAGATTTTTGCAATTTATCCCCATAAATTCATATAAACCATATTACTCTTTGCAATCAAAATCCATACACAGATATAACTATATATATGTGTGCTCGATGGTGCAATTTTGAACAATCTAGTTTTTGTCTATAAAACTTTATCATACGTATGCAATTCAAGAATCGAATTGTTAGTTGACAACATTCTCGTATGAAACTGTTTCAAAAATCTTATTTTTGTAAAACCGCTTTAAACAGTTTTTCATGTTAACTTTTATCTTGAGGAGTCAGTACACATGTATTGGCAAAATACACTGAAATCCAAATGAAAAAGTTATGTAAAAAACAGACTATTGATGACAAAAGGAATACTGCTATCAGTTTAGAAGTGGATGTAAAGATATTTGCACACAAAAAATATAGTTAAAAAGATAATCAAATCTCAAACTTTTCAAAGAGGCCGGGCCGCTAGTACAGCTTGTTCTATGCTAAAAAAATTAGTTGCCTAAGTTGGAAATTTCATATAAAAAACTATAATTAGACAATTAAAGAGATTCAAACCCTTTACCATTACGTTATTAGCGACTAAAAGTAATATCATTAACCACTCCGACATAAACATTTACGACAATATTTATGGAATTATATTATTAATATTTGATTAAATATATAATTGGGTTGCGAGAATTGTCCTATTTATTTATTTTTGGCTTTATTCCCCGAGGCTTGAGCCTTAGTAGACTGCCACATGGGTCACTTCTACATATAGTCACCGAAAATCTCGTTTCCGTTTTCACAAACCACACATTACCCATTTTTCGGATCAAGCTACCCGTTTATTGCTTCTAATTGTTTTTCGTGTAAATTTAAATTTTGTTTGCTTTTCTGACGTTTCACATTTCACTTCCCGCTTCCATTCTCATCATGACAACTAATTCAAGTACATGGGTTTTATTTGCTTTGAATATTCGTCCCTATTATTTTTCAAGTATATTTTACTTTTCCTTTGCGTTGTACCTTTCTCATGGTTAGCTTCCCATTTTCATGATCATGACAACTAATTCAACTATTATATTAAGGGTTAAGTCATGTTTAATTCATGTTTATTGTATCAAACTATCGGCGGTTAACAATTTGCATATCCGACAATAAAAATTAACAATTTGCATACCAAACAAAACATAATCGATCAATCAACAACATGTTGTCAAATTATCAAATAGAAGTTAATTTAAATTGGTACATTACCCTTTTGTCCTTATATTTGTTGCCAAAAACCAATTCATCTATTTGTTCTCTTATATTATAACCCCAATTTACATACATATTTAACTTAATACATCCACTGTTTCGCTGAGTACTGTAGAAAAATGACATCGTATTTTCTTATCTCGGCACATAACATCAATTTAGAAATCATAGGAAGCAATTATCCCTCTTAAATACTGTATTTTCTTAACTCGGCATATAACACCACTATGTTATCTGAATTTTAAAAAATTATAACGAATTAAACTTGATTATCCAGATTAAAAAACTCAAAAAAATAATTAATACCGATTAAACCTTAATTATCAATATTGTTCAAATTTAATAACTCAGATAAATAAATAGACAAGAAATCCTAACAAATTTTATTTAGTTTATAATAGATTGATAAGAAAAATAACCATAATCAACTTCTTTATCACAGTTCATATTTAAATCTCAATTCTGCAGTTCACCAAATTTTTTATAGTACTTAATAACTCTAAAGAACATCGATTTGTTTAAGAGAGAGGGATTTGGATATTTGTGAGTGAAATATAACTAGAGTGCTATTTTTTGTCCAAATTTATTCATATATAGAGAGAGTATAAAATAAATAGAATACGTTTTTTTGTTAACAGACCAAAATAACCTGAGCTGTAACGGCAATAAGTCACGTGCAGACTCGTGACCAAACTTCTGTTTGATAATTTGACGTCATGTTGTTGATTGATCGATTATGATTTGTTTGGTATGCAAATTATTAAATTTTGTAGTCGAGTATACAAATTGTTAACGGTCGATAGTTTGATACGGTAAACATGAATTAACCGATGATAATTATTGATCCAGTTTGTTTATTATATTAAAATATGGGTTTATTTGCGAATCTTGCATACTCTAGGTGGCCTATTTGCTATTTTTCAATCGAATATTACTCCCTGATAATTTTCAGTAAAAAATACGTTTATTGATCGTAGTTTGATAACGGTTACTTTTATCAATAATTTGAAGGACGATATCTGATTTACTTATATTAATTTAGTTACTAATAAAAAGTAAAATAATGGGGAAATAGGAAAAAGTGAGGGGGAGAAGGTCATTAAGAGAAGAGGAGGTGAGGAAGGTGGTATGCAGGGTTTGCGATGACGAGATTGAAAAGAAGGAAAACGGGGAACCATTCAAAGCATGCCACGTGTGTGGGTTTGAGGTGTGTAGACCTTGTTACGATTACGAGAGGACCGACGGTACTCAGTCTTGCCCACACTGCAACTCCCGCTATCTCCGTCACAAAGGTCTTTTCATTTCTCTCTCTCTCTCTCTCTCTCTCTTTCTATATATATTTATTTATTTATTACTAGTTTTCGTGCCCATGCAATGTGTAGTGTGACAAAATAGATAGAATATAATTGCGCCGTGATGATATAAACTATAAGATGAGAATACTTTAAATAATTTTGATTGATTAGCCTAGTGTGGTAATTATTAAAAAGTGTAAGGGTATTTTCTGAAATATTGATTATATAATAAACCTTAGTTTTGAGAAATTCAAGGAGTTGTTGGCACACACATACATCACTATATCTATACTAGTAATCGTTACTCACGCGTTGCGTGTGCGACGCGTATATATATGATCTGGATAAATAAATTTTTAAAAATTATATTGATTGAATGAATATATTAAATTAGAAATCATGAGTAATATAATGTTCTTGTTATACAAAATACACGTAAAACGATTTTGTTTGGTATATGATTATAATTGTTTTGAAAAGATAATGATTTTTGTGTGTTTTTTATATTTTGAATTGAATAAATGTAAATGAGTAATTAGTAAAAAAGAGTGGGGGTATTTCCGGAAAAAATAGACAAAATTGGGCCGTCTCTCTTGGGTTGGTTTATTATAATAGAATGATAGATATAGCGGGCAATCAGTTAAGTGAAGGCCAGTGTTGAAGCAAGGAATACTTATTGCAATATTAAATAACGAGAAGAAATCGGTTTTGATTATAGAGTTTTATTGACAATAAGGAGATTTGCCTTTTAAGCATGTGTTGTGAAAGAGTTTTGGGAGTTTTTCTCGTTATAGTGAGTTTTATAGTGTGTTTTTTTTCATCTCATATACTGTCTCATTGATTTGGGCTAGCCTAAGACAATGTGTATGTATGTGAGATTTTTCTCATTATAAGCGGTGTTGTAAATCAGTTTTCTCTACGGTAGTATAAGGAGTATAAAACCAAGGTCTGTTTGGTGCTATTTGCTTTGTGATAAGATTGTGTTTGCTGGTTGGTTCAAGGTGTATTTTGGTTCCGTTTTTGTTGGACTATGTACTATTACACGTATTGAAGGTCGTGGCCTCGTCAGTTATACATGCTTATATTTACCCCCAAAAAGAAATCTATATACTCTCTCCCTCCCCACTTAACCGTTGTTATATCATTTTGGTACATCACAAAATGTAAATCATGACACGTTACTACATGTCCACGAGTAATTTTAAATTGGACCAGGTCTACCAAAAAAATTGGTGATACAACCGATAAAAACCCAATTGAAGAATGGGGTACACTAGTGGGGGCCACCCTTAAACTAGAAAAAATTAAGACACTAAAATTTTAGCCATTGGCTGTATGCAGACCGTCTGTGCTTGATACAGACGACGGCTGTATTAGTGGGGAATGGTACAAGTCACGCCACGTAATAAAAACTCAATCTACTAAAAATACAATTTTTTTTTTATTATTAATATTTAAATTTAGGGTAGACTTAACTAGGGTTTCAATATATTTATTTGAGTTTTTAGTAGGTTTAGTTTTTAGTACGTGGCGTGATTTGTACCATTACCGTATGTATTAATCACAGACGGTCTGCATAAAGCATAAGCCAAAATTTTATCGGTTTGGCTTACACAATTATAGAGTATAGTCTATAGACCAGGTGTACCTAAAACTTTCTCTTACATGTTATGGAGTTTTTCTGTTTCTGTTCCCCAGAGTCCTTTTTAAAACTATCGTTGCTAGTACGATTTTTCGTAATAGAACATCTTTATGATTTTTTCTTTACAAATGTAATAAGTTTTCTATACATATCGTGTAATCATGCTTTTTACAAATAGTAATGGCATAAAAACAGTGTGTCCTTCACTTGTGTGTGTTGTGAATTTTTTTACTGGTAAATATTTACCCATATAATTTTGTTTACATATAGATAAGTTATTTTCCCCTTTAGTTTGAAAAATAAAGTGCGATAGAAACGTCAACAAACAGTAATAATTTTCTCATTGTCTAGGAAAGGTTTTTGTTCTAAGCTGTAGTATAATGTTTCTGTACTGATCATCCCAAGTTTCTGCCAATAGAAAGAGATGCAATGCATCTTTCTAAGACTCCAGTAGTTTTATTGTTTTTTTAAACCTTGTCCTTCACATCTTTCCATTTTCGGTGAAGATAATATCTGTGTTTTCTTACTTCTAAGTGCATTGCAAAATCTTCAAGTTTTACCAATATAAATATGATATTGCTTTTCGCAGGCTGTCCTAGAGTTGTGGGTGATGAAGAAGATGATTTTGATGCTGACGATTTTGATGATGAATTCCAAGTTAAGAACCTACAAGATATCCCAGATAGGCAGCATTCTGCTAATCGCTCGGTAAACTTATCATATAAAGGCTACATCTTATGCTGTAAAACCATTAATGAATAAAAAGTTACATAGTTCAAGATAGTTAATGTGAACCTGGATTTGTTTAGTTCAGCAGTTCACCTTTTTGTTTCTGAGACTCAATAGACTAGGGCCTAGGCCATTTTAACCTGAATACCAGTCTGGTCAATGTCTCATTTAAAATAATCACTATTTTCTAATTCATGCACCCACTATCATGTATTTTTGAGGTTCTCTTTGTTTGGTTTCGAAGATTTTGTGAAGATTATAAAACTATGAGAGTGTTTTTGCAGGAAAACGGGGAAAACAATCAACAGAAATTCCAAATCAATGGATTTGCATTTTCTTATGCAGGCAGCGGTATACATACTTGAATACTCGTTTGATTTTTGATCTGTGCAGTCCTTTTATATGTATATATAATGTTTGTGGATTCATGCGTAGTTGGCGGAAAAGACCTAGAAACCGAGAGAGAAAACTACACAGATGCTGAATGGAAAGAGAGAGTAGACAAATGGAAAAGCAGACAAGAAAAAAGAGGACTATCTTCCAAAGATGATGACAGAAATGATCAAGAGGAAGAAGATGACTACTTGTAAGACAAATTATACCCTGAAACAGAAACTTAATTTGAGCTACTTTACTAAAAGTATGTGTACGTCTGATCATCACTAATGTGGGCATGTAAACAACAACCTTGCACACTTTTTCGAAATTGTACAACCTCAAATGTTTTTAAAAGTGTACATTAATGACTGTATACACTCCTCATTTAGAGGAGAAAACGACGTCATTAACTGTTTCTGATCAATTTAGGAGTAAAAATGACCATTTTCTCATTGAATTAGATGGAAGTGTACAACATAGTCATTATACTAATACACTAGTGTACCAAACCGAATAAGTGTGTAAGGTTGATACGCAAAAAATGAAAACACATTAATATAACGTATGCCAACTGTGATAATAACTAACTATTTTCTCTGAAAATGCAGGATGGCTGAAGCACGGCAACCCTTATGGCGAAAAGTACCAATCTCGTCGAGCCTTATCCAGCCTTATCGAATAATAATCATCCTCCGCCTATTCATCCTCGCATTCTTTTTTCGTTTCCGCATTTTAACTCCAGCAAACGATGCTTACCCTTTATGGCTTATATCTGTCATATGCGAAATATGGTTCGGTTTTTCATGGATACTCGACCAATTCCCTAAATGGTTCCCAATTACTCGTGAGACCTATTTAGACCGCTTAACCATGCGGTTCGAACGTGAGGGTGAACCGAATCGGCTCGCCCCAGTTGATGTATTTGTTAGTACAGTGGATCCGTTAAAAGAACCGCCGATTATAACTGCAAACACAGTTCTTTCGATCTTGTCCGTTGATTATCCGGTCGAGAAGGTGAGTTGCTATGTGTCGGATGATGGTGCGTCAATGCTTCTTTTCGATACTTTGTGTGAGACTGCGGAGTTTGCGAGGAGGTGGGTCCCATTTTGCAAAAAGTACAGTGTGGAGCCAAGGGCTCCGGAGTTTTATTTTTCTCAGAAAATTGATTATTTGAAGGATAAGGTGCAACCTACCTTTGTGAAGGAAAGGAGATCCATGAAAGTAAGCTAAATTTAAATTATACTACTTGTTATTCCTTCAATCTGATAATCATACCTTTATAATTATGGACAACAGTAACAATTAGCGACCTCTATAACTAAACCGTTTTTCTTATGAGAAATAGACATGTATTATACCTTAGGACCTCAGCTAACGTTCTCTCGTCTATTATGTATCAGGTTGGAAAAAGGGACAGTAAAAGTTATTGAACTTGTATAAATATACATACCTCCTGGTGAAGGAAATCTGTGATATTCAAAATTTAGGACAACCCATGTTAATAGAAGAGATCATTTTTATTGTGTATTGAATTAACACAATCTAAACACAATCATTTCCTTGTAAAACTGATGTTAGAGTTGGGTTCTTCTCATTTTGACGTGAATGATCAACACCACCAGCCTTTGCAGATATTACATAAAAACATTCTCACCTGTAAATAACTACTAGTTTATTTTCCTAACTAACAGAGAGAATATGAAGAGTTCAAAGTGAGAATTAATGCACTGGTGTCAAAGGCTCAAAAGAAACCAGAAGAAGGATGGGTCATGCAAGATGGAACTCCATGGCCCGGAAACAACACTCGTGATCATCCTGGCATGATTCAGGTCTAACAATCCCATTGATTCCCAGTATATTTCGTTTGTTTGTTTTTGTCTTCCTTTGTGCTACGTCACAATACAAACTTCTTGAAATCACTAAATTATTTGTCTACTTTAGGTTTACTTAGGAAGTGGTGGAGCACTTGATGTGGAAGGAAAGGAGTTGCCGAAGCTTGTTTATGTTTCTCGTGAGAAGCGGCCGGGACACCAACACCACAAGAAAGCTGGTGCCATGAATGCTTTGGTAAGTTGCTTTTTTCAGTTTTTTAAGGGTAAAATGCAAATAACCCCCATATTTACGCTATTTGCAACTAACCCCTATATACTATAAAAACTATGCAATCAACCTCCATGTTCAATTTGAAAATGGCACCGGGATATCAGTATTAAATAATTCTGTCTATTCTGTGTATTTATTAATCAATATCTATGCACCACAAGCATCTACTTATATTTCTACACCTTTTCCTGGTAAAAGCACAATTTTCTACTTTTGTAGACTTTTTACTCATCGTGAAACTTCTCTAAGTTGATTTTCTGGTAGCTGACTATATACAAGTAGATCCTGACTAACTACGTGTATGAACCAACAAGCGCAAAGTTTCTCTATATTAAAATTAGACATGGGGTTTGATTTTAAAAGTTATACATTACATGTGGGGCTATTTGCAAACACCCATAGTACAGGTAGGTTTGTTGCATTTCGTCCTTTTTGTAAACATCTTAATCAACCAAAGCGACATATCTTTGGCTATATACTACTTATGTAGAAGCACAACAATTGGATGATACTAATTGTTGGTGTTGTTTGTTTTTTTGGACTCAGGTTCGGGTTTCTGCGGTTCTTACAAATGCACCTTTCATGTTAAATCTTGATTGTGATCACTACATAAACAACAGCAAAGCTGTAAGGGAATCGATGTGCTTTTTAATGGACCCCCAGCTTGGAAAAAAACTCTGTTTTGTTCAGTTCCCACAAAGGTTTGATGGCATTGATGCTAGTGATAGATACGCTAATCGCAATGTCGTATTTTTTGATGTAAGTGTCACTTTTTTTTGTTGCTGTTGCATTTCTTAATTCCTTTACCGAAAACTGATCAATATATTCTTGTCAAGCAGAAACTGTTCATAATATAATCTTGATCTTACGTTTTTCTGACTCAAAACTTTCCCAAATTTGCTGGAAACTTGGGGTCTCTCCCCCTTCTCTTTTCCTTAAGCTCTACCATGCATAGCTCTTGTTTGGTTGCAGCTTTTAACTCAGGGTTCTGCTTCTTTGCTTAAAAAGCTGAACTGCATTTTGTGGTGGGTTGACCTTGAAAAGTCAGAAGCTTTAAGCTCGAAGAACTCAATTTTTCTCACTTCATGGAAACCAGCTCATTTGCTTAAACACTGCTCTCAACTTCAAGAAAAACCAGCTTGTTTGCCCAAACGCTGCAACCAAATCCATTTGTGTTTGGTTTCTTGTTAAAATTCAAAAGGAACGAAAATTACCCTTGGAACATTTATTTGTAGATTCTCGTATTGAACATTAAATCTCTTCAGTGATTGAGGCATAATCCTTAGAAGTTTCCAGAGTCTAGCTAATGTGTTAATTCAATGGTTACAGATCAACATGAAAGGCCTAGATGGGATCCAAGGGCCAGTATATGTCGGCACAGGTACTGTTTTCAACCGGCCAGCATTATACGGCTATGATCCTCCAATATCAGAGAAGCGTCCAAAAATGACGTGTGATTGCTGGCCTTCGTGGTGCTGTTGTTGTTTTGGAAAATCAAGAAAATCTAAAGGAAAAAAGAAAGGTGTGAAATCTCTCTCTCTCATTGGAGCCCTGCAAAACAAAAATAAGAAGAAAATGATGGGAAAAAACTATACAAGAAGAAATCCGGGCCCTGTTTTTGACCTTGAAGACATTGAAGAAGGGTTCGAAGGTTACGACGAACTGGAGAAATCGTCATTAATGTCGCAAAAGAATTTTGAGAAAAGATTTGGGCAGTCCCCGGTTTTTATTGCGTCTACTTTGAAAGAAGATGGTGGCCTTCCGGAAGGGATTAACAGTACCACACTTGTCAAAGAAGCCATTCATGTCATTAGTTGTGGCTATGAAGAAAAAACTGAATGGGGAAAAGAGGTGAGTTTTTCAATATTTTGGTATCTTCTGGTATTTCTATGAAGAGTTTGTTGAGAAACGATATAAGGAAATGAAAAAAACAAACGTTTTCCTGCCATTGGTTTTTTCTTCCAGGGAGAAAGAAAGAAAGTAATTCAGACAAGATTATGTTGATTTTTTAGTTTTTCATATACTTTCTTTAAAAAGTAGTGCAAATTTTAGGAGGGGAAGAAATAAATGCACAATCTTTGACGAATAGGATAATAACTTAACCTTATTTTGACATATATAAGGATGCTAGAATTCTGCTTTAGTTTTGGATATGAAAAAAAAAATGTGATTCCATTTTAAGGATATAGCCTATAGGGAAAAAAACAGTCTTGATATGCTCATATTCCTCGGTTCCTTGTTTTTGCTTCATTTAGAACTATTTTGCGCTGAATTGCTGCTCGTCAATGCTGAGAAAGGTTCTTCACATCCACTAAGATTTTCATCTTGCCTGGTATATACACCAGAATTTCATTTTGCATGCATTGTAATGTAGAAAAACTTATGGAAGAGTCGAAGTTCTAGATCCGAAATAAGATCGATTAATATTTTTGCATTTCATTCCCATCCCATCCCATCCCATTATCTATTGGAGGAATTGCTTCATCTTGATGAACCATAAAATCAAAAAGATCACTATCGGTTTTATCAAATTATTTGATTAATAGGAGCCTCGGTCTTAGTATTTTGATTCCTGTCAGATTGACCCTTACCCAGCCTTCAATATTTATTTATTTTCCAAAACAAAACTTGAGAATTTTTTAATCAAAATACCTTTGTTTCCATCTAAAATTGCACCTTTTCCTCCCGTATTGCAGATTGGTTGGATTTACGGATCAATTACAGAAGATATTTTGACAGGATTCAAAATGCATTGTAGAGGGTGGAAATCAGTATATTGCATGCCTAAAAGACCAGCTTTTAAAGGTTCAGCCCCCATTAATTTATCTGATCGGTTGCACCAAGTTCTGAGATGGGCTCTTGGTTCCGTTGAGATTTTCATGAGCCGTCACTGCCCTTTATGGTATGGATATGGTGGAAAGTTAAAATGGCTTGAGAGATTCGCATATATAAACACGATTGTGTATCCGTTCACTTCAATTCCTTTGCTAGCCTACTGCACTATTCCAGCTGTTTGTCTTCTAACTGGAAAATTTATCATCCCTACTGTAAGTATTAATATCTTCTTACGAACTGTTGCATCAAACGTTTTAGTCTTTAGATTCAAATTAACAATCAGGATTGGATTCTTATAGTTTATTTTCACTGTGTGAACAAAGAATGCTAAGGCAAGCGAATTTAAGATACTAATTAATTAATTTAAGTATAAGTGTGATTGCACTTTAGAATGATAACTTACTTTTTTCTGCTCTCTCCTCGTTTCTATAAGCCTATCAGAAGTAGCTTTTCAAACAAAATCCTATCAGAAGTCGCCTTTTAATCTGCGATACTAACTTCTTATATTCGTATAAGATGATTGCACATAAAATGATAAGTTTCTTTTCTTCTCTTTCATTATTTCTATACGCCAAAAAATGTGCCCCTTAAATAATTTTTTAAACTTGAAATCAATAGTAGATACACTATGCTATTAAAATTTTCAATTAAGATTCCAATTTACACAAAAAGGAACAACTAGTACACTAACCTAAAAACTTTCACGATTCAGGCTCCAATACACACAAATATAACAATTACTACATCAAAAATATCAATATTCACGAGTACATAGAAGTTAAAACATTATTGTTGTCAGTACACTAGTGTGAAAAATAGTGCATGAGTAATGTTTTGAGTTGAGATTTAAAGGTGATTCTGTCTCTAGTATATATTAATGTTTTGTTATTGTCAAGGTTATTTGAACTGAAATTTGTTCCTAATGAAGCTCTTTTTTTTTTTTTGGCAGCTGAATAACCTAGCCAGCATATGGTTCATGGCTCTCTTCCTCTCCATCATTATCACAGGCGTCTTAGAGCTCCGATGGAGCGGCGTTAGCATAACAGACTGGTGGAGAAACGAGCAATTTTGGGTAATTGGTGGTGTCTCCGCCCATTTTTTTGCCGTTTTCCAAGGCCTCCTCAAAGTCCTCGCAGGAGTTGACACTAATTTCACCGTCACATCAAAAACTGCCGATGACCAAGAATTTGGAGACCTATATCTATTTAAATGGACCACATTGCTAATACCACCAACAACTTTAATAATCCTAAACATGGTCGGTGTTGTGGCTGGTGTTTCGGATGCTATCAACAACGGGTATGGCTCATGGGGCCCTCTTTTCGGGAAGTTGTTTTTTGCGTTCTGGGTGATTGTTCATTTATACCCTTTCCTTAAAGGTTTGATGGGGAAGCAAAACAGGACTCCTACTATTGTTGTGTTGTGGTCGATTTTGCTTGCTTCAATATTTTCTTTGGTTTGGGTTCGTATAGATCCTTTCTTACCAAAGCAAACAGGCCCGGTTTTAAAACAGTGTGGGGTTGAGTGCTGATTTTTTCGGGTGTTTTGAAGCTCAGTTTTCTTCATTGGTTGTTCTACTTTGCTTCTGATGGGATGTTAATTTCGTTTTCTTTTCAGTATTTAGAAGTCCTTTAACAATGTAAATTTCAATTCCGTTGCATAAAAAATGTATCTGCTGTGTATTTGTTGGTAGTTAGTGAAACTTAATTGCTGGTTGTAGTAAAAATCGACAGCAAAAGTAATGTAAAATGAATTTTGAGTCGCATGAATGGAGTATATTCTGTCCATTTTTACTACGTTTGGAATTAGGAAACAACGATATTCTCTCTTATCTACAGACTGCATATTATCTCATGTTGGTGGCATCTCACAAGTTAATTATTCTTCGGTCTATACAATTTTGTGAAAAATGTGTAGCTAATAAGACGGTAAGTAATAATGTTTTAAATAGCGTTATTGCTAGCATAGCGTTTTTTTCAAGAGAAACGTTAAAAGCGTAAATAGCATAACAACGTAGCGCTTTGCGGTGTAATTTTTTTTACCTAAATATATAACAATATAACATTATATTAATACAATTTATACTAATTATGTTAACAAAATTAAAAGTTAAAAGAATTACTTGTGATTTTTTTGGGTAAAAAAGAGAGACATGTTTGGTTAAAAAAAATTGACATTTTTAAGTATTTGAGGATAAATGTGTTTTTTTTGATATATTAATTACTATAGCGGGAATTTGTGACATGTTATTTACTATTATAAAAACAAATATGTGTCGTGTTATGTTTTAAAAACTCGCTATTTATGCTACAAGTCCAATAATTTAGCGCTTTTAGTCCCAATAACGCAAATTTAGCGCTTTTCTATCCAAATAGCGGTTTATCGATGCGTTTTTTTTCCCCTAAAAACGTTATTTCGCGTAACGTAACACGTTTTTTAAAACATGGACTAATACTGATGGTGCGTTTTAAAAAAAAAAAAAGTACCACATTTTCCAATACTAAGAGAGAACTCAATATAAAGATGTGAAAGTGTTATGCTGCAACAAAGTATTTCATACAGATCCAACAAATATAAATCCATGAACTAATCTGACAAATAAATACAACAAACACTTTTTCTCAATACCAAAATAAGGGGTCAAGTTGGTTGGCTAACATGACATCACTCACACCCCAAAAACTAAAACTGAAAACAGATAACTTACTAAAAAGAAGAAGAAAAACCCAAGTAGGGAAAAAAGGACTTGAATTCTATGACAAACTTAAGAGCACCCGAAATTTCACTTATCAAGAGACCATTGAGCAGAAGACACTACTAACAATAAGACACATGCGATTTCACTTAACAAGAGACCACCTCCTGGTACTTGTTTATTACATTTGGCAAGCGTTTATACGAAAAAGCAGCACCTATATCCTTAACCTGTGGCCATGTATAATTTTGAGAGGTCCCGATACTATTTGTCGTAAGCATCTCATCTGACATTGATCCCCTGGTTTCTCTCTCCTCCTCCACTGTCAATGCACCCAAAATCGATCTATCTTCTGTGCCCGTCTTTTGTGAAGTTAGTTCAAACCCATCATATGTGGATTTTTTAAAAGTTGCCTCAGGTGAAACCAACCAGCTCGAGAGACTAGCATCAACAGCTATTTCTCGGTGTTGGTCTTCGATTATCTTTGTTTTCGTTTGTGTTTTTATTTTTGTTTTCAGGGAATTCCATTCATCGAGATTCTCCACTGGGTTCAACGTGGGATGAATATATACACCCCTAGCTTGACCACATTGCCCCTCGCCGACTGTTTTCTTTTCCCTCATATCCAAACAACTTAACTCTTCGACAGTTTCGTTGTAATCATCTTCTGCATATTCACTATCTTCGTCATCCGAATAACTCTCTTGGCTCTCAAGTTCATCAACCTCTTCATCACTCTCTTGGCAATTGTTATACCTATGATTGATTGGATAACATTGTAGATGAGGTTTTTCTGAGAGTTCCTCTTTTCGCTTCTCGTTGTCTTGAATAATTTCTGCCAACACTTCGGTGCTTTCTATAACTAGAACGGGTTCATATGTTTTGACATTTGCATCAAAATTAACTTTCTTTCTGATTCTCAATTTCGGTTGTTCTTCAAGCATAGCTCTGTGGTCAATATGCAAACAAAATGGCAAAAACTCAAGAATACAAATTAGAGAATTCTCCTCTGCATTTTAAAGCAAATGCCTGGAAATATGGAAACAGAAACTTACTCTTCAATTGGAACTGGTTGTGCTTTGACAGCATCAAACAAATTGTTCTTTTTGACACTCAAACTTAATTGTTCCTCGTGCTTATCTTTGTGGTCAATTGGAACTGGTTGTGCTTTGACAGTATCGAGTGAATTGTTCTTTGTGATACTTAAACTTGATTGTTCCTCGTGCTTATCTCTGTAGTAAAAAAAAAAGGTTTATAAATATAACACTAATCAAGACAAACATATGTTGTGATTTGTTTCTTCTTCAAGCAAAAAGCAAACGTTTGCACTCTTAAAGAAAGGCAAAATTAGTTGCTTACTCTTTTATTGAGTTTACACCTAATATATATTTCTTTTGTTTACTCAAACACAATAGTTCCCTCATACTTGGGACAAACCTTCAACAGTCACTCACCTTCCTATCTTAGCAATAAAAGATGATAAATAAAAATAAAACTCAAATCAGTGACTTACTCTTTTACTAGTAAGATCTGGTTGCCAGGATTTGCATATGTATCCGATTTGGGATAAACTCCAGACTGCAGAGGCTCGTATGATCCATTTCGCTGGAAAAAAAAAATCAATTAAACAAATTGAACATGAACTTTTATTACCACATTTAACCACAATGTAAGCAAAAAACATAATTAAAAATAGCACAATCGGTACTAAATTGAATAGCTAGTACCATAGATCGAGGTACCAAGGTAGTATTTATAAATATTTCTAAACCCGAACTTATTGTGCATCCATTTGGTTCAAATGTGCTTATTTCATGATGGATTTAGAATAAGGTCTACGATTAAGATAGCAATTAGTAGTGTGTTAGCAATAGCATACAACAGTGCACTTAACAACGGGCTTGTTTGGTCTTCAAGTTAGTCTGTAGTACATTTGTACTTAAAACATAAAACCATACGGAAGGTCGTTCTTCGTCAACTACGCACGGCTACGCCTAATCAGTTCGGTACTTTCAAAGTAACACCTACCGTCGTAAGATGATAGGTGTTGATACTTTTCTAAATATTAAAATTTCCATATAATCACTACTCCCAGTTCAATTGAATGTTAGTTCTTACATTTAACAACTACCATACACAACTCTGATACTCATAATAAAAGTACTTAAAAGAAATCTTTTCACATTCACAGTCAAAAAGAGTATAATTAATTAATTAAACTCACAAGGGACAAAAATCCCTGACTAATAAAGGTAATTAATCCAACCTCATGTCTAAGATTGCAAAATCCTCAATCACCCCACCCCCTCATAAATATAAAATATGGGAATTTTAAATATTAAAAATTGCAATCTATTTAATACTCAAATTAGGAATAAATATTACACAAACACCAAGAAAAACTTATCAAATTAATATCTCCCCTAGTCCTAGGCATACTTCTACTATAATTTCCCTTGGATTACATAAATTAAATGAAGCAGATTACAATCAGTGGCGGAACTATAATTGTTTTTTCCCCGTAATTATAAAGGAGCAGAAAGCCTAAAATCAAGATAAATGGTAAAAGATCAATTTTTTCAATATAAATAAATGTATCACAAAACTATCAAATAAATTTAAGAAAAAAAGAACTTACTTGATTATGAGGAAGAAACTTGATCTTCCTATGATATGATTTTTTAGTTTCTTTAGAAAAAGACTTAAAACACCCAAGAAAACAACCCCCCATTATTACCACGCTTGTTTAGTTATTTTCTCTCAACAAAAAAAGATCTGGGTTTTAAGATACTAAATTAATTTATTCATGTTGTTTTTATTTATATATATATATATATATAGAGAGAGAGAGAGAGAAGGTAATAATTTATGTTGGGTGTGTTATTAAATTAGGGTTAAGAAAAGGAAATAAGTTACCGTTAGGCTGCGAACCCATATATGTTTCCTTTTTTATTTTGCTTTAAACTTTAGAGATATTGCACTTATGGTTACCACTATTCTTAAAAAGGTTCCTTTTGGTCTTTTTTTTAGTTTTAACTAAAACAATACTCGTAATTGTCAATATGTTGACCGGACCGGCCAAGCATTAGTATCAAAAGTTTATCGTATAGTTTAAATATTGAAAATTTTCACTTTTCACAATTTTGATTCAACTTGTAAACAAGTCGAGAGCTGGTCTAAAAGAGTTTTAAACTATCCGAATGGACTAGGCAACCCAACCCGAGGGTAAATAATTTTTAAAAAAATTTAAAATTTGTATTATGTTTTTTCAAAGTTTTATTTGAATGAGCAAAATAAATGTTTTCTGTGCTAGTCAACCAACTAAATACACTTTTTTTGGGCCGACAGTGAACATGTCAAAATTGTATATATAATTTCGGAGACAATAAAATAAAAACAAAGTAACTAATTAAGTGGATTTCCTAAAAAAGACGAAATATCAAGGTATGTTGATGAATTCTAGATGGTTCCCCCATATTTTTATTTTTCTCTAATAATAAATAAAAATATGGATTTTTACCAACATTTATATACATGTTGTGTGACATATTAGCTCGTTATAGATATATATAGAGATATGTATAGATATAGAGAGAGATATGAGAGAGACAACAATAGAGTATTTATTAATTAGAATGTATATGAATGAATATAAAATACAAGACCCCTAACCCTCTTTATATAGATAGAGGGGTAGGGTTATAAGCCCACTTGGGCCCATAAACTACAAGCCCAATAGTCCAATAATATCCTACAACACTCCCCCTTTGGACGTCTTGAATTCTTCGTCTTCATGCAGTCGATCTGAGTCGAGTTCATTCGCAATGCTAAACACATAAAAACCTTAGGGACGGAAAACCCAGTGTGGGACAAAACCGGTACCTAGGAGAAACTGTGTAGCCGAATGATATAGGCCGAAATTCCATGTAATTAACTAACCACAAAACAGTGTGCCTCATCAAAACCTTATCAGAGCAAACCCAATGGGAAAATCTCTGATCGAAGGAAAAAGAGTGCAACAATGGTAGTAGTAGGGATCAACCACAAAACAGCTGCCTCATCAAAACCTTGCTAGAGTAAACCCAGTGGGAAAAAATCTCTAGTCGAAGGACAAAAGAGTACACAGTGGTAAGAAGTATACAACAGGATACTCCCCCTAATTTCGGCAATCTTAAGTGAGGTATGATGGGAACGTGTCTCGCTAAAAACCTTGCCAAGGAAAACCCAGTGGGAAAAAACCTTGGTCTAAGGACAAAAAGAGTACACGAGCATACGACTGGATGCTCCCCCTCACTTGCACACGACAGGGTGCTAGAATTTCGACTAAGTAGTAATTAGTACAATAAGCATTCACCTGGATGCTCCCCCTCACTTGCACACGACTGGGTGCAAGGATTTCATATTTCAAGAAAGAGTACGAGCATTCGATTGGATGCTTCATTTACTTGCATACGACTGTATGCAAGAAAATATAACATGAAATAAAATGAGCATTCGACAGGATGCTCTTAAACTTCATATGTGAAGATTTATTTCGACGAGAAATGCTAAATAGCATAATGTAGTCATGTCTCTCTTGATCGATAACAACAAGTTGCCTTCTATGAGAAGTGTTTTATCTGGATTGTGAGACAGAGCATATGTAATTCAAATATGGCTCATATGAGCTCGAAGGCATATAAACTCTCTAGTCGTCTCATAGAGCACGAGTAGATCAGAGTGATTCGTTTGGAGTCATTCCAAGACCTCCAATATATTGCCTTATTCCTAATGGTAAAGACAGACCATGTTAGGAATATCCCTTATGCGGGTCTGATAAGTAACCGGCATCGGTATAACCGAAAAAGGGTTGCATTAATTCGAGTACCGAAGGGGGTAGGTACGCTCGATGATGCAAAATGGGATAAGACAAGCCCTCATCCACAATTATCTTAAGGTAATGGGAAACTGTCTTTTATGCCATTTCGATGGCAGCGTGTTAGCGCAATGTTGTGTCGAGCTATACCATTCACAACATACGAGATGTTCGTCCTAGCACATTAGACCAAGTACAATGATGCGCTTATTGTACTTAGATATGAACATCATGGTTCAATATCTTTTCATCATCTCATCAGGGACGGACTGGGTCAATATCAATGTCTAGTGATCGAACGATCATGGGAGAATCTGACGACTTAGCGTCATGATGACTAAAACGTCATAACACCTTCTGGGTGTAGTCTGAATCATGGACTTACATTCAATATTTACGGGACTCGATCATCAGGCCGAGTCACTACCGTTTCTTCCCAAGATCCTTCATCTCAAAGGCAAATCCAAAAATGGATCGCGTAATAAAACACGCAAGGGCATAATACCTGTTCAAGTATCCCAAGCTAATCAAGTACTCACTTAGGCGGGTATACCACATCCGCTCGGATTATATTAATCCATATAGTGAACGTCTCATTTAATTGAGATCGTGTTCCGTGGTCAGGAACTACTTGATTCAAGCATTATGAAGTCACACAGGGACCTTCATCTATATCGCTTTGTCTAAATCCCCATAGAGATAAAACTGTGACCACATTCATGGCTGCATACTCAGTTTTTCGGAAACTACTAAACTGGTAAAGTAGGGAACTATTATAATGTCCATTTCGAGGAAATCAACCATCTCGTAATCAATTCCAAGGTGTGAGAGAAGCCTTGCGCTACTAGACGAGCATTCTACAATCTCATTATTCTCATCAATTTTCCTTACGAATAACCAAATAAACGAACTCGTTTAACATTGGTGGTGTTGGATCTACAGGTCCGAACACACTTTCGCTAAGGAGTCTGCTTGGATTTTAAGTTTCCATTAGTATAGTCTATTCTCCGTTGACTTCAGGCAACGGTACATGGTTCTCTGTCATAATTTGCTCATATTATCAGTCGTCACCGAATATATGAATAAGTAATCAATGACAGTCTCTTTTCGCTTCAATATCGTCTAAGATATCATGATCGACAGATATTTCAAGATTCTCAGGATGAGGAGGAATCACACATCTCCTAGATCCTTTGTAATCTCGTGCGACAAACGAGTTTCAGTTCACCACCTCTGGGGCTGAACGAATTAAGAACCGGTCAACTTCCTCATATATTAGGAAGGACGATAGACTGACGGCCGACGGCAGCGTCATTTGCTTGGCGGGTTCGGCCAAAGCAACGTGTTACGACAGGAACACGGTGTCCGACAGGGACGTCTATCCTTGCAAGCATTTTGCAGCAGGTATAAATGATCTCGTGACATCTCATAAAGTCATTAAATGCGTCTGGCATTTAGTTAGACTTGAGGGAGTCTATGCACTTACTTATCACTAAGTGCAGTTTTGGGGATCAAGCTAAGACTGAGTGGGTTATGCCATGTTACTTCACGTCGTTCCTTATCAACGGTAACGTGCAAATCTCCCCCTAACGACGGGGAGGACAGTCTTAGAGATGTCACTTTCGCATATCATGCGGTAAAGAGATCGCTTGCCAAGGTTACTCTATCAAATGATAGGCAGGGGATTCATAATCGACTTATGTCCCCTTCAGAGGTCCATATTTTGAACGCTATAGCGGCTCAATCAAAATATTAAGCACTCAAACACGCATTCATATGAGGCATCTGGCTCATAACCAGTAACCAACTGGTACGCATTTAGTGTTTTGAGTGACTATGGGCCTCAGACGGACCAATGCAGCAAAATAGCATGACCCCACACAGAAATATAAATCTTGGTGCGCAAGACCAAGAAGTGCGTGCAACCATTTGCAGTCGCATCATCAAACTTTCCGTGAGTCCATTTGGGTTTGAACATAATCGACAGGATGTTCAATTTCAATTTCCAAACTCAAGTAATTCAAATCGGAATTTCGATTCTTACTCTTCGGAATTATCAAGTCGACTAGACTTTTCAGGATAATCCGGATCATGAGCCATCAACTTAATGATATGGCTAAAAGTTTGGGAAATGCTGCATTTCTGTGGACAACAATAATCATGTGACCTATTGTCGATGCATCAACCATAACCATTTATATTTATGGTCCGTCTTATGGTTGGATAAGTCCACAATAACTCCTTCAATTCTTTACAGGAATTCTACGAGTTCATTTCGTGATCTTTACACATACTAGTATTTCAAAGTGAGCATTAGTGGCATGAATTTCGGATTAATCACGAAATATATTCTCAGAAAGAATCCAAATGCGATGCGATTATAAATCAAGCATCGTCTTTTGACCCGGGAATATCTCATCCGGTCAATGCCACAATATCAAAATGTTCTTATCAATCGACGACAGGCGAATGATAGTACAGACAATCATGTCTTAGCATCTAAATCATTTATCATTTCGACGACAGGCGAAATGATAAGGTAACTTTAAATGCTTTAAAGAATGTGGTAGCAACCACTTGAAAGACATTTCAACTCCTCTAAAATACGCTTTTGGTCGTATTGAATGGAGGCTATGTAAAGAAATTTTAATTCTTTCATGAGCTATTACCAGATAACACTGGTTTTCTCGAATATTTTATAACTCAACAAGATACGGCAGGACCTACATGAGTATAAGAACTCATATTTGACAAATCAATTTGGTTTTACCAAAGATTTTGATTTTGGAACGACAGGTCCAGAATCATTGTCACTGAGTACTCTTTTAGGCAAGTAGTTGGTGAAATTATGTGGTACCGTGTTACCCACTATTTCCAAAAAAAACAACTACACCACAAGTATTGCCTAAAATTTCATAATTTAAAGTTTGGTCACATTTGTCAAAGGAATTTGCTCAAAACACTTTAAATTATTTCGAGAAATTTCATAAACAGGCAAACCATAATCCAAAAGTATGTCCAAATGGAAAAAATCATAATCCAAATGGAAAAACATAATCCAGATGAGCGAAAAAATGGCTCAATGATTTATCAAAATCAATAGAGAAAGGTACCAAACTTATTTGAGCCACAAAACCGGGGGTCTCAAGAGTTTCCTTTCAGTTAGCTTTAACCACATTAACATCGGTTTTTTCACCTTTATAATAGTTATGAACTATTTAAGGAGTAACCGTGCATGACATTTGTCTTTATAGCATAGAGTTGCTTCATTGAGCATTATCTCTTGCTTTGTGACAACGGGTCATATAGTTCCGTTCAATTACTGTCTTGGAGCCACAGGTTTTCGATTTTGACGATTGTCTAAAATTTCGCTTGGCTAAGCGATTCATCGGGATCGCGACAGTTCGAGACAAATAACACTTGTCTCGATTATCGATTCGTGGAAAAAAAATGTACACGAAGAGCATTAATATCAGGCAAACAATTCGCCATTGATCCAATAGGATTAAAATTACTCACCGGGGTAATTTTCTTATCCAATAACAGATGGGCGATAAAGGAACATTGTGAATATAAATTCACAATACTGCTTATGAAATACAATTTCCAAGCTAGTATTTTGGTGAAGGATTGCTCCAATATGTCAATTTCAGACATTTGTTCACCATAGACGTCATCACGTCTCAAATGTGGCGGCGGAATAAAATCAACGCCTTAGCATTCATCCTGAGGGTAACAACAAACTCGTGTTTTACTCATCAAAGATGGCATCCAAAAAAAATTTGGGCATCACATTTTCACACATCAGGGTGACTAACATGTGGTGACGGAATAACATCAACGTCTAAACAATCATTTCGCAAGTATGTTTTGCGATTTTTCTCATCATAGATGGCATCCAACATGTGTTGGGAGTTCTGGATTATTTTTCATATAAAACGACTGGTTTATATGTTTATGGTTTGCACAAGCACAAACTTTTTTTCCGAAACGACAGGTTCGAAAACATTAGTTTTGCTTCTCATGTGAATCGGTTCTCATTGATCGAACGACGGGTCGATACTGAAATACCAATTCGGCGAAACATACATCACTATATAAACACACTCGGGGAAATTATTATTTAGTCAACCCCTTTCGGTAGCTCTATTTGAACACGACCAGGAAAGACGGTGAGGGGGGTGGGCACGAATGCCTCTTAAAAACCGACCTCATTAGGAGAACGACTTCCGCCTTTATCTTTCCTAGACATCGTATCCAAATAGGTGAGCCTATTTGGGGAAGATTCATAATTTTTCCAACTTAAATGTGAATATATACGATTTTCGCATTTTATATATGGCAATAATATTAACAGCATAGAGAATATCTATCTAGATTAACCACATATATATAAACAGGCAGTAAATATATTTTAGGATCTATCTAATCATGCAGGAGATTTGGTGTTATAAACAAATCAATTTAAGATTATCAATCAATCCATAAAGATTCTAACATATCAAATCAAATCAATTTAAGATTATCAATCAATCCTTAAAGATTCTAACATATTAAATCAAATCAATTTAAGATTATCAATTAGATCTAATCCAATAATTTACTGGCATATGTGATATTTATATATGATAATATCAAAAGATATGATTACGCTAACAAGATATCAATCAATTATCTATGTTTATTGCCATATTAATAATTCTATACATGCTAGTTTTAACATGCAAGCAAAACAATATATTTTTAATTACCAATTAATTCTATATATGGTAATTTTTAACATGCAAAGTGGTTAAATATACATGGAAACATATCAATTTATTCAATTAACATGCAATTTTTATTCACTTGCCTTTTTAATAAATATATATATGCATGTGGGTGAATATTTAGACCGAATATTGACTTTTATAACACATATATACTGTTTTTATACATGTAATATACTACAGGGACTATCCGTGTAATTTCAGCAAACTATATATATATTTACAGCATTATTACTGCTTCAGTCCATAATTTCAGACAAGTTTCAGTTTAGTCCTTGAGTAATTTCCAGAATAGTTTACAGCTTTCAGAGAATTACAAATCTGTACATACGTTTCAGTTTGTTGCAGATTTAATCCGACAGATTAATACATGTTTTACAATTACATGATTTGAGTTATTTTGTATGATCTTATCAACAAATATGATTTTATAATCAACAATATGTGTGTTACGATCATATATAGTTATCCATACAAGTAACAAACTCTAATACACATGGATTATATACTACGAGATATTTATCATGTTTTAGTTATCCATAAAATAATACGTGCGATCACATATATGGAATAAATTAAGTTTTGAATTCGGTACCTTACGCACGGTATGTCGATCGATGAAGGTCGATATAGCAAAACCCTAAAAACCCGGATAAACCTCAAGGTTTATAAATACCCAATATCCATCCGTTTACCAAAAATCTCCAATATCCGTGAGCGTATATTCTCTTCTTCGCGAGCAAAGTGCCGATAACGTGTTGTGTGACATATTAGCTCGTTATAGATATATATAGAGATATGTATAGATATAGAGAGAGATATGAGAGAGACAACAATAGAGTCTTTATTAATTAGAATGTATATGAATGAATATAAAATACAAGACCCCTAACCCTCTTTATATAGATAGAGGGGTAGGGTTATAAGCCCACTTGGGCCCATAAACTACAAGCCCAATAGTCCAATAATATCCTACAACAATACAAGAAAATTAAGATTGTCAACGTATGTAATTTTAACTTTTAAGAGCATTGTATTAGTAGAATGACAACTTCATAAAAATGATAAACGAGTCCACTATAAAGTGATGTTATGTGTATTCACTCCTTACATATGTGCATATATTTTTATGATTAGTGTTAGTTTTTAATTGGTTTCAAATTCCTTATATATCTCTTTTTCTATCATTTTATTTTCAATAACTATCTTATACATAATTGATAATACATGTGTGAATAGTGAATATGTGTAATGTGCACATGTTATATCAATACTACTATTAGATGCAAACCATGAAATTGGAAGTTATAATCCTACACGTCAACCTCTCATTAATTCCCACTTTAAAAATATCTCTTTTATTTTCAAAAATAAACAAATTTCCCTTTAATTTTCAGACGTTCATCTAAATAATAATAAGTAATAACAGTTAATTAATGATATTACTAGGATAACATTTACATTTACCGCTACATATTGACAACTGTGTCACATTATGAAAATAGAATCCAATCAAAGTTTTGGCTCAGTGTATATTAATTAGCCTCTCTCTTCACTTTTTATTCCAGGTATTAAATCTGCAAAATTATTTTGTTTTTTTACAAATAATTGATTTGGTTCACATTTATATCACTACGTGTCGCACACGCATAGCATGGACAATGTTAATAGTATATGTAAAAATAATTAATATATGTAAAGTGAAAAATTGACACATGTCTTAACACCTTAAATTTCTCAAAATTAGATTTATTTCATCTAATAACACTATTTTCCATTCATTAATCAACCAAAATTATTTCAAATATTTTCTTCTTATATTTATCTATTTATTTCTACATTTATATCATCACCATAATTATATTTTACCTATTTGTCAAACTATACATCGCAAACGCATTGTGTGGGCACGAAAACTAACACACATATTTATATATATATATGGGCCGGTTATATAACATGATTCTAGACTATGGGCCGATTATATAACATGATTCTAGACATATATAGATTTCCTCAAACGATCAATTGATCTAAACACAGAAATGATGGCCTGTCAATGTATTGCAAGAAAAAAAATGATGGTTGACATGAGGGAAACGCAATACATCTTCGAATAAAAATAGAGGAATGACTAGGGCCCAGACATATTCAGGTAGAAAGATAAATAAATACACACAAAAGATGAAAAAAATAGAATCATTATTAGTTTGTAACATTACATTTAACATCTACATGACATCAAAGCTCAAGCTCCTGGTTACAAACTTTCTTACTTTTGATACAAAAGATAACTATTTGTTGAGCTAGTTAACTCGGTATAAAATCAGACAAAAACTAAAATCAGAAAGTTTTGACAAGAACTCATTGAGCAGTCAAAAAGGCTTCAATGAACACGAAGCAATCGATTCCAAAAGCCAGATATGCTGGATAACCTTGCACCCAATTCCATTGGCAAAAACTTTAGCTGCTTCAATTCTTTCTTTCCCAACATGATCTTCCTCTTCCGGCATAAGATCACTGTTATAAACAACTACTGTATCTGAAATTGTTTCCCCACCACAATTTTGTACAACAAAGTCTTCTTCTCTCTTTATTATTGCTCCACCCGCAGTTATAACCAGATCTAATAAATCATCCTTGTAACCAGGCACAAAGTCCCCAAAGAAGTAAAATACCAAGCCATTGAAGAGCTTTGGCGCCTGCAGAGTAGAAATAAGTTAAAACAAATCAAAGAAAAAGAGTATACTTTTAGGGTGTGTTTGGAACCCGGAAATATGGTAAGAAAAGAAAAGAAAAGGAAATAAAGGAAAATTAACAAGAAATCATTTTCCACCCATGTGTTTGGAAATTGGGAAAAATAAAGAAAGGGGAGAGAGAGAGACCTAGCCTCAATTTTCTTATTTGTTTTACTTCCTCCCACTTTTGAAAGGAAAATGGTTTCCCTCACTACACACAAAATTTTCCCATACTCTCCTTCATTTTCTTTTCCATTGGTTTTATTATGTAACCAAAGACAAAAAATTGTTTTCTTAGGAAATCATTTTCCTTTTCCCATCCATTTTTCATGTTCCAAACACACCTTTAAACTTTTGAAGGTGAAACTAAAAGGGTTGGTAGTGTAAAGTCATGCTAAAACGAGCTTCTGGAAACTCAGATTTTAATAATATTGTATACCAGTGACGTGACAGGCACATACTTCAAATGAGCAGATATGTGCATGATTAAGATAGAATAAAGTTTTTTGGCTAAAACTTGAACCACTTAATGCTAGCTTAATGCACTGTTATAAACAACTACTGTATCTGAAATTGTTTCCCCAGATCTGTTATAAACAGCTAACTAAGCTTAATGCACAGTCATAGATATTTCACTCAAAACGCACATCTATAGTTGAAAACAAGTCGCCCAAATCGTCAGAAATAAGTCTGTAATCAAGCAATTCAAATATATAGTTAAGTTTGTAAACACGTCGATAGAGAAGCAAGAGGATTTATTTCATAAGACAAGAATAGTTCATCCATAATTTGTTAATATTGATACACATCAAATACAGAACTTACGTTTTCCATGGAGGCCAAAAGTCTTCCCATCTTTGGGCCATCACAACAGCCATATTTGTCTCTACAAACTTCATAAGGTTCTTCATTTACGGGTTGCATTGCTTCCATAGATGCTTTTATCCCTGCGAAAAAAATCAGGTTCTCATGATATACAATTTGCATCCACTGTAGTCCCATTAACACCATCTTCCCTCATGTAATAATAAATTAAATGATAGTATTAATAGGTGCTTCGGTTTTTTTTTCCTATTCTTTAGATCAACATATCAAGAAATTCTTATTTGTCCAGTAACCTGTCATTCTTTACATCTGATAAACTAACTTAAATTAAATATATCAATCACAGTATCAGTCTAAATTTACTGAAAAGTGAAAACCATATGTTATCAAAATCCCTTTTGTATACAAATGTTTGAGTAATTATCACCGATGTACACTAACCCGTTGGTCCATCGTCACACTAAACTTTTGGATACAGTCAACACGAGTGTACCGATTAAACAATAAATGTTAGGTTACTCTATTAATTACCAAACACAGAAGGTTGCTATACAAAATCATAAAATAGGTAGTAGGTTAGTGGCCTATTGGCTAAAAATCGACAACAGTGTACTGATTAAGCAATAAAAACACAATAATTTGGTGTACGATATAGATAAGCATACGGAACGGTAATAAGCCCGTTTTACATAGATACATTCAACTGTTCAAATGTTGAAGACAGTAACAATGCTTACAATCAGTTTTGAGAATCCATGTTCCATGCAAAATTGCTTTTAGAACTTTCAGAGTCCTGATATATGCCCCATTAGAATCTGTAGAAGCAATGACATGGGTAACATTGGGATTCCAAAACTTGGTCACGACTGCACCACAATGATTCGCAAACTTGACCAGTTGAAACTGCAAATAAGACAACATTCATACAATCACGTCTTCCAAGTACATTAAAAAAATGAAATTGTAGGTAGGGCAAGCATTACATAATTTTAGATGTGTTAGTCTTTCCAAATTTGATGTTTCCAGTAGGGTTTGAGGTCTAAGCAATCGCTTTTTAGAAGACTACAAGAAATATTCATGTGCCAAACCTATTCCGAGAAAACAGAGAAATAAACTTGAAACTGACAAAGGTGTGCTTGTAGTCACAGTATTTTTGATAAATGCATGTGAACTAGCAAAGATAAACACCAAAAACTACAGTTATCCGTTTATGATATGATACAGAAATTGCAACAAACTCGATGCCAATAGAGGATAAAACAGAGGAATACACATTCCTTTTTAAGATGCATGCTAAAGTAATTTGTCCATTTATCAGCTAAACAGTTAAGAGAGATGCAAGTATTTTCATAGAGCCAACCTTTTCTTCAGAAGATAAAGCAGATCCACAAAAAACCAACTGTTGCTCATATGGTGGGGCTTCAATTGAGCTGGAGTTAATAGAGGTTCTGCATTGATAGTAATGATAGAAAAACAACTAAATTCAGTTTACTCAAGCTAGCTATAAAGGGAAACGGAAACAGTTAGTTGAATACTCTATAAATTGTACCGAGAGGCACTTCACTAATAATTCAAGAGTGAGGCTTTTAGGCTTGAGAGCCTTTGGAAAATAGAGAAGAGGAAACATTTATGTTTCACTTTAAGCAGAAAAGTTGCATAAGATATACTACCAAAATTCTAAATTTGTAACCCATCCTAGCTCAATATCATATATTTGCAATTTCTTTGTTCAAAATGGCCACATGTTTCAAGAATTCAAGGTTGACGACTATAACTTTTAGAGATCTTTTTTGATACACAATTAAATCAATAGAGATTACAAGAGTCTTACATGGCTGCAGAGACAGGGTGTTGTTTCTCTCTTGCAGGTTTCCTTGACTTTGACTTCTCTCTCGGAAACTTAACTGTAGAATGTGTAGGGCATAACAGTAGAAAATCATCCTGGAAACACAGAATAAAAAAATAAGATCACTAAATGCTCATAGAATACTCTTTGCTTCTTTCGCTTGCAAAATGTGGACTTAAAAATATGCTTTAGATATTCTCGGTACCAATTTAAGCAAAACAATAATAGAGAGCTAGCCTGTTCTAAAGTTATTAAATGTGCTTATTGTTAACAGACAGATTTCATTCTTGCTTTTTTTACTAGATATTACTCTATCAATTCAGAATCTTTACCGTGTCCCATCTGCAACCAGAGATATCAACGGCACAAGGAACATGATAAGTTTTACGACAGGATTTCATATAACACCCTAGAGCTGCTCCTTTGATCCCACAGTGACTGCACTTAAGTTTTGCTGCCCTTGCAATTTCATTGATTAAATTTTTAACCGTGCCGTCAACAAAATAAGTTTGAGGTGTCCTGCAATTGACAATTCAGATTTCAGATATTAAGACTGATCACAACATAATGCTCACACGAAAATACTGAACATCAGAGTGAACATTCTATGCTTGGGAGTTTGTGAAAGCGAAAAACAGTAAATGAGTTAGTTAGACTACTGCAATCAGTTTCATCTATTTTGGGACTACTTGGTGATGAAATCTATTGGAAATATGAGACAATATATTTTTAGAAATAGATACGATTTCAATAATACGGAATTTTTTGCACAAAACCTCACATCTATGGCAGCATAACAAGTCTAATTATGTTCACAGGAGTAAAAACATGTATTTGTGGGAGGAAAAAATGCCAGAGTTTGAAAACCAATTTTTTGTTTTATACCCTGTTGTCTAAATGAATCTGTAAGCAGAGGTTTTGGCCTTGCTTTTCAGACTCCAATAAGTGATTTAACATACCAAATTCAAGTAAAATAACGTTTAATCACATTTTCAAATCCATAATCCTGGATGAGTTTGCAAAAATTTAAAGTTGCTCACCACTCGATACATGTCTTGTGGACATGTATAGCACTAGGACTCATGGCTGCTTCTCCTATGACCTCCTTTCCACGGACATAATGTAACATCAGCCCAGTAGTCTGAAACAATCAAAAAGAGCAATGAAAATTAATGTCCATCATGTATAATAATTAGAAGAAAATGCATGAAGATACAAAAACTCACATCTTTGATTTCTGAGGACTGACAAAACACACAAATACAATTATTTGTACCAGAAAAAACTAGATCTTTAGGTGCCTCAACAACACAACCCTCTCCAGATTTTAATTCTGATCTTGTAATCTTTTCAGCAGAAGAAGCATTTAGATGATTAGATCCATTCCTTGTTCCACATCCATCTAACTCCCAGTTATCTGATTTCTTTTGTTTCTTCAAATCTTGAAACTCGACACCTTTAGAGGAACTATTAAGGGCATGTTGATTCTCATGTACTTTTCCATTCAAATTATTCTGCTCATCGAGAGAATTAAACGAAGCTCTGACTCGTTTTTTAGAAGTTAGCACAAAATGTGAACGGTCATTACTAGAATTCCCCTCTTGAGGCGACCCAAAAGGCTCTTTCAATTCATTTTCAACACCACCTTGGAGTACCTTGCTAGTATCTAGAACAACAAAGTCGTTAAAGCATACAAATGTTAAGGTGAAGAACAAATAAATACTAACATAACAAGAAGTAAAAGAAAGGGTGTAATTAGATGGTCCAGAGACTGTACCAGGTGTATGGGGTTGGAGAAGATCGGCTGTAAATGTAGCATCCAAGCTCCTATATATGGTCACAATATTTTCCAAATATGGTGCTGGCCTTACATCTACATACCATCAGATCATTTCATTATCAATTCTCTCTATAATCAAGTCCACACAAAATAAGTAACAATGCCACAAGGAAAGAATCATCTGAAAGAAAAATGCCTGAGAAGACCGTAAGGAAGGCAGTTCTAATGAATAAAATACTTTATTTTAAAATAAGATGATTGATCATCTTATAGCAGTTACTTATATCGGTGTACATCTTATCCAAGTTGTAAACAAACATAGTCATAATTTCTAAGTCATAATCATCAGCTATGTACCAACCCAACTAAACTCAACACCACAATTCATAATTGCCAAGGTAAAGAGGCATGAGTAAATCAAAGGGATGGAGGCTTTTGCAACATTGTTTTGGTGTGGGCCTCACTTTTTGTCTAACCAGTGGGAAGATGTTTTACTGCTATACCGGAAATCGTAGCTGTTGAAAATGCTCTATTGCTCTTAGTTGAAGAAGTTAATATTATACAGTTATAATACTCCATCCTTATTTGAAAACACGATTAGTTTTATACACTAGTACAAAGCTTATTTAGAGTGGTTGAAGCAATGTATTGATCAATTTTACATCTAATATCTTCATAAGTGAAAATATGAAAAAGCGCGTAAAAGAGTAAACTAAGAATTTTCCTTTCTGATATCTTCCAAAAGATTTGTATTACCAAACATTGTGTGAGCGAAATTAACATATAAATAAAAAATAACAATTCAGGAGTTCAGATACCATTAACTCCTTTGGGGGTTTAGGTAGCTAGTTGCTCCTACTTATGAATAAGTCTTGCTACAATAATTTCTGATTGCAGCAGTTGCGGTTATTATACAAACACTGGGAACACAAACCGCGTATGCAGTTTTTGAAAAAGTGAAAGCACATAAACAAGTTACCTTTTTTATGGAAAAACTAAAAGCAATAATGAAAATTCCATTTAATCCTCAACTAACCCAGTTAGGAGACATGTACCATGTGTATGAATAGACTAAGCACCATGTGTATGAATATGTATATATACCTTTGCTGCTGAAATGGTGCTTGCATATCTGGCATTCTGATCCTAGCTGGCTTGATTTTGGAATGCACATACTGAACCAGAAAATAACCGAAATAAACCACATCATAAATGATCGGGAAATAAATGTAAATTAATACTCCCTTAATCCTAAAAACGAATAGTAACGATTTGGGCCACCAAACTTCTTACAGGAAAGTATTAGTTACATTTCTTTGTCAAAATAAGACCTCTTTCTTTTCCATTTTTCAATGTAAGACAACAAATTCACATTTTCACAAATTATAATTGTATTGAAATCTCCTCCTGATGTACTTGTTTACTAGCCATGGAGAAGCCAGAAGTTAACTTCTTTTTGCTTTTTACTGATAGGTTAATAAGTTTATCAAGACAATTAAAAGTACATTATTTATAATGTCCAAGAAGTTAACTTCTTTTTACTTTTACTGATAGGTAAATAAGTTTGTCAAAATAATAAAAGAACCATTATTCATAATTTCCAGACAGAATAAGTATACTTTAGAAAATTACGAGTTCCATACTTTTTTTTTACCTATTACTGTTCTCAGATTTACATTACATTTACCAGTTCAGAAAACTTTCACAAATTATACTCTACAAATCTTAAACAAGTTTTCAAATTTACTCTGTACAAAAAAAAAAAAAAACTTTTTCCTACAATGATAAAATCATAAAACTATGAATAACTATATTCATCTACCTGAAATAAACAAATATACTTTTTAATAATCATAAAATACAACTAAACAAGGCTATATAAAACATCCGAATCCCTAACTAACAAATAAGTATTTTAAACAAATTACTTTAAATTAACACAAATCAAATGTAACAAAAAATATAACCTAAAATCAACTTACTTGCAGAGGATATGATCGCAAGGGAGAAGCATCGGCCGATTAAGCAAGCTTAAGCTGCAATTTAACAAAAAATACATAATATTAAATCAAATTCAAAAGAAAAAAACACAAAATCCAATCTTTACTTCTCAGAAAAGCAAATAAAAATGAAAAATACCAAAAAAGGCATTTAAGTTTCAATACAACAAAAAATTCACAATCTTAAATAGAATTAGAAAAACAAACACAAACATGATCTGTGTCTAAATAAAATAAAAAAAATACCAAAAAGTGCATTTAAGCTTCAATACAATAAAATACATACAATATTCAATATAATTAGAAAAACAAACACAAAACCTGATCTGTATTAAAAGAAGCAAATTAAAATGAAAAATGCCAAAAAGGGCATTTAAGAATCAATACAATAAAAAACACATAATGATAAATCAAATTAGGAAAAAAAAACACACAAAATCCAATATCTACTACTAAAAAAAGACAAATTAAAATGAAAAATACCAAAAAGGGCATTTAAGCTGCAATTCAACAAAAAAAATACATAATATTAAATAAAATTAGAAAAACAAACACAAAACCTGATCTCTACTTAAAAAAAACAAATTAAAATGAAAAATACCAAAAAGGGCATTTAAGCTTCAATACAACAAAAAATGGATAGTATAAAATAGAATTAAAAAAACCAACACAAAATCCAATTTCTACTTCTAAAAAAAATGAAAAATACCAAAAAGGGCATTTAAGCTTCAATACAACAAAAAATACATAATATTAAATCAAATTCAAAAGAAAAAACACAAAACACAAAATCCAATATCTAATTATAAAAAAAAACTATAAATAAAAAAAATACCAAAAAGGGCATTTAAGCTCAAGGGCAAGCTTTTGAAGATGAAGAAGACATGGGTTTAATAGCCTTAATGGAATTGAAGATAAACCCTCTGACATTTCTCCCTCTCTCTCTCTCTATATATATGTATATATATATATATATATGTAACTCTCTTTGTGTACTGAGAATGATTAGGGTTTTAATTTGTCAGATATAGATAGATACTCTTATATAGTACTTGTGCTATTATTATTTATAGGGTTAAATGCAAATAACCCCATTAAACTATTATTCTTGCAATTAATTCTCATTAACTATCAAACTTTTGCAATTAGCCCTCAATATCATCGTTTAATTGTTATCACCTTATCCTCAACATCTTTTTTTTTTTATATTTTTTATTTTTTATAATCATTTATTTGACATCGATGCATGTCAAGTTATTTTTTATGGAATGACACAAAAAAGTAGTGTTTTTCACTAAAATGGTGTTTTTTTTTTATGCAAAGCTGCTTGCGATGAATTCTTTACGATAATTGTATAACCTCCTATAAGAATATTTCATATAGAAAAAAAAAATTCATAAATTTTTTAGGTTCCATTCTAAGAAAATGTACCTCTATATAGTAATAAATAATGTATATCTATATATGTCGATGCATGTAATTAATTTAAGACGATTTTCTATAGAGAAAACATTGGATAAAATTTAGATTAATTTCTACCTTTTTAAATACACGTACTCGATTTTCTAAATAAGTATGTACTTAATTAACTTTACTAAATTTATGATTTTATTATATTTATGATTTTTCATCTCTTGTGCGAATCTAATTGACTAGTTTACCTAATTAAAATATAAATATGTATTTATCTCCTAAATATTTGTGCTAGTAAGTTAAACGATATATATGTATCTTGTATTTTGTCAAATATATATTTAAATGATTTTAATTTTTTATATATGAAACTCCACTTAGTAATAACTTCTATACAGTAGTATTTTTTTTGGGTTACGAGTGTATAACTGTAGAAAATTTTTACTGTATTGAACTAAAAGTGATGTCATTTTAAAGAAAAGATGATATTGGGGTTAATTACAAAAGTTTAATAGCTTATTTGCAAAACTACCCATAGTTCGAGGGGGTTATTTGCATATTACCTTTATTTATATGATTGGTGTACTTTATATAGATATATACTTGATAAATTCAGTAGTTGGCGGGGTATTTCTTTGAAATTGGCGCCTATTGCCCAAAATTAGCTTTAAATATTATACTAGGACAAATATCTCTCCTTGCTATTTAATCGTGAATTACGAAATTACGTATAATTTTAATCGGTCAAGAATTTGTATCAAAATTGTCGGAATAAAATTTTTCAAAAGTTAATCATATAGTTCAAATGTTAAATTTTATGATTAAATTTAAAAAAATTCATTTCGACAATTTTGATACAAGTTATAAGCCGGTCAAAATTGCACGTAGTTTCGTAATGAATAATTAAATGGGAACGGAGGGAGTATAATAATAATACGAGTGGGTAAAATCCCCGATACCCACCGATCCCGCCACCCAACACTTCAAAGTTCAAACAAAGGTAAAATTGTGTATGATTTAAATTCAACCCGACAAATTCATTTCGGTGCAAGAAATTGGAAATCAATCAAATCATCACATGTAAAAAAGAATTTGGGCTCTTTCTACGGCAGCCCACAATCATTTCCTCTCGTGTATATATATACTCTCTCCGTCCCAAAATATTGAAGCTATGTGTATCTACGTGTAACTTTAACCGGCAAATATCTCGTGTTTAATTGTTGAAGTATAAATTTTAAAAATTTGTTTATCTAGTTTAACATTTGAACTATGTAATTAACTTTTTAAAAATTCGATTTCGACAATTTATATATGAGTTATTTGCCGATCAAAATTGCACTTAGTTTCGTATATCCCAACAATTTGGGACAGAAGTAGCATATATAGAGGAGTCTATATGTACTTTCTCATTAGGAGAAATATATATTGCAATTAATATTTAAAGACATTTTTGCATTTTAGATACTTGGGATAGTAATTTCAGAATCAAACACATATGGCAATGGGTTGTCATGCAGTCATAACTCACTATCAAACTTTATTTTGACAATGCCTTCAACCTAAACAGGATCAGGATCCATATTATTTTCAAAACGTTACATTAGCAAAGAAGATTCTGCTGATTAACTTTCTACAACTCCTGTTTCAACATTATCTAGCTCAGACGCATCGTGTTCACTTCTGGTTTCATCCTCCACGGACCACGGACCGAGAATATCTTCGTCATCATTTAGACACAGTTGCTCTAATAGTGATTTTGCATGTTCAATCTTCTCCTTAGTGTTCGTCGTTTCAAATGCAGTTTGATCTTTTAGGTGCCCTAAATTAGAGCTATTATCACCAGATTTTGCGGTAGCAGTATTATCGTCGTCGAAACTCTCTCTCCCTGCGAATACAATCCCTTCTGGAGAGATGGTATCTAGTTCCGGTGACGTGTCACTTGCGTATCCAACGTAAGAATCTTCTATTTTCATTTCAGGATTGTCCATTGTTTCATTTAGTGGCGACTCCATCTCCGTCATTTCTTGTAGTTTTTGAAGTGATCTTTTAGCAGCTTCTATGGCCCAGTCTTCATAAATTGTAAATCTGCTAAAAAGAATAACAAAAAGTATTCCTCAGGTTAAAGTTCAGTTCATACTTCATAGACACCAATATATTTTCCTTATTTTCTAATCTTTATTAGATAAAAATTGTACTGTTGCATAGCTGGGAGTAAAATGAATCAGAGTACAGAAACGCTCTTTATTGAGTTATGAGTTTATATAATTCATCTTCAACTTTCTCATACAAATTTACAGGGATGAAAACCGATTTTAAAAGTATTTTAGTTTTTTTGAAGTTCAATAAAGCAATCCACATTGTACCATTATTATAGGTAAACCCAAGATTCTGCCAAAATTTATATATATTTTTTTAAATACTCCGACACCTTTTTATTGCTTAAAATAATACTATACACTTGTAACAAATATAAAAAATAAAAATTAATAACAATATTTATCCCTCTTAATAACTAAACAATGTTTAAAGTCTTATCATATTTTATTCTTCACATATTTGTATCATAACTATACTTATTTTCTATATTTTTATCGCATTATGTGTCGTACACGCAACGCGTGAGGCACGATCAGGGGCGAAGCTAAGTGAAGACCATCGGGGGCGACGGAAACCCCCATAATTCCGAAAATTATGAGTTTTTCAATTTTTGTTCATGTATTTTAACTAAAATACGTTAAAAACGAGGATTTAACACTCCTAATTTTTATATTCTAAATTTTCACACCCACACTGTCGGTGTTTCTGGCTTCTCCCCTGGGCACTATTACTTAGTTATTAAATACCTGCGCATTATGTAACTAAACCTATTGTCTACTGTAACATGTATTATTATGTATAATAACCAATTAACCATTTAGCTCAAAAATAGCTCTTTTGCTACGGTAAAATTAAAGGTCAGGGTACAAATCATACAATAATATTACTGTAGCTTCATGCATGTATGATAAAAATTTCTTGGGCCCACCTCTCTCCCTTTTTATTTTTTATTCCCACACAATTCAATGAATTCATATAACATAAAAACGTTTGTATTGTGGATGACAATTTTTTTTTTATTTAATCAAAAACTTTTGTTTCTCATGTTACTGTTTAATTGCACGGAAAATATTTTTAGTAACATGCATTACAAAATAATATTTAATTTAGTGAGAGTAAAAAACTGTCACAAACCTGTCACTAATTTAAAAAGCTGTCATAAATCTGTCGCAAATTGACTAAACTGTCACAAAATCGTCACAAAAACCGTCGCTAATAAGCTCGTAAAAAAATACCGTATTTGAGTATTTTTTTGTAGTGATGCTTCAAATATGTTTTTTTTTTTAGAAAAAACAAGAAACTTGGAATTGATACGTGTTGTTATATGTTAATATAAATATACATAATATATATATATATATAAAGAAGATTAATCAACACGGGAAATTTCAGCTTGATTCTCTGTTGTAACTCAAGGTTGTGTAACTTGACTGCATTTTGTTGAATATATTTTATAAGGAAACATTAAAAATATGTGTGTATAGATTTTGTTTGGGTATTCTTGAGTTGATAAATGTTGTAAAATAATAATTTTTATTTTAGAAAATTTGTATTTTATATGATCAGCTGGAGATGAAATTCTGAAAAGTGGACGTGTATTTTTGTATAATAAATAATGTGTAAAATAGAAACAACATGTTTGATAATATAAACTAGATGATCAATTTAGATGATCAGTGTGAGTACTCAGAAATATGGCTGTAAATGAGATGAGTTGTTCGTGAAATCGTTCGTGTTCGGCTCGGCTAATGCTCGGTTCATGTTCGTTCATTTATAAATGAACACGATAATGAACAAGAATATAGTGTTCGTCTATTAAGTGAACTGAACATGAACAACCCTCTGTTCGGTTCGTCTAAACTCGTGTTCGTGTAATTATATATAAAATTTGATAAAAATAAAATAAAAATCTATTAATGATGTAATAAAAACTAATATCACTACACAATTAATAAACTTATTTATGCTATAATAATATAAATGATATGTTTGTATTATTTTGAACTTATTATGTTAATTTATATCATCATATTATAAATACAGTCACCAATTTTATCGTTAAGTATTCAACTCGTTAAAGTAATCATACGTATGTAAAAAAGAAATTTTACAATATATAAACTTAAATTACATGTGAACTAGTTTATTCTAGTTAACAATATAGTAATATATGATAAAAGAAAAATATATTTTAAAAAGAAAGAAAAATATATATATTTTTCAATTATTAAATGTTTTGGAAGAAATTAGATGTTCATGAACAATTCGTGTTCGGCTCGTTAAATGTTCGGTTCATGTTCGTCAAATGTTCGTTCGTATTTAAATGAACATGAACCGAACATGAACAAGAGTTTTAGTTCATGAAGTGAACATGAACAGAGGGTTGTTCGGTTCGTTTCGTTTCATTTACAGCCCTACTCAGAAAAAAGGTGGCTCAAAGTGATTTATTGTACATGAAATAAATAGTGCAAGAAAAAAAATGCTTTCACCATTAAATTTTTATAGGAAATTTGTTCACAAGTTCTACAAAAAACGATATGGAATTATAAAGAAGTGTTCGTTTGAAGAGGAGCGGATTAGAATGCTACCTTTGAAGATCCGACCCAGCAGAAATAAAAACTGCTTCCACATGAGATAAAAGGGTGCCTACCGTGTTGTTGCATACGTTTCCTGCGTGTTTCGCAATCTCTCCCAAAAATTGCATGTCCAAAATAAACTGTTCTTGGAGATGAGTGCAAATATAGATTCTTAGAAAATAAACAAAAAAGGATTCTACTAAATATAAGAACGTCAATGTGCATCTGTAACAAGAGATAATCTAAAATATGAGATTGGCGCAAAATATGTTAACGTAAATTCGAGAAGCATCACCTACGGGCCAAGTCTAACCACTATTGATCACTGCATATAACATGTATCCATATCAATTTCAGGAAGATGACTAGCGAGTATTAGCATTTTAATGTTCACTAACATATATGAGGCAGGTTACTAAAAGGATCGAGCAGTTTCTGTGACAAAAACAAGATACCAAAACAAAATGTGATACTGAGAAATTTATTGAAACTAAAAGAAGTCGGTGTGACTGGACGACTTTAAGATTCAATATTTAATTTATGGAACTAAGCTTTCTCGTGGATGCCATTGATAAATAGTTGCAACAAGCAGTGGTGCATAAACATTGGAGAAGTAATTAATTTGGAAAAACAAAATTTTCATCTCTTTCATGAGAAAAGTGATCAGGTAAAAAAGACTTCATTTTATAGATAGTAAGAGAAATATTTTTCTTCGTTTTGTGCAAAAAGAAAACCGGTCATGTTCTTCTCAACATTCGCCAATTGCTTATGGAGTTTTATAGAATCTGTCTAGTAGACGGGAAAACAAACCAAAGCCTGGAGTAGCTAAAACTTATTATGAATGCTTCCAGTATATCGCCCAAAGAACAAAAAAAAAAAAAATTGGTTTTGACCTTCATTGCCAGAATCAGGGAGGATCGACTTTATGAGTAGTTTTTTTATTGAACTGCCATGTAAATTATGGATTCACCTAAGCTGGTTCTAATGAATAAAACTCATAATAAATCTTCTTTCTTAAAGTCGTGTAATTAAGTGTGAGATAATTGTTTCAAAAGGCGTTCGTAACGCCTCACAGCTTCTTTTTTAATCTTAGAGGTAATTTTCGTAGTAAAGTTTTGCTGAAAGGCTCAAAAGGCTAGCTTACACTGTGTTTACAATTTGAGGAATATAGATATGCTTTCCAAAGCTTAAAAACTGAACTTTTGCAATGCTTTCAGCAAACACAAACATCAACCTATTTCCTTTTTCTATTATAAGTGATGAAACTATAACGTCATAAAACATTCTTTTGTCATTAACAATTGTACTTCTTGTTTGAATTTCAACAGATTTCCTTTTATGCAGGCATGGTTTTATTTAGTTTATGTGCTTTATTGCTTTAAATCTTTGACCTAATGAATATCAATTATGTTATGTAATTTAGCTACAGAGTAGAGATTTTACGGATCTGAATAAAATCTAATGCAAAACACATGCTTTTGCACGCCGATACCTACACTCGCAATAGCTGCGCTTTCACATTTAAAAATTAAACAATGTAAGACGCTCCAAATTTATCCCTACAGATGTCATGTAGAAGAAAGTTGAGGGATTCAAGTTTTGTCACAGAGTTTGAGTGTAACCAAAGAAACTACGGTGATAATACATTAACGCCGGATTTTGGGCTAGGCCCAAAAGACACGGATCTAGAGCCTCAAAATATATATTTTTTTAACTCCGTTTGGCAAAATATGAAATAAATATCTATATAATTCATTTATTTTCTCTAATCAATAGCTACTTGTGGCCGAGTGGTTGGTTTTCTTACTAAAGAGTTTAATCAAACCGTGTTCAAGTCTTTTCGAAGACAAGATTTCTTATTTTTTTCATTATAGAATTTAGTACACATATAAATTCTTTAATTTTATATAAGTTTATATGTGATCTTCTATATTAAAGAAAACAGGAAATGACCTGATTTGTTAAATAGATAACAAATTTGGTTTCTAATTTACTTTTTAAAAAATCATAGTATAATTTTAGGTCGAATACGAAATTTGTAAAAATTTTGCTTCGCATCATTGATTTTTTGTTAAATGTGCTCAGCTTATTAAATATAATATTTTATACCTTAATATTTTATCATTTATTAATGGTATCTTATAAGTTTTATTAAAATAGCTTTTTCTTTTTTCGGAAAAAAAAAACCTCATTTTTAAGGTGGCCTAAGATCTCCAAAACTCTGAAAACGGCCATGTAATACATATTTAAATGACAAGGTTACCTGGTTGAGATGACCAGAATGTGTAACAACCAACTCCTCAACAGTTTCTTCCCATAATTGATCCTTTTTGAAAATTGATATAAATACAGCCACCATCACCTCCCTCTTATATTCCAGTAGCAAATCCAATTCAACAAAATTTTCTTCAGCAAGTTTTTCCAATTTTTTAAGCTCAAGAAATAGCCCCTATTCAGTACAGTAGTCCACGTTGAATAAAAAGATTCAGCTGAAACATTCATATGTTTTCTAGGAAGAAAAGAAGAAAACAGTACCGGAAAGGATGCCCAGCAGGGTCACCGCGTTTTTGAGTAGATCGATATATTTTATTTAAGTAGGGCGAGAGGGATATGATTGTTTCAAGTCACGAGCTGTAACCCTTTACGATTAGTTAAGAGTTTTTATTTATCCTACTGGATGTATGGGTATGTATGAGAACACTTGATCTTTCATAATTAATAAGATGCTCGAGGATAAAAAAAAAGAGAGGCTATCCTATATATCTTGTTTTCTCCTTCTCTCTCTATATATATCCCTTTCCATATTCTGAATGAATCATAATGGAACCGAAGGAAGTACAAGCGTATAAACTTGTGCATATACGGAAACTCCGTTGATTTTACGAAGATACGGTTCGTTTAATACTGAAACAAATATAATTAAATTAGTCAGCAAAAAATGGAGGATTTTTTTATACTCTTCTGACCTGGTTAGTAAAATGTTCGACTTTTTAACCCTGATCAGTAATAAATGTTCGACTTAAGTAGGAAAGATCTTGTCTGACCTGATTAATACTCAAATTTAGTCTCAATAATTACATAATCAAAGGAGATCCTGAAAAATCCATGCTAGAACATTTAGAAAACAAATGTTAGTCTTGCTTTTGCCAAAGAAAGGGCACATTTTCAAGAAAAAAGGAAGTTAAGAAATCATCAACAGGACCGAGTTAATGAAGAGTCTTCAATTCATTGCTCTTGCGCAGTTGTGCTATTCTAAAAATTTAATAAAGTTAAAACCATTGAACTTCTTGAGGATTAGATATACCTGAAAAACAAAAGAAGGCGTCATTTCATCCAGTTGTTCAGATCCGCTTTCCTCACGAACCCAAGTTTCAGATATTGATGTACCTTGAGTTTCATCTACTATTTTGGATATAAACTTCTGACATACTTGAGCTCTCAGTTTATCGGTAAATTCATTAACAAGTATGATAATGCTATTAGCTTCAAAGGTGAGATGAGAGATGTTGTTGAATGTGCTCCTGATAATTCTAGAAAAAAGAAGAGAAAGGGAAGATATATTGGCAAAGAGAGACACTTGTTCAAGTGTCTCAGCAAAATTGATTCCGGGATTGAGTTCGTCCAAGTTATTTAATCTACATGAGAGTGCACTCTCAAGGAGGGAAACATATTTTGCATAAAGGTCCATTAGACCTCTGAGAACATGACCTTCAAGTTGAACAGCTAGTAACGGGACGACACTCTCGGTGATGGCCTGAAGAAAGAAAAATTAGGAAATATTGTGACCCAATACTAATTCCAGAAATAATAATTCATATAACAGGTTTACGAGAAGAGAGGAAACCACACTTTCATGCAAAACTGGGTATCATAATCAAAATTCAAAAGGAGGGGAAATGCAGGAAAAGTGCATTAAAGTACAGTACGCATGGTCAAAGCTTAGTTAGTAGAATGTAAACCGTTTGTATGACCAAAGATGGAGTTTTCGTTTTTGTAGTCATCAGATGAAACAATTAAAATGCAACTTCTAACGTCTTTCTGCTAGTGATGGATTATACACAAAACAAAATAGAAAAGGGGGTAATTTACCACTAAAACAGTGCACTGAATTGAGCAGAAAACGTTCCATATACACTCGAACACTGGAGGCAATGGTTATCTAGACTGGAACGGATTGCATGGCTGAAAAATGCATAATTACGCAGCCAAAGATTAACATTTTCTCATTTTTTGTCGAAAAGTACGTTTGTTTGTTTTAGTAGAATGAGCCATTTAATGATCCTTGAAACCTGAATGAGCACGAAATATGTTGCAGTCTTGCTATATTAAATTATTAATTATATATTTCTATTTCATCAGTCTCTATTCCAAGCAAATAGATAACCATGTGTAGAGAAAAGAAGGGAAAATACCATCTTTTTTCTTACACCAACGTATCCTCTCTTAATGATTAGTAACTACACTATTAAGGTTCACAATTTGGTTCCCAATCTACAAAATATCAAACACCTACTACACCAACTTATCAAAATTCACAATTTAGACACCGATATAAAAGATCGAACAAATATAATCTATTTATCAAAACTCACGAGTAGTTAAAAGTGTAAATTTTAAAAACTTGGTATACTAATTATCCGATCATATGCCTATTGGATTCTAGAACACCAATATAATAATCCAGCAATTAGTACATAACTATTGCTTTTAAGTTGAACTTTAGCGCAGATATAGTATTTTTTTATTTTTTTAGATTGGCATTCAAATCGTATATCTTAAATTAATAGCCTTGTATACTCACTTCTTAAAGTCGATTGTTTGGTGTACAAAGTGATATTTTCCCAGAAAAAAAAATAAGATGAAAAGAAGAACATAGTTAGCATGCGTATACTTGTGCACAACAATGTAATCGTTATAGTATTATATAACATGGAAGGAGAAAGAGACCTGCAACACCATTACAAGTTTCCAAGCACTGCTTGTGAGGGAGCAATATTCTGGTTGTTCTTCACCAACCATAGAAGAGCAATCTTTTCCAAAAACCCCTGAAATAAGATATCGATCTACAACCCAAGAATCTACTGATGTGAAAATTCCAGTCACTATCTTAAAATGGTCGATGTGATTCTGTAAAAACTCTTCCAAACACGGACGAATATGTTTCACTAAACAAGTGTTCAACACTATTCTCTTACTTTCCAATAATGAGCAATATGATAGGGAAGACTTTAAAGCTTCCAATACTGTTACCATTCCACCATTTATATCAGAAATAGACTCGACATATTTACTAAAGCAATCAGCAAATAATTCCGTTTCTTCGTAAGCCCACTGCACAAGATCCGAAAAATAACTACTTTCTTCCCTGTATAAAATTTGAGAAGCCATTGTAGCTTGATAAATCATTGAAAATGCAAGCTTTGCAGCATCGTGAATATAGGTGTCATTCGCAGATTTAACATAATTCAATTTATTTGTCCCAGATACAATACGCGAGTGATAGTATTGAAGTAATAAGTGATTTGCAAGATGACTATTTCCAACTCTTCGGAGTCTAATTAAATTTTTTAGTAGCTCTGGTTGAGTCACTCTAGTATTTTCACACACCAGCTTCAGTTGATTGACAATTTTATCCCTTATTTCTGATAATAAGGATCTACAACACGTGAGCACGTCCAGGGGAACTTTTTCTTCCAGTTGCGTATCCTCAAGATTTGTAGTTTCAGATTCTAGGACTTCTAAAGCTACATCGATTCTTTTTTCAAACAAAAGAACATCTAGTATTTCACAAATATTTTCGACGTGATCCACTAGAAGGCGCTGAGAAGATGGTTCAGGATATATATGATCTTCAAAAATAAATTCGAATGAATCCATTGGTTGAAAATACATGTCACTACCTTCGGAAAGGCTTTCCACAAGTCTCTTATGTGTTGAAATATGTTTCTTAAGGTTGATAAGTTCCTTTTTTAGATCTTCAACTTCTCGAAATATGCTGCATGCATATCAAATGTTAAGATTTGCAATAGAAAATCGCAAAGAAAAAAGCTACGGAAAAATTGACAACTTTTTTGCGTTAAACATTTTGCACATGAAAAATATTTGCATAAATAAGAGTTTTCTTGATAAATACTAAATAACCTTTTCGGGAGAGTGAAGATGTTTGAAAACATAGTCAAGGGGGTTAAATAACAGGTTCTGCTCTTGGTGTTATAATATTGCCACAAGGGTAGTTTACCTCACAAAGGCTGAATAGTTGGAAAATAAATTCTGGTGAAAATCTTCATGGGAGACTCTCTTGAGCTCAAGAAGTTCTGAACAAAGATGCATAATTCCCTACATGAGAAAAATGATTAACACTAATTAAACATGTATCTATGTGAAAAGGAGGCACAATATCACTAAAAAGTTAGAAGTACATAAATCTAAAATAGGAAGGGAAAAAAAAGGTAACAAGAATCATAGAGGAATTCTCAATGTGAGCAAAACTAACTTTTCTTGTTTCTTAAACCACAAGATGAAACACATGTTTTACAACTTAGAAGCACACACCTAAATGAATCCCAAGAAGTAAATCTCCTACAAATGCTAAGCTCATGCTGCTTACATAATAAGAAAGCTTGTGGCGCAAGTGTTGCTAGCACTTCTCAATTGAGTTCTATTTCATTTATAAATTAGAATTGAAGATGGAAACAAATATAACCTGAACATGAAAAAAATTTCATCTCTTCTGATATTAGCTACTATTTCCATAATTTTCCCTTGTTAATGTCCGCGCTGAGTCTGGCTAAGTGAAAATCAACTTAAATTGTCAAATGCAGGACTCAATAAAATTGAATTATATTTAGTACTCTTAAGAGCATGTTTAGCGCAGATGGGTTGCTGAGGGGGGAGCCGTAAAAAAAATTGCAGCCAACTTTATCAGACGGAGATCTGGGTGTTGGCTGCTGTCTCCTCTCTCTTCCCCTTTTCTCTCTGTCTGTTCTTTTCTCTAAATTCTGAATATTGGTTCCGTATTAATAATTATCGGAACTGATCCTTGTATTATTTACAAACCAGTCCCGGTAGTTTCAAATATAAAAAAATAAAAAATATAACCGTTAATAATTACAAACATGGTTCTGTAGTTTTAATTTAACTACGAAAAAGTCACTATAACGGTAATAAACGGCTAGTACGACTTTTTTTTTGGTGTAGCATTGATGTAATTTTTATTTTTTTATTTGATGTAATTTTTATTTTCAATTGATTTAATTTTTATTTTTACTTGATGTAATTTTTATTTTTAATTGATCTTCTCTTTTATTAATTAATGAAATGAATATTTAATTTTATTTATTTAAATTTATAATTTTTAGTTGTTAATTATTTAGTTTTGATTACAATTATAACTGTTAGACCTATTTATAGCTACATTCAAAACTATTAGGCATCTTTAGTAATTTCAATAACGTTCAAAAGTTAAACCAACATTTTAAACCAACGCATCAATAAACTTGACCCGTCGCTCCACACAAAGTAACATTCAAAATTTAAGTTAAAGCAACACCATGAACCAACGCATCGTTAAACATGCTCTTACTGATTATACTATTTTGGTGGACAAATAAGAACGCAAAAGAGGGATTTTAATAATTAAGTACAACCTTTCAACTACTCAAAAATACAGTTATTACTAAGGCTTTGCTTGCTTTCTGCTTTTATGCTCAGTTAATTTTGTTTAAAATTTAGATTTCATTTGGTTGACAAGATTAAAAGCTAAGCTTTTCTAGATTTTTGACCAGTCTACTTTTTTCCAAATTTCAAAGAAAAGTAACTTACTTGCTTAAAAGTTGCCGCCCCTAAGAAATGTCATAATTAATTATGGTGATATATATACCACAAATAATGGACAAATGGAGGAATCGGGAACATGCATTTTCGTTATTTTCGGGGATACATATGAAAAGTTTGTCCCCATCAAACTGGGACGGATTTATTATCATATACTATAATATATGTATGTATGTATGTATCTATATATATATGTGCGTGTGTTACCTTTCCGGCCATGGACTGGAGCTCGTTATCTTGGTCATGATGAGCGGTAGCATCGCTAGAGAGAGAATCCGACTCAGACCCATTAACTACATGTAGGTAACGGGGGTGATCACGAAAACGAAACCTGGAGCTAGAAGAAACTGAAACCACCTCCTCCATATAGAAACTGATGCTAGTTTTTTTATTTTTTCTTGAATTGAATAGATAACACTACTTTCATCATAAATGGTGACGATGAATTTGATGCTTGGCTTTGTATCATTTCTTAACGTCGTTTTCTTTAGTACTCTCCAAACCAAATGCTTTGGTTTCTACGTACATATTTTTATATACATGAAATTAAATATTGGTTGTTTCTTGTCTGAAAACCCTCCATTTTTGAGTTGTTTATAGTAGTACAAGTTATTAGGAAATTATGCAAATTAAACCCATGTACATTTACTACCAGTACATTGACCCCATACAAAGTATAAGTTTTGCAATCGACTCCCATATCGAACTTCAGAATAACATGATCACATGTTTGATATTCTATTTCTAGTACAAAAAGTTTCGTGTGCCTTCTATTTTAATATTTCAAGATCTATTCGTTACAACGTCTAAGCAAATGCATTTTTTTTGATTAATTATATTTAGAATTGCAGCATTCTTTATACTTATATAATTTAATCTTATTCAAGAGTGGGTTGGAAGAAAAGAAAAAAGTCATTAAAAATTTATTACTTGTTCTGTGTGTCACAATAAAGTGAAACACGTTTTCACAAGATTAAAAAATGACGATGCACAATCACAAAAATGATGCAGTATTTATTGTAGCATGATCTAAACAGTTTTGTAGAGTATGCATGTATGTCTATCAAAGGACCAGATAATTCTCTCTCTTTTTTGTTTAAGCGTGATACCGGAGACTCTAATACTAATAAATAATAAAAGGAGCTCATGTATTGTTGCGTGACATATTAACTCGTTATATATATATATATATGAAATATGTATAAATATAAAGAGAGATATATGAGATACAACAGACGAAATATTTATTCATTAATATGATTGTAAAAGACATATATCAAGAGACATCTGACCATCTTTATATAATAGATGGTATTGTTACATATGATAGGAAAGCCCAACATAGTCCCAATAGAGTAAGGTATAAAATGATCAATAATATACTATAACACTCTCCCTTTGAACGTCTTGATTTTTTCGTCTTCATACTGTTGATCTGAGTCGAGTTCATTCGCAGTGCTAAACACATAAAAACTTTAAGGCCGAAAAATCCAGTGTGGGACAAAACTGGTTGCTAGAAGAAACTGTATAGCCGAATGATATAGGCCGAAATACCATGTAAGTAACTGACCACAAAACAGTGTGTCTCATCAAAACCTTGCCAGAGCAAACCCAATGGGAAAATCTCTGATCGAAGGAAAAAGAGTGCAACAGTGGTAGTAGTAGGGATCAACCACAAAATATGTGCCTCATCAAAATATTGCTAGAGTAAACCTAGTGGGAAAAACCTTTAGTCGAAGGATAAAAGAGTACACATTGGTAAGAAATATGCAACAGGATACTCTCCATAATTTCGGCAATCTTATGTGAGATATGATGGGAATGTGTCTCGCTAAAAATCTTGCCAAGAAAAACCTAGTGGAAAAAAATCTTTGTTTAAGGATAAAAAGAGTACACGAGCATGTGACTGGATGCTCCCCCTCACTTGCACACGACAGGGTGCGAGGATTTCGACTAATTAGTAATTAGTGTAATAAGCATTCACATGTATGATTCCCCTCACTTGCACACAACTGGGTGCAATTATTTCATATTTCAAGAAATAGTACGAACATTCATCTAGATGCTTCATTTACTTGAACACGACTGGATGAAAGAAAATCTAACATGGAATAGAACGAACATTCAACTGGATGCTCTTAAACTTCATATGTGAAGATTTATTTCGGCGAGAAATGCTAAATAGCATAATCTAGTCATGTCTCTCTTGATCGATAATAAGTTGTCCTCAAATATGACAAGTGTTTTATCTGGATCGTGAGACAGACCATATGAAATTCAAATATGGCTAATACTAGCTCGAAGCCATATATACCCTCTAGTCGTCTCATAGAGCACGAGTAGATCAGAGTGATTCCTTTGGAGTTATTCCAAGACCTCCAAGATATCGCATTATTCCTAATGGTAAAGACATAATCATAATAGGAATATCACTTATGAGGGTCTAATAAGTAACCGGCATCGGTATAACCGAAAAAGGGTGGCATTAAGTCAAGTACCAAAGGGGCATGTACACTCGACAACGCAAAATGGGATAAACTAACCCACTTTCAAAACTACCATAATGTAAGGGAATGTGTCTTTAGTGCCATTTCGGTGACAGCGTGTTAGCGCGATACTATGTCGGCTATACCATTCACAACAGACGAGATGTTTGTCCTAGCACATTAGACCAAGTACAATAATGCGCTTATTGTACTTAAATATGAACATCATGGTTCAATATCTCTTCGTTGTCTCATCTGGAACGGACCGGGTCTATATCAATGTCTAGTGATCGAACGATCATGGGAGAATCTGACGACTTAGCGTCATGATGACTAAAACGTCATGACACCTTATGGGTGTAGTCTGAATCATGGACTTATATTCAATCTTTACGGGACTCGATCATCAGACCGAGTCACTACCGTGTCTTCCCAAGATCCTTCATCTCGAAGATAAATCCAAAAGTGGATCGCGTAATAAAACACGCAAGGGCATAATACTTGTTCAAGTATCCCAAGCTGATCAAGTACTCACTTAGGCGGGTATACCACATCCGCTCGGATTATATTAATCTATATAGTGAACGTCTCAGTCAATTGAGATCGTGTTCCGTGGTCAGGAACTGCTTGATTTAAGCACATGAAGTCACACATGGACCTTCATCTATATCTCTTTGTCTAAATTCCCATAGGGATAAAACCGTGACCACAATCACATGCTGCATAATCTGTTTTTCTGAAACTACTAAACTGATAAAGTAGGGGACCGTTATAACGTCTATTACGAGGAAATCAATCATCTCGTAATCAATTCCAAGGTATAAGAGAAGCCTTGCGCTACTAGGCGAGCATTTTACAATCTCATTATTCGCATCACTCTTCTTTACGAATAACCATATAAACGAACTCGTTTAATATTGGTGGTGTTGGAGCTACATGTCTGAACACACTTTCGCTAAGGAGTCTACTTGGATTGCAAGTTTCCATTAGTCCAGTCTATTTTACGTCGACTTCAGGCAACGGTACATGGTTCTCTGTCATAATTTGTTCATATTATCAATCATCACCGAATATATGAACAAGTAATCAATGACAGGCTCGTTTCGCTTAAATATCGTCTAAGATATCATGATCGACGGATATTTCAAGATTCTCAGAATGAGAAGGAAATCACACATCTCCTTGATCCTTTATAATCTCGTGCGACAAACGAGTTTCAGTTCACCACCTCTGGGGCTGAACGAATTAAGAACCGGTCAACTTCCTCATATCTTGAGAAAGACGACAGACTGATGGCCGACGGCAGCGTCCTTTGCTTGGCGGGTTCGGCCAAAGCAACATGTTACGACAGGAACACGAATTCTGACAGGGACGTCTATCCTTACAAGCATTTTGCAGCAGGTATAAACGATCCTGTGACATCTCATAAAGTCATTAAACGCATTTGGCATTTAGTTAGACTTGAGTGAGTCTATGCACTTACTTATCACCACGTGCAGTTTTGGGGATCAAGCTAAGACTGAGTGGGTTATGCCACGTTACTTCACGTCGTTCTTTATCAACGGTAACATGCAAATCTCCCCCTAACGATGGGGAGAACAGTCTTAACGATGTCATTTTCGCATATCATGCGGTAAAGAGATCGCTTGCCAAGGTTACTCTATCAAATGATAGGCAGAGGATTCATAATTGGCTTATGTCCCCGATTTTCAGAGGTCCATATTTTGAACGCTTTAGCGGCTCAATCAAAATATTAAGCACTCAAACACGCGTTCATATGAGGCGTCTGGCTCATAACCAGTAACCAACTGATACGTATTTAGTGTTTTGAGTGACTATGTGCCTCAGACGGACCAATGCAGCAATATGCAATGTATTGTGACTCCACACAGAAATATATATGTGCGCATCACCAAATAACGCGTCCAATCATTTGCAACCGCTTAAAATTTAGGTGACTCCATTTTGGGTCGGATCATGAGCCATCAACTTAATGATAGGGCTAAAAATTTGAGAAATGCTGTATTTTTGTGGACAACAATAAAATGTGACTTTATTGTCGATGCATCAACCATAACCATTTATATTTATGGTCCGTCTTATGGTTGGATAAGTCCACAATAACTCCTTCAATTCTTTACAAGAATTCTACGAGTCCATTTCGTGATCTTTACACATATTAGTCTTTCAAAGTGAGCATTAGTGGCATGAATTTCGGATTAATCACGAAATATATTCTCAGAGAGAATCCAAATGCGATGCGATTATAAATCAAGCATCGTCTTTTGACCCGGGAATATCTCATCCGGTCAATACCACAATATCAAAATGCTCTTATCAATCGACGACAGGCGAATGATAGTACATACAATCATGTCTTAGCATCTAAATCATTTATCATTCAACGACAGACGAAATGATAAGGTAACTTTAAATGCTTTAAAGAATGTGGTAGCAACCACTTGAAAGACATTTCAACTTCTCTAAAATACGCTTTTGGTCGTATTGAATGGAGGTTATGTAAAGAAATTTTAATTCTTTCATGAGCTATTACCCGATAATCCTGGTTTTCTCGAATATTTTATAACTCAGCAAGAATTATAAAATAGTCCATAATTAACAGCAAACTAATTACAGCATTATTACAGCTTCAGTCCATAATTTCAGACAAGTTTCAGTTTAGTCCTTTAGTAATTAACATGCACGATCAATAGTTTTAGCTAATTACAAAATAGTCCTACTGTTTTCAGTTTGTTACAGATTTCATCCCACAGATTAATACATGTTTTACAATTACATGATTTCCAATTTACAACCCGATTATATGTCTTTTACTGATTTTGTTTGTATGAAAATACAATTTTACAGTACACGATACATATTATATATTAATAGGCTTTTATAGACAGGTTGATCGTGTTAGACAGTAAAAATAAAAAAAAAATCTATCATGCATAGGTTTTTTTTTCCAACAAATAAATGCAGTTTGGGTTACTGTGTATGGTCTTATCAACAAATATGATTTTATAATCAACATTATGTGTGTTACGATCATGTTTTAGTTATCCATACGAGTAACAAACTCTAATACACGAATTATATACTACGATATATTTATCGTTCTTTAGTTATCCATAAAATAATACGTACGATCACATATATGGAATAAATTAAGTTTTGAATTCGGTACCTTACGCATGGTACATTGGTGAAGGTCGATATATCAAAATACCACTATTTTGTTGTTGCATTTACCACTATTTCATTCGAAAATTCAGGCAGATATCAGAAATTAACACCAATAGACCCTTACATTTAGTTTCTTCCTTCAAATTATGTATGATGTATGTAATTACAGTCAAGGGAGGAAACAAATAAATGAAGATTACATACGATAGGTACTCCTGTAATTACAAAACTCACTCAAAGGTCGTATGTTCGCAAGTAACATAGAGTTTCTACTTTAGTGGTTCTAATACTTTGGAAATTCTTACTCAATGTCACATGCGTAACCTTAATATTCTTTACCCCTCATGAAATTCCTCGTCTCGGCCCCACAACATCTAATACGAAATTCAGACATCGACAAACAGTCATCGTTCCAGAGGCCCAAATATTACCCTCAGTTTCCGAATTTCTTAAAATAGAATAAACAACAGTTCGTCATCTGAAAGGCTCAACAGGGGTGGTCTCTTCTAACACAGTAGCGGACTGAAAACACTCGGCAGCTTCAAGGGCGGATGTGAGACCCTCATCCTTGTAAACGAGGCCGAGATTGTACCAAGCTAAAGCATTCTTTTCATCTAAACGGAGTGCTTCTAACAGAAGGCTTCTGGCGACTATCGGAGACTGGCAGCCAAGTCGTCTCAGGATGATGGCAGCCGAGACCAGGCTCCCGGTGTGGGATGGTTCTATCTCTAGCGCGTGCCAGAAAGATTCTAGGGCTTTCTTGTCATTTCCCTTTGCCTCATGAAGTAAACCTGGAAACATACATATTAGTTTTCAATTGTATATATATATTCAGGGTTTCGTGCAAAGTTCAAACTTGAAACTAGAGATGGGAAAGTTTGTGGAGTGGAAAAAATATGTTGTACACCAACCAATCAATTTTAACGACTGATGCAACAGTACTGATTCATGATTTAAGCATCACCTTTCACAGAATCGGAAAAACAGAATACCAAACTAACAAGGTTCACAGCATAAACTGTAATTTAAACAACATTAAGCAATTAGTACACAAACATATTGAAAATCCACGTGTATAAAAGTTTAAATTTAATATATCGGTGCACAAAATTGTTTTATTTGGAAATGATTAGTTCTAAACCTCTAACAACACCAGCATGATCGAACAACTAGTACATAGTTAGAGGATTTGAGTTGAAATATTGGTGTGGGTGTAGACTGGTATACATAAATGACGTGTTTTTAAAAGTCAAAATCCATTAATATGATGTGCTAATGATTAGAACTTGATAGGCATACTAAACTTGGAGTAATACATAAATGAATTTTCCTACTTTAATTTTTTTTCTTGATTTTGAATTCACAAAGGTAGTTAGACAAATAACAGCCAATTGGTTCCCATAGCACAAACCTAGAAATTACTACTGGTAGGAACAATAAGAAGGGGTTTCCAAGTCTACATTTAAATTTCACCCCAAAAAACAGCAGAAAAATGAAATCAAGAAATTTGGACACCACAAACGCCATAAACTAAATCACTATTTGTTAGGTTGCACAAGAAGTCAAACCATACATCAGTCCTCTCATACTAGGGTTGGCTCCTTAACTTCACATAAACAACAGGAAAGAAAGTCGATCTATTCGAAAAGCACAAGCCTAAAAAAATATTAACCTTTTTCTGTGGAATTGATATGTATAAGATCTTATTGGTTACATACATATATATAATCTTCTATTCTCTCTTTATCAAAAGCCAGTCGAGAGTCTAAAAATTGAACGTGGGAGACTCATGATAGTATGTAACATGAAACTACATCAATAAGAAGGTAATTAAAGCTAATCTGCAACTTAATTTACAGGAAAAGAAAAATGTTTGATAGCAAAGATGCCAACGAAGTAACACAACTATGCGCAAGTGTAAGTGAATACACGCATCTCTTTATATACCTTATAAGAGAATCACGAATCTGGGGGAATTCAAACAGGGAATAAGTTTATGAGGACGATTTCACAGAACTCAAGAGCAAGCAACTCATTTTGAGGTTGTAAACCATGATTATTCGCAACTAACATATGCAGATATTATCACAAAAATGAAAGCCATAAAAGTAACCAAATACCAGCACAGATACAAAATCAAAATCAGAGATGTCTCTCTTACAGACAGAAAACGGGAAAGGTTACATGCATCCGAGCAAATTCTCTGGTCACTAGACACCTAGTCTACTTATGCAGAATTACATTTTACAACATTCAGTTTTCAAAAAATATTCAGTTTTTAAAAAGATATTCATCTTAAACCCTCATAGCCTCATTCTTGGCCTCCAGATTTGACTTCACATCTATGATCTATCTACCAAAAATGGTAACTTCCCTACGAATATACTAAACCTTGGAGCTACGAGATCTGTGCTTAACCTCTCAATTCTCAATTAACAACCATTGCACCCTGTGCATGTTTTGTTTAAACATCGAACTCATTTAATAGGTAAGTCCTAAGTGAAACAGATCAGCTAGAATTAGGAGGTAAATTTACGGTAGTTAAAAAGTGCAAAGAAAAATCCTGATTGGTTGAGTAGCATAAAATGTTGATTATAATATACCCTTTTCGACAAGGCCTACATACTATGAAAAGTACCGATGAGTAGACAGGCAAAAAACTAATGATAACATAGAACTATTACCGATAATATGCCATCTTGAAGCAGAATAAGGACTGATAATCTCTGACTTGGAAACACAAATCTCAGCATCACTCCACTGCGACATGCTTATGTATACACGTGCCAGATCATGCCACGTTTCCAATTCCAAATTCCCGTTACAGATCTGCCAAATTGATAAAATGCCAACATTAAATAGCAGGTATAATACTATTTTAAATTTTCCTGAAAATAATTATATGGAACACATGCCACATGGAGTGGCATAGGACTAAACTAGTATAGGCAACCAGCAGGATATGGGTAAATTATGGTTTCGTAAACTAATTTATCGTCAAATTTCGATTTTGAAACAGACCAATAAAAACTAGCAATTAGTACCCAAAACTAACTCTTCTCTTTTTCGCTTTTGTATACTACATAGAAAATACCATACTTTGAGGACTAAATTAAGAAAATTCGATAGGATAGATAAATATTTGTAGTTGAAGTATCCAACCAACGGTTCTTTGCTAATTTAGATACAAACTGTACTAAATCGATCCAGAAACAAATCATAATAATTGTAGATTGGTGTATAATATTGAAATAGGGTAATACATGAATGTACGAAACTGTAATTAACCTGAATATATGCCCCAGTTATGATTATTAACATACCTTCAAATGCTTCTTTGAAGATCGCAAGTAATTATTTTTAACTTGAAAAATAGCAAGAAGCTGAGTATATGTCTCAAGGGCCCCTTTCAAATTCCCTTGAGAAACTTGTAGTTTTGCTTTTGTCCGCAACAACTCTCCTTGTTCCCATATCCCGGTCTGATCCAAACCAGCATTTATAACACTTTCAGAATCAACGAACTGTTTATTTGCAGATAATATACGGGCCAGTAATAAAAATCCTCTAGCACGAGAGCCATTTTCCAATCTTAGCAAACACTTCGCATATGTCAGAGCATCATTTAGCTTTCTCTGCTCAGCATTTTCAAGGCTGAGATGGTAAACTATATCCGGGTCGCACATTTCCGTTACATCCACTGCTTTTTCCAGAAACACAAGGGCTTCATTTTGTCTCTTCAGTTTCTCATCATAGGGCAAAACCGATTGAGAACTAGCAGAAAGCGAGATACCATGTAAGCATTTTGCAACACCCACCATTTGATCACATTGTCCTTTCAAATTTTGGATAGCTCTATGAGAAAATTTAATACCCTCTTCTGCATAAACCAGGTTTTCCGCACAAAGCTTTGAACCAATTAATAAACCAAGCACATAGTTTAAATCGTATTTACCACCAGACATTTTCCGAACGAGATTAAGAGCATCTAAGTCCTTTCCAGCCCCATAATAACAGAGAGATAAAGTAAGATACATTTCATTTTTGTCAATAATCCCTGGAAACAATTGTTCCACTTGATTAGCTAGAGCTGTTAGTTCCCCTGAAATTGATAACGCATAAGTGAGATGGTCCAAAATCGAAGAGTCCCACTCGATTCTTTTGAGAGATATTTTCTTTAATAAAATCATTAAAAGAAGAATAGCCTCCTCCATGGTGTTCTTGGGTACAAAAATACTGTCTTTTTGGTAACGAAGGTTCGGTGGAGCAAAATCACCTCCACTGTATAAAAGATATATTGCAAATTCTTTTTGAATATTAGCTATAGTTTTTGGTTCAAGGTTCCAGTGATGGAGTAGGGACCTCCTATACGCCAATATAGCTTCAGCAGGGGAATCGGCGAGTTTATATAACTCTGGGAGTAATTCGACTGCCTTGCTTATGGTTTCTTGTAATTTACAATCAGCACCAAAGTTTTCGGGTAAGCCTCCTGGTAACGAAGATTCAATGATGTCTAGGATAATTTTGCACGATTGAGCCGCCACTGCATAATATTAAAGCTTTCGTAAGGCAAAATACTACAGGCAAGTACTTCACAACGACATACAATTCACTAAAAACGTTTAAAAGCGCCAAGGAGAGGTGAAAGATTCCCCAGAAATAGCTGATAATTATCATAGACATTTTCCAGAATGAGGGTACCAAGCCCTTAACGTAAATAGCACAGCAATCGTGTCAGATCTGCCTATAGTTTGATAGTCTTTGACTATATCAAAATAATGGGAAAGAACATCATCATTGTCATTCCTAATTTGATAAGCAGGAGCAACAATGGGGTAAAATTTGTATTAGTTTCTAATAAGGTTGCTACTTCAAAATTAATCCTCAAAAGACTCAAAATCTACGAACTTCTGAATACCTCCCAAAAGTTAGTTCAATGTCTTTTTTTTCTCGTGTGACACCTAGATTTTTAAACTCTATATTCACTTGAATTATAATTTCCCGTCAAATGTTGTAAGAGTACGACAAGCTTTATGTGAGAGGTTCCACTGGACCAAGCTCACAATATAGTCAACAAATCCCAAATGTAACTCTTTAGGGTCTTATTTAAATGATAATTAATAAAAGAACTGAGAAAAGAAATGTAAAGCCTTGAAACCAGTAAAATAAAGAACCCCCCCCCCCCCCCCCCCCCCCCAACAAACACAACACACACACATTATATATATTACACAGAAGCAGAGTGTACCTTTAAACCTTTCAAGAGCCTGCAATGACTTTGCTTTGAGATAAACTGATTCCAAGAGTAAACTAACCGCATGTATCGACATTAAAGGCGCAGGATCACCTTGCGAACGCCTTTTAGGCTTTTCTACTCTTCTTTTAGACAGGGTTTGTTTCATCTTCGGGGTCGCGGCAGCTATGTCTATTCCATCAAATACATGTAATGCAGCTTCAACATTTCCTTTTTGATATTCATATCTTCCCAAAAGTGCCCTTGCTTCCTGTAAAAAAATATAAGGGTTTTGAAATGAGTATTCAAGAATAGATTCTGAAACTGCCCGTGGAATAGGATTTTAGATGGTTCCATGTCCACTTTTTTAATACTATTATATTCACTAAATAAAAGCATACAACACATTCTGTGAATTGAAGTTTTCAGCTTCACAGAATTCCAATAAAGGGGACAAATTTTTGGTCGGTCTGTTTCCTTTTAGGTTTCAAGGATTTATGATTCATCAACAAATTTGAGAAGCCCCGAATTCAAAAACTACTGATTTTCTTTTACTCCCATATTTAATTTTGCTAAATCAAATTAGCATGAAAACAATGAAAAAATCATAAAACACACACTATTCTGCAAGAGAGCCAAAAATACCCTTAGCTTTGCAGAAAATTTTGAACAACAAATAAAAGGTTGTGAAAAAAAATTGAAGTCGGAAACAAGAAAAAAAAACAATGAGACTTGCCTTTAGCTTCAAACATAAAAGCAAGAACATGTCAATTATATATATAAATATAAAATAATGATAACTTTCAATCAAATTTGTTTAAAGAACAAAGATGTGCAAGAAATAAATGCAAACCTCGTAATTCAAACAACCATTTTCCCGCAAAGAAGATTCGGCCTCTTCAATATTTCCAGTATCGAGCTTATTTTCAGTTCCACCTGTCTGAAACAAAGTTTCACTAGCGGTGTAATCTTTAGTTGCAAGAGATAAAGGTGAAGATTCTACTTCCTCAACTCTATATTGCTCCCCAGAGCAAAGACACTTCATTATTTTGCGTAATTTAAGCCTTAAAGGAGCCCTCTTCAATTCAGTATTCGAACTTTCATTCCTCGTAGTCATATTGTCTCGCCTCTCTAGGACAACAAAAATAAATATTAGTGTACGGCAATTAAAAAAGGAAGCCCAGTGAACTTATGACAGCATAAAACTAGAACCCACATTCCTGTCAGTAACCAGACTAGCGTTAACTTTTAATTAACAAGACTGGGATTAGTGTTAAATTATTAATAATACGTAGCTCGATCTACAACCTGTTGCTTCAAGTTTTACATCCTATTTTCGAATAAATTTTTTTGTCGCATGAACATATACCGGCGACAAGCATTCTTGGTAAAGACGAGACTATAGAAATTAGAAATGGTAAATGATATTTGCCTGGAATGAAACGAATAAGTCCCACAAATAAGTCTAAAGTATTCACATAAAGTAACACATTCAAGCTGCTTTCATAGACTCCTTAGCAAATCAACTAAAAACTCTTTAAGCTATGTTTGGCCATAAAGTTACTAGGCAACCCTATCATATCTCAAGAACTATTTTCTTGGAAGTCAATTCCCAATATGGAAAATTGTTCGCTTCCGATAATCATTACTTATCACTAAATGGTGTTTCTTATCATAGTTTACTGATTTAGAAACTCATTTTCCTGTACCGTACCCGTCTCTAGTTTAACAGTCAGATACTGAGAGATTCACTTATGATTTATTTCTTACACTTGCAAAATAAGCAATAAGTGATTATTTATCATATTGTCTCTTATCTTAGTTTACCAATTAAGAAATGCAAAAACTCATTTTCTATACCGTACCCGTTTCTAGTTTGACAGAATTTTCACAAACAAATGGAATAGAAACACAATCTGGGTAAGTTTCTTCGTATCTTTAGGGTCAAATCATGCATTAGAGTCACAGCCAAAGCGCAAAATCCTAAAAGAATCCATATAACATATTGCAATTTAGTTTGTGAAATTGAAGGCTACAGCTGCGAAACCTAACATTTAGCTCAAAACACGTTTTTATGTTCTGTTTTAAAAAAGTGCACTTCGTAGTAAAAAAGCTCAATTCAAAGCTTAAATAGCTCGCTTTTCCGCTTTTAGCAAACCTCTTGAAAAAACGCTTTAGCTAAGATTTTACCTTTTAAACACTGTTTTTAAGACATAATTCCCATTACAAGCTCAAAACAAAAAGAATCCACAATTAATTACTCGAAAATCAAAACACCTCACCAAACTAAAGAAACAACGCAAAACCCAACAATTTCTCAGCTAATTAATTACTCTCCAAAATAAACAATTCAACAATAATTATTATAAGCAAACAAAACTTGAAAGTTCCATTTTGTCCAAACAAATGGAACTAGCAAAGAAATTACGTACTTTTTAAAAAAAAATTGGGATCACATCCCACGTTAGAGTCATAGCCAAAGGCAAAAAAACCTATAAAAATCAAAATAAAAAATCATAACGCAATTTAGTTTGTGAAATTAAAGGCCAGAGCTACAAACCCTAAGATTTCACAAGAGTTTTTAGCACAAAACACCATAATGAGCCATAACTCCCATCTTAATCTCAAAATTAATACATAATTCATAATTAATATCTGGATAGTCAAAGCAAAAAATTCTAAAAAAAACACCTTAAAAATCAAAATGCAGTTTAGTTTACGCAATTGAATCCTATAGCTACAAAACCTAACATCTAACAAAAAGGTTTTAGCACAAAACCCCATAATTAGTCAAAATTCCCATTCCAAAGCACAAAATTAATACATAATTCATAATTTAATTACCTGAATAGTCAAAGCGAAAAATCCTAAAAAATCTTACAAAAATCCAAATGCAATTTAGTTAACAAAGTTGAATCCTATGGCTACAAAATCTAACCTCTCACGAAAGGTTCTAGCACAAAACACCATAATGACTCATAATTCCCATTTTAAGCTAAAAAATAATCCATAATTAATATCTGAATAGTCAAAGCGAAATATCCAAAAATGTCTTAAACCCCCATTATGAGTTATAATTCCCATTTTAATCTCAAAATTAATACATAATTCATAATTAATATCTACATAGTCAAAACGGAAAATCCTAAAATATCTTAAATCCCCACCATTCCCATCAACATAGCGAAAAACCCAAAACACAACAATTTTCGAAGATAATAACACAACAATTTCCTATTTAAAGCTCAAAATTAATATAAAATCCATAATTAATATATATATATAGTCAAAACGAAAAATCCTAAAATATCTTAAATCCCCATCATTCTCATCAACATAGCGAAAAACCCAAAACACAACAATTCCGAAGATAACAACACAACAATTTCCTATTTAAAGCTCAAAATTAATATAAATTCCATAATTAATATATATATATAGTCAAAACGAAAAATCCTAAAATATCTTAAATCCCCATCATTCCCATCAACATAGCGAAAAACCCAAAACACAACAATTCCGAAGATAATAACACAACAATTTCCTATTTAAAGCTCAAAATTAATATAAAATCCATAATTAATATATATATATATATATAGTCAAAACGAAAAATCCTAAAATATCTTAAATCTCCACCATTCCCATCAACATAGCGAAAAACCCAAAACACAACAATTCCGAAGATAATAACACAACAATTTCCTATTTAAAGCTCAAAATTAATATAAAATCCATAATTAATATATATATATATATAGTCAAAACGAAAAATCCTAAAATATCTTAAATCCCCACCATTCCCATCAACATAGCGAAAAACCCAAAACACAACAATTCCGAAGATAATAACACAACAATTTCCTATTTAAAGCTCAAAATTAATATAAAATCCATAATTAATATATATATATATAGTCAAAACGAAAAATCCTAAAATATCTTAAATCCCCATTATTCCCATCAACATAGCGAAAAACCCAAAACACAACAATTTTCGAAGATAATAACACAACAATTTCCTATTTAAAACTCAAAATTAATATAAAATCCATAATTAATATATATATATATATAGTCAAAACGAAAAATCCTAAAATATCTTAAATCCCCACCATTCCCATCAACATAGCGAAAAACCCAAAACACAACAATTCCGAAGATAATAACACAACAATTTCCTATTTAAAGCTCAAAATTAATATAAAATCCATAATTAATATATATATATATAGTCAAAACGAAAAATCCTAAAATATCTTAAATCCCCATTATTCCCATCAACATAGCGAAAAACCCAAAACACAACAATTTTCGAAGATAATAACACAACAATTTCCTATTTAAAACTCGAAATTAATATAAAATCCATAATTAATATATATATAGTCAAAACGAAAAATCCTAAAACATCTTTAAAACCAATAATTCCCATAAAAACAGCAATTTCTGAGATGATAACTAACGAAAATAATAAAAGAAACGAATAATAAAGAATAAGAAAAAGTACCTGAGAGAATTAAGGAGAGAGAGAGTAAGGGTTTTCATCTCTCTTTTTATTTTATTTTGACCAATCACGTATTTATTTCATTAAAATAAAATCCCCTTTAGTTTACTTTTCCCTTTTTAATATTTGCTTTTCCTTCTTTTAGAAGATTATGAATATAATTTAAGGGGCGTTGAAAACAGAAAATAGAATATGCACAGTATTTATAAATATATTTATATTTATTATTTATTATTTATTTATTATTTATTTATATATATATATATATATAGAGAGAGAGAGAGAGAGAGAAGAATGTGCCTGCAGAATAGAAGATCGATACGAATAAAGAATTTGAGGGTTTATTACTTTTTTAATTGGTCTGTTACATGTTTGGTTTGGTTTTTTTAATTTATTTAAAAAACCATTCGTCTTTATATTACTGTTTTTTTTTAGTTTTAAAAAAACTAAAAAGTCACACATTTTAGATATTTTAATAGATTTATCGTCATCATTTACATAATTTAATTGAATATTGATCTTAAGTCGATCAAAATTTCATTTGTAGGCTTGACGTGTTACTTGATCGTTTTGATCTGAGATTTTTATTTTGAAAATTTATCAAAATAAATGTATTATAACTCAATTTTTGATTGATAAAGCAAAAGCATATTGGCTAATATATTTTTAACTTTTTGACAAACACTCCTACGTGTTTTTTAATGCAAACTTGTTTCTACTGATTTTTAAAAACAAATTTTTAATAAAAAAAAAAAGTTGATGTTAAACGGAACCTTACTTGTATTTTGCAACCTCACTAAATAACCGTTTGGTTTTTCAAAATATGTAAGAAAAAATAACAAGATAAAAGATGGCATGAAAAGTGATTGTCCAAAATTGAGATTATTTTGGTAAATATGATACACTCGTCATATTTTATTAAAATTTGTGGAATTTCAAGTGATACATAATTTAGTGACATAGGGTGTACAAAATAGTAGTATGTCACATAGATGTAAGATTTTTGATACATTTACAAAGAAATCAATAATATCCAATGATTTACTACCATAATTAATAGAAAAAATACATTTATTGTACTGTAATATCGGTAGTTAACAATTTAGTTACTAGAATACCCGTTTTAATAATTTAGGTGCTAACGTCGACTAATAATAAAATAAATCCTTTTTGTTGAAAATAAATTATTCCATCTAATTAAGAAACCGTAAAACCCGGCTACCATAACATCAATAATGTTATAGAACCAGATCGACTCAACCAGGCTGATTACAATATAGTCCTTTTATTTAATTTTTAGAATTCTTTTGACACCCAACAAAAATAAAAATAAAACCTCAAATATAATATTTATGGAACCCTAGTTGAGACTACCCTAAACTTAAATATTAATTAAAAATATTTAAAATTTTAATGATTTTAATATATTTTATTTGACGATTCAACAAAATAAAAACTCAAATATAATATTATAGAACCCTATTTGAGACTACCCTAAACTTAAATATTAATTAAAAATATTTAAAATTTTAATGATTTTAATATATTTTATTTGACGATTCAACAAAATAAAAAATCAAATATAATATTATAGAATTCTATTTGAAACTATCCTAAACTTAAATATTAATTAAAAATATTAAATATATTGCCGAATATCATACTCTTAAATTTCGGTGTGAAAATAAAATTCTAAATTTATATTAAAAACTAGTGTGTTGAGAGTCTGGTTGAGTCTATCTGACTCGTTAGCGTTATTCCCATAACATAAGTACACTTTTTTATGTCATATAGTCAATTTCACAAACACCTTATTATAGGCACTTATGCTTTTTACCCGTAAACAACCATTTAAGTTATAGTATTCCAGTATTTAATTAAAAACCATAGTTTCACAAGTTTGAAAACTACAAAATGAACTACTCACAGTAAAAGACTTCCGGAAAAAAACAGTAAGAAGAAAAAACATGTCAATAATATTGTTTACCGGGTTGAGTGTCTAAAATATTTCAATACATCCAACAATATATTTTGCGGGCTGGGGTTCCCAAAACCTGTGTTAACCAGCACGAACTCGCAATACATGTATATGTGTGTAGAAATAGAGAAGAACTGTTTATATAATGCTTATGGAAATCAAATAAATCTAATTCCAAAAAAAATAGGAAAAGATTGTGAATTAAACAATGGGGAACATAGAAGGGGGCATATTGAGTGCACAGACAATCCTAAGTCCACTACATGTCTGTGTTATGATATGTGTAAATAGCATTATTGGCAGCGGCGGAACCACTGTTGGCAACCGTCGCTCCAATTTTTTTTATATATATAAAAATTTAGAAATCTAAAGTTTTATACATTAATATCATTAAATAAATAAATAGTAACTTAGTTCAAATGTTAAACATAAAGTTTTTATATCACAACATACCGAATTCGAATATTGTGGCTATTTTTTACTTTTTATTTAATTAACATTAGGTTACTGGTTAACTTCTCCATTAATTAATTGTATCTTTAAACTATTATTACAAGTTTTATAAACAAATAAATGTTTTTGTCTAATTTCATAGTTATATTACAACAAAATTCAAACTAATAAATTCGTATTTGTAGTCAATTTTTTGTATCGTTTGAAATTTTTAGATCAATGGACAAGTCAACTAAGTTTTAAACTTCAGTTTTTATTTTTATTTTTTATACTGTTTATTGTTATTGTACTAAAAAAAAATAAACGTTTTAAATTTTTAGATCAATGGACAAGTCAACTAAGTTTTAAATTACAGTTTTTTTTATACCGTTTATTGTTATTATACTAAAAAAAAATTAACGACCCAAAAATTGAATACTGGTTCCGCTAGTTAAAATAAAGTATGGAAAGTGAGGGTGTTCGGGAACAAATAATAATTGATCTGAAGATCTAGTTAACAAAGATAGCAGTGGCCAATATGCCAATCATTAGACCTCTTAAGATAATCTAAGAAACAAGAACTCCAATAAAGTTTTCCCATAATTTAACTAATAAGACTATACATGTATGGTATCTCTCTCACACACACAAACAAACACGTACTTTTAAGGGAGTCTTTTGGTGAACTACAAAAGTGAAAAAGTTATAATAGCTACAAAATGTACTTTATTTAAGCATGAAAATCTCAACTTTCTTTGAAAATATATATGTCTACAATTCATAAAATATATATGTTATATTTTTTCAACGGACAACGTTATTGTCAGGTCATTGTTTACGTTTTTTTTTTATCGAATTGCATTAATTAAAAGATGAAATTAGATGAGTCCGACGGACAACAAAAACATTATATTTAGCAACATGATATAAATGTCATGTGCGAAAGTCAAAAAATGTTGAAGTGAGGCATTAGGAGTAGTTCAAACCCGATTGAATTATTTTATCCGGTCTTATTTTCAAATTGTGTTCATAATCCTATTAGATTTATAATACCTCGAAACGAGGCCTTAAATTAGTAAGTCAATGGTTTAGATACGTCTTTGTTAATAAATTACTTTTGGGAGAAAAAGATGTATAGTATTGTGTACTATTGGATGTTACAATTTTGATACATAATCTTTGTTTTGTGCTAGTTTTGATCCATATTTACCAAAATTAATCTAATTAGGGGACTGCTGTTAAGCAAAATGACGTAATAACAGTCATGTGCTCACACATATTATGGCATAGCGAGTTCATAAGCTAAAAATAAATCAACAAAATATACCTCCGTCCCAAATTACAAGGCATATACGAAACAAAATACAACTTTAACCGGCAAATAAATCGTAATATTTTAAAAAAAAATCTATTATATAGTTTAATATTTGAACTATGTAGACAAATTTTAAAAAGTATAATTTCGACAATTTAGATACAAATTACTAACCGGTAAAAATTGCACGTAAATTCGTATAACTTTATAATTTGAGAGCGATGGATATATGAGATATGATATGAGACACGTGACGGATACAAAACCACAATTTTTTCATATTTAGGTCGTTGGAAAAAATATTTTCAAAGTTTAATCGCCATCTGTTATAACCATATGATTGAATTTTTAATTTTTTAATTTTGATATGAAAAAATGGTAAATAATAAAAAGAAATAATGTGAAAAAACCCAATGAGTATTTTGTATGTCATCGCTGATACTGATTTGTAGTGAGAGAAAAGGTTTAATAATCTCACTCCCTCTCAAATTTATACTTCTTATTTGTTCTGTAATTTTTACAGTTTTCATTTGCTAGGGTTCTTGAAAATAGAATTTTGGGTTGCTCGGAATTAAATAAATAAATTAAAGAGTTCAACCCAAAATTTGAGATTAGATCATTAATTTGTTCCTTTTTAGAGAATTTAACCTTGAAAAGAAACATCAATGTCAAGTTATTTGAAGTAATACCGAATTTCGTCTTAAAATTATTTAATTCATTGTCAAGTTGGGAAATTACTTGTTTGTTTAAGAAAATTCTCGAATGGAAAAATGCAACAACTTCATGCGTTTTATAACTATACATTATGATTCAGGGTAGACCCGAGAAAAAAAATCTGCCTGTTAAATTGAGGTGTTTTATTTGTGTCTGCGAGACTCGTATGTTTTGAAAAGAAAATCAGGACTCTTATATTTTGATCATAGTTATAAAAGTCGCAAGGCAGTAGGCGGGCGGTAAGGGGCCGCCTACTGCCTAGGCGCGTCTAGACTTAAAGTCTTTTTTTTCATATTTTTAAACAGATAAATAGTTGTAATTTTTTGTAAACATAAGTAATAATAACAATATAATTCGAGAATTCATGACTTTTTAAACCAGTCATATGTAGATACGCGATGTCAATAGGCATCAACCGATAATCAAAGAAAACCAGTTCACAAGTCGCAGCAACTAAATTAAATAGATATCGGATTCCACATGAAACACAGAGTTCAAAATGAGCAAAAGCAGCAAAAGCAAAGGTATCTGTTTGGTTGAGCACTTAGCAGTTAGGCTTATGTGTGTGTTTTTTAAAAAGCTCAGTTTGACCTCCTAATTACGCCTAACTCGCCTTTGACTGCCGTTGACTAAAATTTCGCCTAAATTACTCCACCTAGCATAAATCTAGGCTTACACCAGCCGCCTCGCGTCTAGACGCGCCTTTTAGAACACTGACTTCGATACATATGTTTGGATTTGTATATTTGAGAAGAAATTATACTAGTGAGTTTGTCTCTTGCATTTTAGAAAGAAATTATATCATTGATTCCAAATGAATCAAAATAGTGGAAAATAATGATACTGGTAAGAAAAAGGATGTGGCCATGCTGGTGATTTTGTTTTGTAAGTCATTTTATTATGTTTTCTTTGCTTGATTTGATTATATCACTTGGGTTTCGTTTCTTTCGTTGTCAATGCAATTGAAAGAATTTTTTAAAGTATTTTTTACTTGTTAATGCTTACAATTTTTGTAGAACTTACGATAGCGTGCATTGATGTGGCAACCGTGTGTTGGCAGCATTTCGTGGAGTGAATTTCGAGACGCTGCAATTGCTTTTGCTAATAAATGGAACAAATACAACCACCTTCTTCAGTGGTCATGGCTCCCTTCTCCCGGACGCCATATTTTAGGAGTAGGTTCCACTACATCACTTTTGCTTACTCTTTATGTAATTTGTTGCTTCTTGTCTACTTTCTTAATGGCAATACTATGCTTGTCATGAATCATGATTAGTGATATATCTACAACCCCAGTGGCAGATTAGGTTGCAGAATGGTATGTTGCACGTAGATACACTAGCTTAGTTGTACTGTCATTTCGACTTGTCGCATATAATAGGGAGTGAAAATAATATACCTTTTATACTGTCTGATCGGTGAGTTACATAAATTTGTCTTTCAATTTTTGTAAAGTTTTACGACCCGAGAATCTAGCAAAACCTATTTAAAATGACTGGTTGTCAGTAGTGGTGTTCTGGAGGACCAGAACGAGAGAGTTTCAGGTTTTAGTAGTGAGAATCGAAACGTGGTAGGCAGGGGTTTGAGGGAACTAAGTAATTGTGGTTCACCTCTGCTTTCAGTCTCCAAGATGGGCATTAGTATACACAGAAGTTGTTTATTGTTACTCATTCTGTTTCAATTTGTTCTCTTGCTCATCTGTTTCTTTTTGTGATATTGCAAAATGTTGTCGGCTTCTAAAAGATCCAGAAGGTTTTTTTAACTTTTCACTTTGCTCTTTATGTTCCAATACATTTCCCTACTCATAAGGGACCAAATATGATGAACAAATATAATTTAAGAAGTTGCGACTTAAAATGAAAGAGTGCAAAGCTATGTGCTTGAATTAAATCGTTGAAGGAGAGTCTGGAACAATTGAATAAAGTGACCAAAAGGCTAAGCCGTGAAAAGAAGAGCTTATCCAAGAGCTTACTTCTTAGAGACGGGTACTATCATCCTAAATCAATCTTAGAGTAGGTAGAGTGGTTCATTTTATGGCTGAAAAACAAGTATTATTAGTGCTAACAGATACCCTTGCTCAAACTTTCCTATGCAATTGCGCAACACTGTTTGATTAAGGCGGGTCCCTCTACACGTGATTAAATAAAGAGACAGTTTAAAAGCGATGTTTACATTGGACTCCTCGTATGACAATAACTTATGGGACCGAGGGACTATAAAGATGATGATGCTCCAATATACCAGATTTGAGCTCTTTTAATACGTTTTGAATTCTTTCTTATGTGTTTCAGGAACAAGGTTACCTATCGCTAGAAAAAGTGCTACTTCACAGGTCTATTAAGGTGTGGCCATAGTTATCTTTCGGAACCTTAAGGTCACTTAATTCTCTATTCACTGCTTCGTTGAAACAGACATTGACATGGAGAATTCCCTTGTTTTCCTGCTATTCAGATTTATGCCTAAAGAAAGTGCAAGTAAAGTTGATAACAAAAAAGTATTCGGGACAACTGTTTAACAAGCTATTTTTGAAATCTACATTCTAGACATATTTTCAGTAGAGTCTGTTTTCGAAACAAGTAAACAGAAAAAGTCAACCACTTCATATTTATTACTTATACAACCATGGTTTGAGATATATTTATTCTTACCTACGGTGTTGAACTACTTTATACAGGAAGATCTTGAAGAAGGAGATGAAATACGAAGAGAAAAAGCCACTTGTTCTGTTCACGATGATGATACTGTTGATGATGCAAGTTTGGTATGTTCATTATTAAGTATAATCCTTATATTTTTAACTAGCTGTTCCTTCCTTTGGGTCTTGACTACAATGCTGAAAAAATAGACCAGGCTGTGGAAATAGTTTTTATCAGATTGAATTGGTTAATGGAGTTGAGTTCCTTTCTTCAATGTTAATGAACAGAGTGTGTAATAGTCCAATGCTAAAAAATCATAAAACTAATACATTTTCCAGGTCCAGAGCTATGGTCATGAAGTACATAGATTTGACTTCCATATTGTGTACAGCTCATCATTCAAGGTTCCATTGCTTTATTTCCGTGCCTACCACACAGGTACACTGACTAATTTAATTTAATTATGTCATGATCATAGTGGTCAAACTTTATGTAGAAGCTTATTCTGTAGTAAGCTTGATATCCTTTTGACATGTAATGATTCTTGTACTTCTGGATATTAGGACTACAAAATATTCTTTTGAACTTGCATAGAAGGACTTGCTAGTTTGAAGAGAAATTCTATGAAAAAAAATTGTTCTATAATTTTTGTTGAAAAAGCTGGAGAGCTATGAAATAGCATCCTGTTCATATCGAAACTGTTTTTGAGGCAATAGTAACTTCTTGGACATATGTAAGAGTGGACTCGTTTGACATGTTTTGGCTGCAGAAAAATGTAATTATACCTTTTCCACATCATCATGCTTTCTTTTTTGGTATGTACAGACATACATGTTATGTTTTTGGTATATATAGAAAGGGTAATAATTATGAAACGTAGTATTGTCCTAGACATACATGCACGAAAGAGGGAAACGTTGAGGTCCAAGCTTTGAGTTTCTTCGTTATTTTACTTATCTGTGATTCAGCCAAAAAAAAAATGACTTTATTGTTCATGTTATGTTTTTTTTGATCCAAGGAGAAATGTAACGCTTCTCAAGGATTTATCTTTGGGTATATAACCATTGGTGACAAGTAGGTCCAAAAACATCATGTTCCCTTAATTAGTCAGTATTATTATTGAGATGGATAGAGGAAATAGCAAAAAAAGTTGTAGGGGTCGAGGTTCGTTCTATTCCTATCCTAAGCTTAACAATATCTTTGAGGTTTCGTTTTACAATTCTAAGTTAATAGTCATTATTTGTAGTCTTTTTTCTTGTCCAGTACCTGGTAAGAGTCCGACTCAGTAGTCAATTCTTTTCTTTTATATAACATGAACAATGATTCCTTAGTGTATCAAAAGATCATAGTTGCAAATTGCAATACATTAGTAACCCTATTTACCGGTATCTATAAGTTTTATGTCTTACCTATATTATCTTCTACTTTTCCTGGAAGTTCATATATGATTTATAATGTTTGTAATTTCTGATTCCAGTTAGATCTTTTGAGTTGTCTAACTTTAAAAACATAAAACAGTCAATCTTGTTGTTAACACCATTCTTTCCACTAGTACACATAAAAATCCTGTTTGTAATGCCGACACCTCAATATCTACATATTTTCTCTTTAGTTTTGCTTCTTAACTTTATTGAAAATAGTCGATTTGATACGTCTTTACTTTCTCTATTTGTATCTAACCCTTCTTAGCATGCCACTTGTTTTCTGACATTATGGTCCAAATACTGAATAGATGGCCAACCTTTGGCATTGGATGACATTGAAAACTATCTTTCCGCTGATTCTGCAAAATTGCTGATGGAATCAAAATGGACATTCGTAACTCAAGAGGTACATTTCTTTTCTAGTGCTGACTGTTATGAGTAAAAATAAATACTATGAAGGAAATATGTGCATGTGTGTGGTGGTGGTGGTGGGGTGTATGTATCTGTGGATGGGGGGTGGCTTTCAATTATGTCGTCCATAATCAAACAAAAGATCCAAAACGCAACATCTGGCATAACAGAAAACGAATATAGACATGTTGAACAAACAGAGCTGTGAATGCAAATCAAATAATAAGTCTGAAAGTCACCAAGACAAACTAAGTAGCTCTGATTGCTTAGCCTAGCCCAAGACGATAACTGATAATCAGAAGTCCAGCTACCGCCAAACGCCTTTGTGGGGACGGGTGGCTTAAGATGGCAAGCCAATGCCTGGTGAGTAGGCTCTCAAGACGGAATTTTTTGAAACAGCGGTTTGGCTGTTTATAAAGCGTTAACAGCAAGACAAGTTTGCTGATAAATGATGCTTTAATATTGAAGCCTTTATGGCAAATGACCATAATTAATTATAGATTGGGAGAAAGTGACTTAATTATGCTTTTTCCTGCGACGTGATCATCCTTTTTTCCCTTTTCTTGTTTCATTACCGATCTTGTTTCTCCTTTTTTTTCCGTTTCTGAAAAATTGAAGATGAGAACACGTCATGACTCATGAAACAGTATGAGTCATTGGTACATGCTATTATTGACTATGCTTATTTAGTGTTGTTGAAGTGTATATTGGTGTAGAGATGTTGGTAATGAGGTGTAACAGTTATGGTGAGGGATTAAATTTTCATAACCAAAACTAGCACTTGTTAGAAAAATGACAACAGAACACAAACGTAAGAATTCCATTTATCACGTGTTGTCGTGTTTATATAAGAACGGAAACATGAAAAGTTTGTTTTGTTCAAAAGACAGACTATTTTTCAGTATCATCTTTCTTTTTGATGTATTATTATTGCCCCTCCCTATGTAAAAGACTAAAAGTAGCATAGAATTAACTGCTTTAGTTTCGAATCATCAAATGTTTACTTCATAGTTTGTCAGGGTTAACTCTTTAAGGATTTTTTCCAGGAACATCCATATTTAAATAGGCCGTGGTACATGCTACATCCGTGTGGAACTAGTGAGTGGATGAAGCTTCTGATAGAAGCTGATTTATCACAAGCAACAGAAGATAAGAAATTTGAGAAGTATCTGCTTTCATGGTTCTCAGTTGTTGGCCAGGTGTTTGGTCTTAAGATCCCACTTCAGATGTTAACTTCCTTTGATGTGGTGTGACAATTGCTTTATCCAGGGGATTTATATATCTCTGTTCGTGGTTTTATGTTTATGATATTTTAATTTAAATCACATTTAACTCTTAAGTCATTGGCTTTTGCATCGTGCATTTTCATATCTTAATTTTGGCTTTTAATATCTCGCATGTTTACTTTACAAAGGGTTTGTGGACCACTTAAGCTGTGCCGAGATCAGATGGGGTTGGTCACGTTTTACCTAAGATTGTACATGGTATGTGCTCCAAGATCCTGTCTTAGTTGAATATTTTATGAAGCATAAAAAGGCTTGTGTATTAGGAATTGATGAAAACATGTAAGCTGTATTCAGGTTAATGAAAAGGCTTTGAGCTGTATTCTGGTTAATCCCTTGATTCTTTGCAAATCCAAATCAAGTATGATGAATTTTTTTTTGAAATTGCCTATAGACTACTTTTCGACCATGAATACCAGACATTATCGTCTTGCAGGTTATGACCGTTTTAGTTGGCTGATTTTACAAGAGTAATATACCACTTGGTAAGGAAGAAGAATTTTCTGATTGTAGCTCGTATTGTAGCTCAAACTATGAGCATGATGGAAAGCAAGTAATAATGGCTTGGAAGTTGGAACAGATAGTAACAAATACATAATCAATTGAAACACAGCTTAAAATATCAGCGGAGAAACTTGTTTAAAAGTTAATCTCATAGAAAACTGGAGGGATATTCTTACAAGTGGCTCTTAAGCAAAGAAGAATGACACATTCACCCAAAAATAGTGTATACCATAATTTTAAAATTACTCTTAACAATAAATCAAATGAACTACGACCTACTAACTTCGCGGAAGCTTTTTTAGCCACCGATATCCTCCATTTTGTTTCACTGCTATAAAAATGAACCGCATAACAAGTTGAGTTACACCAGATTATGCAAGGATTCCACCCCTATGGGCTTCGTCTTGTATCTCTTTCTTGATCAGAACCAGAATCTGAACCCGAATTTGAATCTGAAGTTAAATCTGAACTAGTTTGCTTTTCATCTGTATCTTGTGGATTTGAGTTTTGATCTGCTGCTATTCGTGTGAAGCATACGAGAAATTCGGTGTTGCCCTCAGCACCCTTAAGTGGGGACTCAATCCACCCTTTACTTTGGAAACCAAAATTCTCAATACCAGCTGTGATCCTCTCACGAACCTACGGAAAAGGAAGTCAACTTCAGCATAAATTATAACTATTATTCCCCCAAACCATGTAAATTATTCAACTTTAAAGTCAATGGAAAATTAGGGATTACATTAGTTTGCCAGTATCAGTATGAGTACTTTTGCCTAGATAATATTTCTTCACCGAGTTTAAAAGGAGGCTCTGGCAGCAAAAGGTAACGGCAAGAAGGAAGGTGAAGGAAGATGATAAAAAGCATCATTGACGCATTCTACTTGTTAGATAATCCGAAATAATAAGATCATCCTAGCTAGCAGCATAGTAGGGTAATTTGCCATTTGGGTCATATCAATGTTGTTTTCGTTTAGCCTTACGAGTACTCAAGTCATTATGTCCACTATCACTTATTTCCAACCATCAATTGTAAGCAAGATGACCAAGCAGATCTTGTTATACAATTCGAATTTCGGGATTTGAGTTTATATATAGCATGCATTTACATGTACAAACATACAGTTTAACTTGTTTTAGAAATTGATTTCTTGGAAATCAACTGTGTCTGATGGCCATAGAGAGGGGTTTTGGTACATAAATTAAAAGCAGGGAAATTCTAGTAAACATTTGTTTGTCACTCACAAGTGAGGTCACTGATCAATCACATCCGCTTATTTTTTTGGAGGAAATTGTGTTATTTCTACATAACTGTAGCTTGAGGCACTAATCAAATGGTATTCCAGGTTGAGTTACAAACTTACAATAATACAACAAGAAAGAAACATAAAAGGTAGTGTACAATTTATCCCAACATCTTAGGTATAGCATCCTGCACGTAGATACTGTCACATAGGAGTTTGTCAGTGTACTTCTTACACTATTTTCACAACCATAAAGTAGATAACACTACATATGAAGTGTTTAGTACTTTTATATGGCAAAATTAACAAACCTAATTCAGGGCCAGAAGGGAAAAGGAATTATCAAGTGGACCAAACTCTAAGATACTACATAATCGAAGAACTCGCAAAACTACAATTCTTGTGAAAGCAAGATATGAAGAATAAATAATGTCTTGACAAAAATAATATACATACCTCCTGGTGGACTAGGGGATCTCTAACAATTCCACCTTTTCCCACCTGCAGTAAAATTAAACACTTAATTCATGACTTATCTTGTCAGGTTTCAGTCTGCTTTTTCTTTGGCATTCTATAAATAGAAGTTTAATAAAACTAAATATGCAGATCTCCCTCAACTCCATCTCTATGCATTAAATTCACATCCCCAAGGGTTTTGCACGAAGATCACTCTTGCTCCCATGATACAAGTAAAAGGAATATTGTAATGTGGGGATAAATGACACTTTAGAGACAAGAGACTATTATGTTCTTTGGTGGAGGTGTTTATTGTATGGCAAATGATGAACTTAGATGTTTATCCCACAGTAAATGAGTTAAAAGATTTATCTTTAATAGTGGTTCTTTATAGAAAGATTGCACAAGCTTTGCATGCTTGTGCACCACAACTGTAAGTACTTGGTTACTCTCCTCTTCTTAGCAATTTTTTGTTTTTCTTAAACGACTGCATAAGTACACCAACACTTAATTCCCCCATTCCGGGTTTTTTCTCTCTTATCTTATTATGATTTGCATCAGGACACCTAAGCTAGAAACTCTTCTACACCTGATTGAGTACCCTGCATGCGTTTTTATTAATTTGAAAAGGCAGGAGTACATAAATTATCTTTTACACGAATTTAGCAAGACATTTAACGGTTGCATTGAATATAAATGATTCGAAGAACAATCATTACCCAGAGAAACAGAGAATAAAACTAACAAGAACGACAATATGAAAAGGAGGCTGATCAATAGATAAGACTAAGACAAAAAGAATTATGACAAGAACAATAATAAAGATAATGAAAATGCTTGACTTCTTACTTGACCTCTACGAGCTTCAAACTGGGGTTTAACTAGAGTAACCAGCGTAGCTTCTTCCTTCATTACATTGAGGACAGCAGGCATGACCTGCAACCTTGAGTTAAAAAACAGAAAACCCTGAACTAAAGAAAGTAGTAAAGAATGATCATTTGAGAACAGCCCAAAACTCACCTTTAGTATAGATATGAATGACAGATCCAATGTAACCAAGTCAACCTTTTGAGGAAGCCCAGGAAGATATCTTAAGTTTGTCCGTTCCACAACAGAAACGCGTTCATCGCGACGAATTTTATCCGCCACCTAGCGGGAAAAAAAACAGAATCAGTTAAACACTTAGGCCTCGTTTGGTTGTATCATTAGTACCTCGGGATCGGCCTACTAATCCCGTGGACCCCACAAATGCTATGTTTGGCAAAACATTAGACTCCGGACTAGTTATCCGGTCCGGACTAGAAATGATGGCAAAAAGGTGCATTTCCAATACCATAGGGGGGGTGGTATTAAGAATAGTCCAATCCCGGATGTATTACTTATCCGGCCTTCTTTTCAAATCCCATTCATAATACTACCGGATTGTTAATACCGGGATTAGTAATCCCGCAACCAAACGAGGCCTTAAACTGAGCATGTTATCATTTCAAGGGGAAAAAGGAGAGAAATTAAGACCAGTAAATTTATACCTGTCCGTATCCAACATCAACTCCATAAACAAATGAAGCACCATATTGAAGTAAACAATCAGTAAAACCTCCTGTGGATAAACCTGAATCAAGTGCTACTTTACCAGCAACATTTACATTTAATTGTTCAATTGCAGCCTCTAACTTATGTCCAGCCCTGAATAGACAAAAGCAAATTAAAGCCAACCAGAAATAGAGCAGTAAAATGATCAGAGCTATTTTTGGAGAATAATCACCTACATACGTATTTCGGTACTTCGGCCATGATTTCCACCACAGCTGCATCAGATACAGGGGTTCCAGCTTTGTTTACCACTTTTCCATCTACACACACTTTCCCTGAGGAGAGGGACGAAATCACCAAATAAATTTAGATTTTGATTATTTCACTACCGTCACCTCCCATAAATCTTTTGTATGCTCAATTCAGTTTTCATCAAGTATTGAAAGAAGTTAGTAATGGATTGTCTCTAGAGAAAAAGACCCGCCAAAAAATATGATAGCTTCTTTATCCAAAAAACTACTCCTCTAATGCAATAAATAGCATGCCGTACGGGAAAACAAAATATAGTGATAAACAATTTAGTAATGATCCCAGCCACTAAATTTATCCAGATTACAAAAAAAAATAGAGGTCTTGAATTTTAATCTTGCTATCGTCCTTTCAATGAAATTTTATTGACATTACTCTTCTTGACATGAACTTCCATGTCGTAGTTTCTCATAGTATATTTTAACTACCTAGGGGAAGACAGGTTATGAGGGACATTTACAACTTTTATCATTTTATAATAAACTATATGCAGATTCAGAAAGAGGGTGAATCAAATGATGAAGAGCTGTTTTTTTTTTTTGGTATGTGGGATGCTGGTGAGGGGCTGCTATGTCAACAAATTGAAGGGACAAAAAGCAGCCAGCCATGAAGGGGGTAGAGAGATTTTTCGCAGTAACTCGTATAATTTCACAAAATAACGAAACAAGAAAAAATAAACAGACGTACTTATAATCAGTATATTAGTATGTCGGACAGGACATATAATACTTATGCTGAGTCAAAATGCTAGCTGGTGGGGTCCCCAAATTTCCAATTTTTTTTGTTCCACGTACAGTAGTTGTCATATTTTATACAACAATTCACATGACTTCCAGTATAAACAATTCACTTCAGCATCCTCTTAAATGAAATCTTAACTCGGTCACTGTAAAAAACTTAAATTTCAAACCTATATAGCAATAATATTAACTTTCTGTGTGCATAAGTCAATGTTCTTCTCACTACAATGGACAAATTCAAACCTTGCAAAATCCATGATTGTATATAGGTTCGACTGTATTGCTGAAATCTCTCGAGACATATCTCGTCTAATCTTTTTCTCCTGAAAACATGAAAACCAGTGTACAGACATTTGACTATTTGAGTTGGGTATCTCTTCATTATATACACGAACTAACGAAAGAAAACAATGGTACATAAAAGAAACCAACGAAAGTGAGAAAGAACTCACTTCTTCTTCAGTTCCAAATTCTGAGACTTGTTAGTGGCAAAGCTTCTCACAGCTAAACCCTTGTAGATCTTGCCTTCTATAAATCAACAAAGAAAAATTAGGTAGAGGAAAATCATATACTACAAAATTTGAAACTCGAGAAAATGAAACTGCAGAAAAAAAAAATGAACATCAACTGGCAGTTTATCAGAGTAACATTTTTAAATTTCCACCGCTGCTCCCGCTGAAAAAAAGGGGGCGAAAAACGGCGCACTATGTATCTGTTTTTAATTTTACCCCTAGTCACCACGTGCTTCCGCTTTTCCGTTTTCTCAATCAACCACTATGTACTAGACAAAATGTATTCAATTTACTAGCATAATCCATTTTATTCAAATAACAAAAAAAGACCCAGTCTAAAAGCACTTGATTGTGAAACCCATCACTCTATTAATTATAGAATTATTATCTATATTCTTGTTTTCGAGAAAAAGATCATACCTTTACTAGTACATTGTTTCTAAAAACACCGTCAATGTAGTTTTCCTTTTGATTAATTGCTTCGTTCTTTTCACGAAAGTTTTACATTGAAACAAGCCATAATGTGGTCTATTTAAGTCATTTACAATCATTTTTCTTTACATAATAAGATGGTAAGTAAATACAACAAAAGAAAGGTAAAAGTACAATGTAGCCACCTAAAAAAAAACAAATAGAAACAAAACGTAATCTAGGTGCTGGTTAAATGAAATGGGAATTCTTTTAAATTGCCAATATAAATAAATAAATATATATATCGCTAGCTAGCAATGCTAAGGGCGCGTTTGGCATCGGGTTTTTTATTTAAAAAGCTGCTTAAAAAATTCAACGAGAAAAAAACTTGCTTAAAAGAATCTACAATGTAGTATTTGGCACCACCTTAGCTTTTTTACTTTTAAGCGACTTACGACTTATCTTTGCTGATAAGTCATTTTTTTTACTTATTTTAACTTATAAGTGACTTACGACTTATCTTTGCTGATAAGTCATTTTTTTTCACTTATTTTAACTTATAAGTGACTTGTAAATATACAAAACAATTTTATAGAAAACTTCTACTTTTGGTAATTTCTATGAGGAAAAGGTAAAAAAAAAAAAAACTGCTTTTAAGTTTTTTTTATAACTTTTTTGACCCAAAAGCTAATAAACCAAACACCCATAGTTTTGTTTTAATCAAAAGGCTAAAAAACCTAATGCAAAAAAAAAAAAAAAAACAGTAACCAAAGAGGCACAAAATCAATGTTTTTATGAATATTTTCAGCAAAATAAATAAATAAATATAAAAAGTAATGAGAGAGAGGCTAACCAGATAAGTTTGGGGCGGCGGATAATAAGCAATTTTTTCGAATTACGAAATTAATAATAATATTATTATTATTATTATTAATATTATTAATAGTGGAGTAGCGTGAAATTGGAAGCATTTTTAACAGCTTTAACGCCATTTTTATCAATCTATTCAAACTGTTTTACATTTTCTTTCTTTCTTCTTTTATATAGTATACGTCCGTTTGGTATCAGCTTTTTTACTATCATATTTTTAAGTTTAAAATCTGCTTTAGTAAAGCACTAGTAATAAAAACTCCGTACTATTCAAAATACACATGTCTGTTTGTTCGCTAAAAAACTTAAAAAATGTAAGAATCAAGGTTAATTTTTTTGATTTTTCAAACAAAATAACTATATAACATATTTTTTTTGATAAAATTTTAAAATATCGTACTTAAACGAGCAAGTAACACGTCACATAATACGATAGAATTTAGTTGGTTTAATATCATTATTCATTAAAAAATTTAAAATAATGACGATAAATCTACCAAAATCTCTAAAATGTGGGTTTCTTTTTTACTTTTTTTTTTTTTTTAGTTATATTGCTTCAGAATATATATTTTTAAAAGGTAAAAAAAAAAAAATGATGTCAAACTACATTTTCTATATTCTTATCTTAAACCCTGAGTAATTATATGGATAAATTGCAAATAACCCCCAATAACTATGTGTACTCTGCAAATAAACCCACAAACTATGGCTATTTTATAAACGATCCACATGGCATGAATAATTTGAGATTCTTACAGTTGACTCTTTTGAATTAGTCCTTTCTGCCCACCTTTGAAATTATATTAACTTTGGTACCATTTATTAGTCTATTTGTTCGAAGATTGTTGTGTAGCCTGCATATTTGTATATGGTTACTTGAGTTGTATAGATATCAAAAATGCATTGGAGTTTTAGAAAATTGGATTAAAATTACTATCCAACGTAAAGTTGTGACATTTTCAAGATGGCATATATTTGCATGTTGTTAACTTTTGGCCAAAAAATATATTTGCCTGTTGTTGATAGTTCATGTGGGTTTTATCAATTTGTACCCTAATTAATTTTTTCATCAATACATTTTACTAGTCCAATACGAAAATATGTGTATTATTGCTCGAACCATTAAGAAGATCAAAGTACTTATAGAACAAATTATTGGTCCATCGGAAGACCAGATTTTCATTACGTTTTTAGAAGTGCGAAAAGTTCCAACATAAAAAAATGGATTTCAGGAACAAGGTTCCAGATATTCTTGTTGTAACAACGATCGACACACAACAAGTAGAGAACTAAACTTGTGTTGGTAAGAAGAAAAAAGATGAGAGCCAGACAAACCATATCTATATTCTTAACCCCATATAATCTTATTCCATATCTAAGTGCAAAAAAATCTACACTATAACCTCAACTGCAAAATTCACTTCCTTTCTGGCGCCATTTTCTTTACCCATAATATTACTTATTACTCATGAATATGATCATGTCCACGCCCATTTCTTTCTTCACTTCATCTCCTGCTATACTTCACAGTAACAATAATATAAATCATTATATTTCTTCAACAACGCCGTTATCTTTTGTTAAAGGGCCTCTACATTCAGCAGCTTGGGTTGCCACAAAAAAAAGTTCCTCCCAATTCATTTGTCGAGCTGACCTTTATGAAGATGATGTATATACACTGCTTTCAATGTTCTGATATTTTCAAGTTTGGTAGCAGCTTTTAAGATCAGCTATAAGCTGCATTCTTTTTGGTTGGCCATCTCAAAAAGGAGTTTTTTTTTTCCTTTCTTTTCTGGTCTGGAAAATAATGTAGTCGAAAAGTGGATGAACTTAGGTTTTTCTTACTTCAAACTCAAATAGCCAAGCTTATTTACTCGAAGATGCAGCAAAACAAAACAAGCTTTTTACTTCAACTGATCAGGAATGAGTAATTAATTTCGTGTTTCCTAGGCACTATTGTTTTATTTTATGCAGTAAAACTTTATTCATATTCTTCAAAGAATTTTACTGGTGTGAATGGTTTAGGATTATCTGATAGATGCTCCTGTTCAAATTGGGGATGGCTTTGGTTTCGCTGGAGGTTAGTTTGGATTGCTTAATGCTATTTCAGAGTAAAGATATGGGACTTAGAAATTCAGTTTAATACTTTTTTCCGGGTATAATTTTGACAGGCAAGTACTCGAATGAGCCGAGTCCAGCTGATGAATGGTACAAGACTGGGAAGATAGTAAGTCTTTAATCTTCGACTTTCCTTTTATACCTCATATTGTCTATACATTGACATGATAGTCATCATGCTTGATTAATTATATGTTGGGTACGTTGTAAATAAACACAATAATTTCTACGGAAAAGAAATGGACAAATAAACAGAAAATGGCTTCCTCAAATATATAAATATCAATTACAAGATTTAACATAAAATAATGTAAATGATACCGAAATGGACTAAAGTCCGAGACGAGGTAACTGCAAGCAGTTTCCCTTAAACGATATTTGCCCCGCCACCTCTGCTTCTGGCTAAATGGACACTTCGTTCCCAAGGTACAACGTCTATCACATGTGACTCGGCGGAAACGGCACCGAGCCACGGTCGGGCCGTTGGTGGTGCGGTACTCTCTCTCTATATGTATGCATGTGTATGTGTGCATGTGTATATGATGACATGTATTTTATTTCTCATAAAAAGGCTTATTGAAAAGCTCTTAGGAAAAATGGTTGGAAACCACCATTTTATGCATTTTCTTATGTAACTCTTTTTTCCAATAAAGAGCCACACTTAATGGGGTAATTAAGTTTTGAAACTCACAATTTTAATTGCATTCAAAACCATAAAATAAAGTTTTATCCAACGTTATATATATATTTTTATTCGATAATTTGGCCATTCTGTATATTTTCTCCCCTCAACTAGTGTCATTTGGTATTATAACATTGCAGATTGTGCAACTTATGTCTTTAACTCTTGTCATAAGTCTGTACTCTCAAGTACTTTTAGTGTTGATAGGTTTCTCGTTTGTAGTATGAATAGGCTTGCATTATACGAAGTTCAATCGGAATGGATTTGGGGAAAAAATGAAAAGAGTGTGATTCTATATTATAATGAGTGTAACACTTAAAAACACCGTGTTACAATTTTGTGTAAAATCATCCATTTAGGGGATTAATACTGGTTATGAACCAGATTCAGTGGAACATTGGTCGTTCTACATCACCTTGAAAGCAGTTCACTAATATTGCCTTTTAACAAAAACTGAAATCTGAGTTAGCATAATTCTGAAAGAATTGGGCTTACACCATGACCTAAGACTTTTCATGTGTGTTGGTTGGTGGTGATTTCTAATAACAAATTACGAGCATAACTTATTTCTCTTTCTTAGCAATAGTACGAGAGTGGTATAGAGACTGATACATGCGCCCAAACTTGAATGGTACTTGCTTTCAAGTCAAGATTACAAAAAGTATGACTAAATTTGAGAATCATTTAAAAATGTAATTTTCCAGGTGGAAGCTTATCCAGTTTCGGGCACCGGAAAAGCAAAAGATCCAATCTTTGGTCTCACTATGGGTGCTGCATCTCAAGCCTCCGAAGATCTTTTCAGGTACATTTGGAAGCTTTTACGGTTAATGAACTTTGTCATAAGAGCTTTTAACATGCTTAACAAATTCTGTAATGGGTAAGCCTTAATACTATGAAAAAATTGAGATTGTCACCTTTGCAGGGTTCGCCAATTGAAACATGCTATATATATTTTGCAATAGATGGTTTTGCGTTGAAAGTGGAAATGTTAAGAAACCTTCAATTGTATTAACTCATGGCCTCCCTTCACAGGTATGTTTCAAGTATCCTTTCTCCTCCCTATATAGTCATAGGGTCTTTTTTTATTTCTAGAAACATATTAATCTATGAATTTTTCATTCAGTTTATCACCGTTATCAGGGCACCATGTTTCTTACTGAAACCATTCATTGGAAAAAGACCTATTGAGAATATGTTACAAATTAAAGTAAAGATTGATTAGGAGACAGTAAAATACACAAACAGTAGTATCTGTTTTCACAGCTACCTAACTTACGAGAAAATATCATCAAAATAAACTCATTGGATTTAGACAAGCTTATACAAACATTTTAGTACTTTTCTCATCATATCACAGAACTCCTGAGAGGGGATGTCAATTGCAATGTTATCATAGAACAGAATTGATGATGATTAGATTCCCTTCTTCTGCTGCAGGCCTATTCTTATCGCAAAGTTCAACCTATACTTTCCAAGAACTATCATGTTATTTCTTTTGATTGGCTAGGTAATGATATCCTGTATCAATAAGCTATTTATCTTTTATTTGGATGGACACAATTGATTAGTGCAAATAATGTAGTCTTTTTTTTTGCTGTACTTATCATTGTGGCTTTCCTTCAGGTTTTGGATTTTCAGATAAACCACAAGCTGGTTATGGCTTTGACTACACCATAGATGGTAAAGATTTTTTCAGCTATAAAAATAAAAATAAAATTCGGAGAAGATATTTAGATGATTTTCCTAATTGTTAGTCATTTAACTTTTTTGTAATCATAATTGGGACATTTAAGATTACATATTTTCTCGTTGTTACTTGTAGATTACGTCTCATCCTTGGAATCTCTTCTTGATAAACTTCCTGTCAAGAAGATCTCACTAGTTTGCCAGGTCCACTTGTTTTCCCAAAATTGTTTTTATCACACAAAATATCAATATGATTTTTGCTGTTTGTCTTTGAATAAAAATTTCAAATGTTGGGGAATCTGCAGGGCTATTTTTCTCCTGCGGTTGTTAAATATGCCAGCAGTCATCAGGACAAGCTCGATAATCTCATACTTCTTAACCCTCCTGTATGCACTCCTTTAAACTTTTATCTAGATTTAATGTAAAATTTCATACTTTTTTTTTGGTAGTGGTCATTTGTTTTATTTGTTATAGTGGTCTGATACTCAGAGCCGGACTTGGGGGAGTGCCAACAGTCCGAGCGGATTGGGAAACCCACGCCAAAGTCAAACAATTTCCGAATTTTTTGAAGATTTATACTATGTTTTTTGTAGGTTTTCTTTAAATGAGCAAAACAATTTTTTTTTACCACTAGGCAACCCACCAAAAATATTTTTTTGGGCCGGCTCTGCTGGTACTTCCTGCATTTACAGAACCCACATCCTACACATTTTTCATGTCTGTTAAAGAAGAAGAACAAACAAAACAAAAACTATGCGCTGATGCACATATGTTCTTGTTTGGCACCTTGAACTTACAGAGCATAACGAACTTTCGAAAGACTTTTTTTTAGATAAGAACCTTTCTACACGACCTTCTGTCTTTATTTTCAAAACAATTCAAAATTTTAGTGTTGTGAATTGTATCTAGTCCTGGATCTATTCTTGGGAAAAAAACATGTAAAAAAAGCAAATTTAAATACTGTAGTGCCGAACTCAGTAATGTTTTTCTATGATTTTTTTCCTTTAAGATCTTTCAATTTTGGCTTACCCCATATACTTAGCACCGGATATCAATTATCATCTTAATCTTATGTGTGTAAAAGCTAACAGGAAAACATGCCAACCTACCATCATCTTTGTCCATATTCAGCAACTTCTTGTTGGGCCAAATATTTTGTCAGGTAAAATATTTTAATATCAGTTTCTGCCTTTCTGGTAATTAAATAAATTTACTTCCATCAAAAGAAAAACATCGACTTTAAACCTCATCTAGTGATTGTTAGTGTGTAGCTTAAAAGTCCTGAGATTTTGCTGAAATTGATTTGTTTATTCGAAGTAAATATAGCTTTTTGTGCCTCCTTTTGAATAAAACTTCGACCGATTGCAAAGCAACACCTAATTCTTTCCAAATATTTGTTTTCTTTTCTTCCATCTAATCTCCCTATCTTATGGAATGAAGGGTAGAATCTAACTCTTCACCAAGTAAAACAGCTAACTCTGGATTTTGCAAGCTAGATACAAGTAACAAGCACCTTATGACGAAATTTTATTCGTCTATCCATTTCTGGTACATAAATATGTTGATTTTCTATAAAAAAAAAAAAAAAAAAAAAAACTCCAAGAAAATCATCGTTCTATTTGATTGGAATTTAACTCATCTTTCTTGTAGGATCCTTTAAGGGCTAGTGATAAGGTGTTAACAAGCTGCGGTCCTTACAAAATGAAAGAACAAGATGCAATGGTGTATAGAAGTCCTTACCTATCATCTGGCTCTTCGGGATTTGCACTAAATGCAATTAGTAGAACGATGAAAAAAGAACTGAAGGTTAACCTTTTTCTTTGTTTTTTCTGTTTCCTTTAACATTTGTTGGAATGTGATTTATGTACAGCATAGTGTGACATTTTATTTTCAGAACTTCAGAATTTCCACTCTAAATTATGGGAACCTTAATTCTTATTTTATTTAGCACAGGAGTCGGTTGAAGAAATGCGAAAGATATTGATGGATAATGACTGGAAAGTCCGCACCACGATATGTTGGGGCCAAAGAGACCGCTGGTTAAGCTATGATGGAGTTGAAGATTTCAGTCAAGTGTCTAAACATAAACTTGTTGAACTTCCAATGGTATGATACTGACTTTAGCCAGAGTGTTTCTTAGTTGGTAATGATTAATATCTGTAACCCTTAAGAAGAAGGAAAAATAGCGTGAACAGAAATTTCCTCGAATACCATCTAACATAGTGATATATTCACGGTTGATCACTAATGAACTTTAACGAAACAAGTACGGTAGCAAGTACCAAGCAAGATATAAGCAACCGTGACAGTTTTTACTTTTTACCTTCCGGAAACAGAACAAAAATAAAGATTATACAATCTTAGTAATATTTTGTACATTTTTTTTTCCTGAGGATATCTTAAATCGAAAAAAACCATTGCTATTCAAGATGATAGTACCTAAACATCTGTAAAAGCACTTAAGTCACGGTCTCTGCCCCCTGATCACTCCGCATTACAAGTTTGACACTACTTCATTAAATCTTATGATCGCCTTCTTTAGAAATTTGGGTAATATACGTCCTGTCTGGTTCTTGAAGTGGTATACTAAAGTCACTTTACATGATTCTTTTATTTATATAATTTAAATTCCGGAGTTTTACAACATCTCATTAACAGTGTTTGAAACATATCCCTTCAATCACTTTCTAAGCAAAAATAATGAAGCTTAACATTTTCTAGTTTTCTATATAGATTGCGTAGCATATTACCACCAGAAAATAGGAAACTTTTCCTCAGAGTGTTCTGGTTTCTGACTAATCAGGGTGTTTATATTTTGAATTGGCTGGTAGTTCTCCTATTCAAGGGCATCTATTGACGGATTAAGATTTACAACCCACGATATATTCTGCTGTGAGAAATGTGATTTGTTTATTTTTTCTTATAATTTTTCAGGCGGGACATCATGTTTAGGAAGACAGTGGCGAAGAACTCGGACAGCTCATTGCTGGAATTGTCAGCAGAAAAATTAGAATTTGATATATTTTCTACATAAATTCAATTAAAAAATGTATTTCGACTCATTTGGGACTTTGATATTCTATATCCTCTGAACATGGCCTTTCTTTTTCTGTCTTTGATGGAAGCGTCTTGTACATTGCAAAGCATATTTGGTTGGATTGATACCACATGTAATTCAAATTTCGGGTAAATTGTTTACAATGCCTTCTTAATTATTGTAAATGTATTCTGAATATGTTCGGCTCTGATACCAATTTGTTGTGCGGAAGCTCAAACAAATGGCAGAAAAAAATAATAATAAATAAAGAGCATCCAAAACAAGGACACACACGAACAATAAAAGAAAAGATAAGAATTTAACGTGGTCTACTAGGAGTTACGGTGTGTAAACTCCTACACTAATACATGGAGAAAAAGGGAAAATATATTACGATAATAGTTGAGGAATTACAAAGGTAGTAAAACTCAATGCTATTTGGTGTAAGGAATAATGAATCATAAATAGCTTATTTATAACTTCTAACCTAGACACATTGTAAAAACCAGGATTTTCGTAGGAAAATACCGTGGTAAAGAGAAGTGAGCTATCCCACATCGCCTAGATATGTAGTACCTATATGGTATATAAGGTAGGAGTATCCTCCTTCTTATCACCAAGGCCTTTTAAAGCCGTGCGGCCCAAGAAGCGAGGACGAAATTGGGCCAAAGCGGACAGTATTGGTGATAGGAAGCAGATGGTGGCGGTCTGGTCGGAGGACCGGGTCGTTACAATTGGTATCAGAGCCGCTATCTAGCCGATGTGGGCACTGGCAACCCCGGAAGGACGGCGTGCCCGACGAGGACGTCGTGCCTGAAGGGGGGAAGAGTGTAAAAACCAGGATTTTCGTAGGAAAATACCGTGGTAAAGAGAAGTGAGCTATCCCACATCGCCTAGATATGTAGTACCTATATGGTAGGTAGGAGTATCCTCCTTCTTATCACCAAGGCCTTTTAAAGCCGTGCGGCCCAAGAAGCGAGGACGAAATTGGGCCAAAGCGGACAGTATTGGTGATAGGAAGCAGATGGTGGCGGTCTGGTCGGAGGACCGGGTCGTTACACACATTACTTCACATTACTTCACATTACCAATGTGAGATAAACCCACAAAACAAATATGAATTAAATCCAACTTTCAATGGCGACAACTATGGCATGACTGATATTTGTCGGTGTAGTGATTAGAATTGTATGCTTTTCAACTTTTCTTAAAAAAACAAAAACAAACGATACTCCTACATAGTAGGAAATTAAACAAAAAATTAATAAATTTAAATTTAGTGCCATAAAGTAGAGTATCTTCGCTATATTTTTAGGATCCGTTTAGCAACATGAACCTGTGTTGTCAAAAAATAGCTCTAAAAAAGTACAAATACTCTATCCCTAATCTCTACCTCATTCCGTGCCCCATTAATTTTTAACCCAAAATAGTTATTAAATTTTTTTAAAAAAATTACTACAATTACAATTAAACATGTATCAATACATTCCGATAATTTTTTTCTTACAAAAAATTCAAATATGTTACATTTTGGAATTAAAATAAGAACTGGTGTAAATTAATTATAAAATTAAAAAAAAATAATGTAATTCAACAAGATGTCCAATATCATTCTATTATAACAAGTCAATTCAATATTTTTTGAGCCTGTCAAAATTTACCATTTTTTTCCAAAATTATCACTACACTTTTTTATTAATTACGGTAATGTCATACTCTTATAAATAATAGAAAAATAAAAAAACTAATTAGCACTCTTTATCCATCTTTTAATAAATCAAAATTCTTTTAAGTATTCTATTTTCATTTATATATTTTTTTGTTATTCTCCACATATTTGTATCAGAACTATATTTATTTCATATATTTTAATTGTACTACGCGTCACACACCCGATGCATGTGGCACGATTACTAGTTATGAAATATGTATAGACTATAGAATATGTCGTAACGCTTTATAAACATAAAAAAAAATGTTATAAAAATTTAAAATTTAAGTGAAAATAGCTAAGAAGACACGGAATGGGGTAGAGATTAGCGAGTAAACATCTAAACTCCTCTAAAAATGATGTTTTAAAAATCCAATGAAAATACAAATTTCAAATTTTGTTGCCTAGAATATGATTTTAAAGCTAAATAATCCAAATATCCAACCACTCTGATTTATATAATTAAAATTCTAAACCTGTTCACAAGCCTTACTAATACTAAATTGTGATATAAAAAAATGTAATTTTCCCAATTACGAATCACCCTACTTAATACTCATAAAAAAACTCGGGACTAATTTGTGTTATAAAAGATAGATTTGTCTCAATTTGTGTTATAAAAAACAACATAGTACTATCATGATGTAGTATTGACTTTTACCAATTTAGTATCCAATTTCACGTTTTACCAATTTAGATCACGACCCATAACCTATCAATTTTCGTCAAATTAGTGGGTCTGGCGTTTAACAAAATAATAAAATTATAGTCACATTCTCTCACATTCGTAACTATCCATAAAAAACAACCAAAATGTGAGATATAGGAGTGCAATTTCACCGATTTATGCTATCGCACCCTTAATTAAACCAAATTGGTAAAATATTAAAATTTAGATATTAAATTAGTAAATGCTAATAGTACAAGCTACTAAATAGTTTTTTCCCAAAAAATTACACTCCCATCTTTTGTTTAGGAGTATTTTTTTTACTACTATTAATTAGGGCACTCGTATGTATGTGCCTGTCCGTACGTGCCACTTTCTCTCTTACAAAAACCCTTTAGCTAAGATTTCGGTTTATAAAACACTGTTTAATACTCGTAAAATAAACTTAGGACTAATTTGTGCTAAACAATTTCAATGATCAAAATTGTACAATATTTCGTAGTGAACACTAGGGCCGGGCAAAAACCCAGAAAAATCAAACCGAACCGATAATCGAACCGAAAAAGACCGAAACCGAACCGAAAAAAACCGAAACCGAACTGAAAAAGATTGAAACCGAAAAATCAAAACTTTTTTCGGGTCTGTTTCGCTTTACAATAAAACCGAACCAAAAAAGACCGAAAAATCAAAAATAAAACCGAACAACCAAAAAACCGAAAGCAGACCAAAAAAACTCCGTTCGATTCGGTCCAAGAAAATAAAAAGACCAATACCGAAAAAAAACAAACAGAAAAATATGTTCGATTTCGGTTTTACCCAAAACCGAACCAAATTGGACCGAAGCAATTGTGACAAATTTGTATTATAATGTTTTAACTCCCATCAATTTTTTAACGGAGTAATTAGATTTTAGTAGTAGTATTTAAATAGGTGACTCGTCTCTGTTAGTCTGTCCGTACGTGTCACTTTATCTCTCTAACTCTTTCTCTCACTAACTCTCTCTGTTAGGGTTTGTTTGATCCTCTTAAACAACACAACAGATCTAAAACAGAAAACAACAATAAAAGATAATAAATAAATAAAAATGGTACGAAATTTGATAAACAAGGTTATTTGTCGGTCTCTTTCCGTCGCAGGTCGATCTCAACACCAACAACTCCGCCGCCTCAACATCCATGAATACCAGGTCCATCTCTCTCTCTCTATATCTATTTATCTATATCTATCTATTTATATTTATATATATATATATGTGTGTATGTGTAGATATGTAAATATTACTAATTAATCGTTTATAGGGTCCGTTTGGTAAACAGATTTTGTGGTCCAAAACCCACTTCAAATGTATATTTTAAAATTCTTGATTTTTTAAAGCTTTTTTAGCCAATAAATCAGATTTTTAGAAGCTAAATAATCTGACTGTCCAAACACCCGCAGATTTTGAAAATAAAAAAAAAAACATGCTGCCAAACGGTTATCTGGGGTCTAGTTTATAAGGAATATTTAACTAATGATAATAATTAATTATAGTAGTAATATGTTAAGACATTCGAGGCTGTCCAATAGGATTATTCCCCAAATGAACTTTTATTTTGTAGCCTTTTGTAAAATAGAGTTTTATTAGGTTCCATTTCTGTACGTATTTTAATATTAATTATTATGTTAGGCGTTTGAGGCAGCTCAATATGTATATATTACTGATTGAATGTTTATTGTATCTTATTTTATTGGGTTTAGTTTATAATAATATTAGTAATGTGTTTGATATTTGAGGTAGCCCAATAGGATTATTCCCAATTGAACGTTTCTTTTATATTAAGTGGGATCCATTTCTGTATGTAATTTAATTTAATTTTCTTTATATTAGTGGTATCATGTTAAGCGTTTGAGGAAGCCCAATAGTATTACTCCCAAATGAATGTTTGTTTTAGCCTTTTCAGGAATCGAGTTTATTAGGATCTGTTTCTGTACGTAATTTAATTAATTATAATATCATTATTGATAATTATAGTAGTTAGTAGTAACATCATTATACGTTTGACATTCGAGGCTGCCCAATAGAATTATTCCCATATGAACTTTTCTTTTACGGTTTTACCTCTTTCTGAAATTGAGTTTATTAGGATCCATTTCTGTACGTAATTTTATAATATCAATTTTAATAATTATAGTAGTAGTAGTGATATGTTAGGAGTTTGAGGTAGCCCTATAGGATTATTCCCAATTGAACGTTTCTTTTTACCCCTTTCTGGATTCGAGTTTATTATAATCTGTTTATGTTCGTTATTTTGATCATAAAATTATTCTTAATAATAGTAGTAGTAGTAACATCATAATATGTTAGACATTCGAGGCAGCCCAATGTTTCTTTTAGCCTTTTGTGGAATCGAGTTTAGTAGGATCTGTTTCTGTACGTAATTTAATATTAGTATTATTATTATTATAATTATTATAGTAGTAGTAGTATTGTGTTAGGCGATTGAGGCAGCTCGGTAGAATTACTCCCAAATGAATGTTTCTTTTAGCCCTTTCTGCAATCGAGTTTATTAGAATCCATTTCTTTACGTAATTTGATAATATCAGTTTTAATAATCATTGTAGCAGTAGTGATATGTTAGGCGTTTGAGGCAGCCCAATATAATTACTCACAACTGAATGTTTATTTTAGCCTTTTCTGGAATCCAATTTATTAGGATCCATTTCTGTACGTATTTTAAGAATGATAATAATGTTATCAATAATTATAGTAGTGGTAGTACTCCTATTATGTTAGGATTTTGAGGCAGCCCAATAGGATTACTCCCGATTGAACATTTCTTTTAGCCCTTTCTGGAATCAAGTCTATTAGGATCCATTTCTGTATGTAATTTAATAATAATTATATTATTAATACTAATTATAGAAGCAGTAATATGTTAGGCGTTTGAGGAAATCTAATAGAATTACAATTGAACGTTTCTTTTAGCCTTTGCTGGAATCGAGTTAAACAGGAATTTAGGATCCATTTCTCTACGTAATTCAATAATAATAATATTAATTGTAGTATTATGTAGCATTATGTTAGGCGTTTGATGCAGCTCAGTAGAATTACTCCCAAATGAATGTTTCTTCAAGTCCTTTCGGGAATCGAGTTTATTAGGATCTGTTTCTGTACGTAATTCAATAATAATAATTATAATTATAGGAGTAGTAGTATTATGTTAGGCGTTTGAGGCAGCCCAGTAGAATTACTCTTATTTTCTGGGATCTGAGTTTTTTAGGATCTATTTCTGTACGTAATTTAATAATTGTTCGATTATTAATAATAATCATGGCAGTAGTAGTAATATGTTTCTTTTAGCCTTTTCATTACTAGTAATCGTTATCCACGCGTTGCGTGTGCGACGCGTGGTATATATATGATCCGGTTAAATAAATTTTTAAAAAGTATATTGATTGAATGAATATATTAAATTAGAAATGGTGAGTAATATAATGTTTTTGTTATACAAAATACACGTAAAACAATTTTGTTTGGTATAAGATTATAATTGTTTTGAAAAGATAATGATTTTTGTGTGTTTTTTATATTTTGAATTGAATAAATGTAAATGAGTAATTAGTAAAAAAGAGTGGGGACCATTTTTGGAAAAAATGGTCAAAATTTGGCAGCCTCACTTTTTCTTAGGTTGACTTGTATATATAGTATGATATGATATAGGATCGTGTTTAATATGATTAGTGAATGAAGCAGCTCGATATAAAAAATGACCATAATGTAACTTTTTTGTTCATTTTCAGGGATATGAGTTTATTAGATATGGGTTCTATAGTTAATTGAATAATAATAACTATAAGTTAGGCAATAGGCATATGTGCCAGCTGGCAACTCAATATGAATATGTGAAGAAGAATGTATTATTTATTCATTCTGGCATTGCGTTTATAAAGTTTTGTTTCTGTGATTCATTTAATCATAATAATAGTGATATGCTAGGAATTTGAGCTGATCTGTCTAAACATACCCAGTAGAGTGTTCATTGTTTCATTTTCTGGGATATGAGATTATTAGGATTAGGTTCTATAAATTGTTTGTTAGTATAAGCAAGATTCTGCAAATAATAAATGCGTAAAGAGCACGAAACTGGTACCTACGAGAACAAATATAGATTATAATGAAAGTATGAAACTAGCAGAATAAAGTTAAAGACCTCAGAGTCATTAACCATCTTAAGTAGTTGGTGATGATAACAGGGAGCTGAGTTGATGGGAAAATTCGGTATCAATGTTCCTAAAGGTGCTGCTGCCGGTTCCGTAGAAGAAGTCCGAAAAATTATGAAGGATGCCTTCCCGAACGAGAGCGAGGTAATAATAATTCATTTTGTTCTTTTCATTTGGAATTAGTAAATCATGGTTTTATCTTTTATACTTATGTCTCGTTTTGAAAAGTATACGTTCTCACTTAGGCTATAAATAACAATCTAATATGCAACCAAAGGGGCCTTATATCATATATGTATTGCTTTGTATGGTACATTCGGAGAAATGCTCTCCTTTCTTTAACGGGGAAGTAGTTTTTCTACAAAAGTGATTGAAATATAAACAAGTGACATAATTGGGTTATAGATCTTACAACGTTACTTGATAATGGATACAAGAGTTTTCGTAAACCTATGAAGTTTGGAAAAATATCAGACATTGAAATTATGCAGGGCTTAGTTAGATACATAAAACATAAATCGGGAAATTTGGGAACCTAATAGAAACAACAAAGTAGATGGGTTATGAACACCTTTTTATAATACTATACTATCAAATGGAATAAAATGATTGTCTCTCTTATTCCATTTCCTCCATAGCATTTAATCTCATGTTAGATGTGATTGATATATTGGAGGAGTTTTGATGGGATTTTAAAAATTATGTGTTTCACTTCGAATTGCTGCGAGCTTTGCCCGGCAGTTTCAAGTGACGTCGTTACCTTTTTGAATCAGATCACAGACTTCTTAGAATCAAGGGTTTGCTATTGCTAAGAAAAAGAAGAAAAAACATTTATTTGAAAAAAAAATATCCACCTCCTTTCATATGAGTGAGAGATAATGGAGAAGAAGAATGCATTTACTTTTGAGACTTATAGATTGATTGGCAAAAATAAGGATATGGTTATGGATAGCTTTTTACTCCTCTCCTATTATTGAGTCTTCTTTGTCTTTTCCTTTAATACACTTCTTTTTAGTCTTCTCTATATTCGCTTGGTATCTGTTAGTCAAGGCGTTTTCCTCTCCCCTTGCTCAGTTTGTTTACAGTTCTTACCTAAAAGCAACCCCCCCTCCCCCCTCTCTCTTTTTCTCTTTAACATTTATAGCGTAAAAAGGAAAAACTATTGTACTCGTTCCGAATAAGCTAGTTTGAAATGTATACTTGCAATTGAGATGTTGCATCTTCAGCTTTTACCTGTTACTTTCTTCGTTGATTTCCTAGCAGCTTACCGGTGCTTTATCATGCACTTTTTTTTACAGCTGGTGGTTAAAAGTCAGATTCTTGCTGGTGGTAGAGGCTTAGGAACTTTCAAAAGTGGTTTGAAAGGTGGAGTCCATATTGTCAAGGCTGACCAGGTGGAAGATATAGCTGGTAATAATAAGATTCTTATCTGACTTTCTTTACCATCATGCAGTTTACTTTGTTAGTGGTTCCTTGATTTATCGGTAGTTCTACCTTATTAGTATAACTCAAGGATACAAATTTTGTGAAACTATATGCATTGGTCTGGGTCTTTGATGCATGAACTTCGTGTCTAACCACTAAGCATGCATATGAGTTACGTATTGGATACCCAAATGACCATTTGGATCCCTTTTCCCGATTTGAAATTGCCAAAAATGTTTATGATGAGACAGTTTTCACTTTTCACTTTTCACTATAAATATATAGAAAATAAGTAGAAGTCAAACAAGAATTAATGATGCTAAGGTACACATAGCATGGACCCATGTTTCTTCACCAGTATATTTCTTATTCAACATGCTTACAAATAATCACTTACATCATACATATGAACAAGACAACGAAAAAACTGAAACATGTATAGCTGAAGCCAATGTTTGTGCTTTTCATTTTAAAATGTTGAATATGGGCAGTGTTATCAGAAAATCTTAGAACTAATTGGTTTGGCGTTATACAGTCAAGTCAAAAAAAGGGAAAAAAAGGAAGAATTTTGCATCAAAGAATGAGATACCGACAAAGAGCAACTTGAATATTAGTAGTCTGATGAGGATAGATATTTAAAATAACTTAAATCAAACTAATTGAACATATTTATTCTCTTTATCTGCTGATAGTGTTAATGCTCTTTTTGGTCTTCTGTTTGCTTATGGTTGAATAAATATTTACTTTATAGAGTTTGCATACGTAAAATATTTAAAAACCATTTATGCAATGTCTCTATTTTAGTGGAATTCCGAAATGTGAAAGAAATAGTGAAAATATCGTACACCACCTAAGCCTCCAGGCCCCCATCCCTGCCTGGATCCCGTCCAACAACTAATTGAACTTCCAATGTGGGTCCTTTTCGGCCAGACATGTTGGTTTATATTATTATTTTTATGGAATGTTAAGTAGTAGTTATGAAAATGAAATCTTAAGTTATCTCATTTACGATATATAATCATATCTTATTGATCTGTGCATCCATATCAGTGCTACATTGGTCTGTGTGAAAACATTGCGGGTCTAGTTTCTCATGTACTTCTTGGCACAATGGTGAATTATTTAGCATGTTCTAGGTGATTACTTCCGTTTATTGGTTTTGTTTTAAAAGTCCAATCGGTCCATGTTTTTTTAGTGAATAATCAAAGAATGTAATAGGTAAAATTAGAAAACTATATGGAGTATTTCTTTAGTACTTTTCATAAATTATATGTTATTACTTTATATATTAGCTTGAATATTTTGGGATTGACATTTTCATGGCCATTTTCCTTTCACTTTTCCTGAAATTACTAGGTCAGTTTTGAATGCTTTTACTCTTCCATTTCTTTGTATCCTTCGATTTTTTGTTGTTGCTAATGATACCTTTCCTGTTATTAGGGTCGATTAAGATTTAATAGTGCATTGGTGATTTTTTGTACTAGATATCTTGTTGGTAATGTCGATTCCTAGACATGAATATTGTTTTATTTATTTTACTTTCATGTCTCCCAAATTCATCTTGTAAGATTAACATCTGTTGCTGGTCCTGTTGAGGAGTTTTTTCCTGGTGGGATGGAGAATGTCTGGGATCACTCTCCTTTAACAAGTGATATGTGTTTTTTCTCTGCTCTTGCATTTCTTGTCGCATTAAACTTATATTTCTTATTTATGCAGGAAAGATGCTGGGACAGATTCTTGTCACCAAGCAAAGTGGGCCTGAAGGCAAAATTGTCAGCAAGGTTTGTGTATAGACTAGACTTAGGCACGTAGAGATGTTTGATAATCTTTATTTTCATGTGCTTTACATATGCCTTAACAGATTTGGTATATATTAGTCTCTTATTTTAAACTCCATTTTGATGTTACCTTGATATGTGAATGCGTCCAAATATGATATCTATGTTGATGTTGAACCAAAGAGTTGAAAAGAGTTAAACGGGGGAATTAGGAAAGAGACTGAGGTGAAGGTGAACAGAAGAAAATAATTATTTAGGAATTCAGAATTAAAAATCAATATAAGCTTGGTGTTATATAGCCAACTGTCCATACTTTTCCTTGCATGAAATATGGTTATTGTGGCGGAAGTGAGATTTTTGCTAAGCCAAAAGAGCAACAAACAAACAAACAAAAAACCCGAGCTGAGAAACAACAGATGCGCAAAATAACTTCAATGCAGGACAAACGACCATGTGCTATTTGTTTTGGAAATGCTAATTTTTTACCAGCAGCACATTATAAAGGAATAAAGTGGTATTTGTCATTTTGAACGCATTTGAACGGTGTTATCAATGAACAAACATTAAAATTGGTGTTTTCACTATAACAACATTACCTTTTCTCCAATACAGTTCATCAAATCATTATTAAAACTGCTGCTAGATCTTCCATATGTACCTGTTCTTTAGTTACTTTCTAGATCTATTTATTTATTTCTTCAGATGCCTTCTGTATCTTATTTTTGAGTTTCCTACAAAATTTAGATTGGTTACATAAACTTCGTCATAATTATATTTTAACAGTTTGTTTTTCTCTTATGAAGGTTTACTTGTGTGAGAAGTTATCTTTGGTAAATGAGATGTACTTTGCTATCACCCTTGATCGCAAGACTGCTGGTCCTGTATGTTCCCAATACTATTTTTTTTATTTTCTATCACATTAAACATTGGGGATATAATCAGGTAGTAACGTGTCTCTATTCCTTTCTCTAGATTATGATTGCTTGCAGTAAAGGAGGAACCAGTATCGAAGACCTTGCCGAGAAATTCCCTGATATGATTATAAAGGTCTCATCATTTGCTTTTATTTCACATTCCCACTGAGTAAAATCCCATTAAATTCCCTTTTTTTTTTTGCATATCCAGGTGCCAATTGATGTTTTCAATGGAATTACTGATGAAGATGCAGCTAAGGTAGTTGATGGATTGGCCCTAAAAGTAGCTGATAGAAATGCCTCCATTGAACAAGTGAAGAAATTATACGAACTGTTCTCTAAAAGTGATTGCACTTTGTTGGAAGTACGTATTTACCTTACAGCTTTTAAATTTATTATTGAATTCTTCTTTTATCTTAAATAATAACTTCTTACCTGTGAAACAGGTCAATCCACTTGCAGAAACTGCTGATAATCTGTTGGTCGCTGCCGATGCAAAATTAAACTTTGATGATAACGCTGCTTTTCGACAAAAGGAAATATTTGCTCTTCGTGACCCTACTCAGGAGGATCCTCGTGAGGTCTGTTTATATCATTTTATCCAAATAACTCTATGAAATAAAGAATGTTTTAGATCATCTACTTGTCTTGGCGCATGTTGGTTCGGAATTGAAATATTTACAGAAAAATATTCGACACTGAAAATATTGGGTGCTCTGAAAAATATTTGCTCCGTTTTCCACGGGAAGTTGTGTTCACTAGCTAAGAACAATTCAGATAAAAAATCCACTTGTCAGTGTCGTCTGTTATTTTACCGTTTGTTTCCAACTGTTGACAGGTCACTGCAGCAAAAGCGGATTTGAACTACATTGGTCTTGATGGAGAAATTGGTTGCATGGTTAACGGTGCTGGATTAGCCATGGCTACAATGGATATAATTAAACTACACGGCGGTACTCCTGCAAATTTTCTAGATGTTGGAGGGAATGCTTCTGAAAACCAGGTAAATTTATTTTTATTTTCTGGTTGCATGTATATTTATTTATACCTTATGGTTACTATAGTATAGTTTCTTAATATTAATTGCCACAATATATTATTTATCTCCTTTACTAAAAAATATTTATCACAGAGTTGTTTTAGTTATATTTCGTCAACCGAAACTTCTCACTAGATTTTGCACATTGTTGACTATGATAAATTGATAATTGCTGTGATAAGTTCCTTTGTTATTATGTCCAGTGACAGACATGTAGTGGCAACTAAGGTCGTGTTATGAATGCTCCTATTTTTTGTTACTGACGTTTTTTTTTTGGGTTGAGCCTGTGATGTGTTCCACCTGGATGAGGCTATCTACTAACTGGAATCACAGTAATTGATGTTTCTTTTTTCTCCCGCTTTTTTTTGTGCTGCAGGTTGTTGAGGCTTTCAAAATTCTGACATCTGATGAGAAGGTAAAAGCAATTCTGGTGAATATTTTTGGAGGAATCATGAAGTGTGATATTATAGCAAGTGGAATTGTCAATGCCGCTAAGCAGGTGAGATTAAATTTATCCCAGTTAATGTAAAAAAATTGAGTTTTTTTTAATAGTATCAGATAACAGAGATGTGCATTGTGCACTTTTTCAGTAGGTTTACTCAAAACTCATTTTAAAAAAGATTTGGTTTTGCCTACTAATATTCAAGGAAGCCAGATCAATTTCATGGTAGGGGTTGTGATTTTTGAGATTCTTGACTAGTTGGATCATTTTCTTGCTTGTGTGAGAGTAATCATACAACCTAACTTTTCTTTTGGGATTTGTTTTGATAAAGGTTCAATTAAAAGTTCCAGTGATTGTTCGTCTTGAAGGTACCAATGTCGATCAAGGAAAGAGTATCCTTAAGGTAATCACAAAAATTAGAGTTCATTTTAGTACATCCAATTTTATTTTTAATACAGTATAATTTATGAATACACCATTGGGGAATCCAATATTAAGATGACAAGTTTTGCGTTAACTCACCCAAACCGCTTCGTAATATGAGGCTATTGATAAATTTTTCTAGACCGGTAGTTTATTGAATTGATGAATGTCCTTATAGGTTTTATTTTTTTCTTTCGATATAAGTGTTCCAAAAAGTAACTAAATTATCGAGGTGGTGTATTGTTTATTTTTATAACTGACACGTGTTTTTGACTTTTGAACTACTATAGGAAAGCGGCATGGCATTAATCACAGCTGAAGATTTGGACGATGCTGCTGAGAAAGCAGTCAAGGCAATTAAATGATTTTTGGTATATTGTTTATTTTACTATCGATTCTTTTTGAGTTGAAATTGTGCGCACTGCTGTGTGTGCTTTTTTGCCGATGCTATACAGAGCTGTATTTATGGCTGGATTTGAAATTGATACAGAAGATAATAGTTAATGTCGAATGAACTAAATTCAATAAGTGTGGTGCTTGTCGATCCGAGTTTGTTGACTTGTTCCATATGATTGAATCAGATAATTTTGCACGGTTTCTCTTGTGTTGTAGTTACTTCTGTATGAACATGTGTTTGTCTTCAATATTGAAAAGTGAACATGAAATCATTCACATGCGTACACTCATTATAAGCTCTTGTATGTAAATTCTGTTTGCCCGAGGAATCTTATAGTAATTCAGTTATGGAAGAGGGGCCTCTGACTGTGGTATTTTCCCAGTAAGGGTGACTGGTTTTTATCTAAGCCGTTATATATTTGGGAATAAACAAACATTAACAACATATTCTATCTCTCCCCTCTATTCCATGCCGATCATCTTCTCCCAATTTCAAAATCTCCGAATACTCATTACCCAAACGGGGCTATATCTCTCTTCCTTACTCAAGATTTGAATAAATTAAAAATTAAACTCAAACCTGCCCAACTTAGAACATGAAATGAGAAACTCGTAAATAATTTCTTATCTGATTAGACACCTCTGGATGTACTTTTTATGTGTGAGGTTATTTATGGATTTTCGAAATTGTCATAAAAATAATTGGAGATTTGGGGTTTCTTAGGGAGGCTTCTTTTGAAGAATTGAAGTCAACATAAATTAGTAAAGGAGGATTCAATTGTATCAGATTTTGGGAATTGAAGAAAGGAGCTCACACAAAGTGAGAGAAATTATTCCCTGTTTTGAGCTTTTAATGTTTTGTCATCCATTGGAATTATTGACCAATGTAGTTCTAAGTTTCTAACAATAAAATCTATTCAAATTAAACAAGTCAGCATAACTGGTAAAAAAAAACCAAAGTCAGAGGCTCGTCTTCCTTCAGTTCTTGTTCATGTTTTCCCTTCTTTTTGTTGTTTTCTTCCCCATTTATAGAAGGAAAACCATTGTTTGCTGCAGGATTTTCATCGAAACAGCAAAATCTGACAATACGCTAATACAATATTCATGTTCGTTTACAGTAGCTTGCCGTGTCATTAACAAAGTCCTAAAACTCAAAAGTTACCAACATTACTGATTCACCCAATGATTCTATCCAAACAGTATAAGAAAGTTGTCTAGATCAAAGTGAGCCTAAAGATACTTTGCAAACTCAGACAAGTTTAACAAACAAATTCTGTGTCTCGATCTCTTTGTTTGCTCCATAACTCCGACCCAATGGCAGTTTGAAATTTCAAACTTGCTGGGTGGCTTCATTTGTAGATTATAAGTGGAAGTACAAGATTTTTGCAATAAATATAGCATGAGCCTGTGATTCGTATGAGCAGTATTGAGAATTATATTCAATGATATTTTGATTATGTATCAACTTAATTTTGTCTTTCCATTAGTAACATTGATATCAGATTCACAAGGTTGCCATATTGACATATTCACGTAAAAATCCTAATTACATACTAGTTTGCAGGGAAGATGAACATCGTAAGGCCCTTTAAAAGAAATTTGGTCTTAAAATAGGGCCTTTGCATTTCTTATTGAAGATTTCATACATAAAATATCAATTACTAGTTTACTACCAAGAATATTCCCATCTCTTTCTTCCTCTTTCCTTATCGACATGCAACATATTACTTCAAAGCATTAGCCTATACGTTACTTCCAAGAGAGATGCTGAGAGTCCCGAGTTTCGATGCCTGTCGATCACTGCCTGAGCCTTGAGCATTTGTTGTGATTATGTAGCAATTTCATGTCGTGCCATGTTCGCACACACATACCCAAAAAAAAAAAAAACCTAATTTTGAATAAACATGACGGTACAAACATTTCTTGTAGACAATAAAATTTCATTTGCTCAAAACTAAGCAAGTCACTCTAGCTATACATGACAAATTCACCAAACCCCTCAATTCCTCCATAGAAAGCCCTTCCATCAATTTACCCCTTATCTTCATTTACAGTAGGCTTCAAACTTAAACTCTGAGCAAGCCTATTCATCTCGTATCCGGACTCATTATCCTGACCAGGATCCGAAAAAGGAGACGGACATGATTCAAAACTTGCTACCTCTTTTTTTCGTGATTTCGTGGACCCTTCTTTATTTGATTCTTTGGGTTTTTTTCGGTTAGATTTCTTTTTGGGCGGGTCTGGGAGGATCTCTGACGGGGCCTCTGACTCTGGATTTGTAGTGTCTTTTTGCTTCCGTGACGATTTTTTTGAACCATCTGACGAGTTTCTCCTCGACTGCCTTGATTTTGAGCCTTTTGGGGAGGATATTGATGAACTGTCAGCCAATGAATGGCGCCTCGCTGGCTTTGGCAAGTCTTCAGGGTGGGGGCTGGTTTGTGGGCCTAAACCTCTTTGGTTTATTGGATCTGCATAGTTAATGAGCTGGTTATATGTGAATGCACTAGAGGGACAAAATTTCATCTATCAAATATACTCTCATTACCAGAGGCGAAAACGCTATAGACAGTAGACTCTAATAAAAAAGATGGTTAATATTCCAATTTCCGTCAAATGTTGTGAAAATGGAGGCGGTGTTACATCCGTATTTCAGTGATTTCAATACCTAATTGCTACTTATTATGGCAACCAAAGTGTAATGACCCCTTCCTAGTTAGCTTTTTGGAAGAATGTTTCATAATTTTTATTTTTTGGGGTATAAATGTTTCGTATCTTATATGCATACACTGTTAATATATACCCCCATCAGTTGTTTAGTTGAGGTCTGTGCCATATATAAGATTGACGCCAATGGAAAAGAGGAGATTATGTCTTGGGGGTATCTTAAGATGTGTGAGGAAAAATTTGTATTCTAAAACACGAAAGCGTTTCTAAAACACTTTTTCAAGAGCTTTACTAAGCAGATCTTATTTAACATTAGAAGTGTAACTTTTTGAGCGTATCAAGTGCCTGAATGAGTAAAAGCAAGATGTTTAAGCTTTGAAGCGGGATTACAAAACAGGGAGAAATTAAGCTAGAATTTATTGCGAGGGCAAAATATAAAATATTATTTATGCACGTTTGCCAATCCTTATGACTAATGAGGGCTTCACTGCACTATCGGATGCTTAAGCTTTTCGATCAAATAGTGCTTGTATTGACGAGCGAATAAAATGGCCTTTTGTTTGGTCAAATGCAGTATAAAGTGATTTAAAATAGCCACTTTAACCTTAGTCTTAAGCAAAGATTAAAACTAGTGTGATGTTAACATATTAAACACGACTACTGATAGAACTTTTGTCATCTCAATAGCCGAACAAGAAGGCATATTACGCATAAAAAATGCATTAGCTCATGAAGAAAATCTGCTACTAAACTGATGCCCCCTCCCTCCTTCCCCCGAAACAATTAATAAAACAGAATTATTTGAAATTTTTATTCACCTTGCGAACCCCATCTTAGGTCCGGATTCGCCTTGGCTTCCTCACTGGTCGTTTGAGGTTCAGATGATTTATACTCTTTCATCTGCGCAAAAAGTTATGAGTCATGTGTTATCCTCACTATAAATCTATAATCCGACTACAAAATAACTTTTTAAAGACAGACTTTTGTATAAAAGTTGCTAAAAATAACATAAATAGAGAACTTACCCAGCTCGGAGCGCTATCAACAGATGGAGATGGCCCATCCAATCCAATATGAGCCACATGTTTTACGTCCGTCGGAAAACCTATCTGCATTTCTCCTTCCTTTCCATCTTCTGCGGGAGAAAAAAAAATTCTTACAAAAAGGGTATATATTTTTTTAGTAACATAAATATCACATTCTGATTCTGTAATCTGCATCGACCCTCTCAGTTTCGTTTACATTTTATAAAAAAACAATCTAAAAGCAGGTTCAGGCAGAATGTTAATGCCTTTCTTTCCATAAGTTTTATTATAAAATGTTAATGCCTTTTCATTTTACATCAGGAATAGAATAATTGCACAATATACAAGGGGTTTAACACAGAGATTAACATACCAAATATTTGGGTTATATAACGCAGGCCTTTCAGAACCCCTTTCATCTTGGTTCCCATTTTTATAAATTTTCTAAGCAAACACTTTCTCGTTATATACTAGGCCTTCAAACTTGGAATTGGTAATCTGACCTTCAAATCTGAAAAATAAAATGGAAGTTAGTATTGATAAATGCCTTCATGTTTATTACTATAAATAAACTAGAACAATATCGACCTTGTAATAACCTTTATACAAGAAGAACACAATGAAATGGCATGAAAACGTTAGCAAAATGACGAAAAGCCTTGAAAGTTATTTTGCAAGCGACACTCATCGGGGTTTTTCTTGGATTTGAAGATGGAACAATGTTTTGGAGAAGGAGAGGATGGAAATAAACCTTTTTATTTTCTTTTCGAAATTAATGATTGTTTGTGGAATTCACATTGAATGTTTGTTTTTAGTTACCTTGCCAATTAAAGCCAGACAATGATCGAAATTTTAGGCGAGAGAATAATGTATAAGAAATGCTTTTCACAAATTTAAAATGCTATTTATAGACTGTCGTTGTAACAAGTTCAGTTGTTGATAACTTGATAATAAGCAGATTAATTATTGTTTATCCCTGACTAACTTGTTACATAAATCTTAAAAATTACATTAATTTGAACTCACCTGACTACGTTGTACTTGCAATCTGTTGAGATATTTTTTATTTTTTTTTAGAAACTGTGTAAGCAATCGTTTTTGTCTATTTTAAAATATCATTATTTGGCATTACTACATATAGGGTCGTGGTCAAACCTCAAATGTCTATAATCGTAGTCTTATTTTATACAGTCACAATCCTGGTCCACTGTTATCTCCGAGTCCTAAATTATTTCGGGAAACAACACTAATGGTACGTCAATTTAATATCCAAATTCCGGCTGGTCAATAGAATAATTAAGATTGACAATCTAAATGGACAAATTTGTTATCAGACTATTGTTTGCAGAAATACATTTATCTGTACTTGGTTCACATTTGACAGCATTAGCTTTAAAATATACGTTCAAGGGTTACAGAAGATTGTTTTTTCAACAAAATGACATTTCCTGAAACGGGCCCTGGCTGGTTCTAGAGACAAAATAGTGTGCTGAATCAAGCTATCTTCTAAAAACAAATAAGCTAGAGCACAGTGACGGCTAAAAATATAGCAGAATTTCTAATCTTGTTCACATGCAACAAAAATCCACACATAAAGAATTAACAAGTTTAGACTTTAAAAAGCATGGATAGCATTTTGAAACCACCAAGGTTTGTGATTAGTCTACAACATGTCACTGTAGCAAAAATACTAGTTCGAAAAACAACAGAAAAAGAGAACACTTCCACAGCGGTCTGCAACTCGCTCAATACTTGGGACCTGGTCTCTGAGTTGGCAACAATCCAAATCGTTTCTTCAAAAGAACTCTTTGCCTGGAGTATTTGTCATCAGGAGAGAAGCGTGCTGCAATAAATTGTGACACAAAAAGTAAGTTAAACTGACAAAAACTTTATGCCACTTGGGCAGAGCAAATGTTTGATGTTAAATGGCAATATAAAAAATTTATAGTCAAACAAATTAACGAACAAAGGCCACAGACTTGTATAGCTACCCGAATAAAGATGACATTACCATCCAATTAATAGTATCTCACTAAGTGAAGTTAATACCACCGGTTTTGATGAGCTATCTGATTGTGCACCAGAACAGAACACTACAAGTAAAACTTGGTAAAAAAATATCAAAAAGTTCGAGAAAGAAAGGAACTGTGCATGTTGCATTGTTGCTTTAGCTAATAACACACTTTATAGGCTTTGCTGAAAGCGGGACTAAATAGCATGACAAAAATGTATCCGCAGAATTTGGGAAGGGGATGGAACTACAAGTTCTAATTCCGCATTGGCTCCTTTTTCAAAATTTGTACCGCGTATTAAACAAAAAATATACATTTAGATCAAGTTAATATAATTCTTACGACAATTGCCCTGCTTTGCCACAATCCTAGCCCCCAGTGTCCAATCAGCTTAACATAAAATCAAACTATGCTGAAAATAAGTAGAATAATATAGCATATAATTGATTTTCTTATTTAGAACAGAAGCAACAACATGATTATACCTGGATGAGCAGATAGCGTAGCCAAACCCAGAGGTGACTCCTTCTGTAAAGATAATTAAATCATATGTTAACAATATAGACATGAGAATCAATAGTAAACAATCAGGTGCAGAACAAAGGCGGTAATTCGAGGACCATAAAAAAAACAGATGACTGCAGGTGGAAGTTACCAAATTTAATTCAATAAATAGCAGTACCAGTCAATCTTTAATCTTTATGCATACTGAAAACAAAGCAGGGATTGAAATAGATGACGATAAAAGGCTACTCAAAATGTTTGATAAAATTAATATGATAACAAAGTGTAGTAATCAGTTGTAACGATAATATTAACTAAATGTCCTGACTTCGTAAAAACCATAAAGATGCTACGAATAAGCTGAAACATATGGCAGAGGAAAATTCATTGTTGTGAAAAAGCATAATTTCTCATATGGTTTCATATACCCGACCCCAAATTCATGGAATAATGGCATAGTTTGATGATGATGATTGTTTGAATAAGCTATATGCAACTTATTTATGCTAGTATCGAATCAGAGCAAAACTAAACCATACTCAATAGACAATAGTAACAACCAGCAGGAATTATATGCGGAATGTTTTGGTGTTACACTTTCGGATATTATACTTTTTCTTTATTGAAAATTTGAAACGTGAAACATTTAGTTTTCCAACAACAAAATATTTTTCCGAACAGGGATACAAAAATAGCAGAAGGATTAAACTGGGCATCAAGTCATTCGAGATGAAATCCACATGAACACATGATGGAAAATTTAAAAGAACAATTGAAATACCTTGGTGGTGTACACCTTGTCACCATTATCATTTATGTAGAACTGAAGATACATTGTATCAAATGGTAACCTGCATATAAACATCATTCTGCATTTGAATACCAATGGATAACGACTTATGCAAATCAAATAAAAATTCCTTTAACTCTCAGAACCCAAAGAAAAGATAGCAATAAATAGTGATGCCGAAGTGAAGATGAACATGCAACGAGATTCAAAAGCTCAACATATACATAAGGGGACATCTTCAGCATCAACCATACTAAATCTAAAAGTGCGAAAAGAAATTAATAACACCCTACATGTTATAACCAGAGAAAATCAAGGCATGGTTTATCTTTTTGTCCAATTCATCATGAGAACTTTTAGTACTTTACTTAAAATGCTAAATGCTAATACTCTATCAAGTTTCTAATTTGATTGAAAAACCAAGAGCCTGGTTACAAAAGGCGGTTCAAGTTGGATTAAAGAATGGTTTTTTAAAAAGGGTACAGCAGTGTTTTAAAAAAAACATGCTTCGTAGTAAAAAAGCTCGATTCAAATCTTAAAAAAGCTCGCTTTTCCGCTTTTTCGGCCACTAAAATCTTACACTTTTAGCATAACCCTTGTAAAAACGCTTTAGCTAAGATTTCGCTTTTTAAAACACTGACATTTAGTTCTAAATTCTAATAGCTATTAAGCTAAAAAAAATCTGGCCTGCTTTAAGATAGGTCCATGCTTTAAAATTCTAATGTTTTGGTCACACAATAAAACTTCAAAAAATTAGCTTAAAAGCCTAATTATTCTCGGCTCAAAACCTAAAAATGAAAATACCCCAGGTAATAACCTCCAAAAACAGAATCCCTTAGTGGGTTTACTCTGGAATGTACTCTACTAATTAGGGCTTCCATTTAATTATTCTCAAAAATCTTATTGGCAAAAAAAATACAAAAAAAAAAGGGTTCTTTTGTTAGAAAAATATATCCACTGATAAACAGAACATAACTAAAACTATGCAAAATCTAAAACTTGATAGCAAATACTGTAATATTAAATGCTAGAAACCCATCAAAAAAGTAATCCAAAAAAACATTTTAAAAAATTGTTGTAACTTGTAAATGGTCGTTAAATTCATATGTTTACAATAATAAGAATAAAAAGTAGCAGAAAAAATAAAATAAAGAAATTAACCTTTCACTTGAGATAAGCAATGAAATAGCGGAAGAGAGAGAGAGAGAGAAATAAGAGTGTTTTCGATTATTTATATATATATATATATAATGTAAATATATTGTATATATATATATATGAGGGTTTTAGGGTTACAAAAACAAAAAAGAAATAGACTTAAAGACTATTACACTAATAGTACTCATAATTAGAATAGTGGTCTTTATACATCGATTAGCTTACGCAATTTTTCTAGGAACTAGGCAATTTGTATCATTATATGTTAAAGACTTAAGGCCTTGCTTGGTTGCGAGAAGTCCCGTGGACCCCACAAAAAGATGTGTTTGGTTACAATTTTATGTCGGGACTATGTGTCACGTCCGGACTACAAATGATCCCAAATTGGTGTATTTTGAAAGGCATGTGAGGGCGATATCGATAGTACTGGGATTAGCAATGCAATGGTCATTTGTAATATCACAGATAACTCTTTTAGACTCTAGTACCGAGACTATGAGTCGTGCAACCAACGAGACCTAAAGTACTTGTTAATTGTTAGGGGTATGAATATACTCCATATACTAACAATTTGCATATTGACGTTACTGAAATTCATTTAATTGTAGAAATACATTAGTCGGGTAACAGAAGTTAGGTTGTGTGCGACCGCATGTCATGACTTCGGTTAGTACCATTGACGCATTTTATGCAATTTAATGAATTTTAGTAACGTTGGTATGCAATTTGTTAAAGATTATAGGATGGTATGAAAATTATCACATTTTTTAAACGAAAAAATGTCACGTTTTAGTCTTATACAAAATATAGGGACTTTTACTATCTATATATACAGTATATATGGGACCAATAAGGTTTTAAAAGGAACTATTGGGGAATAGATGTGTGAGCTTCGGAAGCAGCGTAGGTGACTCTGAGTCAGAGTGACTCAGAATCCACAACCATTGAATATTGCTACGGTACATTTCATATTTTAACTGTAGTAATATTCAATGGCTGTGAACTCTGAGTCACCTTAACTCAGAGTCACATACGCTGCATCCGTGAGCTTCATGTGCTTGTATAACTAATTACATCTTAAGCCTTTAATGTTTAAAGTAATGTAAGTACTTGCTCTGCTAAATTTATTAATAACAGATTGGCACTTTATTATGCAAACCAGAGTTGAAAGGGTACTTCGTCGAATGGAAATGGCGCCGTACCTGTACCGGGTACATGTATTTTTAAAAAATACTGATATTATATATTAATAAAGCCAAAAATACCAAATCGGAATAGTATCATTTATTCATCAAATCCACCTAAGAGAATTCGATTTTTTATATCTTTTTAACTAAAGTGGAATATGCGAGTTGTGTGCTGTGCATAGCATTACTGAAAAGACTGATGTACACAATTGGAACGTGAGTTGTACTTGACTTGAGTCCATATATAACTTTTTTTTGTTATTGATAATCATGTTTCATTATCCTATCTTATCTTTTTTACAATCTAAAACATATTATTATTAAGAATTTGATAGCCAATCAGACTCTCATTACATATGAGAAACTATGCTTAAAAATTGAAGATACCAAAATTCTTCTTTACTTGCTGACCACATGGTTTTATTGATTCAATATTAAACCGTATCGGGCCAGGTTGACCGTGTTTGACACTAACACACGGTCGAAATGTCTAAGTTGGTTATTATTATTTGATTACCAACTGTTAATACATATTTACACTTATCTTAGTCTGTTATTATATATTCAATCATAAAACCTAAAGAAAGTTACATTTTCAAGTTAAAACTGCTACTTAATGAAGCAGCTTTTCTATGCCTCAAATAAGGCCAGATAAGGTTGCAAATGAATCAAAAGCCACTGAACAACAAAGAACTCATAACGCCCAATTTTCTAAACTCAAGAAATCACATTCTCTGCAATTGTGACACGTTTTTTTTGGCATATCATCATAACTAGCATCTAGAAGAATGATCAACCAACAAATAGCAAGTTAGCATGTTAGTACCTCTGATGAAATCGCAAATTGAACACAAAACATGCATTTCAACAATGATATATTCAATAAAGAAACATGTTTAAGAACCAGTGAATATGCCTAGTTATGTTACAACACATTGTTACATAAAGAAAGAGTTGATACATTTTATATAACATTACGTTTAAGAATCAGAAGTAACCAAAAAATGAATAAAAATCAATAACTCTTATGTTTCATTGAACTACCTCTAGTATTAAAAAAAAATATTGAGGGTAAGGGATGGTTTTAGTCGAGATTCGGGGAGTCAAAAAAAACTTTATAGAAGCGATTTGATCACCATGTCAGCTATTAACTTCAAGAGAACCCTTAGTGTTTAAATGAACCTTCTGTTGAACTAGAAGCAGCATCTGAGTTCTCATTCTCTTCTTCTGCAAGATAAAAAACCAAAGAATGATTAAAAAGAAAGAATTTTAAGCTATAATGTCCTCACCATAACATAGGGATATAACAATTGTAGCGACAACTAAATTGATTTCAACCAATTATTTTAATTTTGCAGTAATCAAAACAATGTAAGGTTTTGAAAAATTATGGTTGGAAAAAACAAATAGATCTCATTTTGCAAATTTGTACTTCCTTTGTAAAAAGAACGTAAAAGTCTATTTGTTTGATCACTCTCTAATGAGTTTACAAATCAATGGTGACAAGGCACCAGCTTTGATGATTATGGGACGAGAATGCTTCTTATAATTATAGACATACACAAAATCGATAACAAGTGAATGTGTAAACAAAAACAAATTTTAATCCAAAGCACATAATGGTCATCGGAGGGTGTAAAGCTGGTTTATAAACATTTAGAGATTGCATGTCAACACTCAAAAGTGATTTTAAAAGAAGAAAATAAAAAAATAAAATATTTGCTTACCGAATAGGGTCTTGATGGTAGGCCTCTTAGGTTTAGTATTCTTCTTTTTCAACTCAGCTACATAAAAGAAAATTTAACAACTCGTCACAACAGAGATAAGCAGTTACTTAAAAAGGCGCTAAACTTTCCAAGTAAGCTACATGGAAGATAAATAATAACCAAACAAGTACACAACACATATGCAATGGGAAAGAGAGGAAGATATACCCATTCCAGGCACTTGATAATCATTGACAATTTCAAAATTCTTATATGTATATCCCACAAAGTTGATGTCTTTGGATGAAAGCATCTGCAAAGAGAAGAAAAAGAGAGAATATGTAAGAGGGAAAAAAGAAAACCTTGTAACTTCTACCTTTTCAATAATAGTTATTAATAAAGAAAGACGAAGCATTTATACAACATAAACAACTTTCCATTTACAGGTACTCGAAACAACATGTCAATAACGTCGTTTCAAGGACCTATTGTTTCATACGGCTTTCTCATGCCTTGAGACAATCGATTGTTTTTCCCTATCTTATTTAAAATTAATTCCATGAATGGATAGACTGGATTACTTTAAGCGCTTAAGGTCTAACAATATCCAGAGCACACATGACAAGCACATACCTGATTTGATTGTGCAAACGTATGATAGACGTGATTCAAATTTATTTAGTTAAACCAGTAAATCTCACTTGCCCCTACATCTCTACCCATGAATTTGACTTTTGTGTTCAAATTGCTTCGTATAGAAACACAACTGTGTAGTGAACCACAGATTTACTATTTTCCAGCATACTAGGCAATGAAATCAAGAATATAAGCCACAAGGCCCACAACCATGAAAACCCATTTTAAAATCAATGGCGGATACTTAGCAAATACATCAACCACGGACTCAAAGAAGTTCTTAAAGCGAAATGACTTACCTTTCTCCATGGACCTGTTTTGGATGAAGTATGTGTTTGATGATCAGACTGCGCAACCAGAAAAGGAGAATCAGACTATTTCCATTCAAGATACGAAGAACAAACACATGTATCAAAAATTTAGGAGATCAAAACCTCATCAAATTTCTCAAAATTTTGAGTATCCAACTCGTCCTTGACCTCAGGAATAAAAGCGGCATCCATTTGGTATATTCTTTCCCAATCAACACCGTTGAACCAAGGATGTACCTGCAAAAATCAAAGACCACAATATTATTTATTTGAATGACGATAAATGAAATTAAGAAAAAATGGAAAAGACACGGTAGCCAAACACACCATACAACACCTTAATTTCACCTGCACCTTTTGAACCTAGCCTCTGGTTAACGTTACACAATAATTTACTTATAAGATCTGTGGCCTCACGAGATAACCTTGCTTCTTCAGGAAACTTAAGATGTGTTCTCCAGTTTACGATCTGCAAATATAAAAATAAAAAGAATACGAACAAAAGAACTAAGAGAGAGCACTTTACTATGGATCACTGGCTAAACATTTTGGTATAAGAAGAAATCAAAACCAGTTTATTTTGTTTGGAAGTATTGCTATTTATAGGGAATGGGAACAAACCCCACCACATCCTATTCTAGATGGTGATTTTGGCCAACTAAGCTATCCCAGCGAATTATCACAAAGCTTCTTTACAAGAAATATATTATAATAGGTGAAGAAAAGGTATTTAGTACCAAAAAAATGGCACATAACAATTTTGAAATGTCTTCAAAAAAATCAGAACTCATTACACCTGAAGGGCCATTCGGTACTAAGTTGGGATATTATAGCTCTACCTCGAGATTAACTTAACGAGGTGTATTGAAATAATAAATAGCTAAAGTCATGTTACGACTAGAATATGTCGAGAGAGAAAATATTCCAATAAATTTGGGTAGGAAGGGAATCATGAAAAAATGATTTACAAAAACCATTTGGAAAAAGAAGAAGAAATTTTTGCCTCAAGGGGAAATTCAAATAAGCTTCGACATGATAACATTTCATTCTCGTTTCGGGTTAAACACCACGGACCAATGATGGGTGTATACATATTGCATCGATCAAAACATTGAGACTATTTGATAAAGGATTATAGGAAGAAAAACTTTTCAGCCATTTTGATAGGAAATTTCAAGTCCTTGATCGGGATAAAAATATTTTAGATTGCCAACTAAGGGAGGGTGAATCCTGGAAAACTTGGGAAACGGGACTTAAAAGACAAGTAATGGTATTTGTCTATATGAAGTTATGAACACAAACACGTGGGACCAATAGACTTTTTTCTAGTCAAACATATAGAATATATTTGTTAGGAGCATTGGGAAGTTACCTTTCTACACGTTGACATAGGCTCGTCAGAATAGAAAGGTGGATATCCCACAAGCATTTCGTACATAATGGCACCGAGTGACCACCTAAAAAAATGAGAATCAATTAGCCTTCAAGGAAACATAAGTACTTAAATGATACAGGATCAGCTGATCAACTAACAAAATGGCATATACAATTGCTGATATTAAATTTCTTCGAGACTGTGAACAACATAAGAAATCGAACTTTTTAACGTTTTTCTCAGGTCAGAAATAGAAATATATAATCTAAAGTCCAGAACTCAATTTGCATAAATCCTCACCAATCACATTCCATTGCATATCCTTTCTTCAACAGAACTTCTGGCGCAATATAATCGGGTGTGCCTACGGTAGAATAAGCCTGTCACGTCACAACACATATGTTATCTCTTTCTATTTCCGTACTCAAACAGGCATATGAAGGAGTAGAGTAGGCGCAGAAGAATATAAATATTGTAGATGACATTAAGGTAAAGTACCAGAGCTGAGGGGTGCAAGTGAATATGGAATGGAAAATATAAGGTAGGACAAAATTTAACCAACTTTATGCATATCACTACGCTGCTAAGTCAAGGCATGAAGCAACCAAAAAAACAACAAAACTTACAAGCATTCTCCTGTTTTTCTGCCAATGCTGTAACTGTTCTTGTTGAGTTCTCTTTGGAGCTAAAGAGCGTTCACCATTTTGCGAAGTTCCATTAAAACTGTCAGTCACTGAAAAGTCTTTCTCTTCAAGAGTGCTACAATCTAGTGGTTTACATAGTCCAAAATCTGAAAGTCTCAAATGCCCGTATTTATCAAGCAGCAAGTTATCCGGCTTAATGTCTCTGTAGAATGTATAGCAAAATATGACAATTCAGTTTATCGGAATAACCATAACAGGAAATAACCCCATGACATAAACCACAACTTTTTGCATGAAATTGAGACACTTGCCTGTGAATATAATTGTGCTTGTGAATAGATTCAATAGCCAAAATTGTTTCCGCAATATAAAATTGGGCTTCATTTTCTGTTAATGTATCCTTTCTCATCAGTAGAGTCATCATATCTCCACCAGGTAAATACTCCATTATTAAATAAAGAAAATCGTCATCTTGGAAAGAGCAGTATAACTTAACAATGCAATTACTGTCCACTTCGGCAAGCAGATTCCGTTCCGCTTTCACATGCTCAACCTAATATCATTAAAATTAAAGAAACATATAACCAATCATTGAGAGGCTATCTGTCATTGGTAACCCAAATAAATGAATACCTGTCCTCTGCGAAGCATTTCCGACTTTTTGAGTTTTTTCATGGCGTATACATGACCAGTTGTCTTTTCTCTACATATTCTAACCTGCAAAATGAAGCAACCAGATAAAGATGCCAAAATAAGCATAAAAAAAACAGCTAATAGCAGTCACAAATTCAAAACATCCTAAACTCTTGCTAACAACGTAAAAGTATAAAACTGTATCCTGTTTTATTTAAAAGGCTCTAGACATAGCATAATTACAACTTTGATCAAGGAATGGAGCTGGTATATTTACGATGTACCTAACTTCAAACATCCTAGATTCTGTAGATAGTTTTCATCATAATTACGAAACTTTGTTTCAGCAACTGATTAGGTAGACTACTCAAATCATTGGTGGTTTCAATCACACTCGTACTAATTTAGCTATGAATCAAGCATGAAGATGTACCTTTAAGTTGAAATCAAACAAACAGACCGGATTTGATTAATAATCACATACCAGGGTGAACAAAGAATATGCGTCATTAATAAATCATACGGAGAATAAGTTAGGAATCTATACCTCCCCAAATGCACCTTTCCCAATCATAGTCAGTAGCTCAAAATCATCAGCACCCATTTTATGTCTCTGAAGACGCATATATTCAGTTTCTTTCTTCTCCAAGAATTTTAAAAGGTTATTTTGATCTTCCTCGGAGACATCAGCATCAGCCAACTTTTTCTCCAGAAGATTTCGTCTGTTCAAAGAAAAAAAGATGATGAATCGAAATGCATTACTCCACTCAAATCTACGAGTTCACAATGCAGATCTACCAGGTTACCTTCTACTAGAAGAATATTATACACTTAATAAACGCCAAATTGTTGGGAAAGTATATATAAATGGACAGATCCTTAAATATGCCAGTATTTCTTACAACATTCTCTGCCATAGACATACACAAGTAATTAATTATTGCATAACCGTCAAAATTCCTAGATCCAACAAGGATCAAGTACAACTTGACATTATTTGAGACGACTTTTCAAGGAACTAGTAATAGAACGTCCCAAAACAAACAAGATTCCAATCAGTAAACATGTTTGCATTTGACATTCATCTCATCTCCAACTGCAAAGACAACGACTTCGTTCATAAAATTTACTAGATTCCATGAGATAACAATGAAATGCACAACAACAATGATGGTATAACAAGATATTTCAATGCAAAGAGATCCAGTCACGAAAAGACCTACTCCGTCCGTTCCATAATGTTGAGCCCTTATTCCTTTTCAGGATGTTCCATATGTTACGTTATCACCCAAAAAAGACAAATAATTCCGTACAACTAAGATGGAGGATGAACTTTTTTCAAACGGAAAAGATCAAAACTAAACATGCTATTTTGTATAACTGGGATGGGGTAGTAAAGAAATTAAAAAAAAAAGGAAAGAGATAAAAAACGAAAATAACTATAATCAATAGTTTCATTCAAATGCAATGGAGGAATGGAAATCTCTCAAATGGAAAGAGATCCATAACCCGAATAATTTCAAATCAGTTTAGATAAACTTGGCATACCTCTCCCTCCTCTCTTGAAGACTCTTCATATGATCCTTGTAATGTTTCTCTATATACTGTTTTGCTGCAGCAACTTTTTGTTTAGTCACATTCGATGCTTCTTCATCCGAAATAGGTACCACATCATCTTCTTTCCCCATTGTGGCCGTCCTTGTTGTTCTAATATCCCTTTTCTTAGTATTTGATCTCCACCGTTCTCGTGGCTGAAAGTTCTGAAACCAACTCCGAGCTGAATCCATTCACTCAAAAGGCACCTCTATAACTACTGCCATTTTCTATAATTAAAAGTAAAATAACAATGCATTCCAATTAATCAACAAGCTTCAGAAATAGGATCTAACTCATCCAGTATACAAATGTAAAGAAAATAAAACAAATCTTAAACTCTCTTAATTCAAAACTATGACTTAAATCAAATCCTTCAATGAGCTAATTGGCATCCTAGTCAAATATTAATCTAATCTGCAAATATCTTCAAATTTTTTTTTTTAGAAATAGACCCTTTTTAGAATGCCTTCTCATTGTGAAATCAAGACCTCTTTTAAAATGTACCCAAATTACATGGCATATAATAGAAAGGAAAAGAGATTCAAACATGAATATGAACAAAAGAAGACATTTTTCGTATTATCTAACACCAAAACATGCTTTAAATTCACAAATTAATTAATTAAAAATTAGCCACCTTCGTTCGGAACAACAGAATCAACGGACCAAAAACCATGATTTGTTTTGTGCAACAGCATTACACAAAACTACGAACTTAACTCATTGTGAAATCAAGACTTCTTTTACAATAAAAAGTACCCAGATAAATTTACATAGCAAGTGATAGAAAGGAAAAGAGATTCAAACATGAATATGAACAAAATATCACATTTTTCTAAGTATCTAACACCACAATTCCACAAACATGCTTAAAAATCACAAATTAATTCAATTAAAATATAGCCACCTTCATTACGAACAACAGATCAAAACCCATGAGTTGTTTTGTGCAACATGATACAAAAGACTAAAAAAAAATAGAATATATAATGTGAGAGTGACTTTAATTCTAATAAATAAATAAAAAACTATAAAAACCCAGAAACAAAAAGGTGAAAAGAAATTACATTAGTCTGAAAAAAACACAAGTTGGATCTGTTGCTAAAGACAAAAGTAGTAATTGAATGAATGTTGAGAGAATATGGAAGTGAAAGTAGTTATTATTATTAAATAAAAAATAAAAATAAATAGAGTGAATGTGGTGAATCCGCTAATTTCGCACTGTTAAGCATCTTCTTTTTTCCTCTCCTACCCATGTTCCTCTCCTTTCCTTTTATTATTACAACAACATTCTTCTTGTAACTAATAAAATTACGTCCTCTTACTTTATTTTATCTACATTTGAATAAAAACATACATTTGGAGTTAATAATATTACATGCAAATTTGGCCATGTTTGTTTACATTCTAGTCCTTCCATGTCTGACTCGGTTAAAACTAGTCGGTGGAGAAGTCAACGACGGTCAACACATAGATTAGTCGGATTAATCGATGATTAGTCGGATTAGTCGACGATTAGACAGCAATTAATACGATTAGTTAGTGATTAGTCGGGTCTAACTTGAAAGCTACTTAAATACTTTGAATATTTTAAGAAAAATCATCACTGATTAGTCGACGATTAGGCGGATCAAAACTAGTTAGTCGGAAACATATTAGTCGGATTAGTCAGCGATTAATACGATTAGTCGGTGATTAGTCAGGTCTAACTTGAAAGCTACTTAAATACTTTGAATATTTTAAGAAAAATCACCACTGATTAGTCGGTTCCTCAGGTTCCTCGGAGGTAAACGTCTGAGAAATGCCTAATGACTTCTCTAACCTTGAATATTATAGCAAAAATGGGTATTCGTAACTTGTTAGTACGAGTGGAGTAACATTGTACATTTGTTTTTACGGTAGTTATAATGATATACCAATTATTAGCATTAAATGTAGCAGTTGGTAACAATTGAAGAAAAAATGGCAAAGCATCCAAACAGATTAAAAAATTGAAGCTATTTCCAACGGATCACATCAACCAAGGAAAAGTCTTTTGTTTCGGTTCGTAATCACCTATGAAATAACGGACGGTATAAATCTAGAAGGCGAAATGGAATTAATTTGAATTCGGGACCGATATTTGAAATCTTGGTGAAACACTAGGTTTGTTATCTCATGCATGTTTACAAATTACGTAAATATAAGGTAGTGTCATATTACTCTTAATAATTAACATTATACATTTCTTATACCGCAAACAAATGTGAGGAATATGTTCGATGTCTATATCTATTTATATCTTGTGGGATTTGGGAAACATGTGAGGTGATATATTATTATTATTTAAAGCGGAATGTGATTTTGTGTTTAAGAAGCGAGGGAATACCGGCCGGAGTAGTGGCAAGAAACAGTCAAATATAACTAAATTAAGCCATCGAGCATAAATAAACTGATAAAAGTGGTACTGTACTATATGTCTATATGATGAGTTATGCTACTTGTGTTACGTATATGAGTGTTTATGTAAGTTGGTAACTTGGTTGGATGAGGTTTGTTATTGGGTTTGGTATTTAAGTACAAACGTGACTTGTACATGCAATTTATTGTAGTACCAGCAACACAATCTCAAATGTTACTTAAATACTAATGATTGATAGCAACACTTTTTGAAAGCATTATAAGTTAGTTGAGGGCCGAAACCAAAAATGGCACGTAGATGTGTCAAAATTTAGAATATAAAAATGAATGGTATCAAATAATTGTTTTTAACGTATTTTAGTAAAAATATAGGTTAAAAATTAAAAAAATCATAATTTTCGAAATTGTGGGATGACGTCGCCTCCGATGGTCTCCATTTAGGTTCTGTCTTTTCGTTTTGAGTTCTAAAGATCTCTACTTTTCAGAAAGTCATAACAAAAGAAGCCTTATCCGGCATAAGAAACTTATGTAAAAAGACTTTTTGCCCAAGAAAACATTTCTTGAAATTGTCATCAAACAACCTCTAATAGTCATTTCAAAAAAAAAAAAAAAAAAACCTCTAATAGTGGTTGGATCTTATTTAGTACAATAATTCCACTTTACTAGACTTGCATTTCAATGAATTGAATTTTTAACTGACATTTTGTTCAGTAAACTTGTTTCACTTTTAACAGCATACATTTTACCAGAGAGTAAAAAAATTAAGGAGTATATAAAATAACAAATGAAATAAGTTCTCGATAGCCTTTACTAAAAAAATAATCAAAAAAGAATTGACGTAGTCGACATTAGTGATTATTGCTTATTCGATTATATGCTCACACGGATGGGAATCCAAATAAGGCTGGCTTTTGCTGCTTTCTGTTCAACCATGACTCTGTATAGTGGTAGCAACAAAGAACTCGATTTGTTTCTGTGATATAATCATAACCATCCTCCACACCATAATCTGTGTACTACCGATCATTTATCATTCAAATTAGGGACCAAATCCATGATTTTTTAAGATTCTGGGAACTCAATAATCAGATGAAACGATGGAGTCAAAATAGAGTTGTAATCCTAACCATATGGACTATAAGCGTAATAAAACGAAACATATTACAAATGCCCTTATACGACAATTTATACTAAAAAAGAACAAAAGCACAAGTCATGTAGATGAAATCAATTTATAAATGTAATATATTATAGACAGTTCAAATAGGGCTTTTAATCAAGTAAAAGGAACTATACTGCATTACCACTCTCTTCCAAAGGCGAAAAAATTATTAAAATAACTGTAAACCAAAACAATTGCTTTCTATAACAGCGCCGACTTTTATTTCTCTTGATTTTATTGTACAGATAAAAAAAAACACTCAATATAGTAAAATCATTTAAGACCAAAACGTCGGAATCAGCGATAGTAGGCCATATGTCTTGATGACCTAAAAGGAGAAGAATCAAAGGGCGAAGAAGTCCTTTTGTTTTGAACCAAAGGATTAAATAGTTTCTTTTTCTCTGATTTTATTTCAGAACGAAGCCATGCCTCAACTACAGAGAGCAAATTGATAGAGTTCTTGAGCTCATTAAGATCAAATAGTTTCTCACTCCTCTTTAGTTCGCCATCTTGGATGTATGCCAAATCGGTAGCCCATGTTTCTAATCCGTCAAAAATATGTGTAGCATAAACAATGGTGGCTCCTCTCTACATGGTTAACATATTGAAACTCAGAAATACAAGATTCTGTTTCGCTTCATTCATTAAATATTAAACAAATAGATACGGTCACGCAGCAACTAAAAACACGACTTAGTATGACTAATAGTACGTGCTTAAGACAATAAGGCTTGATTATATTTTAGGAACTCGAGTTTCTAAGCATGTTGTCTAGCTAACAAGCTTTGAAATATAGTATGTTTACCAACCGTCTAACTCCGAGCATTTTGCTAACACAAACTCTTGTCAACATTTCCTTTTAATCCCCCAAAAAAAAAACCTTTTTGCGAAAGATCTTAATTAAGAAAATAGGAGTCCGTTATGAAAAAGAGTTTCATATTTGTACTGAAAAAGGAATGTGTAGATGACCCAAATGAGCGAGAACAAAAAGAAAAACAAGGTCCATTTCAATATCTTCACAGCTTCAAGAAATTACAACAGCGTGTTCAGAAAACAAATACAAATGAAGTTCTTTGTTCATAATTGCACACGATATTCTTATTATGGTAACTCTAACACCTCACGAACACAAAAGAACATTACCATCATTTGACCGCACATTCACACTAACCTAAATGACATCATATCACATGCGCTACTCATTCTTAAACTAAGAGCTCTTTTTTCTCCCTTTATTGAACTTGTATTTAAAATTAAAAAGATAATTCATTGCCCATATCCCGGATTTAAAAAAGCCCATGATAAAAGCATTCATCTTATGAGGATCTAGAAGGCATGTTAACTAAAATCTTGTTCCTTTCCGCACATGTGTAACAAACAAACCAACAATAGGTGATAAGTGCCCATACCTGTTCACATTCGTCCTTAAAGAAATCCAGCAAATCCATTCTTGCAACTACGTCCAAGTCAACAGTGACTTCATCTAGTAAAAGGACCTGGACAACAAAGATGTGAGTAAATAATTCTATGATGAGAATTCGATAGTAGTAGACCACCAATGTATACATAAAACAGCCAGATAAACTTATACAACTATGATACACACCTGAGTCTAAAGATAAGTTAACAGAGCACCTTAAGTTAGCTCAACGTATTCCAAAATAGGATTTTAGAAGAATGACAAGCTATTGGAGACTGGCGGAGCTAAAATGTAGATTATCTTTTATGATTTGCTTTTCAATCTTTGTCAACCACTTTAGGTAGTTATAGGAAGTAAGAACAGTGGGTGGTTGTATGTTGTACAGCAATGGCAAGTATGAAAAGTTACACTTTTTGCATTATGCGAAATTTGGTTTTCAAGCACCATAAGCTTGGAATCACGATAAGTACAATTTAACATGTATCTACACCTTATTGATCTCATAGAATCATGGATGCTGCCGCATTTCAAGTATAAAAAATGTATGACTTAGTATAGAAGAGGGAGACTGGCAAGAGAGATACAAAATAAATGAGATGCAAGAAGATTACACCAATTTTGTCATGTAGCAATAACCGTGAGTGATTATTCCTAGTACAACTCACTATTTACTGACATTGATAAATATTGAAGAAATACCTGAAATGGGAAAAGGAGACCCATACAAATTTGAACCCGACGCCGCTGACCATCAGATACCTTGTGCATACGCCACTTCAAATCAATATCTAGAAGTTCAATTAGCCTTTCTCTTCTAACAGGATCAACCCCTTCCACTGGAGCATGGGAAAGAAATGCAAACAGGGTAAGAAACACAAAAAGAAATTTACAGAAAGACCATCAAAGGAATCTTGGATTTGTTTGCATTATAAGAAGATATGAACTGGTACTTCATGAGGAATCGAACTACTAATCATAAACTTTACTTTAAATATTGCATTCCATTCAGGAATACTCCTAGTTTTCATTCTTCTGACAACTTTAAATGAATGGATGACACAAGTATGACACTGGGTGATTAATATTCCATAAAAAAAGATATAACTGACCCCCAAAAATCATATGTTCAGCAGAAAAGTCTCCTTGAAGTGGGACCTCTCCCTGAAAATAACAAAATTCAGTGAGAAAGCGTCTGCAATGCTTGCTTGCTGGCACGCGATATAATATTGAACTCCAAGACAACTTAAAAAAGGAACACAGTAAAACATTTGAAATCAAAATGATCAACACTAATTTGTGCACCTTTAATTGTTCTCTGGGTAAAATTTAGAAGCAGACACGCTGGGATCAACAATACGTGGGTTTTTTGCTTAATACAGAAAATTTCAGTGACTTAATAGGATTAATTTCACAATCTATTTAAAAATCTTCTTTTATTATCACCTTTATTACCTCCATATCAATATTTTGCCATCAGAAACGTAGATTATACAAACTTGAGCATGTGCAAATACAAGGGAATATATAATAAATGAACTGATGACAGATTATCTAGTTCTACGCAAAGCCAATCTAACCATGCCATAGAACATGTTTTTTCCTATTGTTCCTAGTGCAATTAAAAAGGTTGGCGAGATAATCTAAAGATGAAGGATTCATCATCTCGATGTATAATTAAAAAAGCTGGCAAGTTATTTTAAGATGTATTCAAGGATATATTCAGTCGAATACAAAGTTTAAAACTCACAGCAGAACCAATAGTTTTACTCCAAGATCCCCCCAAGTATGACAATTCACCACTACAAACAAGGCGTGTGTCATGAAAAGCTGAGCGGTTTAAAACTCGAACAACATCTTGGCCACCCACCATATGCTTACCCGCCAAAATCTTCAGCAAAGTAGTTTTACCTGCAGAATATGAGAGGTTAGGAGAATCCTAGAAGGCCAATATAATGCTTCTCAATGAATTCATACAGATCGGAACTATCCAGAAAAACTAAAATTATAACAAGCATCTGCACCGGCCTCTCAACTATATTCTTTAGATCTAGGATGAAAATCTCAGTTTTTCAAATACAGCTCTCTTTTTACGTTTTAACAATATTAGTCTTACTATCATCTCCCTAAGGTATTTTTATTTTACTTTCTTTTAAATTTTAATACTAATTTGTTCTTATATACATCTAGAAGAGCTAACAGCAAGAAGAAAGGTAAAAGAGTATTTAATATGAAAATTCCCAATCAGCTCTACAAAATTTTGTGGAAAAAATGTAGAAGATGGGATGCTCTTAAGTGTGGATATGGGAGGCCGATATAGTGATATTATTTTTTCCTCACTTCATTTAGAAGTAAAGGGGTTTTTCTAGAACCTACTGTGAATGCTGAACCTATACAATAAATGCAGGATGTGAGAAAGGCATGGTTAGGAAACCATAAACAGGCTTGTGAAATAACTCAATAAGGAAAAGTGGTGGCAGATTTTGAATAAGACTTGCTTGTTTGGCTAGAAACATGATCTCTCTTTACGTTAGTCCAAGCATCACCTTCCATTTCCGTGAATCCAAAAACTAATATTACATAAAATCATTTTGGTACATAGTACCCCGATATATAAATTATAACTCTGACATTCCAGTGGAACACTCACCAAAAACTTATTAAGCCCAATAAACAATCATTTTCAACAACGTGTATCCGAAACTCATATCTGCTGCATTTAGATTGGCGAAAACAAAATCTAGAGATATTCAAATAATTAGATTGGTCATTCAGGAAATATCATTCAAGGGTACATCTCCTCAAAGAAGACCACTACAATTTTAATTTTCCTTAAATTAGTTATTTTTCTGAAACAATATTTCCTTCGAGCTCTACAACTAGCTCAGTACATAGTAGTTTCATAGTTGGATGGAAAAACCAAAATCAACCTTCAATCCAAAAGAGTTAACTATATAAAACTGTGATAAAAAAAAGTGTGCTTGATATATATAGAGTACATACTACATACGTACACACAAACATATAGTATCAATTACTCATACAGTCCTTTATATTAAAAGGTGTGATGTTAGGCATAATCTTCTGAAGTCATGATAATAAATTAAAATAGGTAAAAACACAAAATACAGTCGCCATTAGCATACCTAACCATCAGAACAGTCCAGTAACCCCACTCAATCAAGAAAATTACATTAGTTCAAATCATAACTAAAGCTTCTGTAACCTGTAAACCAGGTAAACAGGGGCGGAGCCTCTTTATTGCAATAATGGAGTATTGAGATGCGTCCGCAACCCCACAATTTATATAAATATTTTTTTTTCCTTTTAAGGAAATGTCGATAAAAAAGTGTCTTGCAACCCTATCAAAATAACATTTCCTTTTAACAACCCCGTAGTCTTGCCTGGAAATATAAGTCGTTATTCTTATGTACATAATTTTTGATAAAATCACTTATTTAATTATTTTCTTCTAAACCTTAGAGCCTACTCCCTTTGTTCCCATCCAATTGTCACCTACGAAACTACGTGCAATTTTACTAGCCATAAACTTGTATCAAAACTGTCGAAATGAAATTCTTCAAAAGTTAATCATATACTTTAAAATCTTAACTATATGACACCTTTTGAAAAAAATTACACACAGGTAATTAAGATACACATCATTTACCAGTCAAAATTGCACGTAGTTTGCTACAGTTAAAAAAACTCTACTAAATGGGATCGGAGTGATTAATACTAACTAATAGTAATTAATAATAACAACCAGACACAGAGCTATGAAAGTTTCAAATAGCCGTCCGAAAAAACATAATGACCTCCAGAACAACCCAAATTTGCCAAATCATATCATACTATTCAACTCAGGTTTTTTGAAGCTGCCAAATTTTGTCACTTTTTTTCAAAAATGACCATAATTTTGTATTTATTATTAATTACCATACTCTCATAAAAAAAAAATAGAAAAAATGAAAAGCTAACAACACTATTTCTCCCTCTACACAAATTCTTTTTAAGTATTCTCATCTAATTATATTCTATCTATTTTTTTTACTATAGTTGTATGATCACCACACTTATATTCACGTGCGCGGTCACAATTAATACTCCATCCCTTACTATTTAATTGTCTGCTACGAAACTACGTGCAATTTTGACCGGTTTATAACTTGTATCAAAATTATCGAAATGTATTTTTTTAAAATATAATCATAAAATTTAACATTTGAACTACATGACCAACTTTTGAAAATTTCCATTAGTTTTGTAATTAACAATTAAATAGGAACTGACGGAGCAGTATATATATATATATAAATTAAAAAGGATAAAATATAAATTACCGGATCCATTAGCACCAACGAGAAGGCAACGAGATCCAGGAGTAACGTTGAGTGTGAACTCAACGAACAAAGGTGATTTATTATCATCGTATGAAAATTGCATTCCACTTACTGCTATACTATTTTCCATCTCTCTAAATTTTTATTTAATTACCAGTTTGTATTGTAATGTAGATTTCAATTTTTTAGTAACGCTTGCTTTTTATAGATATATTCAGAGCTTTAATGTAGTAGAAGTTATGTACGAATTAAAATAAAGTTGCAACCACTTTGCAAATTCCACTTCGGGGCTCAGATCTTCTCTACGTGTCCAACCTTGCCACACTAACTGTCACATTTTTATATTAGATAAATGTTATTGGTACCTAAAAATATTGTCTAAAAACTTTAATTATATGTACCAATTAGTTTTGTTTTATATTAAAAACACATTTTTATTTAAATTATATTTTGTCCACATACGGCTAATATTTTTTTGATAATATTTTAAGGTGGCTACATGTATAATCTTTATATTATTCCTATATTTGGAATACTATTACTTATACAAGTGCTGTCGTACTGATATGGAAGACACTGTAGTTGTAGTCCTAGAATGGCAAAAACATACGATTATTACTCTAATAAATAATATATCAATTTTGTCTAATTAATGACATGATAATATACATCGACGAAATTGCGGTCATTATATCTTATATTTTAGAATCTATTTTTGACATATGTTGACAAAATTACATTCTAATTGGCAGGTGAGAGTACGTGAATGTAATTTTGTTATTTTTCTAACGTCGAATTCTCAATTGTAACATGATTTATAAATTAGTAATTTAACTGTTAAAGATACATCACTACCTTAATTGTTAATCAATCACGGAAAATACATTATATTAAACATATTTTTTACCCTTGGTAGAGTTGAAAGGTTATTATGTACTCTTTTTATGTTTGTTTGGCTCACTATCAACACCCACATATTTCTTTTTGTATCAATTAGCTATCCTAAATTTGAGTTATTCATCAATGAGTTATGAGCATCGTTATATTTATTCAATTGAGGGTACTTTAGGCATATTAATCTATGAACTAAAATATTATTAAAATTAGAAAGGGGAGTAGTGATATTGCATATTGAATAAAGAAATACCACCTTTTAAAAAGGAAATATTTTCCATATAAAATATAACAAATTTTTATATTAATTATTGGACTGAGAGTTAATCTGAATTGATGATGTACTAAGGTATTTCTTAGCCTGATTAGGGAATATTTAAATAGATGGTATTGATTAATCATAAGCTAGATTTTAGAGGCACTAAATGATAATAACCCTGAAGTATAATCTTTAATATTATTTGGTCATTAAGTTATGCTTTATTTCCTAATAGTCCACGGTGTATATCTGACGGTGGATATTTCAAATTTGTCAGCATTAGTTGGTAGTAATTGGTATCACACACATTCTGACACATCAGTATATATTATTTGCGCGGTTATTGTAAGTTTAATCTTAACCACCGTTAAATTAAAAAATAGATGGTTATATAATATTTTTTAATAATTTATTTATTTTTTATCTTTTTAATAAATTAGAATTTGATAAATTAAAAACAAATTGTACAACATAATAAAAACTCAAACAAAAATATAGAGCCTAGGTGGAGCTAACCTAAATTTAAATATTAATCAAAATTTAATTTTTTTTATCCATTTGCCACATTTTTATACAAACGGTTAGTGAACCAGTCATATGCTGACTGTTCACTAGTAATTTTTCGTCATTTATTTCTATTAAAAAATCGTTACTAAATAAAGAGTGGACAATCCACCGCTCCTCCTTTACTACTTAACAAAATAATAGTATTATATATAGAAAAAATAGAAAATTTCTAAAATCATGATTAAACATATACACATTTCAACAATTCTTAGTAAAAAATCATGCTTAATTTATTTGGAACAAATATAAAATCACTGTAAAATAATGTCAAAATCTGAAAAAATTACACCAATGTTATGAAATTTATGTAAATCTTGCTGCAATAGTTTATGACCATCGATATTTACACCACCGATTTACACTTCAATTTACACGGAAACAAGTAAAATTAATGTATTTATATGGACCAATGACACACATCACATATTTGCAGTGTGCAACTTTTATCATTTGTAAGGGAAATATGCTATTTGTTAACCTGTACTATTTTTTGCCAATTATTTTACTAATTTGGATCCCTGCCTATCAGTTTTTCTTTAATTAGTAGACCGTTGTTTAACAAAATGATAAAAATATAGTTACGTTTTCTCATCTATCACGTAGCGAATGCAACTACGTAACTATCTATAGAAAATAGATCCGAATGTGAGATACAGTGAGTATGATTTCGTCGATTTATGATTTCGTACACGTAATTGGATCAAAAGTAAGGAAAAATATATGTTTAGTGTGATGTACAATCAGTAGTAAACAATTTAGGTATTGCAATACCATTTTTAATAATTTAGTTATTGGTCTATAAATTTTGTCACAATTGAGGACTTTATGTTAAACAAAATGACGGAATTGCATTCACGTTCTCTCATCTATTACATATTAAGTGTAATTCCGTCAACGTTCATAAAAAATAGATTCCGAAATATGATATATAATGACCGCAATTTCATCAATTTATACCGTTGCGTCTTTAAGTAGACGAAAATTAGTAGATTAATATCTAAATTGTTAAAAGTGGTACTATAGTGACTAAATTGTTAATCAATGATAATACAATATATTAAACATATTTTTTTTAATTAAAATTAATAAGTCAGGACCAAATTAATAAAAATACAAATTAGTTATTAAATTATTAAAATCCAATAGTACACCTATTTTCCCTTATTTGTAACTCGGGAAAAATAGTTTTATTGACCCCAACTAACATACATTAACCAAAATAGCGACCAAACTACTAATACTAACAATTGAACTATCGAAATATATATTTTTTACTAAATTGGGGACCTCCGTCAATTTAATTGGACGTAAGTTAAGTTTAAATTATATTTCAGTCCAAAATTTTATAATACATATGAATTTAACCCGAAAAGTTTATAATTTTATATTTTTAACATACCCATAAACAAATAGTTACATATACATACTCATAAAAAAAAAGAAATACACAATTTATATATATATAACAATATAGAAAAAAAAAATAATTTTACTTATTTTTTGAATTTTTTTTTGAAAAAAGTAATTTTTTTAAAAAAAAAACAACTTTTTTTTTTAAAATATTAACTTTTCTTAAAAAATATATTTAATTTTAAAAAATATTAAAAAAAGTTAATCTTTTTTTATAAAACGTTATATTTTTATATATATATTTATAAATTGTGTATTTTTTATATATATTTTTTTATTTTATGTATACGTATGAACATGTATATGTAACTATTTGTTAATAACTATGTTAAAAATGTAAATTTATAAAATTTTCGAATTAAATTCTTATGCATTATAAAATTTATGACTGAAATGTAATTTAAAATTAACTTTCATCCAAATAAATGACGAAAGTTACTAATTTTAAAAAAATAAATATATAGTTGATATTTCAATAATATTTTGTTAACAAACAATTTTACATAGTTTATAAACTGAGAATTTTAAATAAACAATTTGGACTCCATAATTTAAGTGCAAAATTAGGGCGCTGAAAATTCCAATCAGAATTTTAACGAGGCGATGAAGAGAAGAACTACCGAGAAAGACGAAAAAGAAGAAGACACGTCACCATCTCCATCTTCACGTAAAAAACGCGTTATAGAAGAAGAAGAAAATAATCACACCATATCTCTCGGTCTCTCTCTCTCTCTCTCTCTCTCTATATATATATATATATCTATCTCTTCCGTATTATATAATTATATTTATATCTAACAGGTTACAACGTGAATATTACTAATTACTTTAAATGAATGACATTAATGTAATTTGTAAATGTTGTTGCAGAGAATGAGTTGACATTTAGCGATACGATGGTAGCGTTACGGATTATGCGTGCTCAGTTTCCTCTTCTCCAAAAGGTCCTCTCTCTCTCTCTCTCTCTCTCTTTCTACCTTGTTATCGATTTTGTGATTCATTTTTTTAATCGTTCTTACGGTTTAGAAATTTTTGTTTAGTTTATTTTGTTTGCGGTATAGAATGTGTTATATAATATTAATTTTACTGTGAGATCCACCTTATATTATAATTGATACCAAATATGGTGTAGTACTAATTGTGCTACTTTTTATGCTAACATAGGGTATAACTAATTAGTTGGGTTATATAATATTAATTGTATTGTAGGATTCACCTTATATATGTTTGTTTATACAATCACTAATTGATACTAAATACGTTATAGTACTAATTGTGCGATAGTTTATGCTGATTTGGGGTATGTAATAACACCTATACGATGTTATTAGTTACACCACTCGTAATACCTAGGTACGAATTATACTTCTTTATACTATACCAATGTTTAAAATAGCGTTATCGCTAGCGTAGCGTTTTTTCGAGAGCTATGTTAAAAGCGCAAATAACGTTGCAACATAGCACTTTGCGGTGTAATTTTTTTTTTACTTAGAAATATAACAATATAACATTAGATAGTCATAGGATTTATGTTAATTATGTTAACACACTTCAAAAGTTAAAAACAACACAATAGTGCGTTCTATTGATCATTTTTGTATCATAAACGAAAAAATAATTCATTTTGAATTATTTTTCATTTATTACGTTCTCAAAGGGACCAAAATATGCATAAAGATCTTAGCAAATATTTCGGTCTAAACCAAAAATCGTTAGTGAATAATGAAATAATAGAAGAAATTATTAATTTATTCATCATCATTACATATATTAATTAAAGAAACAAACTGAGACTCTATCTTATCGACACATTACTAGTAACTTTGATTTAAAAAAAAACATAACTTTTGAATACATAACACCAAAAGAGAAAATGTATAGTTATGTTGGTGATTGTGTTAGGGTCGATACAGGCTAACACAAAGAAAGACAAAAAAACTTAAACCGAGCACACACTCTTTGATAACGGAGTTCACCCAAATTGGCTACGTCTCCGGGCCGCTACACGTGGCACTTAGTATTATTAAGAGGATTACAATCGTAATCTAGCCTAGTTACAAGCTATGGTTCTCTCGCAAATAGAACTCTTCTCTTTATAATATAGAGGTGTTGTGTAAAGGTGTAATTACAATACAGGATATTGGGGCATATAAATAGAACCCATAATGGCTCATATTACAATCTCAGGCGATGTGGGATAATTAGGAAACATGGCCAAACCTCATTTGGTCTCCCACTTGGAGTTAAATGTCGAGTGCTTCAATTATCCCCGACCACCGAACTCACTGTGCTCCACCGAGCAGAATGCTCCCATCGGTATCCTTGTATAGTAATTGATACTCTGCCGTCATCGGCGAGTTACTCATTATTCCAGTGTAGCGACGACCCTGAGTCTCAAGCTCGGAGTCCTACTGAGGTTGCACACAGCCTCAGTTTGTCGATTGTAACAGTCTTCGTTAGCATATCGGCGGGGTTCTTAGCGCCCTCAATTTTTTCTAGCGCGAAGATTCCATCTTCCAGAACAGCCTGGATAAAATGGTAACGAATCTGTATGTGCTTTGTGCGTGAATGGAATACAGGGTTCTTAGCTAGCTGAACTGCACTTTGACTATCACAGTGCAGAACTCCCTTGTCGGTCCTCTGACCGAGCTCCTCTAAGAAACCTTGCAACCAAATCATCTCTTTGCTTGCTTCCGTTATCGCGACGTACTCAGCCTCTGTGGTCGACAGTGCAACGATCTTTTGCAGCTTCGATGTCCAACTCACAGCAGTACCACCGTAGGTACAAACACATCCTGTTGTGCTTTTTCGGCTGTCCAGATCACCGGCCATGTCAGCATCCACATAGCCGTGCAGGCCTTCCGAGGTCTTTCGGAAACATAATGCCAAACTCACAGTACCCGAGAGATATCTCAATATCCACTTCACAGCTTCCCAATGGTACTTTCCTGGGTTACTCATGTAACGACTGACAACTCCCACTGCATGGGCAATGTCCGGTCTTGTACACACCATAGCGTACATCAAGCTACCAATTGCTGAAGCGTAGGGTATGTTCAACATACGATCCTTTCCTTCCTCGTCCAATGGTGATTGTTTCTTCGACAAGCTAAAGTGTGAGGCTAGCGGTGAGCCTACAGCTTTGGCATCACTCATGCTAAACCGTGCCAACACTTTCTTCACATACTCGGCTTGCGACAGAAACAGGGACCCATCCCTTCCTCGAGATATCCTCATACCGAGTATCTGATTTGCGGCACCCAAATCCTTCATCTCGAACTGTTTCGCCAACTGTTGCTTCACCTTGTTAATCTCAACAAGGCTCGACCCGGCGAGCAACATGTCATCTACATACAGTAGTAGAATGACGCACGAAGAGTTCTCAAATCTCTTCACGAAACAGCAGTGATCGCTATCACTTCTTTCGAACCCAGTATCCGCCATGAAACCGTCAAACTTCTTATACCACTGCCGTGGTGCTTGTTTTAACCCGTACAAGCTCTTCCGCAGTTTGCAGACCAGTTTCTCTTTTCCCTTTTCGGCAAACCCTTCAGGTTGGAGCATGTAAATTTCCTCATCAAGATCTCCATGGAGAAAGGCAGTTTTCACATCTAACTGCTCAAGATGAAGATTCGCATTTACAACAATGCTCAACAATAGCCGAATAGTCGTCATCTTAACGACTGGTGAAAAGATCTCGGTGTAGTCAATTCCTGCCTTTTGCTGGAACCCTTTGACTACTAGGCGTGCCTTATACCGTTTCGTGCCGTCTTGTTCCTCCTTCAGTCGGAACACCCATTTATTGCTCAGTGCCCTCTTCCCCTTGGGCAGTTCGGATAACTGCCAAGTCGCATTCTTCTCAAGTGACTTCATCTCATCCTTCATCGCGAGCTCCCACTTGCTCGAGTCTTTCAGCTCCAGAGCTTCTTCTCTACTTTCGGGCTCTCCTGCATCACTGAGCAATATGTAATGCAGGGAAGGAGAGTATCGGGCAGGAGGTCTCCTCACGCGATGACCTCGGCCCAATTCAGGTCGGAGTGTTTGGGGCAGCTCCTCGGCCTCTTCAGCATCTGCTGGTCGGTTGTCGAGCACCACTGGCTCATCTTCAATGTCATTTTCCAACATTCTTGGAAACGCATTCATGTCGACCATACCACTTTTCTCGGACGGGAGCGCATCTTCTTCCACCACTACATTTTGACGATCTTTGTACAAAATGCTTTCGTTGAAGATGACATCCTTACTGCGAATGATCCTCTTTGTTTGACCATCCCAGAAGCGATATCCAAACTCAGCTCCACCGTACCCCATAAAGTAACACACTTTGGATTTCGAATCAAGCTTGGTACGTTCATTTATGTCGACATGGATATATGACAGACAACCGAACACTCGCAAGTGTTCATAAGAGATAGGCTTTCCTATCCATACTTCCTCGGGAATCCTCCTCTCTAGGGGCACTGAGGGTCCACGGTTAATGAGGTAAACCGCCGTGCTTACTGCATGTGCCCACAAGGGTTTGGGCAACCCACTTTGCAGTCTCATACTCCTAGCACGCTCATTGATTGTTCGGTTCATTCGCTCGGCCACGCCATTCTGCTGTGGCGTTCTTCGGATGGTCTTCTCCATTCGAATGCCTCTATGAGCACAGAACTCTACGAACTTCGCATCAATGTACTCTCCGCCGTTATCGGACCTCAAACACTTGAGTTTATTCCCGGTCTCTAGTTCGACCATGGCCTTCCATTCTTGAAATTTCTTAAACACCTCAGACTTGTGTTTCAAGAAGTAGACCCATGTTTTCCTTGTCGAATCATCGATGAAGGTCACATAGTACTGAGCTCTTCCTAGTGAGGTTACTGGAGATGGTCCCCATACATCTGAGTGGACTAGTGCTAGCTTCTCCTCCTTGGGAGCCTTTCCACCTTTCCGGAAGCTCACTTTCTTCTGCTTCCCGAAGATGCAACCTTCGCACATGTCGAGGTTGACAGACTTCAAGCCTGGAAGTTTGCTGTCCTTCGCTAACACCTTCATCCCCTTCTCGCTCATGTGACCCAACCGTCGATGCCATAGTTCCGAGCAGTTCTGCGACACAGCTATCGCAATTGTACGCTCCTCATCGGTCGTCATGTACAATGTACCGACCTTACTCCCTCGGGCTATCACCATAGCTCCTCGTGAAACTTTCCAAGCTCCACTGCTGAACGAAATGGAGTGCCTTTCGGCATCGAGTTGACCTACTGAGATCAGATTCTTGGTCAACCTCGGGACATGCCTCACTTTCGTCAGCTTCCATACCGATCCATTTGGAATGCGAATCTTCACATCGCCAGTTCCAACAACATCCAACGCTTCTCCGTCGGCTAGATACACTTTACCGAAATTACCCGCATGGTAATTTTCGAATAAATCCTTCTGAGCGGTCGTGTGAAATGATGCCCCAGAGTCTAGAATCCACGATTCTATATTTCTCTGTTCGGTAAGCAACAAACAGTCACCCGAATCCTCGTCGCTCGCAATATTAACCACATGATCACGGCCGGTACCCTTCTTCGGCTGCTTGCACTCATGACTGAAGTGCCCCATACCCTGGCAGTTATAGCACCGAAGATTCTTCTTACTTCGATCGCTATCTTTGCCTCCTCGGCTTTGCCCTCTTCTACCTCGGGATTGCGAACGTCCTCTAACGTCCCATACCCTAGCCTTACCCCGGTCTCTTGAACCCATGTTCAAGGCTGCTCCATCATTTGAGCATTCACCCATGTCTAATCTCCTGAGTTCCTCAGCGAGTATTTGATCTCGGATGCCGTTGTAAGTCAGTTTCTCCTTTCCAATTGAGTTGCTAACAGCAGCTCGCATGAATTCCCAACTGTTCGGTAAAGAGGCTAGCAGTATAAGGGCTCTCACTTCGTCTTCAAAAGTTATCTCCACCGCATCCAGCTGATTTACGGTGTCGATGAACTTGTTCACGTGATTTGCGACAGGTGTGTCCTCAGCCATGCGTAGGTTGAACAACTTACGCATGAGATGTACCTTATTGTTCGCGGATGGTTTCTCATACATGTCGGTGAGGATCTTCATCATCCCCATCGTCGTCGTCTCTCTTGCGACGTTATGTGCTACACTCCTAGATAGTGTTAGGCGGATCACTCCCAACACTTGTCGGTCTAAGAGTTTCCACGCCTCCTCGGTGGTCGTGGTCGGTCTTTCCTCAAGGAGAAGTGGCTGATGCATCTTCCTCCCATAGAGGTAGTCCTCTATTTGCATTCTCCAGAATGCGAAGTCCTTCCCGTCGAACTTCTCGATCCCGTGCGCGGTTCTGTCTTCTTTCGCCATCGATGTTCCGAGCTCTGATACCACTTGTTAGGGTCGATACAGGCTAACACAAAGAAAGACAAAAAAACTTAAACCGAGCACACACTCTTTGATAACGGAGTTCACCCAAATTGGCTACGTCTCCGGGCCGCTACACGTGGCACTTAGTATTATTAAGAGGATTACAATCGTAATCTAGCCTAGTTACAAGCTATGGTTCTCTCGCAAATAGAACTCTTCTCTTTATAATATAGAGGTGTTGTGTAAAGGTGTAATTACAATACAGGATATTGGGGCATATAAATAGAACCCATAATGACTCATATTACAATCTCAGGCGATGTGGGATAATTAGGAAACATGGCCAAACCTCATTTGGCTCCACAACTCAACAGATTGATCATACATTATTTTGTATGATTGAATAAAGAATACAAATAATTGAAGAATTTCCAAAAAAGTTGTTGCTGGCGAGTCTTGAACTTGGGTCTCCTGGGAGGAAGGGTTTTATCACAACCATCTGGACTAAACATTTACTAGTGAAAACTTTACAACATATAGTATATTTATCTTTCAAATCCGCGTCCTTAATTACATTTTTTTTGTAAATTCTCGCTATTTACGCTATCGGTCCAATATTTCACGCCTTTTGCGCTTTTGGTCCCAATAGCGCGAATTTAGCGCTTTTCCATTCAAATAGCGGTTTATCGTTGCGTTTTTTCTCCAAAAACTGCTATTTCGCGAAACGTAGCGCGTTTTGTAAAACAAGGTACTATACTGCAAACAAACATGACATATTTATTACTAGTATGTATTTATATTTACATGGAGAGAGATAAATATTAGGATAACTAATCATCACTACTTATTACGAGACTTAATTATCAAGAACTCACTGTTAAAATCTCTTTTAACATTTGGTAGATTGATACTGCTTCTTTTTACTCCTTATTTTTAATTTTGATGCTGCTTTTTACACAAATTGATTCAACGAATACCATTTCATTTACATTTTTCAAAATTTTGAAACCCAAGTGAAGTTGTTGCTACCATTGGCATTATCAAATCTGTTAAATATTCAGTCTTTCTCTGCAAGTTCTCTCTGGACTTTCTTCCGCTCCTCATCTAAACTTATTCTATTATATCTGCAAGTTGGACTTTCTTTTTATTGATTATTTTTGTCAGGTCTCAGTTCTGCCTTTTATTATGCGGTCGCAACTATACAGTAGTGTCAAGGACAGAACACAAGTAGATAGAGATTTAGAGGTTTGTGGCTATTACTCTATTTTTTTTAAAATGTTTAGAATATTGTTACTCAAAAAGTCTGATATTAGATGGTGAAAGATTGTTAAAAACATGGGTCGAAGGTCTTCCAAGTTCTCCTTACGACTGTTTGGTTGACAAGAACTTTTAGTGAGGCCCTTTGGGAGGCTTTTTCGATCATTAAGTACTGCAAATCGTATTCTCGTAATAATATGGTAACACTATATTGTTTGTTAAGAAAACATTGAAACAGAAAGTAGCCTGAAACTCTCAGCTATTTGATCTGTCAAAGTGCTAAGAGAGATATGAGATCTCTCTGCATCTATATCTGGAGTCTATTAGGTTGTGCCTTAAAAGCAGTAAGAGGTTTGTTGCTTGTCTATGAAGAGGATACTTATTGAATGCAGGCTTGGATTACTTTTCTCTTTTTGTGTGTTTCTTTGGTGCTTTTGGAAAGAGCTATCAAGACTTGTCAATGATATTTGATAATGTTTTAGGAGACATAGCCGGATAGCCCTCTATTTATAGTACAATGAAATATGCAGATGAAATTTAGTTAAAATTTGTCTAAACTATACCCAAGTCAAGGTGGGTAATCTAATGGACCGATACTTGGTAATAGATCACGTCATCCCGACACAAGTTCGATAATTGGTGCGTAATTACAAACGAATTGGTTAACAACCATTTAGCAAGGAACCCTAGTCAATCAAAATGGCAACTCAACCAAGTAATCAAAAGAGTTCAGTTGCATGCTGCAAAATTCAACCTATGAAGTGTTAGATAGTAGATTGACGAATGAAGGTTTTAATGCTAGGATTGAGATTTTTCTTATTTTTGAATGGACAAAGAATACTAAAAGATATCAAAGGATATTAAACTATGTTTTGCTAGTGCAGCGCCAGCCATTAGCACTAGCAGAATCATGTGGAAAGTTTTGGGCGTGAAAATGTTAGGCTCCGACTCTACATCAAATTAATCAGAACTGAAAAAAGAATTTTACTGATGATTTTGAGGAGTCATAGCCTCTATTTATTGTACACGATGTAAGATAAGGAATTTAGTTAAAGTCTTGTTAGACTATATACAATCTTAAGTATATATGGTGTATGGTTTTTATTATAGATGATTATTTTCGGTACTCCCTTGTGGTTGTTTTGCAAGACATTAAGAAAAAGAAGTAATTCCATTTCCTTTAAATAGCTGGCGTGGCTATATTGTTCATAATTACTTTGTCTGAGATCATTCTGCCCAGTTGAAGTTTATTTGTTCTTTTTTGCTTGACAGATAGTGGCAAATTTTATTCACTAACGTGTTCTGTTCAGGGCAGATGCTGAAGAGGAATAGAGTTATACGCATTTTCAAATTAAACACTGGTCAAGATGATCATGCTATAATGTTTCAAGATGACTATTTGAATCAGGTCTGTTTGTTGGTAACCTGAATGATTTTTTATATTTCTGTTTGAGTTGCACACTCTTGTTTTAAAAGTTTATCAGTTATATTGTTCCACTGCGGATATGATTAGTGTAGTTCGTAGGTTTTACGATAGGTTGTTCGATGCAGGATACTAGTGTTGCATATGCATATAGAATTTTCGGCTTGGATTTTTTATTTTATTTAAGTAGTCTGCTTTCATGATGAAATAGCCTTGTTACGAACTTACAAGATTTCAGCATGGCTGTGGATTTCATGAACAAAGTCAGGATACATAACATCTCTCATTGTAGTAATGAAAAACATGGTATCTTATCGTTGGCCATAGTTGATGTTATCGTCTCTCTTTCATTTGAGAAAAAGAGACAAGGATGATAGGGAGTCATGGACAAGGGTCTGGTCCTTTTTATATATCTATTTCATAAAATCTCATAAAATTCGTTTTTTGTGTTGTCCGGTTAGTAACTTGATATTTCAAGTGTAAAAAAGAAGAAAATTATTTTTTGCCTTTTCAAGTTCTCCTGATTCTGTAGATTTCAACCTCTATTACTTTTACAAGTTCCTGAACTCTCGTTATTTAAGTCCAAATGGGCCTCACAAGTTCCTAACGCTTCAGTGTTCGCTAAATCTGATCATGCCAAAGGTTTTTTCAGTGATTGACCTTCTTATCGAAATACCAATTTTCACGGATATTAACTGTCATTCCAATTCCTCTTTCTCCGTGTGTGACTATGTTGTAAAAAAAACTTAATCTGTTCCTTGTGTTGGATGATTTCTTCTCTTTACTCTAAAGAGAGTTTAAACTTGTTCGGGAAATAGAAAGATAATTACCAAGCAGATTTCCTAAACGAACATGTGAGAATACTGTATCATATCCAAAGAATGAAGAGGATATCGCTGTTGCTTTTTCCAACTAAAATAGGGGTCTTTGATTTCGAAACAGTATTCTTTCAAATAAAAAATAAATAAATAAAATTCAATTACTAGCAGGTAAAATCGTAAGCTAGTTATAATGTAGGGAAGGGTGAAATGGTTGTTAGGATGGCTACTCTATTTGTCAATGGCAACTAGTTTTAGAAGAGGAGATACTTTTTGTTGCATATAGAAACTTAAAGAAGGTGCACCCAGATAATTTTTTGTACACTTTCAGTTATTTTTTTTCTGTTTGTGGAATCAAAATATTAAAACTTATTTCTTTGACACCGTCTATTTCTAGATTGGTCATGTTCTGAAAAGAATGGAGTCAAAGGAGCAAGATGGGTTTGAAGTTTTTGAGTGGTTTAGATCGCACGTTATCCTTTCAAAGCTGGAAACCAGCATTGGTCATGAAGAGCTCGTAAGTATTGCATTCTTATATATATGATTTACAATGTTCTTTCTTAGATCTCAATTTAATTTTCCAGTTCTATGCTACTGTTTTGTTGGACCTTTTTTGCTTTCATAGAGTGTTATAGATGGATATTGAAAACTGATACTTTTTCATTTGTCTTTCTCTGTGGGACTCATTGATGTTGATTTATGCTGGCCATTTTGTATTAATTTGGTTGTTTTAATGTAATAACTTCGTGGAATAAGTAAGAAACTGAGATACTATGTGGCAATGTTTTCCATTATTGTACAAATTATCACCCTTTTCCCGAGCTTTATAGTACACAAATCAAAGCAAGGTAGTTCCTTTCTCATTTTTAAACTTTTAGTAATCAGGAAAGTGGAAAGTGGTGTTTTACTGGCAAATGAGATGCCCATATCATTGTTGATTTTGGTTAAATGAATGGAGATAGTTTTCCTTCTGTGAAAATATTTCAATGAGTTCCGTTGACGATCATGCCTTCTAAATTTTGTGTCCGTTGACATTGAATTTCATTCTGATTTAATTTCCTCATGCTATCATAATGCTCGATGTTTTGTGTGTTTCACTTCACTACTTTTTAGTTTTAGCTTCTCTTTGCTATGTTCCAGTGCTTGCTTCTCTCATCACAGGGGAAGGTGAAAGATCAACACATCTCTCTTCTAATCAATGCTGGCCTCCTCGTAAGTGTTACTCGGTTCTTACGATTATAAAAAGAGTATAATTTTGCTGCTGTTATGCTATTTCTTAAGTCAAGTATTTCTTGTTATTTATTTCAAGAACGTTGTACCTTTTCCAAGTGGGTTGGGTTTGCAGACAGAGATTGTTCCTTAAAGTTATTTAATGTCTGCAATATGTCTTTCGTGGTTGTAGAACATGACGTTACAAGTGTATGCTATATTGAGTTAAGAACTTTACTTCATAATAAGTAATGCAATACAAATGTTTCATTGTTGAATGTGCTGAGTTTTACAGACTGTTTGTTGAAACAAATGTTTTTGTTATTGCGGTAAAGAGACAAAATTCCCTCAAAACCAAATTCATCGAGACCTTAGGTGTATTATAACGAGTATTGAATTTGGCTAAGTTACAAAAAAGTTGCAGCTAGGTGACTGCTTGGCTAACTCGTCATCATGTTAGCAATGTTTAAATACGAAATTGCATATACCTGCAGTTACAACGTCTTTCATCACTCCAGATTAACTTTTTGTTTCTACTTATTTTCTTTTTGCATTTTGAATTTCAACACCCCATTGTTCTCTTAAAATGCTGCCATTTCATTTTCCAGACGCGACAACTTATTGATCCAAGCATGTACTGGTTTGCAATTCCAAGTGTCGGTTCAGTGTTGAAGAGCCTCTCTCAGGTAGTTGATTGTATGAATACTTTTATGAAAATGACGTGTTTTTCAGATCTGACTGCTGAGCTTATTTGACGATACACAAAATCAATATTTATCTAGAATTAAATCCCCCCCCCCCCCCCCCCCCCCCCCCCCCCCCCCCCCCCCACCCACCACCACCACCACCACCTCACACACACATCCACACACACACACCCACTTCTTGCTGAATTGAAGTGTCTTTCTGAAAGCATAAACTGTAGATAGGTTAAATAAAAGGTTTAGTTTTTTTTTCTGAGTATGACACCGTCAGGATTTTGAGAAATATGAGGAGAATTTGGTGGTGGTCTGGACATAGCGGCACTACATTTTTTTAAAAGCTATTAAGTTTCACAAATTCGGCACCATTCTGTACAAATCGACTAATTAGTGCAAAGCGATAAAATTTTAACTTGAAAGCACAGTTATGTAGTAATAGTTCGTATACACTGGTGTACTGTGACCTGATTTGCATAAATTTGGACAAGTAGTTTACATACTTCCAAATTAAACTTTAAAGAACTTTTAAAATTTTGATAGGCTGGTGTACTAAATGATCTATTTTATGTATTCATTGGTGTCGCGCTTAACGTGCTAAAAAGAGTCACTACCTCCCCGTGTCAGAATTGGGTACTTTACGCGCCTGCTGCCTTCCTTGATGTGGTAGTTGATCTATTCTATGTTTTTATGTATTCATTGGTGTCTAAACTGTGAATTTTGATAGGTTGGTGTAACAATTGTTTAATATTTATAGATTGGTGACTGCATTCTGAATTGTAGTAGTATGGTATACTAACAGTTAAAAGATAATAGGTTGGTGTAAACAATTAATTTTCTCCCTGAAGATATTTGTTTTATGAAATCTGAATATTCAGATTATTTATCATTCCGTGCCATAGCCATTTTCATTACACCTCTTTCGCAGGGGCGAAAGGAATTGTTATCTTTTCTCAACAGAAGGAAATACAAGGAGATGATGTTAGCTGATTTGGAAAAGAAGCGCCTTCGAATGTCTCCATTGGATATGAGATTCCATCTTCGCGATCTGATCGGCTCAAGTCACCTGAAAACCATTCAAACAGCCAGTGGCTTAGTTGTTCGTGTTGTTAAGGACTAATTTCAGGTCTACGTCTATGCTCTTTTCCCCTTTTATAATTGAGTAATAGGTCTCCATTGTATCGACATCATTTAGTCTTTGTATACTCGGATGATGATGATAGTTTCTTCATTTAATGTATTGCGACCATTGCCATTAACTGTGTATGTGCACCATTGTGTTTTAGTTAGGCGTCACATACCAAATTCCAAATACTTGAGGTAGAATAGTCTGTACTTAGTATATTTATAGAGATTCAAGTTATTCCATTTATTTTGTTAAGACTGTTATTACGGCTAGGTTTTCCCTTCATGACTTCTTTTGTTGTTGTAGTGGAGTGTGATTGTGTTTGAGATGAAGCCTAAAGCCGAATAGCTGATCAATACGGTAGAGTAGATATTACATCTATGTTACTTTACTTTTTTGAGTTACACACCGTACCTCTTGCATTTGTTTTAAAAAAAAAAAAAACGTGTGATCTTTTATAGAGTGCTTAGTATTGCGGAAGTATCAGTTGTAGATTTTCACTTCTGCCCGTACAAATGTAACAAAGTTTGAAGTTTTGAAACTCGAAATAATGTCCATCGGTCCATGCAAAAGTTGGCATAATAAAAAGTATCGGATGATACTACACTACGCTGTTTCCATGGCCACTCCAGTCATTGGTCTCTTATGCAGTTCGCAAAACATCAGCAAAACAAGCCCTTTGTTCAAACAAAAGTTCATAAATAAAATTCAACGCCATTACATTCGAAGAAAACTTTGAACCTCTTTACACAAAAACCTGCATTTATATACATATTCTTCATCAATATTAGATTCTATGTAGATTAAAATAAATGCATAAAAAAAATCCCAAAGTTGACATTACTCGAGTGTAATTACGGGTTTAAAAAGATCATATAAACAACAACGTGGTGTTTGTAAGATTGGATTAATATTTGTTCCATGTTCTAATTTTTGTTGATTTTGGAGCATCTGAAATTTTTCATTGGGCAGTTTTGAATTTTCACTCCAGATTTTGGTCTTCATAGGTATATATCTTGAATATCTTCTACGGTGACTTTACACGATGACCTTTTAGCGTCATTGTTAAAAATCTTAAGACCATATACTTTTATTTATAAATTACACTGTACACAGTTTGTATCTCGAGCTGAAGCTTTACGTACACAGGCATTACGTGATACAATTTTGGAGTCTTAGATATCCTGGTTAACTTTTGAAATCTCAAGTAAATTGCAGGGTATTTATACGGTTAACGCAATCTCGTCAATTTATAGGTCTGAGTGGCACATCTCTGATAAACTGAATTACGTTCAACATGAACTGCATGTGAAAGTAAAAACGTCGTCCAAATAATCACAGTTGATAAGTAACTAAACAATACATAAACGACCGAGTAAGGAGTTGGCCATTTTTAAGAGCCTACATTAGCATTGTTTCCTTTTCTTTTATGTTGACGATATTTGGAAATTTTATTGTATAACTAAAAATTTGGTATAACTAAAAATTTGGTAAAGTAAAAATAATTTTGTTGAATTGATTTTCTTGTAGTGGAATAAACGATTTTATCATCCATGGATGTTCTCTATTCAGCCTATACGTACCTATATATCATACGACTGAGCGATGTGTATATAACAAAAAATTGTCAATATTTTTATGTAATTGTTATATACACATCGCTAGGTCGTATGATATATAGGAAAACCAGAAAGAATTAAGGTGCATCTCTCGAGTGTAATTGTTTCCGTTTATATCAATACCAGCATCGATAAATAATGACTTTACCATGTTGTATTAACTTAATTATTGGCGGAATCAATATTTTATTCAATAAACCAGATTTGTCAATATAAGTTGATGTATACTAGTATCTCTTTATTAATTGCCTAAGAAAATGATTGTACAGGGATACAATTTGCATCTGTTTATGTATATATATTTTGCTGATGTCGAAATATGTGATATTAGTTCAACACTTATACGAATCGGTATTCGAATTTGGAAGTAACCTAGCATAAATACAATTGCTTAGCGTTAAACTTTTCCCAGAAGTTGAGAATTGTTAATGTTTTGCTTTCGGCTTCTACTAACGAACAATAATATCGTGACTATATTAAATTTGGTTCGACCCAATTCATCATGGTTTCAACATCAATTAAATTGACAAGTTCATTGCTTATAATGATCCAACTAACCCTATGATATTCAGTGCGAATATCGGCTGATTGATCACCTGGTGATATATTGAATTGGAATGATCATAAATAAAAAAGAAAAATTTTTAAAATAAAAAATTGCTTTAGAACTTTACATATAATTACGTGAATTTTAATCTAATACGTATGGATAATCTATGCAATTGTGCATTGCTAGCATTGAACTTTATTACTAGAAGTTAAACGATATTTATTGTATTCATTTTATAATTTGGGCTTATAGCCTGGTAACGGTGGCTTCTTAATTAAAGCTGTTAAGCTTTTAAGGTTCATGGTGAGATGATCACTATAATCTTATGGAATTTGCACACATTAAGTAGTAACATAAATCAAGTTGCTAGTATATATATAAATGGATTATAATCGAATAATTAAGTACTGTTGTTTCATGTACAAATTAAGTTGGCTGTCCACTAGCTGCTTAATTATTAGCTTAATGACAATTAGAAACTTTGTTAAAAAATGTTACTAGGCTAATTCACGGAGTTGGATATTATGCTTCTATCATATTATAAAAATATTCGTCCAATTGGTTTCCATTTTGTTGTTTATAAATTAGAATGAAAACTCTTCAGGATAGGGAAACTAAGGATCATATACGTAAATTCATCACATTCTTTCATATATTCATCATTCAATAACATTTTCTTTTGGTTTCATAAATATCAAAATTCATTTACTAATATAAAAAATATAATGGGATCAAAGGAGGAAAAAAATGATTAGTAGGTTTTAAGTTTTTTTCCCCCTTTGTTCCCCCTTTGAGCTGACACACTCTTCTCTTGTAACACATTTCATATATAGTTTTAATTTTTAACTTTAATAGTACTGTTTCTGGAGGGTGGTAGTCCTTCTAATTTTGCTGAAGCCTCACCTTTCTGTAAAAAATGGCTTCACCTTTTTTTGTAAAAAGTCAATATATGCGGTAAAAGGAAAACGAACAGGAAAAAATTAAGCCATTTTGCTATACAAGAAAGTGATGAGGGAACAGTCTCAGTGTTAAGACATAACTTGTGGAGATGAACAAATTAGAGGGTCTATTTTTGCCTAATGAATTCTAATCTATTCAGCCGAAATGGTTTATTATAGTACCTTCGATTTTGCTCCGAATATGTTTGTCGGGCGGTTGGATTAACGGTAAAAAAAAAACTACAAAAGAAAAAGACGATCAAATTCATTATGACCCTTAGATGAGAATGATGCAATGGCTATTATCAGTTGAATTGATTCATTCTATTCCAGCTTAATGAAATTTAAAAATATTTCTCATACCCAAAACAAACACTTAGAAAGAAGAACAAATAATTGGCTGCCGAGAGAGTAATATTAAGCCGTTACTCTTTCCCTAACATATACGGACACACACACACCTACCTAAAAATGGACTCATGGACGGAACCAACAACTTTAAATGAGAGAGGGGCGGATATTCTAAATTGATTTTTTTTCATACCCTACAAAAGTTTATTTTACTTGCATAATATGTGGGACTTAAACGCTTATTTTTGAAGATTTATTTCAAAATACCTAGAAAATATTTAATTTGTCATCAACTTTTATTAAAATTAAAATAGGGATACAACTAAATACCACCTTTCAAGCCCTAGGTTTAGAACAATCATTGAATCTCTCCTTTTCATCAATCACAGTCATAACAAAATCGTTAAAAATAATTGACACGTCACGTACAAAATACGTTTATTTGGAAGTGGTAAAGATACATCGCATCAGATACATTCTAATGGGACCTTTGATGGTGAACGTTAGGTTATTACTATTGTTGGATTTTGTTTATTAATGCTTTGGTAATGATTTCGAATATTCCTCAAATTTTATTATAGTTGTGTTGTGCATAAACATCGTGTCTAGACAAGTGTCAAAACTCTTATGGATTTTCTATTCGTATACAATTTTTGGTGCAAGCCATAAGGCCATTAACGGATTTTTTTTCTCCAGAAAAGGTAAGACTTGTATAAATAAATGTGCAATGAAACTACATTGAAACAGATCTTAGCAAAAGAATAGTAGACAATAGTGTCCGTTTCTTTATTTAATCTTCGCAAATTTCTACAAGGGTGAATAATACCCCGATCTTTTCATCTACTAGAACGATCCAGACTATTTTTATTTTTAATTTTTTTTTAATCAAAACGACCGAGTCTAATTTAAGTTTGATATCACGCGTAATATTCTTATAATCCTATTGAGTTTTTATCTAGAGTTTTATTTTCTACAAGCTCTAAACTTAATTAGTTTAGGGTATAAACTTTAATTTAGAGCTAGCATGCATTCTATATTTATGAATTATGATCTAGGCCTGTCAAAACGTACTAAATAATAATAATAATAATAATAATAAAGTCGATTTGGTAAACCGTCTCATAACCGTTAGAAAATCCGTCACAAATTGAGTAAACCATGACAAATTGTCGTAAAAGAGCTCGTCACTATTAATTACCAGCACCGTTTGGATGCTTTTTTTTAGTGATTTAAAGATAGAGAGTTTCATTAAGTTTTTTAACAAATAATATAATTGTATCATGAATGGTGACGAATACGGTAATGTTTTTGGTGGGCTATTTGGTAATCTACATAAACAACGAGAGTAATGTTGTGATCCAATGAAATATGATTGATGACATTATTAGTAGTGGAGACATTTTAATGTACATTTCTGTAGAAATTTATTGAAATCCATTGATCTATCTCGGTATATATTGCTTAAATAGTATACGAGTATGTGTCAAAAAGTTTTTTGACAGAATCGTTACATAGTTGTTTATTGTTTCTTGAGTGTTTACGATACATATATAAACAATAGACTTGCCCAATATATTATCGGTTTGAGATCATTACAAGAGCATCCATAATAGTTGTGTTAATTTTAACAATATATTAGTTTTGACAAATCATGATTTAATTGCATGTTAAATGACACATGTGTAACTTAAATTTATTAAAATTTTTAATTAAAATTAATTATTAATTGAAATTTTATTAATTAGTCATTTTGTAAACCCCGCTAAAATAGCAATTAAAATAGTAATAGTTGAAATAAAGTTCACGTGAATGATATTTTTGTCACATCATCAATTAACAATATTGAAAACATTGTTATCTTTAACAAAAAATTTAACATCTATAAATATAACACATGATTTAACATAACTAACAAAAAAATATATTGTTAACTAACTATTTTAATTAATAATAGAGTTAATAGGTAGATTATCCGACTCTTTAATTATTTATGATTCATCCCACGTAACCTATAAGATACCCAAAAGTTGGGTTATCCAATATTTCGGTTTGTATTTTAACTAATACATTTCCCCCAATCATGTTAGTTCATCCCCAAAAGAATTTATGCACTCTCTTTTTAAGAATTAAATGAAAATACAAGAAACACGGTTATACCCACTAATGTAACAATATATGTTTCAAGATTTAATTAGCTATGTTGAATTTAATAAATCAATACATATTCTGGAGATATATATAATTATAGATTAGATATAAATTCATGATAACCTATTTCAACACTAATTTGTAAAGCAAAATTTATATATATGTACAATACCCTTTAGCTCCAAGCTAGTTAACAGTTATATCTATCTCAATTTTTTTTTATGTGCAACACTACTTGATGGATTTATTTTTAATTTACATAAATTGGTGAGAAAACCCATTGTTTCATGAATAATGAAATGGTCGTATCGACCTTATTAAATCAAAAAGAAAAAAAGAAATAATAACCAAAAACGAAAAACGAAAAGAAATAAACAAATAAATGGATCACAACACTCTAGTAGATTTCCCTCTCTAAACTGCAACCCTTTGCCATTGTATTTTTTTACTAGCTAGGAACCGCCTATCTTCTTCATCGTAATGCAACTCAGAATTTTTCTTTGGGACAAATTCAAATCTACGATGTTTTTAGTTGCACTTCAAATTGAACATCTAGTATCCAGGATATGATAGGTCATCATCTTCTTTGTGTAAATAAGTATTATTAATTCAACGTAAATCGAATCATTTACTTTTTTTTTTTTTAAACACTGGACCAATTTATATAGAAACTGAAATGTCTTACAAGAGAGAAACCATTAACCAAGCAAAGGGAAATTACAGACAAAACCTGAGAAAGCAAAACCTTTTATTGAAACTTTATTTTGAGAAACTTTCCTAATGCAACCCTCATCTCTTATCATGTTTAGTAAACAAAATGAATGCAGATATGAGAGGTTCGTCAAGATTTAAACTTGCCAAAGCAGAGGTGTCTTGAGACACTTCTCAAATCACCAACCCGGTTGGTATGCACATTTACCAAAACAGAGGAAACGCAAGGGGATTATTCCAGTAAAACTCAAAATTAAGATCAATAATAGTGCCAGTCAGTATAGAAACAAAGGCTAAAACCTTCCATAAAAGAAAAACTGCCCAAAAGCTATCAAGAGTAATGAAAAAACTGGGCTCTTCAATGCTTCAGCTGTAGTCTTCTGAGAGTAAATAGGTGATCATGCTTTCTTAAAGCTAGTAACTTGTAAAGGCCCCAAAGAATGGGGTCTTATATGCAAAGGCTTCAGAAAAAATTCATCATTAGCAGAAAAGGATCTTGGAAACCAAAATCTTAGTAAAGAGACAGGAAATCAATTCGTTAGCTTCAGCCATTATGCATCATTAGCTCAATATTAGTAAACAAAAACACTCTCTCTGAGGCAAGGTGTTTGCTTTTGATCCAGCCAATATACTGCATACGTATCATTTGAAAGTTCTCTAGGGGAAAGAAAGGTCTCATTCTGTCCTTGAGCGCCTTTTTTTGCAAGGCTTCTGCCACTTGATTTTGTTCTCTGTATACATGACAAATATTGGTGCCAACAAAACTCATTAGTGATAAAATATCATGCCAAATGTAATCAAATTTGGGGCCAGGAGATGTATTCTTTTTCCACCAGATAACCATTATATCAGAATTAGTTTCAATAAGAACATTAAAGTAACCCAAACTGTAGCAAATGAACAGCCCATTTCTCAATGCCATAAGTTCTGCAAAATTGTTAGTGTGATTGCCTAAGTTATAAGAGAAAGCAAATAGCATAATGCCTTTATCATTTCTCAAAATAGCTCCACAACCACTAGGACCAGGATTGCCATATGCAGAACCATCACAGCTAAGTTTAAGCTTACCTGAGGGGGGGCAAAGCCAAGAGACTAGCTTTGGTCTCTTCATTCTACAGCTGATATTATTAACATGTAAAGCATTAATAGTCAGAGCTTGAAAATTGGCAGTTGGGGATTTAGGTTTGATGAGCATGTTAAGTTCCCTTAACCACTTATTAACCTTATTAATGATCATTTCAGAACTCATATTATCATTATCAAACCTGTAGCTGTTCTTGCTAAGCCAAATTTCCCAGCTTATCAGGAATGAAACTAATGCTGCTAGCAACCCAACCTGAGTATTGTCACAGCTATTACACCAGTTTACCACATAACTTTTCCACATACCTTTCACATACTTAGGGTAGCCAAAATTTTTGGCAAAGTGATTCCAGACCTCAAAAGCAATATCACTATGGCTCATGAGGTGTGCAATGGAGTCTGTGGAATGAGATATACAACAGTAACATTTAGTAGCAATGATAATGCCATATTTTTTAACATTCTCATCCAGTTTAATAGCATGCACCAAAGTTTCTAGAAAAATATGCTAATTTTGGAAGGTAAAGTCTGGTTCCAAATATGTTTAGCCATAGGGAGAAAATCTTTTTTGGTTCTGAAAAACTCAAAAGCATTTTTAGTAGTGAAAACATCATTAAGAGTATTAGGCCAGTATCTAGTGTCATCTCCCTTTGTGAAAAGGAAATCAAAATTAGAAACTTTAGCAATAAGGCCATCACCTCCCATAGTTTGAAGTAGGTCATAGTCCCAATCACCTGCTTTATAAACCTGATTAAGAAGGACATGAGGATAAGTGACAGCAAAGTTATTAAAAAGAGGGCCCTCCCCCATCCAGTTTTCAAACCAAAAACTAATAGCACCATCTTTTAAATTCCATCTGCTATTTGCCATTAAAACTTTAAAGTTTGAGCTAAAAATCTTCCAAGCAGTGGAATGTGAGGGATGTACCACAGGGCTACCCCAATTAGCAGAATTAATAAAATATTTTTGAAATTCCTATCCGCTGTTCTAGATGCAGTTTTGCAGTAAGGTTCCAAGTGGGGTTGAAACTGCAGTTGGAACTAAGTGTATAAGGTTCCAAGTAATGTTGGAACTGCAGTTGGAACCAAGTGTATTAATGGACAGAACTGTTTTAAAATTAAATGTACTTGAAAATAATTCACACGCACATTTAACAACGGAGTTCACCTAACTAGGCTACGTCTCCGGGGCACTTACCCAGATTATGATATTATAAAAAGCTTACAATATATGACTCAAGTCTTAATGAAAAACTTAGACTCCCTCTAGGTTTTTCTGCCTATCACTATATTGCTCCTACTCTATAACTATCACTTATAAATCAATGGCATCCCACCATTGTTTTCTTTTTAAAGCTCACGTGTATTCTCTCTAGAAAATAAGTTCTTTATAATTTAGAACACACACATTTACAAGCTTAGTTATCAACTATATATAAGCAAAAACAATCTTCTATCTTTGAAGGTCTTTTGTGATTGCTTTTGACTTTAATGATTGGCTTTAGTCTTTCCATGTAATACGTGATTCTTCAGCGTGAATAGACTTCAATCATGATTGGTTGATACCTGTTAAATAACAAGCTTGATTGTAGGAGTTAGTATTTTCCTATAACAAGGAAACATATAAAAAGATCATATCTTGGCAAGATAATATCTTTTAGATATTCATGTAAGACATTAACTCCTAATTTTATTCAATCTTAAACATATCATACTGATTTGATAGGGAACAAAGATTGAAACAAGTGATAAGGATAATCATAAGAGAAGAGATCATATTCAAAAGGAAACAACCTTATAAACTAATCTCTTTATATCTTTAATAAGACATATTTCCTTAACACTTTGATATTCTCAATAAACACATATAAAACGTTTAAGACCTTATGAGAATATATCCTGCATACTTTAAAACAAGTAATAATATTAAAGAATGGTTATGCAGATAAATGGAACTAAACAGAATTCTGCTGAACAACAGGTTTGAACTGAGGTTGCAACTGGTACTTGAAACCTGTCAGCATAGGTTGCAACTGGTACTTGGAACCTGTCAGCAGAGGTTGCAACTGTGGTTGCAACTGATACTTGGAACCTGTCAATCCTGTCTTAGTTCTTAATAACAGTTAGGATTTATTTAGTAAAAACCAATAGACAATTAACAATATTTAGACCAGAAATCTGGTCCTAACAATCTCCCCCTTTGTCATTGGTTTTGACAAATCAATAAAGTTTATAAATCATCCCAACCACCTGCAAATTCAATATCAGTAAGCTCCCCCTGTATGTTAGAATTGCAGGCATATTACATAAGCACAATGTATGTGCACACAGTAAGTTTTCAGACCTGTTTCAAGTTTAAAGGCATTCATACTTCAACAAGATATCAAGATATTTTCAGAAGGAAACTGCAGAATTATTAAAGCCAAACAGATTAAAGCCAAACAGGCTAAAGCCAAACAGGCATAAAATTGTCTTAATACAGCATAATTGAAAAGCAGAATAAAGTCTTGAAAACATCAAAATGAAACTAAACAACAAAACATAAACTTCACTCCCCCTATTTGTCAGCAACCATTGGAATTAGTCACTAGGAATATCACACTGTGGGGGTCTTTCTCTTAGAGGATTCTGCCTGACTACTTCTTCATCTTCTGCATTGTCATCCTCACTGCTGATTGAAAAACTATCATGACTTTGAGTGTCATTACTGTCATCATCCTCACTTTCTATGAGATTCACCAGCAGCTTATTTATCTGATAGTCATCAGCATCCAGTTCAGCTCTCCTCTCTTGATTGTAGGCCAACTTCTGTTGTAAGTACCACCTTACACCTTTCTTCTTTGCTGAAGGAGCAGTTGAAGGTTCTTTTTCTTTTTCTTTCCCTTTGTCACCAGAAATGTCATTGACATGCCCTTCTTTTAGTAGTTTGGCAGAAATATAGAGAGCAGAGGGACAATCTGTGATTGGTTCATTAGTGATACTAATAGGAGAATCTCTATTCATAGAAGCAACTTGACCCAGAATAATACTGGAGATTAGGCAGGGGAATTGAAGTAGAATGGATGATGAATTATCATCACTGAAATCCCTTATAAGGTTAAAGATATGATGGCCAAAGTTTATGGGTAGAGAAGACATTATCTTATACAGAAAGATGGCCATGTCTTTGTTAACTCTGGAGGGTTGTTTGGTAGGGGTCCAGTTGAACCTAGCAATTTTGTGCAATACAGCAGCACAAAGTGTGAGAGAGGATGTTTTGATGGAAGTACCATCAAAGCTAGTGTTCTTTCCAGTTAGAACCAGAGCAATAACTTCCATATCATACTCAGCATTATCCACAGAAGGATTGGGTGTATTCAGACAGTTATTAATTAACTCAGGTGTAAAGTCTAAAGTTATTCCCCTCAGAAAGACCCTTCCAAACATAGGATTACTTTTATCAAAGACACCACTAGTCAAGTTGGCATAAAATTCTTTAACTACAGCAGGATAGTAGGAACTAGCATAAGAAATAGTTTCTCCTAATCCAACAGCAAAGAGCATTTTTTCAACATACACTTGTATGTGTGGATAACTAACCAAATTGAGCCTTCTTTCACAATGGATTTCTTTACTAGAGTAAGCCCTAAATCTCCTATAAGATTTTCTACTCCAGAATCGAGGATCAACTTCATTGAATCTAGGAACAAACTCAAACTTATATTTAATAGGCTCATTCTCAGGATTCCTCCTAGCACGTTTTTTAGTCCTATGTTTCTTAGAAGAGAAGGACTCATTTACCTTTGCCTTAGAGCTAGGAC